>OX438811.1:1245703-3645703 GCA_949316475.1 Hypomecis punctinalis
GAGTTTTGTCGTAAACATGACGCGCTCTTCGGCGAGCGCGTAAGCATGTAATTTGTATAAACTTGCACTCACACAAAGTGTTTCAAAAACGCGCCGCTAGTGGCGCTGTACAGTTCTTCATACAAATTACACGCTTACGCGCTCGCCGAAGAGCGCGTCATGTTTACGACAAAACTCACACTCAGTATACAGAAGTGTTTCACTAAAATGTACAAAACCACTGCTCAGGACCTTTCTAGAGTCGCAAAAAAACAGCAGTTTTTTAAATATTCTCGATTTTATTCATTTATTCTGCTTCCATAAAGTACAAGATGGTAAAAAATATAAATGGTACAAAGTGGCATATGGACCCCGTCGGGCGCAGCAACAACAGAAAAGAGGAAGGCACCATAATTAGGTCATATTAATTTATCTTTAGTGAAAATTAAAAAACACAAAATTGATAGTAAATGCTTAAATGTCTACTAAAAGTTACAAAATAGAATGTCAGTGAAATTATTATAATGTCAAATAATTAATAATGTCAAAAATACAATAATTAATGTTAATGTTTTTCATTTAAAAATTCGTCTAATGTATAATAAGATTTAGTTATAAGAAATTGTTTTAAGTTTTTTAAAAATATTGTGTCCCTATTTTCAGTTTTTAATTCATTAGGCAATTTATTAAATATATTTATGGACATTGAAAATGTTCCAGAGGAATGTATGTGAAGTCGTGACTTGGGATTCTGAGTAGCTATTTATTTTTCAAGAAGCCAAGAGGTCGTGGGGCAAATCCCGGTCCCGTACCAATGAGTTCTTCAGAATTTATGTACGGAATTTCACACCTCTGGCTTTTCGGTGAAGGAAACATAGTGAAGCAACCTGCATACGTCCGTAGAAGAAATTCGATGGCGTACCTATGTGAATCCATTAACCCGTACTTGGCCACCTTGGTGGATATGGCCCAATCACTCTTCGTGGGTAGGCTTACGTCCTGCAGTGGACTATTAAATAAGCTGATACATAGTTGCCATCTCGATGAAGCAGCTGATTCTTTTTTTTATTTCATATTGGCCCCATTGTAAGAATTGTGCTCTGAATCACTTTTCGGGTTAGTATTAGTACTCTTTATGAATATCTGTGTATAATACTCAAGAGCTTATTCTAGAAACGTACCACCAATAATCTTGCCAGCATTACCCCGGTTCCCCGGCCGCGGGGTAAAAAAGGCAATACTCGTCAACCCACTGAATCGTAATTTTTATTATTCTCCCATTTTGCGGAGGCAGGCAGTCCCGGGCGGCTTTAATATCTTTTATATCCAGTTTCCGGTACGATGACCACCTGTCTAGAATGCTGGGTAGTAATTTTGGGGTAATTCTTGGAATTAATGACATTTTTCTGCCGTGTTGCGGGGTTTTAGTGTAATTGCGGGTTTAAATGAGGTTTAAGTGTTCAAATGTTTTTGACGTTTTAGGATAATGGCGGCCTTAAAAGGAAAGTTTTGTTTATATTAACTTTAAGTGTTGGTGATATTTTTATTTTAGGAACATTATTTGGGTCACCTGTACGTGTACATAAATTATATTTAAATTACAGCGCTGAAACTCATTACAGGATTTCACAAAAAGTAAAACATTATGGGTAGGTATTTACCTATTTCATTTTTATTGTAACGTAACTTAGTATTATTGAAATATCAGCAATCGATGATCATAGATTGTTGTTTTAAATGACTTTTTTTCTGTATTGCATTTGGTCATCTCTCTACTTTTCAGATTTTCTGTACTGTATTCGATATTTCATAGTCCACAGCTGAACATAGGCCTATCTACGGCTGACGATTGACATCTTTTAAATCGTCACACTTATCTTTGCGAAGGAACACACTACGGTTCTGCCGGGCTTAGTATACGCACCACAAAATAATTTTGTCGACGTTTCATAACGAGACAGAGTTATGGTTAATTATGTATAATATGTCTGTCACTTTTCACACGTCGAATAAAATCTTAAATTACCAGGGTCATAATGCCAAGATACCTGGGGTAGCATTTTCTTTTTCAAAATAGCCTGCTAAAGTATCACAATTTCTCACCCTTTAAACAACCTCATCCTTTAAACAACAAAGCCTAAAAAATTACCCCAAAATCCGTACCTACGGTCCTCAACCTTTAAAACGTCCGCCCCAAAAACCCAGAAGCTGTACAAATTGTCATCAATAACCTAATTTCATAATCCTTTGACAAATCGGGGCGGCCCGGTTGCGGGGCATTTGTCGCCGTCGGGCACAGTATCCACGGTTTGAGAATTAGCGCCTTTGTCTAGATAAATTAGCGTTTAAAAATATGTGTTTTAAGCCTGCGATAAATAAATTGTAAGTGTTAGGCCGGGGCGATAACCCTTAGGCCTTCGTCATTAGCATCCACATCAGTTTTTAGCCTACTGCTGGATATAGGCCTCTCTCTTACTGTGCCAACTGCCTCGGTCCTGTGCCAATTATATTGTCGACCTAGCCTTGGTGGTCTAGTGGTAATCTTGCCTGCCTTAGAATCGTGAACTCGTGAGTTCTAATTGTGATCCCGTACCAATTACTTTCTCGGAATTTATGCACGGAATTTCAGTCCACTGGCATTTCGGTGAAGTTACATCGTGAGGCAACCTGCACACATCCATAGAAAAAAATTCGATGGCGTATATGAATCCATCAACCCGTACTGGGCCATCTTCGTGTGTATATACACCACGCTGGCCCAGTGCGATAACCCAATAACCCTACGTGGGTAGACCTACGTCCTGCAGTACTATTAAATTGCTGGTACAGTACAGTCGACTTATCATGTAGCCGGACGACTAACACACCGCTTACCTTGCGTCGGCCACCATAAGGGATGATTTATATTAAGACGGGGCGGGCGCGGGACGGGCCGACGGGGCCCGTACTACGCACGTTTCATACATTTTGTGTAAAAGCTCGGACGGGCCACGTCCGGGCGTCGTACGGGCCATGACGAAAATGTATGAAGCGTGCGTCGTCGTACGCGCCCCGTCCGGCCCGTCCCCGGCCCGTCCGTGCCCCTCCCGTCGTAATATAAATCATTCCTTTTGTGCTTTGGTGTGCTCGCAATGTGTCTTCCCTTGGTCTTGCCCAACTCCATTTCTGTTTCATGACTACAGTTTCAACATCCCAAAATTTTGTTGTTCGTCGGATTTTCGTACAGCGAACTCGTTCTTGAAGTTTAATGCCTTAGGCCTCAGTATAAGATTATTAGCCGCAGGCAAGGTGCTGACGGGGCTGTGCTCGTTTTTTTAAATCAAGATCTATGATTTGTGGATAACTAGATCGCGTAATAAGGTAAATCAAATTCATACGAACAACCAGAACGTGGAACGCTTTGCCTAGCCTTTCTTCCCGCTAAAGTACAACGTGGGTGTCTTCAAATCCCGAGTAAATAGGTATTTTATAGATATGCTTAACATCAGGCAGTACCTATACGGAATAAAAAAAAAAGATAAAAATAACTCTTTGGTATAAACTTCGAGTGGAAAGCACAGTAAATAAAACAGTTTCAAAGAAATCTTATTTTTTGTGGCTCTATTTGTATAAAAATTGGATTTTGGCTGTCCTTGGAAAATTCTTAAAAAATTCACAATAGTAAGAACTTGTCTTCTCTCTGATAATCTAAAGTTTATCTGTAGAGACGGTATTATTGCAATATGGTGATACGATTTTTGACGTTATATCGTTTCATCGATGAACACCGACTGCACCCATGAAAAAGCATGACTCATTATCACGTTTCGCCTGAGCTGAGTGTGCAAGCGAGAGCGCAGAATAAGCGAAAGAGAGATAAGATCGGCCTAAGCGTTTGACATGTTTCAGTTGACGATTCAACAATGTTTACTTATGACGTTATCTCGCAAAAATATCGTCTGTAAGTCGACTCTACAGATAACTATTTATTTTATTTTATTCAGATTAGCGAACGAAAACAAAGATTAAAGTACATAAATAACTAGAATAAATTGCCTAAACCCTACGTTTTAAAATGGACATGCCAATATTCACTACGCCATGTCCAAACAGATTAAAACGTCACTGATTTAAACGAAAAGTCAGTCACGGGCTCACATAACGTCACTCACTTGGCTAAATCTGGGTTTATAGCTGTAAGTACTAGAATTTATCTACTATATAATATTATAGTAGCGTTACCCGTGGCTTTTGTGTTATCCATATTATCATCATTGCCCACAGGACACCTTGTATTGTACTGTATCAGCCTTTTTTAATAGTCCACTACAGGACGTAGGCCTACCCACGAAAGGTGATTGGGCCATATCCACCACGCTGGCCCGGTGCGGGTTGGTGGATTCACATACGCCTTTGAATTTCTTCTACGGACGTATGTAGGTTGCCTCACGATGTTTCCCTTCACCGAAAAGCCAGTGGTGTGAAATTCCGTACATAAATTCTGAACAACTCATTGGTACGGGACCGGGATTTGAACCCACGACCTCACGATTGTAAGGCGGGTGTCACTACCTCTAAGCCACCACGGCTTCATGATACCCTAAAAACATTTTATTTATAAAAGTATCATTAAATAATCATACTATTTACAAAACTTAAATAACATACAAAAATAAACTAAAATAACCTATCTAAACTAAAGTATCCTATCCAAAGAAAACTAATTAATAAATTAGACACCGTTTAACCCTACAAAAGGTTATAGGTATTACTTTATTTATTTGTAGGAAACTTTTTACTATTTTTACAAGATTTATGTAATTTTTAATTTAACAAGTTTACAGGATTATCTGATTGCCTTCTACTAAGCCGAAGGAAGGTGATTAAGACCATCGATATGAACAACTTTTACTAAAGAGCCAACCCGAAATTCGAGAAAAAAACATCAACTCCTCTATAGATAATTGCAGCTCGGAATTAACAATAGTAGATTGTATCATATGGGGGCAAAATAATATTTTTACGGCGATGGCGCTTTTTTGAATCTAGAGCGAAGTGAGGGTAGGGATTCTAGAGTAGAATCCCAAGTGTAGTGAGGGATGCTTTAGTAGAATCCTGAACGTAGCGAGGGATTCAAAGTACGTCGCCCGAGCCATAATATATTTTGCGCCCGAGTAATACACTCTGCTTTTCATCACCTCTATGAGAAAATAAGAGGCGCCTCTTATTTAATTGTAGTATTATTTAATAAAACGTAGAGTAACAACTATATTGAAATTAAAAATGGTATCTAATAATAAAATAAATGAAAACGTATATTTACATTCTTTTCATTCATTTTCTTGGCTCTGAACACTAACATTATAAATATTTCCAAATTCAAAAAGTGCGCGGCAAAGATAATTCCGGCGCACTTATAAAGTTCCTTATAGAAAACACCGCCTTTGGGCGCACTTATAGGCGAACCAAGTAGTCTTTTTCGAATAGATGTGATGAAAAATGTATGAAACAGCTGATTTTTTTTACTTAGATTCCAGATTGGCACGTTAGCTATTCACAATGTTTGATTTAATCACCTCCTTTCGGATTACTACACCAGTTCTGAATAACTCTGCAAACACAGGAAAGCATTACCGAAGCAGAAACTACATACGTTTGTTTCAACCTTAGGACGTCTACTGCTGGACATAGGCCTCCCCTAAAGATCTCCAATAAGACCGGTTCGTAGCGGCTTGCATCCGGAGCGATCCTGCGGTCTTAATGAAGTCATCTGTCTACCTTGTGGGTGGACGTCCAACGCTGTGCTTGCCGGTACGTGGTCTCCACTCGAGAACTACATTGGTTTCTATAAAAAAAATATATTCTTCGGTAACACCGTAAAATAAGACGTTTTTCGTCTAAGAGAATATTGTAGTTATAGTAGTTAAGTTATTCTACTTTTACAAACTAAGAAAAGACTTGGCAGAACTAAGTGACGGAGAACAATTGATACAAAGGAAGTGAAGGCAAAGTTGGGAAAACTTTTCAACATTTAATTATCAACAAATTATTTAGATGAAACAATTCCTTCCTTTCTAAGAATTAAGCAGCTGAACTTAGATAGGTACTTATCGTATAAAGAAAATTCCGTATTATTGGCAGTTGATTGAATCAGGCGTTACTTTGCGGAAATTCATCTTCAAATCTTTGTTTTGAATAAATATTTAGTGTATCTAAAATTATAGCAATACCGAAGTCTTCAAATCACCCCATGCAGCACAAATTAGCAGCTTTTAGAAGCTATGTACATAGATTAATGGTAGTTCCACTATCTCCAGAAGCCTACAACAAGGAACTCAACACAATATATCAAATAGCAGTGACGAATGGGTACTGCATGCAAATGATAGACAGTTTAATCAGAAAGAAGAATAGAAACATGGCGAGATCTATGCTGTACCCATGTTCACCCGAAAGAATAACAAAATATGTCGGTAAGTTTGACATCTTTGGGAACTACGTCAGAAAAAATTGCAAAAATACTACGGAAAAATGATGTACTTGAAATGCCACATGGCATTTCGAACGAATCACAACATAAGACGAATGTGCAACGGAAAAGACTCCTTAGAGAAAAGCCGCGGTTTACGTGGGACAAACTGGGAGGAGGTCATTCTTGCGAGCGACCTCGAAGAGTCAACACGTCCTGAAGATGCCTCGTTGAGAGGCAAAACACGTGTCGAACAGAGTGTAGTGCAATGAGAACAAGGGTGTTATTTACTAAATTTGTTTTCAATATTTTGTCATATTATTTTTAAAGAATTTTTCATAATATTTATTTGTTAACGGATTATTAATATATTATTTTTAAAAAATATATGATAGAGTGTTGTGAAAATAGGTGATATTTATTATTATTTTATCTATTTTGTAAAATTAAGTTTTTAAATGTACATATAATTATTGTAATATTAATAATAATGCCCTTAAACTTATTCGCCTACAACAAGATAGCAGAAATACACTAAATATTTATTCAAAAAAAGATTCCGTATTATTGTTCAGTAATAGTATCTATCTCAACATCCTCATATCAGCTATAAAGGCCGACTCACACATACGGCGGGCGCGGGTCGGGCACGGTGCGGGGCGGGAGTACGGCGTGTCTATTAGTACCTGTTTCAATGGACGACAACACACAGAACGCGTGCGCGGGTCGGGCGCGGGGCGGGCGCGTTGTGTGTGTTGTCGACCATTGAAACAGGTACTAAAATACACGCCGTACTCCCGCCCCGCACCGCGCCCGACCCGCACCCGACCCGTGCCCGCCGTATGTGTGAATTGACCTTAAAGCTTGCTGAAGCCGAACGCCCTCGTACACTGCCCAGTAGGCAAGTTTGAGGGGTGGTCTTTTAACTTGCTCTCCCTTGCTCTCATAGATAGGATGAAGATAATAAAGTCTATAAATTAGTGATGAATGAATTCTCACAACATAACGTTTCTAAACTGAACAAAAAGCTCTTCCTAATTATAACTAGAAATGTAATAACTGAATATCTTTCAAGTTCAGTTCAGTTATCTCCAAAGTTATCAAGATTTAGCTCAATTCCAATAATCCAGCCATTTCACTCAGGAACGGATCCAAATGATTTTAAATTGGAGCACCTTTCATCACTCCCATATTTCATTTATTTAATATCGACCATTCTTCCCTCGCTCTTTGTATTCCTGACTCCAAAAGACAGCTTTTGCAAAGGATTATTAGATAAATTTTATTGGCTCTGACAGGCCATGTTTCAATGACCTCTCCTCTGAACAATTTTGGAGGATGGTACTTAAAAGGTCGGCAGATCAGGTTTGGTTCTCTATGAAATATTTTTGAGAAATTCTTGTGAATTAATTATTTTTAAGATGAAATAATTTATTTGGCCAATAACGATACGACAAAAACTTAAATTGCAACCGTTGTTGTGATTGTTTCAGCCACAATCCACTGCTGGACATAGGTGACCCGTATAATTCTCCAATAAGACCGGTTATATTCAGCGCAATCATGTCGTTTTGGTGAGTTCAACCTCCCACAATGTGGGTGGACGTCTTACGCTGCGCTCTTCAGTAAGTTGCGATGAAATTTCGGAAATTTGGTCCCAAAAATTGATGAAAACCTACGTGCTTTAGCTGAAACATTTTGGTTTGGATTCATCTTCAAAAGCTCGAACCCTAATTTGTGAAGTCAGTTATTACATTTTTTTAAAAAGAAAATAGCATAGCTACTTTCACAATTATCCGTCAATATTTTTACTGACTACGAATTGCTGAAAAATAGTTTTCTCGCGAACCGTTGAAGGAACTCCAGTTCCGGATCCCTTAGGGATTCAACCCTTAGATACCAGCCCTCGTAATTGCCGAGGATTTGGCCCATAAAAACCGTACTTAGCCCGGGCGAGTCCATAAGAATTTCATCTCGTCAAAACACTTGCATCGTGTAAAGAGATCCTTACTACTTAAGGTACATTTTCGTAGCCAACTTTTCGTAGCAGCAGCAGCCGGCATGTCGCGGAGACTTGTTTTTTCTTATTCTTTATTCTCTTTAATGTAATAAAATACAAAAACGTAGAGAGAGTAGAGTTTGTATGACAGTTTGAAGTCGTTTTGAATATCGTAACTTTTGGTTTCTCAGTGTTTCTAGACGGACGACGTTTAGCAAACTACGGAATATTTTCCATTAAAATTATAAAATCAGTATCGTCATGCTGCCACGTCACTTGTTGGTGCTACCTATAATTGCCAATTCATTTGTACTTACCGTTATATACTAACTGAGCCACTTAGGCAGCAACGCGATGAGACTATATTAAAAGTGCTGGTACAGTGTAAGTGGCCTATGTCTGGCCACTGCCAAAATGAAACGTTTTAACTGTTTTAAGTTAGCATTAGGTATTTGACGTTCCATCATAGCTCGTGTAAATAAGTTTCATCTTAAAATCATGTAAGGTATAATAACGTAGGTGTTTTAAATTTTATGTAAAAGTGATCTATCCTACTAATATCATAAACGCGAAAGTTTGTGAGGATGGATGGATGTATGGATGGATGTATGGATGTTTGTTACTCTTTCACGCAAAAACTACTGAACGGATTGAGATGAAACTTTGCAATAATATAGCTTATATATCAGAATAACACATAGGCTATAAACTATAATGATATTGCGTCAAAAATCAAAATATCATGCGGGCGAAGCCGCGGGTAAAAACTAGTACTTAATAATAATGTTACGTAGAACCTAGCACTTACCCACCTAATCAGCCTACGTCACGTCATGCGGTCACTTTCAATTTGCTCGACAGCAAAGTGACAGTCGCGTCGTGTCGCGTTGCGTCGTTTCGTCTCGTCGCTTACACAGAAGAGAGTCCTAAATATTAAATGGTAGTAAATCTGCCTAAAAAGCCTAAGTCACATGGTCGCATTCAATCTGCGCGACAGCATAATGTAAGTCGCATTACATTAAGTCGCAAGTCTTTGCGTCCCGTCGCTCACCTAGGATACAGGCCTAAATATTGAACGGTAGTAAAGCGCTGAGTAAGTGAGAAGGTTGACATACTTGCCAGAAGGGGTCTGTTTAGGATTATCTCACTGCCATATCGTAAAGTTTAATATCATTTGGGAAAAATGAAGTCTGTTTCGTGTCAATTTCTTACGAGCAGCTGAGGAGCTAGCAATATAAAAAATGGTTTCTAGCATGTTGATGTTTATATCCCGTCTCTATAACTACATAGGCAACACAATCAAATTACTTGCTTTGTGAAATTATTTACCTACTTTTTTAACAACAATAGCTGCTCAATATAAACAACTCAAACATGCTTGGAATATGTAGTTGAAATTTTTTACTAATATTATTAATCTGAACGTGTGTGCATAACTTTTTGACCGACGAAACGGAGGAGGTGCTCAATTCGACGCGTATATTTCTTATGTATAACCAGAGAAGTATAAATAGAGTACCTATACTTCACATTGGTCCCATGTAAATGTCATTGAAATCGGCTGAGCCATTTTTGATAAATCACAAACCAATTAAAAAAATGTTACACCGACCCGGGCGAACTATTCGCGAATCCTGTAAACGGTTGAAGTCATACCATTTTATGCAAAAAAATAATTATTAACCTAGCAACGGCTGTATTTACTTATTGCTTAGATACTAGTATAGATTCTCGAATATAACGCAAGTGAAGTCGCAAGTAAATGCTAAATGTTTGAATATTTCGGAGCTAATAGCAAAACAGGCCGCGACCACATAAGTCCTGAACCTCTAACATTAGCCTTTACCACGTTTCCAATTTACAAAGTAAACAAGGAGTGTTCTGTTTATGAATATTATATTTTTAGACAGAAATACCTTGACATTTTAACAAATCGAACGAGCGGGCCACAGATCGAGTCACTCAGAGAGGCTATGGTCGAACGGCTCAACTTGAGTCTGGAGGCGGTATCTGACTGGGGTGATGCTAACCTGGTCAAGTTTAATGCCACGAAAACTCAAAGCTGTTTGTTTTCGGCCAAAAAGAGGCCATTCCAACTGTCTCCTGCTTTCCGTGGTGTATCCGTTCCGGTAACTAACAGTCTGGAACTATTAGGCGTTACGCTATCATCGACTCTCAATTTTGGGTCTTATATAGAGTCAAAAGCCCAATTAGCCTCAAAAAAACTTGGTGTTCTCTCTAAGGTGAGACGGTATTTCACACCTGAGCAACTGCTTAGTCTTTATAAAGCGCAAGTCAGGTCTTGCATGGAATACTGCTCTCACCTTTGGGATGGCTCTGCCAAATACCAGTTGGAGGCTTTGGAGTCCATTGAAAGGCGAGCCAGGAGGTTGATAGGCAACGAAACCTTGACTGAGTCGAAGCTGCAAAGTCTTGAGCATCGACGTAGGGTGGCGTGTCTGTCTGCCTACTATCGGATACACTTCGGTGAGTGCGCCCAGGAGTTGCACGATCTAGTCCCACCTGCCCCTTTCTTCTATCGTACGGCTAGACAGACGCGACCAAAGCGCCACCCTTTTATGGTGGACATCCCACGCGTTAGAACAAAGCGTTTTGAGTCCACATTCCTCATACGAACTGCCAGAATGTGGAACGCTTTGCCTAAGTCTGTCTTTCCGTTAAAGTACAATGTAGGTGTCTTCAAATCTCGAGTAAATAGGTATCTTCTAGGTAAGCGTGCTACATCCTAGACCGCATATCTGCTTTACATCAGGCAGTGTGTAGTCAAACGCAAACCTATTTGAAATAAAAAAAAAAAAAAAAAAAAAAAAAATTGTTTGAATTATATTTGTTTTTCTAGAGGAGATTGGTCACATGGTAAAAGTCGAGTGGCAAATTTGGAAATCTCGAAGGGAAGCCTTTGCCTAACAATGGACACTACAGACTTATACAGGGTTATTTCTAAACAATTAGCATCATTATTATTATATACTACGGGACTAATCGCGCAATAAAACGTCCGAAACGGCCGAAACGTCGGGATGATGAGGTATTTATTTATCTCGTAATTTTAGTGCGCGATTAGTCCCGTAGTATATAATAATAATGTGTTCAAATCGCGAAAGTTTAAAAACAACAAATTAGCATCATCTTAAACTCAACAAAAAAATCAGCTGTTCCATACATTTTGTCGTGGGTGAACGATATTTTCCTAAAGAAGAATGATTTTTTTTAGTTTTGACAAAAGTCGCAGAACAAAAGTTGTTAGTTTTGATGTATTGACCCTAAAATGATGCTAATAGATTAGAAATAACCCTGTATACAAGGAAACAGCCAAAAAAAAATGTTGTCTGTAAAGTTGGATTACGGACGATAATTTTACGTGAAAACGTCATAATATATAATTGCGAGCATTTAGGATGCAGAAACGCGCCGTCCGAATAATTGCTAGGATCCCCCAGGATGAATCTGCCCGTCCACATTTTAGAAGGTTGGGTATCCTTACGTTGCCGTCGCTTGTACTCTACGCGAGATCGAAAACGGACCAACAAGAGGTATCTTGAAACAGTACCTCATACATTGAAAAAGTCCACAAAAGTAACACATGTAATGGAACCAAAAGTGTATAAATTGTTGCCTGAAAATGTTACTGACGCACCTAGCTTAATTTCTTTCAAAGCCCGCCTAAGACGCTGGCTTGTCGAGGACACATATTACGATTTTAACATGCTTAAATGTATACAGTGAACGATATATGTATAGTTTTTCATTTTTACAATTATGTAATTTTAGTTGTATTTTATTTTATTTTTGAAGACTTGTTTTATTGTATTTTCTTATCGTGATATAATTGATTTAATCTATTATAATATGATAGTTGACATTTTTAAATTTAAATTGTAATATTGACTCAGTTGCCATATATTTAATACATTTGTGCTTTCTTTGCAATATACGTGTATCAATTTAAATTATTTATCAATGTCTTAGTTTATAATATTGAATGTATTTGTTTTTTGTGTTAAAAACATAATATATTTGACGTGTATTATTTTTATTAAGAATAAAATGAATATGAATATATTATTCATCACAAGCCGAATGCTTAGGTCGATCGTGCTATCGCTTGTTCGCTTGAACGCTCGGCTCAGGCGGAACGTGACAATGAGCCATGCTTTTACTTGTGTGCAGCCGGCGTTCATCTATTTATTAGACGCTACCACGTCAAAAAATTAAGTATTAACGCAATCATATTTGCATTAATATTATTTTGGGAGCAGAGGCTGTAGTGTATGGGTTTTTTGTGAGATTTCGATGAGATACTGTGAAGACTGGTATGTTTCACATCCTTTTAGTATACATAAGAGGCTGATAGGCAACGAAACCTTGACTAAGTCGAAGCTGCAAAGTCTTGAGCATCGACGTGGGGTGGCGTGTCTGTCTGCCTACTATCGGATACACTTCGGTGAATGCGCCCAGGAGTTGCACGATCTGGTCCCACCTGCCCCTTTCTTCTATCGTACGGCTAGACAGACGCGACCAAAGCGCCACCCTTTTATGGTGGACATTCCGCGCGTTAGAACAAAGTTTTGAGTCCACATTCCTCATACGAACTGCCAGAATGTGGAACGCTTTGCCTAAGTCTGTCTTTCCGTTAAAGTACAATGTAGGTGTCTTCAAATCTCGAGTAAATAGGTATCTTCTAGGTAAGCGTGCTACATCCTAGACCGCATATCTGCTTTACATCAGGCAGTGTGTAGTCAAACGCAAACCTATTTGAAATAAAAAAAAAAAATATTTATTTATGTTTGGAAAATTAGATTAAGGTATTTCTTAATTCCTCAGAGCAAATAAAAAAATCCAGAGGGAACGTCGTTGAACAGTCAAGTGAAGCCGGTTTTTTATACATGTGTGAGTGCGTCGCTGTTGCGCCGCCACAGTTTGACTGACAAGCCAAGGCGTAGTTTCATAGTTACCTGGATGTGTGTGTAATTGTCTGTACACGGCGAGGCGTAGTTTTGGTTGGCTTCACATGTTTGTTCACAACATTTTCTCTTGATTTTTTTTATTTGCTCTGAGCTTAATTCATTGTAATTCCGCATTATGAAGAAAGAAGCGAATCGCTTCTTCCTTCATAATGCGGAACCAGGGATTGGAATGCCCTGCCTCCGTCATTGTTTCCTGACAATTATACAATTTGGACACCTTCAAATCAAGAGTGAATAGGTATCTTCTAGGTATTCATACTCCATCTTCGGCTACAACTTCAAAGCTATTTATTTGTATTATCCTTTTGTGTGTTTTAGATTTTTTTTTATTTTAACGATTTATTTACCTTTAATAAACAAATGAATTCGGCGATTCATTCTTATATTTAGGAAGTTGGCCAAAAATTACCCACCACCACGATTCCAATTTGCAAAGCAAACAGCGAGAGTGTTTATGCATAAAATCGCTCGACTTGTAAAGTTTAATTCAGTAAAAGAACACACAAATTACAGAGTAGAAGCTACTAATAAATGGGGACTTAAACGGTTCCTCTCGCTTCGCTTTTATCGCTCGCTCGATGGTTTTTAGGGCTGTCTCTTTTTAGTTTTAAATAACTATTTTACGTCAAAGATGGCAAAACGATTTCAACCGTGTACAGGTTTTTACATTATTGTTGAAATTTTAAAAAGAGCTCAATTAATTTTGATAAAATTAAAAAAAAAATTGGACCACCTCTAAGCTCTAATAATAAAAAAAAACCGGACAAGTGCGAGTCAGGCTCGCACACCGAGGGTTCCGTACAAATCCAGAAAATTTCACAAAATTGAGAAGTAAGTTGTTAAAATCTCTATATTATAACCATCGACAAAAAAGTTTTATTTTTTTCACTTTTCTCGTCTTACAATGAAAATTACTGAAAATAGTTACAGACAGACGGACAGACGGACAACAAACGACGATTTTTTTTGACGTACGGAACCCTAAAAAATAAATATTTCTTCACATGTAAAAAAATCAGTTGCCCAATGCTCAAAATAATAATTAAAGAAAGCTGTCCTTAAAGTCTTAAGCTAAGAAAGTTACAAGAGCACTCTAGGTATTACGTGGGGGGTGTACTTGTGGGGTACGCCAATGGTAGATCAGATACAACTTTAGAGATATTTATACTAGAAACCAACTTTTTTTAATATACTGTACAACTTGGGATTAATAAACGATACATAGTATTTGAATGTCTTTATTTTCAAGTATACAAAGCGCAATTGAAACAGCTGAGGCCGGTTGAAAAGCCGTTAAATGGTCCTTTTCGCTCGATTTCCTTAAGGGGTGTCGCTTTGAACTTCTCTTGATGTAAAAAAAGAATTGGATCGGCCTTTTTGTGTAATCTTGTAAATATTTACTGAATATTATAACGTAAGGAAAGAACCGACATCGTGTTTTATTTTTAGTCCTATTTATTTTTCATGTTAAGCTTTCAGTATGATTCTGCTTTTATGTTTTTCTCGTTTGATTAGGGTTGATTAGAAATGCTCAAATGTGTGCGTTATTTTACAGTTAACGTTTTTTTAGGAAGTTCCACGAATTAAACAAGATAAGTTTAGTGTAAAGACCTTTTTAGCGTGGTGCATGAACTGTACTGTACTGTATCACTCTTATAATAGTTCACTGCAGGACGTAGGCCTACCCACAAAGGGTGATTGAGCCATATCCACCACGCTGGCCCGGTACGGGTTGGTGGATTCACATATTCTCTCTCTCAATATCTATACAGATGAAAGCAAAATCGCTGTGTTAAAACGAAGATCTTCCCTTTTGCTTGATCATTAAAAATCTTCGATCTTGAAAATTAAAAATTGCATCTAGTCGAGAAACAAAAAAAAAAATTGTAGGTATTTTTAGATGCTTTAAAACTAGCTCGTAGCAGCCCTAGAAAGTTGCCTCGTCCGCGACACGCTCCGCATTTATTTATAGAGTAGCGAGCGACACATAGCAGTACGTCAAGGTTCCTACAAGTCGCCGGCATTGTCGCGACACACCCACTTGTGACGCTGACGGTACCCAGTACTTATGTTACTTTAACGATGAGAACTAATCTAGTTTAGTAGCCAATAGAAGAAAGTTGTTTTAAACGCTACCACTTATTTATTGCTCTCTAACTTTTTTTTATAATGTGAAAAGCCACTTAGGGAACCAGTTTCCTAACCCCGGTTTCCTAAACGGCTGAAGCGGTGTTATAGTACTAATGTATATCTGTATTACACAAATGTATACGTGTATCATACCGAAACCTCGGATTAATAAATGAATGGCAACTTACTTGTGACGCTAATGGTACACAGCACTTAATGAACAAGCGTTACTGTAACAAAGGGAACTGGTCTAGTTTACCAGTAAAATTAAATAATCTTATTTATTTTTAGTAGTAAATAGCAGTAACGAAAAGAAGGCTGTTTTAAATGCTGCCACTTATTTATTTTATCTAACATATAACCTAATGTATATTGCATGCGTAGTACACAAAATTAAATGTGTATCAGACGAAATACTTGAATACGAAACGAATGGAATGGTCACTTGCACGAGCCCAACCCTAACGAGGTTGGAACTACGTGTAACTGCCCAGCAATCATGAGACACGATGGACACGAAATAACACAAATAACATAAATTAAGTACAACAGAAGAGGACTAGCTCCCGCAAACTCAGGGAATCCTACTGCGGGAGCTAGGGCTACATACATGAATATGTTATATGATTTCATATTTTAATTTAATTCCACTTTAATTAGTTAATTATTGTTTAGTGATGAAATATTGCAACACACCCACTTGTGACGCTGACTGTACGCAGCACTTTAATGGACGTATGTTACTTTAACAACAAGAAATAATTTCACAGTTTAGCTGAAGAGAAGGAGAGACTTTTTGTTCTTCTACTTTTTCATAAAAATGACGTTAGTTTCAACATAAGGAAGTAAAAGATACGATAACATGTTTAAAATTGTACGTAAGATGTGCCCATTACTCGCCGTTTTTGGTCAATCCGCACTTTTAGGGCTGTACTGGCTAGCATCTTAGGATTCAAAACTATGTTTTGAAGAAATATTTTGTACTTTCCGGTCTGTTGTGCTGTAGGTATATAAATTAACTAATTCAATATCTGAAACAAAATTTGTCGTAAAGTAAGTTCGTATAGGCTGGGTGGCTAGACCTGGTGTCAAAGTTTTTAAGGCCTCTGACATAGCTAAGCGGTTACAACCACCGGGACCTACAATTTGACGTGCCATCCGAGCCACGGTAGCGCTCAGTTGTAAATGCCACCCGTGGTCACCCATCCAAATAATGACCGACAAAATTAGTAATGAATCCTGTAACTGCAACATGATTAAATATTTTTTATAAAATTGAGTAATCCTGGATTACATTAATAATTCTTTCATTAAAATGAAACAACAAATAATTAATTCTATAGCTAAGTAGTGAATATTAGTAGCGTATTTTTTTTAATGGAGTAAAACCTGAAATAAAATTGGAAGATGAACTTCCGTAAAGTAACGCCTGATTCAATCAACCTATTACCTATGCTTGAGTTTCAATAACGGTGTTCCTACTTCTCTACAATGCTAAGTAATATTTATTTATGACCCAATTACTAAGCAAAATATATACTGAACAAGCTGCAGTCAAGTGATTAACTTTGAACCATAAATTATAGCAAAAGATACGTAAATCCCCACCACCCTGCAGCCACGGTTCCCCAAAATGACTTCCTCAATTTATTCCAATTCTTTTCCAATTTCTTCCGTAAACAAAACAAACTGCAATTCTCGAGGAAAGGCAGTCATTTAAACGTGCCATAGATTGTCTTTTTAGAGCATTTCGAGCCATAAAGCCTGGAGATAGCTGTTATCATTTCTTCGCGTTTTTTTCCGGTTCAGAGTTGTTTCGTTAGACAACGGCGACGGATTCCGGTGCCCTATCTATATGTTACAGTTCATTGGCAGTGGGATCACGTAAGAGTGGGTATGAGAATATTTGCTGTGTAATAACGGGATGTAGATATTCTAGATGTGACAGGATATAATTTATTTTCGCAAAAAATAGCATGACCGACTTTAACTATGTACAGAATTCACGAATATTTCGCAAGCATCGATGTAGCAATTTCACATTTTTGTTGATTTATCAAAAATGGCTCAGAGGATTTTGATAAAATTTATATGAAACCAACTTCGAAGTTTTTTTTTTTTTATTCCTTGTAGGTTTGCGTTTGACTACATACTGCCTGATGTTGAGCAGATATGCGGTCTAGGATGTAGCACGCTTAGCTAGAAGATACCTATTTACTCGGAATTTGAAGACACCCACGTTGTACTTAAGCGGGAAGACAGACCCAGGCAAAGCGTTCCACATTCTGGCTGTTCGTATGAGGAATGAGGATTCGAAACGCTTTGGTCTAACGCGTGGAATGTCCAACATAAAAGGGTGGCGCTTTGGTCGCGTCTGCCGTACGATAGAAGAAAGGGGCAGGTGGGACCAGATCGTGCAACTCCTGAGCGCACTCTCCGAAGTGAATCCGATAAAAGGCCGACAAACACGCCACCTTACGTCGATGATCAAGACTTTGCAGCTGCGACTTAGTCAAGGTGTCGTTGTCAATCAGCCTCCTGGCTCGCCGCTCAATCGACTCCAGAGCCTCCAGTTGATATTTGGCAGAGCCATCCCAAAGGTGAGAGCAGTATTCCATGCAAGACCTGGCTTGTGCTTTATAAAGGCTAAGTAGTTGCCCAGGTGTGAAATACCGTCTCACCTTAGAGAGAACACCAAGTTTTTTGGTATATTCTTTCCAATAAAAAAAATATTATTGAAATTGGACTACTCCATACAAAAGTTATGCGTGGTTAAACATAAAAAAAAATATACGCGTCGAATTGAATACCTCCTCCGTTTCGTCGGTCAAAAAAATGACGACAGGATGCTGTGCGCACCATGGTACTCGTATTAGAAGTTTTTAGTTTGGTTTACATCAAAGAATAACATGTATTTATCTTCCTATTATAGAGTGGACGGATGTTCGAAATGAGAGAGCATTGTTGCTAATGTCATAAGGTTGAAAATCCACTCCACTTTGAGATCACGTCTAGATGTGTTTGAGTGTCAAATAAATAGACTACTGGCAAATATAGTGCATAAATGTCTATGACTTTTTGTTGTTGTTGCTAGCTTGTCGTGTCCCACTGCTGAGCAAAGGCTTCCCCCCGATCATTCCAGATTTGACGGTTTTGTGCTATAGTGTACCAGCTCCTATCAAAAGGTGTCACGGTCGTCGCGCCATCTCTTGGGGCCTGCCAAGTGGCCGGACTGAGTTGGGAAGCCACTTGGTGGTGATTTTGGCCCATAGTTCTTCCGGCATGCGGCTCACATGGCCGGCCCAGTTCCAATTAGCTTAGCGGCTTTAAGAGCTACATCCCTTATCTGCGTTCTGCCCCCCGACCGCCTAAGCAATAGCAATCGTAATAGCAATCGTTTATGACTTCATTTTAGTCATTTGGCACCGCCTATGTGATGTTAGCCATCAAAGTTGTTAATTCAACGATTGCTTTCGCGATCCGCGCAAAGCAATTGATGGCTAACGTCACATAGGCGGTGCCAAATGACTAAAATGAAGTCATAAACGATTGCTATTACGATTGCTATTGCTTAGGCGGTCGGGGAGCTGGGGCGCAGCTCCGTATTTCGAATGTGGTCGATTAACCTAACACTGAGAATACTGCGCTCCATTGCTCTCTGGCAGACTTTGAGTTTAGACTTTTGGACTTTAGTCAAAGACCAAGTCTGTGCACCATAAGTTAGGACGGGAAGAATGCACCATGTCCATTATTTTTCTTTTCAGTTACATTGGAAGGTCGCCTTTCATGAATTCTTTCATGGTTCAATAGCTTCTCCAGGCATTTTCTGTTCGTCTAGAGTTTTTTTGGTCTTGTCTACCCTGGAAGGAGACTATGACTTTTTATCTCATCTAAAATCATCACACCTCATCCAGTACATCCCGTCTCCGTGTATTCCCGGGTCTATAAAACAGATTTATCTCCAGTGCAGGTTCGTTACGCACTCGTCCCGGATACGTCCCGGTTACGTGTCGTGCTCTATAAACTATCCTAATCGTAGTAACCACTGCTGAATTATTTGTCTCATTTTTATGACAGCCATTTTATTTTATTTCACGAATTTCACGTTCAAATAGAATACCGGGTTTATTGGGTATTTTTATTTTTATTTTATGGATAGAACCTGGTTATGTGTGTATTGGATACACGTATTACGTTTTATTTGGTAGCTAGATAAGAAAAGTAAAGTGTATTGTAGAATGTTTAGAATTCATCCGAAATTTATAACATACTTAATTATTATATTTGTTTGTTAGTCTTAGGGAATAAGTTTTTTTCGATACGGGTCTGCGCGCTTGCTCTTGTCATTTTGGGAAAGACCGCCACACGCGTACAATACTATAGTGGTTACGACTAATGAATTACGTCAGTTACTTCTTGATACATAACGTATAAAAATTCGCTAAAGCCACCTTAGTTTTTATATCCTACAGAAGTAGCCTAAGGTTAAAATGTTTTCAGCAAATATGTCGCTTACTACCATGCACTCAACTTGCTCACTTTATTATCAAACATTACATAGTTGCTGAAACATAAAACCTGAAATAATAAACTTGACTTAACTACACACTGTATGAAAATTGCTGCAACAAAATATCTTCCAGGAGGCTTTTACGTAGAGCTGTAATTTAAGATGCTTTAAGAAATGCAAGGTTTGCTTTTCAAAGTGCAGAGATTTACAGGATTCTTTAAATACATCGCCATAAGCAACAATTACTGAAGTATTGTGAGATATATTATTCCGTGAAAGGGTAATAACAATTATGACCTTTGAAGGTCTAAAGATAATCCAAATGGTCAAGCGCACAGTCAGTTGGCAGCGTGCCCAGCATGTTAGCAGCATTGCCACTCTGAATAGTAAGTAGTATAGCTCCTTATAGTAAGTACAGACCCCTGTAAGTAAGTTAAGATGAGACATCGGGCCGAGGAACACGAAAACGAATACGCGTGCAATGCGCGATGTGAGACGAATGTTATTGATTACAATTTTAAAAAATATCATAGATAAGGGAAAATCATGAAAAATTTAATGAACCGGACAAACATTTTAAAAAGTAACCGGCTTTATTAAAAAAAAATTTCGTTATTTACAAATTACAAATTTCTCACCATAATTCGAATGCTCAGAATTATAAGCGACAACAGCTCATTATTTTTTACGAATAAAATAGCCAGATCAATTTTCTATTTTACAGACCGAGAATTTTTTTTTTTATTATATGTACATTATAAGTAATTAATCAAAAACTTATGCCGCCCGCCGCTCTGGCGTACGCGTTTTTTGAGAAACAATAGTTTATAAATGCGTAACCTTAACGCTAAATGAATAACTAACCCAGTTAAATCTATCTCACAAAATACTAGCAGTGGCGCTTATAGCGTACTTTGACTAGGTGTCTGACAACGATCACCAAAGTTTAGCTACATTCGACATGGTCAGTCTTCGGATGGGTGGCCGCGGCAGGTATTTACAACCGTGGCTCGGATGACACGTTAAATCGTATGTCCCGGTTGTTATAACCGTTTAGCCATGTCAGAGGCCTTCAGGCGGCCTAAAAACTCTGACACCAGGGCTAGCCACCCGGCCTATACGAAGTTACAGGGGTCTGTACTTACTATGAGGAGTTACTATTATTTATTTACTACTTTGTGGGTAGGCGTATGTTCAGCAGTGGACTACTAAAAATACTTGTACTGTAGGTACCGAGAATAATACTCAAAAATTGTAAAAAAAAAAACAGATTTTCCATACAAAATTATCTTGTTTTCGTCTTGTTATCGAACAAAATACAATGTAACTTCATAGTAATCAACAACGAAAAGCGTTAAATTCATGACGGAAACATTGTATCACTGACAATGCTCATATTATTTACACAGTAGATGTGTCCGGAAAACCGTAGATTTACAGTTTCCGATGATTGATTTCACTCGTTAACTCTTAGCAGAAAGAAAATAAAATGTAACATTAAATAACTGAATTTTTATTAATATTCATTAAATGACAAAACAATCATTTAACTTATTTTTTGGGTGTTTTGATGATGACATTGTGTACATCAAAACATTAAATTACAAGAAAACCAGTGTAACAACTAGACTTTTCTCCCTTTCGTAGGTAACTTTATAATATACAGGTTTGAGACCATCATTTTATTTTTCATGTGTTTGTATTGTATTTGGTTAAGCTAATAAAGAATTATCTATCTATCTATCTATCTATTTTAACAAATTTTACTATGGGGCCAACCCAAATTTCGAGAAATGTTTTGAGTTGCATTTTTAACACAATATTGACAAAAACTCTGATGTTGCGCTGAATCAATATTTTTTTTACATTTACTTCACCATAAGTGGGTATAGGTAGGTAAAAAAAGCCGTGGTGGTCAAGAGGTAGTGAAACCCGCCTTACAATCGTGAGGTGGTGGGTTCGAATCCCCGGTCCTGTACCAATGAGTTCTTTGGAATTTATGTACGGAATTTCACACCACAGGCTTTTCGGTGAAGGAAAACATCGTGAGGCAACCTGCATACGTCCGTAGAAGAAATTCGATGGCGTATGTGAATCCACCAACCCCCACTGGGCCCGCGTGGTGGATATGGTCCAATCACCCTTCGTGGGTAGGCCTACGTCCTGCAGTGGACTACTAAAAAGGCTGGTACAGTAAGTAGGTATGTCTCGTTATGACACATTGATAAAATTATGTCGTGATGCGTATGTCAGGCCGGCTGGGCCTCTATTTTTGAACCAATAGGGCAGGGGCGACGCACTACCATGTGATTATTTTCTAACGCATCACAAGTCCATCGTGATCTAGAGGTAATAGCACCCGCCTTACAATCGTGAGGTCGTGGTTTCAAATCCCGGTCCCATACCTATGAATTCCTTGGAATTTATGTACGGATTTTCACACCACTGGCTTTTCGGTGACGGAAAACATCTTGAGGCAGCCTCACGACTCAAGACACCCACGTTGTACTTAAGCGGGAAGACAGACCCAGGCAAAGCGTTCCACATTCTGGCTGTTCGTATGAGGAATGAGGATTCGAAACGCTTTGGTCTAACGCGTGGAATGTCCAACATAAAAGGGTGGCGCTTTGGTCGCGTCTGCCGTACGATAGAAGAAAGGGGCAGGTGGGACCAGATCGTGCAACTCCTGAGCGCACTCTCCGAAGTGAATCCGATAAAAGGCCGACAAACACGCCACCTTACGTCGATGATCAAGACTTTGCAGCTGCGACTTAGTCAAGGTGTCGTTGTCAATCAGCCTCCTGGCTCGCCGCTCAATCGACTCCAGAGCCTCCAGTTGATATTTGGCAGAGCCATCCCAAAGGTGAGAGCAGTATTCCATGCAAGACCTGGCTTGTGCTTTATAAAGGCTAAGTAGTTGCCCAGGTGTGAAATACCGTCTCACCTTAGAGAGAACACCAAGTTTTTTGGTATATTCTTTCCAATAAAAAAAATATTATTGAAATTGGACTACTCCATACAAAAGTTATGCGTGGTTAAACATAAAAAAAAATATACGCGTCGAATTGAATACCTCCTCCGTTTCGTCGGTCAAAAAAATGACGACAGGATGCTGTGCGCACCATGGTACTCGTATTAGAAGTTTTTAGTTTGGTTTACATCAAAGAATAACATGTATTTATCTTCCTATTATAGAGTGGACGGATGTTCGAAATGAGAGAGCATTGTTGCTAATGTCATAAGGTTGAAAATCCACTCCACTTTGAGATCACGTCTAGATGTGTTTGAGTGTCAAATAAATAGACTACTGGCAAATATAGTGCATAAATGTCTATGACTTTTTGTTGTTGTTGCTAGCTTGTCGTGTCCCACTGCTGAGCAAAGGCTTCCCCCCGATCATTCCAGATTTGACGGTTTTGTGCTATAGTGTACCAGCTCCTATCAAAAGGTGTCACGGTCGTCGCGCCATCTCTTGGGGCCTGCCAAGTGGCCGGACTGAGTTGGGAAGCCACTTGGTGGTGATTTTGGCCCATAGTTCTTCCGGCATGCGGCTCACATGGCCGGCCCAGTTCCAATTAGCTTAGCGGCTTTAAGAGCTACATCCCTTATCTGCGTTCTGCCCCCCGACCGCCTAAGCAATAGCAATCGTAATAGCAATCGTTTATGACTTCATTTTAGTCATTTGGCACCGCCTATGTGATGTTAGCCATCAAAGTTGTTAATTCAACGATTGCTTTCGCGATCCGCGCAAAGCAATTGATGGCTAACGTCACATAGGCGGTGCCAAATGACTAAAATGAAGTCATAAACGATTGCTATTACGATTGCTATTGCTTAGGCGGTCGGGGAGCTGGGGCGCAGCTCCGTATTTCGAATGTGGTCGATTAACCTAACACTGAGAATACTGCGCTCCATTGCTCTCTGGCAGACTTTGAGTTTAGACTTTTGGACTTTAGTCAAAGACCAAGTCTGTGCACCATAAGTTAGGACGGGAAGAATGCACCATGTCCATTATTTTTCTTTTCAGTTACATTGGAAGGTCGCCTTTCATGAATTCTTTCATGGTTCAATAGCTTCTCCAGGCATTTTCTGTTCGTCTAGAGTTTTTTTGGTCTTGTCTACCCTGGAAGGAGACTATGACTTTTTATCTCATCTAAAATCATCACACCTCATCCAGTACATCCCGTCTCCGTGTATTCCCGGGTCTATAAAACAGATTTATCTCCAGTGCAGGTTCGTTACGCACTCGTCCCGGATACGTCCCGGTTACGTGTCGTGCTCTATAAACTATCCTAATCGTAGTAACCACTGCTGAATTATTTGTCTCATTTTTATGACAGCCATTTTATTTTATTTCACGAATTTCACGTTCAAATAGAATACCGGGTTTATTGGGTATTTTTATTTTTATTTTATGGATAGAACCTGGTTATGTGTGTATTGGATACACGTATTACGTTTTATTTGGTAGCTAGATAAGAAAAGTAAAGTGTATTGTAGAATGTTTAGAATTCATCCGAAATTTATAACATACTTAATTATTATATTTGTTTGTTAGTCTTAGGGAATAAGTTTTTTTCGATACGGGTCTGCGCGCTTGCTCTTGTCATTTTGGGAAAGACCGCCACACGCGTACAATACTATAGTGGTTACGACTAATGAATTACGTCAGTTACTTCTTGATACATAACGTATAAAAATTCGCTAAAGCCACCTTAGTTTTTATATCCTACAGAAGTAGCCTAAGGTTAAAATGTTTTCAGCAAATATGTCGCTTACTACCATGCACTCAACTTGCTCACTTTATTATCAAACATTACATAGTTGCTGAAACATAAAACCTGAAATAATAAACTTGACTTAACTACACACTGTATGAAAATTGCTGCAACAAAATATCTTCCAGGAGGCTTTTACGTAGAGCTGTAATTTAAGATGCTTTAAGAAATGCAAGGTTTGCTTTTCAAAGTGCAGAGATTTACAGGATTCTTTAAATACATCGCCATAAGCAACAATTACTGAAGTATTGTGAGATATATTATTCCGTGAAAGGGTAATAACAATTATGACCTTTGAAGGTCTAAAGATAATCCAAATGGTCAAGCGCACAGTCAGTTGGCAGCGTGCCCAGCATGTTAGCAGCATTGCCACTCTGAATAGTAAGTAGTATAGCTCCTTATAGTAAGTACAGACCCCTGTAAGTAAGTTAAGATGAGACATCGGGCCGAGGAACACGAAAACGAATACGCGTGCAATGCGCGATGTGAGACGAATGTTATTGATTACAATTTTAAAAAATATCATAGATAAGGGAAAATCATGAAAAATTTAATGAACCGGACAAACATTTTAAAAAGTAACCGGCTTTATTAAAAAAAAATTTCGTTATTTACAAATTACAAATTTCTCACCATAATTCGAATGCTCAGAATTATAAGCGACAACAGCTCATTATTTTTTACGAATAAAATAGCCAGATCAATTTTCTATTTTACAGACCGAGAATTTTTTTTTTTATTATATGTACATTATAAGTAATTAATCAAAAACTTATGCCGCCCGCCGCTCTGGCGTACGCGTTTTTTGAGAAACAATAGTTTATAAATGCGTAACCTTAACGCTAAATGAATAACTAACCCAGTTAAATCTATCTCACAAAATACTAGCAGTGGCGCTTATAGCGTACTTTGACTAGGTGTCTGACAACGATCACCAAAGTTTAGCTACATTCGACATGGTCAGTCTTCGGATGGGTGGCCGCGGCAGGTATTTACAACCGTGGCTCGGATGACACGTTAAATCGTATGTCCCGGTTGTTATAACCGTTTAGCCATGTCAGAGGCCTTCAGGCGGCCTAAAAACTCTGACACCAGGGCTAGCCACCCGGCCTATACGAAGTTACAGGGGTCTGTACTTACTATGAGGAGTTACTATTATTTATTTACTACTTTGTGGGTAGGCGTATGTTCAGCAGTGGACTACTAAAAATACTTGTACTGTAGGTACCGAGAATAATACTCAAAAATTGTAAAAAAAAAAAACAGATTTTCCATACAAAATTATCTTGTTTTCGTCTTGTTATCGAACAAAATACAATGTAACTTCATAGTAATCAACAACGAAAAACGTTAAATTCATGACGGAAACATTGTATCACTGACAATGCTCATATTATTTACACAGTAGATGTGTCCGGAAAACCGTAGATTTACAGTTTCCGATGATTGATTTCACTCGTTAACTCTTAGCAGAAAGAAAATAAAATGTAACATTAAATAACTGAATTTTTATTAATATTCATTAAATGACAAAACAATCATTTAACTTATTTTTTGGGTGTTTTGATGATGACATTGTGTACATCAAAACATTAAATTACAAGAAAACCAGTGTAACAACTAGACTTTTCTCCCTTTCGTAGGTAACTTTATAATATACAGGTTTGAGACCATCATTTTATTTTTCATGTGTTTGTATTGTATTTGGTTAAGCTAATAAAGAATTATCTATCTATCTATCTATCTATTTTAACAAATTTTACTATGGGGCCAACCCAAATTTCGAGAAATGTTTTGAGTTGCATTTTTAACACAATATTGACAAAAACTCTGATGTTGCGCTGAATCAATATTTTTTTTACATTTACTTCACCATAAGTGGGTATAGGTAGGTAAAAAAAGCCGTGGTGGTCAAGAGGTAGTGAAACCCGCCTTACAATCGTGAGGTGGTGGGTTCGAATCCCCGGTCCTGTACCAATGAGTTCTTTGGAATTTATGTACGGAATTTCACACCACAGGCTTTTCGGTGAAGGAAAACATCGTGAGGCAACCTGCATACGTCCGTAGAAGAAATTCGATGGCGTATGTGAATCCACCAACCCCCACTGGGCCCGCGTGGTGGATATGGTCCAATCACCCTTCGTGGGTAGGCCTACGTCCTGCAGTGGACTACTAAAAAGGCTGGTACAGTAAGTAGGTATGTCTCGTTATGACACATTGATAAAATTATGTCGTGATGCGTATGTCAGGCCGGCTGGGCCTCTATTTTTGAACCAATAGGGCAGGGGCGACGCACTACCATGTGATTATTTTCTAACGCATCACAAGTCCATCGTGATCTAGAGGTAATAGCACCCGCCTTACAATCGTGAGGTCGTGGTTTCAAATCCCGGTCCCATACCTATGAATTCCTTGGAATTTATGTACGGATTTTCACACCACTGGCTTTTCGGTGACGGAAAACATCTTGAGGCAGCCTGCATACGTCCGTGGAAGAAATTCGATGGCGTATCTGAATACATCAACCCGCAATGGGCCAATTTGGTGGATATGGCCCAATCACCTTTTGTAGGTAGGCATACGGTACAGTACCTACAGCACAGTTTCAAAAATTGAGCTCCTGCATAGCAAAGTCCAGCAACTTGCGACTTTAGAGCAAAAAGAGATCTCGCCAAAGAAAGATTTTTTATTCAGCTTCCCTGTCAATGCATGACTTATACTAAACTGACTTTTGCTCGCGGCTCCGTCCGCGTAATATTTATATTTTTGTTTTCTCGGGATAAATTTGTCGATGTCAATTTCCGTCTTTCAAACTATGTCCATGCGAGAAATCAATCCGTTACGTCGTGCAAGAAGAACAAATTAATAAACCAACTTGGATTATTAATATTGAAATAATTATTTTTTGCGAAAAATAGCACGACTGACTTCAACCGTGAACAGACTTCGCGAAAGTTTCGCACCGATCGATGTAGCATTCTTAACATCATTGTAGATTTATCAAAAATGACTCAGCCGATGTCGATAAAATTTAAATGGGACCAAATTCGAAGTATACTCTTTCCAATACAAAAAAATTATTTAAATAGTATAACTGAGTAAAAAGTTATGCGTGGTTACACATAAAAAAATATATACGCGTCGAATTGAGAACCTCCTCCGTTTCGTCGGTCAAAAATGGATAAAAGTTAACCAAGATATAAATTCAACATTCCATCGTCGTATCTCTTTCACACGAGCACAATAAGCCTACGTATAAATAATCCCTATGTAAAAATATCGGTGACGTTCAAAGGCGCAACGAACCTGCACTAATACGTTAATCGATGGCACATTTCCTCACTTTGCGCACTTTATTCTGCTGGGGAAGCGCCGTGGATGTTATTTTGTATTAAAAATTAATATCCAAAGTGTATTGAGGTTACAAAAGGTTACCGAACTTCAAAATAATGCCCAAAGTCTATCGAACTTATTTTATACGCAAAGGAGATAAAGCGAAAAATATATTTATAGAGCTCAAGCCATTAGCTTGTCCAGTATTTAAATTATATTTAAAATTATTTTCGGATCTTATGACATTACGCTTAATTACGAAGGAAATTGACAGATTTAAACTAACTAAAAATATAGCTGTCTTTTTGCTTGCGGTCTATTAAACAAGGAGAGCAACACTTTAAAATTATTATATTTGGAGCTGTCAAAAAGCTACGTATAAAGCTACGTAGCTATATTTGCAAGCATAACCTTTGGTTATGCTTGCAAATATTAGCTACGTAGCTATCTACGTAGCTAATAATGGCGTGATGGCGGCCTTAAACAAGGATCAAATTAAAAAATATGAAATCACAAAATAACTATTAACTGCCTCGGTGGCTCAGTGGCTAGTGACCTCTGGATCAAAGAGGCGTGGGTTCGATTCCCACCCAGGACAAATATTTGTGTGATGAACATAATTGTTTGCTCTGTGTCTGGGTGTTATTTAGTTACTATCTATAAAAATATGTATTTAAAAATAAGTATAATAATATGTAGTATATCAGTCTCTGGCAGCCATATCACAAGCTTTGCTTAGTTTGGGGTCAGAGGCCGTCTGTAAGATGTCCCAAAATATTTATTTATTTATTTAAAAAAAATAAAAATAGAGTCATTCGGGGTAACCGAGCGCAGTGGGTAAGTGTTCGAACCGATTGTATCTTCGTAACGGGGCGCGGGGGGAGGGGTCTGCCTTCGGGTTAATTCGAGGCGCTGGCGTCGCCATTTAGTTCCGATAAACCATTGCAACGGGCGGCGTATCGTCTTTTGTTTTTTTCTAAAAATATATATTTAGTGGTTTAATCGCAAGTTTTTTGTGTTTTAGAAAACACTATTACATGCAAGTTACTGATTCAATAACGGTAAGTCCAGTTTTGATTGATTATGGATATATTTGAACAGATACTTGAAAAAAAATATTGAGGTTAGGTCTTGTCATTGAGACACAATGAGCGTTGTTTTAAAATTTGGTTACATAAGGAAAGTGTGCGCGGGTAAGTAAGCGCATGCGTTCACTTGCCCCGGCATATGTTCACTTGCCCCATGAACGAGAATTTATTAGAAATCGATGGTGTTGTGCTTAATTTGTAAAGAAATATTGATTTTTTGTTTCAGAGTCATCATTATGCCTCGAAATTACATAAGAAAGAAACCCGAACTTGCCCCTGTCACGGAACAACAAATTTCAAAAGCCAAAACATTGATTGCAAAGGGTAAAAGCAAAAGAGCTGCTGCAAGTGCTATTGGTATTAGCGAATCATGTCTGCGGAAAAGACTTAAGTTAAACACAGCTGCAACGTCTATGGGACGCTTCAAACCAACATTTAATGATAATCAAGAAGCCGAGTTTGCAATGCATTGCAAGCAAATGGACGAGAGGTATTTTGGTTTGACAATTACGGATTTGAGACGCTTAGCTTTTGAATATGCTTCTGCCAATAATATCGAGAACCGATTTGACAATTCAGCAAAAATGGCAGGCCGTGACTGGGTCGAAGGATTTCTAAAACGC
This sequence comes from Hypomecis punctinalis, assembly GCA_949316475.1. NCBI lineage: Eukaryota > Metazoa > Arthropoda > Insecta > Lepidoptera > Geometridae > Hypomecis > Hypomecis punctinalis. The sequence goes on from OX438811.1 coordinate 1,275,580, forward strand.
CATCCTCAGTTGGTCCTCCGGCAATCAGCAGCGACTAGTCTAGCCCGGGCTATGGGCTTTACTAAGATTCAAGTTGATAAATTTTACAAAAATTTGAAAGATTTGTATTTAAAGTATAATTTTCAACCAAGTCGCATTTACAATGTTGACGAAACTGGGATAAGCACCGTCCCCAAAAAAATGCCAAAGGTTGTCACTACGAAGGGAAAGAAAGTAGTCGCTAAAATCGTATCAGCAGAAAGAGGAATCACAGTTACAGCTATTTGCTGTATGAATGCCAGTGGACACTACATTCCACCAGCATTTATTTATCCCAGGAAAAGGCCTCGTGATGATTTGTTGGATGGAGGCCCACCAGAAAGCATTTGTATGGTATCGGACAGTGGCTTTGTTAATACTGAGCTTTTTGTAAACTGGTTGCATCATTTCAAGTACTTTGCACGCCCCTCACAGGAAGACCCAGTGCTCCTGATTCTCGACAATCACTCATCACACATTAGTTTAGAGGCGGTGAAATATGCTCGTTCTGGTAACATTGTGATGCTTACACTACCACCCCATGGGAGTCACAAACTCCAGCCCCTCGATAGGTGTCTATACAGCCCCTTGTATAGACACCTATTGATATTTTGATTTTTTTTTGGACTACTGCACAAAGTCTGGGCTAACTTTGCAAGATCTCTTTCCAATCGAAATTGTTGTTAACTTTGAAAAGTTCAGGAACGTTCAGATGTGGATATATTATATTAATCATTGCGAACAACTTTAACGACGGCACTAACTGAGAAATCTAGAAAAAAAAAACTTCTGTTCCTTACAAAAAGTTCTCGACAACATGAATGGATTGGCTGTTTTTCTTATGCGGTTTCGCAGTTGGCCCCACGAAATTCAAGTAATTCACTTGTACTGGTCCGGGACTTGATACCTCACGAATTGCGGGCGTTTTCTAACGAAATCACCAACTTCAATTCAATTCAATTCAATTCATTTATTAGGGTTCCGTACCTCAAATGGCAAAAACGGAAACCTTATAGGATCACTTTGTTGTCCGTCTGTCCGTCTGTGTGTATGTCAAGACTCTTTATCTCGGGAACGCGTAAAGATATCGAGTTGAAATTTATACTGTTTACGTAAATCTATGGTTTCTTGCAGATGTGTAAAAGAAAAACTTCTCAGTTATCGTTTAAAAAAGTTAGATCCGTTAATGTCGTAAAAACCGCATATTTCGCACTCACAAAAATCAAAACCTACAGGGTACTTCTCGTTGAAATAGAACTATGAAATTTGGCGAGAAGCATTGTCTCAGAGTATACATATAGGAATAAATCTGAAAACTGTACATTTTTATTTAAATCACAAAAAATTGGGTCCTCAAAATTCAAGAAATGTGGGTTCAAAATTCAAAGTGAGTAAATCGTATCATGTTAGGTATCATATAAAAGAGCTTCATTAGCACATGCTAAAACAGGTTCTTAATTATTTTAATAACGAGTTTGTACGGAACCCTCGATGAGCGAGCCTGACTCGCACTTGTCCCGTTTTTTGTTATAGGAACACAATGTGAGCACTTAACAATGTCAAACAATACAAATACCACTATCATATTACAATAAATTCATAAAATAAAATAAAATAATTCGTAAGCGGCTGTATAACGTAACTCTTCAGTGTAAATAATAATTGCTAATCCACATTTGAAATCAGTCGCGCGGCTTATAAGATTACTTCCACGCATCGAGCCTGCACTAATCCTCGCTGATCACTGAACCACGCTTCCGATGGAACTGTCTCTTCTGTCTCACTGCATTCAGTGGAAAATTACTAATGTCTAAGACGTGTTTCGTTTTAATTGTAATGGAAACAAAAAGTTGTTGAAGTATGAAGAACTAAAGAGTTCCGAAACTAGGTTCTACAGAATTACCTGCTTGCCCTGTACTAAACCGAAAGACGGTGGTTAAAACCATCATTATGAATAAGTTTTTGTAGAGCCAAACCAGAATTCGAGAAAAAAACGAGACGATAATCGATTCCGAGTAGTGAGCTTGTATATGACAGCTGATTTCTTTTTATCGAATACTAGCCCTATAGTAAAAGTTTTTTATAACGTCTTAGAGATAATTTTTATTAGAACGGGACGGGTACTAAAAAGAAAGAATATAACGACATTTTTAAACTATAGGGCTAACCTTCAGATCTGTCCTCCGACCGCCTAAGCAATAGCAATCGTAATAGCAATCGTTTATGACTTCATTTTAGTCATTTGGCACCGCCTATGTGACGTTAGCCATCAATTGCTTTGCGCGGATTGCGAAAGCAATCGTTGAATGAAGAACTTTGATGGCTAACGTCACATAGGCGGTGCTAAATGACTAAAATGAAGTCATAAACGATTGCTATTGCTTAGGCGGTCGGGGGGCTGGACCAACCGGCCTTATTGGAAATCCATAGAGAAGACATATATCCTGCAGTGAACGTCTTATATGCGGCTGTTTACCCTTTATTATGATCTATCAATTATATCCAGTCTCAAACTCAAGTCTAGCCTTTGCTCCATTGCTGCCTGAAGGAGCAAAACCAACAAACACTCTTGGATTTATAATACAAGTTAGAATTACTTGCACTTGCACAGTTTTCACAAATATAAATTTAGTCTCGTTAGTATTTTATTGTGATGTTGTTTAGTATTTTTCTATTCTCTTTTTAATGCTTACATATCAAAAACATTAAAAGATTAAGATGACGGTGCTTACAAAGGTAGAAATCACCTATTCTCTCTCTCAAAGAAAGTAATAGCGCTTAGTGTGTTCTCTTTTTGTTTGAGTAGAGAGATTAGAGATAGAAAAAGACCAATCAGAATGTAGCTTCAGTCTTAAGAGCGTTTTAAGTTAATTGAAGTAATGAATCACTGGACCTCGGAACTGGCGATGTTTTGTGTTCGTGTGGCATTGATACTTACTTAGAATACTTAACGTACTTGTAGATATTTCAGTATAAATAACTCAGTCTCGTTTTCCTTTGAGTCCACTTTTTGACATTATGCCACTAGGTGGGATCGGAACATTTCCTTTCGCCACTTCACTCTTTCATACGTAATCCCACCATCAACCCCATTCTCTAGCTTTGTTTTGAATACTATTATGAACTTTTTGGTATTTCTCTTCCCAAATTAGGCAAATTTTATCTTTATTATAACTTTCCCACTAGATCTTAAACCATTATGTACTAGTTTTTACCCGCGGCTACGCCCGCATACGCAATATATCATTATAATTTATAGTCTATGTGTTATTCTGATATATAAGCTATATTATTGCAAAGTTTCATCTCAATCCATTCAGTAGTTTTTGCGTGAAAGAGTAACAAACATGCATACATCCATCCATCCATCCATCCTCACAAACTTTGGCGTTTATAATATTAGTAGGATACATATTGATGAAAACTGTTAAAAATATCTGAAATGCGAGATGGCGAGAATTGTTTTTGCTGTTTAGTAGAGAAAAAGGCAGTAGGTATTTAGAGTATAATATATTATATTATGTAAACAAGATTGTATAAAGATTTTTTAGTTATATCCAATATATTGGTATAGACGACCACGCTTGGACCATGGAGCCCACTGACCATGATTCCAAACAAAAACAACCCTTCGGTGATGCCAAAGTAGAGATTTTGCTACTAGTTGTAGCGATATTTCTTTATGTTAGCGAACAAAAAATATTCTGTTAATTATAATTCATCTGAGTAACTTAAGACTAAAACTGTGAATTTATCTATGCTGTGTGTGTACCTATTTCTAGTAACTATATATCTTTACACATTGATTGTGTAAAATATGAAGCCAAAACTTGACGTTACTAAATTGGTAATATTGCTCATGGACAATAGGCATAATGGCGCCTGAGTCAAAAATCATTATTATAATTACAAGTAGTCCGTGAGATGAATTATCAAAAAAAATGGCACTCGTATTTTTTTCCTATGATAATCATACAATAAAGAATAAAAAGAAGAAAGTTCTTGAGTGTGACTCGTGACGTCACGCAGGCTACATCTTCGTCATTTTTTTTAATTGTCAAAATTAAAAATACGGGTTTAATATTTTTTGATAATCCACCTGACAGACTAAGTATATATTTTTTAATCATCATAAATCTATTGCGGACCTTCGGACGTCATCTATTCGGATGCATCGTCAGTAGGCTCCTCATGACTACGGTTAAAACTTGACTTGTCTTGTGCAGTCGGGTCAAAAGGTATCGATACCTCAGTGTCGGATGTTAATCGCCAAGACATGCCACGTCATGGGTCGGCGCGCTAACAGAATTAGTTTGAGGCTGACAAATTTCACCCTCCCACACCTTCTCATAGACTCCATACTCTACCAAAGCGAATTAGAGCTTATAAGTGCATATAGGGGTTATTTGCTTACCCTGTAATAAGCCGAAAGGGGGTGATTTAGACCAAGATTATAAACAACAGCTTATACTATAGATCCACCAAAAATTAGAGACAAAAAAATCTGCTGTTTCATACATATTGTCCATTTTGAGTTGCAATTTTGTATGAAACAGCTGATTTTTTTCTCGAATTTTGAACTGGCCCCAGAGTAGAAAAGCCGTGGTGGTCTAGTGGTAGTGACACACGCCTTACGATCGTGAGGTCGTGGTTTCAAATCCCGGTCTTGTACCAATGAGTTATTTGGAATTTATGTACGGAATTTAACACCGCTGGCTTTTCGGTGAAGGAAAACATCGTGAGGCAACCTGCATATGTCAGTAGAAGAAATTCGATGGCGTATATGAATCCACCAACCCGCACTGGGCCAGCGTGGTGGATATGGCCCAAACACCCTTCGTGGATAGGCCTACGTCCTGCAGTGGACTATTAAAAAGGCTGATACAGTGCACATAGTAAAAGTTGTTCTTAATGATGGTCTGAATCACCCTCGTTCGGCTTAGTAGGTACAGGGTAAGCAAATAACCCTGTATATGTACTATCTCTATATTTAAAAATTTCATGTCACTGGTGAACCAGCAGATTAGCAAGGTAAAATGGCAGTAGGGTAGGGCGCATAGTTCGATGACAGGATTCGTAAAGTTATTAAATGAAAACCACGTACTGGCAAGCACGTTCATCGATGATATAATAAAGACAGCAGGAACGCGTTGTATATAAGGCAATAAAAAATATCAGACACGTATATATGTTTTTGTCAATTAAACAAAAATTGATGAAGATATACTGCATGACGTCACGAGTAGACTACAAAATAAAGTATAGACTTTTGTCGGAGAATTGACGTCACGACCCTCACTCCCTAACTTTGACAAGGTGTATCTCAGTCATGTATTCTTTGATGAAAATTATGAGAAAAAACACGTGTCCAATTGATTTACATCTAGCTTACAGACTAATTATTATTAGTTATTATAATATACTACGGGACTAATCGCGCACTAAAATTACGAGATAAATAAATACCTCATCATCCCGACGTTTCGGCCGAGTTGCATCGACCGTGGTCATGGGTAGTGGTCAGTGGTAGGGTAATTATTATTAGGATTTTTTTTCATGCCTTTTCCCACGTGGTTTATTGGAGAACCATATGGAAGGTTATGCCCAGCAGTGGACGTCCTGACAGATGAAAATATAGCTCATCTTCACATGATTCTGCTCCACTTTGGTAGAGTTTGGGCCTATCTGGCTGTCAGGGACAAGGAAGGTATTGGCAGTTACAAATTTCCCTCTACATGTACTCGTACCGCTGTCAAACCCTTACCTTAGTGTTAGAGGTGAAGCAATATGGGACATTTGGAAATAATTGCTAGCAAAATTTTGAGTAATTGTCAATCTTTAGACACGGAAAATCTAGTAATTGTGCGGTCAAACGGTGCAGCTTCAAGTTATTTTACGAAAAACCTATAACCACCTTCAAACTACATCAATAAACCGTAGTTACCAATAAAACACTTTAAAGACGAATCAAACGAGCCCAACTTCTATGGCCATCTATGGGATTGTGTCATTTTATTTACGCAGTTCCCATCTCCACTTTTCAGCTTCATTATCAGACCCTAAATACCATCTAAAGACAAAGTACCTACTTATTCGTCAAGAATTAAATTCATTCTCTCTAAAAATTTATTCTCTAGGATTGTACATAGTTGTGCTTATTATTATGACCAATTTTCACTATGGAACCAAACTCTCAAAAAAATCAGCTGTTCCTCACAAAACGTTTGCTAAACCTTGACAAAATGTATGGAATTTGTTTTCGCGATTTCAGAGTAGGCCTTATAGTAAAAGTTGGTCAAAGCAACGAGCACAACCTGTATCCTAAAGTATCGCAAATGAACTCAACTTCACCGCCTACACCTAAGAATATGACAAATTTGAGGTAATTAAAATAAAATAAAAAACCCGACAAGTGCGAGTCAAGCTCGCACACCGAGGGTTCCGTACAAATCTTGAAAATTGTACAAATTTGGGAACTAAGTTATTAAAACTCAAAGCATACTGTAACATAGTCATCGATAAAACGTTTTTTTATACTTTTCTCAACATGCATCGTAAATATCTTTCATATGATACCCCCCATTATAGAATTAATTCACTTTAAAATTAGAGTCCATTTATTTTGCATTGAGGCTCTATTTTTTGTGATTAAATTGAAAATGTACAGTTTTCAGATTTATCCCTAAACGTGTTCTCTGAGATAATCTTTGCCAAATTTTATAGTTCTATGTCAACGGGAAGTACCCTTACCTATAGGTTATAATTCCCATGAGGGTGTCGAAATATGCGTTTTTTTACGACATTAACGAATCTAACTTCTAAAAATACAACAAAATTCCACACCTACAATTTGATTTCGATTAATGACAACAAGAAAGAATAAATTAACAAGAAAGATCATAACTCCACCAATTTAAAACAGGTGACTCCTGCATGAAACAAGAAGACGAAATTCCTTTCCCTGTCTCCAAGGTGCAGAAATGTTAGCCCGCTAGCGTCCCGAACAAAAACATCGCGAGATGGGTCATGTCGTTCTGATACAGATCGCATTTTGCACGAAAAAATACTTGTTTAATATTTTTGATATATTTTTTTAATTAATCATCATGCCCATTTATTACTAACAGAACACGACACATCAATTATTCATTTATGTAAACAATGCATTCTGCAATGTGTATTTCTACAATTTTCGTTCGTAAATTTGTACCTACATAAGTTTAGCGCCGAGGATAGTAAAATAATAATAATAAATAAATAAAACTTTTATTGTTCTTAAAAATTTAACACAAAGATAGTTGTACACTAGATCCCACACAAGGGCGACATGTGTCGTGAGATCTAGGCTCTTCCTTATGGTATCAAAATCAAAATTACCCTTATAGTATACAAACTTAAATTAATTTAACATTCATAGTGCACTGGATCCGCCTGGATCCTACGACACAGGTCACCCTGACCTGTGTCGTAGGATCCAGTGTGGGATCCAGGCTCCTTGCCAGACGGGAAGAAACTATTTCTAGTTTTTTTTTGAAGAATTCACGAAGGTAAGAATATATTTAACTTAAATCTAGACTCAATCTAAACAATTCAAACCGCTTTATAATATGTACCTATTATATCAAAAACTACGCCCATAACCAATTTTGAATTACTTTCTATGCTACATGTTATGGATACCACTGTAATGTGTGTAGTGGGTAGAAGTACCAGGAGCAGAACCGCTGAGCGGGTCATTCTCGTGACGTCATTCTCCGCTGTGATGCTCCTGAGTGTGTGTAGATGCAGTCTATTTGGTGTGTAAGTGTTGTGTTTATGTGTTTACCTGGCTTGTGACGAGCATGTGGGATAAAGTCCGTATTTTGCCGATGGTGCGCGATTGTAGTGGAATGTGTGGTGTATTGTAAGTGTAAGAAGTAGGTCAAGTATTAAATAAGAGTTATAAAGTTAGATGTTGCATAGTATAGCTTGTATTTTTACGTAGGTATGTTCCGAGATCAACAATATGAATATTAAATAACATATAATATGCATTTATATACTACTATACATACAAATATTTACATTACATATATTTATATTTACATGTATTCTAATAATGTTTCTGTATTGTATATTGTACCCTTGTGTAAAAATAATATATATATATATATATAGGTATTGCAAAGAAAATCATATGAATAATAATTATTAGCTATAGCTACATATATAAACTATTGATTAACCCAATATAACTTTTATTGAAACTAATTTATCTACTTTACTATTTTGAGTAATTTTTCTGTTTCCTTAAAATCCAAGGTAATAACCACTCAGTGATCTTTTTGTACAAATAAATTGTGACGTTTCTAATATGTCCAGTTTCTTGTCAAGAACTTGATAAAGAAATGGTCCTTTAAACAAACAGCAATTTTGTGCATATACAGTTCTTGTAGCGGGTAGTGGCCAGGAATTACGACGATCGGACCTTTTCTTGGTGCGAATTGTGTTTGTTATGGCAGTTTTGTGGAATCGAAGTGCTACAGCGATGATGTAAAGTTGGCGAGCAGTGAGATATTTGGTGGATAGTGCAGAGGAGATGGCTGTGCATAGTGACCGCTATACTAAGCTCCTGCGCAGCCATCCTCTTCACACTTCACTCAGCGCTAAACTTTCGTGGCGCTGCCTGTATTTAATTTTGCTACATGTGAGTGACTCGCGCGTCGGATGAAGAAAAGGTCTCTCTGAAGCTTTCTGAACTTTCGTCGCTATTTCCCCGAGCGTTTTCTTTTGGTTTTCCTCGTCTGCTTGTGACACGTTTCAATTATCATTTGTGTTATTTATAAAGGTAAATAAAAAGAGCCTTTTGCGACGTTTTTACGGTTGCTTAGTTTACAAATTGCTGATGGTTTTGTCACTAGAGCTTTTGATTATCTTTAGCAAATCTATTTATCTTCTAAACGTCTACAAGTAATATAAATAAATAAATAATAAATATTTTGGGACATCTTGCACACGGCCTCTGACCCCAAACTAAGCAAAGCTTGTGATATGGCTGCCAGAGACTGATATCCTACATATATTTATTTTTAAATACATACTTATATAGATAGTAACTAAATAACACCACACACCACACAAATATTTGCCCTGGGTGGGGATCGAACCCACGCCTCTTTGATCCAGAAGTTAGGGTGACTAACCACAGAGCCACCGAGGCAGTCAATTACATATCTATCTCTTTTAAATTTTACAAGCAATATTCTAAGCATGAATAAATACATTAATTGCCTGATTTAATTACATACACAAAGTTTCTTAGTGCTGAGTCTGACCCAGTTTCCAACCCAGAGTTATAGCGACATGCTGCAAAAGTTATGTACCTATTGTTTCTAAATCACTTTTCTCTTGAAACGATTGATGATTGAAATATTTAAAAAAAAATGTAAGTACTATTCAATAGAGTTTGTGTACAAAGAGAACCGTCGTGGGGTTACGGTGAACTAGCAATAAGATTTCAATCAGCAGCCAAGGAGTATTATTATATCTTCTTTGGCCAAGGTGCCGACTACTTGGTAGACGCGAGTCTACTGATGAAAATCGAATTGGTGTCTACCAAGCAATGATGTTTAATTCAATGCTACCAAGTATCAAATACTTTTAGTTTAGCAATGACAGAGCAGTTAGTTGTAGATATGTGTCAACGTGACAAAATTACTAAAATGGCACACGGGCGACCTCACCTACTACGCTTTTTGCACGAACTCTATCCTGTTTCCACTCTAACAGAGAGCCTATAGTACAGGTTCAGGCCGCTTTATTAAGATGTATGGAAACTATTGTAGTTTCAATTTGAATTTAACTTGTACTAACCCTTTTTTGGTGGACATCCCACGAGTTAGAACCAAGCGTTAGTCTACATTCCTCATACGAACTGCCAGAACTGGAACGCTTTGCCCGAGTCTGTCTATCCTTTAAAGTACAATATACCTAGGTGTCTTCAAATCTCGAGTAAATAGGTATCTTCTAGGTAAGCGTGCTACATCCTAGACCACATTTCTGCTTAACATCAGGCAGTGTGTAGTCAAACGCAAAACCTATTTGAAACTAAAAAAAAAAAAAGAACCCTTCAGATCTGCAACGCTGGCTCATACTCTTTCGTTCTCATGCCATTTATCTATACGTATAGGATTAAAAATGGAGCCTCTTTTTTTTTAGACTTTAGAAGGGTGCGGGTGGCGCTTACAGCGCTGCTGTTGTTCAGATGATACGTGAATCCCGGTTGTTTTAACTGTTTAGGTTTTAGCATGTCAGGGGCCTTGAGACATTTTAACTTTACCACTACGGCTAGCCACTACCACGGTAATGGTATCTGATCATTACCTTAACGATCTTAGGAATTACCACTAATACAATACAGGATAAGGATTGGTCCTGTCCTCGATGAAGTCGTGCAGCCATCCATTAGGTCTGCGGGCCGCTTCCATTTAATCTGCGGCTGCAACGTGATGGATGGGTTTGTCGCTGTTAGATGAGCGATCGGTGACAACCTTGGTATATGCGTTAGTGGATTTTGATGTGTTATTGAATGGAAAAGCGTTGAAAAGTGGAGGCGTCGAATTTTGTTTTTCATGACATCACGTCTAGTTTCTAAAGTGGTGTTTTAAGGATTAAATAGTCGATCGTCACTAGATATTATGAACGTGGATGGTTAGTTAGCTAAGTGGGTAACACCATAGGCATTGTTTGTGTTTTGGGGTAACTCAACTGACCGCGAGAGGGCGTTTGTAGCACAGAAACGGTGCATTCGATCTATGTGCGGGCTAAAAAAGAGAATCTCATGTAAGTCACATTTTATTAGACTAAAAATTTTAACCCTAGCATGTATGTATATAAGCGAAATTGCTTTATTCGTAAAATCAAACCCTAACCTCTTCGAAATGTGGCCCGTAGGAAGCAGACATGAAGGTAAATTACGCAGCCTAGCATCTAGAAGTACATTTCTAAGCAAGAGTGTATTTTGTATGGCGCCTATAGTTTATAATAAGACACCAAAGGTGATACGAACTAAAACAGATCCGAATATTTTCAAGAATATGTTAAATGACTTATTAATAAAAAAAGCTTACTACACAATTGACATGTTTTTAACCGACAAGCAATTAAATGACATTAAATAATGATTTAGCTATGTAATTGACATTTTTAACCACGTATATAATAAAATAAATAAAAATAAAATAAAATAGCCTTTTATTTCTTGCAAAGATACAGAACGCTACAACTTTATAATTATATACTAAATTATCACTAAATATTTTCTAATATCTATTTATTATACGCTACCTAGTATTTTATTCTAGTTTTTTTTTTTTTTTTATGTATCTAATTTTAAGTCTACTAAATTCTAGTAATTATACTATATTTTGAGTGTCTAAGCGTGATACAATGTTTTTTGTTTAATTTTTATTAGATTGTTATTACCTAAGTTTCTAACCTATTCCCTAGTATTTAATTTTTTTTTATGTATCTAACTTTTACAAAGTGTTATTATATATATATTTTTTTTTCAGTTTTTTAATATTTAATTTATTGTTATATAATATACGTACCTACATCTAATTTTCTTTATCTATCCAATTTAAGTTCATAATTTCTTAGTCTAAGTATTAAGTTTTCTTAACTAATTTAGGTATCTGTAAGTATTATGTATATTAGTTACGCTATTGTAGTTTTTAATTAATTATTTTGCAAGAACCCCTTGAGGGTGAAGGCCTCCTCCAACGAAGCCCATTTGTCTCTATCTTTAGCCACTTGTAGCCAATCGTTGCCCGCTGTCTTGATAATATCGTCTTGCCATCTCGCATAAGGTCTTCCTCTATAGCGTTTGCCGCATGGTCCTTTCCACGATGTAATTATCCTTGTCCATCTCCCGTCTTGCAAGCGTGCTACATGCCCCGCCCATTTCCATTTTTGTTTCTGGGCATAGTTGAGAGCGTCAGTGGCTTTGGATATCTTCCTTATTTTGGTGTGTCTAATTTTTTGTATTTTTCTGATATTTAACATACTTCGCTCTAAGCCGCGTTGACAGCTAGTAATTTTATTTTTTACTTTTTTAGTGTACTTCCAGGTTTGACAGGCATAAGTTAAGCTTGGCAGGAGACACGTGTTCATCAATTTGGTTTTTATCTCAACTGCCATGCCGCTTTTAAATACCTCCTTCATACTCCAGTACTTATTCCAAGTGTTTTGTATTCTTCGTTCCACTTCAAGTTCGTTGTTTTTTCTGTCAAAGCTTATTTGTTTTCCTAGGTAGATGTATTTGTCGGTATAAGCAAGTACTTCGTCGTCTACTAATATTTTGGTTTCTGTGCTGTTTGTCATTACCATTGTTTTTGACAGGTTCATTTCTAAACCGACTTTTTTGCTAGCTTCGTTTAGAGAGTTTATCATAACTTGTAGCTGTTTTCCTGATTCTGCCAACAGCACCAAATCATCAGCAAAACGGAGGTGGTTAAGATACTTTCCATTAATATTTAATCCATGTTGTTTCCAGTCTAACTTCCTTATTATTGATTCCAATATAGCTATAAATATTTTTGGACTTATTGTATCTCCCTGTCTTACGCCTCTGTTTATGGGAAAGTTTGGGCCAATTTTATCCAATTTGACTCTACCTGAGTTTTTGTTATAAATGTTTTTAATTATCTGTATGTATACATCTTCCACTCCGTACTCTTTCAGAGATTCCCAGATGCTTGTATGTGATACAGTGTCGAATGCTTTTTTATAGTCTATGAAGGCAATGTAGAGCTTCCTCTGTCGCTCTTGATATTTTTCTATGACCAGCTCTAATGCGTGAATGTGATCCACAGTCGAGAATCCTTTTCTGAAACCTGCCTGTTCTATGGTTTAACCACGTATAACATATTTTAATCGATTCATTTGATGACAATTAATTGGGTATATCTTTTAAATGTTTCCATGATTATAACACTTTGGTAAATGTATGTAATTATTCTAGAATAATATTAGTCTAAGTTGTTAGTCTATAAACCTCTAGAGGTAGAAGCTAGAGCACTTTATATGTATATATTGTATAACATCTGTACTTTACCTAGTTCCATAGACAAATAAATTCATTCATAAATTCATTCATTCATTCATTCATTGAAAATCTAGACTTAGATTATTGTGTTCACAATAAAGTATAGTATTATAGTAAGTATTACAAAATATCTCTAGAAAATGAAATCAATAAAAAGTAAATATGTTGTACTGTTCTAAAATAGGTACACGTTCTACAAGTGTTAGGTATGACTTAAATAAATGACCTTTGGGATGACTTAAATAAATGAGCTTTGGGATGACTTAAATAATTATTATTCGCAAAAAAATGGCAATACCGCCTTCCATCGTGAACAACATTCGGATGTTTTGCTCGAATTGTTAACATTATTTTTGATTTTTCATAAACGGCTCACCGAATACTGTGAAATTTAAATGGAACTACCTCGGGAGTGGGTCTTTCGAACTAAAAATGATTTTTTCGATTCGGTTCACAATTGGCAAAATTATCGATGAACATACACAAAAAACATAGAAACAGACGAACATAGAACCTCCTACTTTTCGGAAGTCGGTTAAAAACCAGAGAAAAGCTGTAAACATCATCGTAAAATATGAATTTCAGATAAGTTGACATAAAGTGACCGTGATACTCATAATAGTGACAAAGTAGGAGAAACCTCTGTCCAGCAGTGGGACAGTACAAATTAGAAATAATATATATATAATATATTAAGAGTTTTGACCGATAAACCGGAGGAGGTACTCAATTCGACGTGTATATATTTTTTTAATGTATAACCACGCATAACTTTTATTATAGTAATCCGATTTCAATAACTATTTTTTTTATTTGAAAGAGTATACTATGAAATTTGACCCATTTAAATTTTATCGAAATCGATTAAGTAATTTTTGATAAATAATCAATAATGTGAAAAATGCTACATCGATCCATGCGAAATATTTACGAATTTTCTGTACACGGGTAAAGTCGGTCATGCTATTTTTTGCAAAAACTAATTAGGTACTTATTATTGAAATAAAGCTTAGTTGAAAAATTGGTTGTTAGTTTGTGGTTGCTAAGGCCTAATTTAAAATCTATTTGATCTGGTAAAATCATTATAACCCTTAGTCTAAGAAAACAAAACGGTAAAAGAGAACTAAACAACGGACACTAACTACATAGTTACACAAAGACAAAACCCAACCCGAAAATAATAAAAAAGTAGAAACTGACAAGAACAGAAAGATAACACAATAGACGACTGACAAAGGCAATACAAGATAATCCAATTCCTTTTTTCCTTCGCAAAAGAAAGGAAAAATAATAGTTTTCAGTGCAAACACACGGAGCTGCTCTATAACGTGCAAACGGCCACCTGTTGGGAAGTTTTTTGTCCATTAGGTAGTGTACAGGATGTTTTCTAGACAATGGACTATTATGTTTATAATTGGTGTTCTAGAAATTTTAACATTTATTTACATGACGGGGGTGTAGGGTCTTCATCATCAGCAGGGTCCATAAATATAGGTTTTCTGACATCTGCAGGGTCCATAATTTCTGGTCTACTATCAGTGGACGTCGTTGGGTAATGTTGGAGCAACGAAACAAAATAATTCAATTTTACAAATTGTATTGTCCAAAGAATTTACAAGGTAGGTTTATAAGTAGCGACACAACGATAGCTAGGTATGCATAATTATAGGAACCCGCGATGATTCAATATCAACCGCTCTGGCCGATAGCCACGCAAAAGTGTCGTGCGCTCCGCTCAGCCGGTGAATTCTTGACTTCATCGAACGCCAAAAGGTGGCGCTTGCGTCCCGTTTTACCAGTTGATTGCGACATACATAATTATATACAAGACTTAGATAGTAATGTTTAAAATATAAATCATAAGAGTAAAAGGCTCTCACTAGACGGTTGGGTCAAGGGTCAAATATAGAAGGCAGTCATCCTGGACACGGCGCGCATTGTCAGGAGGTTCCTCTCGCTGTAGCCCCAACCACCGATAGCTTGGACCCTGCCCTGTTGCCGGCGGCACCCTAGTTTTAAGTTTATTATAATACATATATTTTTTATAGTTGTATACCTATTGTAAAAAACTTCAAGATTAAGATGTTAAATAAATACCTGTGATAACCTACGCCTCATTGATTAAATTAGCCAAAACTGACAATTCTTTTGTAATGAACAGCCTATGTGTTTATAACCTATTGCTTACGAGTCTAAAAAAATTAAAAGAGACATTTTACACATTTATAAAAATACTAAAACACTTCTTCATAAAAAAGGCTTGTTACAAAGTAGAAGATTTCACCAAAGACAAAGCTTCTCTGCGCAAACTAGGTTCTGACTGTAATAATAATTATCGTACTTATGTACTTTTGTTATATTTATGCTTTTGACATTCAATTTTTTATTTAGATTTTAATTGTAACTTGACATTTATTTTTAAATTTAATTGGAATATGACATTTGTTTCTATAATTTGACATTCCTTTTTTATTATTTTTATTCCAATGTAATATATGTATGCAGTTTTATTTCAATTGTACTTAATTTTTAATGTAATTTGTTGGACATTCACAAGTATACACAATTGTATCTATGTTGAGAAATAAATGAATTAAAAAAATGAAATTGTTCTTGGTGCAAAGGTGCCTATCTGTAGAACCAACCCTAAAATAATGGAGAAATGGCAGTTCCTTCAATTTAATCAAAAGTCATTGAGTCTTTAGTACAAAATAAAGGATTTATTTTGCAGTTTCCGCTCCGATCCTATTATCTTATGAATACTCTGTGAGGCAGCCAGGTCAATTTATTTTCTTCATGTTAAAGTTAGTCCTCACAGAGTACTGTACTGTACCGTACAGTACTCTCGTGAGGACTAACTTTAACATGAAAAAAAAACATGAAAATAAAATTAAGCTATTCCATAATTTTGTCGAAAGACAATGAATTTTTGTACAATACAGCACATTTTTTACGCAATATGTGTGTGAGTTCCGTAGTTAAAGTTGGTGACAATGCTGTGTACAATAATAGATATAGGCCGAACGATACCAAGTCGGCGGATGTGAAGTTAACAACAAGCTGTGCAATAGGTATCCAATCCTGACTGAAGCTCACATGAAGCTTCGCGTTGATTGGATATTGCGCAGCTTGTAACTAACTTCACATCCGCTGACTTGTATAATTCGACCTTTATCCTCAGAGCAAATAAAAAAATCCAGAAGGAACGTTGTTGAATAGTCAAGTGAAGCCGGTTTTTTATACATGTGTGAGTGCGTCGCTGTTGCGCCGCCATAGTTTGACTGACAAGCCAAAGCGTAGTTTCATAGTTACCTGGATGTGTGTGTAATTGTCTGTACACGGCGAGGCGTAGTTTTGGTTAGCTTCACTTGTTTGTTCACAACATTCTCTCTTGATTTTTTTATTTGCTCTGTGCCTTTATCCCAGAATATATCTGTTGTTAAAGAAACATCCTGTATTCAGTATTTCATATTCAGAATAGAGTTCAGTGCTTTTTGGGGCATTAACTTTGAGAACCGTTGCGGCGACACGCCCGCGCCAGCAGCGTTATGTTCGCACCCAGTTTGCTGTAAAATGGCGAATGTTGAGGAAGCCGTTATACCTTTTGTTCTACGAAAATGTCTCTGCTAGATTCTGTTATTTTTATTTTATTGCTTTGCAAAATGCATGAACATTCAGCAGTATATACCTAGTTACTTATGATAATGATCAATTCTTACTATGAAGCCAAACTCGAAAAAGTTATCAGCTGTTCTACACATTTTGTTGAGAATAGGCATGGTGACTGATTAAAAAAATCGTCAATATAATCCGTATATAATAAAAAAAATTCGGACACGTATTTTTTCTTTTGTCAATTTAACAACAAATGACAAAGATAATCCTTGTCAAAATTTGGGAGTGGGGGTCGTGACGTCACCTCTTTCACAGAAGTCTACATTTAAGTATGACACTTGTGACGTCATGCGGAACTTTAACATGCTGTATTATCTTCATCATTTTTATTTAATCGACAAAACAAAAAATACGTGTCTTATATTTCTTATACATACTTTAGTCTATCTGACGGTCTAATTATATTTTTTTAGTCGTCATGCCTTTTAAAACTTTTTACTAGGTTAGATTTGAAAGCCGTGGTGGCCTAGAGGTAGAGACACCCGCCTTGCAATCGTGAGGTCGTGGGTTCAAATCCCGGTCCCGTACCAATGAGTTCTTTGGAATTTATGTACGGAATTTCACACCACTGGCTTTTCGGTGAAGGAAAACATCGTGAGGCAACCTGCATACTTCCGTAGAAGAAATTCGATGGCGTATGCGAATCCACCAATCCGCACTGGGCCAGCGTGGTGGATATGGCCCAATCACCCTTCGTGGGTAGGCCTACGTCCTGCAGTGGACTATTAAAAGGCTGATACAGTACAGTACAGATTTGAATTTTGAAAATCTAAAGCAGCGTCTTGTATAATAATTCATATAATAATGGTCCGAGATAGTTTCCAAATCCTTCGGAGAATTAACAAAAAAAGTGCTTAAAAATTATCAGGTACACTTGTTTCCAAAATTCCAATGTAAGCTAAATTGCATTTACCATTATTCTTGTCTGCATTCTTGCTTACTCTTTTAACCTTCCCATACCCGCGCGTTGGTCTGTGAGACCAACGAAATATTTTTTCGAATTTATTTTATATTCAAACAATGCACCGACTTTGAGTTTTTTGCTAGCTAACACATTTGATGATAGCTTCACTTCAGTACGCTGAACAAGCTTGTGCAAGCACGGCGTGTGGCTGTATTTGGCGCCAATCGGTCCGTGAGACCGACGCGGGTATAGGTACGTGCAACAAAATGTGTATGAAATGTTAGTATAGATTATACATTAATTGGCTTATTTATAGTCTAAAATCTTGATAGCTACATCTCGAGTCTCGTCTCATAAGGTAGGTTTAGAAGTACAGATTTTAGTTAGTTTTTTCTACATTTGAACAAAAATTTGATATTTTTGAAGTCTGATAGACAGTAAAATAATGAATTATTTGTACGATTAATTGCATTTATTTTGTTATAAAATTATATAGCTACCGGAAAACAAATACCTACCTATATATAGTAGCATCTACTTGTTATAATAAAAAATAGTGTTCCAAAGTTATGGTCTGTGACAGCGTGCGCGGGTATAGGTGTTACAAAATTTGAAGCGGGTATAGGAAGGTTAAACATACAATAAAGACACTAACAAGACACAAACTCAAAGATACCTCTCTGTAAGACACTAACTAGACACAAACTATACCTCGCTGTTCTGTTAGGTTTTACAAAAAACAAGCTAAGCTACATATTTCTAGTTCATCTCGACCCAAACATAAAAGACTCGGCTATTTCACTTTTCTAACTTTTCCTTTCTTCCAGAAACAATTTTCTTTTTACAGTTTTCTTCTAGATCTATAACAGTTTGTTCTTAACTTGACTCGTGTCACGTCCGTCGCGTCGTAGCCACGTTCTTTTATTGTGGTGCATCTACATTGGACACATTTTTGGTGAAATTACCGAAAAATATGGATGTTAGCGGCAACAATGGCAAACTTGTTTTCGTCATCGTTTTATCAGACATAGGAAAATCTACTACTGTCTTCGCGACGGCGATAGCCAGCCTATGATCAGCTGTGGCTAGACAATAGTCCTGTTTAGATTTACAATAAGACTGGTTGGAAATGGCTTGCATCCAATAAATAAATAAACACAAGTTGCTCATTTGAAGGATTATTCTACCATTCTAGCTTTGGTGTAAAAGCTCCTTTAGGGTATCTGGATAGTCCAAGAGTTGCCATGCTGATTAACCAAGTTCCAATGTACCTATAGAAGTGGAGCTCGTGCATTCCAGAGTAATACCAAAGTTGTTTGGGATAGGTAATAAAAATAATTGATTCATTTATTTTCCAACATTTGTGGTTATTTTGATTTTTGCTGAAAAGCTATTTAATCAGTAGTCAATAAACTTTTTTCGTAGAACTTTTAGCATGTGCTAACAAAGCTCTTTCATATGATACAAGATTCGATTTACTCACTTTGAATTTTGGGCCTATATTTTTTTTGTATTTAGGCCCTACTTTTTATGTGATTAAATTAAAAATGTGCAGTTTTCAGATTTATTCCTATATGTGTACTCTTAGACAATGCTTCTCGCCAAATTTTATAGTTCTAGGTCAACTGGAAGTACCCTGTAGGTTTTGATTTCCTTGAGTGTCAAAATACGCGGTTTTTACGACATAAACCGCAAAAACTTTATTCAGTGGTAACTGAGAAGTTTGGTTTATTCACTACTATAAGAAACTAAAAATATACGTATATGGTTTAAATTTCAACCCGTTTACTTTACGCGTTCTTGAGATAAAAGGTCTTAACATACGAACAGACGGACAATAAAGTTAGGATCACTTTATTGTCCGTCTGTAAGGGTTCCGCTTTTTCCTTTTAAGGTACGGAACCCTAAAAAGTTGTTTTTACCTTCGAACTCGACGCGGTTTCCGAAGACTGAGCATGAGTTGCTTATCTTCGGTGATCGCTATGAAACACATAGTCAAAATACGCTATAAGCTATACCTATCATCATGAACAAAATGGACTTCTTTAAATAGAGGCACACTAGCTCCCAGACTAAAATTTCCCTCGTCCAGCAAACCTCAGGTCGAGCGGATTGAAAATTTACGGTGTCATGGATACAACTTACCTTCTTGCATATTGCAACTTACGTTTGCAATTAAACTTTCAGCTTTAATGAGCATTTTGTGGCGAGTAAGGCGCTTAGTTGCAACCTCATTTGCAGTAAGTTGGTAGTTGCAAGCTCATTTGCAGTTTTGTTGTGAATTGCTACCGACCTACCTCATTCACTGCTTGTGACAATGATATTTTTCTGTAGATGCGTTAGGTTTGCTCTAAGTTACTTACACTCTAAACATCGAAAAATAAAAATCTCAAGTGTCTAAGGGAATACCAGTAGCCCAGCGCGACTTTTATTTTGGACGCTTAAGAGGTAGGAATAACTCAAGGCAAATACCGAAAGTTCCATCAGATACGTTCCAAGCACTTCCACATCATTATGTCAAACTCACTAAATTGAATTGAAAGCCAGTTGCTTGCAAAATGAAGAAATTGTAGAATTATCGTGAAAGATAATTATTATTGTAATACTCATATAACATAATATACAGGGTTATTGGTAATTAATTAGCATCCTATTAGGGGCTTATTCTGTACATCATACTAACAACTTCTGTTCTTGTCAACTGTGCGACTTGTCAAAACTAAAAAAAAAGTTGTTCCATACATTTTGTCGAGGGAGAACGATATTTTTCTTAGGAATTGATTTTTTTGAGATTTCATAAAAGTCGTTGTACAAAAGTTGTTATACCTTGTAAAATATAATGTTGTACTTCATGCTCATGCATCTCGACCACGAAGTACAGCATTGTGTACCGAACATTTTGACTATAAAAAATATGGTACTTGATGTGCGTCAGTCATAACGCGTATGTCAATGTCTCGCGTATCAAACTATATTTTACAAGGTACAGTTTTGAGGTACAGAATAAGCCCCTAAAAGGATGCTAATTGATTATCAATAACCCTGTATAGCCGTTTGGCCTTAAAAACTTTGATAGCGAGGCTAACCAACCGGCTTATACGAACTTGCTTACTTATAATTAGTTTTTTGACCGACGAACCACCGGAGGAGGTATACAATTCGACGCGTATATGTATTTTTTTATGTATGACCACGCATAACTTTTTCATAGTAGTCCGATTTCAATAATTCTTTTTTTATTAGAAAGAATATACTTAAAAATTAGTCTCATTTAAATTTTATCGAAATGGGCTGAGCCATTTTTGATAAATCAACAATAATGTGAAAAATGCTAAATCGATCCATGCGAAATATTCGCGAATTCGGTACACGGGTGAAGTCGGTCATGCTAATTTTTGCAAAAAATAATCTTGTTTCAAACCAGTCAGTTTTCAACGTATCTATGTACAGAAGGTCATTGTGAACGTCGTTCGCACTGTATTTAGCTTCTACTTCACGAGTATTGTAGGTGTTGGAAGTTGCGAAGTTTTACAAAGTTCATAATAGCTAATTAACTCGCGCACCAGTTTAGTAAATTCTTTTTAAGCTATGTGTTGTATAAATAGATTTAAATTAATGTGTTCATCTTCCAAGCTATATGCCCTGCTCCATTTCAACTTGGTGGGGTCGAAAGGTTCTCCAGTGGAGACCACGTCCTTGCAACCGCAGCGTAGGACGTCCACTTACAAGGTGGACTTTCTCTCTCTCTCTCTCTCTCTACATAGTTAACAGGTAACAAGTGCCAAATTTCACAGCAAAATTAGACGCAGCCCTATGTGACCGAAAGGAGATCTTGCAAAGTGGGCTCAGACTATGTACAGCAGCCCAAAAAAGGCTTAAAGTATGGTAAACAAATTCACAGCAAAAACAACGGTATTTAATGCTTTATTAAAATAGAATATCGTATTTTTAGGATTCCGTACCTCAAAAGGAAAAAACGGAACCCTTATAGGATCACTTTGTTGTCCGTCTGTCCGTCTGTGTGTATGTCAAGACTCTTTATCTCGGGAACGCGTTAAGATATCGAGTTGAAATTTAAACTGTATACGTTTATCTATGGTATCTTGCAGTTTATGTCGTAAAAAACCGCATATTTCGCACTCACAAAAATCAAAACCTACAGGGTACTTCCCGTTGACATAAAACTATGAAATTTGGCGAGAAGCATTGTCTTAGAGTACACATATATGAATAAATCTGAAAACTGTACATTTTATTTAAATCACAAAAAACAGGACCTTTATGTCAAATATGCCATAATATGGGTTTAAAATTCAAAGTGCGTATATCGTATCATGTAAGGTATCATATAAAAGAGCTTCATTAGCACATGCTAAAACAGGTTATTAATTATTTTAACAATTTTCGACGAATGACGAGAAAAGTAAAAAAAAAAAACTTTTGTCGATGATGATGATGAGTATAGAGATTTTAACAACGTACTTCCCAATTTTGTGAAATATTCTGGATTTGTACGGAACCCTCAGTGTGCGAGCCTGACTTGCACTTGTCCGGTTTTTTAATTTGATTTTCGTTCAAGGCCGCCAACACGCTGCCATATTTAACAAGCAATGTCAAAAGATAATAAGATCCAAAAATATGAAATACCTTTAAATTAAAGAAAATAATAGGAAAACCATTTTCCAAAACAAACAAAGCAAATAAATTAGAGTAATAACCTAAGCTCGATGTATCATCATAGGTATTCAACGCAAAACCTTTTAAAGGGCGGGTCTAGTACATCGACCGACAGTCAATAATCCGACTCCGGACCCAAGAGGGCCGCTGCAGGATAAACCTAGCCAAGTGGGGGTTTTCGGATGCTGACAGGGTACAGTGTGATTGCGGAGCCCCTGAGCAGAGCATGGATCACCTGCTTACGTGCCCACAGTGTCCGAGCCCCTGCACGATGAAAGATCTACACCAGGCTACACACCCTGCGGGGTCGCAGTGCCCAATTATTGGGAGAAAATAATATAACTTGTTTGAACCATTGACACGACGAAGAAGAAGTACATGAACAACTTTTGTTAGGACTTTTGGAAAATCACGAAGAAAATATCAGCGTTTTCATTCAAAAAGTACGTCAACGCTCGATAAAATGCGTGGAGAAGCAATTTTTTTTGCGAATTTTCAAAAGTGTTTGTACAAAATTAGTTTTTATATACTACGGGACTAATCGCGCACTAAAATTACGAGATAAATAAATACCTCATCATCCCAACGTTTCGACCGAGCTGCATCGGTCGAAACGGTAATTTATTAAGGTAATGCAGTCGGTAATAATGTGTTCAAATCGCGAAAGTTTAAAAACAACAAAATGTGTTTGTCTAGATGTAATAGACCAGACCTTAAAAGGTATTTTGCGTTTAATATCTATGACCCTGTATATTTTGTTTAAATTTGAGTTTGCCTTTTTCGGGGCTTTCGTTATTTACTACAAACAATACTGTATGGTTTTCTAATCAATAAAAAATACAGCACTGAAAGACGCCAAGATATTTGTTTCGGCTCATAGTTACCCTTTTTGCTTTTTTCTTTCCTCTCTCTCTTTATCTCTCTCTATATCGTTATCCGACAAAGAAGAGTCACAGCCAACCTGACAGGAGCCATATGTCGCAGAAAATTAGACGCAGCGCTACGTGACCGAAATTTGTGTATCGCAGGATTCTGCGTTATTTTGTTTAAATTTGAATTTGCTCCGTTTCGGGGCTATCGCGCTCGTTCACGCTGCGGGCTTTGTAACAAAACCTGCTGTTTTCGGTGAAATGTGGATAGAAAGGCGGATAATTTAGATGAAAATAGGAGGATTTTAAGCCGTAAACTTTCAGTTATAATGTGGGCGGAAGTAATTTTTTGCAGGTGAAAGACGATAGCAGAGAATTTATGGAGGTGATTTTGTTTTGAGTGCAGGCTGATGTGAAAGTTTTTGATAGGCGCTTTTTGTTGAGTAATGGGTTACTTAAAACTCTATATTAAAAGAAAAGTAGGATTAACAGTGTAAATTAGTATACGTTAAGCTCTGATGTTCTTAGAGTTTTTAAGCCGCCTGAAGACCTCTGACGTGGTTAAACGGTTAAAATAAACATAATGTAAACAAAAATAAATAATTTGAAGTAAAGATTGAAACGTATGTGGGCTAATATAATTTGTAAATAACTATCTACTTGCTTCTATAATATAATCAACTGCCAACTAGCAGTGGGTTTGAGCATTTGGATTATCTTTAGATCTTTAAGGGCCTGTGGATAATCCAATTGTTTTCTATGTAGTAGTAGTGTAGGTAGTTTTAGCGTATTAAAGTAGTATTGTATATTATTGTAGTTAATAAAGGCATTTTTGCCCCTTAAAAAAAATATATCTATTATGCCACATTGAGCAATTTTTCTTGATTATGTTTTTTGGATTAGATTACAATTATTTATGAATTATACAATGATTACTAATGTAACACGCATACTATTAAAACTCACTTAATATACTAAAGTTTATCACGGGTACACAACAACAGCAAATAAATTTATTGATAACAAAAATATCGATATAGTTTTAATTAAAGGGATACAGAACCCTTTAATTAACACTGGAACGATAGTTATGTTATCAATAAATTTATTTGCTTTTGTAGTGTACCCGTGATAAACAGCACATGCAAATGTGACAAAAATCAAAATATTGGAAAGTCACCATAGCCAGAAAACAAATAAAAATATCCGTGAGAGATAAAATCTATTTTTCATCATTCCATAAAAATATACCTTACATCTCAGCTGTTGCTTATCCAAGACTTTAAATAAGATACCTATGACTTTAGAGTGTAGTATGAAAATAACAAAATAACACCCCAACTCGTAGCAGCCAATTCGACAGTCAAAATAAAACAATTTAACTTTCAAACCATAGCCCCGAAAAAGTTTTGGACTGGATCACAGCCAACAATATAACGAATTTCTTGGAAACAATCTCACATCGTAAACTTAAATAAAGTATTATTGCATACCGTCGAAAATTGGCAGGACTGTTTGAGAGAAAAATAAATATGAAAATGGATACCTTTAGGTAACAGTTTTGTAAATGAAAATTCTTTTACTTCTATGAATTACAAGTTGACGATCTGATTTGTCTAGTTTATAGCATGAGTGTTGAAGGCACCGTCAAAAATTTCCAGGACTGTTTGAGAGAAAAATAAATATGAAAATGGATACCTATAGGTAGTAGATAGTTTTGTAAATGAAAATTATTTTACTTGTACAAATTGACGATCTGATATTTCTAGTTTATAGCATTACTGCTGTAGGCACATAGAATCTCGGTTTCGACACTTATCTAAGTAATAGTTATAGCATTTTTGATACAAAAAAGTATTTTTTTTTAATTTATAGAGCATAATATTTTTCTCAACCTTATGATGTCTCACTTCTGGGCAGAGGTCTCTCCCACTTCTTTCCATTTATTTAATAGGAACTTATCACAAGCAAAATTTTACCCGACTAATAATACGAGTATACTCGTATGTTCACTACAATAGCTTTAGTATAGAGGATTATTCAGAACTAGCGTACTAAGCCGAAAAAGGTGATTCAGGCTATCATTATGAACAACTTTCACAATGGGGCAAACCCGGAATCATATCTGTTTCATACATTTTGTCGATTCTGAGTTGCAATTTGGTATTGAACAGAAGTTTTTTTTTTTCTCGAATTCCGTATTGGCTCCATTGTAAAAGTTGTCCATAATGATGGTTTGAATCACCCCCACTCAGTTTAGTACAGGACAAGCAGATAACCCTGTATAGTGCCCAAATAGGCGTCAAAAACCTGCGTAAGTCAATTTTAGCAGTTTAATAGGGCCTAAAATTATGAGGTAAAAAGTATCTCAGAAGGCTAAAACTACGCCCATTAACGCCTGAGTCTCAAGTTTCTGGAGTACCATTTAGGGCTTTTCCTCCTAATTTCCTTGTAAAAGTACGGATATGATTTAATGTGTCAGCAGCAAGGCTACGTATAAGCCAATTTGACATATATGGTTCAATGTGGGTTAGGATTAAAAATCAATTAAAATAATCCACAAGTTTATGTGCATGGGGCCGTCAAGTTCTCGAATGGAGACCACGGACTAGTAAACGCAGCGTAGGACGTCCACCGACTAGATGGACTGACGATATGGCGAAGATCGCAGGAACTCTTTGGATCCAGGCCGCTTCCAACCGGCCTTATTGGAAATCCATAGAGAAGACCTATGTCCAACAGTGGACGTCCTACGGCTGATAGTAGACAAATTCATAACCACGCTTTAAATTTATTATACACCTGCGGGACAATTCTGTTAACTGATCTCATTACTGAGATGACACGTTCTTGAATCTCTCTCGTTTTTTTGACAGTTTTGAGCTATCAGAACTGTCAGAAAAACGAGAGAGCTTCAAGAACGTGTCACCTCAGTAACAAGATTGGATAACAGAATTGCCCTGCTGAACTCATTTCCGCGTTATCGTTCTTGCAAAATAGTTGCAAAATAGACCACAGTACTATGTCAACACCGCCAATAATAATAGGCAAGTATTGCAAATATAAATTTAATGAATTAATTATTTGATTTTTAACAACCAAATATAATATTGAAATACAGTAAACTAAAATTGTGTGGAAATCGAAACCACATCTTCTGGCATAAGAGTCAGGGTTACGAACCAATGGCTAGAGCGAGGTAGTCAACTAGAAAAAATAATTTGTATATGTGAGAGAGATTACTGTAAAATTAGTAAGCTGATCGTATTTATTCAACCCAGTAAATTTACAGCCAGCCATTTAAATAGATCCCCAGGGGTACTAAACTTTCCTCCCTTGATGGGCACAAGTAATTTCACCAAATGTACGTGGACGAAGATAAGACCTCCAAGTTGACACTACGCCTTGAAAAATGGGGTCAGATGTAAGTACAGCTGTCTTAAAAAACCGCGAGAAACGCTAGGTGCTTAGGAGACTTAAGAGGTGTTATAAATAATACGATTTTGTTTCTGTTGTTTTTCTGTATCTGGATAGATACGAGTACTTTGTAAACAGTGAGAGTATAAATTAGCTTTTTAACACTTATATTAAGGTACGTTGTGTTGGTAGATTCTTATCAAAATTGGATATTTGCAAAAATTTGAATTTAATTGACAAAATTTATTCATGTTCATATTGTTTTATTGATATCAAAAAGTTACAAGTAAATATAAACTAATCACAATTATTATCATAATATTATCTAATAATAGTTTAAATAAATGAATTAAGATACTAGGTAGGTACAATATTACAACTTAAAATTTCAGCTTTGCTAGGGCAAATAGCAAGCAAATGCACAAGCAAATCTTGAAATTAAAATTACATGTACAAAAATTTGCAAAGTTAAATAAATGATCAAATACTAAATTGTAAAAACTAAAATAATAATCATTCAATACATTATAAAATAGTATGAAATAAATACCTAAATATTAAAAAACAAATGTGTGCCAGCCTCGTAAAACGTCCACCGCTGCAGTGAGTAGACTAGATATTTGGTAAGTGGATTTAGAACACAGGAGCACTCTGCTGTTTTACTATTGCTGTTGTTGGTTTGTTTAGTTTTGTAGATGTGGCAAATGTTTACTACAGATTTGTCTAATTTTCGTGTTTTTGGCGTCAGACAAATTAGCCACACCACTACTGTTGTTTGATTCTGTGCACTTTTACCACTGTTGTTATTGGTTTGTTTAGTTTTACACATGAAGTAAATGTTTACTATTGATTTTCCCAGTTTTTGTGCTTGTATGTGTAGAATAACAGTTATTATTAATAATTTCGAATTTCAAAAACCATCTTTGTTTAGATTTGTGTCTGTAAAATTAACTGTTACCTAATCTGTGGCTATGCAAGCATTTTATTAAAGCAAACGACTGCTGAGACGTTAGGCGTTCCTCACCAATCTGCCGATACACTGGAACTTTTAAGATCAACTCTTTGATCGAATTGGGAAACTTTCTAATTGGATACTTGCATATTTTTCTCGGGGAAGTTTAACTGGTGTAGTTTTTGTAAGTTTTGCTGTTGCCTCAGTTAGGATGTGTCGATTCTTTGCTGTTTTTCCATTGTTGTTTTCTTGTAGAGTTTCATCTGATGGAATAAAACAATATTGATATCCCATTCCAATGACTGCATTGCAGTGTTAGTGTTTTTTTCTATGTCTATATTAAAATAGTCTCGTTTTTCTAATAGAAGCTAAAAAATATGTAGGACTGAACAGCGTAATTCTGCCGCGAGCAAATTACACGTGTTACTTTTATTTACAGTTTCACTAAAAATGTAAAACTTGAATATACAAACTTGGCGAATGAACTTTTTTTTTGATATGACCTAAATCTTAAATATGCCATATTAATAAACATTTTTTTTTTTCAATAAAATATTGTATTATGTGAACTTGACATGTCACATCTTCAATTCCATTTACATTCACGTCCATCGCACTCATCTTCAGATGCAAATAAATTTTATAAAATATTTTGACGAATCTTTTTTAAGTATTTATTTCGCATCATTTCATTTAATAGACCAAGAGGTGATGGACCAAACTATGCAAGTATTTTATAATAGCCGATTTTTTGGTAATATTAATGCTGTGTACAATATCCGAAGTTAACTAATGTAAACTTAAGTAACTTATTTATAATTATTTCTTTACCCGTGCATAAATTTTCAGTGTTTTCAAGTTACCTACTCAACTATTCGAAAAAGAAAACAAATAGACCTCTGCACCAAACGCCAAGGAAACCAGCTGACTGACTCCAGATATTTTTGTACATCGCCAATGTAATGTCATGCCAAAAAATTAGATTTAAAAAAATGCTTGCATTTTTGCGCGCGCCTCCTTGGCTATAAGTGGTCCTCAACGGCTTTCGTCCACTCAATGAGCACAAATAATGCAATCATAGCTTGTTTAGACGAATTGAGGAAAATCTGGATCAAGTTCCATTAATCAAACGGCGATATTGGCGCCTTTTTAGGGTTCCGTACACAGAGGGTGAAAACGGAACCCTATTACTAATACTCCGCTCTCCGTCCGTCTGTCTGTCTGTCACCAAGCTGTATCTCATGAACCGTGATAGCTAGAACGTTGAAATTTTTACAGATGACGTATTTCTGTTGCCGCTATAACAAAAAACAGAAAAAAAAATATTTAAGGGGGCTTAAACAAAAAATATTTTTAAGCCATGTTTCTCTCGATATTAATAACGGTGACTGTATATTTTGTTAAATATTCACTTCAAAAACCGTTCTTTTAAACCGTTCTTTTAGATAACGTGGAGTAGAAGGATTAAACAGGATATTGTGAAGAAGGAAAAGAACATGAGCATTCCGGCGAAGTCGAATAGGAAGCCAAGCAAACGGCAAGCAGATAAATCTGTGTAGGACCTGGAAAGTAAGCTACAAGCTAAGTATTACATTTTAGGGGACATCTTACACACGGTATCTGACACCAAACCAAGTAAAGCTAGTGACATGGCAACCAGATACTGATATACTACATAGCACAGAGTACTTTGTTATATACAGCTACATAGACATACTTTTAATACATAATTGTATATTGTATTAGATAGTACCCTAAATAACTCCCAGACACAGAGCAAACACCTATGTTCATATTATAGCATAATTAGTAATTACTTCTCTGGGTGGGAATCGAACCCACGCCTTTTTTTGATCCCGTAGTTAGGGTCTAACTTAACTACGCTAACACTAACCACAAGGTCATCCCGCACCGAGGCAGTCAGAGTTACCTGCAAGGTTAGCTCCTGCGCTATGCATCTTTCATGAGCACGTATTTAGCTATTTATAGCAAATTATACGTGCATTTTAATAAAAATAACCTGCTTAGTAGGCAAAAACACAATAAAATAGCTCAAAACTGAATTAAATTGTCATTATAAAACGCAAAACGTAATCGCGGGCTAGGTATCTTGAATACTAGCGCCATCTAGCTTTGAATGGCGCTAACATTTTATTTATTCTCCGCTTCCTGTTTTTCCTGTTTTATGAGATTTAGAATCTCTAAATCTTCCTGCGAATAATGGACGTTAACTCAATTACTTTAGCATATTGATTTCGTTAAAAAGCATTGAATTTATTTCAATTTTAAACACAAGTTAAATATTGACGTCTTTGAATAATAACGCAAAAAACATGGCCCAACCACGGTTTCAATCGTGTAAAAAATTCAAATACTTAGTTCGATCAAATCGATGTAGGTATATAATTTCTACTTTGTTTTTTATTTTACAAAAGCGGCTCAACCGATTACAATGTAATGCGTATGGGACTACCATGGACCTCCTTGGACTTATAAAAAAAAACATCTCCTTTTCGGAAAATTGGTTAAAAATGAAACTCAGTAGTTCGACCGCTCTAAATTTCTTTCCCTTGACCACCACAATTAATTTTTAACTGACTACATACATAATTATAGTGCTTACACGTACCACAGATGTGTAAGTTAGTAAGTAGATATGTACTTATAGAGCGAAACCTGTCTCACATCATAGACAACATTATATTACTAAAACACAAACACGTGTAGCACGCGGAGCCGTGTGAGACGGCTTCGCGTGCTAGCACTCGCCAACTTGAGAAAGGTCGCCGAATGCGACCGAAACTATAGCCGTTACGACTATCACGTGAGTTCATTCCCGTTAAATGTAGTATAAAATTGGCATCTATACTTAAACTATCAAAATATCTCATGCAATTTGTTATTTAATTAATTATGTTTCTATCAACATGCAAACGCATGTTCATAGAAACATAATCCTATAAAATTAAGTGCTGATTACATGAAAAAAAATCGGACAAGTGCAAGTCAGGCTCGCACATCGAGGGTTCCGTACAAACACATTGTTAAAATAATTAAAACCCTGTTTTAGCATGTGCTAATGAAGCTCTTTTATATGATACCTTTACATGATACGATTTACTCACTTTGAATTTTGAACCCATATTTTGTGAATTTTGAGGCCCCATTTTTTGTGATTTAAATAAAAATGAACAGTTTTCAGATTTATTCCTATATGTGTAATCTAAGACAATGCTTCTCGCCAAATTTCATAGGTCTATGTCAACGGGAAGTACCCTGTGTCGAAAATGCGGTTTTTTACGACATAAACGGCTCTAACTTTTTTATACGATAACTGAGAAGTTTTTCTTTTACGCAACTGAAAGAAATGATAGACATACGTTTACAGTTTAAATTTCAACTCGATATCTTTACGCGTTCCCAAAATAAAGAGTCTTACATACACACAGACGGACAGACGGACAACAAAGTGATCTTATAAGGGTGCCGTTTTTTTCCGTTTGAGGTACGGAACCCTAAAAAAGCACAAAGATCGGTTAATTTAGAGGTAGATTACAGCTTACTTTTTCTGTATGGACAAATTAGCTCCTCACAATGCCTTATTCTATTTAAATTTGATTACAACGTTAAATTTGTTAACAATACAATTAAACAATTTGATTTAAACTTAGCTGTCGAGGCAAGTAAAGTGTAAATCAAAAACATTACACTAAGTCAATAACAGTAACTTACCAAGTCTAGATTTCGTAACGATCGCAACTTGCGATGAAGTTAAGAACTGAATCTTGTAAACAACAATATCCAGTGAAGGATCAACAAAACTTTACTGTAAGCTGTTTATGCCACGATCCATAATCTGACTTGTACGGATTTTATCAAGCTGAAGAAATTTGAGCAGTGTGATTTCTTGGAATATTTTTTTATTCACCATACTTGAATTTTTAAACTACCTATACATATCCCTGCAAAAGATCAAGTCAATCCGTCACTCAGTTGCCACGAAAATGAGTAAAAAACCATACATACACACATAGGAGGCGGTACTATTCGAGATGAGCCCGCGTGCTAATACGGTCGAAACTGTAGTTTAGGTAGAAAAATTACTGTTTGTGTAAATAAAAAAACTGGGCAAGTGAGAGTCAGGCTCGCACACCGAGGGCTCCGTACAAATCCAGAACATTTCACAAAATTGGGAAGTAAGTTGTTAAAATCTCTATACTTTAAGCATCGACAAATTTTTTTTGTTTCACTCTTCTCATGTACATACATCGAAAATTAAATTACACATTGTTAATATAATGAAAAACCTGTTTTAGCATTTGCTAATGAATCTTTTTTGTATGATACCTTACATGATACGATTTACTCACTTTGAATTTTCAACCCATATTTTGTAAATTTAGGCCCTATTTTTTGTGATTCAAACAAAAATTGCAAATTGAAAAATGTACAATTTTCAGATTTATTCCTATATGTATTTCATAGTTCTATGTCAACTGTAATACCATGTGGGTTTTGATTTTTGTGAGTGTTAAAATATGCGAATTTTTTTACGAAATAATGAACTAACTATTTTATACTATAACTGAGAAGTTTTTCTTTTACACAACTGCAAGAGACCGTAGATATACGTATATAGTTTAAATTTCAACTCGATATCGTTACGCGTTCCTGAGATAAAGAGTCTTGACATACGGACAGACGTACAACAAAGTGATTCTATAAGCGTTCCGTTTTTTCTTTTGAGATACGGACCCTAAAAACTACGCGTGTGTGACACGTGCCTGATTCTAATTAAAAATGTGCGAAAACCACGCCAGATTCTTTAATAGCCGTCTGAATGCCTTAGACATGACTAAAAAGTAGATGAAACAACCGGGGCATACAATTTAACGTATCATCCGAGCCACGGTGGCGCTCAGTTGTAAAAGCCACCCGCCAGCCAGCCATCCGACGACTGACCCTGCTGAACGTTGCTTAAATTCGATGATCGCTAAAGAACACCTATAGAATGAAATTTTATTAGGTATAGGTATTAGGTATACTTATTGTAGAACAAATAGTTGTTTTAGTAGTTAGATGCATGAAGTTGGAAACCGTACCTCGTAAGCAACAATAGCCAGCGGAGGATCAACAAAACTTAGCTCTAAGCTGTTTATGCGATCCATCTGACTTGTGCGGCTTCTATCAAGCTCGGAGCGTTCGTGGAGATAATTTGACCAGTGCTCAATGCTGGGCGATTTTTGAGCTTATCATTTTCAACAAATCGCACGGAGTCACAGACCGTAACTTTGGGTTTTTTTTTATTATTAGCAGTAAAAGCTACATAGGTATATTTTTTCCGGTAGCCATATGATTTAATTACAAAATAAACTTATTTAATCGCACAAATAATTTATTATTTTGCTTTCTATCAGACTTCGCGTAACAGCCTTCAAAAATATCAAATTTTTAGTGTAGAAAAAACTGACTAAAATCTGTTCTCAGTAAAAAGCAGATTTTATCAAGATCAAGATTTCAGACTATAAAAATGCCAATTAATGTATAGTATCAATACTGACGTAATACGTGACTGCCTCGGTGGCTCAGTGGTTAGTGACCCTGACTTCTGGATCAACGAGGCGTGGATTCGATCACCACCCAGGGCAAACATTTATGTGATGAACAAAGGAGTTTGCTCCGTGTCTGGGTGTTATTAAGGTACTATCTATATAAGTATGTATTTAAAATATGTTTATGTATTATATCAATCTCTGGCAGCCATATCACAAGCTTTGCTTAGTTTGGGGTCCAGAGACCGTGTGTACTCTGACCCCAATATTTATTTTTATTTATTTTTTATTTTAATTCAAACATGTCATAATTACCAACACGTATATTGACGTAATTCTCAACCGAAAAAATCTATGTAAACTTTCGTCCTGAGATTGTCACTGTCAAATTTTTGTTTTGAAATTCGACAAGAATTTGACGAGAAAATTGATGAGGAAAATTTGGCAATCGACATAAAATCGATGTTTTTAATACATCTGTTGCAGCACGATGGAATGTTTTAGATATAGCACGATTTACTAGATCGTGATTTAGATGTTTTACGTGATATAGATAGCGCATACTGTATAGATATGATTTAGTAGGTATATAAGCTGTTATTATTCATTAATAAATTACATTGACATTGAGAGACATATACATTCAGAGCCTCTAGTGTCTTATTGTAATCCCTACTGCACTTAAACAATCTCTTTCAGATTTTCTCAATCGACCACTTTATCCATCAGGTATCCTTTTTTTTCTTTTTTTTGTGTTCCTCTTGTACTTCCCCCGACCTAAGTCGGAGACATTGTCATTGTCAAGCTTTCCCCCCTGGTATCTCCGTGACATCATGCTTTCCCCCCTTGTTATCTCCGTGACAGCGTAGAGAAATGACCAAATGAAGACCGCAATATTGCAATAGATAGGTAATTAGGTACAAGCCTATGATGAGTGAGTTCTGGACTAAGCTGAGGCACTGCCACGAGCCATAGCTAGGGCGACCATATTACCATAATTCCGCCGGCCGCCAAAAGTGATGCGCGACTCGTTTGCATAATGCGCCCATACTTCCGATATCGATTCCTAGAAAATAATGGAACAGAGTGTAAACTGCCGAATTCTTAAGAATCTACCTATAACATTTCTCGTTTCTAGATTTTAAAGTTTAATTTCGCTCTAGTCCAAAGTCAACAACAAAAAATAAAAAAGCTTTTAATCTCCTTAAAACATAAACAATTTATATAAACATAACATTAATTAAACTATAGTATAGACTCGCCTCTTTAACCAGTGTGTCTTGCCCACCATGACGTATGGTGCCGAGACATAAACACTCACACATGAAGCTGTAAACAAAATCAGAGTTGCACAGAGAGCCATGGAGAGGTCCATGCTTGGCGTTAAACTCCAAGATCGAGTGCGCAACACGGAAATCCGACGAAGAACTAAAGTTGGGGACGTTGGAACCGTGGTCATGAAACTGAAGTGGAACTGGGCAGGACACATAGCGACAGGTGAAGTAAGGCTGTCACAGAATGGTGGCCGAAGCAAGGTAAACGGAGCGTTGGTCGTCCGGCTGCAAGATGGGTTGACGATCTAGTCGAAATCGCGGGTCGAACCTGGACACGATTGGCACTGGACCGAGGCAAATGGCACAGTAAGAGAGAGGCCTATACCCAGCAGTGGGATAAAGAGGGCTGTGGATGATGATGATAATAAGGACCGCCAGTAGCGGTAAAAGCCTCCTCCAACAGCTTCCATTCCTCTCTCTTCCGCGCAATTCTGGACCATAGCTTCCCAGCAACTTTGACAATGTCGTCATGCCATCTTTGGTGCGGTCTTCCTGTCTTCCGTTTCGTGCCTCCAGGGACCCAGTTTGTGATGATTTGTGCCCACCTTTTTGGCTCAAGTTTTTTGTATATGCCCAGCCCATTTCCATTTCAATTTCATTATTTCTTTTATGACATCTCTAGCTTTGCTTTTTTCCTAATCGGGGTGGCCTTTACTCTATACCTGAGTTTAAGGTTCATAAAACTTCTTTCTATGCTTCTCTGACAGATTCTGAGTTTTTCCATTTGCTTCTTGGTGAGTGGCCAGGTTTGACAAGCATAGGTAAGGCACGGTATTAGTCATATGTTCATTGCTTTTGATTTTAGTTTTGTTTGTAGAGTTCCTTTAAAAAATTATTTCATTGCCTAGTACTTATTTCACGTGTTAAGTGAACAACAATAGGATTAATTAATTGCCAATCCTTCTGTTTAATACACTACTAGATTTTTCTCGCGGTTCCGCTCACGTAATATTTTGTTTTTTGTGCTGTCAAAGTCAAATCATTTATTGCAACATGCGCACTGCGCATCAAAACTAACAACTTTTGCTCTGCGACTTTGGTCAAAACTCAAAAAATCTACTAAGTATATGTGTACATATAATCTACTCAGTTATCATTTTCGTACCATAGTTGTATCTCTGTTCATATTCAGGGTCCGGTTCTTTGTGAGTTCCCATTTATATCGATTATTATGAATTCCCGTTTGATTTTCTATGGGTGATTAATGATCTGGACGATTTCGTATTTATGAGCTTTGATGGGTTTGAATTTGAAATATTGAAAAGTCGCTTTAGATGGCCGAAATATGTGTCTATCGGAAATTATATCGGAATTCCACAGACTATAAGTATGCAGTAGGGTACTAATTCATGAAAACGAGACTAACTGAATCTTTGTTTGAATTTTAGTATTTTTTTATACATGGTTATTTCTAATCAATTAGCATACTTTTAGGGACTTATTCTGTACATCAAAACTAACATCTTTTGTTCTGCGATTTTTGTCAAAACTAAAAAAAAAAACAGCTGTTCTATACATTTTGTCGCGGGTGAACGAAATTTTTCTATGAAGTACGTAAATTTTTGATTATTGAGATTAATAAATAATCTGAATCTGAATACGAGTAACTTGTATTTGGTAGCCGAGAGACCATAAGTTAGTGGCCTAAAATTTGTATTGTCCAATATTTCGACTTTGGATTTCTGTCCACCAGAGCAGAAATTTGAAGTAGTATGACGTCAAATTTATACATCAAAAATTACACATTGTAAACCTGTTTTATCATGTGCTAATGAAGTTCTTTCATATGATATACCCCACATAATACTCTAAGGCAATGCTCCTTGTCAAAAGCCAATGCCTGAAATTGGCGCCTTTTAAAATTCGCGCGGCCATTAACCAAACCTTGTTTTTTTAGTACAATAAGATGTTATAAACAACGTTTAATAAACAAAAAAATTCTACCCTCAGTCCGAGAAAAGTTATGAGAGTTAAATTTTGCAGATATTCATCAGGAATTTTGTAAAGATACCGCATAATAGATCATTTAAAACATATAAATAATGGTTATATCAGTACCTACTATATTATGGTGCGCCAAGCACACGAGTGCTTGACAGAGGTCAATCCGCCGGCGATTTAGAATTGCCGCACCCACCGCCGCCACCACCGCAGAGGATGTGTATGTAGTTGGCTGTCTCCTGTCCTACTCTTACGCGCACAGGAGCTTGGTTTGTTTCAATTTCTCACTTACAAACCGCCCCTTCCCCCCGCCCCCCACCCCCCAGCAATCAAAAGAATAGCAGCCGCTTCAACATCGATGTCAGCCACCATCGTGGCACACTACCGGACAACCACGGGTAGGCGTCGCTTCGCCCTTGCGTAAGCTTGACGCCGCCCAACCTGCGTGCTCGACTGTCATCGTTGACAAACTGTGACACTGTAATGAGTGAAATACACATCCGGCAAAAGGAGGTCCTCAAAGTTCTCCGCAGTCTAGATATGAACAAAGCCAGTGGCCCTGATGGTATTCCGGCCATTGTATTGAGGACTTGTGCGCCTGAGCTGTCGCCTGTGCTGACTCGCCTCTTTCGCCTATCTCTGAAGACAGGTCAAGTGCCCAAATCTTGGAAGCTTGCTAACGTGCAACCTGTACACAAGACCGTGCCGACCTTGCCAACTACAGGCCAATTTCGATCACGTCTATACTCTGTAAGAGTATGGAACGTGTTCTAAACAACAGGCTCCTGGCCTAATGACTTACTCAGTGACCGCCAGTACGGCTTTCGCCGAAACCGGTCTACTGGGGATCTTTTAGCGTACGCCACACACATCTGGAGTGAGGTCATGGAGAAGCACGGGGAGGCGCTGGCTGTCTCCTTGGATATTTCCAAAGCTTTTGATAGGGTCTGGCACGAGAGCCTTATTGGCAAGCTTCCATCTTACGGCCTGCCTGCTGATTTCTGCACATGGATATCAGATTTATTGAGGAATCGGTCGATACGAGTTGTCGTTGATGGCTGCTCGTCAGCTGATGGCTATCAATGCCGGTGTTCTTCAGGGGTCTGTGCTCTCTGCGACACTCTTCCTACTGCATATCAACGATCTGCTTAAGCCCGGGATCTTTGGGTACGCAGATGACAGTTCAGTCGTGGAGAGCTACACGTCCGATGCATGAACCAGCGGGCCACAGATCGAGTTACACAGAGAGGCTATGGTTGAACGGTTCAACTTAAGTCTGCAGGCGGTATTCGACTGGGGTGATGCTAACTTGGTCAAGTTTAATGCTACAAAGACTCAGGGATGTCTGTTTTCGGCCAAAAGAAGACCCTTTCAATTGTCTCCCGCTTTCCGTGGTGTCTCCGTTCCGTTAACTGACAGCTTGGAACTATTAGGCGTTTCACTCTCATCTTCTCTTAACTTTGGCTCTTACATAGAGTCCAAAGCCCAATTAGCCTCCAAAAAGCTTGGTGTTCTCTCTAAGGTGAGACGGTATTTCACACCTGAGCAACTGCTCAGTCTTTATAAAGCACAAGTCAGGTCTTGCATGGAATACTGCTCTCACCTTTGGGATGGCTCTGCCAAATATCAACTGGAGGCTCTGGAGTCGATTGAGAGGCAAGCCAGGAGGCTGATTGACAACGACACCTTGACTAAGACGCAGCTGCAAAGTCTTGAGCATCGTCGCAAGGTAGCGTGTTTGTCGGCCTTTTACCGGATACACTTCGGAGAGTGCGCCCAGGAGTTGCACAATCTGGTCCGCCCTGCCCCTTTCTTCTATCGTACGGCTAGACGGACGCGACCAAAGCGCCACCCTTTTATGATGGACATTCCGCGCGTTAGAACCAAGCGTTTCGAATCCTCATTCCTCATACGAACAGCCGGAATGTGGAACGTTTTGCCTGGGTCTGTCTTCCCGTTAAAGTACAACGTGAGTGTCTTCAAATCCCGAGTAAATAGGTATCTTCTAGGTAAGCGTGCTACACCCTAGACCGCACATCTGCTTAACATCAGGAACTGTGTAGTCAAACGCGAACCTATTCGAAATAAAAAAAAATATATACGCGGTATGCATTATACACGGTAAATAAAGGAATGAATGAACACTTCATTGCACACAAAGACACAGACATAGACAAAGACATTGTCGAAGCGATTTCTTCCAAACCATCTTTCAAGTAAATAGTCAATTACCGCATTACAGACAAAAACGGATAATTTGGAGATGAGGTTTGCAGAAGGCGAGATAGTTCCAGGTGCAATCTCACTCCTAACAATTCAAAAAGCATTCAACAGTTTTTATTTATATCAACTTAACTCGTAATTTGCGCCTAGGTGATAAAATAACATTAAAAACAAATAAATCAAAACAAACTTCTAAGTCTTGTAACTTTTTCTGGACTGAAATTACAGCTGCAGCATTTCATAATTATCATTTGTTACACTATACTGAACTATAAAAACAAGGTTTGGTTGATGGCCGCGCGAAAAAAAAAAGACGCCACCTTCCATACAAAAACCGGCATTGGCTTTTAATAGTTCTAGGTCAACTGGAAGTACCCTGTAGGTTTTGATTCCCTTGAGTGTCAAAATATGCGGTTTTTTACGACATAAACCGCGACAACTTTTTTCTACGGTAACTGAGAAGTTTGATTTTTTCACAATAGTAAGAGACCAATATGATTTAAATTTCAACTCATTAACTTAACGCGTTCTTGAGATAAAAGGTCGTTACATACGGATAGACTGACAGACGGACAACAAAGTGATCCTATAAGGGTTCCGTTTTTTCCTTTTGAGGTACGGAACCCTAAAAAAATGTCATTTCATAGTCACAATAAATTGTAAAAAATCTACTTTCGAAGATCAAAAAATACTGAGTTCAAGAACATAGTTGATAAAAAATACTGAGTTCAAGGACATAGTGAAGCCACTGGCAGCCAGTCTAATCGGGACTCTACAAAGAAAACCTATATTTTATCAGTAGACGTCCTGCGCCGCAGTATTTTTTTAACCTATGCTGTCCCGAAGTAATTGTAAAATAAAATAATAAAGCTGTAATCGTCATTAGTGTAATTCGTGTATGCGGTAGATAGGTAGATACTTATTTGAATAAATAAAACTAATAAATTAAATCTGACGTTATGCATTAACATGAATCCAGTTAAAGTAATAACATCATTACGAATAAATTTATCATATCACTAAACAAAATCCCAATTACGGCCCGAAGCATGTCATCCCACATCTGAGACTTATTTGGGGCAACTCAATTAGAGATGCGACAAAAATATCTTGAAACAGAATTAAAACTAGACCGATTCGGCTTATAGAAATACTCGTAGTATATTTGGTAAAATAATGTCTAGTGAACATTATTTATTTATTAGTAGTAAAAAATAATATCTATCGAATCTTTTCAAACAGCAAATTTACCAGTAACTCAAAGTAATATTTGAGTCAGTATTTTTTTATAAACAGGAAAATTTCTGTGTTAGGTGCCAAATTAACAAACTGCATATAAAAAAAAAAAACAAAATAAGCATAAGAAGCAATCTGTGTGATCAACCACTAACTCATAAAAGTTCAAAGATAAACCATTTAGGTATTTAAACTACCTATATTATCAATAACATTTGATGGGACATTCTTGTTTGTAAATGGATAACGATTGGTATCCATTTACAAACAAGAATGTCTGATATACGTACCTAAGCATTTTTTTTATCGCGTAAAAGTGCCTTTATTAATTACAACAAAATAAACTTTCAGCTAAATGAATCGGTTAATAAAATGTGACATATTTGATAACTTACAGCTTTTCTATCTATTACAAACGAGTTCATTACGTTTTATCGAGTAATGAAAACATTTAGACATGGTGAGAAAATTTTGCCAAAACGCTTTGCTCGTTTGTTCTACAGCAGATGATGATAATAACATTTAAACTACAGACGAGGCATACCTCACACAAATCTGACATACTATAACAGTCATATTTTTCGGGTTAAAAATATTCTTACCGAAAAACACCGAAGCCGAATGCAAAACCGAACCCAGCTCAACTCAATTAGGAAGTAAAATGGCGTAGCAAAAAGTACTTAATTACATACTTTTAAAGATAAAACGTAGCAATTAAGATACAGCCAGTAATTAAGCCGAGTTAAGATGATTTATTATCGGAGAGAATACCCTGATTGAACTTCGATAAGTAATTAAGTAAGAAGGCATTGTGCTAAGTTATTAATCTAGCTAGAACCGATACTGCCTTTTTGTCGGGAAATTTGAGACAAAACTATTTCTCAACGCTCTATTTATCTGTAACTAGACTCGTTATCAGAAAAAAACATTTAGCCTTCCTACTAACCGTACTGTACTGTACCAGCCTTTTTAATAGTCCACTGCAGAACGTAGGCCTAGTAGACCCACGAAAGGTGATTGGGCCATATCCACCACGCTGGCCCAGTGCGGGGTGGTGGATTCACACACGCCATCGAATTTATTCTAAGGACGTACGCAGGTTGCCTCACGATGTTTTCCTTCACCGAAAAGCCAGTGATGTGAAATTCCGTACATAAATTCCAAGGAACTCACTGGTACGGGACCGGGGATTCGAACCCACGACCTCACGATTGTAAGGCGGGTGTCACTACCTCTTGACCACCACGGCTTGTAGCCATACTAATTACTTCCAATATTTGCCCATGTATCGGTTACTTCTCTCCTACAATAACATCTGCCATACTTAGATATTTTTCATACTTCACCAGTTCGCATTAAGAAATACTATGACTACTTACATAGCCCCTCTTAAATTCACTTCCTGGATAGTTTTGAATTTCATATCAATTTATTAATGTTAGTTACATTTAGATTCGTTTTTTCCTTTGTTAATAATTTACGATTATTATTAATATGCATCTGTGTTTGCTCTGGGAAGGTTGATCAGCCTCACATATTAATATGCTCATCACAAAAATATTTGCACTACGTGGGAATCGAACCCGCGGCTCCTTGGTACAATAGTTAGGCTCACTAACCACTGGGCCACCGAGGCAGTCAAAGTCATGTTTTGCGGGTGAAGCCCTAGGTTTAAGCTTATTTTGTATGAGTATTTATAGCTCAAAATTACTAAGAATTATGTATGTTTATAGTAATTTTGCACCAAACTAATTTTTGCACCAAACAAGTACCTAAGCCTAAACTCGATATAATATTACGTACATCTAAAAAAAACTGCAAAATACTCTCCTCTCCACAAAAAAAAACGAAAAGCCTCCACAAACAAGGCCGAAAAGCCGGCATCGGTTTGATCGTAAAATGAGGTAAAAAGTGGCTAAGTACGCGCTAAGAAGATAACAGTTTCGCCATAAAGCGGCTCAAATGGGCCTATTAAAAAAACTTTTCAGATTTATTTCACGCTCCGTAGATGCGGGGATATTGAAAAAAAAGGAGCTTGTCGAAATGGGACGAGAACTTGCTATGCGGGATTCGATTTGAGGGTTTCGGTGGAATCTATTTTCAAGCAGCTGTATAAAAAAAAGCTAAGATATAGGTACGTAATAATAAAATATAGTTGCTGTTAACCTACGCGTAATTTATCAATACTTATATGTACATACGCATTTATTGAAACGAACATCAGCTGTCCTATAGACATTTTTATTGATTTTGGGTGAAAACTTACGCGTATAGTGGTTTTTTTGGTCCCTATGCGTTGCTGCGATTTGCAAAACAACATCCTATACTTATTATTATTATACTACGGACTATACTATACTACTAATAGTGAATTTTTACGAAGAAGAAATGTATATAGTGATTTTTTGACCGACGAACCACCGGAGAAGATATACAATTCGACGCGTATATTTCTTTTTCTTTTTTATGTATAACCACGCATAACTTTTTTTGTAGTAGTTCGATTTCAATAATTATTTTTTAATTGGAAAGAGTATACTTATTACCATTTAAATTTTATCGAAATCGGTTGAGCCATTTTTGATAAATCAACAATAATGTGAAAAATGCTACATCGATCCGTTATATACCAGTGATGCGCCCCGGCTTCGCACATGTGTTTTATACATATAAACGTTTCTCTTGAATTACTCTATCTATTAAAATAAACTACATCCGTTACGTAGTTTTAAAGATATAAGCATACATGGGGACAGACAGCGGAAAGCGACTTTGTTTTATACTATGTAATGATTCTGTACACGGGCGAAGTCGGTCATGGTATTTTTTCTAAAAAAATTATGATTGAAAAGTACTTTTATTGAAATGAAATAATTATTTATACATACTAATTATTAATACCACAGCTAATATCGAACGATTTTAAGAACTAGTAACGTGACAACAAAATGAAGAGATTTTGACTTATCGCGCAATACGTGATAAATAAGTCAAGCGTGGTCTGCCCGTGACCACGACTGAGACAAAACGTTGGGAAAAGAGGTAGGTATTTATTTATCTCGTATTTTATCGCGCAACAAGGTCGTTGTATAAGAATAATGAGCTCAAATTGCGAAAATTTGAATATATATAACATCATACATATATCCCACGTACTCGTACATCTAGCACATCCCTATGTTAGGAGCTAGAAACAGCGGGGCAATTCTGTTAACCGATCTTGTTACTGAGATAACACGTTCTAGAACCTATCTCGTTTTTCTGACAGATCAAAGCTGACAAAAAACGAGATAAGTTCAAGAGCGTGTCACCTCAGTAACGAGATCGGTTAACATAATTACCT
The DNA here is from genome assembly GCA_949316475.1 of Hypomecis punctinalis. NCBI lineage: Eukaryota > Metazoa > Arthropoda > Insecta > Lepidoptera > Geometridae > Hypomecis > Hypomecis punctinalis. The sequence goes on from OX438811.1 coordinate 1,318,808, forward strand.
CGCTGGTGTTGTAAAATTCAAATAGCAGGTTTTTTAGTGTATTTTATTGTTTTTTTATCAACTTAGTAAATAATCAATGACAACTTTTAGTCTTTTGAATCAAGTTCAAAAAAGTCAGATAATAAGCGATGGGGCCGTGGATCCTGATGTCGTTAGTTTGATTGATGAGATCAATTCAGATCAAATCTGAGTCGGATTGGACGTCAGTGTCACATTTATATGGGATCCTCGTAATACGACTTTTTGTTAATAGCCTTGCTTTCTCTAAGTTAAATGGGATTTTTCGACGTTATTATATCGTTAAACCGTTTTCATTTTATCTTGAGCAAAAATCTGATATTTCTTGGTGATTGTCATCATATCAGCTATAATATATCAACTGCTGGACATAAGATTTCCCATTGGATTTCCAATAAGACCGGTTTGGTAAGCTCTTGCGAAGTCGGCCCAGATTGTGTGCAGTAGCCCAAAAGCGTTAAAATATGATAAACTAATTAATAGGAAAAAAACAACATTATATTTTACTTAATACGGGTGTAATTTCATATTTTCCAATATGATTTTTGCTAAAGCCGCCATGATGCCGCTATATTTTACTAGGAATAAAAATCATTTTCCAAAACAAATGAAGCGAAAAATTCTGTACAAGGTAAAGGCCTAAGCGTGATAAAATATTTTTGCATTATTTTGTGAAGTGTTTAAGTATACCTAGATGGATAACACTTTACTGTAAAAAAGACGAACAGTAATACAAGAAATACTTGTGCTAGTGTAACACAGGCGGCCTTATCGCGGGAAGCGATCTTTTCCAGGCAACCCATGAACGAAACGGAATGATCTCAAAATAATTTACGTTTTCAATGTTGATAGAATAATAAACGGCGGCGCCACCTCGCAAGACATAGGCGAAGATGCACGTTCAAGTCCTGCGTTCGCGAAAATTTTTGGAAATGTTTATCACATAATTGTTTTTCGCAGAAAATAGCATCACCGACTTCAACTGTGTACTGAATTTGCGAAAAGTTCGCACGGATCGATGTAGCATTTTTCACATTATTGTTGATTTATCAAGAATGGCTCAGCCGATTTCGATAAAAATTGAATGGGACCAATCTCGAAGTATACCTACTTTTCCAATGAAAAAAAATCTAAATCGGACTACTATGTAAAAAGTAATGCGTATACATAAACAAAAATATATACGCGTCGAACTGAGTACCTCCTCCGTTTTGTCGGTCAAAAAATAACTCTTTGAAGAAAACAAAAGCACTAAAAAAATTAAATAGATCAAACTGCTAAAAAATATAAAATAAAATTATATCACTACGGTGAAAATAACAATGCCTAGAGGTAAAATTTGAAAATTATTGTGTAACATCGTAATGTTTAATTCTACTAACAATAAAACTTACTTAGTAATATTGTAAGTGCACTATCTAAATCAACTTATTATTGCTCGTAAAATATTCTAATCCCGAGAGACTTAAGACTTTGCTAGACCTCGCATTCCCTGAGCATAAAATATCTTCTAACAGACAATGTTGAACTCTACGCGTAACGAAGAATTATTTTTGTGATTAAGGTTTTAAAAATTTACCGCAAACGTAGGATTTGAACCTGCATCTTCGGAATACTGTTCCAGACGCTTTAACCAACAAAATAAACTCATGGAGAGTTTTTAGTCGATGGCTAAAACCAAACTTTCGTCGTCAAATCTAGCTGAATTCTTTTCTCCGTTGGTGTAAATACACCATCACGCGTACGGTGCGTTTCTCGTATTACTTTCTACTCGTAACAGTACCTACTAGTCCCAGAAGAATTAATAAAACCCTATTTACACACAAATATTTAGTTTTGACTTGTTGATTCACGGAGCTTTATTACTTATTTATTATGTACAAAGATTTATTTTGACTCAGTTATTGAACAAATTGTAAACACTCTATTGCAAACATGATTTTAGTTTTGTTTGTTATCATAGATATCTATTATTACTATTGTTTTGTAGCAAATAATATATTTAGCTTCTTTTGACATTTTATTAAGGATAAATATAACAGTGTTTGTGATCCAAATGAATGTTGAACTTATAATTGTGCAGCCTTAAACCTACCTACTTAAAGATCTCTTTAACTTATTTATTCATTGTTTCTTCATTAGAATCGTAGTAACGAAACAGAAAACAGGAGATTTAAGAATATTGATTTTGATTTGTTGGTTTGTTTAACTCCATTCTCTTTTTGTTTCAGGTCAGGCGAAATCAAAATGAAGACCAGGAAAAGAAGATCGTAACCCAAAATGGACGCATCAGCTCAAAAATGACCACACCCCTGATCGAAGCTATGAACACACGCATACCTTACCCAGACAAAAACGTGACCACAACATACTTATATCCCACGAAAAAACCTCCAGACGACAAAATACTACCAAAAAGAGACACATACGATATAGATTTTGGTAACGTTACAATTAAAAATGAAACCAGTGATTTTTTGAAGCTAGTAGAAGATTTCAGTGACTATTTCTATGGGAATACGAGTAATGATTTTCAACCAAACGCAAGTGCTGAGATTTTGAGTGATGTTTACGACTTTGCGAACTGCAGTTCGAACGGGACGTTCAACGTTTCTTGTTTTAGCAGAGTAGAGGGGCCAGAGTATAACTTTTGGGCATTGTTGTTGTTGATATTTCCTTTTTTTACGTTGTTCGGGAATGTGTTGGTGATAATGAGTGTGGTGCGAGAGAGGGCGCTGCAGACGGTGACGAACTATTTCATCGTGAGTTTGGCGGTCGCGGACCTGCTAGTGGCGGTCGTGGTGATGCCGTTTGGAGTTTATTATTTGGTAAGTCGCTAGATTTAAAAGCTATTTAGAGTATTATAAATATGCATTTTTATTCATGGTAAATAGCAGTCAAAGTACGAGCTAAAAAAATAATTAGATTTGAATATCGAGTACAATTTTGCTAAGATGTTATTTTGTAAGGTATGACTGATCTATTTGTCATTGCTTGCCGTGTGGAAATGTTATTCCAGTTATCGATTAGGTATAATTTACCAAAATCTGGAATTCGGAATTTGGATAGTAACTGTATTAATGAGGTAATATGTACTAAAGAAAACATTGGTTTTTACTCATGTATGATATTGCGTATGAAAGTGCGCGTGCGCCAGTTGACGGGAGCGCACGTATTCCCTGACGAAGGAGTACTGATTACTCCGAAACCGGTCGGGTTCCCAGTGGCGTGGCCGCGATATCATACGTGAGTAAAAACCAGTGTTTTCTTTAGTATAATGAATTCTCACGCGAGTTTTAATGAAGTGAGATAGTATGTAATCTGCTTGATCGATTAATATGACTTTGCAAGTCACATGCCAAAGCAGGCAAAAACATAAGCAGACTAGAAGAAATAAGAAACATAGGTAAACCGTGTCTTTTTTCGTATCGTATACCGGTTTCACCAAAAAATAGATCTATCACATCACATTTTGGACATTTAAATAAAACTTCAACAGTGAGCAAACTTTTATATTTTACTTGTTCGTCTCCGTGGAAAATAAAACAAGGGGTTGCACTCCGGGAGTGCCAACAAAAGTGAACACTTGAACACATAAAATACTGTCATTTATGGATTAAAATATATTTATATACACACGCAAACTCGCGCGAGTGACCTGCGCCGTCTTACAAATTTTCGATCAGGTCACGTGACCTGACGCAAGTCCTCTTTACCCATCCTAAAAAGTGCAAAACGCCGCTAAAGAAGCTTCACTTCAAAAAACATCGGTGCTCAACAGATGACCTCGACAACTTAAGTGAAATCACACCAGTGCATCAGACTATGATGATGAGGTTGAAAGCTGCTGACATGATCAGTAAAGTGGTTATTACCAAATTTTCCGATCCGTTACTTCGTAAAATTGCCATTCCCAAATCGCCTAATTTTCAGGATCATTTGAAATGAAAATGAATGTCGTGTTGTTTTAAAATCGTTGCCGTAACTGCCCAAATTTACAAAAATATTTATAAATGTACGATTAATAAATATTATGGTCTTATTTTTCTTTTTACGTTACTATTAAATTTACGATGGCGCCTCTAAAATTTGGCTTACTAAGCGGACTAAAAATTTATAGAAAAGAGAGGGATATTGAAGTTACAATGACATTACTGAAGTGTTACAATAACAGTACGGTAGTACATCTGTAACTCATGTGTATACATAATTATAGAAGACCTAACTTTTTTAAGGGAAATGAAACGAAAATTGAAATTTCTGGTAAATAGATGAGTTTACGGGCCCCAAGGGATCCCCAGAGCCTGGGGCATCAGTCTGGGAGATTTTGGTGAACGACATGGAAATATTTGCTATCTACTCGTACCTCTATATTATCTGACGACTTGCATAATTTAGTAAACCTAACCCTAAACATTGTTAAGAACAGTGGGTTCCATTAATGTGCTAAGGTTCTTTCCCACTCAGAAATATGCGCGCTCTTATTTTATTTTAAACAGAGATAAGAATGTTTTGGAAGGATCTAAAAGATGAACTCCGTGATAATTAAAACGAAGAATCTCAATTAACACCTAGTTCCGAAGCTTCATAACATTCTCGGGCAGCAAGACGTTTCCTAATTTCCCCTAATTTACCCTCCGTACCCTCCAGTCCGTAATTTACCCGCTCCTCCCCATCGGTTGGCTGTTTATCTTACTGTCCAGCTGTTTAGCAGTAAGCGTTTTAAGGCTTTAACTGTTGCAACGTAAGTTTTGGGCAAAATGCAGAAACGGACATATTCTAGAATATTGCTGCACTCGTCACAATGACCAAGTATTACTTTGTCATAAGTTAATGAGCTTCTTGAATGGGATATTTTTTTTTCTCCAATTACTAGTGGCCAATCGCCGAATCCAACTTGGTTGGGCAGCGTTTGGAAAATTGCGTAACGTCTTCTCGTCCGACATACCTCAGTGCCTCAAGTCGAAAGTTTTCGACCAGTGTGTGTTGCCAGTGATTACCTATGGCACAGCAATGTGGTCTCTCACTATGGGCCTTATTAGTAAGCTCCAAGTAGCCCAACGAGCCATGGAGAGGGCTATGCTCGGAGTTTCTCTGCGAGATCGAATCAGGAATGAGGACATCCGTAGAAGAACCAAGAATACCGACATAGCCCAGCGGATTGGCAAGTTGAAGTGGCAATGGACAGGGCACATAGCGCGGAGAACTGATGACCGATGGGGTCGAAAAGTTCTCGAGTGGAGACCACGTACCGGAAAGCGCAGCGTAGGACGTCCACCCACAAGGTGGACGGATGACGTTATTAGGACCGCAGGATCGCGCTGGATGCAAGCCGCTATCAACCGGTCTTATTGGAAATCATTAGGGGAGGCCTATGTTCAGCAGTGGACGTCCTAATGCTGAAATGATGATGATGATGAATTACTAGTGATTCCATGATAAAGGTTGATCATAATATTAACATTATTAGCCTTGTATGTTGTCGTGACTTAGATAGAAAAATTCGCCGTAGAAGCTTCGATAGAACTTAAAAAATATCTCGGTACTGAAACTACTCGGTAACTGAAACAAATTAGTCTTAATGAATTATTATCAAACTAGCGCACGTATTCTCTATCTCCTTCTGTCTGTTGGTATATTTATGTGTATACTGATGTCTCTATCTTAATTTAGCTGTAGTTAAAGCCTTAAAGTTCTCAGAGTCTCGTTTCCGCTCCGTGAACGTTCCTATTTAATCGCTCGTAGCTTTGTCAAGTTTTGTTTAGAATTTGCGAGAATGGACGCTGGCGTCTGTTCCATAATAACTACAATTAGATGGCGTTGAAGTCGTTAATGAAGCTATACCAGTAAGAATCGGATTTATATATGCAGAAACCTAGATATTTCATAATTATTTCAGCTATGAATTTGAATTCGATTTTTTTTTTTGCATTATTTCATCTAAAATTGGATGGCGCTATAAAATAAATCAATCAAAGTGTTAAAATGTAACTGAAAAATGACTTACTGATTCATGATTTTATATTTTCAGTGGAAAATATAAAATCATGAATCAGTAAGTCATTTTTCATCATTGTAACCTTGTATTTGGCAGTGGCCAAATACAAGGTTACAATTTAGGCATTGTACCTACTAAAAGTAGACTACATATACATAAGAATACTCCATTGATAGCTTCTGCTAAACAAACAGTCCAAAACAGGATTTCGGCAGACTAGTAACTTTAGGCTCTGGTGGAGCAAACTTTCCGGCTGACGCTGTAGCCGGCACTACGGAGTCTACGGACTAACTCAGTTGGAAAATACTGGTGCCGTAGAGTAAAAGCTTGTTTGCTGCTTGAACCTAAATTAAAAATATATTCATTGATAAATCAAATAGTTATTTTAGTGATAAACATTTCAAATATTTAGGACGTCACCCACGAGGTGGATATATGATCTTACCAAGACCGCAGGATTGCGAATTCAAGCTGCTTCCAACCGGTCTTATTTCAGATCCATAAGGAAGGCCTATGTCTATCAGTGGACGTCCTATCGCAGATGGATGGATTGATTTCAGACACTAATAAAAGTTGTTCATATATATGAAAATTGTTCATATGAAAATTGTATTGTTTTAATTTTCTGTTATGGTGTGAAACAATAAAAAAATATTTATTATGAACAAATAAAAATATATTGATATCCCAGAATAGGTCCGTTGTTTAAATAAGTTTTCTATTTATAAGTTTACATTGGTCTTTCATTCTTCCTTTAATTTTATTGTAATAAAAATTAAAAGTGGAATAGACTTGGTAAGCTTGTTAGTGACAATATTTTTCCAAGTGAACTTGGCAAAAACTACCTCAATTCATCTGGTAAATGTTACATAAGAACTTTCACAAACGAGCCAATAGATCTTTACAACCACGGGTATCGCGAGATGAGTCGTGTCGCTTTGACCAAGCGCTTTCTAATCAATAAATAAAATCATTTATTCGTAGCCTATCGAGGATCTAATTATCCACGAAACTATTTCTATGACCACGACGAAATTTCACAGTTGTTGCTCACAAAGTACAATACTTCATATACGAGTATAATTAATATGTACGTACCAGATTATTATAACTCTATGATAATAAACATGGCACATAATATATCTTTTTTTTTACCAAAGCTTACATAAAATTTCGATAAATAAACCACATATCACAACTAATAAGCAATATGTATGATAATCATTACGACTGAATCCTCATTCCTCATACCTACAGCCAAAATGTGGAACGCTTTGCCTGGGTCTGTCTTCCCGCTTAAGTAAAACGTGGGTGTCTTCAATACCGAGTAAATAGGTATCTTCTAGGTAAGCGTGCTACACCCTAGACCGTATATCTGCTCAACGTCAGGCAGTATGTAGTCAAACGCAAACCTATACGGAATAAAAAAAAGACAGGTCGATGCAAAACGAGACCAAAGCAAAGAAGATATAATAATACCAAAGTGCTGGCCTCTACTTTGTATAAAGGATTAGTATTGCCGATATTTCCATCCAACGTGGCAATGTGGCCAACATTTTGGGAACTGTGCTTGTGCATAGAGCTTTAATTTATCGTCATCTTCTTATACGAGTACAAATATTCATTTTTACTAACTTTGTTTTTATTAATTTTTATTTGTCAAAAGTAATCACATTGTCACACAACACTGCAGTATGCAATTAATGTTTCATAAATCATACTTAAACATGCATTTTGCGGTGTATTGTTTTGTTGTTACATTTTAATTTTAAGTGTCTCGTCTCTCGTGCAAGGGAAAAGAGATAGCCCTTCTCTAGATCTCTGTGTTTACAGCCGCTACAAAAATAAGTCATTTTTCTTTGCACTATAATATATTTCTAAAGCTAGCTTTAGAATCTTTTATTACGCTTTCGCTTTATGACATCGTAAAACACATAACGCTCGACTCGAAATTAAATTAAAAGTGTTATTTTTTAATCTTTACCGTTTTATTAACGGAGCAGAGCTTAATATTTTATGGTCGAGCAGTAAGAGGAAGTATTTATTAATATCTGAAAATTGCTGAAATATGTTGGATTACAAATTGTGTAAAATAAAATCCAGAAAATGTTAAGCCAAACATGCTATACGGGATTTCCAACAAGCTCCCGTAAAATAATGACTTTCCCAGTTTCAATGAAGTTATTATCGTGTGGAATCTGTGGAAAACTCGATGTGGATCCACCAACCCGTTACAGGGTCAGTGTGGTGGACCTTTATTTCTCGATAGCATTATGTACAGTGTACAGCACAGTATTAACTTACGAATGATATAGTATTTTTGCTAGCGAATCCATAATTAGTCCAGCAAAAAGTTCTTAATAATAAATACTGCGACCTTTTTCCGGCATTTTAAATACAAAAGCTTGGAACCATATAACTCGAAATCCAATATACTTTTTGAGATCTTTAAATATAAAGTCTAATCTATAGTGACCTTTACAGCACAGTAAATAAAGTCGATCGATTTTTAGATCAGAGGTTCCCAAATTGAGATATAGCTTAGATTAGATTAGAGATAGAGCTTCGATTAGTTCAATAAAATTTTCTTCATTCATTCATTCAAAGCTTAGAAGCAAGGCTCGTTTCGGTAGAGCAACGAATAAATATTGAAAGAGCAAAGATATTTAGCCACTTTGTACGACGTGAAAGTCATGAAAACAAAAAAAACCGGACAAATGCGAGTCAGGCTCGCACATTGAGGGTTCCGCACAAACACATTGTTAAAATAATTAAAAACCTGTTTTAGCATGTGCTAATGAAGGCCTTTTATATGACACCTTTCATGATACGATTTGCTCACTTTGAATTTTGAGCCCATATTTTGTGAATTTTGAGGCCCTATTTTTTTGTGATATAAATAAATATGTACAGTTTTCAGATTTATTCCTATAAGTGTACTCTGAGACATACTTCTCGCCAAATTCCATAGTTCTATGTCAACGGGAAGTACCTTGTAGGTTTTGATTTTTGTGAGTGTCGAAATATACAATTTCTACGACATAAACGACTCTAACTTTTTTAAACGACAACTGAGAAGTTTTTATTTTACACAACAGCAAGAGTTTATTGATATACGTATACAGTTTAAATTTCAACTCGATATAAAGATATCGAGTTGAAATTTAAACTGTATATCGTAAGACGCGTAAAGACGCGTTCTCGAGATAAAGAGTCTTGACATACACACAGACGGACAGACGGACAGACGGACAACAAAGTGATCCGATAAGGGTTCCGTACCTCAAAAGGAAAAAACGGAACCCTTATACGATCACTTTGTTGTCCGCCTGTCCGTCTGTCCGTCTGTGTGTATGTCTAAAAAGAAGGAAAAATAGAAAGAAAAAAGAAAAATGTTTTTTTTTGTCCGTCTGCCCGTCTGTGTGTATGTCTAAAAAGAAGGATAAATAGAAATGAAAGAAAAAAGAAAAGATTTTTTTTTTGCAGAGCATAAGATTGTATCAGACAATTTTATTCATTTGCTCAATGATTGCTTAAAAGGTGATGTTCTCAAACCTGGCTCAAGTATAACACAAAATTATATTATGTAAAAAAATATAACGAACTACGAAAAAATACTGAAAAAAATTCAGACAGTTTTGATAAAATGCACAATATTTATATAGCAACTCATGTTTTGAATTTTATCACTGTGTGTGACATAATTTTGACAGTGACAAGTACACATGGATGTAATTCCTCTCACGAAACTTAATGCGATCTCTTTGGAAATTCTCCACGGACACTTCGATGATATATGATAGGTTGTAAAGTCTTCGAAGCTTTGTTTTGTACATAGTATAAAGCCAACCCATAATATTTATTTGTTTAAAAAGAAATCTTGGCGTCAGATTTTGAACATTGTTGCCGATTGACTTCTTTATTACATCCATGGATCCACAACATGGTGATTGAGTCTAATAGTGGGCAGTATGGCAATAATGTAAAACTAAAAAATGTGTGGTTTTTAATTAACAGTTTGATTACGAAACACCATGTCACATCGAATTAAGTTGTTTTTAGGGTTCCGTACCTCAAACGAAAAAAATGGAACCCTTATAGAATCACTTTGTTGTCCGTCTGTCCGTCTGTGTGTATGTCAAGACTCTTTATCTCGGGAACGCGTAAAGATATCGAGTCGAAATTCAAACTGTATACGTATATCTATGATCTCTTGCAGTTGTGTAAAAAAAAATTCAGTTATCGTTTAAAAAAGTTAAAGCAGTTTACGTCGTAAAAATCGTATATTTCGGCACTCACAAAAATCAATACTTTCCGTTGACATAGAACTATGAAATTTGGCCAGAAGCATTGTCTTAGAGTACACATATAGGAATAAATCTGAAAACTGTACATTTTTATTTGAATCACAAAAAAATAGGGCCTCAAAGTTCACAAAATATGGGTTCGAAATTCAAAGTGAGTATACCTTATCATGTAAGTTACCATGTAAAATAACTTCATTAGCACGTGCTAAAACAGGTTTTTAATTATTTTAAAAATGTGTAATTTTCGATGTATGACGAGAAAAATAAAAATAAAATGATGATTATTGATGAATAGTATAGAGATTTTAACAACTTACTTCCCAATTTTTTGAAAAATTCTGGGTTTGTACGGAACCCTCGAGCCTGACTTGCACGTGTCCAGTTTTTTCTCCCTATTATGGTTCTTCGTCAGTCATTGAGCCAAAGCCCCGTACAAAAAGATCATGTCTTTTCATACAAAATGTCCGTTATTGGTTTGATTGACACATTCTGTAACAGTAGGTAGGTATATGCTTACGAGATCTACCGTTCTACAGATCTAGTGGTATAGGGGTCTTGTTTGTTTGCGGGAAATCGGTAAACAGGAGTACCTCACGGCGCCCTGTTTACTTCGTACAGTGCATCAGAGCACTGCGACGTACTGATACTGCTTTACAGACAAAAATAAACAGTACATTCGTGAATCTTGTGCAGGCGAAAGCTGTCAAAAATTTTTTTGTCGATTTGCGGACATTAATTGTACGAGATAAGATAACGTCATATGAAAACATTGTTGAATCAACAACTGAAACAAGCCGAATGTTTAGGCCGATCATGTTTCTCTATCTACTTTGACCATATCAATTAAAATAAAAATAAAAATTAATAATAATAATAAACACGTCAGTTGCTTCAAAGTATTAATCAAGCAAAGCCCTCACTGCACAGACACACTCGCAAACATACATACACTCATACACCAACATGCATGCTACACATACATTACGCAATCGAAAAATGGAAATTACTTGTACTCTTATTTAAGTAAATTACTAAGAACTCATTGTTAAGGGAGTGTCTTCAAATCCCGAGTAAATAGGTATCTTCTAGGTAAGCGAGCTACACCCTAGACCGCACATCTGCTTAACATCAGGCAGTGTGTAGTCAAATGCGAACCTATTCGAAATAAAAAAATAAAAAAGTCACTCTTTTCATTACATTAGGTAATAACATTACATTGGGTAATAATTATGAGATGTCTTATCTAAAAGCGGAAAAGACTAAATCTCACGACACAGGACCACCCTAGTGTGAGATTTAGGGTTCCACTCTGGAAGTTTGTAAATTTAATCTAAGTCCCTACCTACTAACACTACTTTAAGTATCATCAAGATTTACTAACTCCGAATCCTGTAACTTTTTGAGCAAATAAACGTTATCTTATCTATCGCTTGTTGTGTGCTCTCGCTTTCACTCTTGGCTCAGGCTCGTGCGTGTAGCCGGCGTTCATCGATTTATAAGACGTTATCACGTCAAAACTGTTGCAGAAGCTCTAAACATAGGTGGGTATACTGTACTGTATCAGCCTTTTAATAGTCCACAGGCCTAGCTACGACGGGTGATTGAGCCATATTCACCACGCTGGCCCAGTCGGTTGGTGGATTCACATACGCCATCGAATTTCTTCTACAGACATATGCAGGTTGCCTCACGATGTTTTCCTTCCATCAATAATACTTAACATAAGTATATGTATGCGTAAATAATTCCAAGTCCAAGTAAAAACAAGAACAAGCAGTAATCTGTATATAAATTTGAAAGTGTGTTTATTGGTCTTTTACTGTAAGACGCAGCAACAGAGCAACTGTACCTACGTTTTGATTTTTGATATGGGCGTAGATCTTTCCGAAAAAATATGCGAAAATACAAAAATTTATACATCACGCAAGCAAAGCCGCGGGCAACAACTACTAATAAATAATAATGTTCCCGACCCGACTACGCAGGCAGGCAGGTCTCTGTTCAGTCGCCGCCCTTAGTTCTTCAATGAGGACTGTATCTTGAGGCGTTAGGCGAGGGCGACGACCTAGTAGCGAGATCTAGTAGTAGATCTTAATCTATCTTACAAAACGACTTACAGACTAACTTATGACTACGAATTTCTCCAATTTATTAGCGCTAGTCATATTTACAATTATAGTCTACACTTATACTATTTTACGAAGCCGTCGCGAATATTCTCCCGCCGTGCAGTGTCGCTGTTCTTGGCGTGGCACTGCATTAATCTCGATGAGCGGCGGGCAGGACGACCAGCTTCTTCACGGGTCTTCGCAGGATGGTTCCGGGGGTGCGGACGTCGACGACTCGGGTGATGCCGTCTGGGCCAGGGTAGACGGCATCGACGACCCCTCGCGGCCATGTGTTTCGAGGGAGGGTATTGTCCGCGACGATCACGATGTCGCCGGTTTGTACCGGGGGCCCGCGGCTGTGGGGCTCCCGCCGGTACTGTAAGTCGGGCAAGTACTCACGGACCCATCTGTCCCAGAATAGGTCCGCTAGGCGCTGTGAGGCGCGCCAGTGGGTGCGCCCGATAAGGTCCTTGTCTGTGAATGTCCCTGGCGTTGGGACGCGTGCCGGGCCGCCGAGGAGGAAGTGATTCGGCGTCAGCGGCTCGGGGTCTTCTGGACTCACAGACACGTGAGTCAAGGGGCGGCTGTTCACCGTGAACTCGGCCTCCGTGAGTAGCGTGTTGAATACTTCGTCGGTGGGATGGCGCTGTTGCTGCGTGGCGGCGAGGGCGGTCTTGACGGCGCGCACCATGCGCTCCCACGCCCCGCCCATGAATGGGGCGCCGGGAGCGATGTACCTCCAGCTGATGGCCTTTTGTGATGCCTCTGCTTCCAGGTCGCGGTCGATAGCTTGTCGAAGCGCGCGGTCAGCCCCGCGTAGGTTGGTCCCGTTGTCTGACCAGACCTCCGTGGGGGCCCCCCGTCGGGCGATCATACGTCTCAGAGCCATCACCGCGGAATCAGCGCTCAGCGTCATCGTGGGCTCGAGATGGATGGCCCGCGTTGTGAGGCAAGTGAAGATGGCGACATATCGTTTCTGGATCGTCCGGCCCACTGCTACCGGCTGTGGCCCAAAGAAGTCCAGGCCCACGAATGAGAACGGGCGCTGATGATGGGCCAGGCGGCAGGCAGGGTGGTCGCCGGTAGCAGGTCTCGGTGGTGTGTCGCGCCTCGCGCGACACGGCAGGCATCTGTGTACGACCATCTTGGTCGTCGGTCGAAGGCGCAGGATCCAGTAGAGCTGTCTGCACTCGCTGATGGTGGCTTCGACGCCGCTGTGATGTGCTCTTCTGTGTATGAAGTCGATAAGTAGTCGGACTTCATGTCGGTTGCCGTCGAGTACTGGCGGCGACTTGAGTTCTTCGGGTATGCCGCTGGCTGCTTGTATGCGGCTGTTGAGTTTGATCAACCCGTCTTGGTAGACGAGCGACAGCGATCGAAGTCTGCTGTTGATAGCGACCGTTCGTCCTTCCCTTAGGTCACTTATCTCCTCGGCGAAAGCGTTTTGTTGACTCGAACGCCATATTAATTTCTCAGCGCGTCGTAACACGTCACCGTCTAGCTCTTGAAGGCGCATGGTGGGTCTGTGTTGAGTCTCGACGCGTTGTGTCGTTTTGTTCGGGCTCTTCGCGCCCTTTTTCCATGTTGGGTCGCGAAGAGGGTTGGCTTGCGTGCGCTTGTAGTAGGTGCGCTCGCGCCTCGGTCGGCACAAGTCCACGAATTGGATGACTCGTGCGGCGGCGCGTAAGTAGCGTTCCCACTTAGAGAAACGCGTCGGGTCCGGGAGCGCATCATTCACGCGGGCGTGCGACGTAGTGGTCACGTGACACCTTTCCTCTCCCGTGGCTTCGGTGCGTAATGCTACCGGCTGCGCCGGCCATGTGTCTTCTGGCGCTCGCAGGAACTCGGGCCCGGCGAACCATCTGTGTTCCGAGTTAAAGTCCACGGGCACGTCGCGAGTGGCGTCGTCGGCGACATTGAGTCTGGTGGGTACCCAGCGCCACTCGTTGAGACTGGAGTTTTCTTCTACGGCGGCGATGCGATGTGCTACGAACGGGCGATATGAGCGCGATCCGGTTCGTAGCCATGTCAGGGCTGTCATGCTGTCCGTCCAGAAATATCTCGCATCTGGCTTGCGGTCGTGCTCGGCGGTGACGGCGGCGGCCATCCGACTCCCCATTACGGCGGCTTGTAGCTCGAGACGCGGTATCGTAGACAGCTTGAGTGGTGCTACGCGGGCCTTGCCGAGTACCAGCGATAATCTAATCTCGCCGTCTGGCATGACGGCGCGCCAGTACAATGCGGCGGCGTAGGCGGCTTCGCTCGCGTCTACGAATGTGTGCAGCTGTAGATCGACCGCGTCGGAGTACCCGGAGTACGGACGTGGGATGGAGATGTGTCGTAGCTGTTGCAGGTGCTCCATCCAGGCGTGCCATCTCATAGCGAGGTCCTCTTCGATGTTGGCGTCCCATGCGGTCCCTCGGCGCCATGATTCTTGAAGGATTTGACGTCCAGCGTTAGTTACGACCGAAGCGAGGCCGAGCGGGTCGTAGATCGACATGACGATCCGTAGCGCTTGTCTTTTCGTAGGCGCGTAGCATCGTAGCACGTCTGCGGGCACGCGCGCCATATCCAGGTTGAAGCCTAGGTCGTCTCGGTCAGGCTTCCATATTAGACCTAGGACGCGCTCGGAGCTCCCGCCGGTATTGAGAGTGACGTCAGCCGGGGTCGCTTCTTCGGTCAGCTGTCGGCGTACTTCACCAGCGTTCGAGTTCCATTTTCGGAGCTCGAAATGGGCTTGCTGGTGAACGTGGCGAACTTGCATAGCGATTTTTATTGCGTCCTCTTGCGTGCGATAACTACCCAGATAGTCATCCATGTAATGATTGCGGACGATCGCGTCGGCGGCTTCTGGGTAGTCACATCGGTGTTTCTCGGCGTTCAGATTTTTGACGTAAATTGCTGTGGCCGGCGAACTCGTAGCGCCGAAGATTACGGATTTCATCCGGTATTCGGTCGGCGGCGCTTCGGTGTCTTCTCGCCACAGATATCTGAGTGCGTCGCGATCTTCGGGTCGTATGCTGATCTGCATGAACATCTCGGTGATGTCAGCGGACACGGCGACAGCATGTTGGCGGAAACGCATCAGGACGCCGGGCAACGACTGCAGCTGATCTGGCCCGGTGAGGAGGTAGTCGTTTAGGCTGAGTCCTCGCGTCTTAGCTGCTGCGTCGTGGACGATGCGGAGTTTGTCTGGCTTCATCGGCGTGGTCACGCCGAAGTGAGGCAGGTACCACGTTCTGTCGCGGTGGCGCGTTGTCGGCGCTACTTCGGCGTAGCCTTTGTCGATGAGAGCCCTCATTTGTAGTTCGTATTTTTGCCGCATCGCGGGATCGCGCCTCAGTTTCTTTTCTACGGACTTAAGCCGGCTGAGTGTCATGTCGTAATTGTCTGGCATCTTCGCGTCGTCCTTTCTCCACAGGAGGGCGGTTTCATAGCGCGAGTCGGGGAGCTGCCGGGTCGTTGTCTCTAATATTCTCAGCGCTCGTTGGTCGGGGTCGCTCTGCGGGTTCTTGGGCGTGACGGTGAGGCCTTCAATGGCGAAGTACCTCTTGACCTCTTCGTCCATACGGTCATCAGGCGTGGCTTCGGCGAGGTGAGCCACGAAATGGACTCGATGACCCAGGGCACGAGTACTGGTCCCGTGAAGAACCCATCCGAGCGGCGTGAGCGAGGCAGCTGGCTGGTCGCGCCGCCCCCGGCGCGTGTCTGAGGCGAGAAGGAGCGGCCAATTGTCTTGGCCGATCAATATTCTGGGTCTCGCCATGCCCGCGGGTAGCTTGGTCTTCAAGTCCTCTAAGTGTTGGCAGTCTTGTAGGTCTTCCTTGAGGACTTGTTGTGGTGTGAGGCGCAGATTTTCAATCGTCCTGAGCTGTATTCGATGCGGCGCGCTCGCTCGGTCGCTTAGAGTGAGTGAGACACGGCGCGAGCGTGATGAGTCCACTTTGTTGTTTCCGATGGCATTTATATAGAGCGGATCTGTCGGGCCCTCGGCTCCGATGCGGTCGGCGAGCTCTGAGTCAATGAGCGAGACGGTGGACCCATCGTCTAGTAGAGCCCAAGTGTCCGCTTCTCCCGCCGGTCCTACGACGGTTATTGGCGCCATCTTCAAGTAAGCGGACGGAGCGTGGGTCGTCCACGTCGACGTGACAGTCTCGCCTGAGTCTTCTCGCTTCTCTTCTCTTTTGTGATGGAGAAGGCTGTGGTGAGTATAGGTGCACTCGTCGATGCCGCACCTCCGCGTCTTACAGTGGTGTGTCTTGGTGTGTAAGCGCAGGCACTTGAAACATAAGTGATTCTTTTTAGCGACGTCCCATCGCTCGTTGACGTCGGCCTTCTTGAACTCAGGACACGCGGGTATACTGTGGCCTGCAGTTTTGCACGCCGCGCAGGTGCCCTCCTTCGTTTGCACTGCATATGTACGTTCTGTACGTCGCTGTCTGGTTTCCTGTCTCGGTGCCGGCCGGTCGTCAGGCTCGGGTTGTGCGTACGGGCTGCATAAGTCCACCTCGCGCTTGAGGAAGCGAGACAGGTTGATGAGGCTAGGCTCCTCGGTCGGCTGTGCAGCGGCGAACTCGAACCATCGATGTCGCAATATGGGCGGCAGCTTCTCCGAGACGGCGGTGGTGACCTCTGGGTTGTGCAGGTAGGTCACTCGATCCAGTGCTTTCAGAGCAGCGACTACATTCGCCACTTGATTTGCGAATATGCAGATTTCGCGCGGGCTGTCGTTGAGTTTCGATAGGGCGCGCAGGCGTGCGATTTCTGTTGTGGCTATCGCGTCTGGTCGTCCAAATCTCGATTCTAATGTGGCCATCACTTCAGCGGGATCCGTCAGGTGGAGTAATAAGTATTCCACCGATTCGCGAGCTCTTCCCTTCAGGCAGCGTCGGAGTCTCGCAGTGTTTTCAGACGCTGTGTATTGCGCGGCGGACTCGTTGTAGGCTGCCTTGAATAAGAGCCATTCTTGATGCGCTCCTCCGTAGAAAGGCAGCTCGTGGAATGATCTCGACGGCGCTCCGGATCTGGCTTGTTGGCTGGACATTATGATGGCCTCGGCGAGTTGGGCGATGTCTGACTTTGGCGGCAACGGTACGACGGCTCCCTCCGTAGGGCGTGCGGCGATCGGTAGTGCGTTGGAGGGCTTGAGCTGCTCGGCAGTGGCAGCTGGGTCGACATACGACGTTGGCGGCGGCATGAGAGGAGGGGCTGTGAGCTCTCGGCTTTCCTCTTCAGGTAGCGCGACTTGGTGGAGCCAGGTATCGATGCGCTGACTTTGTTGCGCTGCGACGACGTCTTCTTCAGTTATTGTCGTACGGGCATCTTCATCTTCGTCGTACTGGCTTTCAGCTTCGATCGTGGCTATTCGGGCGGCGGCGAGCTCTACTTGTAGCTGAGCTTGTTTCTCTTTGGCGCGTATGTGTTCCTCCTTCGCTCTGGCTAGTTTGAGTAGGCGTTCGGAGGCTCGGCTGGACCGTCTCGATGTAGACGGCGGATATTCACCCATACGCGGCAGTGCTGATACCGGACCGCTTGATGAGGCGGTTGCGGTAGTCGTGGGGTTAGCTAGCCCACTCTTGAGGTGCGCTGTGAGGACTGGCGCCGGGCACAGGCGGCTTGCAGCGCTGTCGGTGGTCGCGGAGGTAGTGGCGGTCGCAACGGGTGCGATCAGTCGCGACGGACGAGGTAGGGCCCCACGGTCGGGTCCCGTCGGCGACGCCGGCGAATGTCGTGGGCCGGGAGGAGGGTCCTGGCAGCGGACCCTGCGGCGCCCCCGGAGTCGAGGGTGATTCATCGATGCGCGGCGCGGTTGTTCCGGTGCGGGAGGAGGGCGGCGGCGGTGCGCCCTGCGGCACTCCCGTATCGCGGTTGTCTGTGCGCGGCGCGGGTGGCAAGATGTGGGAGGAGGGCGGCGGCGGTGCGCCCTGCGACACTCCCGTAGCGTCTGTGTAGACGCGACGTACGGCTCTCGCTGTTTCTGAGCGTGTTAGCACCATCTTGATGTCTTCGATCTTCTCAAAATCCGGCTCGAAGGACCAAATGTTCCCGACGCGACTACGCAGGCCTCTGTTCAGTCGCCGCCCTTAGTTCTTCAATGTGGACTGTATCTTGAGGCGTTAGGCGAGGGCGACGACCTAGTAGCGAGATCTAGGTAGATAGGCCGGGAACGTTATGTGGGCTGGGGTTGGAGAAGGCTCGAAGAAATACCACGTGGCTCGGTGCTATGGCGCTTCCTTGGCTTGGCTTGGGCTGGGATCTTCTGAGAGCTGAGGCGTGTGTTCTAGTCGACGGTCGGCGGATGAATGAATGTTGACCGCGCGGCCTCCCTATATTTCTATAAACGCACCGCGCCGGCGGGTGGCAGCGGTGTCGAGAGTGCGTGGGACCGCGCGGCTCCAATCAGGCGCGGCTTGTGTGTGAGCGGGACGCAGCGTCGGATGTGCCTCTCGCTCGCACCTCTTTCGCCTAACGGTACAGTTCCTATTTTTATCAGCTCTCAGGAGGATTCAAACCCAATGAAAACTCAAGGAGTCTACGCATTTATTTAAAATCTTAATCTATCTTACAAAACGACTTACAGACTAACTTATGACTACGTTATCCAATTTATTAGCGCTAGTCATATTTACAATTATAGTCTACACTTATACTATTTTACGAAGCCGTCGCGAATAAATAATAAAATCATTTTATTCAAGTATGAAAGACTCAACCATGGAAAATTATTTTTTTTAGATTGATGACTTAAACGTAGGTACTGTCATGATTTTTAATCGTTGCATAAAATTTTAGTCTGGTTTTTAAATATAATTATATGTCGAATGATATTTTCTAGTGCTTGTAAGGGTAACATTTCTCTGGTTTATGATTGGCCGATTTAGCAACCAGCCGCATTTTAACCAATAACAACTGCTTCCGGCGTAGTTTTAAAACAGCCAATCAGGAAACGAGAAAAGTAACTGAAGAGATGTAAAAATATTAATCTTTAGGTGAGATCATTCTCGATTTGCGTTTCGAGGCGAAAGCACATATTCAGTCATTCCAAGTTGTGATATTATTTACGAAACTAATGTAAAATAGTTTATGGAGACCAAATACACATAATAATGGACTTATTAGTTTGATTTATAATAGTACGTAACGTTCTTACTTTAAATATACAAGGCGTAAAAAAAGACAAGGTTCAATTCAGATTCTGATAATTATCTTAGTAGGATTGGCCAGTTTGAGAATTCCTGACTTGCCCGATTCTTGAGCCCACGCGCTCAAACTGAGAAACTTATGATGGATTACCCTTATTTAAACTGTTATTAGGTATTTTCTGATAACCAGTAGATTTGAAACTTTATCTAACTTTACCTTAAGCCGAGAAGAGCTAATACTGTCATATAATGAAGTTTTCATTTGAGTCTAAGCTGAATTCTGAAATACCTATTTGAGAACAAAAAAAAGTTTTCGTGGCATTTTAAATGATGTATCATACAAATTAGCGAGTGCAAAGCAGCTACAAGCTGCGCAATATCTAATCCTGAGTGAAGCTCACATACAGCTGTATGCTGAGTGTGAGTTTTGTCGTAAACATAACGCGCTCTTCAGCGAGCGCGTAAGCATGTAATTTGTATGAAGAAATGTACAGCGCCAGTGGCGCGTATTTGAAACACTTTGTGCGAGTGTAAGTTCATACAAATTACATGCTTACGCGCTCGCCGAAGAGCGCGTCATGTTT
Source organism: Hypomecis punctinalis (assembly GCA_949316475.1). Lineage (NCBI taxonomy): Eukaryota > Metazoa > Arthropoda > Insecta > Lepidoptera > Geometridae > Hypomecis > Hypomecis punctinalis. The sequence continues at coordinate 1,338,965 of OX438811.1, forward strand.
ACGACAAAACTCACACTCAGCATACTGTGCGTTGATTGGGTTTCTCGCAGCTTAAAGCTAACTTCACATCCGCCGACTTATATGATTCGGCCTATAATTAAGACTAGTATTACACTTGACTTATTTTTGAAAATCTGGGTTGTTTTGAAGTTTTGGACAAACCGTGAAAATGTAAAACATAACAAATCTGTATTGTTTGGTTTAGTAGTGTTAAAGAAGCTGTAAAAATATAACGCCTACAGAAGTCAAATAGCAAAAAATTAGTACCTTTAAAGCAGATAGCTTCAGTATTGTATAGGGGTGCATGGACTTAAGGTGACGCATTGATAAACTATAGTTTCAAAATCGAGTACCGCGCCCCTTCACTCGGACAAAATTTTACGCGGTCTCACTTGACAGGATCACGCCAGAGCGGCGGGCGGCAACGCTGGGCTAGCGTACGTGGCGCTGCTAACGGCGCGGCGGCGGCACGCGTCAACTCAATTTGCCTAGAGCATAGATAATCATGGAGTCGCCTTGTCCTTAATCAACAATTTAAAAAAAAGGCAAAAATTATTTTGATCTTTTTAATGTTTTTTTTTTTCATACAATACAGGGTTATTTCAACTGCTGTTTTTAAACTTTCGCGATTTGAACACATTATTATTATATACTACGGGACTTATCGCGCTCTGAAATTACGAGATAAATAAATAACTCATCATCCCGACGTTTCGTCCGAGTTGCATCAACCGTGGTCAAGGGTAGACACTCCGTAGAATAGTGAGTCTACCCGTGACCCGCAACAAAATGTATGGAACAGCTTTTTTTTTTTAATTTTGAGAAATGTTGCAGAACAAAAGTTGTTAGTTTTGAGAAATGTTGCAGAACAAAAGTTGTTAGTTTTGATGTACATATACAGAATAAACCTCTAAAAGGATGCTAATTGATTAGAAATAACCCTGTATACAAATTAATGTTGATTATGTACAGGTATCATAATCAATGAACTTATTTTTATCGTGCTTCACACACTTAGAAAAGGGTTTGGATGCCAGAAATAAAATATTTAGTTAATCGGTTTAAAATATAAATCATTTATTTACCGATATTTGGTAGGATAGGTGCGAGTGCGGTCTAGCACAGCTCTATAAGAACAGTGGTGAGGAATTCATAATAAGCATTAAAGTTGTAGAACAAAGGGGTATTTTACTATAATGTAAACGTCGTGAAGGAAAGAGAAACACTCACATACATTACATGTTAGAGTGAGATAGATTAGTTTTTGTATCATATTCCAACACGCCCCCTCAAAAATTAATCTATTTAAAAATCAATTCCTATTTTGATAACGAAATTTTATACAATTAAAATAACACAACACACCTTCCTACCTTGTCTGGGGATACATTCAAATTGGTTCAACATTTGTTGCGCAGGATTGGGGAAAACCCAGAAAAACCCAATCAAACCAATTATTCATCTTAAATATACTGTTTCAGTAACTCTACAATTTAAATATCAAAATGTTATTTATTTATGCATACAGTGAGTTACATAGGCTTCAGTAATTGAAACTACCTTTTCAATAAGGTATAGTATTGTACTCTGATTCATATTGTTCAAAGAATTCAAACAAATAGTGTGCTTTGATGATTGTTCTAATACACTACCACTATAAATATCATAACAACATTACTTCTCGTGACATAAATATTTTGAGAAAATATTCGCAATTATTACTTCACTTGCGAATCTAAGCAGAGAGTCAGCCACGATAAAGTCCTTTATGGCTCTCGAGCTCGTAGGATATGAACCTGCATCTCTCTGAAATTCCGGCTCTGCTTTGTCTGATTAAGCTAGAACGCTATCTGCGAAGCTGCCAAATTAGTAAAGTGTTTATCATTTTTATCAACTACTATAGTGTTGAAAAGTGTAGGTATCTTAATGTTAAAACTAACGCTTTTTGTGAAAAATATATCAATATTCTGAAAATGGCATCACATAATCTATGGAATCCCCGACCGAACAATCGTCAACGTCACCAGTATTTTTTTCTATTGAAATGGTAGCTGAATCATTTTCTTTCCCTTTTGAAATCACGTATTCTGGGTCACGAATTGGCCTGTTCCTTATGTGTCTAGGGTCAACCAACTCGGGAAGAAGACAATCATAGTAAAATTTAAGCAGTTTTGGCTCCATTATATCTGACCAAAATTTATCGTCTCTTTCTATGATTTCTATTTTCATTTTTTTGTCTCCATACCATATTCCAAGTAAGGCCTCCTGTTTTCTGCAAATATGTAACTGGCCTTGGACTTGAAAATACCAGTCTGATTTTTTGTTGACTACTATTTCGCCGTCTTTATTTTTTTTATAAAAATGCATCTTATTCTGTTCAATCGCCTCGTCTATACCCATTTTAAATGGTGCTATGGGACATTTTATTTCGACTATTTTGTTGTCATCGGTAATCCCATCAGGCGTTGCCCCCAAAAATGGATATTGCTCATCTATAAATAGACCGCATTTTCTAATTTTTGTGTCTACCATAACCGATAATTGTTCGATTGCAATTTTTTCGTGCTTTTTTCCGTGAGTTATTGATGACACGTTGTCAATATTTGGCTTGTAAAGTAAATTTTTTACTACGTTTCGGCATGTATTCGACTCTTTTCTTTTTACAATTTTACCGAAGTTTGATGCAGTTAACATGCTTCGCCTTAATTCCAACCATTCTCCAGATTCACTTTGTAGTATAGTTCGTTTTTCTACGTCTTTTCGCTGTTCTTCGGTTTTCGTCAAATTCTGGATGAAGGTGTCTTTGGCCTTTTTTAATGTGTCGTCATCCAAGTCTGGCTTATCCACAATTTCTCCATAATCTAGATTTAATGTACGCGGCACCAAAGTACGATTTTTTTTCCTCTTGCAGTTTTGTTTTGTTCTATTCTTTTTTTCATTTACAGCTCTTTCGTATTTTGTAATAGTTTTTTTTGGGCTATTTCCATAAATATTACGGTGGACAGTCGACAGCAAGTTGCCGGTGTTAAAAGATATTACTGCACCAGAGCATCTTGCTTGGTAAGCTCTTCTTTGAGAATAATTTACCCTTTTTCCACCAACAAGTTTGGCAATGACTCCGTTAAATCTTTCCACTACATTACTGTCGACATCTTCAATTAAACTATGGGCTTTTTCAGCCAATCGTGCGACATGAGTTTTTATTTTTTGCCAAAGCAAACTCCCAAAAAACGGATTAGGAGCGTCTATTTGCATATGTTTTTTGCATAATAACTGGTTGCAAGTTTCATGAGAGTTAAACGCATGGCCAATAGATGCGTTTATATCTTTATATAAACCATCTGTATTTTGGCTCTCCTTGTGAAGTTTTATAGCGTCGCAAATATATTTCCTGGAGCGCATTATTTTCTCTTGTGTCAAATATTTCCTGTCTGTAACGTTGAAGTGAGTGTCTGAAGTAAGTTGCTGTAACTTATTGCAATAGTTCCTCAGTAAATGATTCCGACAGAAAATTTTTGACACTGTTAAGCCTGGGTATGGCCGAGCATTTATTATTTTGGCATAGGTGCTACTGTCGCCATCAGCAATAAGTCGCGCGTATATTATACCGTGCATTTCAATGGATTGTTTAAACCCCTCAGTTATTATTTGGGATTCCATAGCAGTAGAAGCCCCTTCAAAGTTTTTATAACAGACATGTTCTTTGGGACTTTCTTTTTTGTTTTGAGCTCGGGCACAAATACAACAATACTTATTTTTGACACACATGTACAAAACTTGGCCAAAACGTCTGCCAATTATGGCTGTAGCACCCGATAATGCAGCATAGTTTGTTCTGTATGAGCGTTTGCTCCAACACCCATCTACAATGACATCAATCATGGGAATGCCATCTTTTGTAACCCTGCCTTCAATAACAGCTGCTTCTTTCTCTTTTTCTCCGGCTATTTTCATTTCCTCCCAGGCAGTTTCTTCCCAATCGTCACAAACATCGTCCTGCATTTTATTGTAAGTGTGTTCAGACATAATGGGTAATCCTACTGCTGCGGAAAACTGCTTCAGTTGCGCGTGACCACAACCTGCTGCCATTATTCCTGCAACAACATCTTTGTTTACATCAGCCAAAGATGATTTTATTTTGTTTTTATAATTACACATAGAGCAGACAAATGTAAATTCCGATTGTAATCCAATTCGATGTTCAGAAACTAATTTCATTGAGGCTAATCCGCAGTCAAACAGAGATTCATGTTGAGAGAGTTGTATTAGTTGTGATGTAAAATGATTAACATCTATTACTCGATGCCCCAAGTCGGGTATTTCTGTATGAATCTGAAATTTAAGCACATATTTTAGTATTTATTTAGTTTGAATTTCTTATTATGTAAACATGCCTTAGCTATAACAAAATCCTTACTGTAGTTTCAGAGGTACTTTCGAATATGTATGGAATATCTTCATTTTCAGGGTTTTGTTCATTTAACTGAAACAAAATTACACAAGTTCAACTTGCAGACGAAGTAAAAAACGACATTTTCAAAATATAACCAAATCGACAACATCCTCTTTTTTGAAGTCGGTAAAAAGACAAGACAATAATCGCGATAGTTTAAAAAGGTACTTAAGTTTACCGTTTCCACCGAATCCTCTGATGTGGGCAACACATTTTGTAACTCTTCATTTTCAGGATTTGGTTCTTTTAACTGAAATTAAATTACTTACATTACTATTAAAGGAATTAGACATGTACAAAATGGAGTACAGTGGCGGAGGTATAGGTACTAACTACTCACTAAATACCTGGAAAATCTTTGTGATAAAGCAGGGAGAATAAATTTAATTTCGTTTATTTAAAAGAAGAAAAAATAATAACCCTATCGACAACTTCCTCTTTTTTGAAGTCGGTAAAAGACAATACTATAACCGTGATAATTTAAAAAAAGTGTTTAAATTTACCGTTTCCTCTGAATCCCCAGATGTCGGCAACACGTTGTGTAACTCTGCGTATGTTGGTGATATTTCTGGGTGGCTACAAAATAAAATGATGTAATTATATAATTATTAAAAAGTTAAAGCTAACACAATTATTTAGGTGATAGAACATCACCTAATAAATATCATTATTTTAGATAGGTTTCTAAAATATCAAGAGACGACTCCATAGCTTTTTGTTCTGATATTTGTTTCCTACAGTATGGTTAGTTTGTACAGACAAATCTTAGTAGGTACACACTTGAAAATAAAGAATAGACGGAGTATTATTACTAGATACTTTAAATTGATTGCTGACATGATAGATAGGTACTTGGCATGGACTCACTCTCTATCTACTGGCCCTGTTGAGGATGTGGATTGACAATCGTCAGGTTGCAGTTTCCGTTTTTTTGACCTAAAAAAATTGTAAATATAGGTAAATGCAGAAAAATTGAAGTACCTAGGTAGTAAGAATGTGATAATCCATAATCTGTAGACGAATGTGTATTTGCCAAATATAGACTTTATTATTAGGGCATTAGAGTGCAACTATTTATTGCAAGTTTATTATATATGTAATTCGACTTACCCAAACATTCCGTCATTTTTTTTAGGTTTTCTTTTTCGTTTTTGTAAAAACAATTCTTTCCGCTTATTTTTCCTCCCCATTTTCTATGCACACTTGTTCACTACTATTTACACACTACCAAATAAAAATACTAAGTACCTAACTTACTACCTACTATAATAATGTTCTAAAGCTACAATATAATATAGTACTTACACTAAAGTCTAACTTATAATTTTGAAAATAATTCTGAAGTAAATTACTCGGTTGTCGTCGCACAGAGTACCTAGAAGACAATAACCAAAAACAAACAGCACGCATCTCGCGCCGTCCGTACTTTGCGGCGTTGCCAGCCCGACGCTGAGCGAATCATGCGCTCGTCGGAGTCGCAACGTCGCACCGGTACGGCGGCGGCGGCCCAGATAGTGCCGGATCAAATATTCTGAGCAAACACTGTAGAGTAAAAGCTAAACTAGAGTAGGCGCGAAGAGATTTGATTGAGTTTTTAATTAATTACTCATAATATACAATTTAAAAAAAAAAAATTCTCGGTTTATAATAAAGAAAAGGGATCTGGCTATTTTATTCGTAAAAAATAATGGGGTGTTGTCGCTGATAATTCTGAGCATTCGAATTACTAAAATTTTTTTGGTGAGCAATTTGTTTTATTTTTTTTTTAATAAAGCCGGTTACTTTTCAAAATTTTGTCCGGTTCATTCAATTTATTAAGATTTTCCCTTATCTATGACATTTTTTAAATTTGAATCGATATCATTCATCCTCTCACATCGCGCATTCAAAAGTACTCGTTTTTGCCGTTTTCGTGTTTCTCGGCCCGGTGCCTCGTCTTAATCATGGCAAGTTCGTTCTTAAACTTTTTGTCAAGAAATACCTAATACGATGTACTCGTAGTTGAAAAATGGAGTCACCATTGACACCAAATCATCGAATGATCATTCTTTGAAATTTATAATTATTTTTCGCAAAAAATGGTAAAACTGCCTTCCATCGTGTACGAAATTAGAATAATTCGCTCGAATTGTTTGAATTATTGTTGATTTTTCAAAAACGGCTCAACCAATTTCTGTAAAACTTAAATGGAACCACCTCGGAAGTATACCCTTTTGAACTAAAAAAGACATATTTGATTCGGTTTACGATTGCGAAATTATCGATGAATATACACAAAAAAACATACAGAACATAGAACCTCCTCCATTATGGAAGTCGGTTAAAAATCGGTTCACTTAGACATTTTTGCCAACAACAATGTTACGAATTCTCAGTTAGATATGACCTGTTATGACATCTATCGTCTATTAGTAGGAAGCCTCAAAGCCATAATGTCGCTACACATTAACAATAAATCCGACAATTTTACAGCTCTCTTACGCTTCAGGCATTTTACGTGAAGAATCCCATCGATACGCGTGCCGGCCCCGTAAAACTTTTAGGGTACACATGAATTTCAGCCATAAAATATACGTAATAAAATTATATTTGCCGAGAAGATGTACTGGGAATTTTCGGATTTTTTTATCGGTTTATATCTAAATTTGGCCGATTTTATTGCGCGGGGTGATAGAATTCGGATCGAGTTGTTTTATAGTAGCTACTGGAGCGCCCTTATTCTGGTTACATGTAAGCGCTATACTTACCTGCTTCCTACTAATATTATAAACGCGAAACTTTGTGAATATGTATAAGTAGATGTTTTTCTTTCACGAACAAACAGCTGAACCGATTTAGATGAAATTTGGTATGGAGTAGCATAGACCTTGGATTACCACATAGGCTACTTTTTATCTCGGCCTAGTGCGGATAACACCGCGGGGCGCAGCTAGTATATTATAAACCCGAAAATGTGTTTGTTGGTTTATTAGTTTGTTTCTTTTTAGGGTTCCGTACCCCAAATGGAAAAAACGGAACCCTTATAGGATCACCTTGTTGTCCGTCTGTCTGTCTGTCCGTCTGTCCGTCAGTGTGTATGTCAAGACTCTTTATCTCGGGAACGTGTAAAGATATCGAGTAGAAATTTAAACTATATACGTAAACCTATGAATTCTTGCAGTTAAGTAAAAAAAAGCTTCTCAGTTACCGTATAAAAAAGTTAAAGCCGTTTTTGTTGTAAAAAAACGCATATTTCAACGTTCACAAAAATCAAAACCTACCGGGTACTTCCCGTTGACATAGAACTATGAAATTTGGCTAAGAGCATTCTCTCAGAGTACACATATAGGAATAAATCTGAAAACTGTACATTTTTATTTAAAGCACATAAAAATAAGGGCTCAAAATTTACAAAATATGGGTTCAAAATTCATAGTGAGTAAATCGTATCATGTAAGGTATCATATAAAATAACTTCATCAGCACATGCTAAAACAGGTTTTAAATTATTTTAACAATATGTTTGTACGGAACCCTCGATGTGCAAGCCTGATTCGCACTTGTCCGGTTTTTTTACACAGATACGGAGCTACGGATTGACTTGATTTTTGGCATGGACATAGTTTCTAAGACGGAAAGTGACATAGACTACATTTTATCCCGGAAAAGTAAAACGTTCGAGTTATTACGCGGATTGAGCCCCGAGCAAAACTTAGGTATTTATAATTAACTAGTTTTTACCCGCGGTTACGCCCGCAAGATATTTTGATTTTTGACGCATTATCAACATAATTTACAGCCTATGTGTTATTCTGACAGGTATATAAGCTATATTATAGCAAAGTTTCATCTCAATCCGTTTAGTAGTTTTTGCATGAAAGAGTAACAAACATCCATCCTCACAAACTCCCAAACTTTCGCGTTTATAATATTAGTATGATTGGTACACATACTTAATGTGTAACAACGTAGCCCAACAAACTATGGAGAGGGCCAAATGTTTGGCGTCATTGTGTGAGATCGAATCAGAAATGAGGACACCAGTGCCATTAGTCCAGCATTTGCCTTGTTTACTTAAGCTTTCGCGTTCGCGTGAGGCTCCATACATTTTGGTTAGTTCTTCCTCGTTTCCGCCAGAGGCGCTGTACAAAAATGTATAGAACCGAAAGAAAACAGCTATAGTTTTAATTTGCGTGTAGAAAGCCAAGCAATTTAATTGGTAAGTTGAAATGGAAGTACTTAGATAGTGCACATAGCATGGAGAGCTGATGACAGGGCGAAAAATATATCGTGTTGAGACCATGTATCGGCATTCGGCAAGCACAGCGTAGGATGTCCACCATCAGGTGGACTGATGAATATCCTACTGATCAACATCAGGTGGTATTGGTTCCTATTACATGTGGTATTCATCAGTCCACCTTATAACATCGCAGGAATGCGCGGGGAGTAAGGAGAATTAGGTAAGTAGGTATATCTGGCAGATTCTGGCAATGGAAGTCTTGTGGCTGATACAATGATGATGCTTGAATAAAAATAACTAGTATTATGACTTTCGAGATAATATCGACTGGCCCAGAATAAAACTTCCTACAGCTTTGATCTCTTCGATATAAAGCAAAGCCTTTGAGCAATGTTTGAGCTATTGGATACAACGAGTTTTTATTCGGTCCCGAATTCGATGATGTAAAATAAAAATTGTTTGCGAGCCTGTGATGTTCAGTTCCCGTGTGAAATAAACGAACATATTTACATTAATTTAGGTTACTTTTTGGACTTGGAATGATTATTGGTGGTTTTGACTTGCAGTTTGATGTAGGTAATTATTTACAAGAAGTAAATGTAAAATCTTTGTGAATAAGTATCTGTTTGGTTGATAAAAATTACTTGATTATCACTTATAAGATGTATTTAACAAACTTATCGCGGGTCAAAGCTAGACACGGTTGGCAAAGGACCGAGGCAGATGGCACTATAAGAGAGAGAGGCCTATACTCAGCAGTGGGATAAAGAAGGCTGTGGATGATGATGATGAAAGTTAATGATTTTACTCAAAAGCTATTTTCTCATGTGATGGTTTTCTAATTTTTTTTTACCATTTTTCTTAAAATAATGGTATGGCTGAACTTCGCCATAAGAATAACTAACTATCAGCTCGCACATACTTTTTTACGATTTCAGGGTTAGTCTCATGGTAAATGTTTACCTTGGTTCACTAAAGCCACCTTTACGAAATCGTGCGAGTATTGCGTGTATTATCAAAAACCCACACGCAACAATATTTTAGTAATAATACAGCAAATTGACAATGCTTTCCAGTCCCTTATCAAAACATCCAAGACCTAAGGCCGGGACTCCACCAAAGCGGAGACGAGACGAACGGAGAGGAGATGTTTTTTAAACAACCAATAGAATTGTGGTATTGACACATCTCTCCGCCCACCTTCAGTGGAGATCGCTGTGCGGAGATGTGTAATATTTGTATGGCGCGTTGGAAGCGGAAATGTGAGCAATGCTAAGTGTGAGTTTGGTCGTAAACATGACGCGCTCTTTGGCGAGCGCGTAAGCATGTAATTTGTAAGAACTTTTTGTGTTTCAAAAACGCGCCGCTAGTGGCACTGTACATTTCTTCATACAAATTACATGCATACGCGCTCGCCGAAGAGCGCGTCATGTTTACGACAAAACTCACACTCAACATACTGTGCGCGGACGACGCGCAGTGGAGTTGGGAGATGTGAGTGGCGTGCAGTGAGCGATGTCACCCTTCCCCCTCTCGCCCGCCAGCAACCCGTAGAATGCGTACTGAACACTCAACACCTCGCACCCGAACTGAAAAACATCTCTTCTCACACAGCACACCGCACACATCTCCGCTTTGGTGCAGTCCCCCGAGCTGAAAAACATCTCTTCTCGCACAGCGCACAGCACACCGCATACATCTCCCTCACAGCTTTGGTGAAGTCCCGCCCTGTCCATTCCCCAATGATTAATTATACCTACCTTTCCCAATACACCGCCCATTTGACACAGCTAATCAAAATTTATTATCACTCTCAACACGGGAACTTTCTGTACGCAAATTGAAAATAATTACCGAATCAATTTGCGTACAGTGCTGCAATAAAAACTAACAAAGCGCTGTGTTCGCTTGCAAACACTCAATTATAGGCTAAGCCTACGCAATTACCCCTACCCAAGCAAAAATAAACCGTACGTGCTAAAAATACGATTGAAAATCGACCACGCAATTCGTCAATTAAGCTAATGAATTTTGGGCGTATTTGTATGTTTACATACATGCGAAATTGTAGCTAGTGAGTTTAGATTTAGGGTAGAGTTTTGCGGTTAGGGCTACGGCGGAGAGATGTGGTCAAATGGTATGTCCGTTCGGTGTCAGGGGTCAGCCGCGGAATCCGTGTTGTTGACACGAAATTGCGTTGTTGAAGCCTTAATGAATACGGGAGGACGTGTCCTTAATGAGCCGGGATATTTTTAAGTCCGTTTTGTTTTTACGGCGGAGGTAGAAATGTGCTGGGACGAAAACGCGACAAAAGTACGACAAAATTGTAAAAATTCGGTCAAATGCTAGTCACACACGAAGGGTTCCGTATCACGTTTGTTGTATGGGACCTATGTTATAACGGCAACAGGCATACTTCATATGTGAAAATGTCAAGTGTCTAGCTATCACGATTCATGAGATACAGCCTGGGGACAGATAGACAGACGGAAATCGGAGTCTTAGTAATAGTGTCCTGTTTTTACCTCTTGGGTACGGATTTCTAAAAAGGCTGCTGAATTGAATGCCATTGCCACTCTTTTACGGACGTAATGACGTATGCTGATTGCCTCATGATGCTTTCCTTCACCGAAAAGTCAGCCGTGTATATTTTCCAAAGAACTCATTGGTACGACTCAAGGTTTGAACCCACGCCTCACGTTATTAAGACTGATTCACGGTAAATTTAAATACTCCGTCAAATTTATTTTCCGATTCTATGCAGCTCCTTTTACTGAAAAGCAAGTGATATCAAAATCCATGCTTCAAACGCAGCAAAGTAGCTGCTTATAGATATCGACAGAACCAGAATTTGAACCACCAACCCCAAGACTCTGAAGCGACCGTTCTCTCACTCAGCTACCACAGTTCAGAGGGCTAAGTGCGAGATTTTCGCTCGAGCTCGATCGCGTTAACGTTTGATGTGATTTCTATGGAAATGGCACAGCGCCATCTTGTGTCACGTACAGAAAACTGAATAGCTAAGTGTGAGTATTTTTTACGGTAATGTAACGAGCGCCAAACCGATAGAACACGAGCGCGGCAACGTCTGTAATTGGCTAATTTAAGCGTGTGTGTCAATGTGCTCGCGTGTGTGCACGGCGCGCTCGGTCAACAGGACGTAAAAGTAATTCGATTTGATTTGCAAATCTCCCACTTGACACTCTGATAAACATTATCGAAATGTAAGCAAATAAACATGCCAGCAATACGGACAGTAAATTATACGTAGGTAGGTGTAGTGGCTTCGATCAATGCTCAAAGTAAAGTGGTTTATTATTCCGTGTGCCAACAGGTCTTACGCTACGTTTGCCGATCCTTGATCTCTATTCGAGAACCCCACACTTTCAATGGCCATTATGTCGTCGTTTAATGTTTAAACAGTCCTAGTCGGGTTTCACCATCAACCTTTTCATTTCTCTTTGGTCCCTGCTCCTAAAATAACTCCCATTTTCACTGCGAGCCGGTCCCAGCTTTGTCTTTGAAGAGGTGGCGTGGGGACTTTGTCAAAATAACATGCAGGCTACAGGTGCAGCTCGAAAAATGTGAAGTATTTATTTTGCTGGTTTATTTTAGGTTAGAATTTGGCTTCAAAGGACTAAATTGTGTTTGAAATAATAGTGTGGGTAGCTGTAGAGTATGGACGCTATGTTTTTGCTTGCATGCAATGTTAATTTTAAATTGCTTGGTAAAATCTAGCATTAAATTAATGTACCTACTTACATTGTTCTGTATATCTGGATGACAACAAACACGTTCATTCAATGTTATCATATTAGATTTACTCGTGGTTCAACTTTAGTATGGGACCAATCCTAATTTCTCAAACAACATCTAGTCGTTTCACACATTTTATCGACAATCAATAAGCTTTTTAGAGTTCGGTACCCAAAAGGTACAAACGGGACTCTATTACTAAGACTGCGCTATCCGTCTGTCCGTCTGTCTGTCTGTCATCAAGCTGATATACAGATGAAATTTTCACAGTTCGCTCGATATTAATAACGGTCGACCCCCGACCGCCTAAGCAATAGCAATCGTTTATGACTTCATTTTAGTCATTTGGCACCGCCTATATGACGTTAGCCATCAATTGCTTTGCGCGGATTGCGAAAGCAATCCTTGAATGAACTACTTTGATGGCTAAAGTCACATAGGCGGTGCCAAATGACTAAAATGAAGTCATAAACGATTGCTATTACGATTGCTATTGCTTAGGCGGTCGGGGGCCTGGACGTTTAACGGACGGTAACGGACGCTTGAAATTTTTGCAGCATATTTAATTGTATATCCATTTTAGTATGATTAATAATAATTGAAAGTTAATATTTAAAGGGGGCTCCCATGATATACAATGAATATGATTTTTTATCGGCAACAGGAAGATGCTTGAACTATTCACAAGATATTTAGTTGTATATTCACTTTAAAAATAAAATATATTAAAGGGGGCTCTCATACAGTACGGAACTCTTCGTGCGCGAGTTCGACTTGCACTTGGCCGATTATTATATGAAACAGCTGATTTCTTTTCAGATTTCTATGTTGGTCCCGTAATAAAAGTTGCTAGATAGTACTGTACCAGCCTTTTTTAATAGTCCACTGCAGGACGTAGGCCTACCCATGAAGGGGTGTTTGGGCCATATCCACCACGCTGGCCCAGTGCGGGTTGGTGGATTCACATTACGCCATCAAATTTCTTCTACGGACGCATGCAGGTTGCCTCACGATGTTTTCCTTCACTGAAAAGCCAGTGGTGTTAAATTCCGTACATCAATTCCAAAGAACTCATTGGTACGGGACCAGGATTTGAACCCACGACCTCACGATTGCAAGGCGAGTGTCAATACTTCTAGGCCACCACGGCGCTAGATAGTAATAATTATAAAATAATTCTATTTTGTATTATCTTCTATTTATCTAGGTAGGTAAGTTTTGTTGGTGACATTTTCCTAACAAATACGATATTTTCGCGTTCAGATCTGAAATTCAGGAAATCCTGTTTGTTTACTCTACGCGAAGAAAAAAGGTCATCCAAAGATCAAAAGTCAGCCTTTATTCATCAGAACAAATATTTTGTCTGATTTGACATTTCCAAAGAAATGGTGATAACATCCTTATTAACCTTCCGAGAACCAGAAGGAACTTACTTAACTTTTTGACGTGATAACGTCTTATAAGTCGATCTAACGCCGGCTGCACGCACAAAAAAGTGTCACATTCCGCCTGAACTGAGCGTGTAAGAGAGTGCGGAATAAGCAATAGAGAGGCGAGGTCCTTCATCATGGTCGACCATGCGTCACTTCCGGTTTGTTTCTGTTGCTGATTCAACAATGTTTTCAAATCACGTAAAATTATTGTCCGTAAGCCGACTCTACAGATGATCCAGTTTTAGGGTTTCGTACCTCAAACGGAATCCTTATAGGATCACTTTGTTGTCTGTCTGTCCTACTGTCCGTCTGTGTGAATGACAAGACTCTTTATCTCGGGAACGCGTAAAGATATCGAGTTAAAATTTAAACTGTATACGTATATCTATGATTTCTCGCAGTTGTGTAAAAGGAAAACTTCTCAGTTATCGTTTGAAAAAGTTAGAGCCGTTTATATCGTAAAAAACCGCATATTTCGCCTCACAAAAATCAAAACCTACAGGGTACGTCCCGTTGACATAGAACTATGAAATTTGGCGAGAAGCATTGTCTCAGAGTACACATATAGGAATAAATCTGAAAACTGTACATTTTTATTTAAATCACAAAAAAATAGGGCCTCAAAATTCACAAAATATGGGTTCAAAATTCAAAGTGAGTAAATCGTATCATGTAAGGTATCATAAAAAAGAACTTCATTAGCACATGCTAAAACAGGTTTTTAATTATTTTAACAACGTGTTTGTACGGAACCTCCGATGTGCGAGCCTGACTCGCACTTGTCCGGTTTTTTTAGGAATTATCAGTAGGTACTTGGCAATGGGCAGGAGACAATACGTAAGACTGATAACTGATGGAGTCAAAAAATTTAGGCGTTCGCTACGTTAAGCGTGCACTCGCGGCGGGTGCACAGAGCGCGCCACGCGTGTACTAACTACATACCCGTCGAATGCGTCCGCGTCAGAGCCACGCTCCATTTTACACGCCAGGCGGATAAAATTGCGGCCACGTATTGACGGGCGCAGCGTAGGAAGTCCACTCACAAGTTCGCAGACGACTTCATTAAAAAGCGTAGGGTCACACTCATCATCATTTCGTGGCAATGGCTAAGTTTTTTTTTTTTTTTTTTTTTTTTTTTTGTTTTTTGTATTTTTTTTTTAATTTTCTTTTTTTTTTTTTTTTTTTTTTTCTTTTTTTTTTCATTTAGGTATTTACAATATTTACAAAACATCAGATCAAATCTTTTGGGACCAAAATCTGGCAACCTCTATCGCGTCCTCGGTAGCCAAGTTAAGATCAATTTGGCTGCAGTTTTTCGGGGAAAGGGGGCAAACTAAGAGATGTGCCATAGTTTGGGTAACAGCACCGCATTCGCACTGTTCTTCATCTGATATGCCCCATCTCACCATGTTTTCGTTGCAGCGGCCAACCCCGACACGTAGGCGATTAAGGGACTTCCAGATTGACCACGGCAACTCGTGTCCTGGTGGGAGACTTTCTGAAGGCGGTATAAAGTCAGGAGGGGGTGGGTGTCTAGCTTGCCACAATTCCCGTCGTTGGTCGGGTGGGTGTGAGTTTAAGAGTTTTGTGTGTCTAAGAAAACTTTTAGGGCTTTTTAATCGAGGTTCCATCATAGGGTGGTCATATAAAGTGTGGCGGCTGTCCGTTTCTTGTTTTAACTTCTCTGTTGAGGTGGTTATGTCCCTGCGTACGCTGCGTGGTGAAATGCCTGCAAGTGGATATAGTTTATTCAGAGGTGTTGGCTTGAGGCATCCAGTTATGATCCGGTAGGTTTCGTTTAGGGCAACATCGACTTCCTTGGTGTGAGCGGAGCGACACCAAACTGGGCATGCGAATTCACCGGCACTAAAGGAGAGGGAAAGGCCGGTGAGTCGCAGCACCTTTGGCGAAGCTCCCCACGATGTTGAAACCAGACGCCTCAAGAGGTTATTTCTGCTGCTAACTTTGTGTTTGGTGTTAGTGCAGTGATACTTATATGTAAGAGATCTATCTAAAGTAATGCCTAGGTAGCGTGGGTGTGCACAGTGTTCTATGATCTCACCCCGCCAAGAGATATGAAGTGGTCGATCAGCATCACGATTGCGGAGATGGAAAGCGCATGACTGAGTTTTAAAAGGATTAGGTCTAAGAGCGTTGTTGTCGTAAAACTCCCCTAATATTTCCAATGCTGCTGTGAGTTTTTCTTCCACTTCTTCAAAACGGGGTGCTTGGACTGCCAATGCAAGGTCATCTGCATAGATGAATCGCTCCGCATGAGGTGTGTTAGGTAGGTCGTTTGTATATATGTTGAAAAGTGCTGGCGCTAGCACGCTTCCTTGTGGAAGTCCGTTCTTTTGGCAACGCCACCTGCTTTTTTCATGGTGCAGATGAACTTGGAAGCGGCGGTTGTTGAGTATTTCGCGTAGGATTTTTACGAAATTGGTGTCGTTTGTTAGGTCTTGAACTTTGACTAGTAATCTTTTGATATTAACAGTATCATACGCAGCGGACAGATCAACAAAAACCACCCCCGTAACATCTTGTGACTCAAAGCCATCCTCAATAAATTGAGTAAGCTTCAGTGTCTGCGTGGTGCATGATTTGCCGGGTCTGAAGCCTGCTTGTTCAGGGATAAGGTTTGGTTCGATAACGGGGGTGAGTCGATTTAGGAGCATAAATTCTCTCGAACAGTTTGAAAGTGTGGCATAACAAGGATATCGGCCGGTAGTTTTTGGGATCTTTAGGACATTTTCCGGGTTTAAGCAGTGCGATTACTTTAGCTCTTCTCCAGTGTTTGGGGATATGTGTTTGTTGGAGGCAGTTATTGAATAGAGCTAAAAGCCACGACACGGCGAAAGGTTGTAAATGTTTGATTTGGTCTACGGTAATGTCGTCTCCTCCAGCAGCTTTGCCGCTTTTCAGATCTTTAATCCCGTGTACAATATCGGATATGGAAAATGGTTTACTGATATCGTTAAAGTTTGCAGAAGGCGGGTCATGCTTTATGGGCTTGGGTAATCGATGCGGTGGTTTTCCGTTTACAAGAAGTTGATGAGCAACCTGGTTTGCGGTTACCAGTCCAGGCTTTGTAGCCTCTGGAGGGTCTCCGGTGAGTTTTTGTATAGTGTTCCACGCCTTTTTACTATTATGTGTCATGTCTATGCTTGAAACCATAGATACCCATTTTTCTTTTCTATTTTCGCTGATTATGTCGTTGAGATTTTTGCCAGCTAGTATGGTTTCGTCTGAAAAAGGATCGGTTTCATATAGAGTTTTATATTGGTCAAAGAGAACGGAGGACTCCTTATTAAGCCCGGGTACGTATTCGGTACGGCATCCTCTTGGTATGGATTGTCGGGATGCACAGGGTCACACTGATCTAGCACCTTTCACGTAGCAATACGAAAACGGACCAACTGGTTTTTTTCATAGGTAAGTATTATACCTAGTTTATTGGAGTGTGTTAAAGTGCCTATTGATATGTGGATACAGGTTTCACCAGCAGCACTGGCACATATAGGTATTTTCTGGGATTTTGTTCCCCAACACGTATAAGTATGAACACACATTTTGTTTAAAACCTATAAAAGCACATAAAAACTTTTTGATTAGAATTATTGCTTTGTTTCCGCCTTCAGGATTTGTCTCCTAATCAACGTTGTGACTAGTTTTTAACCGACTTAAAATAAAATAAATATAGTTTAAAAAAAAACACGCTTAGGATTCACCAATTTTTTTTATAAATGTACATATTGTCATCGGTGTTTGATAGGTGTGCAAAGTTTAAAGAAAATCTGATCGCTCAAAGTTTGTCAAAATTGAGCTCAAAGGGTATGGTTACAAACAAGCAAGCAAGCAAGCAAATATAGTAGTATTATGGCTAATAATTCAATTCAATTGTTATTTTGACGATTCGTAGGGTGTTGCTCATTGTATATTTTTGTATACGAATGTATATAATGATCCCTATTGAAAATAAATTATTATCTTATCTTTATCTCTATCTTATACAGGTGAAACTAATAAAAGCGTGTTAAAAATGGGGTTATTAATTTTGTGTCTCAGTGTTACCTACGCAATTAGGCTGGAAACATACTATCAGACGCGGCTGACGGACGCGACTTAGCAATGTGCACAGTCTTAAAACATCCGGTGTGCCAGATCGCTCTCGGACTTCCGAACGCTCAAGGACGTCCGAAGGTGACGTCCGTGACTTATGTCCGATAGTGTGCACGGCTCAGTGTACTTTCATAGTCTAGATACCTATCAGTCGCGGCTGTCAGTCGCGTCCGTAAGCCGCGTCCGATAGTATGTTTCCAGTTTTAACCGAAGTTAATGATTCTTTTTTTGTTTGGTAGGTACCATTGAGGAGTGACGTTTTTTGAAAAATGAAGAATGATGTAAAAATCACAACATTGATCGGTGCAAACTATTCGTATGCTGTACACAGTTGCCTTACCTTTACCCTTCACGTGTAGGCCTACGTCCTTTAGTGGACTATTAAAAAGGCTGGTACAGGATTGGTTATGCCATTTTATGAAAAATAATATAAGTAATTATCAATCATTGACTGCCTCGGTGGCTCAGTGGTTAGTGAACCTGACTTTTGATCAAAGAGGCGTGAGTTCGATCCCCACCCAGGGCAAGCATTTTTGTGATAAACATAGGTGTTTGCTCTGTGTCTGGGTGTTATTTAGTTACTATCTATAAAAGTTTGTATTTAAAAATAAGTATAATATTATGTATTATATCAGTCTCTGACAGCCATATCACAAGCTTTGCTTAGTTTGGGGTCAGAGGCCGTGTGTAAGATGTCCCCCAATATTTATTTATCAAAGAAACTGATGAGGCATGTTCCCATCAAGTATAAATGATATCTCAACTAACTAAAACGATAATTATGATATCTCAGTTGTCTAGAGATTCTAGAGAAGCAACCCGTATGGTACAGTAATGCAATGTGTAGAATTCTATATCTCAGAGTTGATTAAATGCTCTGCGCGTTGATTCGGCGTGTGCCTAATTCGATCAGGCGTAATGGAGTGGCTGCCGGCTCCGATGTCATTATTGACTTATTAGCCCCCGTCTTCGGGTGATCTCTCCGAGTTCCACCATCTACAGATACATAACATCAATGTGGAGTGATTTTTTATTGTCGTTCTAAGCGTGTTCCGTTCCACTGCTGTGTAGAGGCCTCCCTATTTTCCTTTCACTCTTCACGCTCTAAAGCTGTCTGTGTCCAGTTGCTACATTAATAATTTAAAAAATATAAGTTTTTAAATACAATATCCTGGATATCACGTAGAAGCAGAGTGCTAGCTAAGACAAGTAAAACGAGCTCAAACACGACGAGTCTATCTTGTTCAGTACAGGAGTTCCTATGGTCACCTTCCGACTCCATCATCAGATCAGCTTTATGGTACCATATTATTACATTGTCACGCGACATATATATATAATTATGCGTGAAAAATTCAGTTCAATCGGAAACCTGAAAGTTGGTCAAAGGTGACATCCACAAGTGGTATATTATTCAGAGGAAAATCGTACCAAGATGATACATATATATACACATCATTTGAAAGCTTGATTTATGGGCTTCTCAAAAATATTTAATTTAGATTTTTTTACTACTCCATTTTTTTTAATTGTGATAAATAAATTCTATGAAAAATAACAGCAGTTTTTTATGTTTTCTAGTTTAGCAATAATAAAGTGATTCTATCGTTATTTTACTTGCATTCGTAGCTGATACCTCCATAGTCATCTCATAATTTGCTAAAATTAAAAATTATAACCTACCAGTGTGACCAGTTAGTAGGTACAATGTGACAAAAAACACTTTAAAAGTGTGTCTACTTGGTAAAAATGCTTTTATTTAACAATTTGATGGTTACTTAAACAGAGTTCATAGAAATAAATAAATATTTAAAATTAATGTTTAAAAAAAAATTGGAGGGCTCTTTTTTGTTTTTAACTGATGTAATAGACTCAGAAAAATATGAACTTGCTCGAAATGTAACGAGTGTTGTGGTTAGAATGTTTGATCATTATTATACCAGCCTCCATACATTTTGTGGACATGTCTTTTAACTTGCTAGATTCCACCCGAACTTACACAGGTACATACATCCATTGCAAGTTATCTAAATAAAATCTTGTAAAAAAGAAGTCCAGTTTGTCCCGCCATCTCCGCCTGGGCCTGCTAACTGGTCTAATGGCTCAGGGAACTCACTGTGTAGTGAGTTTGGACCATAGATAGTCTGAAATAGGCAGATATGCCCAACTCAATTCCATTTCAGTTCAGTGATAAGTCCCGTAATATTGTACAAAGAGAGCGTGTTCAAATACCTAGCGATAGATTAAAAATAAAATGTATGAAATAAGTAATAAGTATTTTTATATTTTCTCGATTTCACAGTTGGTCACATAGGTAATTACCGTTGTTCATAATACGAGTAATGAGCATTTTAAATACCTCGAAAAAATTTCTGATCTCTGCGTCTTTCTCTAATAAATCTCTTGCGAATAGTAAGTTTTTTTAAGTCACAAAAGTAAATATTTCTCTCAGTTGGTTTCAGTAATTTACAGTAGATACCTACACACCAATTCATATAAATTTACAATTTCACAAAAAATATTATTCACGGTCCAAAACTCACATTTAAAATTGGGGCCGCTACACGAGCTTCATTAAAAGCGGTATTTTAGCCGGTTTTACCATAAAATTGATTTATTTACGCGGTTTTTTGTTCCCGTATATTTTGAAATACCGAAATTGTCTTCCCTGTTCCGGTTCGATGTGTTCATTAATTTTTAAAGCTTCTCTTTCAGAATGTTTAATCAACTCACAAAGTATTTGGAATTTCTAGGAATTTCTTTGTAAAATTCTTTCAATAAGATGTAAGAACTCATAGGTACGGTAGGTATTTAAGAAAAATTTAAAGCTGAGACGTAAAAAAGATTGGGCTCGTCCGGGATTTGAACCCGGGACCTCTCGCACCCTAAGCGAAAATCATACCCCTAGACCAACGAGCCGAGTGACAATGTAGTCGAAATTTACAGTAAACATCTACAAACCAGTTTAAAGCTTCGAGTGAAAGTGAGAGGAGCTCCGCCCACGCATGTATTACGCGTTTGTAATATAATAGCAGTATGGAATTTAACATGTGCTATCATACCACTTCATGAAATAGGTGAAGGTACTCAAAAGTATCAAATCCGCTGTAGGATTTTGTTACAAAATTACGAGATTTTTTCTAGATTCTAAAACAGTTTTGGGAAGTAGTTTCATTTTGATTTACTTTGTTTCCATACTTACTCATACAAGTCGACGGACGTGAAGTTAACTACCAGCTGCGCAAAACGCAATCAACGTGCAGCTTTATGTGAGCTTCAGTCAGGATTGGATATTATGTATATCTTCTATGATTTAGCCCATAATATCAAAGAAAATATTTACTTGTACATACCTACCCATACTGTTTTTAAACTTGTACAAGTTGTACATAATAATATACAGTTACGAGATCGCCTACACATATTTATGGTAGACCGTAAACAGACTGCTTGCCGCCATCGCACGATACCTAACGTCGATTTGTACGTGACAGCATTTTTTTCTCGAATTCCTAGTGTCAATTAGTATCTTCCACAGATTAGTACTAATACCTATAATAATCCTATAATAAAACCTATAATAAATACTATAAACCTATAAATAAATAAGTACCTAATAAAGGTACTTATATTAATAAGCAAGTTACGAATAATTCGTAACTTGCTTAGTAATAATTATGTCAAAATGAAGACTGCTCTCTACTCCACTCTCTTTTTAATATGGATCTTTAGTATTTGTACTGATGATTTACATTATATTATACAGATAAAGTCGGATGCCCAGGGAACAATAGCCTATTTAATTTTATAATTTTTTAATTATTATTTTATTATGATTATTTTAATTACCCGTAGACTCGGTAATGGGTCGACCCACAGGGACCACGGGAAACGACTCTATTAAAAGTTAGTCATAGTCATTTATTGCGTAATTATTATTTACATGTCAAGTTTATAATAAAATTAAAAATTAATAAGTGAATCAAATTTAACAGTAGGATCACAATAAAAATAATGAATAAAAATTAAATTATAGTACATTTCGTGTACAGCTATCATTACCCTTCCAGTTTAGGCATTCATTATTACTATAGAACGTCTGCTCGACAAGCCATCGTTTGCGACGACTTTTGAAACACGCGAGACTTGGAGCGTTGGTGATGTTCTCCGGTAACTTGTTGTATACGGTCGGTCCCATGACGTGAGTGAGTCTATCCGATTTAGCCAGTTGCCTCCGTTATTCATCATGATAATTATTCTGTTCAACAGATATGCGACCTTTATAAAAAAAAACCCCTAAAAGTTAACCTCAATTAGAACGAAACCGAAAAACAAAGTTATCTTAAAGGTACCTACTTTAAGCCTTAACCGGTTCGAAAATTAACCGGGTTTTTAAGCCTTGATACGTAAAATTATATCCTAGAATACATATTAGGTGGACTATTACTAACACTCACTTACGTATTCACGCATTGCGATTCAATTTCGTCTTCCACCCCAGCAGGCAAAGCCTCTATAAAGTTAGTTCTAGACCGGCCTCTTAGACTAACATACACTAACTAGTCGAGGCTACGTCAGCTGCCTTTTGCATGCAAATCTTACAAATTCTAACCGTCCTAGTGCTAAGAGTAGGTATTTCCTAGTACGAAATAGACATTCATCCTTGCATAAATTACTCAATCCTACTAATATTATAAACGCGAAAGTTTGTGAGGATGGATGGATGTTTGTTTCTCTTTCACGCAAAAACAACTAAACGGATTGAGATGAAACTTTGCAATAATATAGCTTATATATCAGAATAACACATAGGCTATAAATTATAATGACATTGCGTCAAAAATCAAAATATCAAGCGGGCCAAGCTGCGGGTAAAAACTAGTACTTAATAATTTATTCCATCCGTCCATCAGCCATAAGACGTCCACTGCTGGACATAATTTTAATGTGGTTTAAAACAATCTAAAATCTCCGACGACAAAATGCGAATTGTAGACAAAAATCAAGTGTGCTAGACCCTAGACCGCAAATCTGCTTAACATCAGGCAATATGTAGTCAAACGTTCCCGTTTCTCGTCGTTGAATTAAGAAATTATTTTACTGACTTCCAAATAGGAGGTAGAGTCTGGCTAACGAAAGTTGATACTGGAATTTTTCGCAAACTTTTTAAATGACAACACACGGTGCTACTACCGTCGCGGATTTACCTTTTATTTTGAGGTATTTTGCCTTGTATTAATACTTTTTCAAACTTCATGTACTAAATTGAACAAAATTATTCATTATATTATTATAATCTCATCGTAATGAAGTAGATAGGTATGCGTTGAAATCATTTGGATCATTTGGAGAGCAATGCAAAGCCTCAGTTTGGCATAATTATAACGTCAAAAACCAGAAAATAATTAACGTGATGAATATAAAACTCCTACACGACAAGTTAAAGCTTGAAAAAAGATTTTTTTGCGGTTCCCCCAAAGATTCGGAAGAATCAAAATCGCAGTATGGTAA
This sequence comes from Hypomecis punctinalis, assembly GCA_949316475.1. Lineage (NCBI taxonomy): Eukaryota > Metazoa > Arthropoda > Insecta > Lepidoptera > Geometridae > Hypomecis > Hypomecis punctinalis. The sequence goes on from OX438811.1 coordinate 1,362,459, forward strand.
CAATGCTACATCGTGTGAGTGAGAGAAAGTGTTTCCCTCTCAGTTAATATCAGTATGGCAGCCCTCCATACTGATACTTTTTTAATTTGCCGCGCTTTGTCAGTATCAACTTTCGTTAGCCAGACTCTAGTACTATGTTCATCCGTATGTATTTTTTTTTGTATATGTTCATCGATATTTTCGCCGATTGTGAACCAATTTAAAACATTTTTTTTAGTTCGAGAGGGTATACCTACTTCCGAGGTGCTCCCATTTGAATTTTATCGAAATAAATTTTATCGGCTGAGCCTTTTCTGTTAAATCAACAATAATGTACATGTATATCACATCAATTCGTGCAAACTATTAAAATTCTGTATACGGTGGAAGTCGGTGGTTTCATTGCAAAAAATAATTGTATAAAATATATTTCTATAAAATATTGACCATAATATTTGTTCGTGGTTTTCTAAACGTCTATCGATGCAATGCGAGCAAACTCTATCGGCAAAGCAATATGCAAAGAAGTACAAGGTATTATAACCGAGTGGCTTTGAAACGTAGGAAATATTTAATGTAGAAATATTTTCAATGCGAGTCCATATTTGGTTTGAAAGTTGGTATTTTATTTGGACTAGAATTGCAAGAACTTATTTTCAATGCTTTGATATCTGAATCTTAGTTGTAGATAAAGAAATAAAAGCATCGGGAGTGGAAAAATCTGTAGAAGAATCAGTCACTAATATAGCTAGATTAGCATAAAGTCCAATTGACAGTGGGTAGGGCACATAGGAAACAGAACTGATTACCGATAGGACCGTAAGGTATTCGAATGGATATCTAAACAAGCAAGCGCAGCGTAGGATGTCCAACAATAGGGTGCTCAGATTTTATGATCTTCCTCGATCCAAGCCATTTGCTAATGATCTTACTGAAATTTTATTTATGAGGTTAATGTGTAGGTTCTCTACACCAGAAAGCACAGCGTAGGAAGTCCACGGACAAAGTGAAAAGAAATCACGCCAGAAACAAGACATCATTTATAAATGAGGCCTAATATGTATATCTATAGAATAATCAAAGTTTTAAACCAATATAGCTAGATTAAAATTAAGTCCAACAAAATAGGTAAGTATCTTCTCGGTCTACATACTCCATCTTCGGCTACAACTCCACTTTCCATCATGTGAGTTGATAGCCAAATGTAACCCTATTCTTCATAAAAAAATCTAACAAAGGACACAATGACTGATACAATGAAGTAGGGACCATGGTAGGAACTGTCATAAATCATGACAAAAATGACGTTGAGAACCTTTTTGGAAGAGAGTCAACAAGTTCCAAACCAATTCAGCGAAAACTGGAAATATTTCCAAACATATTTTCTTCCATTTGAAATCCATTCGGATCTAATACCTGAGCACTCTTCTGCATATTGCTTTCTGGAGTTTGCTTACATTGCAGCGATAGACGTTCCTCTGAAAGAGGAATAAATGTAGGGAACATTTTATTGGCATTTACTTCATGAATTTATTTGCCTAGAACATCTACATGCCGTGAACTTTTTAGAAAAAAGCAAAAAAAATAATTAACGAGTGTTTCGTTAGTAACTTCTATCGTTCATCCATCAGCCAAAGGACGTCCACTGCTGGACATAGGCCTCTTCTATGGATCTCCAATAAGACCAGATCAAAGCAGCTTGCATCCAGTGCGACCCTTCTTGATGAGGTCATCCGTTCATATCTCATACGTTTTTTTTTTCAGCCTGCGTTGTTCCACTGCTGGGCAAAGGCCTCACTTCCCTCCTGACGATTTACTTCTTGAATTTATGTTAACCTAGTAAGATTGTACCAAGATACTGGTGCTTTGTTGTACCCAGTTTGGGGAATAGAGGCTTCATAGAAGTTGTATAATTTGTATCTTGTGACAATAAATAATTTTTGATTTTTTGTATACTTGTACAGGCCAGGTGGCCCTGGTGTCCGGATTTTGAAGGCCTTTGACATGGAAAAAATATTAAAACGACCGGAACTCATAATTTAGCGTGTCATCCGAGCTATAGTTGCGCTGAGTTATAAATGCCACCCGCGGCCACCCGTCCGAAGACTGACCAATACTGACCATCCAAAAAATTTCGTCAGAAATTAAATCCCCACTAGATTCAGTATAGACAACTCGTGCGCGAAATCTAGGTATAATTTCCATATGAACAGAATAATGTTTGGGAAATATTCGATCAAAAAAGGTTTGGGCTCGTCCGGGATTTGAACCCGGGACCTCTCGCACCCTAAGCGAAAATCATACCCCTAGACCAACGAGCCGGGTGATACAAATTAAATAAATGTTTATTACATTGTATGTATACCTCTCACTTCGATTGTAATTTCGGCGCACGCGTAGCTTAACCGGTTGTAAAAGTAATCAGCCATTCATTGATAGTATCGCTATCTGCCGCCTTTCACTTATCTAAATCTTAGAAGTAGTTAATCTTGAAGTCATAAACAATTTATCGTCGTATTACAGTAGGTTACAAATGTTTGTTAGATGTAATTAGCTTCATAATTCACATTATTGAAGTCCACTATCAAGATGGATAAACTATCTAATCATGACTTCAGAAAATAATTAAAATCTTTATAAGTAGGTACAATACACATACGAGTACAATCAACAAATAATACCACATAAAACTTGCCCATGGAGGGCTCAGCTCTAGAAAAGGTCTGCATCATCAAGTTATACAGGGTTACTGGTTATCAATTAGCATCCTTTTAGGGGATTTTCTGTAGGTACATCAAAACTAAAAACTTTTGTTCAATGACTTTTATCAAATATGCTGTTCCAAAAAGTTCGTTCACCCTCGACAAAATGTATGCAACAGCTGTTTTTGTTTTTACAAAAGTCCCAGAACAAAAGTTTTTAGTTTTGATGTACAGAATGATCCCCTAATTGATGCTAAGTGATTACTAGTAACCATGTATAATGCAGTTATTGTCGAAGTAAAAGTTCATAATGATCAAACCTACATAAATGTAACTTATAAATAAATTACTCTTTGCTCGTGACTTCGCCTGCGTTATCTTTTAATTTAATTGATAATTATCTCATAGGAACCGTCTACTTTCCGGGATAAAAAGTAGCTTACGTCACTTTCCAAACTTTAAACTACTTGAGTATATTCGTGCTAAAAACATATTGATCTGTTGTTCTTTTGCTGCGTCAAAGAGTAACAAGCCAACAAACACATTCGGTTTGATATAACCGAATATTAGATCTCGCGACACATCTTTTTAACTGAATCTGTATATAAGCCTATATCGCGACTCGCTATAGACCTAAGTATTTGGTTCGTACTCGCAAATCTTGTTGAGGACAGATACTAAACAAACTTGTAAAATATTATCGTTTCGTTTCGTTGTTTCGTTGTGTGTACTGGCCCACAAGTCAAGCTCGCACGTCGAGGGTTCCGTACAAACCCAGAAAACTTCACAAAATTGGGAAGTAAATCTCTAGACCTTACATGATACGATTTACTCACTTTGAATTTTGAACCCATATTTTTTTTGTGATTTAAATAAAAATGTACAGTTTTCAGATTTATTCCTATATGTGTATGTTTTGATTTTTGTGTCGAAAAGTGTCAAAATATGCGTTTTTTACGACATAAACGGCTCTAACATTTTTAAACGATAACTGAGAAGTTTTTCTTTTACACAACTGCAAGATATTATAGATATACGTATACGGTTTAAATTTCAACTCGATATCTTTACGCGTTCCCGAGATAAAGAGTCTTGACATACACACAGACGGACAGACGGACAACAAAGTGATCCTATAAGGGTTCCGTATTTTTTGTTTGAGGTACGGAACACTAAAAATCGCCGACGATAAAAAATATCTGTTAAATATAAAACCTGTGTACCAAGTTTTGCCGAGTTCCCTAGAAATATGCGAGATGTGGATGAAGACCAAAATCTAGACAGACGGAAGTAAAATAGCCTAATCTAAAACGGAGATCTTCGCTTACGCTCGATCAATTAGTAGTTAGTACAGAAGTGAAGTGAGTATTTACCATAAAGAGTAGGTAATGCACTGGTTTCCGGTTCCAGTTTTCAGTCAGTCAGTTCAGTACATACTTATTAATCTATAAGGCCCATTGACTTATTTGTTACTTGATCATTAATATACAAAAAAGTGCCCTAATTTCTTAACCGCTTGCTTTGTATGTATATAAATCCATCTCTTTCAAATATGGATGAAATATATCAACTTCTAAACTTATAAGTGAACAAGAAAACTACCAAAAAGTAGCCACATATTCATACAATATACATATTCGACACCATTCAAATCGTTTCTTCTTGTCAAATGGTTATTTACGGTTCTTACTAAACTATTAACTTGCGCGTAACTTTGCCAACTTGGGGAGCATTTTCCGGGATAATATTTGCGAAATTGCGGCAAGTTTAGCCAACTTGCGACAACTTTTCCGAGTTACATCGTTGTTACAGACTTTTGTGTGTTTTATGATTTTTTGACGCGGCCGATTTTTATGGCGCCGCGTCGTGTCGGGGATGTTTGTTTGATGGAAGTTTTTGCTGTCATACATCATCTGAGCCATTGTTGTGACTGCCGCGCATAGGCTTAGAATTTTTTATAATGATGGTCTTAATAACTCTATTGGCAAGCAATTAACCTTATTTATATTTTGGAGTCTTTAATAAACAGTTTTTGCTGCCAATCTGTTGTCGCATCCAACCGGTTGGGCAGCGTTCGGAAAATTGCGTACTGTCTTCTCGTCCGACATACCTCAGTGCCTCAACTGGCAATACAGTGTTCGACCACTGTGTTGCCAGTGATGACTAATGGCACTGAAACGTGGTCTCTAACTATGGGCCTATAAATAAACTCCAAGTAGCACAACGAGCTATATAGAGAGGGCTCGGAGTCTCTCTGCGAGATCGAATCAGGAATCAGAATACAGAATCGTAGAAGAACTAAAGTTACCGACATAGCCCAGCGGATTAGCAAGTGGAAGTGGCAATGGGCAGGGCATATAACGCTGAGGACTGATAATCAATGGAGTCCATTAAGTACCTAACCAAAAGGAGTCGACACTGTAAGGCGTACCCCTCTGCCAAAAGTACGCGACCGGCGGTCATGCTCTTTATATTAATATATTGGTCTGGTTGCGCTTGTGTTGCGTTAATTTTCAGCTAGTGTTAGTTAATTACATTTGTGTGCGTGTAAACTTGCATATATTATGGTTTGTGTGCGTTTCTTCACCATCATCTGACTTGGCATTAGGTCATGCGTCCACCCACAAGGTGGACGGATGACCTCATCAAGACCGCAGGATCGCGCTTGATACAAGCCGCTACCAACCGATCTTATTGGAGAGCTAAAGGGGAGGCCTATGTCCAGCAGTGGACGTCCTAAGGCAAATGGATGGATGGTTGGATATGTGCATTTCAAGTATTCACACGTTCCGCGTCTAATATGGTGATGATATTGTGCCAATCTGCAGTATGAATAATCAAACTGAATATCTTGCAAATCAGCTGTGTAAATGTATGTTGTAATTTGTTTAAGTATGCATCTCGCTATTCTCGATGAGGAACTCTACTTTGAACTTTAATCTTTACCTTGTAAAGTACAAATTGCCCTAGTTTAGCGAATATAAATATTGATAAATGCTGCGCTTGTGATATAATCTATTATGAAATAAAAGAAACGGTTTTAAAATTGATGCCGTCTATACAGCCGGCTCGTTGGTCTAGGGGTATGATTTTCGCTTAGGGTGCGAGAGGTCCCGGGTTCAAATCCCGGACGAGCCCAATTTATTTTTACTGCCCACACATTTTATCAGTTATATTATTCAGTAGCGACATAGAGATACTCTGTGAGTAGCGACCATAACGATAAGACCTGATTGATAAGAAGACACTCGTCAAACTAAAATCAAAATCTTTAAAACTACCCAACGGATTTTATATATTTGAAATATGCAAATTTGTAAAAAAGCACCCTGAATATTTCAACAAAGCGTCTGATAAAATGCACAAATTTAGATCACTATATAGACAAACTTTTAGAACCAAAGTCTAACTTAGCAATGCACAGTTCTAGCCCAAATTCTAAGGCTATAAAAATATTTAATAAATTGCCAAACAATCTAAAAGATATCGAAAGAGAAAACTGTTTCATAAAACAACTAAAAGTAATCCTTTTATCGAAATATTACACATTAGACGAATTTTTTAACGATAATCTATAAAACATAATAATAAATCGTTCCAATACAAATAATAAAACTGCCATACCCTTATCCTACTAATACCTATTATAAACGCAAAAGTTTGTGAGGATGGATGGATGGATAGATGTATGGATGTTTGTTACTCTTTCACGCAAAAACTACAGAACGGATTGAGATGAAACTTTGCAATAATATAGCTTATATATCAGAATAACACATAGGCTATAAATTATAATGATGTATTGCGTATGCGGGCAAAGCCGCAGGTAAAAACTAGTAGGGTCATAATTATGTATCACATACAAAACATGTTAATTAATAACCGCATGTAAAATTCATATGTTGCAATAAATGATTTGACTTTGACTTTGACAAACTGTCTTCTTAGCAACCACCGAAACGGTCAGTCTTCGGATGGATGACCGTCGGTTGCATTGAGAACTAATCGTTGCCGGTGCTCGGATGACTCGTTGAATTGTGGATCCTGGTCATTTAAAACATATATTTGTCAGAGGCCTAGCGGCTTAATAACTCTGACACTAAGAAGAACTACCCGGCCTACACGGACTTATATTGCTCAGTCGTAGAATTCTCACTGTTAGACATAGGTTTCCCTATATATTTTAACTGGGACGATTGGAAGCGGTTTGTATTCGGCGGAATCCTCCGGTCTTAAACCGAAAGAGCGTAAGACATCCACCCATAAGACAAAGTCGCTTCCCGCTGTCTGTCCTTATGTATTTTTTTTTTAAATTAAAATGAAAAATAATTTATTTCTCTCAGTACTGTACTGTACTGTACCAGCCTTTTTAATAGTCCACTGCAAGACGTAGGCCTACCCAAGAAGGGTGATTGGGCCATATCCACCACGCTGGCCCAGTGCGGGTTGGTGGATTCACATACGCCATCGAATGTCTTCTACGGACGCATGCAGGTTGCCTCACAATGTTTTCCTTCACCGAAAAGCCCCTGGTGTGAAATTCCGTACATAAATTCCAAGGAATTCATTCCGACCTGCAATCGCCCGACCTGCAATCGTGAGGTCGTGTGGTTCAAATCCCGGTCCCGTACCAATGAATTCCTTGGAATTTATGTACGGAATTTCTCTCAGTACAATATATGAAATATGTAGCCATGGCCATCAAGCTAGGTGTGAGAACACATATTTTGATGGATAGCCTTCCTAATAATTTCATCATTATGAATTGTACAGTTTTATAATTTATTAACGGTGTCTAAAAATTCTTAATTTCTTAATTAAACATTAATAACAATGTTAAGTTAAAAAATAAGTTAAGTCTGAGCCTACAAGTAATGTTACAGTGTTTTTTTTTTGTTTTTCAAGTAATATTAATTAATATCAATAACGTAAAAAAGAATAATGTTATAAAAATAATAATACTTGCAAAAAAATATTTACACATTTCATATGATGTATTGTAACGCTATTCCTATTTATTAATTATTTATCTAATTATTTGGCCAAGATAAAAGTGATCGTCTAGAAAATATTAAACTCAAATGGACCCTTATACGTTGTGTAAAGTTTACGTTGTGTTTAGATAATAAAATTAGGATAAATAGTGAACCTAAATTAGTTTCAACACTAGCCTATATAAATCTATAAATAACCAGAATATAATAGGTGTTGCCAGTTCTTTGTATCATAAATAGATACAAAAATAAAATTATAAAAAAAACAGAACAAAACAAAATAGAAATAAGTTCAATACGATTCAAATAAGATGCAGTCTCAGAATAACAAAAGAAATACAATCGCTCAGCACATAAAACACATAATGGAATAAAATTAAGTAAATTTAAATACGGAAGGTACATAGAAATACAAAATAAAGAGAGTACAGTTATACAAAAGCATGCAACTTAGCTTGATTCCGGCTATCTGCTACTCCTTACAGCTACAGCGATCGGTGATCCGCAGTCTGTCCTTCTTCTCTCTTCGTGGCCAACTTTATGCTAAAAGAAATACCGATTAATAACATTAGTGCAGTGAGAATGATATTATCTGCTCCTTTGAGTTGCGCCAAACTGCATCGCTGCTAATACCATCCTCTGGAAGGAAAACAGGTATGGAATATGGAGTTTAGATCTTTAAGATCTATAAATGGAAAACCTAAGCGAAATAGAATGTGGGGCTCCCTGCCATCCTTCACCCCACTCCAAAGCATTGCCAACAAATCCGTCAGGTTTAGCCCTAACCACGCCACTAAAGACACTAAATATTCAAACCTTCTTATCTCTTACTGATCATCATTCATTCATCTCTTAATCCAGTCATTCATCCAAACACTCCTTAATAAGGTTAGAACCTAAGGTTCTCAAAGTTTGTTATTATTTGGTTCCCTAAGCTAGTTTTTGTGACCAAGAGATTCCTTATGACTCGAAAGATCCCTACAGGAATATCACAGTCGTGTGGTGTGTGTACCTAGTGCATGTTCGGACATCCAGTTGCGAGATAGCAGCCGCTAGCAGGCCACTATTTCGGCCGGATGTCCTGTGTAATTCCCCCCCCTCCTTGTGCGGCCGGCTTTAACCTGCTGAAAGGGGCGAGAGTCCATAGCGCCCGTCACGTAGATCCGCCGGCAAAAAAACTATGCCAGGCCCCTCATAAGAGTCAAATAGTGTGCAAGTGTGTAAGAAAATGATTTTTCATATTAAATTTTCATTTGGGGAAAAGAGACCTAATTCCAATAAGATTTTGTCCGCTTTGAGTTAGTTTATGATGAAAACCTTCGATAGCCAGATACCTTTGTCAATACATATTATGTTGTATGTTTCACAATTTGAAACAAAATGATAGAGAGAAGGAGACGTGCTGTGCCGACCCCACCCAGTAGGATAAGGGCAAGATGATGATGATGATGATGTTTCAAATCTCGTACTGCATCCATGAAACATGAACTTGCAGTGAGAATGCATTAATATGTTGAGTCTCGTTCAATAGAGACGAACTCGGAACTCCTTAGGTAGATGTCTGATCTCCTTGCATAAATGTTTGGCCTCCTTATGGAGTGATGTACATGCTGTCATATTTTTATAACAGCACAATAATATATTATGTGCAGCACAATGTGTTTCACATATACAAATATCATGAGGATAAATCAGCTGATGTAGAAGGCCATTAGGTTATCAAAAGTTTTCATTCAAATATGTTATTATTTTGTTTGTACCGGAACTATAAAAACACAACCTAGCTACATGTAAATGAAATTAATGTTTAGTAGCACTCATCCACTCAGCCTCTCCAAACATACATCACATGAGTCCTAACGTAAGGAAAACTAATAAATAGTCTACCCTTAGATGGCCCAAAACCAACGTAGTAGGCGCGCTGCTTCTGAAAGAAATGACATTACGCTACCACTATTGTAATCTATCTGTCAATTAATCTGATAAGATGATGGAAAATAAACGGAGACTAAAGTATCGTACTTATAGTAAGTACCGCTATCTGAAAGTTAAACACTTTGGAAAATAAACCTGAAAATAAATACCTTGAAAGAATATTAATTAGTAAGAAATCCTTTTGAGACCTGAGGTAACGCAAAACCTTATCTTTAGTACGAGAGAACAGCAAGAAATAGCTATAAATTGATTACAATATTTAGATGAAATATAACATCAGCAAATATCTGATTTGTTCAAGCTAGCTATTAGGTACTGCAAAGATGAATCCTTGAAAGTCATCGCCAAAGGGCTCAAAGAGATTTATGATATATCACTTCACAACACAAACACTATAATATGCCTTAATCGACGAAGGCTTTCTGTCCACTTATACACTTGGGAAATGAGCAAAGCGAGCGAGCTCTAATTTCCAAATTTTCACACGCGTTATAATTTAACACCTGAACTATTTTCAAAACGAGTATCGTTTACCGCGGTCTAACCCGGACTGCCCCCAAAATCCTAGCTTTTCCCATACAAAATAATTGTAATCTCGACGAATTCCACGCCTGTCAAATACTTGAGAAATCAATTATAAAAATATTTATGGGTTTGTACAAAACGGACGAAAAAATTGAAACACTCGAAATCACTTTAGTTTTTGTAAAATTTTCTAGCGCTATAAATTATTTCTATTTCCAGTAAGTCAACTTGCTACAAATATAGAGTCTTCGACAGAAACAAACCTAATATGTAATGACTATCTAGACATAGTACTCTATTTGTATTTCAGTACCTATATTATTAAGTGATTTGATTTTATATAGCTATAAGGTTATATTTACATAACAGTCCGCCGCCATACCTGTAAATACTTCATTTATTTCGTAAAACTATTTCAAACTACTATCAATCAGCACATAAGTAACCAAAAATTATCATTATTTCATTAATTGAAAGTCATTTTTGCCATAAAATTTAATGCTCTATTAACATACCAAGTTGTCTTACTGTCTAAGTTTATACTGTCTCTACGCGACAGTTGCCACTCAAGTTTTTTTTTATGGCAGTCAATATGGATTGCATAAAGGACAACTAGGGTTAACACATTTATATTTTTGCCCAACTACCAAAAGAAGAGAGGTTCTCATTTTATACATACTTTCGCTTTCTTATAAATTTTCAAAAATGTTATTAGAAAATAGTATAATTTACATACTCGTATTTAGAATAATACGTAAGATTGTAATTGTAGTGTCCGATGATTTTTACGTGACACAAAATAACATAACCAAGATTATAATTGTATAAAATGAATAAAACTATTTTGATTATCGTTATCATATAAAGTTCAGACATTAATATTAATATTTTTAATTATTTTAATACAAAAATTGTATAGGAATAAGTAAAATGATCAAAAATCGAATGTATGTAAAACAACAGAAAACAATGATGCCCGAATCGTAACTTTCTCATATTCAAAATTTACTTCTTTACTTATTTAATACATCTCATTGAAATTAAATATAATTAAGTACATCTGAGACAGTGACAACCCTGTCCTCAGTGTTCGATTTTTACTCAAAACAATATTTCTGTTAACGCAGGAAATAAAAAGGGAAAAATATGACCTGCTAACATGTTTTAAAGAATTTTTGAGACCCCCGTACTTCAGGCACTTGAAAATGTAAGGTTTCCAATAATTTGCGATTGACCTGTGTCAGAGAATGGCAATTTTGAACTTTATCCTTTAGTGCTATAGATTCTCCAATAAATACTGAGCAGCAACCTGTCGTGGTATTCTTCCTAGAACTTCTCACGACTCAATTTTTTTTAAGAACAATAAATATTTCCAAACCCGCATTAGCATGAAAAGGACAGTGAATACAACAAATTTACAAAGTCTGAGAGAGACAGAAAATTTTAGTTAATAATCTATAAGGTGTATAGTCAAAATATAGCATAGGTACATGGAACAGACGTTATGTGTATATATACATACATAACGGCGGTTACAGTATGCTATCTTTAAAACTACGCAACGGATTTTGATGCGTTTTTTTTAATAGATAAGAGTGATTCAAGAGGTAGGTTTATAATGTATAACACACCTGTGCGAAGCCGGGACGGGTCGCTAGTATTATGATACCAGCTACTTATCACTAATAATTGAACCTGGTACGGAATGTTCATGTAGTAAAGGATTCTTCTTATAATTTATGTTTAAAGTACAATTACTTTACATATGACATGTCAGAAGCCTTCAGGTGGATTAAAAACTTTGACACCAGGGCCAGCAACTCGGCAATTAAGAACTTATAAACGTGCATCGCAATAAATCTAAATGATATTGTCGAGCGCAACGAAAGTTAATAATAAGTATGTTGTATGACGTAACGACCTCTATTATTCCAAAGTGAAAGGTAAGTGTGCATACATAGATATAGTAAGAGAATTTTTGCCCTATGAATACACGGCTCGTTGGTCTAGGGGTATGATTTTCGCTTAGGGTGCCAGAGGTCCCGGGTTCAAATCCCGGACGAGCCCAAGTCCTTTTTTTCTAAACTCTCTTGGTCAATGTAATACGTCATCACTTCAGCAATAGAGTGTATAATACTGAGAGCTCAGCTTGCATCTAGGCATCTAGTGGTCACCTGTCCGCATTTTTTGAGGACGTCCTACGCTGCTCTTACCAGCATAATAAAATTATCATCGCCATTCGGACAGCATGTAGTGCTTATAGCGTAGTTTGACTAGGTATTCGCTAGCGATCATCGATGTTCAGCAGCGTTCAGCACGGTCAGTCTTCGGATGGGTGACCGCGGTGCATCGACTGGGCATTTTTATTAATGCCGCCTGGCATTTACAACATCGCTGCCGTGGTAAATACTAACACCAGGGCTACTACCAGGTCTAAATTAAATTACTTACATAATTTTAACATGTAGCGCTCATGGCGAAGTTTTGACTAAGTGTTCCTTAGCGATCACCAAAGTTAAGCAACCTTTAACACGACCAGTCTTCGGATGAGTGACTGCGGGTGGTATTTTCAGCTAAACGCTGCCGTGACCCGGATAACACGTTAAATTATAGTTCCTGGTTGTTAAACAACGGTAAAGAAGATATTATTATAATAATACTACGAACCAATGATTTTTCGATCAAGAAATACATCGAATTGTAATGCTATCTGCGTACGCCCGTAGAACAAATTCGATAGCATATGAGTGCAACGACCCGCATTGGCTCAGCTTGGAGGATATGGGCCAATCACCCTTCATGCAGGCCTGTGTCCAGCAGTGGACTATTAAAAAAAACTGATACAGTACAGTAAAAAATACGGGCAATACGGGCTATACAAGGTGAATATTACTAGAAGTGGTTTGGCGAGCGAGCTGAGGCCTGAAAGCACTCCGGAGGCAACGTAGGCAGGAGTAGGTAGAACACCGTGTTGATCCTTTACATCTACCATGATCTATCATGATAAGTTTAATGAAGTATAGAGGATCATTCAAATATGGTGTACCAAGCCAAAAGGGATGATTCACACCAACATTAAGTGCAATTTTTATTATGACTAAATCACCCCTTTCGGCTTAATACTCCTAACTTAAGTTCGTATAGGCAGGGTGGTTAGCCCTGGTAGTTCTGATATCAGAGTTTTTAAGCCGCCTGAAGGCCTCATGTGCTTAGAATAACCGGAACCTACAATTCTATGTGTCAGTTAAACCACGATAGAGTGCTCAGAAATCAAACATACATACTGGGTGAAGGTGTACTTCAAAAAATAAAAAATATTTCAAAAACAGAGTATTTTTTTATTCATTTGTGTATTTAAGATACAGGTTATACAAGGTGAATTTTATTGGAAGTGGTTAAGCTAGCGATTTAAAGCTCTCCAGAGGCAACATGCGGTAGGTACGGAGTAGTAGAGTAGGTAAAACCGTTGATCCGTTCTATCTGCTTAATAAGATCGAACTTACACGATCCATCTACTAGACCATGTGCACCCATCTTCTACGTCACTTTTCAAATCCATTCCTTGCATATGTTGCTTGGAAGAAATTTCTTTTATAATAAGGCCACCCATGTTATTTTCAAACTTGCGCGATTTGAGCACATTATACTACTATATTAATACGGGACTTATCGCGCAATAAAACATGAGATATATTAATAAATACCTCTTTTTCTCTTTCTCCCGACGTTTCAACCAAGTTGCATTGGTCGTGATTGGTCGCCAATATACACCCTTTCTTAATAATTTTTATTTATAGCAAAAAAACAGATCACAAATTTTCTAGCTAGTTGTATAATATTCAGGCTCTACAAGGTGAATTTTACTGGAAGTGGTTTAGCTAGCGAGCCAACAGCAGTTTCGAGGCAACATGCGGTAGGCAAGAGTAGGTAGAACACCGTGTTGATCCGTTCTACCTGCTTAATGAGCGAACTTACGCGATCCATCCATTAGACGGAGCGGGGCAACTACAGAGAAACGTCTCGAATCTTTTAGATATAAGCATTAACAGGGTCCGACTTCAACAAAGAATCGCCGAATCCAACTCGGATGGGCAGCGTTCGGAAAATTGCGTAGCTTCTTCTCGTGCGACATACCTCACTGCCTCAAGTCGAAAGTTTTCGACCAGTGTGTGTTGCCAGTGACGACTTATGGCACAGAAACGTGGTCTCTCACTATGGGCCTTATCAGTAAGCTCCAAGTAGCCCAACGAGCCATGGAGAGGGCTATGCTCGGAGTCTTTGCGAGATCAAATCAGGAATGAGGAGATCCGTAGAAGAACCGAGGTTACCGACATAGCCCAACGGATTAGCAAGTTGAAATGGCAATGGGCAGGGCACATAGCGCGGAGGACTGATGACCGGTGGAGTCGAAAAGTTCTCGAGTAGAGACCACAAGGTGGACGGAGACCGCAGGATCGCGCTGGATGCAAGCCGCTTCCAACCGGTCTTATTGGAGATCCATAGGGAAGGTGTTATGTCCATCAGTGGACGTCCTTTGGCTGATGGATGGATGGATGGATTTACAGGGTGATTGGTAAACAATTAGCATCCTTTTTTTCTGTACATCAAAACTATCAACTTTAGTTCTGCGACTTTTGCTAAAACTCAAAAAATAAATCATCTGTTCCTTACATTTTGTCAAAGGTGAATGAAATTTTTTTATAGAACATTTTTTTTTTAGATTTGACAAAAGTCTTTGTATAAAAGTTATTAGTTTTGATGTACAGAATAAGCCTATAAAAGAATCACACTCTTTATTATTCTGTGCCTACACAAATAAATAATTGACATTATTTTAGTCATAGCTAAATATAAGCTAGATTTGAAACTATGTCACTACTATGATTAAAATTAGTTGGTAGTTACCTTCATTTAGTTCAAATTGTGCAATTATCTAGTGAACGGTGTTCTCCGCTGCGATACCTGGTATGTATTCATAAGTACCAATATACCGGGTAGCGCGAAGACCTCAATATACAAGGTGTTATTTTTTTCAGTGCACATACTTTGCATACGGAAAGTATAATTAACAAACAATTAAACCCTTACAGTTTTAGTCTTTTGTACAAAAATATTGAAATAACTTCAAGAGAAAGTTTACAGATAATCAGAGTAATCAATGTCACCCTACGTCTGAGTACCTACGCGGCCGTATCGTACCTACGCCCGCGCCCGAGACGTTTTGGTAGGTAGTTATTGTCTGGAGTGTAGGGTGCATGCAATATAATTTTCTTTGGAATAGTTTGACAAAAAATTGACGAAAAAAAGTCGATTTTTTTATGAGCGAAATATGTTCTATTAATTATAATTATCTATTGCGCGATAAAATTTGTGCACTGAATAAAGAGTCATGCTGTATAATTAAAGTCATATATTTATAGGTAGGAGAACTTTAATATATCATCCCTTTCCTCTACACAATCGCTTCCGACACTGAGTTCAAGATAATTGATGTCAATGATGCACGTCAGTCAGTCACATAAAATTTTAAATACTCTGCAAATTATTCAGAACTCTGTGTATGATCTACTCAGTGATTATAGAGCGATGGATCGAGCGGGCGCGAGGGAGGCAGGCATTGTTGGTGTAATGGATAATCACAGGTAACCTACGGACGCGCTCGTCTGCCTCTTAATCGGACGTACTTACTTTTTAGGGCTGGGGTTTCGGGTGATTTACCGTAATGTATTTTGACCGCACATTGATGGTATAATAGATGGCCATACTAGCTATATTACTTTCTAAGTCGTGCCAATTTCACAAAACTCGCTAATTTAATTTCATTAAATTTGTTTTTAGGGTTCCGTACCTCAAAAGGAAAAATCGGAACCGTTATAGGATCACTTTGTTGTCCGTTTGTTCGTATGTCAAAACTCTTTATCTCGGAAACGCGTAAAGATATCAAGTTGAAATTTAAACTGTATACGTATATCTACGATTTCTTGCAGTTGTGTAAAAGAAAAACTTCTCAGTTATCGTATAAAAAGTTAAAGTGGTTCATGACGTAAAAAACCGCATATTTTGACACTTACTAAAATCAAAACCTACAGGGTACTTCCCGTTGACATAGAACTATGAAATTTGGCAAGAAGCATTATCTCAGAGTACATAATATATAGGAATAAATCTGAAAACTGTATATGTAACTGTATTTCGATCACACAAGAATAGGGCCTAGATTCACAAAATATGGGTTCAAAATACAAAGTGAGTAAAATTTTCTAGATTTATACGGAACCCTCGGTGTGCGAGCTTGACTCGCACTTTTCCGGTATTTTAGTTACAATTTGACGTATTAGCTTTTTAGAGGTAGAGCATTACTTTGATGTTTTTGGGACATTCATAATGATGGATTATAACTACGTATTACAGGGTTTAATAGATAACCATATTAAGTGACGTATGGACGCCTCTGAATCGGACGTACTTACTTATTAGGGCTGATATTATCGGGTGATTGCCTTAATATCTTATGACCGCACATTGATGATGCAATGCATGGCTATGAGACTATGGGTAAATTACGTCTGCGTCGCTTCCATCTAGCTTTTAATTTCCACTCGGTTTTACTTGTCTAATCTTTTGGAAGCACTAACCTTTAAAAGCTTAATAATATTATGAAGTCTTGGAGGAAGGTACAAATATGTATTGACTGCACATTATTGAGTGTGCGGCGGCTTATAAACTCTGACAACAGGGACTTTACTTACTTTTATCATAGACAAAAGAACTCAAGCTTTATTATAGAATGTAATGGGTATAATGACAGGTGGCCTACGGACGCGTCCGTGTGCCTCTTAATCGGATGTACTTACTTTTAAGGGGTGCTGTTTTGGGTTATTTACCATAATGTGTTTTGACCGCACATTTATTGTGTAATAGATGGTCTTCGTCTAGCCATACTTACTTTGTCGGTGCGGCTTTCATATATTTTAGACTAAAGTGTACGTAAAGATGTTTTTCTTAAAGTATAAAATAATTATGTTAACAGAAAGCAAACTACGAATGCGTACTAAAAATTTATCCGAATATATCAGTGATTAAGTAATATATTCGAATAGAAATTCAACCTGGTTTAAACTAGTTGCCTATGTTTTAGCTATGTTGTCATTTAGCTTATGTTCCTGATACCTACTTACAACAGTTACAACCAATTGGAACTATTTAAAAATGACAGTAATTGCATAACCAAGCATCGAACTATTCTGCTTTAAAAGGCAGGCAACCACTCAACCACCATCGCCTCTCATATTACCACACAATCTACCCCAAAACTAAAAGTCACCAAAACATTTCCCTCTATTAGTTCCACTGCAGCACAAGTTCTGATCCCTCACTTAAACACTTAAGCAAGCGTGTTGTTTCTTTCTTTCCGCATTATTGAAACTGACAAGTTTGGGTAACTTACCGCCCCGCAATTTGCCGCCTGACAACTTGCCGCCCGAAACTTGCCGCCCACAACTTGCCGCTCCTGAGTTGCGAACTATTGCCGAAATTTCGTAACTCCACCATAAGTGCTCCTATTAAGACTTGAGACGACGCGTATGCTTGAGACGAAATTGATTTCACGGTATTACCACAGTCTAAAAGCTAATACAGTAAGGCAAGTAAGCCCTAATAGATAACTAGACAAAACAGTATTGCGCTATGTAATCGATAAGTCATAAGCATGCAAGTTGTCCGAAGATTGGGATGTACGTAAGTTTTTTGACTGCTAAAGGTTAAGTCACAGTCAAACAAATGAAAGATAATAAAATCGGGGAATAAATTTTGGTGTTGCCGCTTCAGATCTATTATCTCCATCTTAAATTCAATTACAGCGTTGGATAGCTAAACATCAAAGAATACATTACGCTATGTGAGGACAGTGCAGCATGGCGGGGAGTTGAGGGGGAAGCGCCGCAATGTCGAAGTATTGTTACGTAAACGTATTCACGTACAACTCGCGTGTTCATAACACTGCCACACCACTTTTTTTTACTGCGAAGCAAAATAGTGCAAATATCATTTTGCTAGAAATTGAACTCACTTCTATGATCCAGCGATCATAAGTGAATCTTGGCCTCGAGCGCAAGAGAACGCCATTCATCCCTTTCTAGCGCTGTGTCTTCCTATTTGCCTGCATGAAACTAGAGCAAATCGGACCGCCCGGCGTCAGTCTAGCAAAATCCAGCTGAATACATATTTTTCTTACGAACAGTCATTATGCGGAACGCTTTGCTAAGTCTGTCGTCCCGCTAAAGTACAGCGTGGCGTGGGTATCTTCTTGAAGTAAGCGTGCTACACCCTAGACTGCAGAATTATCTGCCTAACATCAGGCAGGATGTAAACGAAATAATAAAAACAAATGTGTATTCGGCTGCTTGCTACTCCAAAATACGCCCTTACAATTTGGACACTGATATCTTACTTTTATGTTATGTTATCCCAGGTAATTTAAAAATATAAGGGTTCCAACGATTAACAGTGTTTGAAGTTAGCGAAACAATTTGAGGATTTTTATAGGCGTACTAGAACAAAGTTAAAATACTGAACATTTTTACACTGTGCCACAAAACTTTGGACAAGTTGGGGTGTCTTGTCATAAGCGGTTTACGGCGCGGTGATGTGAATACGGCTTAATAATAACATTATAGCTGCGCTCGTGGTTCTCGCCGCCATCAAATATGCTAGGGAAAGTATTATTGCTGACTAACTAGTTTATCACTTTGCATACTCTGTGATACTTATCATCATATTTTTGTAAAACATTTAGTAAACGTAGCGCTCGTAGCGTAGTTTGACTAGGAGTTTGTCAGCGATCACCGAAATTAAGCAACGTTCCGCACGATCAGTATTTGGATGGGTGACCGCGGGTGGCATTCTCCAACTGAGTGCTACCGTGGCTCGGATGACACTTTAAATTGTAAGTCCGGTTGTTTAACCGTTCAGCCATGTCAGAGGCCTCCATGCGGCCTAAAAACTCTGATACCAGGACTAGCCACCCGGCTTATATATAAAAAAAACTAACTTACTTTACTTAAGTAAAGTACTAAGTAACTTAAGTAAACTTATATTACAGGATTGGTTTTATAGTGTGAGGGTTTCCTGCAGGTTGTGGCTAACATTGCAGCCGCCAAGAAGTTTAATTCGAACTATACAATAAGGTGATTTTAGGCAGCTAGACTCCCGGCCCATACGAAGTTATTTTCAGGGACATTGTACAAACTGAGAAAATTTATTTTTAATACTATTTCACTAATGTTCGGCCACTATTGATAAAATCTGTTTTACACAGTCCGGTTCTATTACATATAGGTAGGTATGCCTATTTTATAGTATTTTGAAGTTCAATTATATATTCAAGCTACGACCTAAAAAAGTTATCTAAAATATGTTGACCGAAATAACTTTTACGTTAATTGTTTTACATCAAGTAACAAGCGGTCAAATGCAAGCCATGTAAAAACTATAGTAATTTCCGATTGAAACTGGCTATCAATTTCTCACGTGTAACTAATTCTATATTTTATGAAAACAAAGTCGTAAAAAACTCAAAGTCAAAACAATTTACAAATTAAAATCAAAGCCATTGAAAAAAAAACAATTCCATTTTCATGCAAAAGTTTTCCCAACCCGCACATCGACGTACATCAAGTTAAAAATCAAACGTGAAATACGTTAAAAGTTATCCTATCGTATGTTAAAAGTTACCTTGTATACTGAAAGGGCGAGACTGAAATGGTCCGCAGTATGATAACTTTTTAGTATCATCTCGGTCAGCTCGATGCCACTTAGGTTCTGATAGCTGATGAGGTCGCAAAATTTTCGAATAAAGACCACTATCACCAAAGCAGCGTAGAAGTCTACTGACAAGACGGATGATATAACTACATAATCAAACTATAATATGCAAGCATCGTACAATCGTTTCTTTAGGAAATTTTTAAAAGAGGTTTTCCTAAGATTGGATGATAAAGATGTTATGTCCGCTAGCTGCAAATACTAATTTTTATCTTTTTTTCTCTCATTTTCTGATTTTAAAATACATGAAACATTTGATTTTGAATAACATAATTGGTTGTAACATTTTTGTCCTGATCAACGTTAATTTGACGCAATTATTCGTATTTTAAGTCTTACTCACCAAACCAAGCAACGCGATGGTTTGAGAGACGTATTCTTTTTCTATTTTTTAAAGAGATCGCTCTCAAACAATATTTTGCCGACCACACATTACTAATCAGTACAGATACACTGCTGATCATTCAACTAGTTCCCGTTAAAAATACGTAAAAAGTTATCGTGTACGCTAAAGTCGCGTATTTTAATCCCTTTTCTGATATATCTGGAAGTTTAGATTTACGATCGCTGCGCCACCTGCCGCGCGGTTTAGTAAAATATAACTGTAGAGCAGTCTGGGCTAGAGAATTTTTTGCTATTTTTGTTGGTTTTGAGATAAATGTTACTAATTGTTAAAGCTTTTTGTTAGTCTTTTCTTTTTGTGATGTAGTTTGTTTTAATGTAGGTAAAATGTAGGAAAACTAACCTTTTCCTACGTTTTTAATTGAAACCTCGTTTAATGATTTATCTTTGATCTGAATTCGTTTTACAAATCTGAGTCTTTCAGATTGTTATTGTATTCTTCTCACTGACACAGTCAGTCTAGAGCCATCTTTAGTCCAGGATGGATGGTTTTGTGTTTTGTTGGATTTAATATTTTTCTTCCACAGGGGAAGTGCCTACGCTGGCCCCCCTTTAAAGTCGGCATGGTCCGAATACGCAGCCTACTCGATGTTTGAACATAAGTGAGTTTAATACAGATAGTTTATAAAAATACACAGAGAGAAGTTATAAAAACAGACAGATAAAGATATAAAGACACTGGACTTACGCTAGACAGGTATACTTAGGTTAGGCTTAAAGTTCTGGATAGCACTGAGTTTCGCGTTGAATTAGTTGAAATCACGGAGTATATAGCGGGAGGGAGAGTTTGTCACGGCGGCCGAAGCTCTCGAAGCACCACTGCTTCATTGGCAGGCGGAGGCTTCACCAGACACGGGCGAAGGCCCCCGCGCCACGATTCATCAAATCGCTGGCTCGCAGGCGTTCTCGCGAGCAGTTGCAGTAATTCGGGCCGCGATGAGGGCGGCGCGTCAAAACATCTGGAAAAGGTGTAATTTAGAACAAACATTCAAACATCGAGTAGGCTGCGTATTCGGACCATGCCGACTTTAAAGGGGGGCCAGCGTAGGCACTTCCCCTGAGGAAGAAAAATATTAAATCCAACAAAACACAAAACCATCCATCCTGGACTAAAGATGGCTCTAGACTGACTGTGTCAGTGAGAAGAATACAATAACAAACTGAAAGACTCAGATTTGTAAAACGAATTCAGATCAAAGATAAATCATTAAACGAGGTTTCAATTAAAAACGTAGGAAAAGGTTAGTTTTCCTACATTTCCCCAAAAGATTGTTATTGTATTCTTCTCACTGACACAGTCAGTCTAGAGCCATCTTTAGTCCAGGATGGATGGTTTTGTGTTTTGTTGGATTTAATATTTTTCTTCCACAGGGGAAGTGCCTACGCTGGCCCCCTTTTAAAGTCGGGATGGTCCGAATACGCAGCCTACTCGATGTTTGAATGTTTGTTCTAAATTACACCTTTTCCAGATGTTTTGACGCGCCGCCCTCATCGCAGCCCGAATTACTGCAACTGCTCGCGAGAACGCCTGCGAGCCGGCGATTTATTGAATCGTGGCGCGGGGGCCTTCGCCCGTGTCCGATGAAGCCTTCGCCTGTCAATGAAGCAGTGGTGCTTCGAGAGCTTCGCCCGCCGTGACAAACTCTCCCTCCCGCTATATACTCCGTGATTCTAACTAATTCAACGCGAAACTCGGTGAAATCCTGAACTTTAAGCCTAACCTAAGTATACCTGTCTAGCGTAAGTCCAGTGTCCCTATATCTTTATCTGTCTGTTTTTATAACGTCTCTCTGTTTTTATACTCTCTGTATTAAACTCTATATCAACTGTATGAAGTGCTTGTTTCCTTGATAGCGGCTAGTCTGGGCAGGTCTAGGACAAGCGTTTCATTACAGTTTTGTAATGAAACGCTTGTCCTAGACCTGCCCAGACTAGCCGCTATCAAGGAAACAAGCACTTCATACAGTTGATATAGAGTTTAATACAGAGAGTTTATAAAAATACACAGAGAGAAGCTATAAAAACAGACAGATATAGATATAGGGACACTGGACTTACGCTAGACAGGTATACTTAGGTTAGGCTTAAAGTTCAGGATAGCACTGAGTTTCGCGTTGAATTAAAAACCACGGAGTATATAGCGGGAGGGAGAGTTTGTCACGGCGGGCGAAGCTCTCGAAGCACCACTGCTTCATTGACAGGCGAAGGCTTCATCGGACACGGGCGAAGGCCCCCGCGCCACGATTCAATAAATCGCCGGCTCGCAGGCGTTCTCGCGAGCAGTTGCAGTAATTCGGGCTGCGATGAGGGCGGCGCGTCAAAACATCTGGAAAAGGTGTAATTTAGAACAAACATTCAAACATCGAGTAGGCTGCGTATTCGGACCATCCCGACTTTAAAAGGGGGGCAGCGTAGGCACTTCCCCTGTGGAAGAAAAATATTAAATCCAACAAAACACAAAACCATCCATCCTGGACTAAAGATGGCTCTAGACTGACTGTGTCAGTGAGAAGAATACAATAACAAACTGAAAGACTCAGATTTGTAAAACGAATTCAGATCAAAGATAAATCATTAAACGAGGTTTCAATTAAAAACGTAGGAAAAGGTTAGTTTTCCTACATTTCCCCAAAAACCCCGAGAAAAAATTAAGTACCTCAGTATTTAATTTTTTCAAAAACTCTACTTTAGAGTCAAGAAATAAGAAAATAAATGGACAGGACAACTAATGGTCCTATAACCATTTCAAGAAGATCCGCGTAAAATAAAAGAGCAACAACTCCCAAGACTCAGAAAGTCTCTAAGCATGGCAAGAAGACCAGTCAATAAGACCAAAGTAATAGGTCAGTTGAATAAGAAATCTTGGGTTTAGAAGTCGCTGTCATGATAGAAGCATATAGCCGAAGATCAATAATTGACCAAGACGCAATAAAAATTTTGATCAAGGCTCTGGGTTCCAGAAGTCGCTATGTCATGTTAATAGCACAGTAAAGGATTTCTTCCATACAACCTTTCAATTATTCTATCATACCTCAACATTCGCACTTGTTACCTCGACGGGAAGCTTATAAAGCGCCCTACTCATGCTAGAACCATATGCATAGACGAAAAACAAAACCCATGAATAATCTATAAAGACTATGACTAGTATTAGCAAGATCGACAAAGAAGAGAGATACAAGTAAGAAGTCGAAACCCTACTAGTCATATCCAGAATAAATTAGAGCGATCCGTTGGTAATCAGTACTGCCTTTAGAGGGCAAGGACTGACTACAAAGGAGGTACTACCTTTAGAGGGTAGTAAAAGGTACTGTTTAGAGCAGTACAAGTAGGTATAAGCAAGTAAATAATCAGTTCTGCCGTTAGAGGAAGGCAGGACTAACTAAAAGGTACTACCTTTAGAGGGTAGTAAAGGGTACTGTTTAGAGCAGTACAAGTAGATATAAGCAAGAAGATAATCAGTTCTGCCGGTAGAAGAGAGCAGGACTAATTAAAAGATACTACCTTTAGAGGGTAGTAAAAGGTACTGTTTAGAGCAGTACAAGTAGATAGGTACAAGCAAGAAGATAACCAGTTGTGCCGTTAGTAGGCACGACTGACAAAAAGGTACCACCTTAAGAGGGTAGTAAAAGGTACTGTTTAGAGCAGTACACGTAGGTACAAGCAAGTAGATAGTACTGTCGTTACCAAGTGGGCAGCACTAACTAAAGCACTACCTTTAGAGAGTAGTGAAGAAATATAGGGATGTGACCATTCTAGTGGACACAAAAAGAACATTACTATGCAAGGTACAGAGGTACCTTAAGAGAGTAGTAAAGAAATGAGAAGGCGTGACCATGTCACTGGACACAAAAGAACATCACTACGCAAGGTACTAAGGTACCATAAGACGGTAGCAAAGAAATGGGAGGGTGTGACCATGTTACTGGACACAAAAGAACATCACTACGCAAGGTACTAAGGTACCATAAGACGGTAGCAAAGAAATGGGAGGGTGTGACCATGTTACTGGACACAAAAGAACATCACTACGCAAGGCACCGAGATACCTTATGAGAGTAGTGAAGAAATGTGAGTGCATGACCATGTTAATGGACATAAAAGTCAAAGCAAAGGTGATAACCGTCAGTGGTTTACACAAGAACATTATTTAAAAGTTTAGTTTACAGTTTCACAATAGGCTAGACTAGTAATCAAGTTAAGAATAGTTAAGTAGATGTTATTACAGAAATTTTAAAAAAATACAGTATTTTCTGAACTATGCATATTAAAGAGAGCAAGCTGAAGCTAAAAGAGTAAGTTTGTTACGTTATTAACTCTCAACATATGAGAAAAAGGAAAATAAACATAACAAAAATATATGGTAAGGTAAAATATAGAGAAAGTAGTAAATTAAGATAAAGACGATACCAAAAATTGTGGTAAATGAGTAGGTATCAAGTAAAATAAAGTAGATAAGTAAAGTTTAGAAAATATAGTAAAATAAATCGTATTAAATGAGTCTAGAGCCGGGAGAATCCTGTTTTAGAGTTGATGTGGAGCAGGGCATTTATTAAAACAGTTTAAGAAGACTTACCACGAGCTCCACAATTATTAAGGTTAATAGCATTTAATGTAGGTACCTTCAAGTTGCTATCTTTCACAATTCTGAAAAATATAAAAGATTATTTTAACTTAAATATAAAACAACAGTAAACAATATAAAAATAATGACATACAAAAGTGAAGTCGTCAAATCGACAATGTCACCGAGTTGACAAAGTTAAGAAAGAAATAAATTGTCTATGAAGAGTATTTAACAGAAGTTTAAAAAGAGTTT
This sequence comes from Hypomecis punctinalis, assembly GCA_949316475.1. Taxonomy (NCBI): domain Eukaryota; kingdom Metazoa; phylum Arthropoda; class Insecta; order Lepidoptera; family Geometridae; genus Hypomecis; species Hypomecis punctinalis. Next base: position 1,387,637 of record OX438811.1, read on the forward strand.
AAACAACTCAAAGTAAACAGAAAAGAGATTACCAAGAAAAATTACAAAAAACAATTAAGAATTTAGAGAGAAATTAAATATTTTACAACAAAATAAGACAATAGAGAAAGATTCAGGGGTGGGTGAGCTAAGAAGTGGGCGCCAAACTGTAATGAAACGCTTGTCCTAGACCTGCCCAGACTAGCCGCTATCAAGGAAACAAGCACTTCATACAGTTGATATAGAGTTTAATACAGAGAGTTTATAAAAATACACAGAGAGAAGCTATAAAAACAGACAGATATAGATATAGGGACACTGGACTTACGCTAGACAGGTATACTTAGGTTAGGCTTAAAGTTCAGGATAGCACTGAGTTTCGCGTTGAATTAAAAACCACGGAGTATATAGCGGGAGGGAGAGTTTGTCACGGCGGGCGAAGCTCTCGAAGCACCACTGCTTCATTGACAGGCGAAGGCTTCATCGGACACGGGCGAAGGCCCCCGCGCCACGATTCAATAAATCGCCGGCTCGCAGGCGTTCTCGCGAGCAGTTGCAGTAATTCGGGCTGCGATGAGGGCGGCGCGTCAAAACATCTGGAAAAGGTGTAATTTAGAACAAACATTCAAACATCGAGTAGGCTGCGTATTCGGACCATCCCGACTTTAAAAGGGGGCCAGCGTAGGCACTTCCCCTGTGGAAGAAAAATATTAAATCCAACAAAACACAAAACCATCCATCCTGGACTAAAGATGGCTCTAGACTGACTGTGTCAGTGAGAAGAATACAATAACAAACTGAAAGACTCAGATTTGTAAAACGAATTCAGATCAAAGATAAATCATTAAACGAGGTTTCAATTAAAAACGTAGGAAAAGGTTAGTTTTCCTACAACATGTAGCGTGTAATGTCACGTTGCAAATACTTTTCGTGCTTAGTCATTTTCAGATTTTGTTAATATTAGGCAAGGTTGTTTAGGAGGTATCTAAATCTTAACAGGATTTGACGCTATGAACAAAATCAGTTTTAAGGGTAGGTCAAGAAGAAGAAAAGAAAAACGAATTAAGTTTTTGGTAAGCAAGTACAATGTCTACTGTCCAAAAAACTGCTACTAAGGTATAGTGAAAAAAAAATGAAACTGTAGTTTTCAAAGATTTTTTCTTCCATCTTGTTTTTTTTTCCTTTTGATTGTAAAATGTTTATCAAGTGAAGCCTAATTTTTTTTAATAATTCTTTTCTATCTCCGACAAAACGGAGGAGATACTAAATCCGACGCGTATATTTTTTATGTTTTTTACGTAGCTGTCCGATTTCGGTAAATCTTTTTTATTAGAAGGAGTATACTTATACCAGAGTATAACATTCAAATTTTATCGAAATCGGCTGGGCTATTTTTTATAAATCAACAATAAACCGAAAAATGCTATATCGATCCTTGCGAAATATTCGCAAATTTTTTATATTACATCGCTTTACATGGTTGGAGTCAGTCATGTCATTTTTTGCAAATAATAATTATTAATTCTATGAACCATATCAGGTGATTTTTTCGCTCACGAATGAATTCAATCCCTTTTAAGACTTTGCTTAAAACGGGTCTAAGTTAGAAATGAAATGCTAGCTAGTGAAACTTTACTGAAAATAAAATATACCTGCATTGCTAAGGTTAACTTATTTAAAGTTTTAAAGCTTAACTTTCAGCTGACAATAACATAAAGTTTGCTCAAGTTAATGTCATAGTCTTTTTACGGTTGAAGAAGCAATAATAACTTTATAACTTTACAAAGTTTTGGGTACTTATTCAGAAAGGTAAGTGCATGCATAAGCTTTATTGTTTGTGCACTTCGAAGTTTATTCCTTTTAAGTAGGTACCTAGTTATTCCGTTCGTTATTGATGCAATTTGCGAGATGCAAAGTAAAGGTAAAATAGTTTTGCTTAAGTATGATATAAATGGGTATAAAGTTTCACTGAAGTAATACAAACCAATGTACATAGTGGAATAAAGGTTTGTTCGTTCGTTTCAGCCAAAGGACGTCCACTGCTGGACATAGTCCCCCCCCTACCGATCTCCAATAAGACCAGTTCGTAGCGGCTTGCATCCAGCGCGATCCTGCGGTCATAATGAGGTCATCCGTCCACCTTGTGGGAGGACGTCCTACACTGCGCTTCCGGAAAGCGCAGTGTACGTGGTCTCCACTCGAAAACTTTTCGACCCCATCGGTTATCAGTCCTCCGTGCTATGTGCCCCGCCCATTGCTATTTCAACTTGCTAGTCCACTGGGCTATGTTGGTAACTTTAGTACTTCTACGGATCTCCTCATTGCTGATTCGAGTAATGGTAGGCAGTTCATAAATTGGATTGAAGTAAGATTATTACGATAAAAGCAGAGTTTTGTTACAGATTATATTAAGTTAGCTACTTTGGATTTCGTGTTTTTATTTTTGTAGTTAAGCAAAATGACATTTTTGTTTTACTTTAACCAAAACAAACAATAATAAACACATAATTTAGAATTACCTAATTTTCTGTATCATCATTCTGTTTATTTCATATTTTTATTCACGCACGTTTATTGTTTATCATATAAATCAATTTATACACATGCACAGTGTTTTATAATGCAACAACATTTCGATTTTTAATCGACTTAAAAAAAGGACGTTTTATGTTCGTCCGTGCGTATTTTTTATGAATGTTCATCGATATTTACACCATTTATGAACCGATTCAAGTAAAAAAAATATTTCGAAAGGATATACTGGCAAAGCGGTGCCGTTTAAATTTGATTGAAATCAGCTGAGCTGTTCTTGATAAATCAGCATTATGTACATGGATGTCACATCAATTCGTGCAATCTATTCGAATTCTGTACACAGTGGAAGTCGGTGATTCCATTTTTTTTTTGCGAAAAATAATTATATTATTTTAATTCTCGTAACACAATTTTATGCAGAAAACCAGTAGGTACCTTACAATATAACAATATTTCGATTTATACATCAATAAATGAAAAAAAAATTGTGATTCTCTAGATCTACGTACTCTAGAGTCAAGCGATAGAGCGCGCGCATCGATGGCAATTTAAACAGAGTGAAAGTGTGCAAATAAAAAAATCCAATCGCTTCTCGCACTTGGTATTTAACGCCAAGAGCCCTTCGGGATATTTAGCTGCTCTGCTAATATTATGTTAAGCAAAGAATTGCATTATTTCATAAAACAATTTTATTATAACCTATAGTAATATCATAAATTCGAAAGTGGAAGACGAGAAGGTATAGGTGTGTTTTATGTCGATTTTTTTCGGTTTTTGTATGATAGAGCTTTTTTTTGCGATCTCAGGGTACGTCGCGCATTAAAATATATTTACCGATTTAGGTACTAAGTTCAAACACCCCCACAAATTCGTACTTTGGACAGCAACACATAAAACGCATGCTGCTGGACATTGATTTTGCCTACTTTATAATACCGTAATTAGGTGCATATCTCAAAGAGTTATCTTTGTGATAAAGAATTCAAAAATCTGAAGCAAACGCAGGATTTGAACCTGTCCCCTCGGATCACAAGCCAGACGCTCTCCCAACTAAGCTATCTCGCCACCTTATGAAGAGCTTATCATTACCATTAGGTATAACGTTGGATATAGCCCTGCGTTTAAAAGATTTTACTAAAGCATATCATTCAGCACATTGGTCATCATAATATTCTATAAATTAAAGTAAAAAGTATAAATTTATTTCACCAACAGCAGAAGAATTTCCGCAGTGAGAGCCACACGTCACCGGCATTATTCTTACATTTTTACAAAACCATAAATGTGCGAGAAAATATTTCAATATTTGTGCAGATGTGCCTCCAAATAGCTGAGGATGATATATTTTATTATACAACTAGATGAGAACCCGGCTTCGCTCGGGTGAAATGTGACTCATAATACACACACACACATCATAATTTTACTGTTACTCGATCACCACCTTTACGAAAAGCCCTTCGCTGCATCAATTTTTCACAATTATGACAATGATTACCAAATGCAAGGAGCATAGATGAAGGATAGGTCTTCGCTCTGAGCGAAGCAAAGCAAGGAGTTTAAGCTGATAACAAAATGATGTAGGTATCATAAAGCAAAACAATGATAAAAGACCGATGAAAGACATTCATTTTAAGAAATAGGTACTTTCGGCATGATGGGTGTAAACAACATCCCACAGTAATTGCTCAAAATTAAAATTACTCAAAACTAATTTTTGGCGGGAACGCGGAAAAATCATGTCGCCTCATTGTACTACTATTTTGTTAATCTTGTGTTTTTATTAGTAATGATTAGTGAAATACTTTGATATTTCGTTGATTATGAGCTTTTTTACGTGCATAAGTGTAGGCAAATGATATAATGTGACGTATCATGTGTTGTAACCAAAACTCCATAGACGTCTCTAGTAAAGTCTCCGCTGCTTTACTGAGGTATGACTTGAACTATGTTTGGACTTGACCGTGACTTTTATGGACTTTAACGTGACTACGACAGTGACTATGTTGATAAAATATTATCAAAAATTATTATAACTTAATACTTGACACTGGCAAATGCACAACAATGCGACGCCAAAACATAAAATAAGATATTTGACAGTAGTCAATTATCATGTCATTTGAGTATCAAGATCAGTGATGCCAATTTAGCACATTTTGATCTTGCTTAGCATATTTATTTGCAATTTAGCATACACCATATTTTTGGCATGGAAAATAATTATACAATAAAAGTTTATTACCTTGAAAATGTATTTCAGCAATATCGTTTTTAACGCTACCACATTCAAATGCCGAAATTGAACGGATTTCTTTTAGTCAAATGAATGTATTAAAAACTAAGCTACGCAATTATTTGCCGGTAAAAAATTTAAAATGTTATTTTATACTTATAAGATTCGATTTAGAAAGGGCAACGAAAAACTGCTACTCTTAAGCCGGAAACTATACTATCGGACGCAGCTGACGGACGCGACTGACAGCCGAGACTTAGCAATGTGCACAGTCTTAAAACATCCGGCTCGCCAGATCACTCTAGGACATCCGAACGCTCAAGGTCGTCCGAAGGTGACGTCTGCGACTTATGTCCGATAGTGTACACGGCTCAGTGTACTTTCATAGTCTATATACCTATCAGTCGCGGCTGTCAGTCGCGTCCGTGAACCGCGTCCGATAGTATGTTTCCAGCTTTACGCAGTTCCAGATAATGCACTGCGCTCTGTAGGTACCAAGGAGGTCTATACAGTATGAGCAGTGACGCTAGCTCGTCTTCAAGCACTTTAATTGTCGATGAAGACCAAGATACTTACATTTTATTCGATAGCATATAATTAGTTCATAGTCGATTAAAACACATATTTTGTTAATTAACAATAATTTTACTTTTTTTGTTCCGTTTCATTTGATATATGTAGAAAAATGTTATCACAATTTTTAGTATATTTATTTTGCCACAATTTTAACACCATTTTAGCATAGTCTTTATTTGTGCTATTGGCAACACTGCTCAAGATATGTCATCCGGTGTCATTATGGAGACCGTGTTTTTATTTGTCAACACCGTTATAATTTATTAAAATACTCGATAATCCGAATTTTCCGGATATATGTTGTCGACTCGAAATCATTATTTTTTTATGTTTTATCATTCAGATAAAGTTTCGATCGAGTCTACCGTACCCCTTGACGAAATTATTAATATAGATGTACTAGCTTGACCCGTGCCTCTGCTTGCGAAGCCTACAAAATGTAACATTAGATACTTCTCTTATTGAGCGCTCAGATCTTAGTTTGACGCAAGGTTTGACGCCGGATTTTCATGAGGAGAATGTCAAATTCTGATACGCATTTGACATTTTTTTTTTGATCAACACAATACAAACAGATTTAAATAAACTGAGCACCTAAAAACCACAATAGGTTTGTCTAGGTGCTTCGACACTCACTTCCGCGCTAACATAATTTAAACATTATTTTATAATTAATATTTATTTTATAATAATTGTATAAACAAATGTAAAACTAAAAATAACGACTATAATACAATATTATTGTGACTTGAAAAAACTAATGAGCTCCTATGACGCTCACATAAAATTTTTTTGCTGCTTTACTACATTTAACATGCATTTTTGTCACAGAGCTATTACAACTAGAGAGATAAGCCTTAGCCCTGTTGTCGCTTGAGGCAATCTCAACCACAAAAATGTATGGAAAATCTTGCCCAGAGCTGTCATAACTGTCAAATATCAATTGGAAGACACTACTGAGTATAAAAATGAGAAAATACGGAAACTAGCCATTGAATCGAGATATTTTTAAAGTCTCTTTCTAACACATGCCATTTTAAATCATTGCATCTCTTGTTTTCTTTTCTCGACCGACCACATTATACCTCTGTTATCTCTGTGATTTTTCGACCGACGAACCACCTGAGGAGGTATACAATTCGACACATATTTTTTTTTCTTTTTTTTATGTATAACCACGCATAACATTTTTCGTAGTGGTTCGATTTCAATAATTCTTTTTTTATTGGAAATAATATACTTTGAAATTGGTCCCATTTAAATTTTATTGAAATCGGCTGAGCCATTTTCGATAAATCGACAATAATGTGAAAAATGCTACATTGAGCCGTGCGAAAAATTCGCGAATTCTGTACACGGGTCAAGTCGGTCATGCTAATTTTTGCAAACAATAATCTTGTGTGGTTGAGAATTGCCTTAAGTGACGACGGCATTATCAATCAGTTAAAATTAGACATTTGTTATATAAATACGCTTAAAAACATAGTCAAACAGACAGAATGATGTAAAACGTAACATGTATGGAGAATTTTATTATACTCCTCACGTCACGTATTTCGTATTTAGCTAAGCAAACACGGAAATGCTTACACATTACAGCGCTAAATGATGATAAATTACGTTCCGCTGACAGGACTCCATACTTACGGCTTCGGCTGTCTACATGCGTATGTCGAGCCTTTTCAGGAAAAACATCGTAACCGACAAATTTCTTTTTTACAGGAGTAGAGTTATTCTCAGTAAAAACTTAAATTGTAAGCGACAAGAATTTCATCTATGATACTGGAGGTCATATTTGAATTAGAAGCTGTGGGTAAAACTAGTGAAGCCTAAATAGGTATTTTTCTTTTATTGACTTCGTCATACAAACACTCTTAAACCAAACTGCTTCCAGCAGGGCTAGTGTACGAAACAGAGTTGTGGTGAAGTATAATAATACCTATCAGTTTTTCACAAAACTGTTTTTGTGGTCGTATGTTAAGCTAGCAGGACAGTGGCTATTTTTTGATATTTTATTCTGATTTTTAATCAATGTTTCGGAACTAAATTGTTTTGTAAAGTAAATAAAAAATTACTGTGAGCATTTCGCGAGATTCCTCTACAGATAGAAAAATAAACGAGAATAGAGATTTGGTTGTGAACCATAACGGAGATATCAAGCAACATCGGAACAAAAAACATACAGACGTATTAAGTAACTTGTTTCCTTTATGGAAGTTGGTCAAAAAACCCAATGTAAAAATATGCATGCATTTCGCTGTGCAAAAATCATTTTGTTTGCTTTCTAAAATAAACTAAAGTGGGCTGTAACTCGATATTAAACTAACCGCCAAAATGGCGATAGCATTTTTGGAGCATGCAAACAAAATTTTAGTTCAATCGTTTTGGGCAGGTTTTGGTGATAAAATTTTATAACAAAATATAAAAGTGCCTCGGTGTTATGTCTCTTACGTCCGATGGGAGTTGAAATTTCAGTATTTTCTGAACGAAATAAAATCTCTAGTTTAGGGTCTGTAGCAAAATAGCATTATTTGGGGAATATGCATTATGCCTATTTTGTAGAGTAATGAACGAGATAGAAGTAGTAAAATTAAAAAAAAAGTAAGACATGATCACAACAAATGGGTGTGTTGAATACATGTCATGCAACTGCGATGTTATCAACGACTTCTTACAGTCTTCTTACAAGACTTTGATACAAGTGACACTTAAATTACTGATCAAATATCACAATAGCGTCTCATCAATATGACGGACAAACTCCAAACCGTTCTACTGGCATCAGTGGATGTCAGTGGTTGAATTTAGGTGGACAAATGACCGCAAGTCATATAGAGAATCTATAAGGGAGGCCAAGGAGACCAGTTACTTTTGACCGACGAACCACCGGAGGAGGTACTCAATTCGACGTATATATTTTTTTTCATAGTAGTCCGATTTCAATAATTCTTTTTTTATTGAAAAGAATAGTATACTTAAAAATTAATTCCATTTCAATTTAATAGAATTCGGCTGACCCATTTTTGGTAAATCAACAATAATGTTAAAATTGCTACATCGACCCGTGCGAAATATTCGCGAATTCTGTACACGGGTGAAGTTGGCCATGCTAATTTTTGCAAAAAATAATCTTGTTTATTCTTGTTTTATTACTGGAGTTTTCTTAAAAAAATAAAATATCTGCTGACATGATTATCAAACAAAACTGAACGTAGCTCTTTAGTCGACCGAAATATTCTCAAACGCATCATTGTTATCAATATAATAAGTATGACTTATTAGGTCTTCTAAGTTACGCAACACTGCAGTATAGTTTTCGATATCTTTTAGAATATTTCTTTCGAAAGGTAAGTCTATAGCCATAAATAATTTGTAACAGAGCAAAGCCGGGACGGCAGCTAGTTTCATTTAAAACCGAGACTGTCTAAATGGCTCAAACTGAAATAAGCAATGGCTAAATACACAATATCGTCATTGCTTAGGCGACCTAGTGCTGGGCACAGTATGCTGAGTGTGAGTTTTGTCGTAAACCTGATGCGCTCTTCGGCGAGCTCGAAAGCATGTAATTTGTATGAAGAAATGTACAGCGAAACTAAGTGGTTTTGAAACATTTTGTGCGAGTGCAAGTTCAAGAGCAAAGCCGGGACGGCAGCTAGTTTCATTTAAAACCGAGACTGTCTAAATGGCTCAAACTGAAATAAGCAATGGCTAAATACACAATATCGTCATTGCTTAGGCGACCTAGTGCTGGGCACAGTATGCTGAGTGTGAGTTTTGTCGTAAACCTGATGCGCTCTTCGGCGAGCTCGAAAGCATGTAATTTGTATGAAGAAATGTACAGCGAAACTAAGTGGTTTTGAAACATTTTGTGCGAGTGCAAGTTCATACAAATTACATGCTTACGCGCTCGCCGAAGACCGCATCATGTTTATGACAAAACTCACACTCAGCATACAAGCTTACTTCTGTCAGTAGTATTATTATATCTTCTTTGCTTCTGTTTAAGTGGTTTACGTTTGTCTCTTACCAATATCATTTAACTATCACTCATACTATGCATACCAGATACAATTTGAAAATGATTACCTAGGTATCTTTTAGAGCAGCAAAAAGTATTTCTCTTTGATAAAATATTTGCAAGCAATTTATTTGACTAGTTTTTCTACCAAAAATAGTTTTATTTTGCAAAAAGGGCGGCCCAAGTCTAACGTCAAAGCTTGTTCGCATGCCTGAGGTACATTTTTGCTTTTGTTAGCTAAAATTATTTTCTGAATAGTGAATTGTTCTGGCGTTTTACTAACATTTTAGTTCAAAGGTACGGACTAAAATGTTGTTACGGAACTTGGAATGTTATACCAGTAGACACTGGCAAATACACCATTGTCAGAATATTTGATCGAGCGTAAGAGAAGATAGCCGTTTTAGACACGGCGATTTTTCTTTCGTCTGTCCATAGTTGTCGGCACGAACTCAGATTTACTCAAGGCGTATATCTCAGTTGTATTGTCTGAAGAAGAGATTGTTCTCTTCTAATCTGAAGATTCAATTAAAAACAGTAGATATAGTGCGTGTGCACCCATTGCAATATAATTTAGTCCATAACGGAGAAAGAAATAGTTTGCGTAAACCACGAGTACGAGTAAATCAGCTTTTCCTGTCAGTCTCAGATATCAACTGCTGGACATAGACCTTCCTTTTATTTCTCTAATAAAACCAGTTGGGAGAGGCTTGCATCCAGTTTGAATATTTTTTTAAACTATGTCAGCTTATAAAGGGATATAGTGTAATTTTATAAAGATATTTAAACCACCACCTTATTAATTACTCCCGTACAACTCCACAGACATTTCAAGAATTCAAAACTTCATCGCTGAACCGCGGAGGTTAATCCTCTTTGTGTCACTAAATTAAACCATGGATTGCATGCGGTTAGAGGCTATGGTACCGAAACCGGTATTTATAAAACGGTATTTAATGGCAAACATTTATTTTATTGGTAGAGCGATATTAGTTAAGGTTTAGAGCTAAAGTAACTATATAATATTTATCGATTAAATTATTTCATATCAGAAATTATTGCTGTAAGTATATTAAAATATTACCGTCTTGGAGGGAAGAGTACAAGACGGTCCGGAACCTTTATCCAAATAATTGTAATTTGTTTATTTACAGAAAATAAAATGCAATTTGCTGCAAGTAATGATTTGGATTCAAGTTTGTAAAATACAAATAGGTATTCCTCCTGATTTCTTTATCTCCTTTTTACAACAAAACAAGCCGAAAGTTGGACCATCCTTAGATAGTCGACGTACCACCTGTTCGTGCTAAGCGATTCGCCTCTTCCTTCATAATGCGGACCGCCGAAGATTGAAATGCCCTGACAATTACAATTTGGATATCTTCAAGTACAGAGTGAATCAGTATTTTGTAGATCTACATACTCCATATTCAGCTACAACTTCGCTTTCCATCAGGTAAGTTGGTGGCCAAATCTAGCTCTATTCTACATAAAACAAAAAGTTTTGGTAGTGGCATCAATTGAAAGAGGATTAGGATTAGAATGAAACATCAAAGGCTAATAAAAAATCGAGAAGAAAAATACAGTGTTATTGCATTTTGTACCGATAAATTTTATTAGTTATTGCAATTTTTAGATATCGACTGAAAGCAGTATAAGACTGTAATTTTTTATAAACCATAGGACTCCTTAAAATGTGCCACAACCTACAGCGTTGCAGCAGCGTACCCGCAATGCTGCAACCGTGCTGCTTTGTGAATCCCCATAAAAATTCAAAATGACCAAACGTGTGATTGCAGCGTTTCGACCGCCCTGCAGTCGCTCGTTTTTTCTACGAGTTTACAAAGCAGCCGCGCGGCTGCAGCGCTGCACGTTGCGGCAAATTTTAAGGTACACTTATTGTTTCGGTTATTCAATCCCTGAATCAAACCAGAACTGCGAATATAATTGGGATTCGCAACTATTTATCCGCGCGTAACTTCCTGGAATTAGTCTAGTGTTCCAGAAATTTCGGTCGATGTTGTTTCAGCGAAATTAATATTATCAATTAATTCAATTTAATATTGTGGTGTAACACAAGGCAACACAAAGCATTATTATTGAAATATCTACGTGTTATCAAATATCAACAATTTAACTACCGAGCGTTTATAGAGCGGTTTAAATTATTACACAGATTTTTAATGATAATTTCAAAAGTCATTTCAATAGTAAACCGTTCAAATATAAACAATTTAATTATTTTTCGCCAAATATGGCAAAACCAACTTACAAAACTTACAACTTAAACAGAATCTAAATACTTGGCACGAATTGATCATCAAATTTTGTTTTATCGATAAAATTTAAACGCTGCCTCAGGAGTATACCCTTTTGCAAAAAACGATTTTTTTAAACCAGTTCATAAGTGGCAAAAATATCCATGAACATATACCTCCTTTGCCGAAGTCGGTAAAATTATGCAGCTTGAGATAGAACGTAGGTAACCAAAGACAGCCTAGATATTTTTTTTTACTTATACTTATCATTTTTTTTTAATTTAAATATAGATTTTTTTGTAGCTAAATTTTTATTAATATTATAAACTCGAAAGTTTTTATGGATGTTATGTTCCTCTTTCACGCAAAAACTACTGAACGGATTGAAATGAAACTTTGCAATGTACTCGTAATTCATATAGATCAGAATAACACATAGGTTATAATTTATAAAGATTTTGATTGAAACGAAGTTCGCCGGGTCAGCTAGTTTGAAATAAAATAAACATATCGATGGATAGTGGTCACGTAGTAGAGGAGGCGGCCTAACAGTGAATCGGTATGAACCAGAGGTTTTTGATTTTACAAAATGAATTTCCTAACGTAAAATCAAACCGATTTTCCAATATAATATTTATTTAGGCCCAATTTGACTTTCCAAATTGGACAAAGCCTTTTATTACTTTGTACCTAATTAACCAATAAACTAACTATTATTGTAGAAAACAGACCGCAAATTCCCGGGTTTATTTCACGTTCAAATGGGTTAGGTTTAATATGAAACTTTGTAGTGTTGATTGGATTTCGCGGTCGCAGGTGTGAAATTATATTTTATGGCTTTTAACTGATTCATTTTGGCTGCTGAAAATCAAAACCTAGTAACTCAATTATTATAAAAATCGGTATTTTTAGGTTTTTTGACTTACTAGGTTTATACGCAAGTGTTGGGCTGCTTAAAACAGCAATTCTCCTACGAAATTTTAAATTATAAATTTGTAAGTCGGGATAATTTGAAATAAACGTACTTTTTCCTCAAAACATCAAATTCAAAACATAGTTAATCAAAGAAAATTTTTAAAAACCTAGTAAGACACACACACTTACTAGGTTTTAAACTTGTCCATGTTTCATAATCTGTTTCGAATTTGTCCCATTCATACATAATCGTTTGAGTAAATTAAGTAAGTCAAGTGGCGCCGGCGCAGCAAGTGTTTACTTATAATGAAATAAGAACAATGAAAAAATGTAGCTGATTATATGACGCATATTTTGGTCCAAGGCCCGTAACTCTAATTGTAATAGTTCGTTTAGGGCAAACGATCAAATTGGATAATTTGTTTTTTTGACCGACGAACCACCGGAGGAGGTATACAATACGACGCGTATATATTTTTTTATGTATAACCACGCATAACTTTTTTCATAGTAGACCGATTTCAATAACCATTTAAATTTTATCGAAATCGGCTGAGCCATTTCTGACAAATCAACAATAATGTGAAAAATGCTATATCGATCCGTGCGAAATAGTCGCGAATTCTGTACACGGGTGAAGTCGGTCATGCTATTTTTTGCAAAAAATTATTATAGGTCTCCTGAACAATTTTATAATCTTGAGTTACTATGTTTAGATTTTGAATAGCCGATTTTGATTATTGTAGAGATAAAATTGTAATAACATTATTGAAAATGTATAATAGTAAGTTGTCTAGATATAAAAAATCTCAAAAAGTACAGTTAGTAAGTTCGTATAAGCTCTGCCGGTCTAGTATTGGAACTACGAATCAAACTTTTCGACGTATCAGAACGATATAGATAGAGATAGAGATGCTGGTTTTTATAATTATCCTCACCATCTACGGAAGCCTATCATTTGCGTGTCTCGACACGACAACTTAAATTTAAAGAAACAATTCGTACCTACAGCTTTAGAACACGTGTTTATATTCAGTATTGTATTGTAAAATAAAGTTAATAATGCCATTCACTTTTTATCACAATGTTGATATAATTTTGCGTGAACAGTTCAGCTGGCTCGTTGGTCTAGGGGTATGATTTTCGCTTAGGGTGCGAGAGGTCCCGGGTTCAAATCCCGGACGAGCCCAAACACCTTTTTACTCTTTGGAAGTTAGAAAGAAACTTAGGTACTTAATTTATTCATTCGTCACCTCTACTAGATGTAGATTGTAGGTATACAATTTTCAATGCTCCTGCAACCTGTTTTCAAATGTTCCTTTACTCACTGACCTTTTTAAACAAATTAGATATATTTATTGTAATGTGCAAAGGCTTTTTCAATGAAATTTATAAGTCAGAGTGCATAAGATGGAAGGCTATATCAGTGAAAGTGTCTGTAACAAAACATCGGGAAAGAGGTATGGTAGCAATAGCAAAACCTAGATATGTGTAGAATGCTGCCGTTTATGCATGCAGCATCTTACACTGCGCTTCTCTTTTGACATCAATTAAAGTGTGGTCAAACATAAACTTATTTTAATAAAAAAAACTTTTAAAACATTGCCAAATTTAACCAGGAACCAAGCTGAACGCGTCGGTGTCAGGTTTTTATCCAGCAGTAAATAGTTGAGTGTAATTTGACAATGAATCAATCAGTGAAGTAATTATCTGACTAGATTTTGATATGTAAAAAGTTTTGGGCTCGTCCGGGATTTGAACCCGGGACCTCTCGCACCCTAAGCGAAAATCATACCCCTAGACCAACGAGCCAGCTGAAATACCTGCCAAAAATTTTATTCATATCATACCTATGTGAAGCGCGGAAGCAGCACCGGTGAAAGGTGACCCAGATATTTCGCAAGATCTTAACACGTTTAGTAGGTGCGATGCTTGTTAATTAGCATGACAATGCTGACAAAATGATTATTTACTAGGTACGTGTTACCATAAAGATATTTTATACCTAATAAGCATCACTAGCTACTTATAACATTTACCAATGGCAGTGTCCAGGTTAGGTACATAACTTTAACTTATAACTTATGGACGCTGAAATTACAATTTTGGCATACAGAATATAAAGTACGATGTCACTCAATCAAAACGTCTGTATGCTAAGGTATTTGAATATTTAACTCATGTTTTCAGTGCGCTGTTAGTCCCGTAGTATATATATAAAACATAATGTACAGTAACACGACGTGAGATGCAAGCCGTCTCTATCGGTCTAATCGATAATCTACAGAGAAAGTTATGATCAATAGTAAATGTTGTAAGTACGGAGTTATACAGGTTATTTCTAATCAATTAGCATCCTTTTAGGGGCTTATTCTGTACATCAAAACTAACAACTTTTGTTGTGCAACTTTTGACAAAACTCAAAAATAATATTGGGTGTTCCTTAGAAAAATATCGTTCACCCGCAACTAAATGTATGGAACAGCTGACTTTTTTTTTTTGTTTTGACAAAAGTAGTTAGTTTTGATGCACAGAATAAGCCCCTAAAAGGATGCTAATTGATAAGTAACCCTGTATATGATAACTTCGATGAAGACTACGAAAATTATGTGGATTTCACTATATTCCTTTTATGTTAACAATTATTAACCAATAACCACACACTTAAGTAGATGTTCTAGAAACAAATATTTTGTTTAGCTCTATGTTGGTACCTATACTGTACTGTACTGTGTCAGCCTTTTTAATAGTACACTGCGAGACGTAAGCCTACCCACGAAGAGTGATTGGGCCATATCTACCACGCTAGCCCAGTGCGGGTTGGTGGATTCACATACGCCATCGAATTTCTTCTACGGAAGTATGCAGGTTGCCTCACGATGTTTTCCTTCACCGAAAGCAAGTACTGTGAAATTCCTTATATAAATTCCAAGGAATTCGTTGGTACAAGACCGGAATTCGAACCCACAACCTCACGAATGTAAGACAGGTGTCATTGCCACTAGACTACCACGTCTCTACATCACCAAGTTGGTATATAAAGCTAGAATTAAGCTTATGTTTTTTAAATCCCCAAAAAAAATGGTTGTGGCATTACAATTACGACGAACGAAGCTAAGACTTCCGAAAGAAAGACTTATTTAAAAACTATTTTGAACAAATTGCAGTGAGCAGACATCAACTTGGCATTTTTTCTGTTTGATGCAGTGTACTAAGTGAGATTTCTTCAGCGGTTTTATTATTTTTGTGTAAAATTATTTCAGTTAATAAAATCTAACAAATTCGTTAAAATACTTACAATATTAAAACGTATTTCTAATCTATATCGGCGTTTACTATTATTTTATCGAATACACAAAAAAGATAAAAACGCACAAGTATTAGATGCAATAAAACAATATCTCTGAAGATAACATTATTTCGATTTATGGTACCTATTACTTAACAATTACGAATTCAAGACGATTTTAGGGTTCAGAAAACGGAACTCTACCCAAGAGGTCCACTGTCTGTCCGTCTGTAAGAGGACTATATCTCGTAAACCGTAACGTAACTTGATAAATCAATAGGTAAATAACATAATTAAATGGGTTCTGTACCGAAAAAACGATTTATTTCATACTTTTTAACTTAATTTCATATTTTTAACTAAGCGATTTTAAAAATCAAAAAGGTGAGAACCTAATATCACCTTTTTAGTGTGTCTGTCATGTGTGCATCCGCTTGGAATTCATCTGTACTTATGATATATTTTTTTTATCTATGTTACGCCTTTACTCCGCCAATTCTGAACCGATTTTAATGATTATATTATCTATTTATTTAGTATTTTACATTAGAGGCAGTCGATAGATAGATAAACTCTTTATTGATTCACATTCACACACACATAAAAAAGAAAATAGAGGAAAAATGCTGCTAAAACATGTGAAACAACCGGCGGCCTTATCACTGAAAGTGATTTCTTCCAGGCAGACATATGTTGAAGAGATATAGGTACAAAAGAAAATATGACGAGGTGTGCTAATTTAGAGAACACTTTAAGAGTAAAACAAAATAATAAAATAATTATACAATAGACATACATACAAATGTTATAAATACTAATACATATAAATAATACAGTTAAATAAACTAATAAATACTTTTAACTTCTAACATACATACATATAAACAATGTATAAGTAAACAAAAATAATAATAAGCAATCAAATTAACAAACTACCCAAAAACTGAGAACGAATTAAAAATTGCGACAGATATAATTTTTGAAAACAGTTATGGACGGGGCCCGTTTAATGGAATGGGTCGAATTACAATTTTATTGAAATCGATTATAATCCTGTCCTTACAGAGAAAACACAGCACAGGAAATGATCCTCAAATGTTGAAGTAATCTACACATACAAAAAAGCTCAACTAGTTAAAAATTAGAGCAAATGAAGTTTGTTACGTAAATTAATCCCTTAGGTATTATTTTTCCTATAAAACCTAGTATAAGGTTTTTAATTTCGTGCTCGCTACCCATGACAAGTTGAGCCGACGAGATTTACCGGTTGTGGTGGCCCGACCAACCTACCCGCAAACTTTACTAAATTGAAGAACTAAATTTTTCACTTGAGGCTATAAATTTTACCCAGACACTGCGCTGGTGGCTCCCCACATAACTTTAAAGATTAGATGGTGTTCTTCAGCGATTCAGGCTATAAACTAAAAATTACTTTTACATTATAAATCATGCGGGTCTTATTCGTCTCTAGCGAGAGATCCAGACAAAGTCAGAAGATGCAAGAAAGAAGAATGTGAAAAATGTTTGGATAGGTCATTCAAAAAAGCTGCTTTAAGGCTATAGGGGATGATTTAAACTACAAATTATGAAGAAATTTTTCTATTGGGCGTCCTAAACTTCGAGAAAGAAGAAAAGTAACTGTCTTATACAAAACCACAACGTAGAATTAACGAATGATTTTTTTCTTCGAATCCCGGGTTGGCCTCATAGAAAAATTTGTACATTACAATGGTCTGAATCACTTAATTTTAACATTTTTTTTTTAAATAATTATCAGTTTTCATAATGTCTAGAGAGGAAAATGTTAGTATTAGTTACATAAGGTTGTAATACAATCAATTATATTTATCAATAAATAAATATATATTATACCGTATTTACATTCGTTGCAATAAGTGCCAAAGTCCCGATACGATTTAGGTACATAAGAACTCCAAAGCTGATTAAAATTCACCCTGTACTAGGTAGGCCCTACATTGTTTATCAAATTGTGTAATATTTTTTTAGTTATCGAAGTTATTTTAATATTTTTATTCTTTAGGTAATATTAAAAATCATTATACAACAAAGAAATTAGCATACACGGAAAGCCGACACAAATCACTAGTATAGCGCTCTAGATTAACGACATCATATATTATGATTATCACGTAAAGTGCGGTAGTTTCACAATCTTATGACGCGCGACCGCCATCAGAGTGAAAGGTGCTCTGTTTTATCGACACTGGTACGGCAGTATAAATTTGACCGAAGAGACCATCCGGCTCGTTGGTCTAGGGGTATGATTTTCGCTTAGGGTGCGAGAGGTCCCGGGTTCAAATCCCGGACGAGCCCAAAATTTTTTGGTTTGAATATTTACTAGATAATTCTAGCATTCTATTACTGCATGTACAATACAAGCCATACCTTCTTAAATAGTGTTTATGTTAAAGCATCATTAATTTTTTTGAAGATGTAGAGCTCTATCACCAAATAACCAAAACCAGTTCCACGAATGGCAAGTTCTGCGCATCTGCAGCATAAGTGTAAAGTAGTATAAAGTGTAAAGTGCAAACAGCGGATAGCATAGGCATTCGCCACTAAGTAAGTTCTTATAGGGCGGGTGGCTAGCCCTGGAGTCAGTTTTTAAGCCGCCTGAAGGCCTCTGACATGTCTGAACGATTAAAACAACCGGACCTTCAATTTAACATGTCATCCATGCAGCGGTAGCGCTCAGTTTTAAATTCCACTCGCCGTCACCCATCCGAAGACTGGCCGTGCTGAACATTGCTTAACTTCGATGATCACTAACGAAAACCTGGTCAAATTACGCTAGGAGCGCTACAAGAATGCTACATTCCTACTGACAAGTTTAAACTACCTATATCGCCTCAGATAACACTTAAAATCAACTTTTTTAACTGAAACGATTGCGAAAATTATAGGTAATTGATCAGATTGATTTATGATTCTTTTTTTTGGTAGCTCATACTTTAGCGAGCTACCAAAAAAAAGAATTATCAAAATCGGTTTATTATTGGCGCAGTAATTGCGAAACATACCTACCAACATAAAAATTGAAATCCTCCTTATTTGAAGTCGGTTAAAAAACGAATTAACTTCACTTCAGATTTATCTGATCCTTAGCATTTACTTACAAGACTTTACAGTTCTCATAACAACTTCACAGCATTATGAGCCTTCGAGAGTTGTTCCTGAAACTCCGAAACCGCGTGACATTTTAACGATCTCATTACTACGCCTGGCCTGCCAATTATTTCTCCAATTAGGCCTAATGGTGTTTTAAAGCATTCCGTTTATTGCACCTTATTAATTAAGTAAAGGTGCTTGACTTCCTTTAGAGCGGATTCGTTTGGCCTCCTTATAGACACGGTTTATTTTATAAACAGTCAATTTAATTGGGCCAAGTATTATGCAAGTTATAGTGGCCGGTCAAAATTATCTTTTCCGTATATTCTATTTCTGCTGACCCTTATTTGGTCAGCAAGGTCTAACTCATTTGGTAATTGATCACCTGGTTTATATGTATAACCAGTGCTGTAAATAGACTTTTCTGAGCCCTTGAGCTTCTATAACTGCGCCCTTGTTTTTTTTTTAGATAATTATACTGGTATAGCCATTCTTGCTCCTCCCAGAGTCTGCGCCATGTGCTTGGGCACCGGTGGCACCGCCCTATTTACGGCACTGTCTATAACTTATTCTAAATTTAAAAAAATATAACTGTTTCATCGATCATATCCCTATGACAAAGAAATACTGTCGATAAAACCAGTGGCATAAGATATTTCTTTCCAACTTTCAACGATGTTTGATAAACTTTACTTCTTTCAACAACTTTTCTCGAGTTAATGATGTTGTTTTGAAATTTGGACTTAAATCACAAAAGCATAAAACTAGCGTCCATTGCCCAATAGTTTGTTATTTGTCACAGAGGACAACGTTAGGTCAATTCTCAAATAAATACGATTGATAGAGAGTCTCGAATTCTACGTAAAATATTCTAATTTGGTTAGAACCAACCTTTTAATCGAATCGTGTGTAAAGTGAACGGTTTAGCATTATCAATCAGCCAGATGACTGGGTAAAATTTTTGACATGTTTTTTTTTTTTTTTATCTAACAACAAATGACAAAGATAAACCTTCTCAAAGTTCGGGAGTGGGGGTCATGACGTCACCTCTCTTACAGAAGTCTATACTTTTGTATGGCACTTGTGACGTCATGCGGCACTTTGACGGAATATATTTTATCTTCAACAATTCTTGTTAGGTTACATTATTTAATTACATAGTAAAATTGTTCATAAATCATAAAAATGTGGGCGTAATCCAATCTTAAGGCAATTGTGATGTTTATTTATCTTTAACTTATAAAACATGAAAACAAAACTTAAATAAATTATCCTATCTAAACTAAAATACCCTATCTAAAGAAAACTAGTTAAAAATTAGAGAATGTTTAAACCTATAAAAGGTTTAAACAGTCTCTAATCACAGGCAACGTGCCCAAAATGCTGGCTGCATTGCCTCGCTGAATTGCAAGGCTGACTTTCTGCCCAAAATACAGGCCAGCATTCTAGTCACGTGTACTTTCTTTTAATCTCCCCGACAAATCTTTGAATATCTCTAGAGCACCCGGCCCCCACGGTCCAAGTGTCTCTACCCCAAATAGCACAAATAAATATCCTCTGTCGAGAGATGAATATTTGCGCCGTTTGAGGGATTCTGCCGCAATTGCCGCACCGCTAGGCTGCCTTGATGTCTCTAGAAGATGTGATGGCGCCAAAGTATCGACACAAGTAGCATCCTACACCAAGGGCCGTCCCATCTTCCAGGGAATCAAGGTCATTCCATCGGGTCTTTTTCCATCGTCTCATAGTAGTCCTGTTGGTTCCAGAGTAGCTGCCACGTTTACGCTACCAAAGGCACGACGGATGATATCATTTAAAGCGCTATGGCGAGCGATACGGCCGGCACTCCTGCTGCAAGACAAACCGTGGTGACCGAGGCTGTCTACATTTTCTCCACAGACGCACCTGTGGGGGAAAACACAAGGAGCGCCAAGGCGTAGCGAAATGGCTAACCGGAATGTATTGTTGTCCAGTAAATTTCCTAAATGAAACGAAGGTAGTGCCTGCAGCCAAAGACCCGATTCCCAGCGAGAAACAGCTAGGAGACGCGCCCGATCTGTAGGAATGTTTGTGGATAGTAATTTGTTCCATTCCAAATCACAGATCGGCGTATCCCATTGTCTCTGTGACGTTGGGGTCTTAGGCAGGGTAGAATTTGGGCAGGCTATTTTCCAAGCATTTAAAGCTTCAGTCAAAAATGAAATTTGCACATTTCCTAAACTTGGTGACAAAATTTGATTTACTAAATGTTCAGTGCTTTTGACTGAAGATAGGAATGCGGGCAATGATACGCTGGAAATTTTTCTAATACCTAAGCCTCCATAGCGGATCGGTAGGGACGCTTGGCACCACATGGAATTTTCGATAGACACATTGTCCAGTTTTTGTAAAATTTCGGGGTGATTCCAAAGCTGGCAACATCGCAAAGAATACGTAAATTTTGGTAGTAAAAGGCAATACTTAATTATAGTATAGGCCATATGCATATTAATTTTAGAAAGTCTATCCGAAACTGCGTTAAAATTTTGAATCTTTTCTTCAATAAAATCAGGTACAGACTCATCAAGGACCGGTGATCCTAGTAAACGAAGTGTAGTGCTATCAATGATTTTAATGTCAGGAGCTAATGAATTAAACCGTTGTATGATGTCAGTTTTTGACGTGCAGTGATCTGAAATATACAATTCACACTTTGAAAAATTCAGCTCCAGGCTAATAGCTTGAAAGTCAGAAATTAGATTTTCTAAATCTTTGAGTACAGTTTCAGGAACACCACCAAGAATTCCGTCATCTAAATACCACACATTAAATTTAGACTCAAGACGCTTGATGATGGGGTGGATCGCATAAACATTAAATAAACATAAACATTAAATACTAGGTACTAGAAATACCTAGTACCTACTCATATTTAATGTTTATGTACCTATCTAAAGAAATAAAATTCTGAATAGTGTTTGTTTATTCTTAAATACCAATTTTATTATTCCTCTATGTTATATTTACTTATGTCTTCATCATATCAGCCGTAGAACATTCACTGATGAACATTGGCCTCTCTTATAGATTTCCAATAACAAACTGTTCAAAGTGACTTACATCCAGCGAGTTAGAGTCATCTGTCATTCTAGTTAGTGGATATTTTACGCTACGCTTGTCGGTATGTGGTTTCTATTCAAAATCTCTCCAGCGCCATTGGACATCAATTCTCTGAGCTATATGCCGTGTACACTGCCACTTTAACTTGCTTATCCATTACGCTATGTCAATTCGTTTAGTGATTACTTCATTTCTGATTTACTTGTTGTATAAATAAATAATACATTGAAAAGCCACCTCAAGTTAACTTTAGTTATTTCAAAAAGTAGACAAAAACATTTAACGAAACCTATAACTTGTAACCCACTAAGTTATTTCAAAGGTTTATGTATACCGTTTAAGTTATTTTCATATCAAGCTACGGAAAACTTACTAAACTTGCTACTTGATGATAGGTTGGTCAAGTTTACCTATTTCCTTATTAAAATTACTCAGTAAAGTTCAAATTACTTAGTTCCTTACAAGGTTACTAAAAGTTTTTAAAGCTTTTCGATTTAAGTACTGTATTTAGTCTTTTTTGATAGTCTACTGCCGGACATAGGCCTACCTACAAAGGGTGTTTGGGCCATATCCACCACGCTGTCCCAGTGCTGGTTGGTAGATTCACATACGCCATCGAATTTCTTCAACGGACATATGCAGGTTGCCTCACGATGTTTTCCTTCACCGAAAGCCAATGGTCTCATTCTCATTTGAAGTAGAGGCGATAAGTCCTGCACTGACGTCCCATGCATGGGGTGTTTTGTGCATTGGCCAAGGCAAGTCAATGATGTTAAAGTGTCTATTTAATTGATTGGTATTAACACTAGTTAAAATTGTATTTTAGGATCAAATTGCTATTAAAACATCATTTCAATATTGCGTTGTGACCTTTTACAATTTTATAATTATAGTTCTTCGAGCAGTAGACGTCGCGGCACATCTTTTTAAATGAATCTTTATAAGCCCATATCACGACTTGCTCTTCAATCGACGAAGTCTAGACTAATTTGGTTCGTACTCGCAAATAATATTATAAGGATTTATATGCTAAACAATCTTGCCAAATTTTATCAAAATTGGGCGATAAATAACTGATAGGTAAATACTGAATCCTGAGGTTACCATCTGTACACTTATTTTCGGATATTGATATAGTGAATTTTAGTGGTTCCTTACCAAATAATATTAATTTAATGTTAGTTACAGACCTACTAGCGTAGTTTGACTAGGTGTTTGATAACATTCACCGACATTAAGCAACGTTCCGCACGGTCAGTATTTGGATGGGTGACCGCGGGTGGTAATTTCAACTAAGCGCTACCGTGGCTCGGATGACCCAAATACCTTTATAGAGCCCTAGTTAAACTGACTTTTCTCCATCAAATCTTGAAGTTATCAAGTAAAAATTAAATACACGATATTCTCAAAACTATACGATAGGGGATTCATAGCTCAAAACAATTCAATAGAATTTAAATGCAAAGATACCGCTTTTTAGAACAAATTCATGATTTCTAAGAAAGTTTATTGCATTTTAGGGCACTTCTACACGATTATAATATATTTCTTTTGAATCTGTTATTTATGCACATGAATTGAACTGAAGCTTTCATAGATAAAATTCAGGAAAAAGTGGTAATATCAATTTATATATTTATTTTTCAATGCAAAAATCGGGCGAAACCGGGGGCGTATTGGTCTTCACACGCTCATATGAAAAATTACGCTGATACTATGGCGCCTTAAATTGTATACTCCGTCCAACGAGACAAACTAATATGGCGCTCTCTCCCTTGCACAATCGTATGAAAGTGATAAGGACACAGCTCCGACTTAAATGGCCAGGATTGGTCAATGGACATGGCTAATTATTTAAAATGTTAGGCTGCGTTTACATGGCCGATCTAAATCGCTTACTAATTCTATCATCTAAAAATAATAGGTTTTTTTTTACAAATTACAAAAGTCTACTTTAACATAATCTGTAACAAATATTGAGTTGTTGTGTACAAATCGTATACAAATTGTATATTTTATCCAAAGTAGGAATTTCATTCCTTCTAAAAAAAACGTGGACTGCATTCCGCAGTGCACTTTTCGTAAAGCTGTCGATCTTTTCAAGATGCAAGAAGCAGTCTAAAAACACGCCAATTCAACAAGTAAGTAGGAATCAGTCTAGTAAACAAGCCGGGTCAAGGTAAAACCGAACAATGTGAATACACTGAAATATGCACCGAACAATACGTCCGCACTGCTCACAAGAGATAGAATCGTTCTGATATTTGGTCGCGCCCTAAGTTCCTTATCTCCAACCAATGACGTTCAGCGCTTGATTCCCCATTCGTTCGTCTCGTTGGACGGTGTATAGGTCCTGATTGTTTTAGTTGTTTAGCGATGTCAGAGGCCTTCAGGCGGCCTAAAAAAACTCCGACACTAGGGCTAGCCACCCGGCCCATACGAACTTATTTACTTTTTTACAGACCTACTGTTTTATTTTACATATACAATGAAGTTTTGAAAGTATATAATATTGTGTATGTATACTTTTAGAACTATCTTAGTAAATTATATTGTATTTTATAACGTAAAAAGATATTTTGTACGTTATAAAATACAATATAATTACATATAAAATACTTAAACAAAAAAAATCACGATAAATTAAAATCAAATATCTGTACAGTTATTGACACGAGATGAATGAATGAACAGGCCTACTAGATGAATAAGCTGACTTTTGGTCACAGAATATAATAAATTACCCATTTTAGTCCTGACGTCAGTTCGTTAGCGACTTTCCCTTCGCCTAATATTTATCGCGCCCTAGGACATTAATCTCAGTAGTGGTTTTAATTTCTAGAGTTCTGGAACTTTCGCCGATTTAGTATTTAATCTGTGTTCATAAATCACAGAATCTGTTCTGTTTTATTTCGATAAGAAAAGTCGCGAAACCGAGCGCCTATCGGTATGGGGTTCTAACCAGAGGTTACATATGTGCAGATAACGCATTGTAAGATTTTTTATAAGTTAGATAATTATAATTAGTAGGTATAAAAAGTGGCAAATGGCTGTATGATAAATAATTTTAAATAAATATAGTAAATAACTGAAGCACGACTAAACACATCTATTCGATACTTTGACCTGGAATTTTCGGATGCTGCCAGGATACAGTGTGATTGCGGAGCCCTTAAGCAGAGTATGAATTACCTGCTTACATAGTCACATTTTCCAATCCCCTGTACTGTTGAAGACCTATTCCCTGCAGGGTCACAGTGGCCTAATATTGACAGAAAATAACTTAAACATGTTGAATCATTAACACGAGAGAAGAATGGCGACGCGTCTGCAATCACCAAAAATTATTCATAGACAGATATTAGAATTTAACTTAATACGAATTGTGCTTACTTCAAAATAATTTTATAAACTATTTTTTGCATGTATGTTTGCCTATAGTAATTATTTTAGAGTACCTAAAAGTAGAGCTGAGATTGTACACTAAATCAATCGGTATAAACAGTAGTACAATCTTAATTACGTGTAACGTTCTCAATGACTTGAGTGCGGCATCTGTGGGAGATAATCTGAGGACTTAATTAAGGAAGAGTGCTTTTCAGTTTGATTACAAAATAAGATTGAGATTAGATATTGTATTGTTAAATTGTCTGTGCTGTTGTTGACATTTGTATTTTTTATATCATTGTAATTAACATTGTAATTACTTTCATAAACTTGTCTATAGTATTTTAATACGCAACGGTAACGCACAGAAACGAGAAAATAATTTATTATACCTGGTATGTTTATGTACATCATATCATTCCAAAATGTATAATATATCATGCCATCTTTCAATTTCTGGTTGGATTACGCTTTCTCTCTTAAAAATATAAACATTTCCGGCAAGAAAGCAAATTAAAAAATTAAACTGATTAATGTTTTAAAATGTGTGGACTTCCACACATTTTAAAACATTAGTCAGTCTAGTTTTGATTAAATTGCACAATTCTGATCCAAACCACGTCTTCTTATTATAAGCCATGCAAAACAGTATCCATCTAAACAGGTTCGCGAATGATATAAAAAAGTCCACAAGTCAAGTTTTAAGACGAGCCAGAAATGAATAATTCAATTCCAAGTCCCATTACCAATTCAAATGTGACTTAGGCGTTGTTTACGGGTGTAATCAGGTTGGTACGTGATTCCAGTGCAATTGCAATACGAGGCAATCACAGGGCAATGGATGAGCGGGGCAATCGTTAACGTTTGTGCAATTCTGTATAATATAGATAATTGCTTATTGTAAATTGAGGTCTTGTATGTTGTATTTTGAGCCATTCACGAAAGATCATTATGGATTTTACGTCAAAAATCTCCTTTAACTTCACATTAATAATATTTTGCGATTTAATATCCGCATTTAAGTTTAACAAACTATTGCAAAATAAGAATGTTTTTATGACGCTTGTCTGTTATTTTATACGTAGATAGAAATTAATATAAATCTTAAAATCATTGTCTACTCATATGATGGTAGGTCTTACTGGAGGTACATTATGTGGCTTGACTACAAATTATGTGACTTAGATGTAATCAGGTTGGTACGGGATTCCGGTGCAATTGCAATACGGGACAATGGATGAACGGGGCAATCGTTATCGTTTGTGCAATTCTATATATAGATAATAGTTGCTTATTGTAAATGAGGGTGGCCTTTGATGTTGTATTTTGAGCTAGTTATGAAAGACACCAGTATGGAATTTACGTAATAAATCTCCTTTAACTTAAAATTCATAACATTTTTCGATTTAATAACCGTATTCCAACAAGTTTAACAAACTATTGCAAAAAAATGTTTTTATGCCGCTTGTGTCATTTTTAGACGTACATAGAAATTAATTTAAATTATGAAACCATTTTCTACTCAAATTATGATACATTACGTGACTTAACTATAAATTATGTGACTTAGGTGTTGTTTACGGGTGTAATCAGGTTGGTGCGTGATTCCGGTGCAATTCAATACGCGGCAATCACAGGGCAATAGATGAACGGGGCAATAGTTATCGTTTCTGCAATTCTGTACATAGTTAATTGCCTCTTGTAAATGTATCCCTTACAGGTATGCTCTACTTCAACCAGTTACAAAAGCCAATAAGTGAGGAATTTACTTAAAAAATATTAATTATAAAATTAACTGTATTTAAACATTTTATTTTATATGATTTAGTAACATAGAGCAGAGCACATTGTTAAATGAACGGATAGTCGATGGGGCCGTAAAATTCTCGAATGGAGACGTACCAACAAGCCCAGTGCAGGATGGCCATCGACTAGGAGGACTGACGACATAATAAAAATCGCTGGAACGCGCTGGATGCAGGCCGCTTCCAACCTGCCTTATTGGAAATCCATGGGAGAGGCCTATGTCTACCAGCGGACGTCCTATAGATAGATAGATTTTAATTTGGTTATGAAGTGAACCATGCTATAATGTTTACCATTAATCAAGTCTATACGCGATTTCGATGCAATTACAATTTCGGGCAATTGATAAGTTACCATCTGTGCAATTCAGTATGAACGTCGTTGGACCGTAATTGCCATTTTTGTCGATTTGTATCGGAGCCGATTGGAGGTCATAAATAAATTAAAGCAGCTTTTATGACTGTTGAGAGTGAAAATTGGAAAATGCCACTTAATTTCTTTTGTTGTGTGTAATCATATTAATTTTCCATTGTTCAAAATGTTGAACGTTCGACTACTTGGTAAACGGACTGTTGAATAGAAGACTCATAGCTCATAGTTTGACTCGGTTTTTTAGCGATCATTGAAGTTAAGCAAAGTTTAGCCCAGTCAGCCTTCGAACGGGTGACCGCGGGTTTAATTTACAACTGCGCACTGACGTTCCTTGGATGACACATCAAATTGTGAGGCCTAGTAAGTAAGTAGGTAGGCATAGGCCGAGTGGCTAGCCCTGGTGTCAGTTTTTTTAAGCCTCCTGAAGACCTCTGATATGGCTGAACGGTCAATACATCCGAGTCCTACAATTTAACGGGCCTAGATGTTATAAGCACTATCCACACATTACCGGGTTCCCGGCCCTGCCGTGTTCCGTCAGGGTAGGGGAAAATCGGCTACGTACAACTTGTATGAACTTAGTCACATGGATAGCTCTGTGTCAGGCGCATCCGGGTCGTCAGTGTCTCGGAGCACGCTCGGACGGCCCGAACGGCCAGGAAATGTGTGGATAGTGCTTTAACCGTTTAACCTTATCAGTCAGTATCAGACTTTCGGGACGCTTAAAAGCTCTGACACTACAACTGGCCACCACGAAATTGAGTACTTTTTATTCTAGCAAAGACACTCCAACCAAAAAAGCACCTTGGATATCTTTTCCCATTTTAGTCAATTGCAGCAGCAAATCCCGTCTGTTGGAACGGTCGGTCTGTCTCCAGCCCTTAATGGATAGGTATGGATCGATCCTGATCCATTACCCACACCCCGGCGCTGGGACCGCTGGAAACATACGGGAAGAAAATTATTATTTTCATTCTAGAACAACCAACCAACCATCCATCCATCAGCCATAGGACGTCTACTGTTGGACATCGGCTTCTTCTATCGATCTCCAATAAGACCGCTTGGTAGCGGCTTGTATTCAGAGCAATCCAGCGGTATTAATGAGGTCACCCGTCAACCTTGTAGGAGGACGTCCTAAGCTGCGCTTGTCGGTACGTGCTCTCCACTTGAGAACTTTTCGACCAACACGATTAATATGGTAAATTCCGTAAAGAACTTAAGATGTGGTTAGCAGAAAAATATTTTTACAGCTTAAGAGAATTTTTCGTATACTTAACCTAAATAACAATTGCCATATTAGATCGAGATACTCGTAATTATCCGAATGTATTGTGTATCATAACATTGTATAATTGAATATTATGACATTATTGAACATTTTTTTTATTTTTTAAATTTGACATTATTAGACACTTGATTTGTATTCATATTTTATGACATAGTTATGACATTGTTTTATATTTCACATGCCAGGGAATGGCAAAATAGATTGGACAAATCCTACAAAATTAACACCCTAATTGTACTCTATTTTTTGTGAAATAAATATCATTTCATTTCATTTCAATGTGTTTTTACCTTTTTAAAGCTACAAACTAACATCTTACAATTTTATAATTATATTCAAAACTGTTGTACATAATTGTATAAGCCCTAATAGGTAATGGCTAAAACATAACTATTTACATACACATATGAAAGCCACTTTGATCATAGCCACGCTGGCCAAACGCAATTTGGTAGCTACACAAGGCCATCAGATTTTTAGTACGGACGTATGAAGAAAACCCATAGTCCTGGGTATTGGGGCGTTCCGCTCCGCAAGCGGTTCGCACCGCGGGGCGAATCGCGCAACACAGCATGAAATTGAGTACCTAATTCAGAGAAAAAAATAAACAAAATTACTAAAGCAGTTGTAATATTCATAATATAAAACTACGAATTTCGACTCGAGAGATTAGAGATGGGGGAGGGGGTCGAGCATCGACTTGGCATGTTTTCTTTCTTAAATAGGTATATTGGTGGGGTCGAGGCAAATCTCACGAGATCTCCCCAGCTGGTATATTGAGCGCCATGCAAATCGGCAGATGAGATGTTAGCCGCAAATGACACTTCGCCGTGATTGGCTAATTATTGCGCATGTGTGCACAATTCCTGCGCTGCGTGTTGTAGAGCGTAGGGAGCGCGCGGGAGGCGGGTGTGCCCCGCAGTCTCGTTTCTCTGGCTCCCGCGAATGCCTATATTTCGACTTTTGCGCAGTGCTTTGCGCATAACTTCTCATCCGTCGATTTGTGTAGCGCTCAGTATCCTCCTCCTCAGGTCGTTTGCTCACTGCTGAGCTTCGTGATGTCCCGCCTCTGTGTTACGTCATGGCACACGTGTTTCCATCTCTGACGGTCGCTTGGTGTATGGCGTCAGATATGGTTATGCCCAGTTTTTTACCAAGCGCTCAGTATAAAGGGCGGTAAAAAAAAATGAAAAATGCCTTACGTACATTATTTGGATCACGTCCTTTGCCCAGCAATGGAATAGTATAGGCAAAGAAGAAATAATAATATGGTAAAGGTTAGAAAAAGAAGTAGCAGGCCAGTTTAATATAAATACCCGTGTATTCCATCGGGCGAGCTATGAAAATCGTAATAAGGATTCGTGTCCCAACCCTTGGCATGACAAATTTTCTGGAATTTATAATTTGTTCACAGTTGTCGAGTGCGGGGTTTAATAAAAGCATTTTCATTTTCCAGATCTTATCTGAGCTCTCGTGATTTGGATAGATGCGTGCATTGAGATATACAACTCTAGACATGGTGACACAAACAATAGGCATAATTACTAATAATCGACCAAGTACGAGAGAGAGAGATTCGCGCACAAAGGGGAGCCCCCCTCAATTTATTTGATTTTAATTTAATTATTTATTTTTGAAATGAATATACAACTAAATCTTCTGCCAATATTTCAAGCATCTACCTGTCGCCGTTATTAATATCGAGCAAAAAAAACACGTTTCTTGTATGGGAGCCCCCTTAAATATTTATTTTATTTTAATTATTTATCTTTCAAACGAATATACAATAAATATTCTGTGAATATTTCAAGCGTCTACTGGTTAGCATTACTAATATCAGACATGAAACGGCCTTTACATATAGCCGAACAAACCAAAATTTTCCTCTTAAATATTAAAATTTATTGTATTCATTTGTTATTATAGCGGCAGCAGAAATACATCATCTGTGATCGACTTTCTAGCTATTAGGGTTCATGAGATACAGCTTGGTGACAGACAGACATACAGACGGCCGGACAGCGGAGTCTTAGTAATAGGGTCCCGTTTTAATAGGGCATCGTTGAGTACGAAACCCTAAAAAATATACTTAGTCTATAAGCTGGATTTAAAAAAAAATATTAGATACGTATTTTTTCTTTTGTCAAGTAAACAAAAATTTATGAAGATATAGTCTGTTAAAATTTTGCGTAACGTCACAAGTCTTATACTTGAAATGTACAAAATACAAATACAAAAATACAAAATAATTTATTTTACCACAACTTTTACAAAAACCTTAATGATTAAATTAACAATGAATATAGTTTTTTTTTATAAGGATTTACTATACTTATTATTTTACATATTATTTTAAAATTTAAACCAAGGTTAATTTATACAAATAAAGGACATTTTCACCAAAGCAAAAATAAGGTTTCACAGTTTGATTGTGAGACCTGCACTAGTAACAAGTACTGTATCGCAGGGCTCAAACAGTTCTAATGAGTTACCTGACTAAGCATATTGGTGCGGCTTTATTGAATAAATGGCCTGAAGGTGGTGTGTGTGTGGTGTGTATGTGTGTGTGTGTGTGTGTGTGTGTGTGTGTGGTGTGTATGTGTGTATGTGTGTGTGTGTGTGTGTGGTGTGTATGTGTGTCGTGTGTGTGTGTGTTTGCTGTTTACTTAATTATTCTCAGAAATTCCTCAGTATCATCATACGTAAGTGTACTTAGGTATTTTGGTAGTGCTACCTATATAATATGTAATAGAAGTGACGTCACGACACACTCAAAGAAAACATACGTGTCCAATATTTTTTGATTATCATACTCATGGATGTAATATCTAATTATTTTATTACCCAGTCATCATGCTATTGCATATTCAAACTAACTATTTTTTCTAACTGCCAGTAGAAAATAATATTTGATGTTTATTTTTGTTGTAATAATGAAAAAGTAAATAAAAAGATCTTACCTACAACCTCGTGAGTCAACGTCCTCCGCTGCGCTTACCGTTACGTGGTCTCGTCTTGAGAGTTTTTCCCATTGTTCATCATTCCTCCCTGCTTCATACTTCCAACCGATCTTATTGCAGATTTATAGGGGAGGCCTATGTCCAGCAGCGGATGTCTTATGGCTAATTGATAGATGGAACAAGAAGAGGTGCTGGAATTTTCCAAGGAAATATCGCATAGGAAGAGCCATAAAATTGTGTAGATATTAAAATTAAAACTAAAACATACTTCGTATATTGATTCTCATTGATTTCTAAGTGTAATGATATTTAAAGTAATCTTAGACTAATTATTGTTATTTGTGATCAATCGTAGGGTATTGCTCGTAGCATATTATGTATACCATTGAATGTTTTATCTTATTTAAACCATATTTTACGCAGTATATCGCCAATCAGTTGGATCTTATCACATTTTGTAAAAGTGTGCTTAAATCAACTTGAAGCTGCAACTCAACTGCACTAGTAAACGTTTATAATTGTAAATTTATGTTAATATATTTTTGGTTACACCTACTCCTAATAGAGTACTATGAGTATGTCAATGGATACGAGTAATTTCATTAGTCGATCTTTTCGGTTATTATAGAAATTATTAGATATTTGGAATCTCGGGAATGTAATTACCATTAAATATAAATTTTATTGCGAAAGAAATGAATTAAAATTTCAATAATTTCAGATGGGTCTGATGCTTTTCTAAATACCTAACAGAAGCTGTAGTAGTTCGTCATCCCCTCCGAGTGGGTTCCCGCCTTGTCGTGGCGGGGGGGCTTAGTAGCCAGGTCTGCCTCAACCTGGTGAACGAAAAGGAACCCGTGGTGGGGCCGCCTCTCCGGGTCTTGGCCCTCGACAAGCTCGCGTGGAGGCTGGCCAGTAGGACGGTTTGTCGACTGAGGTGTCGCGCTTGACGCGATGCCGCGGCCGAGCCCATCGAGGCGGGGGCGGCGGCGGGATGGAGGGGCGGTGAGGAAGCCACTGCCTATCTATCCTGCCAGCGGTCCTAATGGGTGCCGCCGACGTGTTGGTGGAGGCGGTGGGGCTGCAGGGCAAGGCTCGTCGGCCGCTCTCCCTATCCTCTGTAGCCGTAGTGGCAGGCGCGGGGCCACTTTAATTGACCCGTTGCATCGCGACCAGGGCTGTCGGATACGGGTGCTGTCCGACGCCCAGTGCTGGTTGGTCCAGGTGGTGGATGACGATGTGTCTGGTGCTCGACACATCGTCATTCTGGCGGGAGCCGAAGCTCCGTGGTGGAGCCCGAGTTGGGCCAGCGCTGTCGGGTGCCGCGGAGGAGTGCGGAAGCGTGCCCGTAGCCCCGACACCAGGCGCAGTGGAGGAACACCCAGGGGTTGTGGTGGGTATACCGTCCAGCAATGGGCGGGGACTCCCTCGAAGTGTGGCTTAGGTTATAGAGGTGTGGTGGTATCTTTAAAAAATTTCCCCTGTTGAAAATTAAAAAAAAAAGGTATTCGTCATGAAACTTTAGATTATACGAAGTTACGTAAGTACCTACGTAGAAAAGAAGAAAAGTTTCGTTGAAAAATGTAACATGTAAAGGAAAACAACTCCCGCAGAGACAGCAAAATCGTCAACTTAAAACGGATAAAATATTTCTTTTGGAAGGTTTCTATGATACATTCGTAACCGGGTGAAGTCGAAACGGGCAGATAGTTTTTTAGGGTTTCTTATCCAAAGGGTAGAAACGGGACCCTATTACTAGGACTCTGCTATCCGTTTGTCTGTCTGTCTGTCACCAGGCTTTATCTCATGAACCGCGATAGCTAGAATACTGAAATTTTCACAGATGATGTACCTATTTCTGTTGCCGCTATAACAAAAAATACTAAAAATAGAAAGTAATAAATATTGAAGGGGGGCTCCCATACAACATACTTGAATTTTTAACCTTTTTTTGCTCGATATAATAACGGCAACATGAAGATGCATTAAATATTCACATAAAGTTATGTAGTGCAACGCCTTAAAAAAAATAAAATGAAATATATCAAGGAGGCTTTCATATAGTACGGAACACTTCGTGCGCGAGTCCGACTCTCACTTGGCCGATTATTATTTAATAGAAATAGGTAGGTATCTCAACTAACTGTACTGTACGGTATCAGCCTTTTTAGTAGTCCACTGCACTGGCCTACCCACGAAGGGTGATTGGGCCATATCTACCACGCTGGCCCAGTGCGGATTGGTGGAGCAACTAACTATTCAGTACATTATTAGTAGTAGTTACTTTATTAACTACCACTAAATACAAGATCTACATAATCTAAAACTACATATCAAGCATTTAGATCATCCACAGACCCTTGCAGGTTTAGAGATAAGTAAGTTACTAGGTGTTCGTTAGCGATCATCGAAGTTAAGCAACGTTCAGCACGGTCAGTCTTCAGATGGGTGACCGCGGGAGGCATAATAATAAATAAAATAAATATTCGGGGACATCTCACACACGGTCTCTGACCCCAAACTAAGCAAAGCTTATGATATGGCTGCCAGAGACTGATACACTACATATACATATTTTAAATACATACTTATATAGATAGTATCTAAACAACACCCAGACACAGAGCAAACACCAATGTTTATCACAAAAATGCTTGCCCTGGTGGGGATCGAACCCACGCCTCTTTGATCCAGAAGTCGGTCGGATCTCGGTGGCTCAGTGGTCACTAACCACTGAGCCACCGAGGCAATCTAACAAGTCTAACAAGCATTTACAACTGAACGCCACCGTGGTTCGGATGACGTGTTAAATTATAAACCTGGGTTGTTTAAACCATTTAGCTATGTCAAAGGCCTTTTGGCAGCTTAAAAACTATGACACTAGGGCTGGCCACCCAGCCTATACGAACTTACTTTTTAGTGTATTATTTTGAAGCCCTTATTTCATATTCAATAAACTTTGTAGACATGATTGTGAGGAATGTTCCAGCAGTACGCCCTTTGCCATTCAACCCTTCAATTGAACAGCAATAAACGTCTACACGTCTACACTCAACAATTCACATAAAAAGCAATTTAACGACAAAAACTCGTCAATTGCGGGTTAGACCTCCATCAAGGGTTCCGCACGATAAAAGTGAATCTAATTTTTTTCATTAATTTCCGTTTATTTTATGTTTGGTGTTTGTGGTTACAAATTTTTAGTCAAACTCGTCAATTTGGTCAACATTTCTTGTATGATTTTTAATAAATAATGTCATTTCTTTATGTACTATATTGTACCTTTTATAGTCCACTACTGAACAATTGCCTACGTTGATATCTAAATACTAGTCATTCAAGATTAGTGCATGCACTAACTAGATGTATAGTGTGGAAGTTTGACGTCACGTCATATTTAAATAAATAAATTTAAATATTTGGGGACATATTACACAGCCTCTGACCCCAAACTAAGCAAAGCTTGTGATATGGCTGCCAGAGACTAATATACTACATATACTTATTTTTAAATACATACTTATATAGATAGTACCTAAATAACACCCAGACAAGGGCAAGACAAGGGAATTTTTTACCGATAATCTAGAGAACATAATAATAAATCATTCCAATACAAATAATAAAATTGCCATACACTTATAGAGTCATATATGTGTGATACATATATGACCCTATAAGGATATATCGCACACCTAGATCTAAAGGGAGTTAACTCAAAAATCTACGTTTTTGAGTTATGCACACCATTGAATATCTTATGCGTAAACCTACTGACCAATAAAACAGATTTAAACTAAATCGCACCCATCGCTAAATGACCCTAAGTATCCCTTTTTTTGAATGAGCGAGCCTCGTTCCCCTCTCACCGAAACGGCGACATCTTGAGTCGCAAGCGAAGAGCACGTGCTCGTTGTGAACAAAACGTAAGTTATTTTGAGTTGTAGTTCTATTGTTTAAGTTTTAAACAGTATTATTTTGAGTTGTCGCCTTATAGATAGTTAGTGCTGAGTAAATTAATGTAGCATTTTGAGTTGAACCCACGTAGCTGGCAGAGTTTGTTCTTTATTTTCTTTTATTTTGAGTTGTTGCCGTATTATTGATTTTTTTTTAATTTGTAGTTAGCTCTGTTTTGTTGACTCACAATTCAAAGTCGAGTCATGTTGTTGCTAAAAGTCTACAAATCCATTGCTTTTTTAAATTTGTGGACTGAAACAATTGTTAATGTCAAAAAACTTTATGTGGCTATAAAACACATAAAAGTTTAAGTGCCTATTTTACATTTAGAAACTTTTCGTGACATTTGGAATGATAGCTTATCAAGATCTTAGCTTCACAATAAGGTTTCATTTTAAGCTATTGTTACGGAACCCCAATAAGCAATTTAACAAGAGAAAAGGAAAAATCCAGCAATGAAAAATTGGTATTCTATTACTGTGACAATGATTGGCAGAGAAATTCTCTCAATGTTTAGTAAATCAAGTAACTGATGCGATAGAATTATATTTTTTTCAGAATAGCGCTACAAAAATAAATATTTGGATTTCGTAACGTAAATAATATCTAATTCTTTTTCTTAGGACTCAGTTATTGACAAAGCTCTCCGGTGACAAAAACTTATGAATTATGTTCCAAGTTTTGGTGTCAAAACATCCATCCATCCATCAGCCAATAGACGTCCACTGCTGGACATAGGCCTCCCCTATGGATCTCCAATAAGACCGGTTGATAGCGACTTGCATCCAGCGCGATCCTGCGGCCTTAATGAGGTCATCTGTCCACCTTCTGGGTGGACGTCCTACGCTGCGCTTGCCGGTACGTGGTCTCCACTCGAGAACTTTTCGACTCCACCGGTCATCAGTCCTCCGCGCTATGTGCCCTGCCCATTGCCATTTCAACTTGCTAATCCGTTGGGCTATGTCGGTAACTTTGGTTCTTCTACGGATCTCCTCATTTCTGATTCGATCACGCAGAGAGACTCCGAGCATAGCCCTCTCCATAGCTCGTTGGGCTACTTGGAGCTTACAAATAAGGCCCATAGTAAGAGACCACGTTTCTGTGCCATAAGTCATCACTGGCAACACACACTGGTCGAAAACTTTCGACTTGAGGCACTGAGGTATGTCGGACGAGAAGACACTACGCAATTTTCCGAACGCTGCCCAGCCCAGTTGGATTCGGCGATTGGCCTCTTTGTTGAAGTCGGACCTACCTAACTGGACTACTTGTCCCAGGTAGACGTACGAGTCAACGACTTCAAGAACCGAGTTTCCAACATAAATCGGGGTGGGTAAAACATGGGAATTACACATGACTTTCGTCTTGTCCATGTTCATCTTAAGACCCACCTGTTGAGAAACCCGATTGAGGCCTTCGAGCATCGTGCTGAGCTCTTCCATCGATTTTGCCATGACTGCTATATCGTCGGCAAACCGAAGGTGAGTGAGGTATTCGCCATTGATATTGATGCCGAATCTTTTCCATTCCAGGAGCCTGAAGGCGTTCTCCAAAGTAGTCGTAAACAGTTTCGGAGAAATTACGTCTCCCTGTCTTACGCCTCTTTTTAAAGGGATCGCCTTGGAGCTCTCTTCCTGTACTCGGACTGACATAGTGGCGTTATTATACAAGCACTTCAACACTTCGATGTACCGATAGTCAATACGGCATCGTTGGAGAGACTCGAGCACAGCCCATGTCTCGACCGAATCAAAGGCTTTTTCATAGTCCACAAACGCTAAGCAAAGTGGCAGATTATACTCTTCGGTCTTCTGTATAACCTGCCGCAGCGTATGAATGTGGTCCATGGTGCTAAAGCCTTTTCGGAAACCGGCTTGTTCGCAAGGCTGAAAGTCATCAAGCCTGCGCTCGAGACGGTTCGTAATGACCCTTGAAAACAGCTTATAAACATGGCTCAGAAGTGAGATGGGTCTGTAGTTCTTCAATAAGGTGTTGTCACCT
Source organism: Hypomecis punctinalis (assembly GCA_949316475.1). Lineage (NCBI taxonomy): Eukaryota > Metazoa > Arthropoda > Insecta > Lepidoptera > Geometridae > Hypomecis > Hypomecis punctinalis. Next base: position 1,425,445 of record OX438811.1, read on the forward strand.
TTCTTGAAAAACAACACCACCACGCTTCTGTTCCATGCTTCTGGCGTGATGCCCTCGAGGACGACGGTGTTGAAAAGCTTCTGGAGGACTTTAAGTACCGGTGTTCCACCCGCTCTCAGCAGCTCTGATGTGATACCGTCGTCACCCGGCGCCTTGTTGTTCTTAAGCTGATTCAGGGCCATTCTAATCTCGTACAGGCTGATGTCCGGGATATCTTCGGTGAAGTGTCGAGTCAGCTTGGCTCTTGGATCTTTGGCCGCGCTGCTAACAGGCTTAGCGACCGAAGCGTATAGCTGTCCATAGAACCTTTCGATCTCCTCTAATACCTCTGCCTTGGTCGACGCTACACTGCCATCTTCTCTCTTCAGCTTTGTCAACTGGCTTTGCCCAATAGACGAATTCCTCGCGAACACTTTGGAGCCTTTGTTCTGCTCTATTGTCTCTTTAATATGTTTAGTATTAAAGAGACGAATGTCGCGCCGCACGGATTTTGAAATTTGTCTATTGAGCTGCCTATATGACTTTGCATCATCGGAAGACTGCAGTCTCTGTAAGCGTCGTTCGGCCATAAGATTTAGAGTTTGATCGGAAAATTTTTGAGGTCTCTTTGTACGACGGGGTCTAAAGAATTTAGCACCCACCGTCTGGACAGTTTCTACGAGCCCGTTGTTAATCTCGTCCACCGACGCAAAGTTCTCCAGGCAAGCAAAGCGATTTGAGAGCTCGACCTGAAAGCTCTCGGGGTTCTGGATATGGGCACGAGTAGGCCGGAGCGTAGACTTCATCAGGCGTGACCTTTCGAGTTTAACGTTAATATCCAATGTGCCTCTTACGATTTTGTGATCACTACCGGTTTTCACTCTGTGGATCACGGAGACATCATTAAATATCCATTTCTCAGTGGTCATGATGAAGTCTATCTCATTTTTGGTGGAACCATCGGGGCTCATCCAGGTCCACTTCCTGTGAGGCGGCTTCTGGAAGAAAGAGTTCATCATGAAGAGTTCCTCTCTCTCCAGAAAGTCAGCCAGCCTCTGGCCCCTGGGGTTCCGTTGTCCATATCCAAATTGCCCCACTCTCAGCTCATCATCGCTTCTTTTGCCCAACTTTGCGTTGAAGTCCCCCATAACAACAGTAAAGTGGGTCTTTGACGTATGTATGGCCTGACTTACGTCTTCATACATAGTCTCCACTTCGTCATCTGGGTGTGACGAGGTCGGTGCGTATACCTGAATGACCTTCATCGAATACCTCTTGGATATTCTGAGTATTAGATATACAACCCTGCTCGACACACTTTCGATGGTGATAATGTTGTTTACGAGGGACTTATGAACGAGAAAACCGACACCACCTTGGGACCGCTGGTCACCTTCCCGGTAGTAGAGCAGGTTGCCGGATTTCAGAGTTATCGTGTCCTCCCCCTCTCTACGGACTTCAGACAACCCCACAATATCCCAACGCAACCTGCTCAACTCTTCTTCCAGCTCAGCAATCCTCTCGTCAGTCCTCATTGTGCGCACGTTGTGTGTTACCAGGGCCAGTCGTCGTTTGCGGGAGTGGTAGCCGGGCGTCTGCCAGGGATTCTTAGCACCCCCTTCTCCGCCGTTACCGGGGCCGCTACCGTAGCCCCGGGCTAGCGGAGCTGCTGGGGACTGGGGGCCTGATCTATTTGTTTCTGCCATATATTGGGGGTATTTGCCCATAATCGCCGCGCTGGGCAAGCGTGGTGGCGATCGCAGAAAACGTAGCTTCGCGACAGAGATGCTGCTCCCCATCCCTGCCCTGTGCTATTTTAGCTACGTTTTTATTTGAATGGTTATACCGCCATTAGTCGGTTCCGCTGTACCTCAGTCGGCTCTTACGACACCTGGTACTAGAGGGGGGTGCTATTCTACTCTGCCGACACCCCACGGCTACTACTCTGCCGACACCCCACGGCTAAACGTACAAAAGTTAAACTACGAAAAAAGGTTTAAGAGCCGGTCAAAACATACAAAAGTTAAACTACGAAAAAAGGTTTAAGAGCCAATTTTAATTGATATCACAGGCTTGATGTTATAGTAAAAGATGGTTTAGAATAATTAATCACAGAGCACTACCACATACTATTCTGCATTAAACTTGTTATGCGGTGTGCGATTTTTTGCTACATACTGTAATGAGACTTATAATAGACTAGCTTTTACCCGCGGCTTCGTCCGCATGATATTTTGATTTTTGTGGTATCCCAAACCTTTATTTATCCGGGATAAAAAGTAGACTATGTCACTTTCCGTCTTCCAAACCCGAAGCCCTACCTTGCCACCCTTAATAAAGGAGATGTAAAACAAAAATAAAAAATTGACGGTTGTTCGATTTCTCAGTTGTTCTTGTTTTTAACATTTTTTGAAGCGTACTCTAGAATAGCTCGCAGATAGCAGATTTTTTCCTACTTACTTAACAATTATCGTTATATTACGGAAAATTTACGCAATATCATTGTAATTTATAGCCGTTATTCTGATATATAAGCTATATTGCAAAGTTTCATCTCAATCTGTTCAGTAGTGTTTGCGTGAAAGAGTAACAAACATCCATCCATCCATCCTTTCAAACTTTCGCGTTTATAATATTAGTAGGAAGTAGGAAGGATGTGTTATTCTGATACACATATATTGTGTATCAGAATAACACATCCTTATTAATAATAAATCCTTATTGCAAAGTTTCATCTCAATCCGTTCAGTAGTACTGTTTGCGTGAAAGAGTAATAATATCAGTAGAATATCTGTCTGTTGATATTTAGTAGCGTGGGTTAAAAATATCACAATAGTTGCCACCCATCACACCCATCACCCATAGAAAGGACATCTTATGCGCTTGCCGGTGTGGTCACAATAAATGTCAATGTCATATTGACATAATAATTAATTTTCGTAAAAAAATCGCAAAACCGTGTACATAATTTGAATAGTTTGCACGAATTGATGATATCTATGTATCATTATTGTTATGTATCATATCATGCATTCTTGTTGATTTATCAAAAACGGCTCAGCCGATTTTGATAAAGTTTAAACAGGATCACCTCGAGAGTATATTCTTTCGAACTAATGTTTTTTAAATCGATTCACAATTGTTGAAAATATCGATATACCAACACGATACACAAAAAAATACACCAATTCAAACATAGTATATCTCCTTCTTTTTGGAAGTATTATATTTTCAATAGAAAACTTCAAATGATAAAACGTTAAAAATACTTAACAAAATAAAGGTCTTATTTGGCGATGAACGTGGATCTCAAAAGACATATAAGTAAGCCCCGCGAAAGGTCAGGTGACGATAATACACCTCTCTCGTGAGCTTATTCAAATTACAGCCTAAAAATAACTCCGCGAGATAAATAATAAAATAAAAAATGCTTCGACAGTGCCTTTTACTTCACATGTAAGACTTTTTCTAATTTTATCACATAAAAATCATTTTGAAATAACTTCCGATCACCAAGTTAAGCAACTTTCGGCATGGGCAGTCTTCGGATGGGTGACCGCTGGAGGTAGTTACAACTAAGCGTTACCATGAGTGGCGTGTTAAAATGTAAATCCCGGTTGTTTTAGCCGTTTATCCATGTAAGAGGTTTTTGGCGGTTTTAAAACTCGAACACCAGGACCTAGCCATTTACTTAATAAACACAGAGATAGTTAATAATTAAAATAAATAAATATCAGCAGCTCCCTACCGCCTAAGCAATAGCAATCGTAATAGCAATCGTTTATGGCTTCATTTTAGTCATTTGGCACCGCCTATGTGACGTTAGCCATCAATTGCTTTGCGCGGACTGCGAAAGCAATCGTTGAATGAACAACTTTGATGGCTAACGTCACATAGGCGGTGCCAAATGACTAAAATGAAGTCATAAACGATTGCTATTACGATTGCTATTGCTTTAGGCAGTAGGGGGGCGGGTCAGTCATCTTACACATGGTTTCTGACCCCAAAATAAGCAAAGCTTGTGGTATGGCTGCCAGAGACTGCTATACTACACAATTAAATTTATTGTAACATAATGACAAAACATAATGAACATGAACTACTCCATATAAATCTACTCGCACAATCGCTTTTCGTGTGCAGGCATGTGTGCAGCGGTGGTATTATAATGTCAAAGTTAAAGTCAAATCATTTATTGCAACATATGAAATTTACATGCGGTTCTTAGTTAACATGTTTTGTATAGTGATACATATGACCCTATAAGGGTATGGCAATTTTATTATTTGTATTGAAACGATTTATTATTATGTTCTCTAGATTATCGGTAAAAAAATCGTCTAATGTATAATAGCATTTCGATAATAGGATTATTTTTAGTTGTTTTATGAAACAGTTTTCTCTTTCGATATCTTATAGATTATTTGGCAATTTATTGAATATTTTTATAGCCATAGAATTTGGGCTCGAACTGTGCATTGCTAAGTTAGATTTTGGTTCTACGAGTCTATATTGTGATTTAATTTTGTGCGATTTATCAGACGCTTTGTTAAAATATTCAGGGTGCTTTTTGACAAATTTGCATATTTCAAATATATAAATAAGATACCAGGGACGTAATTTCAAGTTTTATAAATTATGGTTTATGGATTTTGGTTTGGTAATATCGGGAGTTATTTATATTTGCGAGAATACGAATACATTTTTTTTGTATTATGAATACTTTATGGGCGTTTACACTATTCCCCCATTAAATAATTCCATATTGGAGCCACGAGGACGCAAAGGCAAAGGCATGTTTATGTTTGTATTGTACAGCATATGACAATACAAATAAGATTAGGTATTTTAAAGCGCTTTACTCATATAATCATTCCAAGCGAGTTGAGCGCTGTTGCTCAAGGCTTGGTGCACCCACGGCTTATCTCTGGGCTACAGCTGGCAGCCCGCCACCTCCTTTTGTCGGCCTTTTGATGCAGTGAGATGTTTGTTGAAGATAGCTGATTGTGTCTTATATATTTTTAATAAACTATTGTTCAGTGTTAGATACATAACTCAGTGTTAATTTGCAAAGGCTTTGAGAGTTGCAGGTATATAAATAAATATATTAAATATATAGAATATTATTTTAGACAGCTCTATACATTGAAAATATTTGTCTAAAGTACAGGTACAGTTGTCTCATATTGCTACAGCTTAGATAACTTGAAGTCCGTACACTCAATTTTACTGGGGTCAGCAAAAGTAGGCAGCTGCTCTTCCAAAAAAAATCTCTAGCTAGCTTACTTGAGTTTGAGTAAAAGATAAATATTTACCTACGTAATTAAATCTTTATCAAAAAATATACAATTTTGACGTATATTTATATCACGCTTTATTGATAACGAGCATTTCAAAGCTGCATACTTCATTCGAAATTCTACGGGACGATCCGATTATATTACCAGAACCATTGAAGTAAATAAAACAGCTGATAACTCCAATAGAATGACGTTTATCGTTCCTCATTCAGCTGAACAAGAGCACGTCAAAATGGCGGGAGAATTTCCGACTCGAATATTTTGTGAATTCGACATCCGCCATAAATTCAGCACATTTCGATTACTGCAAGAGAAAATGCCAAAACTCATGACGACAACTTTTAGAAATGCTACAAACTTTATTCTGATATTTTTTTATACTGGAATGTTTCATGGATTACCTCATAGATGATGATGTTATGTCAATAAGTTTACCTCACCAGGAGAGTTGCTGCGCAATTGCAAATTTGTAGATCAGCGGAGGTATGGGCTGGAGATATTTGCAGATTATACCACACTCTAGATTCGCTATAAAATTTGACGTTAGTTAGCTTTGAAGATCAAGGAGCTAAATACATTTTTTTGACGAACTATTAGGTACGTAGGTACATCATTTTTTACAATTTCCAAACTGAGTATGATACTAATTTAGATATCTTTATTGTTTCTAGAGCATTATCTTTCAAACTAGAGTGTGCACCTCCCTAGGGGGCGAAGCAAGATATATAAGGGAGCGCTGACGTTGCGGCAAAATATTTCAATATTTACCCCAAAATGACAGAAGAAACATTCATTGAAAATGTTTTTAGCCTTTTCTAGTACTTATTACTGCGATAGGGCATTGTTAACAGTTGTTGAACAAACTGTGGATTGCTGGTATTTTATGTTGCGCATCATCTGCTGTACGTTACCTAGGATGTTGTCAAAAATAACAGTGGCTTACAATTTAAAATTTCAGTAGCTTAGAAAAAAAAACATACCTGTAGGTATAGGTGTTTATCCGACAATCTTCACACTAAAAATATTCATTTCATGGATTCGAAAATGAAGTTCCGGCCTGTATCAATCATTTAAAAAGAGCCTTTCAAAATATATTTGATTCAAAATTATTAAATATCGTATTACAATGTTTTTTCTTAGACGCCCCGATTTATTGAATTTCGACATAAACAACTTGTCAAGTAGGGTCCTTGCGGCCCGGGCCTGAGGGCACAAAGAACCTCTTACTACCGGGTTAACGGAATCACTTATACATATTTTAAGAAGTGGTTAAAGATTGGTTAAGAAAATGGGCCACTAAAACTATTATATAATGAACATTGAACACCATAAGACTTATTGACGTGATAACGTATTTTATATCGATAAACGCTGGCTGCAAGCACGAAAAAGCATGTCCATAGTCATGTTCTGCCTGAGCGGAGCGTGCAAGCGAGAGCGCGGAACAAGCAATAGAGAGGCGCGATCCGCTTAAGTGTTCGGCACACAATCACATAAAACTATCGTTCGTGTATCGACTTTACAGACAAACATTTTATTTCACATTCAACGCAATAAAGGAGCGTCAGGAACATATTTTAATCACAAATTACTGCGCTCAATGGTTCATTTGATTTATACAATAATTTAAAATATGATCAAAAAATATTAAAAATATGATCAAAAATATTTAAAATATGTATTTATGAAGTTTGTTCTTGAACACCTCGATTTATTGAACTTTGACATAAAGAAGTATTCAACTAGGGCCCGCGAGGCCCGAAGGCAGAAATAATCTTTTACTTCGGGTTAACGGAATCACTTGAACATATTTTATGAAGTGGTTAAAGATTGGTTATGAAAATCGTCCGATTGAGGTGTAATTGGAACTCGATATTGGTGTAATTTAAATACATCTAAATAAGTGACTTTTGAAATTTAGACAAATAAGAAAGCTTAGAATGGTTTTTTTTTTATTAGATTTTTAACTCCTATGCTTTAATTTTGTACGAGCGCCGATCGCATTGCGATCTTCACGTGTAGTGTTCGTACACATGCACAATGTGTTAGTTTGTGTATCCGATAGAGCTACCGGTCGTACACACTCATGTGTTCAAAACCGCGTGCACTCTTGATTTGTAACAAGTACTTAGATATATCATAGCTCTCTAGTAAATGCTAACTAACGTGTTAACGTCTAACATTTTGAAAATTATTTATACCTATTTGTTTGAAATCTGAACGTGCACATTTTCTTATTTTAAAGTTGCAATATTTTATCGCTATACAGGGTTATTTCTAATCAATTAGCATCCTCTTAGGGGCTTATTCTGTACATCAAAACTAACAACTTTTGTTCTGCGACTTTTGTCAAAACTAAAAAAAAACCGGACAAGTGCAAGTCAGGCTCGCACACCGAGGGTTCCGTACAAATCCAGAAAATTTCACAAAATTGGGAAGTTCGTTGTTAGAATCTCAATACTCATCATCATCATCGACAAAAGTTTTTTTTTCTTTTCTCGTCATTCATCGAAAATTGCTAAAATAATTAAAAACCTGTTTTAGCATGTGCTAATGAAGCTTTTTTATATGATACCTTACATGATACGATTTACGCACTTTGAATTTTAAACCCATATTTTGTGAATTTTGAAGCCCTATTTTTTTGTGATTTAAATAAAAACGTACAGTTTTCAGATTTATTCCTAAATGTGTACTCTAAGGCAATGCTTCTCGCCAAATTTCATAGTTCTATGTCAACGGGAAGTACCCTGTAGGTTTTGATTTTGTATGTTTTGTTTGATGAGTGTACGGACCCAGCAAAATAATGATACTAAATATTCACCATAAAACGTTTATTAGATCGTACTAGATCACAGAATTACAATAGTCAGATCACACATAAAAGGAAATATCCAAATATTAGTACAAAAAACTTAAAACGTACTGATATTGCGTTTTAAGGAGGTTCAGCGCCATCTATCGAGCTCAATCCAAACTAGTTTACTAAATAATCAGATAGATGGCGTGAGCTGTTATTTACAATATTGAACAGTGAGTGTCGAAATATGCAGTTTTTTGCGACATAAACGGCTCTAACTTCTTTATATGATAACGGAGAAGTTTTTCTTTACGCAACTGTAAGAAATCATAGATATACGAAGACAGTTTAAATTTCAACTCGATATCTTTACGCGTTCCCGAGATAAAGAGTCTTGACATACACACAGACGGACAGACAACAAAGTGATCCTATAAGGGTTCCGTTTTTTCCTTTTGAGGTACGGAACCCTAAAAAATGGTGTTCCATACAAAAATATCGTTCACCCGCGACCAGCTATGGAACAGCTGATTTTTTTTAGTTTTGGCAAAAGTTGCAGAACAAAAGTTGTTAGTTTTGATGTACAGAATAGGCCCCTTAAAGGATGCTAATTGATTAGAAATAACCCTGTATAGACATAGCAACGCTTAATATTTGAGACATTTCTTCTGTATTCATAACTCCATTTTCAGTGGATTGTTACAAACAGGTAGTTCGATTAATTTCGAAATAATATTTTATTTCGTTTAAATATTAACGTTTAACCCGTTTTATTCGTGGAATAAACAGAAGAAGCGGGTTTTATCTGTGTTTTCGCTTCAATATTCACACAGAAACTCGTCATTATGTCAGTATCGGATGTACAAAGTATTTTATTGGGCTTTTGTTACGTATCAGTATCAATGTTCGATAAATTGACATGACGAAATTGTACCCTTCTCTGGAACTGACACTTCATGAAAATATCAGAGGGTAAGGGATAAAAATCGAAGACAAATAGGTATTCACTGGGTACCTACGTTGTTGTGCAACCATGTCATACTTTTAGTGGTAGATATCGTTACATCTAAAGCTGGGTACTCACTTAGCAGTGTAGCATGTAACGTATCAGATACGGTATGAAGTGAGTACGTAAGCACGAGCCCGCTGCGAGCCGCTCGCGCGTGGAATGCTGTAAGCTCGCAGCGACCCACCTAGTGGCGGTATCACAAAGACGGCTCGCAGTGTGCTCAGGGACGGCGACAGGGCCGCTTGTGTGGTGAGTACATAGGCGCGAGCTTCAAACGAACTTATTCGTATTCATTATGGTCTGGACTGAAGAAAAAATATTAAATCTAATTGAGGTTTACAAAAATACTCCAGTATTGAGGGACCCTAAAGATAAAGGAGTTGCTCGATCTAGTCCCACCTGCCCCTTTCTTCTATCGTACGGCTAGACAGACGCGACCAAAGCGCCACCCTTTTATGGTGGACATCCCACGCGTTAGAACAAAGCGTTTTGAGTCCACATTCCTCATACGAACTGCCAGAATATGGAACGCTTTGCCTAAGTCTGTCTTTCCGTTAAAGTACAATGTAGGTGTCTTCAAATCTCGAGTAAATAGGTATCTTCTAGGTAAGCGTGCTACATCCTAGACCGCATATCTGCTTTACATCAGGCAGTGTGTAGTCAAACGCAAACCTATTTGAAATAAAAAAATAAAAAAAAAATATTAAAAAAAACATGTAAATATGGATGCTTGGGAAAATATTGCACATGCTATGGATTGGGTACGTCGGGCGTACAACAGTAAAGTAAGATGATCACATTATTATCTTGCTACAGGAGAGAGAAAATGAATATTGTACATAAAAAAAATTATAATTGTACAGAACGCAGCACTAGCCACTATTTGAGACATGTTGTCGATTGCGTCGTCGCGAGCACTGCGGATCCGTCAGCTCGTAGATAGATACGCGGTGGACCGTGGACGAGCCGTACCCACATGCAGGTTGATACCGTATCTGATACGTTACATGCAACACTGCTAAGTGAGTACCCAGCTTAACGTTTACTATGTCACAACAAGTTTAACTACGCACAGTTATGCTCAGTACAGCAATTTTAAAATCTCGAAATTAATGACTATCAAAATCAGAGTTATAATATTAAGAGCTGATTAAATTTAGTGTAAAGCTCTTCGCGTTCACAAATAAGAAATAGAAAGAAATGCTTAGCTTACATCCTATTAATTATTATTGAGCAAATTTTAAGTGCAATAACTTGTACTTATTGCACTTATGACTAGGAGACAATATCACAAAAAAATAATCTAAACAAAAATGGTATATAACTCTAAGTTACTGTCGAAATGGCTAGGTTTTTTTTTTTTTTTTTTTCTTTGATCACGAATATGTATACTGTAACTCAATTTGGCCAAATAGTCGAGTTATTGCCCTTTTCATAAGAACGGCAGAAGTGTCGTCCCCTGTTGTTATTCAAAACTAATTTTAATGGGTGAAAGTGAAAATCGCTTTTAGTTATACTCAGTCTGTTGATATCTAATAAAGACGCAAACTAGATCATAGCACGCACGGCATGTATTCTTAATCAACTACTGTTTTTTTTAATAGTCCACTGCGATTAGGCCATTTCCACCACGCTGGTCTAGTGCGTGTTGGTGGATTCACATACGTCATCGAATTTCTTCAACAGACGTTTGCAGGTTGCCGCACGATGTGTTCCTTTACCAAAAGCCAGTGGTGTGAACTTCCATGTTTTTTTGCGTGGCGTGTTTCATAAACAACTACTTTGAAATAAACTCGAAACTCTAGTACCATCTAAAACAGCACTCATAGGTTAGGTAATAAAATATTAAGCATGCAAACATTCCAAAAACTTAAATTTAGAACATTTTATGTGTGAGAGAGCACACAGAGCACTACCAAATCTAAATTGGATTTCCCTTTGTTGGCCAGACTTGTTACCCGGTATTTTCGCTGTAACTTGAGATTTATTATTTTTGTTTTTTAATTTGGAGTTTTTTCGCTTGGCGGGCGTTCTCGCTTTGCCGCGAATAAAATTGTCTGTTAGACTCTTTGTTAACTGTTACTTTACCCTGTTTCTTTTTGGTCGAGTCGGTTTACGTAAAAATTTATTTTTAATTTTGTAAGATTAAAATGTGAAGCGTCTTTGGCACGAAAACAGAGCTGTTTTCTAAGTTTTTGAGTTATAGATAGCTAGTTTTATATTATACTAGTTTTTGCTCACGGCTTCGCACGCATACGCAATATATCATTATAATTTATAGCCTATGTGTTATTCTGATATATAAGCTATATTATTGCAAAGTTTCATCTCAATCCGTTCAGTAGTTTTTGCGTGAAAGAGTAACAAACATCCTTACATCCATCCATCCATCCATCCTTCCATCCTCACAAACTTTCGCGTTTATAATAATAGTAGGAAGTAGGACTAGTATTTATTCGCGGCTTCGCCCGCATGATATTTAGATTTTTGACGCAATATCATTATAATTTATAGCCTTTGTGTTATTCTGATATATAAGCTATATTATTGCAAAGTTTCATCTCAATCCGTTCAGTAGTTTTTGCGTGAAAGAGTAACAAACATCCATCCATCCATCCTCACAAACTTTCGCGTTTTTCTTCTTTTTCGTCGTGTCGATAATCCAAATACATATTTATAAGGTTTTTTCCCAACGTTTCGTAACTGCCACTCCGCGAGGAGATGCATGGTGCAGGTCCTGGAGAGTGAAGGTTGGGCCCTGAGGGCATGCAAGCTAGTGCTGCATGCCCTCAGCTTTGCACCGTGGCTCCACACTCGCATTGAGCGCTCTTTGAGTGTCCCCATTTCACGAGGTTATCCCTGCAGCTCACTTGGGTCCGGAGTCGATTTAACGACTTCCACGTGGGCCACGGGAGGTCACCGCCAGCTGAGAGTTGTTCAGATGGCGCTATATAATCAGGTGGTGGGGCGAGTGTGTCTTTCCAATGTTTGATGTAGGGTTCTCTGGGGAGAAGATCAAGTGCAGTGGTTCCTGATAGAAAGCTGTTACGGCTCTTCAGGCGGTTTTGCGTTTATAATTTCGCTTTCGCTACTTTCGCGTTTATAATATTAATAGGAAGTAGGATGTAGCTATGTTTAGAAAGTGTAACTGTAATCATATTATCATCTGTAGAATTCATCATCATCATATCAGCCATAGAACGTCCACTGCTGGACATAGGCCTCCCCTAATGCTTTCCAATAAGACCGGTTGATAGCGGTTTGCATCCAGCGCGATGTTGCGGTCCTAATAAGGTCATCCGTCCACCTTATGGGTGGACGTCCTACGCTGCACTTGTCGGTACGTGCTCTCCACTCAAGAACTTTTCGACCCCATCGGTCATCAGTTCTCCGCGCTATGTGCCCTGCCCATTGCCACTTCAACTTGCCAATCCGCTGGGCTATGTCGGTAACCTTGGTTCTTCTACGGATCTCCTCATTCCTGATTCGATCTCGCAGAGAAACTCCGAGCATAGCCCTCTCCATGGCTCTTTGGGCTACTTGGAGCTTACTAATAAGGCCCATAGTGAGAGACCACGTTTCTGTGCCATAAGTAGAATTCAAACAGTCTGTAGAATTCTGTAGAATTAGTTCTGTAGAATTCAAACAGTTGAAAATAGGCTTCTCTAATAGATTTTTAATAACAAAGGTTGGAAGCGGCTTGGACCCAACGTGTCTTTTTTCAATACTTTAAAATTTAATTTATAGTTTTTCAATACCTACTTGTGCCAGTCTGGTCTAGCCGCATTAATTCGTACTAGAGTGTTGCACATTTTCACATCCATCAAGCTAGCCAATAACGGGGCAGTGAAATCATTATTATACGAAATCGAATATTTTTGCACGTGATTACTACTTTCCTCCTAATGTGTTCTTTTCAGTGATGTTAAAATCTTTATAAGTAGGTACATAAAATCAACAAATAATACCTACCACATAAAACTTGCCCATGGAGGGCTCAGCTCTAGAAACGGTCTGCAACATCAAGTTATACAGGGTAACTGATAATCAATTAGCATCCTTTTAGGGGCTTATTCTGTACATCAAAACTAACACTTTGTTCAACGACTTTTGTTCAACGACTTTTATCAAACGATCTATTTGAATTTTAAATATAATGATCTATTTCCAGGACTAACACGGAAAAATACTTACGAATAGGTACCTGGTACAGCCTCAGTATTGGATTGTTTTTGAACTCACAACCTTACAATACTTCACCTACCGTTCTCAAGGGATAAAACTTCATTTAGCATTCTGCATTTTCTCCTTAAATCCTAGTAATAAACTTTTACAGGTGTTTTAAGCTGCGAGGAGCACTCGACAATATTTAAGTTTATTTTCTAGCACTTATTTTTATTTTCTGTTTAAGGCGTACTGAAATACAGCTGCTAGAATATTTTACGGCGCAGGCAGTTAATTAGGAAAGCAATGATCTTTTACGATCCAGACATTGAGATGAGTGCTAGGTCTTTGTTAAGTGTTTATTTTAAGGATTTTAAGCTTTCTTGCTTTTTTTTTGAGATTTAGTTCAAGTTTAGTCATCGCTTAAAGTGATAAGGCCGCCATTGTACTATCTTATTTTAAGTTAGTTGTCAATACTTTTTAACAGACTTCACAATTCGTCAGTATTCTTTGACCTACGAACCACCGGAGGAGGTACCTATACAATTCGACGCGTATATATATATTTTTATGTATAACTACGCATAACTTTTTTCATAGTAGTCCGATTTCAATAATTCTTCTTTTATTGGAAAGAGTATACTTTGAAATTGGTCTCATTTAAATATTATCGAAATTGGCTGAGCCATTTTTGATAAATCAACTATAATGTGAAATATATTACATCGATCATAATATTTGTATTCCAGCGGTGCGCCCCGGCTTCGCACAGATGTATTATACATATAAACATTTCTCTTGAATTACTCTATCTATTAAAACAAACTGCATCAAAATCCATTGCGTAGTTTTAAAGATATAAGCATACATGTGGACAGACTGCGGAAAGCGACTTTGTTTTATACTATGTAATGATTCTGTACACGGGTGAAGTTGGTCATGCTATTTTTTGCAAAAAATAATTATTTGTATGTGCTACGCGATTTATTCGTCAATTTTTATATTATTATTTATGTTGCTTAGTTATGTTTTTTTTTGTTCGGTCTATTGGTAGATTGATAGGGTCCCCTAGTAGCAGTAGTACGGAGTCATTTTCAAAAATCAACGGTCAACTAAACTGAAAGCTATTCTAATTTTTACACGGTTAAAGTAGGATGTGCCATGCAAAGTGTGCGCAAGCGTTCCCGCAATACCGACGCAGATGTAGAGAAGAACACCCCAGGATTGTAGTGGGTACACCGCCTCAGGCGGGATTTCCTCATAACCACCCTGTCTCCCCCGGAGTAGGGTGTTATCCATACAGGATTATCTGTGAGTAAAAAAAATGCTAATTTGTATTCTCTTTTGTTTCAGGTAAGCCACTTTTACTACACACTGAATGTCTTGGAAGATTGCGGCTTCAAAACTTTACCAGGTAGAATATGTTCAGATTTTGAATACAAACTTACTACACTTATATACTATCTACCTTAGAGCAAATAAAAAAATCAAGAGAGAATGTTGTGAACAAACAAGTGAAGCTGACCAAAACTACGCCTCGCCGTGTAAAAACAATCACACACACATCAACGTACAAGGAAACTACGCCTTGGCTTGTCAGTCGAACTATGGCGGCGCAGCAGTGACGCACTCACACATGTATAGAAAACCGGCTTCACTTGACTGTTCAACGACGTTCCCTCTTGATTTTTTATTTGCTCTGAGCTATCTACATATTTGCCTACTCTTTTTATGTATTGTATAGCTTGAAACAAACTTCTTGGTGGCTGTGATGTTCGCTACAAACTGCGGATAACCCAATCCTCGCGCAAGTCCGGATCCGCAGCTTGTAGCAAACGTCACAGACGCCAAGTATGTTGCTTCGGCCTCTAAACAGTCATAATAATACAGAGTGTATTTATGGACGACAGCGACATATTGTACTAGTCATAGTCATATTTATTGGTAAAACTTTTTACATGTCAAATAAAAGTGTACAATAATTCTATAACTAACAATATTTGTAAATAATACATTTATGTAATAATACAATATTACAAAATTTACAACAATATTACACACGGTTCACCGTGAATGTAGTTATAATTAAATTACTTTGTTGTTGTATTAACCTACTTAGTATCAATAGTATTTTACCAAATACTTAAGTACTGTTTTATAATAATCATGATGTGTTCACATGTTTTGGAATATGGTTTAGCTCATAGTTCTTATCACTACAATATTTAAGCATATTATTGACTGTATTCTGTTTTGTGTACCAAATAAATAAATAAATAAACACCATTTAAAAACACTTATCTTATAATAACCTTATAAAATTCTTCGAACTAATAAAAAGCTTGCTCTATTAGCCACTTTTTTAGTTTAAACTTGAACGACTGCAGAGACAGCTGCAGTGACATCTTCAGGCAGATTATTATAAACAGTCGGGCCCATGATATGCGTCAACTTGGAGGACTTCTCCAACGATGGCGGAACGGTCAATAACTTGTGCCTGCCGCGGGTTGGATACGCGTGCTTAGAACCTCGCTCAGGCATGCTCATCAATATGACCAGCTTTTTTACACATTTTGTCGAAACATGGATGAACTTTTTCGATGGAATGGTTGGTTTATTTTTCAGGGTATTGGCGTTGGATGCGTTGTAAAAAAATCATTATGATGAGTATTCAAGGATGCAAAAAAAGTTCAAAAATAATTTATTGTTTTTAAAATTAATAACATGATTCTATAAGCTATTAATAGTAATATATCACTATAGCAAAAATAGTTAATTTTATCCTTTCCAACATAGACCAGACATAATTTCCAATTTCAAGTAAAGTGTGAGTGTGCGTTTGTATGTATGTGTGTGTGTGCCTGTTTGTGTATGTATGTATCTCCATCGTCTAGATTTACATCTATTATTTAATTCCTGTATATTTATATTATGGATAGATAGATAGATAAACACTTTATTGTTAACACTAAAATACAATTCAGAAAAAATACACAGAAAGGAAAAAATAAACAAGCGACATAAAATAGTGCAACAAAGGGCGGCCTTATTGCTAATAGCAATCTCTTCCAGGCAACCCTTTCTTCTGGATATTTTCTGGTTTGTATGTTAGAGATCATTTTACTTAGTAATACGTACTGAAACTTACAGGAAAAATATTTTATTGACAAAAATCACTCAAAATCAGACTCAGCAGGCTATATTTCGATTTTACAAATAATTCGACGGAACCCATCTGATCGTCCGTCGGCGCGACCTCACAAATTCGATAATGTAGCATAACTTAGCCCATCTTCCCCTTCTGACATCGTGCGAATTTCCGCCGTATTGTAAAGGCTTAAGATCCTCAGGAATGCACGGATAATGTTGTAAGTAATACCGTTTTAGGTACAGCTATTAAGTTATGGAACACATTACACGGATTAAAAATATTACAGATGGTAATGTCATGGAAAAATAGTAATCATTTAATAAATATGATTCTCATCAAATATTAAGATTTAGTTTTAGAAGTTTACATAGTTTATGTGGTTCGTGGTGATATTTCTTTAACTTTATGCTATTTACAAAACAATAATTAAAATTGTATTTAAAAAAAATGGTACATATATTTTAGTACAAAAAACTAAAAAAAACTGCTGCCTAAAAACTCTGACACCAGGGCTAGCCACGCGGCCTATACGAACTTACTTACTTACTTATTTTAGTACAGAAGTTGTAAATAAACACTTATCGTTATGTTCCAGAAGCATCACTAGGGAGTTAAGTTCCTATTCCAAGTTAACTTGTTTTCTAAATTAGATCACGTCGCTTAGTTTGTCACTTAACATTTACTTAGGTTATAAGTAAGAGACTGAGATTTTCCGTCACTTAGGTTCTGGATGTATTATAGGCATTATAAAGTTTTATTTGTACTTACTACTAGATATTTGTAGTGAAATAAACACACATTCAAGGTCTAAAACATAAACACGTACAAATAAGTATTTAAATCTTTAGTGAAAGTAATAACGTAGTAACAATAGTAAAAATTTTTTTTTTTACTGTGTTGTCATAGTCATTTATTGATAACACCACTGTTACAAGTCAAAATTTAAATACCATTGGCAATAATCTATTTCAATACATACAAAACAACAAAACACTTCATATAAATCGTATATGAAATCAATGATTTATTATTATAATGTCAATGAGTATAGATTGAATGTCACAATAAATAATAAAACATACTCGTATTATATCAAATAACACATTAATCAAAACAAACTAACATTATATCAAATACAAATTAATCAATTAAACCAAAATGCTGGTGTTTATTTGGCTCAACGTATAAGCATTGCCATTCAGCGTGGCAATGCTGCCAGCATGCTAGGCACGCTGCCAATTGGCAGTGGGCTTGAGCACTTGGATTATCTTTAGACCTTCAAGGGTCTGTGAATGATCCAATTGCTTTCTATGTAGTAGTAGTGTAGTATTGTCATTAATAAATAAAATTAATTAAACATGTTATTCAATTGCATGTAACATATATTCCCTCTTTTCTCTTAAAATAATATATTTGTGCAAAAAGAAAAGCGTCGTAGGTGAGGTCGCCCGTGTGCCATTTTACTAATTTTGTTAGGTTGACAACACTGCTCTGTCATTACTAGTACAACCAATAGGGTTTGATATTTGGTAGACGCCAATTCCGCTTTCATCAGTAGTTTCGCGTCTACCAAGTAGTCGGTACCTTGCCTGCTGATTAAAATCTTAATGTTAGTTCACCGTAACGCCACGACGGTTCACTTTTTGCACAAACTCTACTCCAAGTTTACACAGGGTTACCTGCTTGCTCTGTACTTAGTCAAAAGAAGGTGATTAAGAACCTCATTATAAACAACTTTTACTATGGGGCCAATCTGAAATTAGACAAAAAAACAGTTATTTCATACGAAATCGCAAATTAAAATTATGACACAGCTATTTTACTCGAACTCAGGGTTGACCCCATACTAAAAAGTGTTCATAATAATAGTTTGAATTACTGCTTTTTGGCTTAGTGCACCGGTTCTGGATAACCCTATAAATACACAATCAGAGTCAATATTAAATCTGACTGCTTCTTTTAATATTTTTGTACACTTCACAGGAGACTATAATACAGGCTTACTGTTAATCAATTAGCACCCTTTGAAGGCCTTATTCTATACATCAAAACTAACAACGTAATTTCTGCGACGTTTGTCAAAACTAAAAAACAGCTCTTCCATACATTTTGTCAAGGGTAAGGGATATTTTTCTATGGAACAGCATTTTTAGTTTTGAGATTTGACAAAAGTCGTTGATTTTCATCAACGACTTTAGTTGTTAGTTTTGATGTACAGAATAAGCCCCTAAAAGGATGCTAATTGATTACCAGTAACTTAGCATAATATCGACGGTTGAAAGGCAATAATTACCAAGCGACATATTGGCAACTTTACACCAGAGCGTTTTAAAGTTTTATTTTTTGGAAAAAAAAACATATAAAATTTTCTATTACTCATTTCTACTCGGTTCTAATAGATTATAAATGAAATTTAAAAGCTTTATGAACTGTCATTTAAAAAATATGATTTTTCTCAATAATTTAAGAGATAGTGTCGGTTAGTAAAATTTTGATCAAAATCACAAACAGGTAAAAATTACTAACCAAAAACAAATTTTTATCATAAAGCATGTAAAATTAACTAAACCCCAATATTTAATGATTATATTTGAAGCAAAATGATGCATCCAGAATAAATAGATGTTTAACACAGAGGTAAAATGATCGAAATAAAAAGATAAACCACTTTACTGCCAGGCAATTTCAACCATAGTCCTATTTAAATAAGGTAAGTGTAGGACAAAAAGTCCTACACTTACCTTCCAAAAAGGAACAACCTAACAAAAATTTTTAGGTTTGTACACTACATTAGAAAATTTTGCAAAAGTTTTCAACGGATATCGTCATCACCAATTCTCAAACAGCCCTTGTAGTTATCTACAATCACTCTCAACTGAGTATGAACCTCATCTGATGATGAATGAAAAAAAATGCTATCAAAAATATTGTCACAATAAAAACTACTTTAAATTAAAACTTTAAAGTTGACATCGGTTTCTGGAAAACCTATCTAAATATTTATAATAAAAATCAACCATGTTAAATCATTACCTATTTTATTGTTAATTATTGTTTCTATTAATTTGTCGTCGTCGTTGTCTTTGCAGACATTGCACAGCTGGACTAAGGCCTCCCCTATAGATTTTCAATAAGATCGACTGGAAACGGCTTGCTTCCAGCACGATGCTGCGGTCTTGATGAGACCTTCCGTTCATCTCGGAGGTGGACCCATAATCTAGATATCAAGACTACGCTGCGATTAGGCCCACAGTAAACGATCACGTTTCAGGAACACACAACTGTTGCAACTCTCGTTTTGAGGCAGTGAGGTTCATCGGATGAAAAGACGTCATTTGGTTTTCCGAACGCTGCCTAGCCGAGTTGGATTCAGCGATTGACCTCCTTCTTGAAGTTGGATTTATCTAGCTGGACTACTTGTCCTTCTTTTTTCCAAAGAAATATTTTATGGATACCACCCCGCCGAGGGAGCAGGGTGGTTATGTGGGAGTTCCACTGATCGGTGTACCCACTACAAACCCCGGGGATGTTGCTGCCTATATGCTGGAGCTGCGGGGACGCGTTCGCACTCGTTCGCGGCTCCTAGGACCTTGCCCTATTTAAGGGTGGATTTTCACCCTTCTTTCCTCAAGTGGCGCGGGGAAATACCGCACGCTCTTCCTAGCGTAGCCCTCGGGCTACGCTTTTCATGCAACGAACTCCCTCGAATTTGTTGCCCAAGCCACCTGTTACGGGGTCGAAGGAGAGCGTGGAAAATCCTCCGACGTCCAGTTCTTTGGCGGCGCATCGGGAGTTCCGAAAAGTTCTCCCTTTCGCGCTCCACCGTTTCCTTTCGACACAAGCGCAACATAACTTGTTCGCAAAAGGAAACGGCCGTCTCCCACGATCTCTCACAACCAAGCATTGACTGAATCAATGCTGGAAGCGAGAGATCAGTTCCTACACTTGCGACGAGGCTTCGGCGCTCATTTGCCCATGCTGAACACTCCTCCAAAGTGTGTTGCGCCAAATCCTCGTCGCAGCCGCAGTGGTGGCACTTTGTTGTCGGTTCTCTTCCAGCTATGCGGCACAAGTACTTTTCGAAGCATCCATGCCCAGAAAGCACCTGCGAGTGTTGCACGAGCCGGAAGATAAGTGACCCATGCGCCCTGTCCAGCCAGTCAACGAGGACGGGCTGTATAGCTTCAACGGTCCAGCTGCCAGTTGTATGCTTGGCCAGCTCTTCCTTCTACTCCTCGAGCATGCATGCAAGTGCCGAATTCTGCCCGCGTTGGCGGAGCTCCGTGCGCCACGAGTACCTTGTGTTTACTGATTTTAACGATTTACTGTGTTGTCTGAAAATAAAATTATTTATTTATTTACCTCCACTACTAAATCCCATTGAGGTGACCCAGCCAAAAGGCATGTCGCGTCACACGAAATAGTGCGATAACCTCTGACTACCCCGATGGCCATTGCGCGTTGTGGTCACTTTAGAAAAGCGACCGTTTCTCGGTTTAGCATATAACCCCGTACAAGGCCATCGACCACACCACTCCAAGATAAAAAAGACGACTAGCGGCAATTGGTTCCCCAAGATTAGGAAGAAGGCGTTTAAGTGACCCAGCCGCACCCATTATTCGAGGAACTAACTGGGTGAAATGCTCCCAAAAGTTCCACTTTTCATCGAGGTGTAGCCCTAGATACTTCATCGTAGGCTTCACCTTAATCGATTCACTCCCTAGTGATTCCGGCGCTCGTCGAAGGCCATGGAATACCAGGGCCTCTGACTTGTTCAGCGCTACTTGGAGTCCCAGTTTCACTATCCTTCTCGCCACCACCTGCACCGTTGCCATCGCAAGACTGGCAGCCTCTTCGTAGTTTCTCTACACAAACCCATGGCAGTGTATTAAATGCGTTGGCGATGTCTAGAGACACGCCACCAACACTTGACCATGAGCCACCCCATCGTCCGAGAGGGCTTTGACACGTTTAACAGCGTCGATTGTAGACAGGCCCGCCCGGAAACCAAATTGCTCGTCGGACAAGTGTGGACCAATCCTATCAAGATACTGGATGAGGTAAGCAGCTATCACGCATTCGAACAGCTTGTCCACCTCATCTAGCAGTACTATAGGGCGGTACGCGGAGGGAGAGGCCGCAGGGCGCCCATCTTTCCTCAGAAGGACTAACCTATCCGTCTTCCGTAAATTTAGGATCTGACCTGTCTCCAGACCGGTTGGACTACTTGCGGTATCGCTGGATAGACTCAAGCACATCCCATGTTTTGACCGAATCAATGGCTATCTCAAAGTCCACATATGCTAACACACCAAATTACCAAGCTTCTATCTCGTTTCAATCTACTCGCTTTTTTCGATTTTTATATACTTTTAACAATAGATTTAAATTAATGTAAAATATAAATTTAATAATCTAATATAAAGTCATATCTGAAAATCTATGAATATAAAGTCATAAAATCTTAATAATGCACTTACCGAGAACACAAACAAGCTACGAGATTAAGCAGCACCATGCGCGCACGCATGCGTGTTGTCTAAGCGACAGTTCGGTGAAGACGTAATCGTTATTTTGTTACCAACAGCCACTTAGAATATGATTTACAGTGCGGATAAGTGACAAAACAAAAAGGTGCTGCATGGATAAGGTCACTTTTAGAGAAATCTCATATCAGAAATAGTTATCTAAGTAACATAAACTTTAAAAAAATCGGCGAGTAGAAAATTACTTAACGACAAAATATATCCTGTTTTAGGCAGGTAGATATTCACTACTTCACATTTTTGAATAAATTATATTTAGGTAAAAAATACTAAATGACAAAGAAAGTCTATTGAAGGTGTGGTAAAAAGTCTTAAATTACGAAAGAGAAAAACAACAATCAGGTAAAAATTCTTAAGTAATGCTAATTCCTGGGTACTCGCAAGGCAGAAAATACTTTATGTTTGGATGCATTATTTAGAGTCAAGGCAAAAATTACTTAGTGTAAATTATAAAAATCTAATCCTTACTATGTGAAAAATATTCATAAATCATTAAAATTTTAGTCGCTTGGACGCCGAAAACTGTGAAAATGTGTCTTTTTTTAAGTTACTAAACGACAACAAACTTCGTCCTAGCGCCGTGAGAGTAAGACCAATCGACGCAGTTTTTTTTTCTGATTTCAGTGATATATATAACTCAATATCGCCCAAACTGTCGCTTGGTAATTTTTGCCTTTCAAGCGTCGATATGTTAGTTAGTAAATGCAAAACTATAATCGAAAATTCGCCAACACGATCAAAAGTTGCATTAAACTTCAACGTTTCGCTGAAATCAATACTCGTATTTGTGTGCATACCAATGACTTGACAAAAGTTATAAATCTGCATTTTTCTGCGTCTTCTCCGTGAAATATGGAAGGCTGATAGGGTAGCGACAGATGAAATCGATTTACTCTGAATTCGGATAATCGAGTGAACTATCCGATTCGGTCAGTCGCGGACGGGTCTAGTCGCGTAATGGGAGAATTGATTTAGTTTTGACGAATAGAGATACTGATGCCGATTGTATCGAATTGTTTTGTTGGTTGGAATATTTGACGAATAGGAGTATTGATTTCAATTGTATCAAATATTTTGTAAGTTAGAATCTATGTTATGTAGAAATATTGATTTTAATCGTATCGAAGTGTTTTGAGGAGTCTATGAGGAATAGAATTTACATATAAAAATACTTATTAAAATTGTCTCAATTGTTTTGTTGGTTGGAAATGGTTGGAATGGAACCTTTGACAAATAGAGGTACTACTTCCAATTGCATCGAATTTAATTGTTGGTAGAGATCGATTTGCATAGTACCTATTCCACACCATGTAAATATATGTATATCATTATGTAATAAATTATTTATTTATTTAACAATTCAATCATCAGAACATTCGAACCTCTCGATTATAATTATAAAGTTTCTGTAGTAAATATTAGTAAAACTAAAGAAAATAGTGCAATAGGTACGTTGAGATTCTAAATTAGTATGGGTTCTTTTAGTATTCAATACTCATTTATTTCTTCCTTTCTTATAATTTGTTTACTGACCGTGGACCAATGTTGTCGACAATAAATATTTTTGGTTTGATTTGATTTTGATTTCAAATTTCTATATAATACATTTTCTATACCATTTGTAGAAACACACGTCATATTTAATATTAAATAGCATTTTAAAACATGAACATGTCCGTAAATAAAGTATACATTCAAAATCATTGACATTTAGATTTTACAACTCAATAAAACTACCCCGAATCGAATAAAATGTAAAACGTTGAAAAGTGCGGTCCCCAGTCGATAGTAAATTATTCAGGGATCGACGTTTGGCTGTAACTGTACGCAGGTACAGTGGAGGTCAAAAACAGTACGCAAACTTTATAAACTTTTCATCTCCCCATCTCGGCAAGAATATTTTTGCTCCTCGATATCTGAATGCAAATTCCATTTTTGTCCGCCAAAGGATAAAGTAAATTGAATTTAGAACACCGTGTGCACTATAAGCTTGTAAATTCAAAACATCATTAAACTTATTTACTTCTGCCTCCATGGTGCCGAATTTATTATATATAACCTTTTGTAATTTGTTAAAAACTCAGACTCGGAACTTTCTTATGACCTAAAATTTTTGCATTTAGTCACGTCCTTGTTGAGGTGGGATAAAAAGTTACGTGTTGCAATCGAGTGCAAAGATTTTTCACCTCGTGCTCGCATTCCCTCGCTAATGCTCAGGATTTTAATTTCTGATTCAATAGAATCTGAAAAGATTTTAGGATCGCTCGCTGGTCGGTCAAAATTGAGCTGAGCACGCGATTAAAAAGTAACTTTGGACTCTTTTAAAACAAATAACTGTTTCTGCACCAAAGAAAAAATTCTTTGCCGTGGTATTCAGTGCCAATGAGTTTTTGAAATGTAAAAAGTTAAAAAGTGCGGTCCCCTGTCAATAGTAAATTATTCAGGGATCGACGTTTGGCTGTAACTGTACGCAGGTGCAATGGAAGTCGAAAACAGTACGTAAGCTTTGTCTATTTTGCTGAAAAATTGAAAATGACGCTTTTGAAATAATGATACTGACTTATAGGCCGAATCATACAAGTCGGCGGATGTGAAGTTAGCTACAAGCTGAGCGATACCCAATCAACGCGTGCTTTGTGTGAGCTTCAGTCAGGATTGGATATTGCGCAGCTTGTAGCTCACAGCTACAATTTCAGTGATTCGCTCGAGAGAAACTCGTTCACGCGAGCGAGTTACCGCCATCCGATTTTACTTATTGACTTCAAATACCTTATCTACTAAGTACCTACTTACCTGTACTGTACTGTATCAGCCTTTTTACAGTCCACTGCAGGACGTAGGCCTACCCACGAAGGGTGATTAGGCCATACCCACCACGCTGGCCCAGTGCTGGTTGGTGGATTCACATACGCCATCGAATTTCTTCTACTGGCGTATGCAGGTTGCCTCACGATGTTTTTCTTTACCGAAAAGCCAGTGGTGTGAAATTCCGTACATGAATTCTAACAAACTCATTGGTACAGGACCGGGGATTTGAACCCACGTCCTCACGATTATAAGGCGGGTGTCACTACCTCTAGACCACCACGGCTTTTTTAACTACTTACCTACCAACTGAATAATATACAACTGTTACTGCTACTTTATATTAAATCTCACCATATATACCCGTCTGCACCGTAATTAACTTGAGCAAAGATTATACTGAACACGCGGTATTTAAATATAATGATCTCGAAGTTTTTCAACGGTCACTTTGAAGTGAAGCAATTTTTGACAAAATAATTTTTCGGATGGGTGACCGCGGGTGGCATTTACAACTTAGTGCTACTTTGGCTCGAATGATGCGTTAAATTGTAGGTCCCCGGTTGTTTTAACCGTTTAGCTATGTCAGAGGCCTTCAGACGGCTTAAAAACTGACACCAGAGCTAGCCACCTGGCCTATACAATTCAGTTAAACAGATGGCGTTGTCTGTTCAAAGAACTACATACAACCTAGTAAAAATTATAAAATATAAGAAGTTTTGTAACTGTATATTTTTCAACTGTTGTTTTAGTGTTGTACTATAACATCGATAGAGCAGTAAATTCACGAGGCCTTCGCGCGATCAAATTTAAATTTGACGACGATTGCTGCTGTTCGAGAAGATTTATTATTATTTGGTCTCCATAAATACCTATTTGGTGCAAGTGAGGTTATAAAGATTTGTGGTAAGTAAGAAATCCGTATCCTTATAGGTTTTGGATAAGAAATTCGATGGTGTTTGCGTATCCATCAAGTGGCACTGGGCCGGCGTGGTGGATATTGCCCAATCGCCATTCGTAGATAGGCCTATGCTGAGTTACGGACTGTTAAAAGATCTAGAAAATCTCACGTACCTACTACTAGTGTTGCTATGGCTTTAGTGTTAGTATACGGTATCAGCCCTTTTAATAGTCCATTACAGGACGTAGGCCTACCCACGAAGGGCGATTGGGCCATATCCACCACACTGGCCCAGTGCGGGTTGGTGGAATCACATACGCCATCGAATTTATTCTACAGATATATGCAGGGTTATATATGCTGCCTCACGATGTTTTCCTTCACCGAAAAGCCAATTGTGTGAAATTCCGTACATAAATTGCAAAGAACTCATTGGTACGGGACCGGGATTTGAACCCACGACCTCATGATTTGTAAGGCGGGCGTCACTACCTCTAGACCACCACGACTTCTTGTTAGTGCTAGTAACATATTTTTTACCACAACTCAAAAATTTAAAGATTTGTGTTGGACTAAATTCCACCCAATGATTAAGAAGATAATTAGGTATGCGGTCTAGGGTGTAGCACGCATACCTAGAAAAGGGGGTTGCTATATTTTAAAACCGATTTCGATCTTATTTGGCAAAATCGTTTAATATCTAAATCCGAACAAGATTTGGAAGTATTGTAGGAAAGAAATCAGTCAAGAGCGAGTTGAAAGATAGGCTTATTCGATTTCGATTGATTCGAGGTTTACTGTTACTATTAATTTCATAGCTTTATTTACTCGTAAGTATCAACGCTTCCTAAAGTTTACAGGGTAATGATAGATAAGAGCTAACATTGAAGTTTTAGAATGAAGTAACAATACTGAAGATTTCAAAGGAGCGGTTTTACCCTTCAGCTTATAAAGGAGAAACTCAATAATTCATACCGAGATGAAAGCTCCCGGAAGTGCTAATCTTAAACATAATTACACATAATCCTTCATAATTATGCTAGTCAAAGTCTAATGAAGATAAAGTGTGCTAAAACAAACTTGTACTGCCGTCTAGATGTAAATTATTTATGTACTACTAGCTTTAGCCCGCGGTTTCGCCCGCGTTATTGGTTTTTAGGGTTCCGTACCCAAACGGTAAAAACGGGACCCTATTACTAAGACTCTATTAAATTAAACGGGACCCTATTACTATAATAGCTCTGTGATTTTCTATAATAGTCAATGTTTTTTATTCTATTTGATGTCTGTTGTCGTTAGTTTACATTGACTTTAATTTGTTATTCATTAGTTATTTTTTAAAATTGGTTATTAATAGAATTGATAAATTGGTTTGAATGTAGTATATAATTGTAGATAAGTATTTCAAACATTGTTATTTGACGATTCCAAGTGCAATTGTTATGTCTACAGAATAAAGGAACTTTGACTTTGACTCCGCTGTCCGTCCGTCTGTCTGTCTGACACCAGGCTGTATCTCACGAACCGTGATAGCTAGACAATTGAAATTTTCACAGGTGCTGTATTTCTGTTGCTGCTATAACAACAATTACTAAAAAAAATGAAATAAATATTTATGGGGGGTTCCCATACAACACACCTGATTTTTTAGCCGTTTTTCGCTCGAAATTAATAGCAATAATAGATAGACTCTTGAAATATTCACAGAATATTTAACTAAGTATATGTTTACTTCAATAATTAATTATTTAATTTAAATAAAATAAATATTTACGGGGGCTCCAGTACAGTACGGAACCCTTCGTGCGCGAGTTCGATTCTTTTTTATATTTTTACTTTTTATTTAAAATAGTTTTGCGTTTGACTACACACTGCCTGATGCTAAGCAGATATGCGGTCTAGGATGTAGCGCGCTTACCTAGAAGACACCTATTTACTCGAGATTTGAAGATACCCACATTGTACTTTAACGGAAAGATAGACTCAGGCAAAGCGTTCCACATTCTGGCAGTTCGTAAGAGGAATGTGGACTCAAAACGCTTGATTCTAACGCGTGGGATGTCCACCATAAAAGGGTGGCGCTTTGGTCGCGTCTGTCTAGCCGTACGATAGAAGAAAGGGGCAGGTGGGACCAGATTGTGCAACTCCTGGGCGCACTCACCGAAGTGTATCCGATAGTAGGCTGACAGACACGCCACCCTACGTCGATGCTCGAGACTTTGCAGCTTCGACTCAGTCAAGGTTTCGTTGCCTATCAGCCTTGCGCTTTATAAAAACTAAGCAGTTGTTCAGGTGTGAAATACCGTCTCACCTTAGAGAGAACACCAAGTTTTTTTGAGGCTAATTGGGCTTTTGACTCTATTTAAGAGTCAAAGTTGAGAGTCGATGATAGCGTAACGTCTAATAGTTCCAGACTGTTAGTTACCGGAAAGTACACATGACACCACGGAAAGCAGGAGACAATTGGACGGGCCTCTTTTTGGCTGAAAACAAACAGCTTTGAGTCGACTCGCACTTGGCTGATTATTTTTTAGTTTTTGTGCTGTCCCATATGATTTTTTAAAAAACCGCATCAAAATTCTTTGCGTACCTAGTTTATAAGATATAAGCATACATAGGGACATAGACAGGGAAGCGACTTCGTTTTATACCACGTAGTGAATACTTATTCTACGTTTTAGTCAAAAGCCAGTCATAGGTAGTTCCGTTTACAACAAAATACTCATTGGCACGGAAACGGGTTTAAATACACATTTCAAGATTGTAAGATGAGCGTTCTTCTTCTAAGCCACCGCGACTTGCTATGAAATTAATTTTCCGTAAAGTAAAACATCATGAGGCAACCAGCACATTAGGCCTAATTTTAAAGGCGCCATAGTAAATTTAATAGCAACGTAATATAGTGTTCTCTCTATCAAATGCAAATAGTGTAAACAAAATAGGGCTACTAGAAATTGCTATTATAATTACGATGGCGCCTCTAAAATTGGGCCTATTATGTCTGTAATAGAAAGTTGGCTTATGTAAATTCACCAAATCCCAGTTGTTTAGTTTTAGTTTACTTATTACAAAATTTTGGAATTTAATGGACTTTGAAACGCGCTGATTTTATTAAGAGAAAAATAAGTGTGTTTAACTCTTAAAACTACAAATTTAAATTGAAAATATATTTTGCATGAAAACCATACAGAAACAGCTTTAACTTGCTTTCTAAAGACTTTTTGTCGAAGTGAAATTTACCTCAAATAAAATCTGATTCAACTTGGCCAGTCCTTACTAAAAATGGCTTGAAATTAATCATTTTCATTTTTAGTTAAAATAAGCTTGCGTGTTTAACTCTAAAAACTACAAAATTATATTGAAATAATATTTTGGATGAAAATCATACAATTAAATTTAACTTTTTCTGTAAAGACTTTTTCTAGATCGAAGTGAAAGGTGACGACGTCCACAAGTGGTATATTATTCAGAGAAAAATCGAACCAAGATGATCATTTGAAAGCTTGATATATGGGCTTCACAAAAATATTTAATTTTGATTTTTGCCCTCCATTTTTTTAATGTGAAAAATAAATTGTATGAAAAATAATAATACAGCATTGTATTTTTTCTAGTTTGGCAAAAATGAAGTGCTTCTATCGTTATTTTACTTGCATTCGTAGCTGATTCTTCCACATTCATCTCTTAATTTGCTAAATTTAAAAATTATAACCTAACAGTGTGACAAGTTAATAGGTACAATGTGACAAAAAACACTTAAAAACTGAGTCTAATTGGTAATAATGCTTCCATTTAACAATGATGGAGGTTACTTAACCAGGGTTGCTAGAGATAAACTACCTATTGAACCAAATATATTTATTTATCCTAATAGATTCAAAGTTAATTAAAAAAAAAACGGAGGGCTCTTTTTGGTTTCAACTGATGTAATAGACTCAGAAAAATATGAACTTTCTCGAAATGTTGTGGTTAGAATTTTTGATTATTATTATACCAGCCTCCGTACATTTTGTGGACATGTCCTTTACCCCAAATAAAATCTGATTCAACTTGGCCAGTCCGAATTATAAATGGGTTGAAATAAATAATTTTCGTTTTTAGTTTTATTGAAAAAATACCCTTGAAACACTAAGTACTCTCAGACTAATGTAGGACTCGATACTCTAATGGCGAACATCAAACTAATGTGTACATTAAATAAATAACCGCTTAATGGCACTTTTATCGGTTTCGATTTGTTTTCAATCTCATTTAGTTGTAATGAACATTTTTTGGTAAGAATTAATGGCGCCCCTCCCGTCCAATTTAGTTTTGTGATGAAAACTTCTTGAAGTTATTAGTTGTGTTTTTAAGGACTATTTCAGAGATCCATGCATCATATAGCCATAGGACGTCTTCTGCTAGACACTATGTAGGCCACGACTATGAATATCTAATAAGACCAATTGGAAACGGGTTGCATCCAGCACGATCTTGCGGGGTCCTGCCATCTTAATGAGCTCATCCGTCCTTGGCTGCGCTTGCCGGTACGTGGTCTCCTCTCGAGAACTTTTCTCATCTTGGTCATCAGTCCTCCATGCTATGTTTTTAACTTGCCAGTCCGCTGGGCTATTTCAGTAACTTCTGTCAATCATACATCAGTTAAGTAAATGTCGTTTTAAAATCTTTCGTAACAAATGTTCATTCAACAAAACTCAAATATGACTCTGAAACTAGGTTTTCTGTCAAACAACAATTACAATTCTATTTTCGTATCGTAACACGCGGCCTTTAGCAGTATTATTGTGACACTGTAACAGTGAAAAGTGCCTGAAATGCTCTGAAAAGTCACTTGTAAAATAAGGACGAACGATCTAGTTGGAGTGACAAGATGACAACAAACCTGCTTTGTAGGGTTAAAAGTTATGGTAACACGCAGCTCTTGAATGAAGACTACACACCGGCAAACTGTACTGTACTGTACCAGCCTTACTTTTTAATAGTCCACTGCAGGACGTAGGCCCACCCACGAAGAGTGATTGGGCCATATCCACCACGCTGGCTAAGTGCGGGTTGGTGGATTCACATACGCCATCAAATTTCTTCTACGGACGTATGCAGGTTGCCTCACGATGTTTCATTCACCGAAAAGCCAGTGTTGTGAAATTCCGTACATAAATTCCAAATAACTCAATGGTACGGGACCGGGGATTTGAACCCATGACCTCATGATTGTAAGGCGGGTTTCACTACCTCTTGACCACCACAACCACCGGCAAACACTGTGTTAGAATTCCACATAAGACTACAGAAATACGCTGGATATAACCTTCTTCTAAATAGCTTGACTAATAATCTTTACATATATTAAATTTATAGCATCTTACATTTTCATTATCATTATCATCATCCGCAGCCTTCTTATATATCCCACTGCCGAGTATAGGCCTCTCTCTTACGGTGCCATTTGTCTCGGTCCTATGCTAATCGTATCCAAGTTCGACCCGCGATTTTCACAATAGCGTCAACCCATCTTGCAGTCGGACGACCAACGCTCTGCTTGCCTTGCCTCCTAGGTCCTAACCTCCTAGATCTTAGAATAATATATAATAATTCAGAAAGTGTGTTTGTTGGTTTGTTACTCTTTTACACGGAAACAGAATATGGAAAAGAATGCGTTTTGGCATAGATAGGTGTATGTCAAAGGTCAGAAAGTAACTTAGGCTACTTATTATCGCGAAAAATTAAAGATTCCTATACAATACAATTGGCTACGTTACCCTCTGCTGAGGGGTTGTTTTTTTTTTGTTAACCTATACTGTCCCACTTCTGGGCAAGGGTCTCCCCCATGTCATGTTTGAGGGGTTGTTAGACTAGGTTTTTTATTTTAAGTTTTAAATAGTGTTTATTTTGCTTTAAGTAGGTTATTAACAGGTTTAATATAGGTCGCGTCACCAAAGTTGGCGGGAATCCAAGCCACAAGCTGCGCAATATCCTGACTGAAGCTCACACAAAGCCACGCGTTGATTGGATATTGCTCAGCTTGTTGCTAACTTCATTTCCGCCAACTTGTGTTTCGCGGCCTGTAAGAAGTGTTATTTAAATTTTGACCGAAAAAATAATCATCAAATAAAAAAAGACTCCTATAGCATAGCGCTAATACTATATTATTATGTAATCATATTTTATTCTCGCACGAACTATGCACAAAATTCAATTGTCAATCGCTTACATAGAACATATAACATGAAATTTAATAATTTAATTGACATTTTTCATACTAAAAAAGAGAGATTTAAATAAGAAGTGTGTCAATTATTGCATGACACAGTTAAAACATAAATTTAAAATATTATATTTGTATGTTTAAATAAATTTATTATAATATAATTATGTAAATGTAAATAACGTACATGCATACACACATATACACACACACACACACACACACACAAATAAACAGCGCAACTGTATAATAAGTATTAGGTATAATTATGTTGTGAAACTACATAAAAATATATTGGTAACATAGTATAAATCAGTTATTGGCCTTAAGTTTAGTTGTTAAGTTAATGTAATGTTTTTTTTCTAAGGGCTGTTGATTTTATTAAATAAATAAAATAAAATATTACGCGGGTGAAGCTGCGGGCAAAATCTTGTCTAAAATGTATTAGTGATGAAGAATATAAATCCTGTTCTAGTACAAAACAATGCTATTTTAGTACTGTAACATCCAGAACCATGAGTATTATTGTTACACCAGTAACAGTGAGAAGTGCCTGAAACGCTCAGAAAAGCCAATTCTAAAGTACGATCTTAAATTCAGTCAAGTCCATTGAATTGGATTCCTCGAGCTTTCGAAATGCGAAAATATTTTGAAATACCTCACAAAATTGAGAAATGCAGTTCCGAAAACATATTTCACTGGAATTCTGTTCTTAAATATATAAAGCTAAGGTGGTATGTGGCAGGAAATTTATGCGGCGGATGTTTGTAAGAAAATTCGATGTTTCTTTATCTATGGAGATGATTTATGTGTAATGCTCGCGTTCAATACAAATTTTTTGGTAATGTTTCGCGCCTTTTTTAGCGTAAATTTATATTTTTATTTGTTATCTTTTGCGTGAGGTTTTTGCGTTTGTGAGAATTTGTCGAAAGGTTTTTGTTGGGGAATTTTTGATAATATTCCTGGAAATGCGATATAATTACGACAATAGACCTTGCATCTGATTAAATAAATCTTTATAAACCTTATCCCGACTCGCTCTTAACCGATTTCGTTTATACTGGTAAATCTGTTTAAGATTTATGTAGATATTAAATAAAAATAATACCATCAAAATTGGCTGACAAACAGCACTACAAGAAATTTCCTCCTTATTTAAAGAAAATACCCCTATGTAAAAAAAACCAATGACTAAAATATCCCAAAATATATTAAGAAACCTATATCAGCCAAGTTTGGTCAAGATTCGTTAAAAATATGACATGTAGATCAGAATCAACATCCGTAAGTACACACGAAAGCAAAATCGTCGAGTTAAAACGACCTCTTTCACTTCACACTCTCGGTCAATAAGTAGAGATTCGTGAGAAATTCGATCTCTGGTAGATATCAAATCGCGCGCGTGCGATCAAATTTTTTTCCCTATAAAGAAAGAAATAGGAACATTTGATCAAAAAAGATTTGGGCTCGTCCGGGATTTGAACCCGGGACCTCTCGCACCCTAAGCGAAAATCATACCCCTAGACCAACGAGCCGGCTGATATTGATAAAATAAATATTTCTTACATTGTATCTACCTCTCACTTCGATTGTAATTTCAGCTCTTGCGCAGCTAAACCGGTTGTAAAAGTAATCGGTCATTCTTTGATAGTATCGTTATCTGTCCGCCGTCGTCTAGTCGAGTCAAAACTGAGACTCTGTCTCATTGCGTTCGCTCGGTTAGAAACGTCGCGGGAAATTGTTCTTTATCGACGTGGTCCGAAACGACCTTTTCCTTAATCGTTCCTGGCGTTTCGCCCCGCAGGCCGAACCGCTTGCAGGGCGAAACGCCGCATTGCCCCAGTAAAATACGCAATACTTAATAGTAGGTTCTGTTAGGCCACGGATTTTTTTTTAGAGTTCCGTAGTAAGACGAGGAACCCTTATAACATCGTTGTGTCCGTCCTTCCGCCTGCCCTAATGTCACAAAGCCTTATAACTTTCACATTTATGAACCAAATTGAATGAAATTTTACATTATGATAGATACGATATAAATATTTAACACGTAAAACTTTCAAAACTGTGTTTTAAATGGTAGCTCTCATACATGTAAAGTAGGGATGAAATACAATTCAAATTTAAAAACCTCGATCCTGCCCCTCCCCTAATTTCTAAAGTGTACAAGATAGAATATTCAAATGTTTAACTAAAAAAAATTATAACTATAACAGAATACGGCTAAAACTCACGTTATAATTATACGGTCGATCCGCAAGGAATGCGACCAGTTTCGGAGTATTTACTTAGTACTCCATCCTCAAGGAATACGCGCGCCCCCGTCGACTGGCGCGCGCGTATAATTATAACGTGAGTTTTAGCCGTATTCTGTTATAGTTATGATGAATATTCATGGTAGTTTTAATGAAGTGATAAAAAAATATATCTGAGTTTATATATTTGTTATGACAGTAGTTAATATGTTTATGTTTTCATTCCCATTTTACAAGTAGGTATGAGAGCTAACCCATCCATACACTTACCTATATACTAAAACTATCATAACCTCGAATTTCATACATTTACATACATTTAGGTTTATAAATGTGGTATAAGGCTTTGTAATATTAAAACGAACGGAAGAAGAGACAGACAGATAGACAGACACACAGGCAGACGGACACAACGAAGTTTAAGAGTTCCTTGGTTTACTACGAAACCCTAAAAAGCACACTATAGAGTACTTTCGTTTTGAACTTCATATTACGGAACTGAACTCACGTGTTCATAACGACTATAGTTTCGATCGCGTTCGGCAATCTTTCTCAAGTTGGCGAGTGTTAGCACGCGGAGCCGTCTTGCAATGCACTCATATACGTTTTAATCTTAAAACGCCATTTGAACTGTAATACTTCACCCGAATATGTTAATAGTTGCCATAAAGCTTGATAAACCTACAGACTACGGCCAGTAATGCAATATGCAAACAAATAGCAATTGCCACCTCATCCCTGGCAAATTGAAGTTAAACGCTGCTCAGTCACGGCGCAGAAACAACGGAGCTCGAATAGTCGGCTCATCTGAATGCCTGAGGCACATAATTCCCTCACTTTCGTCTAGAAACGCTCGTCGCCTCCGAAAGCCTGAGTTATTGTTACTGTGGACATCATTTTGGCGTCTTGTAGGACAACAGTATCTATTCCTACTAAACTCTAATCCAATTTTTGGTCTTTAAATCGATATTCGTGTTTATGTATGTTATCTTACTACATCAAATACATCGATGTGAAGTGATCCGTATTTACGAACGAATACGCAAATACTAGAGCTACTAGGCTCCTTCTTGCGGCGGCGTAGTGTGTCGGGTCGTTCTCTTCTCTTAAATATGGTCGAGGAGAGCGATGGCTGATACATGCGTCACACTCGTGATCGGGTGCTGCATGCGGGTCGCCGGTTTGCTCGTGGCATTCACGCAATGCAATGAAACCACTAACTTAGACTAAGATTTAAACTAACCCCTCTCTTTTGTACAGTCGCATTCTTTCAATTGTAACTTACTTAACAAAAGGCACAGACTCTGGAGTCTGTGGGCCATTAATTAGAATTAAAAAAAATACTAGAGCTCTTTTATGCGAAGTCAAAACCCAGAATTAGAGTAAATAATAATTCCGTAACATATCTTGCGCGATTATTAGGATATAACTTATCATTAAAACGTTTAAATTGAAGTTAAACGCTCCTCAAGTCCTCAGTCACGGCCAGAAACAACGGAGCTCAAATAGTATGCTTATCTGAATGCCTGAGGCGCATAATTCCCTCACTTTCGCATAGAAACGCTCGATGCCTCCGAAAGCCCGAGTTATTGTTTGAGTAGGACATTGTAGGACATGTCTTATAGGACATTATATTCTTACTAAAGTCATTATAAACAGAATTCTCCTTTATCAACTTAATTGCAATCGACATCAATTTTGACGAACAAAATGAACAATAAATTTGCTAGCTGTATTTACAGTAAATATGTAGCATCAATATGGAAAGAAAAAATGCCTAGTCGACGGTGTGTAGGAATAATTATTACTACTACATACTTATTATGTATCGTTATATCTTGGTTATGTATTTGTTTTTACAACATACCTATTATCATTGTTGGCTTAAGCCAGCGAATTTATTGCTCATTTTGTTCGTGAAAATTGTTATTTTATTATTTATTTTGTTTTATTGTTACTTACATAATAAATGAACATTATAATATTTATGATAAATAAAATAAAATAAGTCACAATTTTAAACCATTACAAATATAGGCCCACTTTTAAAAGCGCTATTGTAAATTCAATAGCAGTTTAAAATAGCTCTCTTTCAAATGAATTATACCTAGTGAAACAGAAACATTTTAAATTGGTATTGAAATTACGATAGCTCTTTTAAAATTGGCCTTGTATGCAAACAATGTTAAAAAATATCTTTACGAACACCGAATCAAAATGTAAGGACCCAGAATTAGTGTAAATATAACCTTCAGAAAACTTATGGAATACACTAATATCAGTGATCTTATCCATAACTGTCTTATTGTTAGTACTTCTATAGTGAGCTCGAAGACATTCAAATAATAATTTTGATCCAAAATAAGTTTGATTGTATCGATGCCATTAAAATACTAACCTAGATAGATACGAGTTCATACATAAATACTTACCCCAGATCGTTTCAAATATACTCGTACTTCGTGTTATTATCAAAACAACGTTCTTATTACCTAGGATTTTCAACGTCTCATTGGAGCGCTATGATTTCTTTACTCACAATCGTTGTCACTCTACATTCAAGTGTTTAGTATTCAGCGAGCGTGCTCGCCTAGAGACTGTCACTCCAGTGAGAAAACTCTAATTTATTTGTATAAGTGGATACCCTACTGGGTCACTGCCGTATTTCTTGTTTTTCCAACAACTGAAGCGTAAATGTGATTTCTGGAAGTACAGGGTTTTCTTCCGGAACGTTTTCCAGCTGTTTTATTTGATAATTTGCTGTTTTTACATGAATGCTGCTCGAGGATTTGGTATTTTTTTAGAGAATTTTATCTTTTGATATAAAATCGGAAGACAAATTATACTAATCGTAGCTCATTTGCTTGATGCTTGTTTTACAAGATGAAGAAGTAAGGATATGTAATACGGGTGTACCCATTACACGTCACGATACGAAGGGAACTTTTCCCTAAAATCGGGTGGTGTGAGTAAAGGCACGAAGAAAAATAAGTCTCACACTTCTTACAGACTTGTGAATAATTACACAATCTTCATTATTTGTTCTATTCGGTCAATATACACTTACTTATTGAGCAAAGCGAATTAAAAATTTTTGGTCCATAGCGACGACTTTGGTTTCGTCTGTTGATTTTTCTGTTACCGGTCGCATTTTTCAATGAAACTTGGCGAAATTTGGTACACAGGTTCTATCATGAATTTGGAATAAAAAAAAGTCGATTGGTTCTACATACTTATTAATTGTTAATGGATTTTTGTCGTCGGGGATTTTTGATTGGGGGAATTTTCGCTCAAAAAGTGGGGAAATCTACTGTCGCGCTTTATATTTATCAGTGAATTTCGAAAATATTTGGCAAGATCGTTTACTATTCAAATCCGACAATATTTTGTTTGCAAGCATGAACTAAATCGGTCAATAATGAGTTAAATACAGTTACTTAAATGGGCTTATGAAGATTCAGTCAAAACGATTTGTCACGAGGTCCACTGTTTGGAAAACTAACTGTCTTAGGTAGGTACCATAAATGATTTAAACACGCCTTAAAAACTATTTTTAAACATAGTGTAAGCCGTGCGTACAACTTTTGTGATAAGACGGTAAAAGTCTTGCTACTAAATTTACGATGGCACCGTCACAATTGGGCCTATTGAACACTTAAAGAGTCGTAATAATTTTAATCCTTACATAGTGTTGACTATGTTTGATTTTGTATTCACAATAATTTATTCTATTCATAGGAATATTGCCATCTTATTTGAAAATGTTCAATAAATATGCGATAGAATGATTGCGGTGAAAATATCAGTCCCTTTAAAATTCTAGCGGGACTTCCCCTCTGGGAAATGTCGGTCTAGAACGGTCGGGAAAGCTAGACCTCTAGAAACCTAGTTATCTATGTATTTGACTTGCACATGAAATATCCTTAGATGTACATAGGTACTTAAGTTATTCAGAGAGGGTGAACAGAGCCGAAAGGGGTGATTTAGGCCAACGTTATGAGTAACTTTTACAATTGGGTCCTAAGCGAAAACAATATTAATTGTCTGTAATGTCGGTTTACGCTTGCACCCTTTGCTCAGGCGGAACGTGACATGAGTGTCATTCTTTTTCGTGCGTGCTGCCGGCGTTCATCGATTTACAGGGTTACTGGGAATCTATTAGCATCCTTTTAGGGGCTTATTCTGTACATCAAAACTAACAAATTTTGTTATGCAACTTTTGTCAAAACTAAAAACAGTAGTTCCATACATTTTGCGATATTTTTCAATGGAACGGCATTTTTTTGGGATTTGATAAACGTCGTCAAACAAAAGTTGTTAGTTTTGATGTACCTACAAAATAAGCCCTAAGGATGCTTATTGATTACCAACCCTGTATAAGAGGTTATCACGTCAAAAGCGTTGTCAATTCAGAGTTGTAATTTAGTCTGGGGCCCGCCGATTTATTTTTTCTAACAGAATAAATCAATCTTAATACAGGTTTTAGCTAACGAAGGCAGAAGCTAAGACATTATGGTAATAGGCACGTATTAAAATTATTATTTCAATTTAAAATTTAAACTAAGATAAAAAAAATGTTAGCAAAAATAATTGGGCTCGTCCGGGATTTGAACCCGGGACCTCTCGCACCCTAAGCGAAAATCATACCCCTAGACCAACGAGCCGGGTGACGAAAATGTTGAAATTATTAGTTCTATTTCTATCGCCTTTCACAACAGTATTGTTATGCGTTCGGGTATACAGCTGGTAATAAATCTTGTTA
The DNA here is from genome assembly GCA_949316475.1 of Hypomecis punctinalis. Taxonomy (NCBI): domain Eukaryota; kingdom Metazoa; phylum Arthropoda; class Insecta; order Lepidoptera; family Geometridae; genus Hypomecis; species Hypomecis punctinalis. The sequence continues at coordinate 1,464,319 of OX438811.1, forward strand.
AATATGCTATTTATGGCTTCATAAATAAGAGATTAATAATATTATGCGTCTCGACGTTTCAAACATGACGACCTTGACGACATCGATTAAAAATATACCTACCTACGTTCTCGGCGACAACGTAGGTAGGTTATGTAAATACTCGTAGCTTTGAAAAGGACTTTCAGCGATATAACTATCTTAGCGATATTATTTCTTCATTTTATCAACAACTTTTGCCGTAGGATCATAATAAAGAGAAATTGATTTGTGAAGTAATATTAGTGAAGTAGTATATTTGAAAAATAAGTTTACTTGATATTATACTTTTCTCCAATACGCATGATGACTGGGTAAATCAACATTAAAACAATGATTACTCCGTTAGTTGATTACCAAAAAATATTGAACACGCATTTTTTTCTTCGTATTAATTGAATTTGTTTTTTTTTAAATCTGATCTAATTAATGTGAGATGAGTGTAAATGTTTGTTAAAACGTTTTTATCTTGGTAAAATAATTTAATTTAATTCTTTTATCAATGAAACAATCAACGACAAGGCTTGTGACGTCACTTCTACGAGATAAAGTACTTTAATTTTCACGTAGGTAGAAGTGACATTACCCGGAACTTTAACGAGTTATATCGTCATCATATTTTCGTTTAATTATTGACACAAAAAAATGTTTTTATCATTTTGATAATTAAACTATCTGACGGACTAATTATTTTGTAATTATTTATTTAATGACAATACTACACTACTATTACATAGAAAGCAATTGTAATTATCTAGCCTTAAGCTCAGATCAAATAAAAAATCAAGACAGAATGTTGTGAACAAACAAGTTAGGCCGGCAACACTATGCCTCGCCGTGTACAGATACAACACACATGTACACGTACAAATAAACTATGCTTTGGCTCGTCAGTCGAACTATAGCGGCGCAACACCGACGCACTCACACAAGTATAAGAAACCGGCCTCACTTGTCTGTTCACGACGTTCCATCTTGATTTTTTTATTTGGTCTGAAACCTTAAGCCTTTATCTTGAGAAAATAACAACACAGACACATCAAAAGGATTATTTCGTAGTGCGTATACTGGCCTGGCAGGAGTCTGGGTCACTAACCACTGGGCCACTGGAGTAGTCGAATATTCTGATGATTAGTAGCTGGACCAGTGCCAGCGATAGAGCTCGCCTGAATTGTCACTGGATCCAATAGCTGTCCTGATATAAATTTTCAGTTCGACTCTTCGGAAGTGCTATGAGAGTATTTTTCCGTATTTCATAAGGGAAGGTTGAAATATTAAGTCTATGTAAATCGATATTTTTGTGTATGTTAGATATTTTCGCCAATAAATGTGAACCCATTTAAAAATCTGTTTAATTTAAAGAGAATAGGTACTCCTAAGGAAATTTAAATGGGACTAAGTTCCCATTTAAATTTTATCTAAATCGGTCTTAAATAAAATCTTAATTTGAAAATTCTATTACTTGATTTTAGCGAACCTATCGAGTTTTGTACTTACACGATTGAAGTCGGTAATGCCAATTTAAGAAAAAATATTTTTTAGACTATTTTCAGAGCTTTAACTTGTCTGTAAGCTGGCAGTTAGATTTTCTCGCAGCTATGTTTTAATTAAAATATGGGATCCGATGATTTCAATTTTATTTTAATTTACACTTGTAAGTATATAATGATATTTGAAACGGTCAGTGAAAACCCGAAGTACGGGCATCAAGCAGTCTTTGGATAGGTGTTCATGGGTGGCATTTACAACTGAGAGCTGCCGTGGCTCGGATCATTACATGTCATTATTAAATTACGGATGCCGGTTTTTAATCGTTTAGCCACATCAGAAGACTAGGACCTATACAAATTTAACAGTGGTCTCGAACCTACCGATTTTTCGGTATTTCTACCGATTTGGCGCCTGTCCTACCGAAACATCAAAATGAATAATTTTTCAACGAGTTTTGAGATAGCTAGAACATAATCCCGATTTTTTTCGAATTTCAAATTTGCATAGAGCCGCAACCGAAGAGGTCAGACTGACAGACTTTCCGTCGTGACCAGACTCCAGTATCCTCACATACCTATTTTTGTACCAGTAGTAGGTACACCGATTTTTTGGTAGTTTCTAAGCACCGATTTCACATATGGTCGTATGAAACCACTGGAATTTTGGTATTTAATTAAGTAGATACTTACTTTTGCGTTTGTTCGCCAAAGGATGTCCTTTGGGAAAGCTATTGCTAACATGACTTGATTCTTAACAAACTAAGAAATCCTGGCTGGATATCTTGAACTTAAATTCCAAAACAATAAAACAAAATCTCAATAAGGAACTAAATTGTCTAATAATGATTAACTTTCAATTCGAAAGGCTCTACAGCCCCTAATTGAATGTTGTTAGGACTTGCTTACAAAATCCTTGCTTTTGTCCAATTTTCACTAATTTCAAAAGGTTTCAGAATTACTGAAGTCTTGTGGAACTAAGCAAAGCAATTAAGAAAGGTCTTGAGATAGACGTGTTAGTCGTTTTCGTCTAATTTTTCTTTTGTAGTCCATTTAAGTATTTATAAGTATTAAAGCTCCAAGAAGTTTGTCCGTTTAGCTCTTTTTAACCGAGACTTTAGGTCTGTAATTAAGTAATATGCTAATCTATTTAAGATTAAGTATTTGTAGACAAATTAGTCTTGTTATTTTTATATTAAATTAGTCGCTTTAAGAAGGAGATACTTATAGAAACACAGATTTACTTTAGAGTGTTCTGTTCGCTTTCTTTTGACATATATTTTTTTGATAATAATTATAAAAAATTAAAATAAAAATAAAAACACGGATCCTGCGGAACAATTCAATTGTAATAAACATTTTAAAATTATTATAACGTATCATAATTTGCTTTCGTTTGCTGACCTCATTAAGACCGCAGGATCGCGCTGGATGCAAGCCGTTTCCAACCGGTCTTATTGGAGATCCATAGGGGAGGCCTATGTCCAGCAGTGGACGTCCTTTGGCTCATGGGTGGATGGATGGATGATAATAATTTGAATTGGTTCGCAGGATCCGTATTTTTAGGGTTCCGTACCTCAAAAGGAAAAAACGGAACCCTTATAGGATCACTTTGTTGTCCGTCTGTCCGTCTGTCAAGACTCTTTATCTCGGAAACGCGTAAAGATATCGAGCTGAAATTTAAACTGTATATGTATATCGATGAATTCTTGCAGTTGTGTAATAGAAAAACTTCTCAGTTATCGTTTAAAAAAGTGAGAGCCGTTTATATCGTAAAAAACCGCATATTTCGACACTCCCAAAAATCAAAACCTACAGGGTACTTCCCGTTGACATAGAACTATGAAATTTGGCGAGAAGCATCGTCTCAGAGTACACATATAGGAATAAATCTGAAAACTGTACATTTTTATTTAAATCACAAAAAATAGGGCTTCAAAATTCACAAAATATGGGTTTAAAATTCAAAGTGCGTAAATCGTTTCATGTAAGGTATCATATATAAGAGCTTTATTAGCACATGCTAAAACAGGTTTTTAATTATTTTAAAAATTTTCGATGAATGACGAAAAAAGTAAAAAAAAAAAACTTTTGTCGATGATGATGATGAGTATAGAGATTTTAACAACGTACTTCCCAATTTTGTGAAATTTTCTGGATTTGTACGGAACCCTCGGTGTGCGAGCCTGACTTGCACTTGTCCGGTTTTTTTTTCTTGCTTCACGAGATGCAAACCACTTCCAACCGGACCTATTGTAAACCCATGTCACATAATAAGTCGGGGTCACCAATTTGTCCGTGGTACTACAATAGGGATAATAATAAGACCTAGTGTCTGTAGTAGTCTGAGTCTCTCTCTCTGTCTCTCTCTGAGTGTGTAATTTATTAATGAATAATAACAGCTTATATACTTAATCATATCTATACATTGTGTGCTATCTAACTCACGTAAAACATCTAGATCGTGAACTAGTTAAACCGTGCTATATCTATCGAACTCCATCGGTCTGCAATAATGAAGAAGACCATGACGGTAGTTTTAATTTACTGGATTAAGAACATAGACTAACATCTCTAGAGTAATTCTGCGTACAGTTTAGGTTTAACATATTTTTTATCTTTCAACACAAATTTTAACTGCAAACATTTTCATACCATTCGTGGTGGCTTGGTTTCACGTAGGTACTTACATACGATGATATGTAATTTCTCCTCAGGACATACCTACAAGTTCCTCGGAATGTTTTTCTTCACCGAAAACCCATTAAAATTGGGCCACCAAAACAATAAACCTCGGAATCTGGAAGGAGGGAAGAAAAGCCTTTCCCCAGCAGTGGGACAGTGTAGGCTGAAAACAATAATAAATACATCACAAAGAATTTATTGGAAGGTCGGGATTTAGACTTCATAATTCGAAAGTGAGATTTTTCCACTACAGGACGTAGGCCTACCCACGAAGGGCGATTGGGCCATATCCACCACGCTGGCCTAGTGCGGGTTGGTGGATTCACATACGCCATCGAATTTCTTCTACGGACGCATGCAGGTTGCCTCACGATGTTTTCCTTCACCGAAAAACCAGTGATGTGAAATTCCGTACTTAAATTCCAAAGAACTCATTGGTACGGGACCGGGGATTTGAACCCACGACCTCACGATTGTACCTAAGGCGGATGGATTGTATGGCGGCACTACCTCTAGACCACCACGGCTTCTTTTTTTCACTATGGCGCGGCAATTTTACCAAAATAATTGACCATTTTATGAGTGAATCCTGTAAAATTAAATAAAAACATGAGCAGATGTGAGCCAAATCGAGTATGAAGTGCTAAATCTGGTTTACACAAATTTAATGAAAGAATATTCGTGGTGAAAACATGGCAAGTTTATATTTTACGATACATCTACGGTCCCGTAGATGTATCGTAAAATATAAACTATATATAATGTTAGTATAGTTTTCGTATAGATCTATTACAAAACTATATATTTTGTTAACTCTTCAACCATCAACTTAAATTGACAGTGAGCAATTGAGCATGGCACTTAATAGGTAATGCCAAAAGATATGTATCGAAAATTCATTAAACATAATTTTTTTTTTTGGGTAAATATAGTCTTTCAAGAGACAAAAGTAGAGTTAGAAACTTGGCTTTACGTGAGATCTGACACTTTTTGATAGTGTGAACTGTGCTCCATTTCACGTGAAAATGTTTTTATTGGATCGTTATTACTCGTTTTCTACGTGGGAAAAGCTATGCTGGCGTCACAACTTCAGTGGTAAATGTCATGAAACTCTATTGTTGTGAAAATTACTAGATGTCGCTAGTGTACAAGTTAGCTCGCGGTGGCGTTTGTTAGTGGTTGTAGTGTGTTAGATTTGGCGTGATAATATTTGCATTTATTTATACAATTCGATTCGATTCGATACTAAATGATGATTTATTAATCCAATGTGGATTTTTGAAGGTGCCGTGCTGTCCTGTCGGTGCCCATTTTTTTCGTTTATTCTGAACCTGAGCCGTATTTATGTCGGGAGTATAATTATATCCGGATTATGTGATTATGATAGAAACGACTGCAGAATAAGGACTAAAGTACCTTGCTAAATTTTACACAAATAATAAATTTGTAATTTGTTGTAAAACTTAATAAAACTAAACGGTTTTATGTACTTTACTAGCTGCGCCCCACGGTGTTACCTGCATTAGCCTGAGATAAAAAGCAACCTATGTGTTAATCCCAGGTCTAAACTACTTCCGTACCAAATTTCATCTAAATCGGTTTAGCCGTTTGTTCGTGAAAGAGTAACAAACATCCATCCATACAATTTACAACAAAAAGTCTTCATATCAATTTTTAATACTTCAAGCATGAAAATTAGTGAAAGTCTCATACAAGATTTCATCCCATAGTTACTGTTCATGGGGTTAGGGGTAAAACTTTAGAGTTTTACATGTTTTCCTATATGCGTTATACTCGTAGTCCACCTTGATGCCAACTATCAAGTTTCTGTGTCATCTGGAAGTGGGTTAGGTTTTTGATCTATATAAGTCAGTGAATAAGTCAATGAAACCCCGGGTTTTAAACGTTAATATATAATTAACTGTTGAAGCAAAATTAACGAAATATTGTATCCTAGGCTAGCTAAACAATTTTAATAAATAGGCTAAATTTCATATAAAAGGTTAAATCGTTTACGAGTTATGATGGGGTCAAAAGTGGCTCGAAATGGTTTGTGTTTTTACACACGGTGCGTCGCCAGTTCCTTTTTTTTGTCTAGGCTGGACACGCTACCGCGATTAGATTAAGCTACATACACGTTTTGGAAATTCAACACAGTGATTTTCATCCCTAATAATGTTCCCACATTTGCGCAAGCGAGACAGAAAATTCGTATAAAGTCCCCTTAAATGGGAAACTAGATAGCAGCGTTCCCTGTTCTAGCTCATAAATGTCCCGCAAATAAAAGACAGGAATCTCATAACAGAGGGAAACCGAATTCTTCGCAATATTCTGTAGACAAGCCCTTCTACGGTACAGGACTATAAAAAAGCAATACAAGGTTATTTAGAAAGTGCGCTCTAAGCCGAATGGGCGTGATTTTTGAGCGACGAACCACCGGAGGAAGTTCGACACACTTAAAAAAAAAATTGAAATTGTACTACTATACTTGTTTTGTTTGCAAAAAATAATCTTGTTCTATAAAGTTAATCAAAACCTATCGTAAGGTTTTGCGCGGAATCCTTAAGTAACTACTAAAATTATTAAAAAATAAAGTTTACACCTTATGTTTTGTTAATAGCGAGTTGCAAGTCTGTGTGGGGCAACATTTTTTGTCAAATTACGAGTTAGCCCCTTAGTAAAAGTTGCAGATATGACGGTCTGAATCATCCCCTTTCGGTTTAGTATCAACAAAATATTTGAATGAACACTGTAAAAATCCATTTATTTGATACTAGCTGTCTGTCCCGGCTTCGCCCGGGAACGATTGGCTAAACTTGACAAATAGTAAGGATCCCTATTTTTTTTAAATATAATTCAGCCTATGTTCATCGAGGATAGCGTAGCTTTCCAACAGTGAAAGAATTTTTAAAATCGGTTCCGTAGTTTCGGAGCCTATTCGATGCAAACAAACATCCAATCTTTCCTTTTTATAATATTGGTGTGGAAAAGTGGAAAATATAGTCTACGGAAATGTTCCGATTAATAAAATAGCTTCAAACCAAACGCTTTTAGAAACTTTTTTTTACTATTTTACTGTATTCCATTCCATTTTATCAACCTAACATTTTATCTTCTGCTAACTTCCCTACCAGTAATTGCGTGATCGCCATTCAAGAACTCCACAACTTTATCTGCCATCAGTAATATAATAAAACTAGTTTTTACCCGCGGCTTCGCCCGCATACGCAACATATCATTATAATTTGTAGCCTATGTGTTATTCTGATATATAAGCTATATTATTGCAAAGTTTCATCTCAATCCGTTCAGTAGTTTTTGCGTGAATGAGTAACAAACATCCATACATTCATCCATCCATCCATCCATCCATCCATCCATCCATCCATCCATCCATCCATCCATCCATCCATCCATCCATCCATCCATCCATCCATCCATCCATCCATCCATCCTCACAAACTTTCACGTTTATAATATTAGTAGGAAGGAAGTAGGATATCATCAATACGGAATGTTAGACAAAAAATGCCAAGTCGATGTAAAACATACATAACTTAGTTTTTTTTGCAAAAAATAGCATGACTGACTTCACCCGTGTACAGAATTCGCGAATAATACGCACGGATATATGTAGCAATTTCACATTATTGTTGATTTATCAAAAACGGCACAGCCGATTTCAATTGAATTTAAATGGGACCTATTTTGAAGTATATTCTTTCCAATAAAAAAAGAGTTATTGAAATCGGACTACTATGTAAAAAGTTATGCGTGGTAACACAAAAAAATATATACTCGTCGAATTGAGTATCTCCTCCGTTTCGTCGGTCAAAAATATACATAACTTGGTATAGGTAGGTATTAAAAATGATTTCCACAGCAGCTCTCAAACTTCGTAGATTATCTTGAAGGTAAATAAAATTAGGCATATTTATGCAATCGTTTTATAATCCAAGACTCGGTAAAATTTCACCCGACCGCACTTCAAACGCGTTAGAAATTAATTAATCCCAAACAAAATGAGGTGTTTGTGCCATTCCTTTGTCTCGAATTGATTGAAGCGTCCATTATCAGTTTAATTCGTGCCGCAAACCTTCATTTTGGGCCGCAAACCTTCAATTTGGGCCGCAAATCTCCAAGCTGTTTGCGGCCCGCTGTTAAATACACGATTGTGGAGTGATTGTGTTAATTGAATCTACTGAATGAAATATAGAACTGCAGTGAATTATTTACAGAATTTTTGGAGCGGCTTTGAAATGAGGTCGTTTATAATCTCTTTAGCACTTGTACACTACCGTGAAATATGCCAACTTTGCCCGTTTTTTTTAGAATATTTGAAGTATCTGTTTTTTTTTACTAGTTCTGAGGGATTTTTTCTTTAATGCCGTAATCTGCAGGATCATGGGCATGGTCTAGTTTAGTAAGTTTTTTAAAAAGTCAACATTTTGTCCAACATTTCATTGATTTTGATGGCGGGCAAAGTTATCTGCAATTCTAGCCAACATTACCCGTGTTCATTTTTGATGAAAGTATAGCCTTTTTGCCAGTGAGAAACAAACTATTAAAAGTATTAAGGCAATGAAGGAGTTTAATTTAAAAATCTTACCGATTATGAAACAACTTTGCTTTTGAAATGAGTGGGCAATGTTACCTTGTTATTTTTTCTCTTTTCCATACTAAGTAAAAGTTGTGATTTCAATGTGATAGGGCTGCCACATATGAGTAAGTAACTTTTAGTAATCACAAAAAATCACTGAGCCACCAACACAGTAGATCGCGGAGTCTGGAAGGAGGGAAGGGAAGCCTTTGCCCAGTAGTGGGACAACACAGGCTGAAAATAATAATAATAAAAACAAAAAATTAAAATTATCATAAAAACACCACTTAAATTATCAAATCAAAAATTCTGCGATTTTTTGTGGCCCTTTTCTGCTCTTGCCTTTGAAATATTTTGAGTAGTTCTTACAGTTAATTCATTACTATGTCTAGACCAAAAGTTTTGGAACCATGCATCACCAGGATTTTGATTTTTGAATTTATGGGTCTGTGAGTTTTTTTTTCATATATCGGAGACCCTTCAGATATTCATCAGAAACTTGTAAAACCCTTAGTGTTATTTTCTTCTTCTGCAGTTGGATGCCCCACAGACATGTTGTTTTGTAATTTTATTGATTATTATCCTTCTTGGTACACCAATCTGTTGTTCAGCATCTCTGAAAGATTTTTTTTTGACTTAACTGCTTTGCATGATAATTTTAGCATTTTTTCAGAGTAATTTTTGTACATTCTCGGCCCTATTTTACGTCTGGACTAGACTTTCTTTGTCGGATCCGAGATTTGTGTTTGTTTTTCTTTTAAAAAAATAACAACTTTTAATACAGGTATATTAATAATAAATTAATATAGTATATATTTTTATACATATTTTTTCTTTAATTTAGCAAATTAGTAATTAGTAAAATAAAACATGTTTTATTGTAAAGTGACAACCCTAACACTTTTTTGAACGCTGGCAAAGTAGCCATTCTGAGGTCTTGAAATCATTAGATAACTTTGCCCATCATCATATCTTTTGATTGTGTGAGCCTTTATCGCCGAAACTACGGTTAAAACACTGAGCAATTCGATATTTATAACATACAATAACACAAACCGCCCTTTGTTTTTGCCATGTCTTGTAGTTCACTGCAAAATTTCTTCAAAAATTTGCCCGCGTAAACATGCACTGTATTCGACAGGTTCCGACACGTTACTGAATGAAGTTGGCTACCAACGATGTATTCAGTGATGTGACACGTAAAACCTACTTTCTACCAATGTTAGTAATGTTCCCATAACACTAGAATATTTTTCAATAGAAACGGATCTCCTTGCAGATTGCATTCTGGGCAAAGAAACCCTTGGATGCAAAGTTGGCATGTTTCACGGTATACTCCATGAAATTTAACTTGATCTCTGCGACAGCTGTCAGAAAAATCACGCCTATGAAGTCCTGTATTCCTTAATAGTGCAGACAGTACCTGTCAATGTCATACTTTATGGGCATGCCAATTGGTGATGGGTGACGAATGATCGTGACCACAGAGTTTTAGATAGAGTTTTATTTAAAATATCGATAGTTTATACTAACGATATTTTAAATAAAACTTAATTTATCATTAATTTTATTGTATATTTTAATATCATAACATTTTTTACATGTGTAATTAAATTAAACCCAATTATATGTTACATTAGCATCGATAATTGTGAAAATCGACGATAAATACTACCGTTACATTATTATGAGTACTTAATTAATATCATAACATTATTTACATGTGTACATACTTGATCTTAAATAATAGTAAGTAAATAAAATCCAATTTCTCACCTTCAACTACTCATTCGGTTTCATAACAACATTGTTTGAAAATCGATTTTTTCCACCACTATCTCAACTCTAAAAATGTCAATCTTCTATGTTAATGTCACTGTCGCAGAGATCAAGTTAAATTTTATAGAGCATAAGATACAAGAATCATTCATTCATTTCATATCAATGGCTGGTCATTTTTATGTTTTTGGAGCTTAACTGCATCACTATTTGAAACTCTTGCAATGAAAAGAACGACTTTTACACGGAACAGCTGATTTCATTTATGATTCTAGTTTGCCCGCAGTAAAGATTGATTTGAATGAAGGTTATAGTACACTGCACTGTACTGTACTGTATCAGCCTTATAATAGTCCACTGCAGGACGTAGGCCTACCCACGAAGGGTGATTGGGCCATATCCACCACGCTGGCCCAGTGCGGGTTGATGAATTCACATATGCCATTGAAATTATTCTCTAGATGTATGCAGGTTGCCTCACGATGTTTTCCTTCACCGAAAAGTCAGTGGTGTGAAATTCCGTACATAAATCCCAAAGAATTCATTGGTACGGGACCGGGATTTGAACCCACGACCTCACGATTGTAAGGCGGGTGTCATTACCTCTAGACCACCACGGCTTTTTATATAGTACACAATCACATTGAATTAATTAAAAATAAAGAAAAATACTCACTCTCTTGACCACTAACAAAGCCCGTCGTCAAATGAGAAAAATAAAACAAAAGAAAGAATAAAGTGCCGCCATCTGTGGTGGTGTGAAAATGCAATACGAATGAGATCCGGTGAAAATCGCGCGAAACCAATTTTAAACGGTTCTTTCCAACCGGATGAACGGTTTGATTGGTCAATTTAATAGGGTTGCCAACGGATAAAAATTAATAAGTATTATGTAAAGTTGTTGATGAGTAAATTATTCAAAGGGAAGATTTAATTATTGAAATATTGGGAGTTTAAAGTACGCGGACCGTAAAGGGGTCATAAAAATACCTGATCTTTACTTTGAGCAATCAAGTCTTTTTCCTTTCAAGTGATCGAAACAAAAATTCGTAATCGTATTAAGGAATAAGTATTTTTTTAATTTCGTTTCATTAATATTTAATAACATCTATGTAAGATAAAAGAAAAACCTATTGCAAAATGTTAGAGTATTTCCATCATAACATGACCTCATTTTTATGTGATCAAAAATTTTATTACAAAATACCTATGGTAATTACCTAATGACAATGGATAATTACATTTTAAAAATACTTTTTTACAGTGCGGCGTACAAGAGTGTCAGTACAAGGCGCCACCATCGCTTAGCATATTTTGCACCATTTCCATAAATCCATAAATTAACACAAAAACAATGAAAGAAAATTAACAATGTGTGTGAGTGACTTTATAGTTCCCGAATAAAATAATTTCTACTCATTTCTGTCGCACTGTACATGTAATTATGTCATACATTTTTCTCAGAATACCATTATACATTGGATAAAATCTTCTATTAATTTAAATGTATGAGTATAATGTCATACGCGAGGCAGCCCTAGCCTTCAATAAAGCTCATTGGTGTTCACCGTTCCGACTCCGACCGTTCGAAAGCCTTTTACAATGTCCTCCTAGTTTATGAAAGAAAAAATCTTTGTCTTTTATCTTTTCTGTGTACGTGACACGCGAGGGTCAAGTGGCAAAAGTCCTTATTTGTTTTTTATTTCTTTTGAACCGTGGTTGATTTTGAAAATGGTCTTTTGAGTTAAACGCCTATTATTCTTTTTTCTATTGTTTTAAGATGGTATCCTTTGTGGATGGGCTTATGTTCAGGAGTGGATTATTTAAATATAGGTAGGTACATGACATACAGCTAGGGATTGGAATGCCCTGCCTCCGATCCGACATTGTTTCTTGACAATTACAATTTGGATATTTTCAAGACAAGAGTGAATTGGTATTTTCTAGGTCTACATACTCCGTCTTCGGCTACAATTTTGCTTTTCATCAGGCGAGTTGGTGGCCAAATGTAGCCCTATTCTACATAAAGAAAAACAGTAGAAATGATTATTTATTTTAATCATTTATCTTCGTAACAGCTATAAGACGTCCTCTATTGGTACTATCCAACAGATTTATAATTGGATAAAATTAACGTTTAAATAATTTGACAAAGAATCCTGAGATAAATTGGCATTCAGACCAAATGAATGTTTAAAGTATTTTTATGAACGTGTAAAATTAAATATCAAACTTATTCTCAAATCCAAAATAATACCTACTAATATGTGCTCAAAAAACAAAAGTTTGAGATTAAAGATAACTCTAACAACGTAAAAGCCCAGTCGCATTCTAAAACTTTTAATGGCCTAAAAGTACTTTATTATAAGCTTGCAGTTGAATTCTAATCAGTCAAATTCAAACAAATCTGGATTTAACGATTCTAAAAAATTACATTATCAGGCAAATTTATTCCTCCTCCTTCGTGTTTCTCAATGCAAAATTTAAAATTCGAAAACGATAATCACCACAAAACAAAACAAAATAAAGAATTCTGCGTCAACAAATCGCGTAAAAGAATAATTAACACCATTTAAATAAATAAGCTATTACAAAGGTGACGTATTTTTATAGCCGCCATGTTGGACGCCATTTTATTTTCAAAATGGCCGCTGTTTAGAAATGCGGGTAGCGAATTTACGAGTTCAGTCTGAAATTTATTGTGACGACAAATTAACTGTACCCGGAAATGGGTTTGTTTTATTTTGGAGTATTTGTAAAAAAATAAACATTCGTGAAAAGTTTGCGAGCGAAAATATTGGTAGAGCAGTAGATAGTGTTTGTGCAAAAAGAGAATTGTCGTAGGTGAGGTCGCCCGTGTGCCATTTTACTAATTTTGTTACGTTGACAACACTGTTTTGTCATTGCTAGTACAACTAAAAATGTTTGATACTCGGTAGACACCAATTCTGTTTTCAGCAGTACTCGCGTCTACCAAGTACCAAAGTTACCAACTAAAAGTGTTGTCAGTGCCGGCGTCCCGTCAGTCTTAGAGCCTAATGGACTGTCGCAGGACGACGGCAAGAGGCCCGACGGAATGACATTGGTGCCATGGCGTCCCACACTAAAGATCGTCCCATCACATGTGTTGACACATTGGCGTTGTCCCATCTTCCTTGCATAACAGAGAGTGCTGGCGCTACTGCAGCTAAAGCTGAAAACCTCAAACGGCAAAAATGTGAGTCGTTGGACAGAATGTACCAATTTGTGCCGTTTGGGGTTGAGACTTTAGGTCCGTGGGGGCCGGACGCTCACCTTTTGTATAAAGATCTGGCTAGGCGACTGGTAGAGGTGACACATGACCAGAATGCTGGCATCTACTCTGGTCAAAAAATTAGTATAGCAATTCAACGAGGCAACGCCGCCAGCATTCTAGTAAAGTAAAGTAATTTATTTATGAAACAAAAATAAAAAAATGTTTATAAACAATAAAAATAAACTTAACACTACACTTCACTAAAACACTAACTAAACATTATTTTACTTCTGTGACAACTCGGCTCCATCGCAGCATAATGCCGGCTGCGAACAACCGGCGCTGATCTTCCGATGGCGCCGACAGGTGACATTCTGGCCACGTTACCCTCTGCCCCGGGTCTTTTAGATTAGTTTTATTTTTATTTTAGTAATATAAGTTTCAGTGTTTAGTTTTAGTTTTTATTTTAAGTGTGTTAATTTTAATAGTTAAAGTTTTTGAAATGTTTTTTAAGTTTGGTCAAAATATACAGTGTCTATTTGTAAAGTGTTCGATGATTGGTAGATTCGGTTTTCATCAGTAAACTCGTATCTGCCAAGTCGTCGGTACCTTGGCTACTCATTAATAATCTTATTGTTAGTTCACCGTAACTCCACTACGGTTCTATTTTTGCACAAACTCTACTTTTTAGCTTACTTCTCTACTTCTGAAGCAGTAAAATACTAAACGTAACTCGTTCGATTTTTTTCAGATATTAGTCTTGCGGTTAAATCTACTAAAATCAGACGAATACGAACTAAACCTTGCTTTCTTGATAGTCAACATACTTTCTCTGTGGATGATCTGATTTATGTTATTCTGCGATTTTGAAGTTTGTCTCGATGTAAAGGTTGCTCTTCCTAATTCACTAAAGTCGCGTAAACGGTCAACCATTTAAAGGTTGAGCAAGTTACTCGTACCAAGGAATCTAAGTTACCAAGTAGAGTAACCTAATCTTCTATAGGACATAATTAAATTGCACAATTATTTTCTGAACTTGAAGCTTCCTGGTTGTATTTTAAACCGACTTCAAAAAATAGGTTCTCAATTCGACTCTATATTTTTTGTATGTATGTTACGCAATCACTCCAATAATTATGATCCGATTCTGTTGATTCTTTTTGTTTGGTAGTGCACGCATACTTCAGAGGTATTCTCATTTAAATTTTATCAAAATAAGCAGAGTTGGTTTCAAAAAATCAACAATACTTAATTTGAAGATTGCTACATCGATGAGGTACGAGCCCGTCGATCCGCGCGAACTATTCGAATTAGCAGGTTGAAGTCGCTTATGCCACTTTTGGCAAAAAATAATTATTTATAAAATAAAATATTATTCTAAATAGAAAGTGGTTTAGTTAGACAAACAGTTAAATCTTATCTCCTGATATCAACTGCTTAAAAACTCTTGACGCTAGGCATCCGGTCTATACGTACTTACTTATTTAATACTAGCTTCTACCCGCGGCGCCGCCCGCGTGGAATTAGACATTTATGCTATCTCACAGGAACATTTTATTTAAGTAGCCCATGTCACTTTCCGGCCCTCGAACTATATCTATGCCAAATATCAAATCAATCCATTGCTAAGTTACTGCGTGAAAGAAGAACAAACTTTTCGGATTTATAATATTAAATATAGGTATATCTATATATAGATACATAATATATTATCAGTATGATGATATCCAAGGACTGCTCATCGATTGATTTGACAGATATTCGATCGACAGTTGTTTATTTTGACATTCTTACAGCGCACGCTAGAGTAGCTCGCATATGGCAGAATTTTCCTACTTACTCAACATTTATCGTTATATTTTGGACAATTCACAAAATATCTTTATAAATTGTAGCCTATGTGTTATTCTGATGTATAAGCTATATTATTGCAAAGTTTCATCTCAATCCGTTCCGTAGTTATTGCGTGAAAGAGTAACAAACATCCATACATACATCCATCCATCCATCCATCCTCACAAACTTTCGCGTTTATAATATTAGTAGGATTGGGCTTTGTCACCGTGAATGACAATACCAAAGCACTGACATGTTAGTTCAGCCATGTTCAGTTATTGTTTTCACAAAGGCAGTTAATTATGTTTTGCACTACAACTCTCGAGGCAACAACAGGGCAGTGAGGCAAACAACACTCAGGGCACACCAGGGCAGTGGGACAGTACAAAAAGGGACCCCATATCATTCACACTGTCAGGGACATAGCGCGCGCTAATCGAATTAATGATTCATGTAAGGCCTCGTACTCACTTAGGAGCTTGTATCAAAGTACTTAGATACTAAGTTAGCTTTGCAAGCTGTACTGTACTGTGTCGACTGCTGAATGTAGGCCTACTCTCGAAGAGTGATTACGTGATTAGATCATATCTATCAAGCCAGCTCAGTGCAGCTCGGTGGATTCACATTTGCCATTTTTCGTCTATGGACGTACATGGGCCAAAATACTTTTCGATGCCTAATCCCAGCATAAAATTTTCGTTTTTATTTTTTTAATTTAAGTAATTAATTTATATTTTTTATGCACATATAGATATGTTATAGTTTGGTCTATAATATACACCCCTCAGCAGCGATAGTTTTAATGAATTAACTATATTTTTGGCCAATAACATATCAAGGTGTCGAAAAATTAAACAACTGCGTTACTGTTTTACAAAATTTAAATTCTTTATTAAAATTATCCAATGAGACAATTTAACAAGTCAGTTTTAAACTGAAACGCTTATATTAACTTCTCATGAAGTTAAATCATAGAAATAATCAGTTTAATAAAATATTCTTATTACTTTATATTACTGCGTTACCAAATTCGAATTCTAAAACTTGATTTTTTCTATTAGTGACAATAAAATACTTAAAATTAATGCCAACTGACGACAATATCTTCCACTTTTGATAAATAATACGTACGTAATTAATTATTTCTTTTTAAATAATTAGATGTCTATGTATTACTGAAAATAGTACAATAAATTAGAGGGACACAAAAGTAACGCAGTAGTAAGCTTAGTAACACAGTAGTATTATCTTACATCAATACTTTGTATTTTTATAGAGATCTAGTAATGATGGTACAAATAAAATAAAACTTAAGTCCTTATGACTTGACATAACATAAAGTAACTCAAATAACTTCAAAAATAACAAAGTTCAGCTAATTAAATACAAAAAAACAGCCTTCAACCACATTAATTTAACAGACATCACATGCGGAGATATGGGTACCAAGTATCCCCGGCAGTCGCCCCGCTACCGCCCAACGAAAACTGGCCCTGGTAACGCATAACATACGAAACTTGAGGACGGATGACAATATAGTTGAGATGGAAGAGGAAATGGGTTACGCTGGAATATTTTGGGGTTATCTGAAGTCCGAAGTGAGGGTGAAGACACAATAACTCCGACAACTTACTCTATTACCTGGAAGACGACCAACAGTCCCAAGGTGGTGTCGGATTTCTAGTCCACAAGTCCCTGACTAACAACGTCGTAACCATCGAAAGTGTTTCGAGTACGGTCTTATACTTAATACTGAGAATATCAAAAAGATATTCGCTGAAGGTCATTCAGGTATACGCACCGACCTCGTCGCCCAGTGCCGTAAATAGCCTTTTCTGCGCCCTGTGCGGGCTTCTATAACTGCGCCCTTGTTTTGCGCAATAAGGCCTTAGGTCTGGCCATTCTTACGCCCCCCAGGGTCTACGCCCTGTGCCTGGGCACCTTTGGCACCGCCCTATTTACGGCACTGCTCGTCGCACCCACTTGATGAAGTGGAAACTATGTAGGAGGACGTAAGTCGGGCCATGCATACGTCTAAGACCCACTTTACTGTTATTATGAAAGAATTTAACGCAAAGATGGATAAAAGAAGCGATGATGAGCTGAAAGTGGGGCATTTTGGATATGGATAACGGAACTTCAGGGGAAAGAGGCTGGCCGACTTTCTGGAAAAAGAGGGACTCTTTATGATGAACTCTTTCTTCCAGAAGCCGCCTCACAGGAAATGGACCTGGATAAACCCTGACGGTTTCACGAGAAATGAGATAGACTTCATCATGACCGACAAGAAGCGAGTATTCAATGATGTCTCCGTGATTCACAGAGTGAAAACTGGTAGCGATCTCCTAATGGGAAGAGGCACATTGAGTATTAATGTTAGACTTGAACGGTCTCGCCTGATGAAGTCTACGCTCCGACCTACTCGAGAAAGAACTAAACAGCTATCGAATCACACTCTGAACCCCATGGCCGAGCGACGTTAGTTAATACTGCAGTCTTTCGATGACGCCAAGTCATATAGGCTGCTCAATAAACAGATCTTGAAATCCACGCGAAACGACGTTTGTCTCTTTAATACCAAGCATATTAAGGAGGCGATTGAGCAGAATAAAGGCTCCAAAGTGTTCGCAAGAGATCTGAGATTAGAATGTTCTTGAATCAGCTTAAGAACAACAAGGCGCCGGGTGATGATGGAATCATTTCAGAGCTTCTGAAAGCGGGTGGAACACAAGTATTTAAAGTCCTTCGGATGCTCTTCAATACCGTTGTTCTTGAGGGTATAACGCAGGAGGCATGGAAAATAAGCGTGGTGGTGATATTCTTTAAAAAAGGTAACAACACCTTATTGAAGATTTACAGACCCATCTCGCTTTTGAGTCATGTCTATAAGCTGTCATTCAAGGGTCATTACGAACCGTCTCGAGCACATGCTTGATGACTTCCAGCCTTCTGTTCCAATCTCTCACAAGTTTTTTATTTACGTGGTACCATTCAAGAAGTATTTTTTTAACATCAGCATGTTGAACAGAGTCTAGTTAAAATTTTAGCCTGTAGCGACGTTGTTTTTCTGCGTTCGTTAACGCCATTATAGCAGACGCTTATTTTTGTGAAAAGGATAAACAATATATGAGTATTTCGGTTTTAGTAACGTATTACAAACATAAAACATTGATCAAAAATCAACTGCGTTACTTTGCCTAGTAACGCAGTGTAGTAGTAACGCAGTTGTAAATATTTGACTATTTTGTAAATAAGCACTAAATAAAATATTAAAATTCAAATGTTTTAACAATGACAGAAACTTTACATGACAACCTGTACAAAACAATAATAATAAAGCAAATATCGTCAGTACATACCTTGCGACAGCGGTAACTCAGCGGACACGTAATAAATACACGCACCTCTATCGACGACTATGACGCGACTGATTCGGCTAGCGTGCTCCCCTCGCGCAGTTGCTATGATTTGTTGTAAGAGTTAAAACAAGTCGAACCGAATAAAGTACAAAAATATGTAATGCACTCACTTTTAGGTTTATTTTCATATAGCAACGCAAGGTAGCTACGATTTCATACTTTGTTGGGGACACAGACAAAATCAGTCTTTATTGCATTAAATGATTAACGTAAAAAATATCTATTGACATTGTAATTAGGTCCACAACTTACATTTTTACAAAGGTATTTAAGATAAACGTCGTCTAAGGAAATATTGTGAGAAAATTCTCAGTATAACTTAAGTCCGCGCTCAGGGACAGCAGTATTTTGTATGAAAAGCTCCTGCGTTACTGAAAATGACAACGTTGTTACCGTAATTTTCAAACAATTATCATATATTTGCGGTCAAATCTTTTTCCCTGTACTAGATTATAATATGATATTTCGAAATTCGTATAATTATTGCAGAGTTTTGCATTGATTTCCCATAAAATCTAATATTTATTCTAGGAGACCGGTTTTTAGGCATCGAAAAGTATTTTGGCCCACATACGCCTGTTTGCTATCACTGAAAAATGAGTGGTGTGAAATTCCGCGTATAGGTAGTTCAAAGGAACTTATTGGTAGGGAACCGGGATTTGAACTCACAACGTCACGATTATAAGGCGGTTGTCACAACCACTAGACCAACTTGGCTTTGGAAACGTTAGCGTCTATCAATATCAATACTTTATCAGTTAACAGTTCAAATTTTATGTCATACATCTTTACTTCGTAGAAGTATAAAGTAACTAAAACATTGTAGACGTAGTTACATTACATAAAGATGTCGTAATTAAATCCACTAACCCACACTGGGCCAGCACGGTAGATATGGCCCAATCGCCCCTTGTGGGTAGGCCTATTTTCAGCAGCTTATTAAAACGGCCGATAGAGTACAGTGCAGTAATTACCTAATCTGAATATTCAAATACATATCATGCGTCGTAGTGATCTAGTGGTAGTGCTAGTGACCCCCGCCTTTACAATCACGAGGTCGTGAAATCAAAACCCAGCCCCAGACCAATGAATTCTTTGATATTTAGGTATATATGGAATTTCACAACTTTACTGGTTTTTTGGCGAAGAAAAACATCGTGAGGCAACCTGCATATGTCCGTAGAAGAAATGGCGTATGTGAATCAATCCACCAGCTCTGTGTTTAACGTGGTGGATACAGCATAATCGCTATTTGTGGACAAGCCTATGTTTAGTAGTAGACTATAAAAAAGCTGGTACAGTACATGCGTACCTTCACGTGAGTACCAAGCTTTACACACACTATCGAGGTGGAGCGAGCTGTAGTAACTATTCATTGTTGGAATCGCAAGAAACGTCTTGTGTCTTGGTTGGATAGGATTTAGGTTGATTTCTTGCGCCGGTCTGTGATCTCGTCGGCTTAATCAATTTGAGGTTACCACCCAATTGAGCTTTAGTTGAGAATAGACGATATCCTTGGATAAGGCGAGGCAAGATTCAAGATCAACCAAATAAAATATAATAGACTAGTTTTTACCCGCGGCTTCGCCCGCATGATATTTTGATTTTTGACGCAATATCATTAAAATTTATAACTTATGTACTGTACTGTACTGTACCAGCCTTTTTAATAGTCCACTGCAGGACGTAGGCCTACCCACGAAGGGTGATTGGGCCATATCCACCACGCTGGCCCAGTGCGGGTTGGTGGATTCACATACGCCATCGAATAACTTCTACGGACGCATGCAGGTTGCCTCACGATGTTTTCCTTCACCGAAAAGCCCGTGGTGTGAAATTCCGTACATAAATTCCAAGGAATTCATTGGTACGGGACCGGGATTTGAACCCACGACCTCACGATTGTAAGGCGGGTGTCATTACCACTGGACCACCACGGCTTTTAATAACTTATGTATTATTCTGATATATAAGCTATATTATTGCAAAGTTTCATCTCAAACCGTTCAGTAGTTTTTGCGTGAAAGAGTAACAAACATCCATCCATCCTCACAAACTTTCGCGTTTATAATATTAGTAGGATGCATAAAATAAGTTTTTAAGTGGACTGTTGCTTTTCAATATACCCATACAAATTTAGGGACTTTTAAAGTATTATCAAATCTAATTATGGAGCCAATGAAATCAAGCCAATAAAGCTCAAAATTGTGAATAAAATGTTTACAATTTCATAAATATATTTTGCTGAGATTCCATGAGCTTTTCGTATATTGGTACTATGTAGTAATTGGTGTTTTTGTTACGAAGAATAAAAAAAAACCGGACAAGTACGAGTCAGGCTCGCACATCGAGGGATCCGTACAAATCCAGAAAATTTCGCAAAATTGGGAAGTAAGCTGTTAAAATCTCTATAGGTACTATAACCATCGACAAAAAAGTTTTTTTTTTCACTTTTCTCGTCATACATCGAAAATTACCGTGAAACATGCCAACTTTGCATCCAAGGGTTTCTTTGCCCAGAATGCAATCTGCAAGGAGATCCGTTTCTATTGAAAAATATTCTAGTGTTATGGGAACATTACTAACATTGGTAGAAAGTAGGTTTTACGTGTCACATCACTGAATACATCGTTGGTAGCCAACTTCATTCAGTAACGTGTCGGAACCTGTCGAATACAGTGCATGTTTACGCGGGCAAATTTTTGAAGAAATTTTGCAGTGAACTACAAGACATGGCAAAAACAAAGGGCGGTTTGTGTTATTGTATGTTATAAATATCGAATTGCTCAGTGTTTTAACCGTAGTTTCGGCGATAAAGGCTCACACAATCAAAAGATATGATGATGGGCAAAGTTATCTAATGATTTCAAGACCTCAGAATGGCTACTTTGCCAGCGTTCAAAAAAGTGTTAGGGTTGTCACTTTACAATAAAACATGTTTTATTTTACTAATTACTAATTTGCTAAATTAAAGAAAAAATATGTATAAAAATATATACTATATTAATTTATTATTAATATACCTGTATTAAAAGTTGTTATTTTTTTAAAAGAAAAACAAACACAAATCTCGGATCCGACAAAGAAAGTCTAGTCCAGACGTAAAATAGGGCCGAGAATGTACAAAAATTACTCTGAAAAAATGCTAAAATTATCATGCAAAGCAGTTAAGTCAAAAAAAAATCTTTCAGAGATGCTGAACAACAGATTGGTGTACCAAGAAGGATAATAATCAATAAAATTACAAAACAACATGTCTGTGGGGCATCCAACTGCAGAAGAAGAAAATAACACTAAGGGTTTTACAAGTTTCTGATGAATATCTGAAGGGTCTCCGATATATGAAAAAAAAACTCACAGACCCATAAATTCAAAAATCAAAATCCTGGTGATGCATGGTTCCAAAACTTTTGGTCTAGACATAGTAATGAATTAACTGTAAGAACTACTCAAAATATTTCAAAGGCAAGAGCAGAAAAGGGCCACAAAAAATCGCAGAATTTTTGATTTGATAATTTAAGTGGTGTTTTTATGATAATTTTAATTTTTTGTTTTTATTATTATTATTTTCAGCCTGTGTTGTCCCACTACTGGGCAAAGGCTTCCCTTCCCTCCTTCCAGACTCCGCGATCTACTGTGTTGGTGGCTCAGTGATTTTTTGTGATTACTAAAAGTTACTTACTCATATGTGGCAGCCCTATCACATTGAAATCACAACTTTTACTTAGTATGGAAAAGAGAAAAAATAACAAGGTAACATTGCCCACTCATTTCAAAAGCAAAGTTGTTTCATAATCGGTAAGATTTTTAAATTAAACTCCTTCATTGCCTTAATACTTTTAATAGTTTGTTTCTCACTGGCAAAAAGGCTATACTTTCATCAAAAATGAACACGGGTAATGTTGGCTAGAATTGCAGATAACTTTGCCCGCCATCAAAATCAATGAAATGTTGGACAAAATGTTGACTTTTTAAAAAACTTACTAAACTAGACCATGCCCATGATCCTGCAGATTACGGCATTAAAGAAAAAATCCCTCAGAACTAGTAAAAAAAAACAGATACTTCAAATATTCTAAAAAAAACGGGCAAAGTTGGCATATTTCACGGTACACATTGTTAAAATAATTAAAAACCTGTTTTAGCATGTGCTAATGAAGATCTTTAATATGAAACCTTACATGATACGATTTACTCACATTGAATTTTGAACCCATATTTTGTGAGTTTTGAGGCCCTATTTTTTGAGATTTAAATAAAAATGTACAGTTTTCAGATTTATTCCTATATATGTACTCTGAGACAATGCTTCACGCCAAATTTCATAGTTCTATGTCAACGGGAAGTACCCACTTGGTTTTGATTCTTGTGAGCGTCGAAATATGCGTTTTGTTTACGACATAAACGGCTCTAACTTTTTGAAACGATAACTGAGAAGTTTTTCTTTTACACAACTGAAAAGGACCATAGATATACGTAAGTATACAGTTTAAATTTCAACTCGATATCTTTACGCGTTCCCTAGATAAAGAGTCTTGACATACACACAGACGGACAGACGGACAACAAAGTGATCCTATAAGGGTTACGTTTTTTCCGTTTGAGGTACGGAACCCTAAAAAAGTAGTACTTTGTGAAGTAAAGCTTAGCATAATATTTTACGTACGTTACGCGTACGATGATTTTTCAATTTTAAACTATTGATGATACATTTAGCTATCGTTACTCAATTCTTATCTAGTAGGCATACAGGAAGTAATAATTTAATTGAAGAACAATTTATGTTCTTTTTCTTTTCAATAGATAAAACCACTCAGCCAAGTCCTCAAGCAAGATAATTCAGAACACGTGCACAAGCAGGATAGGCAGTTAGGGCAGTATTAAACAATTGTGGGTCCTTTGTCTCGCTAAGGGATCCTCATGGCTCTCTTGGCTGTATTGTGAAACCACAATTTGCGAAGAAGCACGTCTTACCAGAAATCTCCCGGAAGGTAAACACTTCCCATTGTCTGAAAGGGTTCCGTATCAATTTATTAATAAGATTTAATTAAACTGGAGAAGGAACTAAAGCAGTACTTAACGCTGTTTACTGCTTAAGGTTATTGTTAGTGGAAGTAGAATCAATTAACTTTTGTTTGCAAGTGCTCTAAATGGAAACAATAGCTGTTAGCTGTTATGATTTGTACAGGGTGATCGGTAAAATTATGGACTTAAGAGAGGTTGTTTTGTTAATGGTTCTGGAATGAGAAGCGTGTTAATTGAGTCGTTATTTTTTATACAGTCAATAAACTGATAGATATATTGTATTATGGGTGTTATTAAGTTCGTGTGGTGCTTGTGGTATTTGGTTCTACATATATAAATTTTGACGGAATTGATAAATTTTATCAATCGTACTTTGTTACAAGTGCTACTATATTGATAAGAAAAAGTCTAATATATACATATATATTTATGTATTCTCTATCTCTTTTGGTTTTGAGAGGTAAATAAAAAATAGTAAGTTAAATTTGTGATACACAAGACTTTTACGTGAACGTACAGTACTCATTTGACTTTTTCAAGGAGATCAAGTCGAGCTTATTGACATTTCAAAGTTATTTTATTAAACGAAACACTCAATATAAATAATTTAGGAACCTAAAAAACGTCTAATTAATAAAAACATCCCTAATTTCCACATAACCTAAAAATACAAATTATAAATTAAGTGCTTAATTAACGAAATTATACAAGATCAACAGGTGACGCTATGAATAATTAATCCGGTGCCGCGGCACGAGACGTGTTAATTTTGCTGTCAAATGTAATAATTAGGTTTACCCTTGTCAGTGGCTTGTCTGGTGCTGCGAGGGAATATCCGGACATTATATATTATTTGATATTTTTACCTAAAAGTAGATATCTCCGAAATGCCAAAGTTACCGACGTAGCTCAGCGGATTGGAAAACTGAAATAGTAATGAACAGATAACACAACACACAGGATTGATGACCGATAGAGTCCAAAATTCAAAAATGTCGACGTTCAAACAAATAAAAGCAAACCTTATTGTATCATACAACAAAATCAAAATCGAACTTAACTTCCAATTAAATTCGTTTGATAATAGGCATGGTGATTGGGTAAAAAATCATTACTATTAGTCCGTGGGTCAAATAATAAAATAAATGAGAAAGATAAACCTTGTCAAATTTTGGGAGTGGAAGTAGTGACGTCACTTCTCTGTCAAAACTATACATTTGTAGTCTACTCGTGAAGTCATGTGGAACTGTAACGGGATATACCTTGATCAAGTTTTATTTAACTGACAGAAGAAAAAGTACGTGTCTAATATTTTTCCAAAATCTATCTGACGGACTAATTATGACTTTTTAGTCATCATGTGCATAGTCTGTTCACATGTGCTCTAGGTAGATGATCAAGACAATTCATCCATCCATCCATCAGCCATAGGACCTCCACTGCTGATCACAGGCCTCCCTTAAAGATCTCCAATAAGACCGGTTGGTAGCGGCTTGCATCTAGCGTGATCCTGTGGTCTTAAAATTAGGTCCTACGCAGTGCTTGCCGGTACGTGGATTCCACTCGAGAACTTTTTGACACAGGCGGTCGTCAGTGCTATGTGCCCTGCCCACTACTATTTCAACTTACCAATCCGCTGGGCTATGTCGGTAACAATCAAGACAATAAAATAACGTAATATGACGTAGCTCAACGGGTTAGCAATGTCAGCAGGTAGGCTCATAGCACCCAGGAATATTCAATGGGGTCGCAAGGTTCTCGAACAATTGATGATGTGAAAGTTCTACACATCAGATTTGTGTGATTGAGATTGGAAAGCGTACAAAAAAGGTTCCTGTGACATTTAACTTACTCTTGTTATCTCGGGAAGAATCTCAAGAGTTATGAGGCAAGACTCAAACACTTCAAAATGGAAACACTCTCACATCGGAGACATACACTTGACCTTTTATTCCTTTATAAACTCGCTAATGGTGTTTTGAATACTCCAGACTTACTTTTCGAGCTATCCCTGACTATTCCACGAACTTTGCCCAGAGTATCGCGTTTTAATATATTTTCATGTGCTGGTTCTCGTTCCAACTTGGGCCTCAATTCTCCCATTGCTAGGTTGTCGGGTCAATACAACACTGCATCAAAGAAAACTGATATTGACATATTTGGTGACAGCATCCACCACTTCAAAACTGCTTTAAAGTCTCTGACTATCTGAACACGTACCTAATGATTTCACAATTTTTATTTGTTTTCATCTATTTTTATTTGTTTATTCGTTTAGCTATTTTTGCAAGTTGTCTTCGCCTGTAATTACTGTGACATTTGACTCTGTGTGTTTACTATGCTAAGCTTTTTATTGTGTAAGTGTTGATGTACATAGTGTAGGCGGACTAATAAATAAAATAAAATTGTGGAAGCTGCATCCGTAAATTTTAATGATAATGATTTAAATTTACTAATTTCAACATTTTTAAGAAACAAAGTTGTTCATAAGAGGATTGAAAGGTTAACAAGTTATTCTAGTAAGTAAATCAATGAAAAATTGTCCGCAGTCAATTCAGTGGCAATCCGAAAAATTACCATTTTTCTTCGGGAACTTCGCTAAAAATGGCATTAATTATAAACCCAGAGGGATCTGCAGATTCCCACAGCTTTTAAAGATCCTTTATGGTAATTTCTGACTCAATTTTTTAATAAATTCTCGTTAATTTCGCCTCAACAGCCCTTTTTATTAACTGATGGGTTTACAAGGTTATCTACCTTACTACTGACATTCAATAAATGTATTTATGAAAATGTCTCATTTTATAGCGATAAATTACGTCTGTATTACTTATATTAGCTTAATCTACTTATTTGGGTGTTAGCTTTTGACTCTCGACATTTTAAGAGAAGAGCCGAGTAGAATCACTCGTTTCTCTGTGTCTGTCCAAGATTTGGGAATCCGCGTGTTTTATTTTTAATAATTTTTTTCCACGTCTGATTATTAACATTAGCTTTTGACTCACTGCAGGGCATAAGCCCCTTCTTTTTAGGGTTCTGTACCTCAAAAGGAAAATACGGAACCCTTATAGGATCACTTTGTTGTCCGTCTGTCCGTCTGCCCGTCTGTGTGTATGTCAAGACTCTTTATCTCGGGAACGCGCAATGATATCGAGTTGAAATTTAAACTGTTTACGTATATCTATGATCTCTTACAGTTGTGTAAAGGAAAAGCTTCTCAATTATCATATAAAGAAGTTAGAGCCGTATAAGTCGTAAAAAACAGCATATTTCGACACTCACAAAAATCAAAACCTACATGGTACTTCGCGTTGACATACGAGTATAACTATGAAATTTGGCGAAAAGCATCGTCTTAGAGTACACATATAGGAATAAATCTGAAAACTGGAAATTTTTATTTACATCACAAAAAAATAGGGCTTCAAAATTCAAAAAATATGGGTTTAAAATTCAAAGTGCGTAAATCGTATCATTCAAGGTATCATATAAAAGAGCTTCATTAGCACATGCTAAAACAGGTTTTTTATTATTTTAACAATTTTCAATGATTGACGAGAACAGTCAAAAAAAAAACAAACAACTTTTGTCGATGATAATGATGAGTATAGATATTTTAACAACGTAATTTTGTGAAATTTTTTGGATTTTGTACGGAACCCTCGGTGTGCGAGCTAGCCTCATACACATAATATTACTAATATGCTTTTGGATATCACCATCTATCAGTGTCATTCACGAAGTTGTAACACAGTTACAAGCCGAATCAAACTTCTTGGCGGCTGTGACGTTAGCTACAAGCTGCGGATAACCCAATCCTTCCTGAAACTCTCTTAACAGCTACGCCAGAATTGAGTTGAAGCAACTTGAAGCTAACATCAAAACCGCAAAGAAGTTTAATTCGGCTTATATTATGTACTGTATCAGCCTTTCAAATAGTCCACCGCAGGATAGGACAGGAAGGGTGACTGAGCCGTATCCACCACGCTGGCCCGGTGCGAATTGGTGGATTCACATACGCCATAAGCCGTACGCAAGTTGCCTCTCGATGTTTTCCTTCACTGAAAAGTCAGTGGTGTGAATATTATCTATAGCTTATTATTTTTCTATGATTTTAAAACTGCGTAAATAAATTTTTACTTATTGCAGCTTTTTTAATTCATGGGCTCATGGCACGCGGCGTCAGTTTTCGATTTGCTATTTTAGAATTCTGTGACGTAAAAATTTCAACAACGATTATTATATTCACCAAAATTTTAGGCAAAACTTAAATAGCTACAAATCATAACAATTTACAGGCGATACCTAAAACAATCAGCAAAAGTCAAACTAGCACCCATCAGCTGGACCCATGTCATCTCAGCCGACACTCGCTGACACGGGTTCGATGTCTGGACGCGAGTGTCAGTATCCGTGTTGACACTCGATGTGTCGCCGCCATTTGTTTCTGTAATGTGACGGGTTGCGTGTCATGATGAGACATTTACTATTTCTAAATTATAAAACTATGTGCTTACCTTTCGGCCGCGGCTTGCACACGTGATATTTGGAGTTTTGTGGTATTCTATGAGTATTTTTCATTTTTCCTGGTTAAACAGTCTGTAGTCTGTGACACAAGGTATATCTATGCCAAATGATCAAGTCACTACGTTGGTCTGTCACAACAGGACAAATAATACCAAATAAGCCTACAAAGTTACTTTCTTAAATAGTAAAGATTTAAACATGGAAGTTACAAGTTACCTACAACATAAAAATGATGTATAGTTTGTATCAAAATGAAAAATTATATTAAAAATCTGCAGCTTACAGATTCCAAGTTGAATTTATGACGGACTCAAAATAGGTATACGTGTTCCAGACTACATATTCGGTCATAGGATAACTAACCAACCGTTTTTATACAGGGTGTTTGATTATATGATATTACTCGAAATTCATGTCACCAATGTATAATTTATTTAAATAATACAACATAATACCTACTTGGTGGCTTTTTGTTATTTCAGCAACATTGGAAGCAATGTAAAATAGTACCTAAGTACGTAACATCTGATATGTCATCTCTATATAGGTATTTATAAATAAATCGTAGTTGTTAGTCTCGCTAAGACTCGAAAACGGCTGGAAGGATAGGCCTATTTTTGGTCCGTGGAAGCTAAAAGAACCTTCTCTTAGCTTGCTCTTTAATTTATTGAAGGGTGAGAAAATATAAAAACCAGACAAGTGTGAGTCATGCTCGCACACCGATGGTTCCGTACAAATCCAGAAAATTTCACAAAATTGGGAAATAAGTTGTTAAAATTTCTAAGTATACTATAATTATTGGCAAAAAGTTTATTTATTTTTTTCATTTTTCTCGTCATACATCGAAAATTACATATTGTTAATATAATCAAAAACCTGTTTTAGCATGTGCTAATGATATGATATCTTACATGATACGATTTTCTTACTATGAATTTTGAACCCATATTTTGTGAATCTAGGCCTTTTTTGTGATTTAAATAAAAATGTTTTCAGATTTATTCTTATTTATGTATTCTGACAACTTTTATTTAAATAATACAACATAAACAATGTTTCTCGCCAAATTTCACAGTTCTAAGTCAACTGGTAGTACCCTGTAGGTTTTAATTTTTGTGAGTGTCGAAATACGACATAAACATAATTATCATAAAAACCGCATATTCCGTTCTAACTTTTTTATACGACAACTGAGAAGTTTTTCTTTGACACAACTGCAAGAGATCATAGATATTAGTACATAGTTTAAATTTCAACTCGATATCTTAACTCGTTCCCGAGATAAAGAGTCTTGACATACGGACAGACGGACCGACGGACAAACGGACAACAAAGTGATTCTATAAGGGTTCTGTTTTTTTTTGGGAACCCTGAAAATGTAGTGAGTGAAATAATAAAACATGAATTTAATTTTCCCATACAAAATGTTCCTGCAAGTAAAAGTTGTCGTTGACAGTTGGCAGATGGCGAGATGAAGTTCACCGGGTCAGCTAGTATTTCAAATAAAATAATTTGACGTACCTAAGAGTAAGAGCGATTAAGCGTAAAAGTGTGACACACTCGTAGGTACGCTGTTAATCCAAACACTCTGTATAGGTGCTTAGTTGCTCTTGATGTTGCCTCTACTCGCAGGAGTGTACCGCAATTAGGTCCGGGAAATGTCCAAATTAACATTTAGGTAGCTAAGTCGGGGCTGAAATTGCAAGATCTGGTGATACGACTGTAACTAGACCCGAGAAGGTGAATTAGATTAATAATACAAACTTCCGTAACTTCCATAATACTCGTATATTGTCAATTGACTTTTTGTCAATTTGGAAGGAAATGGATGAGGCTAGCACAGGACCGGAAAGAATAACGAGAAAGAGAAGACCTATACTCAGCGTGAATGGAACAGGCTGAATATATAAATATACTAGTTTATGGCCGCGGCTTCGTCCGCGTTATATTTTGATTTTTGTGCTATACCATAGGAACCTTTTATTATTTCGGGATAAAAAGTAGCTTATGTCATTTTCCGTCTTTTAAACTATGTCCATGCCAAATAAAACAGTAAAAAACCCAAACCTATGGTCCGGACGGATGGCGTGGAAGAGAAACAAACCAAATAACCAACAAATACACCTTTGAATTAATATTATTATTAATGATAGATATTAGGTCTCCAAAAAGTAGCTTGCGAGGCATCAAGATCACTTGTTCACTCAATACTCGTAATTGTAGGTGTTTATTTAAAGTTTTCCGTTTACTGCTCATATGAGTGTTCCTTTCAGTCATAGAACGTCCACTGCTGAACATAAGCTTCCCTGAACATGAATTCCATAATTAAAAATCATGTTTATTTGAGCTCGCCGAATCTCAATTAAACATGGTTTGTACAGCTCCTCATCTCTTTTTTATGCGGATATTGTAAGCTGTATGTTCACACAAACACACCCTTAAAACTCTACTCTCTTTTGGGCAGTCGGGTGGCAAGAATATGTTGAGTATTCTTGAACCAAACAAAGTCGACACATCAAACGATCACACGCTCATATTCGCGGCTTGCCACAATGTCCAGAAACTCGGAAGGTTTCAGAAGGTCACAGAATTCCTGAGCACTGCGTTGGGATTCATTAGAACAGGCATGACATTATAATTCATTATAATTTGGGCGGATAATGTATGAGCCGGGAAAGAATATGGAGAAATTCACTTATGAAGAACTGGGAGAAGGGTAGTACGGTGACGGGGCGTGTCTGAATACTTAGATTAAGAACTATAGTAGTCCGCCCCGGACTTTTACCTCGCGTTATTCCTATTTTATATTATAAATACCTACTGGGATTTAAAAAAATGTAACAATATTTGTATGAACGTTAGTGATTTATTTTAAACAAATGTTGAAAGACATAGATAACATTCGGTGAAATGTTTAAAATAGTCATCCTCAACTCCCGCAGAAAGTGGCGCCGTTTTGCCTCTTTTTACCACGGCCCTCGTATCTTCGCAACCGCTGAACAGAAGATGCTCATATTCAAACTTAAAAATTCTATAAATATAAACTACCTGTATGGTAAATTTCATGGAGATCGGTTGAGCGGTACTTGAGTTATCGTCGAACAAATATACATACAAACATTCTCCCAAGTGCCGGCTCGTCCCAGTAGACTCTGAGACCTCACTTACGCTCGCTCAATAAATATGTTGTTGTTCGTAACGTTGGTTTACAGACGATAATTTTACGTAATAATGTTATAAGAAAACATTGTTGAATCATTAACCAAAACAAGCTGAAAGCTTAAACTAATCGTGCCTCCTATCGCTTCTTCCGAGCTCACCCTTGCACTCTTGGCTCAGGCGGAACGTGACACTTATTCGTGCGCGCAGCCGGCGTTCACGCCAGAAACATTTTATCTATTAGGATTACCGCTACTAAATGGACTAATATCCTGTACTGTACTGTTCTAATGTATTAGTCTTTTAATAGTCCACTGCAGGACGTAAGCCTATTCCCGAAGGGTGATTGAGCCATATTAAGCACGCTGGCCCAGTGCGGGTTGATGGATCATATCCAAAGTTTCTAAACAAATAGGTTGCTATTGTGGCTTTTATTAACAGTAGTATAAGTAATAATAAGTTAGTATCAGCAATAATATAGTGATACTATAGGTTAATTTACTGGATAAGTCAGACACATCGTAACTTAAAAGTACAAAATATATTCTTAGTGCTTAATTTTCTTTTATTTGCTTTAATTTTTTTTAAATCATAAATCATTTATTCTTGCGCATATGGGCACAACTGAGATCTTACAAATAATAAAAAAAGAGTCGCCATATCCGACCTTTCGGCATGTAAAGAAATAATTACACAAATAATACATTTTAAAAAAAATTGTACTAACAAATTGATTGCATATAGAACGAGTTCACACAGTAGGTATCTGCACTAAATACAATTAAACAATATGATTATAATTTTAGCCTAAAGCATGTCAAAGATAATATTCTCATTCATAATGTTAGTAATAAAATAATGAAATGCCAAGTTGGGATTTTTGTCAAAAACTAATACTTAGGTAAGTCAATAATTAAAAATTTGTCATTCATTTCATTTCGTCAGTTTCAGTCAGTTTTTATAACCAATATGTAAGACAAACCCTTCTATATGACGTTAATGTTTAGATACCTAAAATAACTCAATTACGTAAGACATAAAATCCGATAGTTTCCCAAATAGCTCCGGAAATTAATCTTGCAAGTAATTGTCTCGTAATTACAGCAAAATTACCAGTTAACAAAATAACTTACGAGTCAAAAGCTGAAACTCCCAAACCGAAGCCTTTCAAGGTTGATCGAATTAATATCCATCTAACATAATTAATGTCCGCTTTTCGCTACCTCCCGATAAAGGACTTTGTTAACTGCAACTGGGCGACCGCAGAGCAACTAGCGATAAGGTGTGACCAGTTAATAATACGACAGAATCCGTTTTAGAATCTTTCGAACTATTTCCCCTGATTTTATAAATTTTCTAAAATTATTTTACGATCGATCAACTCGCAGTGAAGAACATAGATTCATACTGATAAAAAAAACGGAAGTACTTCATTTATTAGATACAAAGATAGATGCACTACTAATACAGGTCGTTGAACATAATTATTGTATTAGACGACTGCCGTCTGTTTTCCGTTTTGGGAACTTTTGAAATGTAAAAGTTTTAAGGCGTTCGTATTATATTATATTTAGCTGGATTTGGAGGCGTTTTGAATTGGGCTATTAAAATCATAGCTAAAATTTTCATTTTCCTGTGGTTTGGCTGCGTAATAATCGTGATAGTTGCATGATCTGATACGAGCCAAAGAGAAGGCTATACACGGATTCACTGTGCGAGATGCGAACCGTGCCTAATTTCCCAAAATTGCCCATCAGATTAGCAAGTTGAAATTGGCAAAATTGGGCACATAGCAAGCAGGACCGATGGCCAATATAGCAACCAAAACGAAATAGCGTGCGCACCGCCAAGTGCAGAATTTGACGTCCACCAAGCTGATTGGTAACCTGATTAAGACCGTAATAAGTATTAGCGCAGGATGCAAGCCGCTCGTGATGGTAAGAGAATAGTA
The DNA here is from genome assembly GCA_949316475.1 of Hypomecis punctinalis. NCBI lineage: Eukaryota > Metazoa > Arthropoda > Insecta > Lepidoptera > Geometridae > Hypomecis > Hypomecis punctinalis. Next base: position 1,498,040 of record OX438811.1, read on the forward strand.
GAAAAAAGCCTGTGTACCAAGTTTCGTTGAGATTCGTTAAAAAATGCGACCTATAAGCTTAAATCAAAATCGAACCGGACGAAAGCAAACTCGTCAACTTGAAGCAGATACCTTCGCTTCGATCAATGATGATGCACCTCTCACTAGCTAGTCTAATGATTTCTTGCGTCGAGTCAGTACAGTGTACTCTCCTCCCTACACTCCGGATCCCCGCTGCCGCTCGTGGCACTACAGCAGCGCCCTCTTGAGAATTAAGGACAGTAATTGACTTAGCGTCCCTTCCAAGGGCCGCTAACCACAACCTTGCGACACCAAAAGTGCCCCTGGATGACACATGTCATTTCGGATCACACGTAGATTCGCATTTCAAAGAACCAGGGTCAAATTTATCTCTTCTGAGTGTTTAACCACAGGGAGATGAAATATGGATAAAGATAACTCAATTACTTACCTTTCACTTGCTTTGAGTCTTGTAATAGTAGAATGACTTTATTGCTCACGCAACATTGTAAATTAACATTCTCAAAATTTAATGAGGTACATTTAGGTTGTTACAAAGACAAAGAAATCAGAAGCTATAGCATAGAATCAAAGCCTGATTAAGAATCGGCCAAGTGCGAGCCGGACTCGCGCACGATGGGTTCCGTACAGTATGGATTATTTATTTATGTAGGGAATTTACAACTTAATATTCTGTGCATATTTCAAGCATCTTTCTGTTGTTGTTATTAATATTAAGCAAAAAATAATGTTCCTTGTAGCGGCAACAGAAATACCTACATTGTCAGTAAAAAATTTCAACGTTTTAGATATAATGGATCATGAGATACAGCCTGGAGTCAGACGGACAGCGGAGTCTTAGTAATAGGGTCCCGTTTTACCCTTTGGGTACGGAACCCTAAAAATCGACATACTTAAACGTCATGTAGATAAACTATATTTTTTGCTTCGAAATCACTGACACCTTGGGCGCGGTGGTGGTAACATACGGCGGAAAGCGATGCCTACGCTCATATTATAAGCTCAGTTACTGTTGTTTCTTGTTTTCAACTCTCCACCACATATCTACACAATTAGGTATATAGGTAACCTACTGATGTAAAAGCTATAGCGTCGAAATATACGCCACCTCTATAGCTACCTACCTCTGCGGTTCAAACCAATATTGTACCTCTCCAATTCACCGTCCCGTCCCCAGTTCATGCCATTTTTAATTAGGTCAAGTAACAAATTAATTATAATACGCGTATCATTTTAATTATCCCGAAGATTTAAGAGGAAAATTAAGGTGTCTTGGAAGGAAAGTTCCCGCATAATGTTATTGGCCAATCTTATCCTGGGTGCTCTTAATTTTTTACCTGACGATATTCGGTCGAAATTGCTTGGAAATTATCATAATTATGCCATCATGATGGGGGCTTTGGTAGATGAAATGAATTTCGCTGAATTGGGACTTAGGAAGGTAGTCCTAAGTACTGTTAGATTGTTGGCTGACCTTTGAACCTCTAGTCAGTTGGCTTATCTGAGCTATTACTCAATTCAGGGTTTACCTTTCAGAGTAAGAGGATAGATCAGAAATAGCTTTGATGTATGAATTGAAATAACACAATACGAGTGAGAAGTACTTTATTTGATTTCAGAGGGAAATTCTTTAGTACGTAATTAGGTATAAAAACAACGGATTGCGGGAGTGCCGGCATAAGTGAAAACTTGAACTTATAAATTATTTATGTCGTAAAATACAATATTACACACGAACACTCGCGCAAGCGCCCTGCGTATTGAACGAAACAGCAAGAGCATACATTTCCGCCGCGCGGTAGAAAGAGAGGGTGATTACTACCTCTCCTACGCCGCGCCGGTGGTCTACTCTCCTTCTGTCTTACGAATTTTCGATCAGGTCACGTGTCTTGGCGCGAGTTTAACATTTTTACCCATCCCAAAAATCTATTTCTACAAATACGATACCAGATTTAATAGATTTTTTTATTAGATGGCACCTTTAAACCCACGCACCCACAGGGACGGTCTCAAGGGGAGGATATCTTTTTAGTATAAGTTATACCTCTTAATTGATATTTTGACAGCACCCGTGCTTGCCTCATCCTCCTCGATCATGTTCTTAAATAGACATTTCTTGTGCAATTTCACTTCATTTTGTGCAATCCTTGGGCTTCCCTAAGTGCTAAAGAGAAAGTAAGGTCAATGGTAAGTATTCAAGACGTTGCCGCGTTGGCGTCCACTATGAGACTATTTATTTATTTCCAATCAGTACATAATTAAAAGGATAAACCAAAACATTTTCATACTATAATAAAATTTAGGTGAGTAAGAGTTTTATTATTAAAACTGCCCTGTGATGGGCACAGAAAATGTCCAGATCAGATTATCACTAAATCATCAATAAATTTTTACCATAGATTACATCAGTATTCATATCTCATGAATTACATCTCAGTCATATTTTGAAAAGAAACAAAGAGACAACATCGTATTAGATGGTCAAAATAAAATTTAGAAATGTTCCATTCTAATGTAGGTACCTACAAAACAACATCTCATTTGAGACCTCTCGATTGAGACCTCGTGTATTGCGGCGTTACACAAACACGCACACACACATACAACAACACTATGGGCATAAATTAAACATAATACATTGATACCAATTTAACGTGTCATCTGAGCGCTACCGTGGCTCGGATGACACGTTAAATTGTAGGTCCCGGTTGTTTTAACCGTTTAGCCATGTCAGAGGCCTTCAGGCGGCCTAAAAACTCTGACACCAGGGCTAGCCACCCGGCCTATACGAACTTACTTACTTAACATAATGCATATAATCTTACTAATTGCTGTTGAGTAACTTCATTGCTATATTCATTTGTATTTTTGATCCATTTATTATTATTATTGCATAACTGATCTTAGTGTGTTATTTTAAATAGAACCAAGTTTTTTGTTGTAATGCTTGTAACCTAGGATACCTCCATACCATATCATTTTTTGTATGTTTCGTTTTTCTGGTCGCCACAATACGGGCCTCTGAGCCTAGTGTGGGGCCGCTGGAAATAGTTAAAATTATCTCCTTATGTTTTGTTCTGTAAATGTATTGTTATATTGAAAATTCCATTGTAATATATGTGTTCAGAAAATAAATAAATGATTGATTGATTGATTGATTTGTTGACTGCAGTTGAATCCGTCAGCACATCAGCTTAGACTAGCTGATGTGCTGACGGATTCAACTGCATTATTTGGCGCAAAATGAATCCTTAATTCCTCTTACTATCTTTTTACTAAAAACACCACCCTATTATGCCCAGAGTTCACCAAAGCAGAGTCGAGCGGAGACATCACGTGAAGAGCTATACATTACAACTCAAACCACAAACCCATTGCAGAAATCCTTTAATTGTTAGGGATGAAAAAAAAACACTCCATTTATTTTTTTTTTCAAATAAGCAAATATAAGTCATTATTATACTCATAGTCATATTAATAAAATTATTTTACAAGTCAGCATAACATAAACATTTAGACAATTCTATAAGATACATTTTTTATATCAAAAATTCAGTATCAATAAAATAAAAATGATTTAATGTTTATGTATAATTAATACAGTAGACTCACTAACTATAACACACTCAGAGGTCCTAACGCGAGAGGAACGCGCTGGATGCAGGCCGCTTCCAACCGGCCTTATTGGAAATCCATGGGGGAGGCCTATGTCCTGCAGTGGACATCCTACGGCTGATAGATAGATAGAATATACTGGTCCTGCGGCTTCGCCCGCATGATATTTTGATTTTTGACGCAATAACATTATAATTTATAGCCTATGTGTTATTCTGATATATAAGCTATATCATTGCAAAGTTTCATCTCAATCCGTTCAGTAGTTTTTGCGTGAAAGAGTAACAAACATCCATAACTCGATCCTCACAACCTTTCGCGTTTATAATATTAGTAGGATATCATCCCCTCAGTCATCGCTACACATATCCGCTTCGAGGCGCTTTAGTAGAATCTCTGCACTTATTTCACTAAAACATGGTCCACAAAAAGCTAGCAGACAACAGTAATCCCAGCTGACTATGAAACGGATAAACTGTACAGTTCCAACCTCCCAACTCGCGGTTTCGGTTGAAATAATAAATGAGCTGTACTGTGTACCAACAGGTCGGCAACAGGTGGTCTGGACTGGTTGGTTTGACTAGTTTTGGTTTACATCTAGTCAGAATATTTTAACTTACTTATTTATACAGGGTCATTTCTAATCAATTAGCATCCTTTTAGGAACTTATTCTGTACATCAAAACTAACAACTTTTGTTCTGCGATTTTGTGTAAACTAAAAAAAAAACATCTTATCCATACATTTTAACGCGGGTGAACGATATTTTTCTATGGAAAAACGTTTTTTTTTTGAGTTTTGACAAAAGTCTCAGAACAAAAGTTGTTAGTTTTGATGTACAGAATAAGCCCCTAAAAGGATGCTAATTGATTAGAAATAACCCTGTATACAATATAAATATATGTACCTCATTACGCAACGCGCGACGTTTCGACCCAGTTACAACGATCGTGCTCTGTGTATTTATCTCGTTGATTTTTGTGTGCGATGAGTAAGTAAGTAAGTTCATACATGGCTAGTCCTGGTGTCAGAGTTTTTAAGCCGCCTGAAGGCCTCTGACATGGCTAAGCGGTTAAAACAACCGTGCGATTAGTCCCGTAGTTATAAGAATAATAAACAAGGTTAGCTAAAAAGGTGTAGGTATAAACCCAGCTCTGGTTCAAATGGTATACCTGTTCATAGAAAAATAGCTTCTAAAAAAAATTCTAAATAAATATTATTATTAGAAAAAGTTCCTTATATATTGCTCTGAGCTTTTAACAGGCGTTACCAACAATTTCATCAATATCATTCTCTAGTCGATTGGCAATTAGTTTATAGGATTCATTGACAAAGGAAATACAAGGAATGTCAAAATATTATTGATTTTTGAGTGATAATACAATGAACATCGCTAACAGCATCACCCAAAATTCGATAAAATTTTGATATTCTTGTTGTTCCCTGTAGTCTTTAGTAACGAAAAAGGACCAAAGCATTTTTGATATTCTGGTAGGTACTCGAACGTACATGTAAATATTTTCACAACGTTTCCACGCGGGCCTCTAAAAACAACGTTACGACCACATCAGTAAATAACCAACTTTTTCCTGTTTTACATCACGGCACTGGGTAATACTTATTCATCGTCCAGGGCAGATTTCCCATAGGATGCCCTGAGCGGTACGTGGCGATGTGTGCTACGTTTTGAGCGGGTTTTTACCTCGTATTTAAGGTTTTTACACCCTTATCGGATGGAATTTAAAACGACTGCTTTTGTGTTCGAGTAGCTAGCTGAATTGAATATACTAAAATATGAAGTGCAGGAAAAGAATATAGTTTGAGTATTTGTGTTTATTGGTAACTTGTGGTCATTTATTATGTTCTTTAGGAAAGACAGCGGTTGGGTCCAACCCAACGTGGTGAAATGGATGAAAAAGTTAGCTGTTTTATGCAAAACCTTCATCGACTCTACAAAACGTATTAAACATTTCATTTTTAGGGTTCCGTACCTCAAAAGGAAATAACGGAACCCTTATATGATCACTTTGTTGTCCGTCTGTCCGTCTGTCCGTCTGTCCGTCTTTGTGTATGTCAAGACTCTTTATCTGGGGAACGCGTAAAGATATCGAGTTGAAATTTAAACTATATACGTAAACCTATGAATTCTTGCAGTTGTGTAAAAGAAAAGATTCTCAGTTACCGTATAAAAAAGTTAGAGCCATTTATGTCGTAAAAAACGCATATTTCAACGCTCACAAAAATCAAAACCTACAATCTAAACCTACTTCCCGTTGACATAGAACTATGAAATTTGGGGAAAAGCATTGTCTTAGAGTACACATATAGGAATAAATCTGAAAACTGTACATTTTTATTTAAATCACATAAAAATAGAACCTTAAAATTCACAAAATATAGGTACAAAAAAAATTCAAAGTGAGTAAATCATATCATATAAGGTATCATAGCACATGCTAAAACAGGTTTTTAATTATTTTAACAATATGTTTGTACGGAACCCTCGATGTGCGAGCCTAACTTGCACTTGTCCAGTTATTCCTTTATTTAAAGGAACAGTTAAATATACAGATAGACTTAAAACATTTCAAGTACTTTTTTACTATAGAAATTAACGTGGTTTTCACACATTTAGAAAGACTATTTTTAGCACGATCCATATCACGTTGATCAAACTTGGGCTTCTCTTCTTAATCGTGCACTCTTGTCAGAGTGGTCGTGGTTGCGTGGATGGTTCACGGAGGCTCCTCGCCGTTGTCATCTCTTCCCAGGGCTGCTGCACGTCTCGCTATGTTCCTCCATCTGTGCCGATCATTCGCATCACGAGCACACTGCACCACGGTAGACTTACCTTCTTACCTTACTTAGTTTGAGCTTACTTATAGAGAATTATTTCTAATCAATTAGCATTCTCTTAGAGGATTATTCTGTACATCAAAACTAACAACTTTTGTTCTGCAACTTTTGTCAAGACTCAAAAAAAAATGTTGTTCCAAAGCAAAATATCGTTCACCCGCGACAAAATGTGTGGAACAGCTGATTTTTAGGGTTCCGTACCTAAAACGGAAAAAACGGAATCCTTATAGAATCACTTTGTTGTCCGTCTGTGTGTATGTCAAGACTCTTTATCTCTTAAGATCCATACCAGAATCGATCAATATAGGCCAAGGCTCCTCACTGGGCAATATTCTTTTCGTCATTCTTGTAAATGATCCATCAAGGCTTGAATTTGATGGTAAAATCATTCAATACGCAGACGACACTACGGTAGTAATTACAGCAGATTCCATAGATCACCTTAATGACAAGTTAAGAGACATTATGAGTAAGATTAACTTCTGGTTCAAAGCAAATGGTCTTAGATTGAATAGTGACAAAACTAACGTCGTGTATTTTAATCCAAAATCCCCAAAACAACCAACCATCCGGGTCAGTTTCCTGGATGGTACTGAAATTGAGAGCTCAAACATAGTTAGGGTACTAGGCTTTGAAATAGATTCTGCACTTACTTGGAAATCACATATAGATACCACTTGCAAAAAGATGGCGAAGGGCATATATGCACTAAAACAACTAAAACAACTCACGACCCCAGAAAACCTAAAAGAAATATACTACTCCTATGTTCACTCGTTAATGTCATATGGAATCATTTTTTGGGGAGCTTCCACAGATTTTCAACGAGTACTAAAGATCCAAAAACGAGCTGTGAGAGTACTAGTCAATGCTAAATATAAAGAGAGTTGCAGAGAACACTTCAAAGAGTTAAACATTATGACATCAGTTGCATACTATATCTACCAAATTCTAAAATATGTGAGATTTAATATTGAAAAATACTCTGTCAATGTTATTAAAGACAGAAAATCTGGACAGAACAAGTCACTCCTACAGCATATTGACTTTAGACTGGCAATGACCAAGCGACTCCCAATACAAATGGGACGTGTGTTGTACAGCAAATTGCCAGAATGTGTCAAAACTACATCTAGTGATACAGTGTTTTAAATAAAGTCAAAAAACTTCTATTAGAGAAAACTATATACAGTATTCCGGAATATTTATCTAACGACTATAGCCCCAGAACCGGATTTATACCATGAGACGAAAATCCATGACATTGTATTTTGACCTACTTCTGTCTAAGATATTTTTTGATATTTACACTGTACTTGCTCTGACATTTCATGTTACTTTGACATTATATAATTTAATATTAAAATTGCCCCTTTACAGCAATTTAATCCTATTATTGAAGTAGATAGTTATTTATATTTTTATTATTTAATTTTAAATTACCATTTTTTAATTAAATTTTGTAATTATGTAATGACGAAAATCCATGACATTTTAATTGACCTACTTCTATAATCTATGATATTTACTTTGTACTTTTGATATTTTGTATTGTTCCGACATTATTTAATTTTGTATTCGGTGGCCTTTCCACAGCATTTAACCTTGTTGCTGAAATAGATACCTAGTTATTTATTTTTTATTTAACCAATTTTTTAATTTAATTTTGCTATTGTGTATTGTGAAATGACGAGATGTATTTTGCGGTACTAATTATTATTGTACAAACTGTTGTATATTTAATTTTAGTATTAAGCTCAATCCATCAATAAATGATTCTAATTATAATTCTCGGGAACGCGTAAAGAAATCAAGTTGAAATTTTAACTATATACGTTTATCTATGATTTCTTGCAGTTGTGTATAAGAAAAACTTCTCAGTTATCGTTTGAAAAAGTTTGAGCCGTTAGTGTCATAAGAAAACGCATATCTAGACACTCACAAAAATCGAAACCTACAGGGTACTTCCCGTTGACATAGAACTATTAAATTTGGCGAGAAGCATTTTCTCAGAGTACACATATAGGAATAAATCTTAAAACTGTACATTTTTATTTAAATCACAAAAAATAGGGCCTCAAGAAGTTGCGCAAGATCTAGTGTTCAAAGAACTACTAGTACATTTAGAATAGTACATAATTAATTTAAAAAAACTCAATTTTTTAATGAAGTATGCGCGTATAGTATAAGTATGTATGTATTAAGATTAAGTATAACATCGCGCTCTACCTTGTATTAATTTTAATTAAACCTTAAGACCTTAACTTTCGCCTAAAGTACTGAAATTAGTACTCCACTAGACGTTTTCAAAAACTGCAATATAATTACTAAAATTTCCACACAAGATCAATTATCTAAATGTGTCTGGAGTAGTACATATTATCTCCCATACGACCAACCGTTTGCGCGTTTTAGGAATCTCTCGCTGAAGATATGCGCCATCTATTGTGTCTTATAGGAACTACTTTTTCAAGAAGGTAGAAACGAAACGAATGGAAGAGCTGTTACTTTGCGATTTCAGTGTTGGTATTATGGTAAAACTTGGCCAAAGCGATGAATAAAATGATTTCCTAGCCAGCAGGCATATCGATACCAGAAGTATCAATTAACGTAAGGGACATTTTGGCGAAAATGAGTTATATACATCATTGGATTCAGAATTTTCTGCTTTATCGATGGGTATTGTTGAAAAAATTCTAGCGTTAAAAAAAGATCCCTTACAGTAAAAAATTTTGGCTTGCGTAAAACGATTTATGACAAAAAAATAATGTAACAGACATTAACATTTTTTTTTCTCTGAAAAATAAAGTAAGTCATAGTTTTAAATAATTTACCCCCTTACCTTAAGCCTCAAATCAGTCGATTTAAATAACATGATGTCCCTTACTTACAAAAAATATAGACAACAAAAATGAATCTGCAGCTGAAAGTACAGCTAAAGTACAGTAAGTAATGACATAAGTCAAAGGAACATAGACAATTTGCCATCTCTATATAAAGAGAGGCTACCAATTTCCATTCCAAAATACAATGACCTCAAAAAATTGTGCGACACCGGTATAATACCAAAAAGATTTCATGGTGAATATTTGAACCTTCCGAATAAATCGCCAGTTAAAGATACTCACAATGAAACTGACGACGATGAAGATGTGATGACAGCTGATGATGATAACTAGATAAAATACCAAATAGAAAAAGTTATTCCAACCATTTCAATTTATCCATTAAAATAGTTTAATTTACTAATAGTTATCATCATAATCTGTGCCCATACCTAATTATTTATTCTTGTAATAATTTATACATATTTCTTATATTAATATTCATATCATTTATATTATTTTATTCATTCATCTTTCAGACAATTCATATTTGTTGATCTGTCTTCTGTTTCCAGTACATTAATTAAATTACTTAATAAATAAGACTGTTGATTAAGTCTGAGAAAACATTTTTTTTATTAATTTGGTGATTATAATTATAAAGCTAATTAAACGTTATTAAAAGTACAGAGTTTGTAGGACTGTTATTTAGAACACTGCTACTTTTAGACTGATTAGTGTTTTTTTTTTTTTTTTTTTCGAATAGGTTTGCGTTTGACTACACACTGCCTGATGTTAAGCAGATGTGCGGTCTAGGGTGTAGCACGCTTACCTAGTGTGTTGAATTTATAATAATTACGCAGACATAAATAGGTAGAAAAAATATATTAATAATAAATCGTTTTACTTTTGTATCCCTAAATTTCATTTAAATCTGTGATACCTAAGCTGAAACTAACATTGATCATGCAAAAAACCTATTTCCATGGTGTTAAAATACCATCATTTTAGTACATAATCTATGGTTACATCAAATTATAACACTGTAAAAGTCCTTTACAATAGAATTACGTATAATTTTCAATTGCTCTTGCTGCTTACACTATGCTTGACGGTTTACACATAAAATATTAATAACGCAAGGCACAATTTTTTTTTTTTTTTAATGTAAAGGACATGCTATTTTTCAAACCGCTGGGTATTTCTAAATCTCTCGTTTATAGCATGAAAGAAGAGGAAATTCTAAGAAACTTTGCTCTAGACACAATTAAAATGGGAGCAGACAGAAAAAAGTTATAGACAGATTTAAAAAAATACAATCATTTTTTGGCTCTCCTGTAAAACCGTGTTTTGTCCCTTACATTAATTGATACTTCTGGTATCGATATGTCCGTTGTATACAGGGTTATCTGCTTACCCTATACCGTAGTATTATTATATATTCTTTGCCTATACTAAGCCAAAAGGGGTTCGAACGACTTTTACTATGGGGCCAACCCAAATTAATACCAAATCACAATTCAGAATCGAACAAATGTATGAATAACTTATTTATTTTTCCGAATTTCGGGTTAGAAATATTAGTACCTATATCCCCTTCAAAAATAAACAATCCTTACTTCCTACTAATATTATAAACGCGAATGTTTATGAGGATGGATGGATGTATGGATGTTTGTTACTCTTTCACGCAAAAACTACTGAACGGATTGAGATGAAACTTTGCAATAATATAGCTTATATATCGGAATAACACATAGGCTATAAATTATAATGATATTGCGTCAAAAATCAAAATATCATGCGGGCAAAGCCGAAGGTAAAAACCAGTATATTATAAATCCAAAAAGTTTGTTGGTTTGTTCCTCTTTCACGCAGCAACGGATTGACTTGATTTTTGGCATGGACACAGTTTAAAAGACGGAAAGTGACATAGGCTACTATTTATTCCGGAAATAAGTTCCCTTGGGATAGCACATGAATCAAAATATTACGCGGGCGGAGCTGCGAACAAAAGCTAGTTATTAATAAATAAATATGTGTAATTATGTACGCCACAGTGGGCAAGAATATGTTCTCTAAAGAACCTCCGATAATCTACATGCGACTTTGTATGATGTTTAAAATTTCATGTTTCTGATTAATGAAATAGCTCGAACCTTGCAAAGATTGAGACTCAAATTATCAGGCACTTTACGTAGCCCTGTATGCCTGTGTCTGGAGTCTGGAACACTCAGCGGAGTAAATATTCGGTGCAGTGCGACATTTGACTTCCAGATTTCCCCCCGGACCTTTCGTGAGGAGGCAAGCCGGGCGCGCTGGCATGTCTACAGCTAGTAAATCACGAGATTATTTACCTACGATTTTATGTGTATAATGAAATTCATGAAACTCTTATATGAAGCTCAGACCACATAAATAAATCAAGACAGAATGTTGTGAACAAACAAGTGAGGCCGGCAAAACTACGCCTCGCTGTGTAAAGACACAATTACACACACATACACGAACAAAGAAACTATGCCTTGGCTTGTCAATCGCAACAGTGACGCATTCACTACAAATGTATAAAAACCCGGCCTCACTTGACTGTTCAACAACGTTGTCTCTTGATTTCTCTAAATTTTCTCTGAGATATGAAGAGATACACTTGCGAGTCAGGGTCGCACATCGAGGGTTCCGTACAAACACGTTGTTAAAATAATTAAAAACCGGTTTTAGCATGTCCTAATGAAGTTCTTTTATAGTGAGTAAATGGTATCATGTAAGGTATCAACCTTACATGATACCATTTACTCACTTTGAATTTTGAACCCATATTTTGTGAATTTAGAGGCCCTATTTTTTGTGAATTAAATAAAAATGTACAGATTTCAGATTTATTCCTATATGTGTTCTCTGAGACAATGCTTCTCGCCAAATTTCATAGTTCTATGTATTGACATAGAACTATGGGAAGTACCCTGTAGGTTTTGATTTTTGTGAGTATCGAAATATGCTGATTTTTACGACATAAACGGCTCTAACTTTTTTAAACAATAACTGAGAAGTTTTTATTTTACACACATGCAAGAGATTATAGATATACGTATACAGTTTAAATTTCAACTCGATATCTTTACGCGTTCCCGAGATAAAGAGTCTTGACATACACACAGACGGACAGACGGACAACAAAGTGATCCTATAAGGGTTCCGTTTTTTTTCCGTTTGAGATACGGAACCCTAAAAATGAGTTGTAAGTTGTATGACAGTAGGTACTTAGATACCTAGATGTGTACATGTCGTAACTATAATGATATGAAAAGCCGTATTTTCGCAATATGTCCAAAGAATTCCGCGAAAAATCTGATAACTATATGGCTTTGATATTTCTCAATCCTACTGAACTTTTTTAACTTATTTACTATACGACTAGCCTGGGATCATGTTGTCCGAAACAAATATTTTGGAATTTATTTTATTTTTTTTCGAATTTACTTTGCTGTGCAGGGACTAAGTAGCAGAGATACCTATAGGTAATAAACTCATTATGCGTTTGTCGTAGTAAGATTTGATGATTTTTTTTTTGCAAGAATCCTAAAAATTTTGCGAAACACGGATAAGTAGACATTGGCTATGATATTTATCTATCTTACTTAGTAAGATTTGATTTTGACCTTTACTTTGATTGGCTGATTTTGGTTTACTGGCCAATAAGAGTTGACCTTAGATTACTGTGCTTTTTTACGGAACCATCCTTGCATCGTAGACAAAAACATTTATGTATGTTATAGATGTACTAGGTAGGTACGAGTACATCTAATTACAAGCCACATATTTTGTCAACAACCATTATCAATGAACGTTTTATATTATTATACAGTTATTTTGCGATTTGGAGATTGGTCTTATTGTAATTGTATCTTAGATTATAAAATCGTATCTACTTCATAAAGATAAGTTTTAAAATTGTTGCACTTTTGTTAGATACCATACATTTTTTGACCGACGAACCACCGGAGCAGGTATACAATTCGACGCGTATATATTTTTTTTTATGTATAACCACCCATAACTTCTTTCATAGTAGCCCGATTTCAATAATTCTTTATTTATTAGAAAGAATATACTTTGAAATTGGTACCATTTATATTTTATCGATCGGTTGAAACATTTTTGATAAATCAACAATAATGTGAAAAATGCTACATCGATCCGTGCAAAATATTCGCAAATTCTGTACACGGGTGAAGTTGGTCACGCTAACTTTTGCAAAAAATAATCTTGTTTCATAAAGTATTTGGTAGTTATCATTACAATAAGGCCACTGTACTAATTTGTATCTGGAAAGCACCATTCAACACGGTATATATTCGGTGCATCACGACAATTGGCTTCCAGATTTCCCTACGGACCATCCATGGCAAGCAAAGTCGGGCGCTCTCGCGTGTCTACAGGCAGTAAATTACGGGCTTCGAACTTTTCCGATAGATACATCTGCAAAGGAAATGTATTTGTATCTGAGAATGGGGAAAAGAACGCGTTGATATGTGCCTACTGATACGGAGCTTTCTTTGTGAATTTTTCCTATAGGTACAGTCTAAAAAGCACACGCTTATTCGTTATTGATGTATAAAACTAAAAGCTACCGCTGTACATTGTGTAATTTTATTTCAAAAAACGTAGGTCTTGAAACGAAATACGCTAAATCTCACTAGCTGGCTTAATAACAAGAATATTTTTAAATACCTTTTTTTAAACAAGCTTTTACTGTACCAGAGACAGACTACTTGTCGAGACATTCTGAACGAGCCAAAACTCGATGGATTTGCATCGTTTCGTTACAGAGTTTCTAGGACCACCTTCCATCTCCATCATCAGACCCTGGTTACCATTGCAAGACAAACTACTCGTCAAGACGATTCAAATGAGCCCAAACTCGATGAGGTTGTGTTGTGTGATTTCATTCAAAGTTCCTTTGGCCACCTTCCAGCTCCATCATCAGATCAGCCATATCATCATAATATTGCATTATTTATCACGCAATTTACACATGTATGCAAAATTTTAGCTCCGATTGAGCTGAACCGGGAAGTGGATCAAATTTAACAATAATAATTTATCAAATGTTGCAAATATTTGATTACTGATCGACAGACAGACAACGGGACATGTGAAACCAAATGAAAGCTTGTAAAAAGCAGATAATTTATACTAAATTAATTTGTTATTATACATACAGACGAACATAGAATCTCCGCTTTATTGAGAGTGAGTATAAAATCATGTAACATGGATGTATTATGTTACTCACAGTAGACAGACAGACGTGCTGAAAACTACATCTGTTTTGGAAGTCCTAAGCCTGAACAGGAAGAGCCTGAATTTAAGACTAAAAATGTAGTTAGGTATCTATTTTTTTTATAAAACCAGTGATTAAGACAATTTTTGAGATTAGTTCGTGCTGTACGCGCGATATAGATTTATTTACTATGAACCCTACAAAAAAAAAACAAATCTGATATACAACGAATTTATTTATAGAATTCAAAGGACCCCTGGCTGAATTGTCCAGGAGTATTTTCCCTGAGTTTTATTCCATTCTTATCCCTTCACATTTTATGAAGCATCGTTAAATGGCTCAAATGCATAAGGAAAACTTTTTCCACGGGTATTCAAGGGGTTATGAAAAAACCCTTACTAATAGCATCTGATACCTACCTTGGAAATATTCCGTATATTACAGTAGGTATATGTATTTGTTTGATTTTTATAGACGATGGCCATAATATTTAAGTACGGTATAATTGGACTTAGTTCCACTGTGGGACCAGTGGCGTAGCGTGCCTTGGTTGTTTTTTTGGGGCCCTTATGCAGGGTATTCTCCGTGCCTTTATTTCGGCAAACTGATTTATTAAATCTACTGTTTATTAAACCTACCAATACTAAACCAGAAGAACAATTTGTTTGTATTGTATAACAATGTATTACACAATTTAGTAAAAAATTGGAAAGTTTTTATTAATTTTTGCCTACGCACGTTGAGGGCCCCCACTATCCGGGGGTATAGATACGGCGGTAGCTACGCCCCTGTGTGGAACCGACGCAAAAATCACAAAAAATAAGTTTTTTTTTATTTTGTTAGAAAACGCTAACGGGATAGCGACAACAACAATAATAATAAACATAGTATGCGATTCGTTTCGATTCAAAAAATAGCTCCTGGCCTATAAATACCCGACCCACGCGAACCTTCTTACGTCAAACTAACAACACCCCTTCCTCTGTGTCGTCGGATAAAAATAAACCATCAA
This sequence comes from Hypomecis punctinalis, assembly GCA_949316475.1. Taxonomy (NCBI): domain Eukaryota; kingdom Metazoa; phylum Arthropoda; class Insecta; order Lepidoptera; family Geometridae; genus Hypomecis; species Hypomecis punctinalis. Next base: position 1,513,653 of record OX438811.1, read on the forward strand.
CTAAACCCCAGGCGCTGCAAGTAATCGTACAGTTCCGATCCTCACAAAGTAAAGGTCTATTCACACGCGCGCCGCCGGCCCGCCGCGGCCCGCTTCCGCCGCTGAAAGCAACGCAGGAAATTGCGCCGCGGCACAGAATATGTGATAGGGCACCGATACAGCAACAAGTATTGTAGCTTTTTTAAACTTGCCAGATATGAAAATACGTTCAGTTTTATTACGTTTTAAGTGCAAATAATAATGCCAAAAGCCGATTCTTACAAGTCGACGGATGTGAAGTTAGCTACAAGCTGCGCAATATCCAATTCTGACTGAATCTCACATACCTAAAGCTGAGCGTTGATTGGGTTTCCGGCAGCTTTTAGCTTATTTCACATCCGCCTACTTGTAAGATTAGATAAGATATATTTATTGGCCTTATAAATAAATAAAATAAATAAATAAATATTGGGGGACATCTCACACACGGTCTATGACCCCAAACTAAGCAGAGCTTGTGGTATGGCTGCCAGAGACTGATATACTACATATACATATTTTAAATACATACTTATATAGATAGTACCTAAATAACACCCAGACACAGAGCAAACACCTATATTCATCACAAAAATGCTTACCCTGGTGGGAATCGAACCCACGCCTCTTTGATCCAGAAGTCAGGGTCACTAACCACTGAGCCACCGAGGCAGTCGAAGATATCGGGATATAACTACATACATTACACTAGGCAAGTCAAATTTACAAATATAACACAATGCATACGATTCAAAAATAATAATAAAAATTAAAACAAAATTTAATACATTAACAGGTAGACACAATTATTTTAAAAATTAGCTAAATTTAAATTTGTTAAGTAATTCTAGGGTTTAAAAATACTAATATAACTATGCAGTCTCTTTTTCGGCGATTTCGGATAATTATCATCAATCTTCTCTTAACAGGTAAGCTCGATTGATTCTTAATTATTAATAGAATATGAGAAAGTCGAATTATATTAATGAGATTATTGTTCTTCCTCATCATACAAGAATGAAGATTCTGTCAAATACATATTCATAAATTCATTAATTGAGTAGAAAGGACAAGACTCGAAAAATAGTTTCAGTTTCCTCTTGAAATCATCTAAATGTTATGGCACGGGGTAGTTTTTCAAACATGACAATTTTATTGTAAACTCCTTGTTTTTTTACTTTCGTCAGCCGTATTGTATGATTTGGTCTACACAGGGCGTAAATATTTGCAAAAACTTTTACTACGGGACCAAGCCCTGTATTAAATAAGACCTAAAAGATTTATCAATAGCGTCAATAGACTTTTTCTACAAAGTCCATTGACCATCTACAAAATGTATGAAACAGCAGATTGTTTACTGATTTGAAAGAAAAGTTAAATAAACAACCAAAACTGCAAACAGTTCAAGTTGGTACCACAAATGATGGCGGTCTTATCGCTAAGAGGCAACGCTATCTCTTCCAGGCAACCATTAGCAGGGCAAGGCAGAATCAGTTGGGATAAAAATAAATTGTGAAGATGCTGTACATTATTAATAATTTTTCGCAAAAAGTGACTTGACCGACTTCAACCGAGTACAGAATTCGCGAATAATTCGCACGGATCGATGTAGCATTTTACGCTTTATTCTTGATTTATCAAAAGTAGCTAAGCCGATTTCGATAAAATTTAAATGGGACCAATTTCAAAGTATACTCTTTTCAATAAAAAACTAATCGAAATCAAACTACTATGTAAAAAGTGACGCGATGTTATACATAAAAAATATATATACGCGTCGAATGAGTACCCACCTCCTCCGTTACGTCGGTCAAAAACCTTCATAAGTATGAATTTGAGGGTAGTTCTAAAATACTTCTTAACACACGTGGAGATAGAATTTCGATCAGTCTGCCGTAATATTTGTGTCCATTTGTGCAGAAAAATAAGTATTTTTTAATTAATAAAGGTTTTTTAGTGCTTGTGAAGGGATTTTAGTGTTTGTTTGAAACAAAAATGTCATCAAGATGTTTTCTTCTGTTGAAGTAAGTGGTCATTTGTAACTAACTTTTTTAAAGGTTGATAAGACTTAATAATTTTAACTTAGGTATACCTACTTGTATGTTTTTTTAATCAAATACTTTGAAACGATAATTATGTTGAAAGCGCACAAGCTATGTAAGTAAATACGTTTTATAGAATAAACTTAAACTTAATTTGGAACTTACTGAATATTTTAAATTTATATGTAAGTCATACAGTTTATGTTGCTTAAAATAAGGTAAAATATTTTGAAACAAAAGTAATATATTTTGAATTTATACAATAAGTTCAAAATAACTTGAAAAAATAAATTAGATGAAATAATAAATACTAGCTGAAAAATAAAAATTTAATCATTAGAATTACGACAGAATAATTAAATCAATTAATTAGATCGTCAACATATAAAAATCTTCTTCAATTTAAACAAAAATTCTGTCAGTCTAGTTTTCATAAAATTATTTGTTGGTGAATTATAAGATTTTTTATAATTTTTTTACAATGAACTAAGACTTAAGCATAAATCGCAAAAAAATGCCGATCTATTAAAATATTTTGCCGAAGTTGATTAAACGTTGGAAAAGCTGTTTATTTTTTGAATATTTAGAAGTTGGACCCATAGTAAAAATTGGTTATAATAATGAGTACAAAGATACCTCTGAGTTGTCTACATTGTCTCCGTTGTCTACAGGTAAAACTTACGAGTAGGTGCGTTATAGTACCAGTGATGTTATTAACTGAGATGCGCAAATACTTTATCAATCTCTAAAAAAATTGTATATCATAATTTGCACTACTATACAGGGTTATTCCTAATCAATCAGCATCCTTTTAGGGGCTTATTCATGAAAACTAACAACATTAGTTCTGCGACTTTTGGCAAAACTCATAAAAAATTGTTGTTCCATAGAAAAATATCGTTCACCCGCGATAAAATGTATAGAAAAGTTGTTAGTTTAGATGTACAGAATAAGCCCCTAGACGAATGCTAATTGATTAAAAATAACCCTGTACAATGAGAATCATTTCACCACATTTCTAATATCGGTGATCGAACAATATTTTATTTATTTTTCCTCCACTTGCAATTAGGTTGGTCGTAAATCTAAAATCGGACGTTGGTGTGCGGCTCCATTAACAAAATAGCAAGGGTGACCTGCGGACGTGCGGCGGCGACATTCGCACCGCGCTGAAATTCAATTCCTCACCTTACACTTCAGGACAAAACAATGGCACGTCGACGTTTCAGCCATAGGACGTCAATTGAACATATGCCTCCCTTATGGATCTCCAATAAGATCAAATCAACATAATCAAGTTATCTATCTTGTAGGCGGTCGTCCGAGTTTGCGTTTGTCGGTGGTCGTCATTCGAAAACCTTTCGACCCCATCGGTCATCAGACGTTCGTGCTATTCCAATTATCTACCTATCCATCAGCCAAAGAACGCCAATGGCTCGACATAGGCCTCCCCTATGGATCTCCCAATAAGACCGGTTGGAGGCAAATTGCATCCAATTGATCTTGCGGTCTTACTGAAGTCATCTACCCTGTGGGAGGACGTCCTACGATACGCGTTTGCCAATAGATGGTCTCCATTCGAGAACTTTTCGACCCAATCGGTCATCATAACTTCGTGCTAAGTGCGACTCCATTAGCAATATAGCAAGTAAGGTGACCCGCAGACGTGTGGCGGCGACAGTCGCATCGCGCTGAAATTCAACTTACACTTCAGGACAAAACAATGGCACGTATGTAATGACACCACAAATATCTTTCCCAAGGTGGATAAACTTCCGAACACATATCATAACATACCTAATGTATTATGTATTATTGATCAAATATCAATAATACATGCGAATTAATTTATTGTGAATTAACGCTCATAGCTTACTTTGGCTAGGTGACATCGCAACGGTCGACACGGTTACACTTCGGTGTGTGACCCCGTCTGGCATTGAAAACTGAGCGCTGCCATGGCTCAATTAGCACGTTAAATTGTAGGTCTCGGTTGTTTTAACCGTTTCGCCGAGTGAGAGGCCTAAATGGGGTTTCAAAATTCTGATACCAGGGCTTGTTTCCTTAGGTATTTGAACTTTTAACTTATTTTTACTGCCAAGCAAAATTCTTTGAAATGATGTTTGATTTTAAAATCAATTCATAAAACTCAGCCTATTTTAGTTCACTTCAAATTTTGTTACGTTCAGTTGTAAAATTAACAGAATGATTACAAGAAAAGTGTATTTTTTCGGCCGCCACTGTACCGCATCGAACAGGTAATGCGGTCGGTGGGTACACGCTTTCCCTCTTCCCTAAGTCGGTTACTTTTGGCAAACGTCACGAAACCTGCCTTATATTTCTGCTGCCCTGGTACCTCGCTCGTGATGGGCTTACTAAGTAGGCTACGTGGGCAGTGGAACTTAATATCACAGTTTTACAATAAAACGTTACAGTGGTAGTTTTGGCAAACGATACCTGCTCTTATGCCTAATGTCCTAGTAGGTACTTGTGATAAGTTTATAAAAAAGGCTATGTCGGAAAATTTATCGTACCCACTAATAGACATTTTGAAGAACAATGAGATTGTTATTACTTTTGGCAAACATCGCGAAACTAGCCTTATATTTCTACTGCCCTGGTACTTCGCTCATGATGGGTTTAATAAGTAGGCTACGTGGGCAGTGGAAATTCTATTGCAGTTTTGGAATAAAGAGTTTTAAAGCTAGTTTTGACAAACGATACCAGCTTTAAGTCTGACGTCCTAGTACTTGTGATAAGTTTATTTAGAAGGCTATCTTAGAAGATTTATTGTACAAAGATATATTATTTATATGATATTACTGTTTAGCTGACCCGGCACGCGATATCTTAATAAATTATAGCCTATATATATAATTCTAATGAATATGCACTATAATTGCAAAGTTTCATATCAATCTTTCGTGCCGAGTATTGCGGCGTTTCGCCCCGCAAGCGGTCCGGCCCGCGGGGTGAATCGCCCAAGACTCTTTTTGAAGGTCCCCATTCGCCCCGCATTGTTTGGAGCGGGGACCTTCAAAAAGAGTCTTGGGCGATTCGCCCCGCGATTCACCTTTTTATCTGTACTGTACTGTCTATTTAAGTAGAAAAGTAGTCAATGGAAAATATAAACAATTGCATTATATCGAGGGCATCATTCTATGAGTCCTATGGGGGTGTATGAACAAAAATGCATTTGTTTATTGATGATTGGTTGATTGATTTGGCACATTGGTTTCACGTGTTTTGTAAACATAAATATTTCATTTGAAGCAAAGAAATGAACCATTTGATGTCTTTTTATCGACATTAATAGAATATCCTTTTTAATTTTTTTGGTAGACCTGGAACCTTTTGTGACTGCTGCTATAAGCCGAATCAAACTTCTTGGCGGCTGTAAAGTTAGCTACAAGATACGCGAAACCCAATCCTTGCGTCAGGATCAAATTTGATTCGGTGCATATGAGTTTTTCATACCATAATTATTTTTCGCAAAAAATGGCAAAACCGCCTTCTATCGTGTACTTACAAAATTCGAATATTCACACTGAAGTATTCGAATTTTGTACACTATCGTGTACAAAATTCGAATACTTCAATCGTTTACATTATTGTTGATTTTTCAAAAACGACTCAGCCGATTTCTGTAAAATTTAAATGGTGGTCCCATTTAATTAAATTTTACAGAAATCGGCTGAGTATAGCTAGGGAGTATACACTCTCGAACTAAAAAAGATTTTTTCGATTCGGTTCACAACAATTGTCGGAATTATCGATGAACAAACAAAAAAACACTACATACAGACGAACATAGTACCTCCTCCTTTTTGGAAGTCGGTTAAAAATTTGCGTACTTATTAACCAAATTGATCAAGAGTGAGTCGAAAGATCTATGAAGAGGGCCTATAAAGAATTAGTAAAAGAGATGTGCCGCGAGTTCTATTGTTTGTAGACATAGCTAGGTACTAGTATCTTAATAGATATGTACCTACCTGTTGATAATATTAGTTATTGTACATAACCATTTCTCATAAATAATTATTTTTCGCAAAAAATGGCAAGACTACTTCAACCATGTACAGAATTCGCGAATATTTCGCACGGATCGATTAGCATTTTTCACATTATTGTTGATTTATCAAAAATGACTTAGCCAATTTCGATAAAATTTAAATGGGACCAATTTCGAAGTATACTCAGTCCAATAAATAAAAATATTGAGAATCGTACTACTATGCAAAAAGTTGTGCGTGGTTACACATAAAAAAATAAACAAATATACGCCTCGAATTGAGTACCTCCTCTCCGTTTCGTCGGTCAAAAAACATAAAGAATATCTATGTGTACAATGCGTTATGCAAATCTGTTTTAAGCTATTGCATTACATCCTGGGGTGCAGCCTGCAGCACTTATTTAATAAAAGTGGAACGTGCACAAAGGCTTCTACTCAAGGTAGCCCACAAAAAACCTTTCAGGTACCCTACTGATGAGCTATACCGGGACACAAAACAGTTACGAGTTCGACAGCTTTTTATTTTGGCATGCGCTAGTAAATTTCATAAAATAGCATTACATATCTGCAAATCTAAACGTACCTTCAGATGGGAAGTGGCTAACACTAAAACTAAATTAGGACAAAAATGTTATAACTTTCTTGGAAGCTTTATCTATGCCCAACTAAACAAAAAGCTGAATATAGTTAATGACACTGCATACAAATGTAAAAACAAAATTAAAAAATACCTTCTTACACTCAGTTATAAAAGCACCGAAGAAATGCTTCGCCCTACAAACTAGTACCTAATCACTGTATCCTTTAAATCAATTTAACAAATGTCAATACTGAAAACGTTGACACGAACTATTATATAATAATTATTCTTGTGATCATACAACTCACCAGCAATTACACTATTAAACATTCACTCCTACTAACCCTCTATTTCAAATCATCCCTGAAGAGAACTAGCTTCCACAAACACAGGGAATCCTACCGTGGAAGCTAGTGCTTCACAACTGGCTAAATACGATTAAATACGATTTAAATATAAAATCTTTCATAATTAACCCTAAAACATGTACCCAATTCGATTTAATTTTAATTCATTTAATCAACAATAAATTTTAATTAATGCATGTATTTAGATATCTTAAGTAATAAATAATAACCTAGTTTATTTAAGTAAAATTAGCTTAAGGAACAACATTCTGGTCACGAAATAAATTTATTCTTATTCTTATTCTTATGTCCGGACTTCCTGTCATGGATAATAAAACGTCAAACTTTTTTCTTTTGGTTCTGTTTTTGAGCAAGATAGCAACCATAGAGTAACTTATATGATGGCAACTAAAGCTCGAAACATACTATCAGACGCGACTGACAGCCGCGACCTAGACAATCAAAGTACACTGAGCCGTGCACACTATCAGACATAAATAAGTCGCGGACGTCACCTTCGGACGATTTTGAGCGTTCGGACATCCGAGAGCGGTCTGGCACACCGGATGTCTTAAGACTGTGCACATTGCTAAGTCGCGGCTGTCAGTCGCGTCCGGTAGTATGTTTCGAGCTAATAATTAAAATGTAAATTGTAAAATACAAGTCTATTTGTTAATATCTAGTAAAAGTCTACATAATCACTAAAACAAGATCAACAAGTCTCTTTTTGAAAAGTATTATAGTAAACTAGTTTTTGCCCGCGGCTTCGCCCGCATGATATTTTGATTTTTGACGCAATATCATTATAATTTATAGCCTATGTGTTATTCTGATATATAAGCTATATTACTGCAAAGTTTCATCTCAATACGTTCTGTAGTTTTTGCGTGAAAGAGTAACAAACGTCCATACATCCATCCATCATCACAAACTTTCGCGCTTATAATATTAGTAGGATTTTCGAAGTTTAGGTACCTACTGTTTGGAGACGTACAGGTACTAGTATATTAATAGCATAAGAAATCTAGTAACGTAGCATGAAATTGCTGTTTGTTGTCGAAATCAGCCACAAACGTACACCCTAAAGCAAAATAGCTGGGTGTATCTCAACTAGTAGGTCAACTGGCTAATTAGTGAGTGAGCGCGGCTTCTCAGCGCTCACTCATAATAGATGCTTGCCAAACAAAAACAAAGCCACTACAGCTCTCTGTCGGTTGTCTCGCTAATAAACAGTTGGGTATTTAGACACCTAATAAGTAACAGTCTAACATATAAGTGTAACGTTTTTGCATAGGTGGTTAAGGAGTCCGAATCCTACTTCCTACTTTAATACACAAATATTATTATAAACGCGAAAGTTTGAGAGTATGTGTTTGTTACTCTTTCACGGATAAACGGCTGAACCAATTTAGATTAAATTGGGTATGGAGGTAGCTTAGACCTTGGATTAACACATAGGCTACTTTTTATGATAACGCATGTAACGCCGCGGGGCGCAGCTAGTAGTACAATAAACCTCCTTTTCGGCATATTTCAATAGCTATAAATTTAAACGATTGCTTACTAGCTTTTGCTTTGGCAGCGCCCGCTCTTATTTTTATGCTATATCCTACTAATATTATAAACGCGAAAGTTGGTGAGGATGGAGGGATGGATGGATGGATGTATGGATGTTTGTTACTCTTTCACGCAAAAACTACTGAACGGATTGAGATGAAACTTTGCAATAAAATAGCTTATATAATAGAATAACACATAGGCTATAAATTATAATGATTTTGCGTCAAAAATCAAATTATAATGCGGGCGAAGCCGCGGGTAGAAACTAGTTACATATATTTTTTATATTTCGGGATAAAAAGTACCAAGCCTATGTCACGTTCCAACCTTTGAACTATATCCAAGCCAAAAATCACGTCTAGCCGTTGCTCCGTTGGTGCGCGAAAGCGTAACAAACAAATTTACATTCACAATCATAATATTAGTAGGCAATAGTAGGCATATAGATATAAAATATTATTTATCAGGGACCAATTGTGACAATTGATTGGCCACATCAAACTTATGAAGCCTCAGTAATTAATAATTAAAGACCCATCTTGCATACGAAATTCAATTCCCGGTCCTCCACCCTTTAATCATAAACTAATTACAGATGCGACACAGAGTAGGATATCGAAAGAGATACAGCTTGGTACGATATCGTTACTTCAAGCCTATGTTATATTTGTTAATTTTCTATATTTTCCCACTACGTGTGTACTAATATTAAGATAAGATTAGGCCCAATTAAAACCAATTAAAACTAAAAGCCGTGGTGGTCTAGAGGTAATGACACCCGCCTTACAATCGCGAGGTCGTGGGTTCAAATCTCGGTCCCGTACCAATGAGTTCTTCGGAATTTATGAACGGAATTTCACACCACTGACTTTTCACACCACTGGCTTTTCGGTGAAGGAAAACATCGTGAGGCAACCTGCATATGTCCAAGGAAATTCTATGGCGCATGTGAATCCACCAACTAGCACTGGGCTAGCGTGGTGGATATGGCCCAATCACCCTTCATGGGTAACCCTACGTCCTGAAGTGGACTATTAAAAAGGCTGGTACAGGCCCAATTATGAAGGCGCCATCGTAATTATAATATCAATTTAAAATATTCCTGTCTTTTTCACTATATGCATTTGATACAGAGAAAACTTTTTACGTTGTTATTAAATTCAAGATGGTGCCTTCATAATTGGGCCTATTAAATAATCACACTAAATAGCAATGTATGTATCTACTAAAGTACCTATGATTGTATGATCATTGCAAACAACGAATTATTGAAGGTCAAGTGCCTGTATTATTTACAAAAACTGCAATAAAATTCAATAAAACTATATTATTAAGCCAATGCTACAAAACAATTAAGTACGAGTAGATAATAAAGTTGCGTTTTCAGATCACGTTGCAATGAACAAACTGTAATTATGTGGAATACTAATTATCCACATAATTACAGTTTGTTCATTGCAACGTGATCTGAAAACGCAACTTTTTGACCCCAGGAACAAGATTCAGATCATGTCGCAATGAACATACTGTGATTATGCTAAGGAGTGCAGAATTTGTTCTTCTGTGAATTTTATACTCACTACTCGAAGCAATTCCTAATTATACAGATTGTTCATCGACGGGGTCGTCCTTTGTCACTCTAGTTCTATTCTAGGACATTTTAATTGAGATAGGGAACTTCGATAGCGATTATTATTCTGTTTTAGAACTTTATCACAATGAGTGATAAACTTTTTACTTTGATCATGAGCTTACATTTTCAGTATCTTAATTTTTTGAGTAACTTCCGTAAAGTACAAGCAACTTGTTTTTATCTTTTTAGTATTTACAGGAGTAAATATATTTATCATTATATATCACTTTTAAAATGTAATCAATCCTGTTACTTAAAATATGTAAATTAAGCTGATTTTCATATTAAGCTTTCAAGGTTTGGTTCAAGGTTACTCCCATTGTAAATTTGTTTATAACGTTAAGTCGCCATCCAATCTCAAAATACCTGTATAGAGCCCTAGTTACGAGTAAACTGACTTTTCTTCATCAAACCTTGAAGTTGTCGATTAAAAATAAAATACTAAAAATTAACTCGAAGCACAATAAAAAAAACTTCGCTCGATAGAAATTAAATGCGAAGATACCGCTTTTTGGTACAAATTCACGATTTCTAAGAAAGTTTATTGCATTTTTGGGCACTTCTACACGTTTACAATTTTTTTTTTGAATCTGTTATTAATAAGTAACAGATTCAAAATGAACTTGAATTTCACATGAATTGAACTATGGCTTTAATCCATAAAATTTAGGAATATGTGGTAATTTCATATTGATTATTGAATGCAAAAATCGGGCTGAACCGGGGGCATATTGGTCTTCATTCACTCATATGAAAAATTACTCTGATACTATGGCACCTTAAGTAATATTAATAAAATAATTGTAGTCAGATTTACAACAACTACTTTTTCTATTTCTATATTTGCCTCTGTAAATGTAGCATGAACGCAAAATAACATACCTATACATTCCTAATTTTATTTTATTTTATATTTTCTTTCCGTACACTTTCCAGGCTCGGTGTATGATTTGCCATTTAATATTCTGCTGTAAAATCTGCCGTTGGAAGCACGAACAATCCGAGCACGATCTTAAATACAACTGTCCTATTTGCCGAGGTCTTAACTACCTCTGCAAGCCAAAAGAACTGAACGAACATTTCATCCAACATCTAGCAGAAGAACATTTACCACTTCAGTGTAAAAAGTGCAACAAAATTTTCGCTACCATGGAAGATCTTACAGACGTTCAAAAATGCATCAGCGTATCCGAATTAGTTCAAGAAATAGTAAGCAACGATGTTGAAGATCATTTCAATTCTATTTATAGTAAATTAGGGAACAATAATGAAGGGGAGAACGTAGAAGAGTTCATTAATAAAAGTTGTAAGACAGCTGTTGTAACTCCTACTGTAAGGATGAGGCATTTAGTCGATTATGAAGTAAGTGAAAGTGAAGAAGAACTAGATATAGATAAGCTTGAAGTTATGAAGACTCCTCACCCGAAAGTTAAACATACAACGCAGTTTAAGAAGCCAAAGCATGCTACTCCACACGTCAAGAAATATATGAATTTGATGAGACAAAAAGCCGTCGAAGACTATGAACTGCCGATTGAAGAAGAAAGTAATGCGTCTCCTAAGACAACGCCATCTCGGAAAGAAGATCAAGGTAAACAGACTTAATTAAGAAGGTTATTAAAATTGCTAAATTAATTTTTAGTTGGGAAATAATTTCATGACTTTATACAAAGCATTTGGTATATTTTTTGTACTTACATGAGAAAAAACGTTCCTCTTGGATAGCTTTGTGTTTGACCACGTCATCATAGATAAATATAATCTAATATGAAGTGAGCTTTTTTTCTGAACAAAAATTAAATATCGTTGTCATCTATTACTAGACAAAGGCATTTCCTATATACGCATAAATCAAAAAAAAGGTCTTGTCCACAAAATGTATGGAGGCTGGTATAATAATAATCAAAAATTTGAACCGCAACACTCGTTACATTTCGAGAAACTTCATATTTTTCTGAGTCTATTACATCAGTTAAAATATAAAAGAGACCTCCGATTTTTTTTAAATTAATTTTGAATTTATTAAGATAAATATATATATTTGGCTCAATAGGTAGTTTATCACTATCAACCCTGATTAAGTAACCCCCAAATTGTTAAATAAAAGCATTTTTAGCAATTAGACACACTTTTAAGTGTTTTTGTCACATTGTACCTACTAACTGGTCACACTGGTAGGTTATAATTTTTAATTTTAGGAAATTAAGAGATGAATGTGGAATAATCAGCTATGAATGGAAGTAAAATAACGATAGAAGCACTTTGTTATTGCTAAACTAGTAAAAAAAAAGCTGTATTGTTATTTTGCATAAAATTTACTTTTCAGATTAAAAAAAAAGTCTATAATATAGTTCTATAGATTTCCGATAACGCCGGTTGGAAGCGGCTTGCATGCATCGCAGTCCTGTGACTTATGTGAAAAAATTTCTTGCAAGATACGTTGCATGCTTATTAACCCCGATTATAAAGGCGCCAGCGTAAATTTAATAGCAATGTAAAAAGCGTTCTCTCTATCGAATGCCTGAAGTGAAAAAGAAACAGAATATAGCATAAAGAACTAATAACATAATAAAGAACTATTTAGCTATAATAATTACGATGGCGCCTCTGTAATCGGGCTTATTATTCCTATTAATATGTTCCATAACATACTATAAAATAATGATAGCAATTTTAAAAATCAGATCAAACACGGGATTGCAATTGTTACACTAACATTTCAAACATATATGTATTTCTAAGGCTATTACATTTTCTATAAACCTAATCTTACTGCATAATTCCACAGTTTCCGATTCTTTATTGGAATATTATTCTTTGAAGGAAATTCTTATCTTCAGTTGAGAATTAAAGTCAGTCACGAGCATAGAAATGGCTATATTTTCGAATCCAGATTTTCTGTATTTTTGTATTCCAAACTGTGACCCATTTAAAAATAAATGGTTTATTTTATTTGCTAGATATGCAAAATACGTTTCTCATATAAATAGTGAATTTACCTTTATTTCTTTTATTGTGAAATGAAAATTGGATTTTCGTTTTGCAAATAAGAATTTTAAAATTTGAATACCAAATTAATGCTACAGGCACCCTAATCGGCGATATCCATTTACATAAATTTTCAGTACAATACTTTTTTTGCATGATTATTTTTTAAAATATATTATTTTTACTGTTTAAATGATTTCATCACATAACACAATACACGGTTATTTACTTACTTGTACTAAGCTAAAAGAAGATGATAATGACTATCTACAACTTAAAAGTAGTTTGTATGGGGCCAACTCTAAATTCGAGGAAAAATATCGGCTGTTCCATACAACACTGCAACTCGGAATCGACAAAATGTATGAAACAACTGATTTGATTTTCTCTAACGAAACTTTTGGCTTAACACACCAGTTTTGGATAATCCTGTATAATGGAGAATTTCAAGATATCTATTGCCTCGTTACTACTATAGTTATAGTATAAAGCTCGTGAAATTAAGCAACTCTGAACGGATTTCCATAAATTATATTCGTAACCTTGAAAAGTTAGTAGAGGTTTATCACCATTTTTTCAACTCTATTACTGATCAAATAACTTCAGGTACATATTGCTTTAAATCTATTGAAATAGTGTTTATGGTTATTTTAACTGGTCATTTATTTGTGATCAATAAATCAAAACAAGTGATCCTTTATCAATTTATATTTTCATCACATTTTAATACTACGGTTTGTAGTTCCAGACGCCCAGATAGAGATTACTACCCCAACCATGCCTCACCTGTTGAAGCTAGCGCAGGTGGTTACCACCAGCACTCCCACACACCCTCTCGGGACCTGGTCGATGTTCCCTGAGCAGACAGACTCCCCACTCTCAGAAATAGAGAATACTGAGAGTCCAGGACAGAGCATTGACATCGAGGTACATTTCATCATCGTTTAGCTTAATTGAACAATAAGAGTCCCAAAAAGAGGACGGATCATAATTTTTTTTTCGTCGTGTCAATGGTTCTAATATTGTGAGTGCTAACTATACGTAGAAGTTTCACCCAGTGAACCCACCATGACGGCCACCCCTGAAGAGGAGGCAGTGATTAAGACCACAGGATCGTGCTGGATGCAAACTGCTACCAACTGGTCTTATTGAATATCTTTAGGGGAAGCCTCCAGCAGTAATCAATTTGTTTATCCACCTGTTCTCGTATCGTCCGTTTTGCCATTTCGCTTTTCCTCTTGCTCCCTCTCGTGGCGCGAGTGATCGGAGCGAGTAGGTAAAAAGCGAATGCTAACGTTAGAACGGGTCCACACGCGTACATTTGGTGGACAACCTTTGCTTAGCTTGCCAATTTGTACAAATTTCTAGATAAGATTAAAAATGTTTGAATTTAATATTGTAGCCATCAAAATCGGAATCCGAGACAGTTCCTCCAAAGCTGAAGAGTATTATCGTCACCGGTAGTAAGATCCGCTTTGGAAGCCAGGACAGCTCGGAGAAACATGTCACCTTCCAGGACACCAGTACTGAAGGACTTGTGAAGAAGAAGGTTCAGTTCGCTGACGACACTGTTTTTGAGCAGGAGCGCAAAGTTAATCGAGGTACTTATCAGATCATTGTAGAATGAGAACTATATTTTATGTAATCTACTAACTGACTCGGTGAACTTTATATCACCTTAATCTCACTAATTCGGTCGATTCTAATTACGATGATGCTTAGTCCCACCAATAGTAGGCAAATTTAGAGAAACAATTTTACTTACTAACTAAAAATACACGTACTTGTTGAATACCATCTTCTGTTATGTTATGAGCATGTTCCGCTTTCGCTACAAAATAGTAGTTTACGTTATATCTGTATTAGAATCTATTGAATTATGTGAATGAGTAATTTTTCAACACACTTGCTCATGAAGTGGCTCTAATTCACTCTAATTTCACCGCAACTAGGCACATAATGACACCTGTAATGAAACTGTGACTCTTTCATTGTTATTATCCACAAGTGAGTTATAGTTTTTGACCAACGAACCACCGGAGGAGGTATAGAATTCGTCGAGTATATTTTTTTTTAATGTATAACCACGCATAACTTTTTTCATAGTAGTCCGATTTCAATAATTCTTTTTTTATTGAAAAAAGTATACTTCGAAATGGGACCTTCGGGGACTTATGGGACCACCCATTTAAATTTTATCGGAATTGACTGAGCCATTTTTGATAAATCAACAATAATGTGAAAAATGTTACATCGATCCGTGCACAATATTTGCGTTCTAGCGATGCGCCCCGGCTTTGCACAGGTGTATTATACATATAAACATTTCTCTTGAATTACTCTATCTATTAAAACAAACTGCATCAAAATCCGTTGCGTAGTTTTAAAGATATAAGCATACATGGGGACAGACAGCGGAAAGCAACTTTGTTTTATACTATGTAATAATTATGTACACAGGTGAAGTCGGTCATACTATTTTTTGCAAAAAATAATTATTTATTTTTTTATTTTATTGGTTGAGTTGCTTTGTTCCTAAAAAAAATTTCGATGCAAAAAAGATCGTGTTCAATAGTAGGTACAAATAAATTTAGTGTGTTGCTACTACACGACATCCAGGATCTTAAAAACTTGTATTTTATATTTTTATAACATTAATATAATTTATTATTTTCATTTCTCCTTAGAACACTGTGTGGTTGAAATTTCGTAAGGTTTGCTATTAGCAAAAAGTTTATTTATTACATTAATTACGGTATTAAATATTGTAAAACATACCGATTTTTGAAACCTGATACAAACAGACAGAAACCACAAACATCAATTTAAATAACAATCGTTGCATTTTGAAAATAAACCTGAATATTCCACACAGAAATACATATAAAAGTTTATTATTACGCTATGCGACAGACTTAACAAAATTACCATTTCGCATTTATTATTCACTGTTTTAAAACAAAGCAGCAGCTGCTTTTGATCTTTAATAATTTAACATTTCATTGCAGTGCATTAAAATTAACATCAGATGCATTCATGCAAATATAAATACTCGTTTAAATTTAAAATTTGCAGTGTTCCGGAAACCGAAACGCATGTTGACTCCAGGGCCTCAGCGACCGAAGTCTTGCCATAATCCTCGTTTTCAAGCATTGCTCAATCAATTTGAGCATAGAGGCGTTGTAATGGCTCGAACGCCTGTCAACAATAGAGAGAAAGCTCAAGAAAACACCCCACCAGTTGGAGAGCCATCTAACATGCCAGCAAGAGCTATAAATTTCAAAGATGAAAGTCCAGTTGTAGAAGTTGCTAAATATGAGGAATCAAATGATTTATATAAGACTTGCATAGCATCTCCTGATGTCGACAACGCTGTATCAGTTCTTAGCACTAACATAGCGACGACTTTACAAACTTGTCTACAATCAGCTATACAAACAACAGAGGATAATACAGAAATACAGTTCAAATTTGTTATAACGAAAAAGAGATTCAGTATGAAGAATATGGTGACGGACGGTGCCGTAGAACAAACTCCTGACTTGAGAATTGTTGATAATCAGAAAGAAAATATTTGGTCGAGTGTAGCAAGAGCTGTTAAAAGTGCTTTTTGGGGAAGCGATACTAAATTTGGTAAGAATATTTCTGAATAATATGATTTGGGAATTCTTCTAGTAGTTTATTGGACTGCAATATGTATACTGACTAAAGAAATTGCTCATGTTTTTTCTATTGTAATGATTGTTGTCAGGATGTGATTGGAAACAGCAAGTACCTAAGTTTCAATATTGTAAAAACTTAAGGTTTAGACGAAAATTTGTATTAATTGAATATTTCTTTCCATATTTCCAACTTGGGAGCTAATAGGCCAAATCAAACTTCTTGACGGCTGTGATGTTCTCTACAAGCTGCGTAAAACTCAATCCTAACTGATGATTTGGGTTTCATGCAGTTTGTACCTAACTTCACAGTTGCCACGAATTTCGAATCAAACTTAGTTATATTACTTAAACATACCCAAATAAGAAGCCGTGGTGGTCGAGAGGTAGTGACACCCGCTTTACAGTCGTGAGGTCGTGGGTTCAAATCCCCGGTCCCGTACCAATAAGTTCTTTGGAATTTATGTACGGAATTTCACACCACTGGCTTTTCGGTGAAGGTTAAACATCGTGAAGCAACCTGCATGCGTCCGTAGAAGAAATTCGATGGTGTATGTGAATCCACCAACCCGCACTGGGCCAGCGTGGTGGATATGGCCCAATCACCCATCTTGGGTAGGCCTACGTCCTGCAGTGGACTGTTAAAAAGGCTGGTACAGTACAGTACAGTACCCAAATAAAATAGAAATATAAAACCTACGACATGAGACTGAAAAATATTGGAATAAAAACATACTAAAATTAGTAGAAGAGAGTAGAACTTACATCATTTTTCATATTTTTATTGTCGTCGTTGACTAAGCTTCAATAATAAACCGCGCTATCCTAAAACCTTAATCAAAAAGCACCTACTCGAACCCACGTTTCATTTCGAGTACATTCCGTCAATTTCCTACAAAAGCATCGGGATAATAAAGAAAAACAATCGGGAACAGCTTCAAAGCGGATATAGCTAGCAATCCGCCCGCGGTTTCACTCGGGTCCGTTAAACTCGGGAAATTGTTCTATCGGTATTACTTTGATCGCTCTGTGTGGATTTTATTAGATTGGACTGCTCGTACGTCTTTCTATCAATGGTTTTGATAGATGGAAGCTAATCCGTTTGCAGTTGGAAAATTTCTTCAAAGCGGTCAGTTCGGCGTGCTGAGACGCTGAGATATACCGGAGATGGAATCGGTTATAGGTTTCAATTTACCTCTATTGATACTTGAGAGATTTTGTTTTTAAGAGAAGTTTTTATTTATCTTTTGGTTGCTTAATTGCTTATACTTTAGCATCCTGTGTCAACTAAAAACGAATACTAGTATAAACCGTGAAATTTTTGACTGATAACGAGTATGATGCGAGTAGATGACGTCTAACATGATCGACTACGACTATTCGAGAACTTTACGGTCTCATCAGCCATTTGTTTTGCTGTCTTTACGCCCTGTCCACTGCCATTTCAACTTGCTAATCCTCTGGACTATGTCAATAACTTGGGTCTACGAATCTCTTTATTTCTGATTCAATCCCACAATGGCCTAATTAATTGAACATATATAATTGTACCTACACAACATTGTTGAAAATTGAAGTCATATCAATTATTTTTTAAGAAAATTAAACTGCTCGTGGCTGTTATACAAAAGTCAAAAATATTGCATCTGCTCGCTTTAGGGCGTACCCTTACAACAAAAGCTTTTTGTGTCAAGTACACCATTATAAAAATATTCAAATAAGTCCCCAATTGGAGTATGCCCAAATCATGGAGGGCATTAAAATTCATGAAGTGCTTGGACCAACTCCAAAAGAAACCTGCGACGGGCTGTTCTAATGCAGCGTCTCGTTCAAAATCTTACTCGGGCCAAATTTTATAACCTTAGAAGCTTTAAGCGATTCAAGGTGTTTTTTATATTGTTCTCAAATTTACAGAGGTATATTGTCATAAACCACTTTTGCTACGGAACCAACCGTGGAATCGCCAGAACACAGTTGTGTCCTCTATTTAGGTCATCGTTTAGTTTGTCCCCTATGTTCAGGCGCTAGCCAATCTCTGCAACGATTAGCTAAAGCCTGATGAAATTTCGGTTAGTACAGCCGCCTCACAACCAATGGTTAGGTTCGTGCGACGCCTGACTAACCCACCGACGCACCCGTGGAAGTCCACTACCGTCGCAGTAACGCCTGGCTATACTGTGATAGCAAGCGAAGCTAGGACATGGATTATTCCATCGGCCGTTCGGTCGTCGCGGGGACCTACTCTGTACTCCTACCCCCCGCCCGCCTCTATAACTCGTCGTCCCCTGCGCTGCAGGCCTCTGTATGGGCTCCGTCTGGATCCTCGAAGGTCCGACGGCCGGTCGTCTAGTTGACCTGACTGCTGGCGAAGGTGGACCCCTCTAGACTCCGAGTGCAGCCGCCCGAAGGTACTCGCCACTGCACCCCTCTAGACTCCGGGTGCAGCCGCCCGAAGGTTCTCGCCACTGCACCCCTCTTGTTGTGAATCAAACAACTGTTACATTGCGATTGATTTTATTACATGCTTAACTACTATATATACTACAGTCTCTTACATCTAATTGGTCTTGACGTAAGCCTAATTTGATGACCGTGCATATTTGTGTGCCGATGCCTCGCCTGGATGGTTGACGATGAATCTGGGTCGCGACTCTGCAGATTCCGCCGGCTGACGCTATCCGCTATACGGCCCAGTATCGACACGCTGAGCTAAGCATGTTCTTTATGGACATTCTGGGGTCTCTCCGGGACGGTCTTCAGTTGGTACAGCGCCAACCCCTCTGCCTTCGTTCCGCTGGAACCGTTGCTACGGTCCTTCCTGCTGGTTGATGGCGTGGATGGGATGCCACTGGTCTCGAACCCCTGGTTGTCGTGGCTGGTTGGCTACCCGATCTGCCCGGCTTCTCTTCGTGGTTGCCGAGTGCGTCGTCGCATTGTGACCAACATGCACTGCGCCACCTGAATCGTTCTGGTCGGGCACCTAGTCTCCGTATGGTTGGTGAAGAGTTGCTCAACAATGCAATTCTCTTTTAATTGCATGTTCTTCACCACTCCAGGAAAACAATAAAATTATCGAATTATCTTGATCTTCTTTCTTCTCTCTTCTTTCTTGCTTCCCCTAATCCCTAGCCCTACTCCTGATCTAAACCCTCACACTTAGCTGCTTATCTCTCCCTGGATCAGTATTTCTGCACCTTCTCAAGTACCTGGTGATTCCCGCTTGTGGGAGGCCAGGTCCCGAATTGCTACTGTCCGAGGCAGCTAACTGCTATTCATGAGTACTTCAACGTGCAACGAACGTAGCGCTTGTTGATTACGCTAGCCCGAGGTACATCAAAGGTAGTCTGTCAGTTTCAAGTCAACTAAAGGATAGGAGGACCGCGAATTTTACCTACTGGTTCACAAAATTTCGAAGGACCAAATGTTCAGGCGCTAGCCAATCTCTGCAACGATTAGCTAAAGCCTGACTAAATTTCGGTTAGTACAGCCGCCTCACAACCAATGGTTAGGTTTGTGCGACGCCTGACTAACCCACCGACGCAACCGTGGAAGTCCACTACCGTCGCCGTAACGCCTAGCTATACTGTGATAGCAAGCGAAGCTAGGACATGGATTATTCCATCGGCCGTTCGGTCGTCGCGGGGACCTACTCTGTACTCCTACCCCCCGCCCGCCTCTATAACTCGTCGTCCCCTGCGCTGCAGGCCTCTGTATGGGCTCCGTCTGGATCCTCGAAGGTCCGACGGCCGGTCGTCTAGTTGACCTGACTGCTGGCGAAGGTGGACCCCTCTAGACTCCGAGTGCAGCCGCCCGAAGGTTCTCGCCACTGCACCCCTCTTGTTGTGAATCAAACAACTGTTACATTGCGATTGATTTTAATTTGATGACCGTGCATATTTGTGTGCCGATGCCTCGCCTGGATGGTTGACGATGAATCTGGGTCGCGACTCTGCAGATTCCGCCGGCTGACGCTATCCGCTATACGGCCCAGTATCGACACGCTGAGCTAAGCATGTTCTTTATGGACATTCTGGGGTCTCTCCGGGACGGTCTTCAGTTGGTACAGCGCCAACCCCTCTGCCTTCGTTCCGCTGGAACCGTTGCTACGGTCCTTCCTGCTGGTTGATGGCGTGGATGGGATGCCACTGGTCTCGAACCCCTGGTTGTCGTGGCTGGTTAGCTACCCGATCTGCCCGGCTTCTCTTCGTGGTTGCCGAGTGCGTCGTCGCATTGTGACCAACATGCACTGCGCCACCTGAATCGTTCTGGTCGGGCACCTAGTCTCCGTATGGTTGGTGAAGAGTTGCTCAACAATGCAATTCTCTTTTAATTGCATGTTCTTCACCACTCCAGGAAAACAATAAAATTATCGAATTATCTTGATCTTCTTTCTTCTCTCTTCTTTCTTGCTTCCCCTAATCCCTAGCCCTACTCCTGATCTAAACCCTCACACTTAGCTGCTTATCTCTCCCTGGATCAGTATTTCTGCACCTTCTCAAGTACCTGGTGATTCCCGCTTGTGGGAGGCCAGGTCCCGAATTGCTACTGTCCGAGGCAGCTAACTGCTATTCATGAGTACTTCAACGTGCAACGAACGTAGCGCTTGTTGATTACGCTAGCCCGAGGTACATCAAAGGTAGTCTGTCAGTTTCAAGTCAACTAAAGGATAGGAGGACCGCGAATTTTACCTACTGGTTCACAAAATTTCGAAGGACCAAATGTTCAGGCGCTAGCCAATCTCTGCAACGATTAGCTAAAGCCTGACTAAATTTCGGTTAGTACAGCCGCCTCACAACCAATGGTTAGGTTTGTGCGACGCCTGACTAACCCACCGACGCAACCGTGGAAGTCCACTACCGTCGCCGTAACGCCTGGCTATACTGTGATAGCAAGCGAAGCTAGGACATGGATTATTCCATCGGCCGTTCGGTCGTCGCGGGGACCTACTCTGTACTCCTACCCCCCGCCCGCCTCTATAACTCGTCGTCCCCTGCGCTGCAGGCCTCTGTATGGGCTCCGTCTGGATCCTCGAAGGTCCGACGGCCGGTCGTCTAGTTGACCTGACTGCTGGCGAAGGTGGACCCCTCTAGACTCCGAGTGCAGCCGCCCGAAGGTACTCGCCACTGCACCCCTCTAGACTCCGGGTGCAGCCGCCCGAAGGTTCTCGCCACTGCACCCCTCTTGTTGTGAATCAAACAACTGTTACATTGCGATTGATTTTAATTTGATGACCGTGCATATTTGTGTGCCGATGCCTCGCCTGGATGGTTGACGATGAATCTGGGTCGCGACTCTGCAGATTCCGCCGGCTGACGCTATCCGCTATACGGCCCAGTATCGACACGCTGAGCTAAGCATGTTCTTTATGGACACCCTATTTCACCTTTTGTATGAATCAGGTGATTTTTTAGTGATTTCAGGGTTACTCTGATTTGACTACCTACTTACAATCACATAACAGTAGACTTCTGTGCTTACAATACATGGCCCGACTTAATTTTGAAATAAAAACAAGTAAATTTAGCTGTATGTTTTTGTGTATTGTGCCATCAGATTTTATCGCCATTTACAAAACAATTCATATATTTTGAATTCAATTGTCATTCGTAGGTAGGCCTATGTTCAGCAGTGGAGTATTGGAAGGTCACATAGGACAGTAGCACATTCGCATATTCTTATTTTCGTTATGTAGTTATAGTTAGCTAAGATGTTCTACCAAAATATTTTTTTTTCTGTAATCATCTACAGCCGAATACATTAAATAAATAAATAAAAACTAACCGAACTAACACAGCTTCCGGATGTAAGAACGGTGTTTGCTTCGCGACTGCCCCCGTATATTCACAATTTTTCGTATAACGCTATATGTAAAACGTGCAATCTTAAAAAATGTACGCTCAGAGAAGCTCAAATTAAGGTCAGGAACTGGCTCATGACTAGAACATACGCGGAAACAGAGGCGTTGGTGAAAGTTCACGATTGTGCCCTATAGCATACCTTCATCATACACGTACGTATAGTCGTATATGCATCATTCCGTTTTGGTCCGCTCTCTAAGACACACAGAAGTCGGTACTTCATGAATCCATATCGCTCACATGCACGCTGACTGTAGCCGAATATATTATCATGCAAGTATATAATTCAAACAATTCAAAACAATTTTGATAACTTTCACAGAACGAAGCACTGCAAACCTTGACTCTAATGAAATCTCGAGTATTGCGGTGCTTCACATGTGTAGTTGTAACCACATCCACATACATACAGATAAGCGAAGAAACACATGCACCCTCACGCATACATATCGCGCACACGCAGAGGAGCCCTTACTGCTTTACTGAATATGCACATAGCCATTCATTCCTCAGTACCAAATGTGCCTAAATCTACCTACATATTACCTATGTTTTCTATTAGTTAAAGGTAGTTTAACTGATGGAAAATTTCTTTAGTTTTTAGGTTAAATATTGATTTTATTTCTTTTTATCTTTTATTGTTTTCACGTAGTCGCGCGAAACCAATTAATACTACCTACCTGTAGAATTTGGGCCACCGAGATACAGGCCTAGCCTAGTTCGGGGCCCACTAGTACCCCAAAGACAATGTACATAAAATCTCTAGTGTTATAATCGCTGCTACATATAATAATAATAACCTGTTATTTATAGCGTAACATCTTAAAATGTGTTAAAACTTAAGGTACTATACCTACAAATATGTTAGATGTGTAATATAATAAATAGTAAGAATAATGTACATAGCTAATTGTTGGAAATAAACTTATCTTATCTTATCTAAAAAAATTATCTGTCATAAATCTGTGCTAAATTAATTATTCCAACTTCCAGCTTCCACCACCCCCCACCGTTCCATCGACTCCACCAGCTCATCATCATCATCAGCATCTAAACGAAAAATCGAAGAGCTATCCGACTCCGAACTGTCACCCATCAATCATAAGAGGAACAAATACGAGAGGATCCAGGGAAGGCCGCCAATAAGGAGGCTCAGACCCTGGGTCAGTGCTCTACGAAGTACCAAGTCGGAGGAGCAGCATGCTCTGATGCAAAAGATTCAAGAAGATACTATGAATTTGAGCTTTTAATAAGTTTTTTCTGTTGAATATTCATCCATTCATACATCTGCCATAGTCGGTCCACTGCAGGACATAGGCCTCCGCTATAGATCTCCAATAAGGCCAGTTGACTTGTATCCAGCGCGATCTTGCGGTCTTAATTAGGCCATCCTTCCACCTCGTGGGTGGACGTTCTACGCTACGCTTGCCGGTATGTGGTCGCCACTCGAGAACTTTTTGACCCCAGGTCATATGATTACTTATACGTATTATTATTGTCATATTTACAGAGATAGCTATACTGGGTTATCCTGAACTGATGTACTAAGCCGAAAGGAGGTAATCCAAACAATTTTTAAAATGGGGTCAACCCGGAATTCGAGAAAAAAAACAGCTGTATTATACAATTTGTCGATTCCGAGTTGCAATTTAGTATGAAACAGTTGATTATTTATTCTCGAATTCTGCTTTGGCCTCACAGAAAAAATTGCTCATAATGATGGTCTTAATCCCCCTTTAGGATATATAAACCCTTTATGTATTTATACCCTTAGGGTATATAAGCAGATAACCCTGTATAGGTTTTGAGTGGGGTTTTCACTTGTAACTAACTTCAGGGACGCCATTCAGTGATTTAGTCACGGTAATGATATCTAACAGTATTGTGATTGTTCCCTGTCCTTAAAATATATTATCTACAGCGCCACGTGACCACGCACAACGTAACAAGCGCTAGGGCTGTCCGCTTTCAGTATTTTAATTTTATCTACTTCCGTTTATTAAAGGTGACGTCCACAAGTGGTATATTATTCAGATAAAAATCGAACCAAGATGATATATACATCATTTGAAAGCTTGATTTATGGGCTTCTCAAAAATATTTAATTTTGATTTTTTTATCGCTCCACATTTTTTTTAAATGTGAAAAATAAATTGTATGAAAAATACTATTATTTCTAGTTTGGCAATAATAAAGTGCTTCTATCGTTATTTTACTTGCATTCAT
The DNA here is from genome assembly GCA_949316475.1 of Hypomecis punctinalis. Taxonomy (NCBI): domain Eukaryota; kingdom Metazoa; phylum Arthropoda; class Insecta; order Lepidoptera; family Geometridae; genus Hypomecis; species Hypomecis punctinalis. Next base: position 1,538,576 of record OX438811.1, read on the forward strand.
AGATTCAATGATTTTTCCGCATTCATCTTTTAATTTGCTAAAATTAAAAATGATAACCTACCAGTGTGACCAGTTAGTAGGTACAATGTGACAAAAACACTTAAAAATTGTGTCTAATTGGTAAAAATGCTTCTAATTAACAATAATGGAGGTTACTTAACCAGGGTTGCTAGATATAAACTACCCTATTGAGCCAAATATATTTAATTATCCTAATAAATTCAAAATTAATTTTAAAAAATCGGTGGGCTCTTTTTTGGTTTTAACTGATGTATTAGACTCAGAAAAATATTAACTTTCTCGAAATGTAACGAGTGTTGTGGTTCGAATTTTTGATTATTATTATACCAGCCTCCATACTTTTTGTGGACATGTCCTTTATTACACAATGATACACATTGTGTTTTTGGAAGTTTTTAGGGTTCTGTAGTAAAACGAGGAACCCTACTTTAGTAGGTATAGTTCGCGTTCCGGTCGTTTGTATGGAGACGGAATATTGTTAGAGATCTTTAAGATGGTATGGATTTACTTATTGTTAGAAACGAGTTAAAGCTTTCAGTACTTGGTTCCATAGTAATATAGTTGTTCTAACGATTAATACAACTAACTACTCATAATACATATTACTGTAATTATGGCAGAGATACTAAAACAGTTTGCACAATTAGATATTCTTAGATACAATATCTTTATAGAATATAGAAGTTGGCTTAGGGAGCTCTGGGTCATACATATCTTAAACTTTTTTAGGTAAAAAGCGTTTGAGTACTTTTAGAAAATACAATCCAATGTTCGACAAAACAACACAGCTAAGTGACTTTTTATGTTATTATATAATTAGGTCTAGTACTAAGACTAACATTTTATTTATAATCATAGGTACATATTTTATTTAATAATACAATAAGGGTTAGGACTAATTTCAATATTTTTATTTAATATTAATTAAATCTAATGCTCGTAGCCTTAACGTTTTTTATGAACTAAGTTTAGTACCAAGTTTAACATTTTTATGTAATTTAAGTAAATCTAGAACTAAGTTTAACATTTTTATGTGCCTGATTATTTTTTTAACTAAGGTTGCCAGATACTAAGTTTAACATTTTTATTGAATTTGGCTATAAGGCTGGAAGGCTTAACGTTTTTTATTAACTAAGTTTAGTAGGTACCAAGTTTAATTTTTTTCAGAAGCCAAGTTTAACATATTTATGTAATTTAAGTAAATCTTAGACTCAGAAAAATATTTGATACAATTAAGGCTGGTTACATGACTAAGTTTCACGTTTTTTACAGTTAGAGCTTGTACTAAGTATTTTTACGTAATTATGCAAGCAAGTCTAGTACTAAGTCTAACATTTTTTTTTGTAATTATACAATAAGATCTATAATTAAGTTTAAAATTTGTTATCAAACAAAAAATATTTAGATAAATTAAGTAAGATATTTTTGATTTAAATTAAGTTTAAATACAATTTATTAAATATTTTTGGCTTAAACTTTATGGTTTATAAATTTAAATACAGAATGTTTTTAAATTTGTAAATGTTTTTAAACTTTTAAATTAACTTACAGTGTTATTATTATTATATACTACGGAACTAATCGCGCACTAAGATGAAGAGATAAATAAATACCTCCTCATCCCGACGTTTAGTCCCGTAGTATATAAAATTATGTGATCAAATCGCGAAAGTTTAAAAACAACGATTACAGAATGTTACTTTAAAAATGCACGTTTGAAAGGACTTTTAAAGTGTTTTTGAGGCGTATATAATAGGCATGTTGACTGGGTAACAAAATATTATTATAATTAGTCCGCAAGTTAGATTATCAAAAAATAATGGACAAAATTTATTTTTTTTTGTCATCAAACAACAAATGACAAAGATAAACCTTGTCAAAGTTTGCGAGTGGGGGTCCTGACGTCACCTCTCTTATAGAAGTCTACACATTTGTATGGTCCTTATGACGTCACGCGGAACTTTGACGGACTACATTTTCATCAATTTTTTGTTTAATTGACAAAAGAAAAAATACGTTTCTAATATTTCTTTTTAGTGATTAATTTCATTTTTTTTTAGCCATCGTGCCTATTATACTCGTCATTACGAACTTTAGCTATGGAATATCTTCATTAAAACTACCGTGAGTATTCATCATAACTATAACATAATACGGCTAAAACTCACGTTATAAATATACGGTCGATCCGCAAGGAATCCAACCAGTTTCAGAGTATTTAGAACTCCATCCTCAGGGAATACGCGCACCCCCGTCGACCGGCGCGCGCGCACTCACGACGACGACGACGACGACGACGACGGTCGACGGGGGTGCGCGTATTCCCTGAAGATGGAGTTCTAAATACTCTGAAACTGGTTGGATTCCTTGCGGATCGACCGTGTATTTATAACGTGAGTTTTAGCCGTATTATGTTATAGGTAGTTATGATGAAATATCTTTCAGCAAACTCTCATTGTTCTATTTAGTCCCATCAAAATGTATCTACGAAGCAACTGATTTTTTTCGCGATTTCGCAGTTGCCTTTAGTCCCTATAGTTTGCAAAATAACACGTAGTACTTGTTTATTAGGCTGTCATTTTATTTCTCTTTTCCTCTATTGTCTTTACTGCATGTGCAAGAATAAAACAAATAACAATGACAGCTGCGCTATTTTTTATAACTTTAATGTTATTATCATGAATTTCTAGATCATTTACCTTATTGTTTAGGTCGTTTGAATTTTTTTCAAAATATTGCATGACATAAATTATATTACTGAGTGAAAACGATTTTTTATTTTTTGGTAGAAAATATTGACTGTCCTAGCATAATCTGCTCTCTAAGTTCGGAGGTATCATATTCGATTCTAAGTTGGACATCATTTTTGTTTGAATATCTGTTCCATGGCATCCCCGACATAGAAAATCTCTGAATATAGCCTATCCACCACGCTGTCCCAGTGCGGGAAGGCGGATTTATAGAGATATGATTGATTTAAAATGTATGAAAAAAGCCGTAGTTCTCTAGTGGTAAATTGTGATATGCCCGCCTCAAATTCTTGAAGCCGTCAGTGGTTAGTGACCCTAACTTCTGGATCAAAGAGGCGTGGGTTCGATCCCCATCAGGGCAAATATTTGTGTGATGAACATAAGTGTTTGCTCTGTGTCTGGGTGTTATTTAGTTACTATCTATATTAGTATGTATTTAAAAATAAGTATATGTTGTATATCAGTCTCTGGCAGCCATATCAACAAGCTTTGCTTAGTTTGGGGTCAGAGGCCGTGTGTAAGATGTCCAAAAAAAAAAATCGCGAGGTCGTTCGGGGGTTCAAATTCCGGTCCCGTACCAATGAGTTCTTCGAAACTTATGCATGTACGGAATTTTACACCACTTACGTTTCGGTGAAGGAAGACATCGTGAGGCAACCTCGCGTACAACCGTGGAAGAAATTCGAAGGCGTATGTGAATACACCAACCTGCCTCGGGCCATCGTGGTGGATATGGTTCACCCTTTGTGAGTAGGCCTAAGTCTCGCTAGGGACTATTAAATAGGTTGGTACGGGTACAGGTGTGAAAATTGCGTTAGTTTTCATAGTACAATTGAGTCTGTGTTATTATTAATTTATGATTTTACTGCGCCAAGACTGGATAATATAATTAATGTCCTAAACTAGTACATGAGCCGTGGCATTTGGCCATTGGAACTAGTTCAAGTACCACTTGAACTATTGGCAACGTCAATAATGGACTAAGTGAGTGTCTGCTCGTATAATGATATCATTTGGGTAGGACTGATTAAGATTTAGTTGAGAATACCTCTATATTAAATTACCTGTTTACGACGAGGTGGTAATTTGAAAGGACCACGGAACGCGCTGAGCGCCGTTCGTTTTCACCCGATTTATAAATAAAACCAGAACCCGAGAAATGAAAATCAGCTATTTTTCGATTCAAAGTTGTAATTTGGTATGAAACAATTTTCAGTAATGTATTTTGAATGACTCCATAGAAAAAGTTAGTTATAAATTATAATGAATCTCTGAATCATCCCTGTTTGATTTAGTTTAGTTATTTCCTAAAAGACAAGTCCACAAAATGTATGGAGGCTGGTATAATAATAATCGAAAATTTCTAACCACAACACTAGTTACATTTAAAAAAAAAAGTTCATATTGTTCGGCGTCTATTACATCAGTTAAAACCAAAAAAGAGACCTCCGTTTTTTTAAAATTAATTTTGAATCTATTAAGATAAATGAATATATTTGGCTCAATAGGTAATTTATCTCTAGTAACCCTGATTAAGTAATCTTAAAATTGTTAAATAGAAGCATTTTTACCAATTAGACACAGTTTTTAAGTGATTTTTTGTCACTTTGTACTTACTAACTGGTCACACTGGTAGATTAGGTATAATTTTTAATTTTAGCAAATTAAGAGGTGAATGTGGAAGAATCAGCTACGAATGCAAGTAAAATAACGATAGAAGTACTTTATTATTGCTAAACTAGAATAATACATAGTTGAATTATTATTTTTCATACAATTTATTTTTCACATTTAAAAAAAAATGGAGGGTAAAAAAATCTAAATTAAATATTTTTGAGAAGCCCATAAATCAAGCTTTCAAATGATGTGTATATCATCTTGGTTCGATTTTTCTCTGAATAATATACCACTTGTGGACGTCACCTTTTTTTTTAACTATATATGTATGTACCTAAATTTTGAGTTTTTTCTTCACGGATTGAAAACAAATAATAAACGTTACCACCAATTAGTTCACAATTACTAATTGGATCATGTTATGCAAGAACGAATAAAGCAACTTTTTTACTTTTTCTGGTTTAAGATATTAAATTTATTTTCTCAAAGAATACATAAATATAGAAATACATAAAATTCACTTATGAGAGATAATACATGATAGATTAGTTTTAAGCTATCGAATCAAACGTCTTGGCAGCTGTGATGTTAGCTGCGTTTAACTCAATCCTGACTGAAGCTCACTTCAGCTTCATTATATTTCTTCGCAAGTGTTGGGTTTCCCGCAGTTTGTAGCTAATTTCATGACCAGCCGAGATGTTTGATGCGGCCTAATGGCTTGAAATGTTTTAAGTACATCTGCAATAATATAATAATAATATAGCCAGGAATATAGGATATAGGAATGAAGCCGTAGTGGTCTAGTGGTAGTAACACCCGACCTGTAATAGTGAGGTCGTGGGTTCAAATCCCGATCCCGTACCAATGAGTTTCTTCGGAACTGTTGTACGGAATTTCACATCATTAGCTTTTCGGTGAAGGAAAACATCGTGAGGCAACCTGCATACGTCCGTAGAATAAATTCGATGGCGTATGTGAATCCACCAACCCGCACTGGGCCAGCGTGGTGGATATGGCCCAATCACCCTTCGTGGGTAGGCCTACGTCCTGCAGTGGACTATTAAAAAAGGCTGGTACAGTACAGATCTTCGTTGTTACATAACTTGGTCCAATTTTACAGGACTTTTTTCGAGAAAGCAAAAACAGATAAACCGTCCAAACACGCAATAAATGCTTTCAAAGCACGTCACAAAGAGTACCTACGCCGTTAATATCGCACGCTATTCAGCCTATCCAGCTCAGTTTACCGACATTAACACAACATTAAGCCCAAAAAAGAGCAGAATATATCCATACAGGGCTGGAATCAGGGCTCGGGCAGGGGGTCATGAGAAATCGAGAAACACAGTTGCACCTACCGTTACAGAAAGAGCAGAATATATCCAGACAGCCTGTTACTAACTTGTTTCCGGGTTTTTAGTCTAATTAACATTTTTAACTTAAAATTCTCTCTGTTCTCCTTCACCCAGAAGTTAGCAGCTAGTCAACTAGATAGAACTTTTAATTTACAACTTCTAAATCTAGTCTTAATACTATTTTAATTACTTACAAAATACGGCTATAAAATATGGCATCTAGCATTTTTTGTCATTTTTAAGCGACTACGACTTCAAAAAAGGAGGAGTGCTATGTTCGTCTGTATGTATTTTTTGTGTATCTCCATCGATATTTTCGCCATTAGTAAAAGTAAAAAGGCCATTATTTCAATCGACTTTAGTAAGCCGATTCAAATAAGTAATTTTTAGTCCAAAAGCGTATTATACCCGAGATTGTCTTATTTAAATTTTACTTAAATCGGCTAAGCCGTTTTCGAAAAATCATGTGTGAATCGTATGCATAGATTCTAGTGAATTATATTGTATATTCAAGTTTGTATTCGATTGAAGTCGGTGTGCCATATTTTGCAAAAAATAATATAATTATTTTAACCAAAAAACCACCTTAATTCGCACCTGTACCCAGCCGTATTATTTTCACTAGCGCCGCCACATGTTCCCAAATAACTTCGATAAATAGTCCCCGAGGCAAACATTGTTTTTGCGTCGAAAATGTTGTAGCCAAAATAAAAGGTGACCTCATAAGGGATGATAACAGTTTCTTTTGTGTCTATTACAATGGTTGTAACTTGACGCTGGACTGAAATCTTATCATCATTATCGATAGTCTTGATTTTAGATTCGAAGTTTTTAGACTAAGGATTCACTGAGTGGATGCAGCAGACTTCAATTCTGTCCTATTAAGGGGGCGCCTAATGCCAAAATCAAGCGAAAAGTGTATTATTAAAGACGTGGTGTGAAGGTAACGAATATAAATATCCAAATTTAAAAAATACAGTAGGTAGTAGTAGAAAAATCCTATAGTAGCAAAGTAATCGCGTAGAATTTTGAAAAATAACATGGTTACTTTAGAAAAAAATAAAAACTTCGCATCTTAAAAAAAAACTTATTTTTTCAAATGCTCGAAATTATCAGCGACAACACCACATTATTTTTGACAAATTACGTCGCCAGACTAATGTTCTAGTCAAGTAATCAATTAGTTTTTTATTACATGCTTAAATTTTGAATAAATAAATAAAATCCCACCTAAAAATGTAAATTGGAGCTCGAAGCCAACATCGTCATAAACTGTGTCATGCGATTTTCGACTCTAAACAAAGCAGGATAGATGATAGCGAGCGATGCAAGAAGCGCGGGTGAAATCTGATTTTTTCATGGCACTAGGCGCACTCTTAAAAATTAATAAACTAAATCTTTGTTCAGAGGTGAAAACCCTGCAGCTAAAATCATGATTATTCCTCATAGCAACGAGTATTCCAACAAAACAATTAGTACTGAATATTAGTTATCTGGTAGTTTGGTATGAGAGATATTAGCATTAATTTAGTATATTTCACTGATGTGAGTTCAGTTAGTATTAATTAAACTGAGGAGCCAATTATCGGGGATATCGCAATGGAGATTAATTAACAGAAATAGCTTTATTATTATGATTAGAATCTGGAAGGTTATTTACTAGGATGTGTTCAGTATCTAAGGGCCTGTTCCTATGGGACTTATTAACGTATAGTCGTAGGTACGAGTATGTATACTCGTACCTGCTTAGCGCGCGTCGGTGTGTCTAGACTCTAGAGACTCAATAATTTAATGGGTAGTATTTAATCGAGTGTTTATTGGTTTGTTCCTCGAATTACCACCTGTCTTTATGGATTACTTGTCTTATAAACTATGTTCTAGACATTCCGATAGAAGTAATTTTACCCTAATATTCCCTCAGTCCCCGCTTCAATCAAAAACGCCCTGAATAAGTAGTACGTCAAAAATGCACTTTCGCCCTATGATAGAGTAAAATCTCTTGACTGATTTTTCTAACTTTTCAAAAATTAGACCCAGAGGTGCGTTTACGCACTCTAGATAATTTTTATGCCGAAAAGTATTCTGAGAGGCGTCCGTGAACGGTGTCATAGCTTTAGACCAATCATAGCTCTCAAATCTATTAAGAACTAATCGCATCTGTCAAACTCTGGAACCATCTGTCAAATTCAATTTGACAACAACTAGCTGCCTGACCAGAGATAAGATACTACTTACCTTAAAACCTCGATAAAACTAATTATTATCAGTAGGTAAAATTTTTGGCCTGATGGACGCCCTAAACGGGTGACATAGACTTGTACTGTACCAGTCTTTTTAATAATCCACTGCAGGACGTAGGCCTACCCAAGAAGGGTGATTGGGTCATATCCAACACGCTAGCTCAGTACAGGTTGGTGGATTCACATACGCTATCAAATTTCTTCGACGGACATATGCAGGTTGTCTCACGATGTTTTCCTTCACAGAAAAGCCAGAGGTGTGAAATTCCGTACATAAATTCTAAGGAATTCATTGTTACGGGACCGGGATTTGATCTCACGACCTCACAATTGTAAGGCGAGTGTCATTACCACTAGACCACCATGGTTTCACTAGACCACCATGGCTTCTAGACATAGACTTAACCAGGATAAATTGTATCTTAGTCTGGAGTGATTAAACGCACCCCAGTGCGCGCGTTTATATCTGATTCGAGAGCCCCGCGAACTTAAAGCGTTTTCCTTTCCCTTATATTAATTTACATCAGTTGAAGCTTAAAGAACTTGAGTTACTTGAGTCACTTTGAAACTCAATGTATATTAAACACGTTTACATAGGTACCTACGGCGTAATAACTTCAAAACAATGTGATAGAGATCTTCCTGTTTTCTTACGTATCTTTGTTAAGTATCTTTGTTAAGTATATATCTTGTTTCACAAATTTTTAATACATTGAGTTGATGTATTTTCTTAATCACATTAATACTATAAATCCAAAAAGTTTGTTGGTTTGTTTCTCTTTCACGCAGCATCGGAGCAACGGAATGACTTGATTTTTGGATGGATATAATTCAAAGGCCGGAAAGTGACATAGGCTACTTTTTATCCCGGTAAAAGGTTCCTGTGGGATACCACAAAAATCAAAAACAACGCGAGCGGAGCCGCGGGAAAAAGCTAGTCCGTAATAATTTTAAAAATCTGTCGGAGCATCTGGTGGGCACGACTCGTGCGTGACCCAGTTTCTGGTTCTTGTTTTGAGTAAATATTCGCCGCCTTACGACAAAAGATTTAAATACTGTTTAACCGTGAAATTTGTAATAGTAAACATTGCAGATAATTATTTTTTGCAAAAAATAGCATGACCGCCTGACCGACTTCGCTCGTGTACAGTATTCGCAAATATTTCGCACGGATCGATATAGCATTTTTCACATTATTGTTGATTTATCAAAAATGGCTAAGCCCATTTCGATCAAATTTAAATGAGACCAATTTTGAAGTATACTCTTTCCAATAAAAAAAAAATATTTAAATCGGACCACTATGAAAAAAAGTTGTGTGGTTATACATAAAAAAAAATATACACAAAATATATAAAAAAATATATTTATATATACACGTCGAATTGAGTACCTCCTCCGGTGGTTCGTCGGTCAAAAAGTGGGCTTAAGAACTAGATTATCTTTATTTAGAATTACCTAGATTACCTTATTTAGACTTTCAATAGATTGTGGATGATCCGATCACTATTTTGTAGTAGGTAAGTAGCATAAGTGCGAGTATGTACCTGGTTATTGTTCGATTCCCTCTCCGGGAGAGATTCAGTCCAAACAGACCGCAAGAGAGCATTCATGTGATGAACATACTAGGTAGCTGACCCGCCAAACGTTGTTTTGGCATACAATATTAAAAAATATCAACAGTAAAAAAATGCGATTATAAAATGAGATATTAAATTAGCCTATCTCTCAAGTTGTATCAACAGAATTTAGTGTACAACATTTGGTTATAATCGGTTCAGTATTTGAGGAGTCCGCTATGCGGACAAACAACGTGACTCGTAATTTATATACATATATTTAGAAGAAAAAATATTGTCTTTGTTGCAGTTAATAAAGGCACTTATTCATCATCATAAACTCAAAAAACACAAATTTCCAACAACATCAAAATGCACGGCGTCATCTCAGGCGCTCTCACTTTGAAACTCAATGTATATAAAACACGTTTTCCCTAATAACTTCAAAACAAAAGGGCAGAGGAAACAGTATCCTGACTAAGCAGTTATTCGAGGCACGTGTTAACTTCTGATGGTATTATTTCACATTCAAAGGGTTCTCAAAATGCGGTTTCGTTGTGAAGAATACTCGCGGGCTTCTTTGAAGTAGAGTTGGAGAAAGGATAGTGGTGGGATGGCGTAGCGCTTAAAATATCGATGAAATATATAGAAAGTATCAAGAAAATATCTAAACTAAACATTGATAGAATTAGAATAGTTGCTCTTTGAGTCTATAAATTACTATAGACTAAAAAAACGCACTTAATAAAAATTGGTCATAATGATGAAATTCTTTGAAGTAGATTTGTCAAAATAGTAGTGATGGGATAATATAGCGTCAAAAATATCGATAAAATATCTAGATAGCATCAAAAGAATATCTAGAAAATATTAATGAATTATTTACTGACAATGTGAAATTTGGTGACTGTTTATGTAAAAATTATTATGTATTTTTTTCTCACTTTGTATTTTGTTTAACATGAAAGAGGAAAAGTGTCAAATTGAAACAGTGCAATGTACAAATTAGTTTTCAAAATTAATTAGTTTTTGGTTTGCTAACAATTAAGTACAATTAATGACACAATTCCCAATGCCCGTTATATAAATAAATCCTAATAAATGTAGTGTAATAGATATCCTATGCATCATTCTTGCAGGCACTTAGCGGTTTAACAATTTACTGAGTGAGAACATAATAAACATAATATCCTGCTCTCAATATATACAGATGGTCCATAAATGTTAAAATATTTCCCTTTTCATGACATGACAGCTCTCAATTTTCCAATCCTTGAAACGATGGCCTCGTCGTATATCACAGCCGTCGCGTCGATAGCTTCGATGGAAACACTGCTTGTGCTTGCGGATGAAATACGACACGTATTTCGTGATTAAAGACAATAGATGATTGAGAATGTAGTGTGCTTGGTAGTCTTTTACCAAGCACACGACATTCTCAATTATATACAGCTAGTTTTTACCCGCGGCTTCGCCCGCATACGCAATATATCATTATAATTTATAGCCTATGTGTTATTCTGATATATAAGCTATATTATTGCAAAGTTTTATCTCAGTCCGTTTAGTAGTTTTAGCGTGAAAGAGTAACAAACATCCATACATCCATCCATCCATCCTCACAAACTTTCGCGTTTATAATATTAGTAGGATAAGCTATATTATTGCAAAGTTTTATCTCAGTCCGTTTAGTAGTTTTAGCGTGAAAGAGTAACAAACATCCATACATCCATCCATCCATCCATCCATCCATCCTCACAAACTTTCGCGTTTATAATATTAGTAGGAAGTAGGATTTACGCCGTACAATCGTGAGGTCGTGGGTTCTATTCCCAGTCTCGTACCAATGAATTCCTTGGAATTTATGCACGGAATTTCACATCACTGGCTTTTCGGTAGAAGAAAACATCGTGAGGCAACCTTCATACGTCCGTAGAAGAAATTATGTGACGTATATGAATCCACCAACCCGCAGCACTGGGCCAGCGTGGTGAATATGGTCCAATCACCCTTACGGGTAGGCCTACGTCCTGCAGTGGACTACTAAAAAGCTAGTACAGTACAGTACAGGTAAATCTAGGTAAGTAAGCGTCTACATCCTAGACCCGCATATCTGCTTCACATCAGTCAGTATGTAGTTAAACGCAAACCTTTAAGAAATAAAGAAGTAGAATCTTCAAATACCAACTTAACGCTATTTATAAATTCCTGATTCAACAAATTGCTTGTTGCTTACTCTTACTGGTTGCAAGTTTTCATAATATAAATCCGTATAACGTTGAATGTAAACAAATTTTGAAGCAACTTCAACCTATAAAAGCTATAAGCGTTAACAGGATAGCGCGTATAAGCGTTGACAGGATTTGACATACTTATACAAAAAATAAATAGTTGTCTGTAGAGAAGGTTTACGGACAATAATTTTAGGTAATTACGTCAAAATAAAACATTGTATAATCATCAACCGACACAAACCAAACGGTTAGGCCGATCGTGCCTATAAATCGCTTGTTCTTATTTCTATAAATATAGAAAAAGATTAGTTTTTGACCGCCCCCTAGACTGACATTATACCAAAAGAACAGTTATGCTATGTGTATCACCGTGTATAACCAGTTACCAATAGTAATTAAAGAACTGCCATATGGTAAGTTCCGTAAAAAACTTAAAATGTGGTTAGCAGAAAAATGTTTTTACAGTTTAAGAGATTTTTTTGTAAAACGTAAATAACAATTGACATATTAGATCGAGATAATTATCCGAATGTATTGTATAATTGAATATTATGACATTATTGAACATTTTTTATTTGAAATTGTGACATTATTGAACACTTTTTTTTAATTATTAAAATTTTAATTTTTTTAAATTTGACATTATTGACACTTGATTTGTATACATATTTCTTTATCATGAGTTGTGCCAATGTCGTATATTTCACATGCCAAGGAATGGCAAAATAGATTGGACAAATCTTACAAAATTAACACCCTAATTGTACTCTATTTTTTGTGAAATAAATATCATTTCATTTCATTTGTTCCGCATTCTCGCTTGCTTGCTCGGCTCAGACGTAACATCATACTGTTTTGTAGGTGCAGCCGGCGTTCATCGATGTATTTACGATACGAAGACTCAATCACATCAAAAAATGTTTTAATTACTTCACAGCACTCAATTTTCCAATCTCACCTCTGCGCTATGAAATGAAGGCTTCGTCGTAAATTACGGCTGTCAATAGCGTCGATACAAACACTACCTGCGGATGAAATACGACACGTATTTCATGATTAAAGTCGGTTTCGCTGTGCACGGGGACAGTTTGATTTACGCGGTAAAACGTCCAAGTTATTTTAATTATGCGAACCATTTTTAACAGGGTTAAAAATATTGGTCCGTGACCAAAATGTTGATGATATTTGAAAAATAATGATATATCTAACTATAACTCTTTTAAAAGGCTTAATTATTGAATATTTATATAGATTGTATTACAGACAGACGATTTTTTTTTTAAATAGGAACAGTAGGTATATTTTATCAATAACAATAACACATTACATCCAGATTTTCAAAAAGCGGCTTTAGCACTCAAAGTGTCAGCAATGTCTAACAATAACGCACTTAAACTATTTTTAGTTACCTAAAATAGCTATTCTGTATATTTTACGGTAAGTTTAGAATTACCGAATAATTATTATAATAAATTAATATATGTTTATGGAAAAATATCGATAAGAGTACATAAGTCACATCACTAGCAAAAGTCCACTGCAAGCACGGTTGGTGTTTGCCCTATAATCTTAATCCATTAGATCTGTCATTCTAATTTATATTCTACAGCATCCAGTAAAAGGTTCACATTCGCTTAATATACGGTTGAAATAGTGTCGGAAAAGCAATACGCTGCCCAACCAGTGTTGAATACGGAAAATTTTAAGTGACAGCTTTGCAGACGGGCGTGGTATTATTTTCTGAAGCGTACAAACGAACACGTTTAGACAGACACACATAGCGTAGTATAACTAGGTGTTTGTTAGAGATCACCGAAGTTAAGTAACGATTGACATAGTCAGTTTTAGGATGGGCTACCGCAGATGGTATTAGAAAATTAGCGCTACCGTGACTCGGATGACACGGTAAATTATTATGGGTGATTATATAAACCGTTTAAGCGTACACAAAGTATTTAGGAAGCTTTTGTGGCCTATACGAGCATACGAGTCAGGGAAGTTTTTTTAAAAAAAAAATGGAATTGTATATGTACTTTATTGGAAGTATACATATTTTATCTAACGTTGACTATAGTTTTGACCGACGAACCACCGGAGGAGGTACAATTCGACGCGTCCTTATTTTTTTTATGTATAACCACGCATAACTTTTTTATAGTAGGTAGTCCAATTTCAATAAATTTTTTTTATTGGAAAGAGTATACTTCGAAAATGGTCCCATTAAAATTTCATCAAAATCGGCCGAGCCATTTTTGCGTGCGAAAAATTCGCGAATCCTGTACACGGGTGAGCAAAAAATAATTATTTATTTTCAGGTTACTTTACTGTACTTACTAACCTTAGTAAATGCAGCAAGATCGCACGATATTAAATATCGTATCCTTTTTAACTGATTTTTTGTGACTGAAACAAAATAATACTAATTTTGCAAAAATTAAACCGAAACCGCTCGTTTATCTGTTTTCCGAGGCCAGGTTGAATGACTTTTTTTTATTCCTTTCCCGGGTCGAAAGTAACGTCGTTTGAGGGTTTCTCTTTGAAGGGGTGAAACATCTCTTTTAGAGCTATCTTGGCCAAATAAATGATTGACTACGCTTTTCCGAATTTCTGACCCTATTTTACATAACATTTTCTTTGTGCTGGTACCTTTTGGGTTCCGATGATTCGATACTTATTATGGTTGTGGAATAAGTTTTGCAAAGGGCTGAGTACGGAAATCTCCTACCTTTATTACGTAATAGCGCGTTTAGATGTATTGTTAGACATAGTTGTACAGTGACGAAATCACGGTAATGGTGCGTAACAGTATTCCGTCTTCATACAAACGGTTCAAAAGCGAATCATACCTATGCGTCTTGGCGTTAGGTATACACTTGGAATACCAACGCTGTCTGGTAGTCGTAGCAACTGTAATTTATTTATTTATTTCATGTAATCAACAGCGTTACTTAAAATCTAGATACAGCTACAGTAATTAAAAATAATTATTTAGTATATTTAACAAAGTATACGAGTAATTTCACGACTAATACGACTTAGCAGTGCACAGGTATTTTACACGATTTACATTTTACACGGTGTGTGTGTGTGTGTGTGTGTGTGTGTGTGTGTGTGTGTGTGTGTGTGTGTGTGTGTGTGTGTGTGTGAGGGTGTGTGTGTGTGTGTGTGTGTGTGTGTGTGTGTGTGTGTGTGTGTGTGTGTGTGTGTGTGTATGTATGACTGAATACGTTTGTGAGTCTATCTTCAATTGAATTGCAATAGTCGTAGATGCGTAATATGTGAGTTTGTAATCAATAAGCGTGCTATTTACCTACCAGGAGGGTAGCCCTAGCGCGAGTTACGTATTGCGCGGCCACGCAGGGCTGTAGATACTTATTTCAAAGACAGGGCCGAGTCACAATACTGTTAGATACCATGAACGTGACGAAATTGACACGTAGACATTTTTTCCATAGATATTCTTTAAGGGCGATTCACACATATCAGTCAATTCCGTTTCATCATATTATCGGCACAGTGAAAAATATAATTTTTTACATTCTTTATGAACGTATACCCACTTTTCAGACTCGGTGATTGCCGGTGACTGCACTGACGCAGACACTGACAAGTGGGGACGTTCATAATAGATGAAAGAATATTTTTCACAGTGCCGGAACTGTGACGGAACGGTTGCTTGACTGATATGTGTGAATCGGCCTTTAACCGCCACGGTGCTTGAGGCACTTCCATCTATTCATCAACCAAGCGAGCTATAAAGAGGGCTATGCTCGGATTCTCTTTGCGAGATCGAATTTAAGGCCAGTAGAAGAACCAAACTTACCGACAGCAGACGGATGGACAAGTTAAAATTACATTGGGCAGGGCCCATAGAAAGGAAGACTGATGACCGGTGGGGTTGAAAAGTTCTTGAGTGAAGACCACGTACCGGCAAGCATAGCATAGGACGTCCACCTACGATGTGGACAAATGACCTCGTCAAGACCATAGGAGGAACACAACCGGACTTATTGGAAATCAGACGACTTTTGGATGTACTAGAGAAACTGAGTATGCGGTACTCGTATAACTGTTCATACGAGTTTTCTGCCTCAAAAATAGACAGGCCTATTCTTACCCACCACTATCTGATTAGGTACTAAATAGAACTATGACAGAGTGTTTACGACCAGCGATACGATCGTGGACTCTCGGACGCATCCACATCGATCAGGACCGATGATGACACAAAAGATACTGCTTCTCTCTCTGTCACTCTCACCGAATCAGATAAAAGAGAAATAGAGAGCAAAACATGTAAGTTGCTTGGTCATTACAACGCCGGGTCTTTAAGTTTACTACCTACCTACTGAAAGGCGCATTATCGGAATCTCGAGCCTATGTAATAAAGTTGATTTAAGGATTTGCCACACTAGATGCGTTCTGCAGTCTGCAATAAGGTCAAATTGAACGCAGCCCGCATTATGTATGAACAACATTGTCAGTCAAGGCAATCAGTCAGCTGTCCGGGCAATTCAGGCAGGGCAAATTTCTTAGGTTACGAGCGTCATACTGACCGTTGCGTTGCCTCGTCTGCCGCCCGCTGCCCGATTAAATGCCCTGCGCACCCCTGCGTTCCTTTCGCATGCACAGGTAGATCGCATATATATACAAAACAATATACAAACAAACAACAAATCATTTATTTTGACATATTAAATGTGTTACAGCGATACATGATCCATAGGCTCCTGAACTAGTCTAAGACTGTGTCTCAGGAGCCAGTGGCTTCTCCATATTAACATAAAAAGCATGCCAAAATGTAAATAATTTAGAAAAATAAAACGTAATCTTTTAAAAGTTAAAATTGGAAAAAGAAAAATTAATTCCGTTATAAATTATAAATACTAATTTATACATTAACAAAAAAAAAATATTTATATATATTTCAAACCAAAGATAATATAATAAAGAAAACTAGACTTGTCTTAACTAATTTAGAAAAAAAACGTCTTATACTTAAATTAAGTTTGAATTGAGTAATATAAAGTACACATACTAATTCATATACTAACATAAAAAAAAATACAAAACAAAGATTATATAATAAAAAATATTAACTTGAAAAATGAGAAAAAAATAATGTTTATACATTGCAAATTGTAACGCATAATTTTGATTTAAAATATCATTATATAAATAAACTATCAAGTAGAACTTCAATACCTTCATAATCAAATTGTTTTAGCCAATTTAACAGGACCTTCTTTATTTCGTTGTTACTGTGTTTTTTTATATGTAATTCCCTATTCAATTTTGTATACATTCTTGCAGCTATATTACCATACTTTTTTTGTGCGAATCTAGACCTAGTTGAGGCAGCTGGAAAGAGCTCATGTCTTTTATTATCCTGTTTAGGTAAATATGGTACAGTTTTTTTGTGATACCTTCTCAGGCATTCAAAGATAAACAATTTTCTGACACTCAGAACACCCGCTTTTTCGTATACCTCTGTGGTGGGGTGTCTGTAAGGTAAGCGTAAGAGTACCTTCAATATCGCACGTTGTGCACGCTCAGCATGTATTAGGTGAGTTTTGGCGGCTGCTCCCCATGCACAGATGCAATACCTAACGATGCACTCACACAATGCCCTATATGTATTTATTAAGGTTTTATGATCTGCTACTGTCCTAAGAGTCTTGAAAATGTAGATTAGTTTTGTAATTCTTAGTTTAAGAGCATCAATATGAATATTCCACCTCAGATGGTCATCTATATACACTCCCAGGTACCTGATTGAGTCCACTCTTGCCAATTCGGCGCAGGTTCACTGAGCACGTTGAGAACTTCTGTTACAAGGATAGGTATGTATTTTTAGGTTGATCATAGAACTTTACCGTACTAGGGACTTCATACTATAGCACATGTACTTGGTCTTGCTAGTGTTTAGTGACAACAAGTTGTCCTCCAACCATTTTGTGACCACTGCGAGACAATCTTCTGCTAGTTTTACAGTTTTCGGCCAAGTCTTATCGTGGATAAGTAGAACTGTGTCGTCAGCAAACATCAGCACATCCAAGCCAGCTAGCTTAGTGTTACATAGATCGTTTATGTATATGAGGAATAGCATAGGTCCTAAGGTACTCCCTTGGGGTACACCATAGGTACAATCCGCACTCTCACTCTCATAATTTTCGATCCGTATTTTTTGTGTTCTGCCAAGTAAGTAATCTCTAAACCAATCCAGCGCCAGTCCTCTAATTCCAACATTTTCTAATTTAGCCAGCATAATAGGTATGGAGACCGTGTCAAAGGCTTTTTGTAGGTCTAGGAAGAGACCGACAATGATGTTCATACATAATGAGACTGCGTTCAATTTGACCTGACAGCAGATCGCAGAATGCATCCAGTGCGGCAAATCCTTTAGGCATTGTTCTGGTAATATGTTGTCATTGTATTTCTTTCAAAAAGGGGGAAAATTTGCTGTCGCGCTATTTATTAGCCTTAATTAATATTTGACTATTGAGTACTAATAAACAAACCCGTTTCATATTTTAAATACATACGTATATAGATTGTATATTACATATTATACATACGTATATACATAGTATCTAAATATCATCCAGACAGAGGTAACACCTATGTTCATCACATAAATGATTGCCCTGGGTTGGAATCGAAACCACACCTCTTTTACCTACAACTCAGGGTTACTAACCACTGAGCCACCGAGACTATCGAGGATGTGTCGTGAGTTTTGCTTTTACTAGTTATGCAATTTATTTATTTATTTAAAAAAATAGAAGCCGTAGTGGTCAAGAGGTAGTGACACCCGCCTCACAATCGTGAGGTCGTGGGTTCGAATCCCCGGTCCCGTACCAGTGCGTTCTTTGGAATTTATGTACGGAATTTCACACCACTGGCTTTTCGATGAAGGAAAACATCGTGAGGCAACCTGCATACGTCCGCAGAAGAAATTCAATGGTGTATGTGAATCCACCAACCCGCACTGGGCCAGCGTGGTGGATATGGCCCAATCACCCTTCGTGGGTAGGCCTACGTTCTGCAGTGGACTATTAAAAAGGCTGGTACAGTACAGTACAGTACAAAAAATTGCCGATTTCACCTGCGAGAATGTGTTAATTATAGTTTTTTTTTTTAATGTGAATGAGATTGCTATAGTTTTTTGATACATTAATACAAGATATTTTTCTACACGACGGTTATTACTTTAAGGTTAATTGAGGTTAAGGTTATTGTTCTTATTGTCCTCCTTAATGTGACCATTTTTACTAGGAAACCAATTCTGAATTTGCGAAAAAAACAGTAAAAATCAAAATCACATCAAAAATAATTTGTCGCGGGTCAATAATGAAAAACTGCCTATCGCTTGATGCATTGCAGTAAAAAGTACTATTTTTTACACAACTACAACGCAGTCACACTAACTCGACGCATCGCTGAAATTTTTAAGCAATTTTTACTCGTTCTTAATAAATAGAAACTTATCTTATATAACTTCTTCTCTTATAACTTATAAATAAAAAATAGGTAGAAACTTATCTTTTAAAGATGATGGTTCGGAATCTTTCGTGCGGGAGTCAGACTCGCACTTGGCCGGTTTTTTTCGCACATCCTACTTGAGCGCCAAAATAACGTCACATGGTCAAGCGTCTAGTTAACGTGACCGCGTTGTAGTTGGATATGATATCAAACAAATCACATCTAGACAAGTGTTTACTTTTCATTAAAATCGGCATTTTTTTGAGAACTAGCCTTATATTTCGATTCATGAGATCTTAAGAGCTAAATAAATCAAGTAAGCAGATCATACGGCCGTGTTTATCGAGCCATCGCCATTACCACCGTTCTCCGTTTACGACCGGACGCGATCGAGTCGGAGATAGGACCCAATCTTTTATACAAAAGATCCCGAGCTTGCGAAGTTAGTAGTTAGGTCTTTATAGTGGAAACATGACTCTAGTAGTTTGACTGGGTTAGATAGACATGATTGAAAGGGCTTTTGGAATTTGAGCAGAATTTTGACTGTAAGTTTGTATAGGCTTGGCGGCTAGCCTTGGTGTCAAAGTTTCTTACAAGTTTTTTTAAATAAAAATATATTTTTGTTTAGAGCTGTGGTTAGCATCTTGCGATGACCCAAAAGTGTGCCAATCGTGAGGATTAACCCCCTCTATTTATGAGACATCTTGGCGTTTTCTGGCCGTTGATGAACAAAAATCGAATTTGATTATTTCTCTTTTTCGAATCGACTCTGTGGACAAAAAAATATTCCTAATCGATTAGAATCCTTTTAGGGGCTTATTCTGTAAATCAAAACTAGCTAAAATGTTGTTCCGTACAAAAATATCGTTCACCCGTGAAAAAATGTATGGAACAGCTGATTTTTTGTTTTAGTTTTGACAAAAGTCGCAGATTTGAAGTACAGAATAAGCCCCTAAAAGGATGCTAATTGATTAAGATTAGGAATAACCCTATATATTTTAGCTAGAATTTACCAGATACCAAAATAGCTTTCTTTGCCCTTCTTGTAGGGTATGGTGCACAGTCAACCAGCACGGGTAGCACTGCAAAGGGAGAAAACCATTTTATCCACTTTTATTGTCAGTTGTCATTGTCAATCTATACTTTATTTCCTCTCCGAGGGGATATAATGGTGGAAAGACCATTTGTCCCTTTGCCATGCTACCCGTGCTGTTGTAGCATAGTCTGTATGATCTCACCAAAGAGGTAATCGGTATAGGAATCCCTTACATAATTATGTACCTATTTCCCCGTAGCTATTGCGTCGGTTTTATATCACTTGGGAATGAAGTCGTTTCAGGATTTTTCAATTTTATAAGATACTTTCTGCACTGTGCGGCTTCGCCCAGGTGTCTACGATTGTTATAGCTGTTAACCTTCTTGTTGAAGCACTCTAAAAGATAGTGCAAACTGCATTCCAATATAATGTGTAGTTTGAAATATGATGATGATGATAATTTTGATGATGGTGATGAAAGTTCGAGAACAGGTGCTAGAAGTGCGAACACCATCGACGTACCTAATTGTAAAGCTTGTTTGCAGGTAGTATTATGTAGTGATTATCATATCATGTATTTGGTATTATTTAAAAGAATATAAAGTCTAGATGAACAGTAATTCCTTTCCACTGAATAATAGCAAGCTAGGGGACAAGCACATCTATCTTTCACTTTACGGGCGTGACGCGTGACGCAAATCACGTACGGCGCGCGTGATGAGAGTGAGAGAAGACATGACACGTGGAATACGGCCTTAGAATAAGGACTAAAGTAATAGAAACCGTACTTAAATAGCAAAAGATATAGGTACATCATTTTGTCCTATTTGAAATATACTCGTACATCGTGTCTTTAAAGCCAATCGGATTATTATTATTTGTATTATTATTTTTATAAGCATTACTTTGTATTAGCTTGCCCTGGGCTTTGCTATCCTATGGGAACATTTTATTTTTCTAGGATAAAAAGTGAGCCTAGTATGTTACTTTCCGTCTTTCAAACTATGTCCATGCCAAAAATCAAGTCAATCCACTGAAGAGCTGGTGCATCAAAGAGAAACGAACCAACAAACACGCTTTTAGATTTATATTATTAGTAAGGATATTGAAAGAAACGTACAAAAATTGTGCAAAATCGAAATCACCCACACGTTTGACCATAAACAAACATCCCAAACGTATCAATCAATCACGATAATAAAATATATTTCTCGGTATATCTTTGTAATACGACCGGAACAATGGCCATATAAACTGATTTACCACTGACATCCTTATTTTCTACGTGGGCCATCTCACTTAAGGCGATATTCGCCGTCATGGTTTTATGCGTCTTGCTTGAATTGTGTGAAGAGTTCATTGATTTTAAAAATGGTGTTATTAAAAAGTATTCATTCATTACAGAGGTAGTGACACCCGCCTTACAATCGTGAGCTGGCGGGTTCAAATCTCCGGTCCCGTACCAATGAGTTCTTTGGAATTTATGTGCGGAATTTTACACCACTGGCTTTTCGGTGAAGAAAAACATCGTGAGGCAACCTGCATACGTCCGTAAAAGAAATTTGATGGCGTATGTGAATCCACCAACCCGCACTGGGCCAGCGTGGTAGATATGGCCCAATCACCCTTCGTGGGTAGGCCTACGTCCTGCATAGGACTGTTAAAAAAAGGCTTGTACAGTACAGTACATTCATGACAGAATGACTTAGGTACTTCTAGCATAACTGATCTCAAAAAGGCCCTCTTAAGGTTGTCTAAGGAAGACGTGGAAAGCCACACGCGTTACACCAGTGTTTTTTCAGGGAGGGAAAACCTAAAACGCTAGTGTGACGATCTTGACATTTTCCGGGAAGGTTGGTGGGATTTGGCTACAGGACGCGATACATGGAAGGAAGTGGTGAAGACCTTTGCCCAGAAATGGCACAGCATAGGTCGAGAAAAAAAAGGTTGTCTAGAAGTTTTTACATATAGTATTTCTTCGGTTTTGGGCTGCAAAATTTAAAAATTTGACAGAACTCACTCATTTTGAACTTATTTAAAAATATTGGAAAACTTTGTAATTTTTGGACTTGTTTAATACTACTATTTTCGGACGACAAGTTTTCTATAAAATATTTCGTTAACATGTATTAATCTTACATTAAAATCTTTTCAAGTTAATTACCGATGTAAATTAGCGTGTTTTTCAGATTTTTAAACTAGGATATACTCAGGTGCTATTTAATTTTTTCTGGCAGACATCAAGTGCGATTGACTTCACGGACCACTCGTGGGTAACAATGAAGTTACACACTAATTAAATATGTTTCAAAGTTCTTTTTAGGGTTTCGTATAACCAAACGGTAAAAACGGAACCCTATTACCAAGACTCCGATGTCCGTTTGTCCGTCTGTCAGTTACCAGGCTGTATCTCATGAAGATACTTGAAATAATCATAGAATTTTATGTGTACTTATATTCCCATCAAAAATAAATAAATTATTTAAAATAAAATATAAAAAATGGGCTTCCATACGGTACGAAACCCTTGTGCGCGAGTCCAACTGGCACTTAGCTGATTATTGTATTATTATATTTTCTATCTTCCTGCGAGTACAATCCCCTTAAAAGTAGCACATTTGACGTATTAGCGTAAACGTTATTGCATTATTATGGGACTTATTTACCGTACAAGACATATGGCGGTATAATACGGCACATAAAAAATAACCCGGTACTGCAGCCCCGGTCCATGGTGGTTGTAGTGGCCTAAATTTTTGGAGCCTTAAAAGGTACCCTATATTAATTTTATTATAATGTACGGTTTTGGCCAAGTTATGTAATAATTATACAGGGTTATTTGCCAACCCTCAGGTTGCCTGGAAGAAATCGCTCTAAGCGATAAGGCCGCCGGTTGTCGCACTATTTTAATTATATTGTATTATTTTATTGTTATATTGTAAATTGTGTGAACAATAAAGCGTTTTCTATTCTAACCCTCTACTAAGCTAAAAGGGGGTGATTTCGACCATCATTACGAACAAATTTTACTATGAGGCTAACAAAAAATCGAGAAAAATAATAGCTGTTTTATACATTTTGTCGATTCCGAGTTGCAATTTTGTATAAAACAACTGTTTTTTTTTCGAATTTTGGGTTGGCTCCATAGTAGTAGTTGTTCGTAATGATGATCTGAATCTTCCTCTTTCGGACACTCTCTTTTTTTTTTTTTTTTTTTTTTCGAATAGGTTTGCGTTTGACTACACACTGCCTGATGTTAAGCAGATGTGCGGTCTAGGGTGTAGCACGCTTACCTAGAAGATACCTATTTACTCGGGATTTGAAGACACTCACGTTGTACTTTTGTACTTCTCTTAGTACAAAGTAAGCAAATAACTGTATTGACTAAGGTGTAAAGTTTATGAAGTAAGGAATTGCAGAGTTAGGGCGTGTAGAGTTAGAACCTTGACTCTACATGAGATATGATAAGGATAACTTTTTACAGTGCGAGCTGATGTTCGCGTCGTGGCAAAATTTTACATGAAAACCTTTTTGTGGGATTTTTGTTAATAACTACTACATCGCCATATTCTAGTGCTATCCGGATATTGATTCGTTACAGGTTAAATTTTTCAAAAAAAATTGGCGAAACTTGGTGCACGGGTTTAATACATATATTTAGTTTATTTGCTTGCTTCCAATTTTTGATTGGGGGGCATTTTCCTAACAAAGAGGGATTTGCTGTAGCGCTATACATGAACCGATTTTTTAAATATTTGGTAAGATTGTCTAGTGTTAAAATTTTAACAAGACTTGAAAGTTATGACATCGGTCATGTGCGAGTCGAGACAGGCATATGAAGGTTCAGTAAAACAGATGCGAGTACTACAGTACGGAGAACTACCTTGTATATATTTGTGTGAAAGATGTTGACTTCAAACCTCAAGAAGATCTTGAAAAGTGGGACCAGACTGTGTACTCAAAAAATCAATTTAAATAGGGTAAATAAATGTGCAGAATAAAACAACTGCACTAAATGCTTAATTTGAACGGAATTTCTATTTTCAAATTTGATTTTTTTCAAGCGGAATCACGCTGCCATATTTTACAAGCAATGTCAAAAGATCCGAATACATGAAATTCCTTTAAATAAAGATTGTTATGAAAGAAAATAATAGGAAAATCATTTTCCAAAACAAATAAAGCGAATAATTGAACACTGTACAAGGTAATGGCCTAAACTCGATATATTTTTGCATTATTGCTTTTAAAAATCTTAACGTCTAAACTTCCTCATCCGAATCCACCTCAGAGAGGGGATGAGAAGCAAACCAATAAACCGAGAGGTCCACAAAGGGACAATGGGCACGTACCGGAAGTGCCGCCTGATACCGAAACCCGGATGTGACGTCACGACAAATTGCAGAGCTCGAAGATGTAAAGGCGCTACGGGCGTATTGGAATATCTACAGAAAATGAGTAGTAAAAACCCCGTACAGCCTTTTAATTTAAAGTACAACCCTGCCTAAATAAGTGAATTGAATTGCATTGTATAGCATGGACTTTGTTTTATAATAAACGATTTTATTTATTTAACAGATTAAAAAAAATGTGGGTCATTGTTCATCGATTAAATAAATGTTAAATTCTACATACCTTTAATTCTTACATTGTCTACTATTTATCGTATTTATTCTAGACCAGGCTGACTTATGGCCGTCTTCGCTAAAATCTTCGTGGTCGTTTATATCGTTTGTTAATAATTTCGATTCACCGGTTGTCTGGAAGAGAATGCCTCTTAGTCAAAAAACCACCATTTGCATTAGTTGTAAGTTCTACTTTTTGTAAGAACTTAGTTTGTTTAATTAAGTATTGGTAAGCACAATAAATGTAATAATTAATTTATCATGCAAAGCAATTCCGAAATTGCTCTCTCCGTATCTCAGTATCGTCTTAAAAATACCTGAAGTCAGTCTCGAATTGGCAATATCATGAATATTCCAGGATGGCCGGCGCGGGAATCGAACCCAATATCCCCGGGGCATCGCTTAGATACGGCGCTCCGGCAAGACTTCAGGAAAAATACGAATATATTAGAAACCGTATGTTACGTTTCATATTTGGTTTGTTTTGACGGACTAAGGAAGCTGGTGGGGCAGCAAATTAGACTAACTTTTGAATGGTTAGTAAGTAACACAATTATGGAGTTTATGGGAAAATTAAATAAATATACTGTCTCCTAATTAATTAATAGATTTATTTATTTACTATTATAATTTTGTCAAAAATGTAGGTTGTGGACTACAATAAAATTTAAATAATTGTAGGTAGCAGAAGGCAATTCTTATGATTAATTTTAAATTTTATCATTGGCTAAGGCACCTTTTTAAATGTATCTACATATTGCTGAATTTTATTGTTTGTTACATTTTATTATTTTTTTATTACCTACTACAATTGGAAAACAACTTAATATCTTCTTATTATATTTTTTCCTGCTTTGTACGATATTATGCAGAATAAATAACGGCAATAAATGATCTGAAACTGAAGTAGTTTTACTGTGGATTTATATCGCGCACTTCTTCTTCTCAGTCGTGCTCTTCATTACTGAAGGTCGTGTCTAAATTGGAGCATTATGATCCTGGATCACCCTTTGGACAATACTCCTCCACTCGGACCTGTCTGTAGCGGATCTCATGGCGTCAGGGATGGGCACGCCGATCAAAGATTTTATTTGATCAATCCATCTTGTAGGAGATCGACCGCGTGGTCTTTTCCCTTCGACCTTTCCTACTACCATTAACTTCTCCAGGTTGTCTGGGTCTCTGCGAGCAATGTGGCCAAAGTAGTTTAGAATGCGCTGAAGGCAAGTCGTCGACAGTCGTGTTGTTATGCGGAGCTCCTTAAGAATGGATACGTTAGTACGGCGCGCGGTCCAAGGTATACGAAGCGTTCGCCTCCAACACCACATTTCAAATGCGTCGATTTTAGTTTTTTCCTCCTTCCGTAACGTCCAGGATTCTACGCCGTAAAGGAAAATTGAGAAAACCAATGTCTGTACCAGTCTCACTTTAGTGTTGCGAGATATGTTTCGATCTTTCCAAATCCGTGTGAGTTTAGTCATCGCTGATTTGGACATCTGTATTCTCCTTGTAATTTCCTTAGCACTGCCACCCTCGTTATTAAAAAGAGAACCAAGATAAATGAACTGGTCTACAAATTCTAGGTCCTTGAGTTCGTTAGTGCGAATTAGTGAGCCTTGCCTATCTACTGCTAAGATCTTAGTTTTTGTTTTATTTATGGTAAAGCCCACCAATGCACTTTCTTTCTCCACTCTAGAAAGTAGTTCCGCCATCTCTTTTTCGGACGATGCGAAAAGGGTTGTATCGTCTGCGCCAATAGAAATTCCACCTTCCCACCCTTCTAGAGCTTTCCTCATGATGTGTTCACCATATATGTTAAACAGAACCGGAGACGCAATGCATCCCTGCCGTACACCTTTTTGTGGCTTAAAGGGTCTGGAAATTACGTCGTTTACCTTAACGACGGTATTACCTCCCACATAGAGATTTCTGATCGCGCACACAACTTATTAAATTTGAGCTGATTGTGATACGTATTGAAAATATTTTTAACACGTAGTTTTGATTGTGTAAAAACGTTAATTGCTTCAGCCACAAAAAGCTCCTGTTCTTTTAATGACGGTATCGGACAATGTTTGATGGTCAGTTATTGTCAACGAATGTGTTTACTTAGGCCGTCGCATTAAAGCGGGTCGCCCCGGGGCTATCCTTAATCCGTCCCTGGTAAACAATATACATTTGTTTGGGAAGAAATAAATATGTTACTCCAGTGAAGGTATATTTTGTTTATGCCCTTTGAGGGATGGAATCCATTGAGTGATTTGGTAGCATTACTCATACGTTATGCATGGTTTTCTATTTTTAATAAATTATGTAAATACTACTTTTAGTATTAACAAGAGATTGATGTCTTTTGCGTTTCAAATATTGTTATTTTATGTAATTTACTTTGTAAATAATTAATATTTAAGTACTATTATGTAAAAAAAGAAATGTGATCGAGAGAATATCTTGCGTTCGCATTTGATGCTTCATAATTGAAAGTGCTATGATTTCATGAATGTAATTTTTTTTTCTGTGTTAGTGGGTAATATAACACGTATCGCACGTGTTATTGAACGCAAATAAAAATAGTCACATGGCTGTGTTCTACTGAGTGTTTCACTTCCAACCAACCACCAACACCATTTCATGTTATGCTTTGATAACATTGCACTTATTAACTACAATATGATACAATACTACTTTATATGCTAAAACTACCTACACTACTACTACATAAACACAAAGCAATTGGATCATCCACAGACCCTTGAAGGTCTAAAGATAATCCAAGTGCTCAAGTCCACTGCCAGTTGGCAGCGTGCCCAGCATGCTGGCAGCATTGCCGCGCTGAATGGCAATATTGCACTTATTCATTTCCGTTCAAGACCAATTTTTAATATCGTTGCTAATAAGTTTAATATCGGGCCAAATCTAGAACTGCGAAAATAACTCAGCTGTTTTACACATTTTTTCTGAAGTGAATGATGTTATTATATACAAGGTTATTGGTAATAAATTAGCATCCTTTTAAGGGCTTATTCTGTACATCAAAACTAACAACTTTTGTTCTGCGCCTGTTGTCAAATCCCATAAAAGAAATATACTGTTTCATAGAAAAATATCGTTCACCCTCGAAAAATGTATGGAACAGCTGTTTTTTTTTTAAGTTTTGACAAAAGTCTCGGAACAAAAGTTGTTAGTTTTGATTTACAGAATAATCCCCTAAAAGGATTTTAATTGATTACTAGTTACCCTGTCTAATGTAACGTTACGTTAATAATTATTAATTGTCTAATCTGTGGATTATGCAATAAAGATATTCCAATTCAAATTTTTTTTAAACAGATTTCTAACGGAAGGTTTTCTTGTTGTCCCCAGGTGAACGGGTCGTGGGGTCTGCCAGCGCTGATCTGCGACGTGTACATAGCCATGGACGTGACATCGTCCACGTCCAGTATATTCAATCTAGTCGCTATATCTGTTGATAGGTGAGTATTGATCACACTATCAGTAGAATAACTAAGGTATCATCCTCTCATCCATCAGATATAAGAACACCATATTTAAACATAGGCCTCCCATATGGATCTCGAATAAGACCAGTTGAAAACAGCTTCTTTCAGCGCGACCCTGCGGTCTTACTGAGGTCATCCGTCCTCTTTGTGGGTGGACGTCCCACGCTGCGCTTGCCGGTATGTACGTGGTCTCCACTCGACAACTTTTCGACCCCATCGGTCATCAGTCCTCCGCGCTATGTGCCCTGCCCACTACCATCTCAACTTGCCAATACGTTGGGCTATATCGGTAACTTTGGTTCTTCTACGGATCTCCTCATTTCTGATTCGAGCATAGCCCTCTCCATAGCTCGTCGGGCTACTTGAAGCGTATTAATAATTGCATTGCGGGTTATTTTACGAAAAAAGTTACAGGTTTAATATAATAGGTTCGAAATGAGAGCATGATTAGCTACAAAAAAAACTCGTGGACTTGTTGATCTGCTTTGGAATGAACATCTTGTAATATCGACTGTCTGACACATATACATGAAAATGTTTTTGGGCCCGAGACAAACGTGCCAAATACGGTGGGACTATCAGCCGTAATCCTCATTAAAATGTCAAGAATATGTTTTAGTAAGTAAAACGCCTAAGCCACCATTTCTTCCCCAGGTACATTGCAGTAACCCAACCAATAAAGTACGCGAAGCACAAAAACAACCGGCGGGTCTGGTTCACCATAGTCCTGGTGTGGCTGATATCCGCCGCCATCGGAGCTCCCATAGTCCTGGGCCTGAACGACACTCCAGATCGGAACTTCGACGAGTGCCTCTTCAACAGCCAGAACTATGTGATCTACTCCTCGCTAGGGTCCTTCTACATTCCTTGTATCATGATGATGTTCCTCTACTATAGTATATTTAAGGTGAGTCTTATGGAAAACATCCACTTAGGGCACTAACTGTCATGCGAATTTCTGCTCGATGTTAGATTTAATCCGTTTGTGTGTGATAGCACAATCAAGGTACCAGGGTTCTGGCTATGTAAGTATATGTGGTTTGGGCCATTTTCATAACAGGCTACGAATGTCTTATGATTCGTGATACCCCAGAATTATAAGTACCTCCTTCAAGAACATGAATTCAATTTCACTTGTCTGATGTGGAGTCGTGATTTGAATGCAAGAAGCTAATGCTTCTATCTAATGATAGAATAAAATATCATAGATCTCTTATTCCCGCATTTGCGGATAATGATAACTAATACTCCACAACGAGTCTTCAATAGCCAGAACTTAGTGATCTTCTCCTCGCTAGGGTCCTTCTACATTCCTTGTATCATGATTGTGTTACTCTGTACTGTACTGTACCAGCCTTTTTAATAGTCCACTGCAGGACGTAGGCCTACCCACGATGGCTCAACGTGTGTTACTCTACTTGAATACATTTAAAGTGACTCATCTCTATCATTCACACGTTTAGGTGTATGCCTTTACGACTTAACGTATCTTCTCTTGTGGATCTTCCAAATACAATCAAATCAACACTAAAGTAATAAAAAAATTGTCACATTGATCACAGTATTTTGTGATGGGGAGTTTACTGTGTACTGTATCAGTCTTTATAATAGTCCACTGCAGGACGTAGACCTACCCACAGAGGATGATTTGGCCATACCCACCACGCTGGCCCACCACGCGGGTTGGTGAATTCACATACGCCATCGAATTTTTTCTACGGACGTAGGTATTCAGGTTGCCTCACGATGTTTTCCTTCACAGAAAAGCCAGAAAATTAGAAGAAAATTGAAGTTCATTTATTCTTGAAACTGGATGACACTGTAGACTAGACTGGAACATCAATGAGTGCCTCTTTAATAGCTAGAACTACGAGTATGTGATCCTACTCCTCGCTAGGAATCGCGAGAATCTGTTAGTGCTTAACGTTGTTCACATAATTTTGAATGCATAGATGTAAATTTCTTGAAATTAAAATCTACAGTTTCTCTTCAAGTCGTCTTCTAATTTATAACTTATCGTAACTTTTAATTTACTCATCTTTTATCGTAAATAATTAATTAAGTTCACAAATGCTTTTCCTAAAAGATCAATATTAATATAGTATATTACGACTGGTTAGCTTCTATCTAATGCTTGTGTTTATATGGCTCAACGTATAAGCATTGCCATTCAGCGTGGCAATGCTGTCAGCATGCTGGGCACGCTGCCAACTGGCAGTGGGCTTGAACATTTAAGGTTCTGTGGATGATCCAATTGCTTTCTATGTAGTAGTAGTGTAGACAGTATTAGCATATAAAGTAGTATTGTATCTTATTGTAGATAACAAAGGCACTTTTGCCCGTAACAAAATATTACTTCTATTATACGAAAAAATTCTAACACAGGCATTAAGAAATAGAGCGAAGAAGCAGCGAGCAGCAAAGAAGCCGCCCATACCCGACGCCAGCACAGGAGCCACTGCTGCAGTAGTCATAGAAAACGTGGCGCAGACGAGAAGACTGCAAGAAACCGCCCTGCACGACGACCGGCCCACCAACACGGGGTCGGGGAGCAATGAGGATGATCATGATGATAGGTACGTTTTAAATAGAATTTTATATAGGTACTTTCCGATTTCATAGGTATTAAAATTTAGCTCAATATCATACTCTATAATCAGAGAGCTGATTGATGCTGTTGATCAGGTAACTTAGAAGGTGACTTCTTTAATGGCGTGCTCATTTTCCATAGTCCAAAATGTAGGTTTTCCGAAAATCGTACTTGTTACCGGCTAGTAGCCGTATTGAGTATCTTTGGGTTCCTTTTTAGGGTTCCGTATCTCAAAAGGAAAAAACGGAATTCTTATAGGATCACTTTGTTGTCCGTCTGTCCATCTGTCCTTCTGTCCGTCTGTCCGTCTGTCCGTCTGTCCGTCTGTCCATCTGTCCGTATGTCAAGACTCTTTATCTCAGGAACGCGTTAAGATATAGAGTTGAAAGTTAAACTATATACCTACGTATATCTATAGTCTCTTGCAGTTGTGTTAAAGAAACACTTCTAAGTTATCATTTAAAAAAGTTAGAGCCATTTATGTCGTAAATCGCATATTTCGACACTCGCAATAATCAAAACCTACAGGGATAAAGATCAGAGTACACATATAGGAATAAATAAATTTAACAATAAAGTTAATCTGAATCTGAATCTGAATCTGAAATCTGAAAACTGTATGTATATTTTTATTTAAATAACAAAAAAATAGGCCTAGATTCACAAAATATGGGTTCAACATTCAAAGTGAGTAAATCGTATCATGTAAGGTATCATATAAAAGAGCTTCATTGGCACATGCTAAAAGAGGTTTTTAATTATTCAATGTGTAATTTTCGATGGATGACTAGAAAAGTAAAGAAAAAAATTTTTTTTGATGATTGTAGTATCTCTATACTACAATCATCATTTCATTTTTACAACTTACTTCCCAATTTTGTGAAATTTTCTGGATTTGTACGGAACCCTCGATGTGCGAGCCTGACTCGCACTTGTCCGGTTTTTTTCTCCTGCTTGCGTCAATTACCCGCGCCACGAGAGCGAGCGGGCGAGAAATAATTCCAAACGCCAGAACGACAATACGGGACAGATCACAATATCTCATTCGGATTAATTGATCTCATCACTAATCTCATCTACGATTTATGCCAGTATAAAAAGAGTTTAACTCTGAAAAACGTGGTATAAGACTTGTACTTTGACTATTAAAATTTTCAGTAGATAGTCATAGTTATACCTTATTTTGAGAGGGAAATCTTTGGAATATAACTCCCACATAATCCAACATAACCCGACTGCTTTGGGGTACAGCCGAGGTATGGAATTGTATCCATTAAAACCACCTCGGTGGCCAGCCTTTGTGCAGTGCTTTTCTTGGGAGCTCCGGGATATCCCGAGAGACGCACTGGTGCGCCCAGCACTTTATAACACGACTTGAGCCTACTTACACTTGTATGCTCATCTACGACAATGGCTCCACACACGTTGTTGTCTTCTCCGGGCCCGTTTGAGTGAATGGCAAGAGACCCATCTCTAACCATTCACGAGCCCAGAGATCCCTCTTACAGTAGGTTCTTGCTACAGACAGGGGATACCGATGTCGTATTCTATTGTCCCGGCACTATGGCCAACTCATAGTTATACCTAGAAGTAATTCAACTTTAGCTGAAGGAATGAGTATACTAATATAATATTTACTGCTTTCAGTCTGCCCTTATGGGCATATAAATCAGAATACAGGCAGGGGATACAGATGTCGTATTCTATTGTCCCGGCACTATGGCCAACTCATAGTTATACCTAGAAGTAATTCAACTTTAGCTGAAGGAATGAGTATACTAATATAATATTTACTGCTTTCAGTCTGCCCTTATGGGCATATAAATCAGAATACAGGCAGGAGATACAGATGTCGTATTCTATTGTCCCGGCACTATGGCCAACTCATAGTTATACCTAGAAGTAATTCAACTTTAGCTGAAGGAATGAGTATACTAATATAATATTTACTGCTTTCAGTCTGCCCTTATGGGCATATAAATCAGAAATAACTCATGTTCAAAGTATGCTTCAATTTGTTTCAATAAATCTAGAAAATGAAATAGTAACCTTGTAACGAACTTTATTATGTTGTTTAGAAATATATTTTGTTTCATCAGTTTTTCCAATCCCAACGTACCAAACTCGACAACAAAAGAAACAAATATTCCATTAACGTTTTCGTAATTTGATCATCAACTAAATCCATCAATTTTTGGAGTGGCTTTGTTTTATTTTTGTCTCGGAGAAATTGGTTTTGTCGGCGAAAATTTGTAGGTACGGTGGATTCTGATAAACGTTTTATGTTTCTAACAACATGTATGACGGCTGATACATTTAGAGTCTTTCACATAATGGATACGATGTCGGTAATGAAAGACGTCCATCTAACAGACGAAATAATATGAACGGAATGAAGGCATGATGACTAAATAATATAATTCAATTTTTTTTTCAAATTACCTTAGAGTTATAAACCTTTAAAAAGTCATATTTTACTCTAAACTTTGGCTGAAAAGTATTTCATTTCATAAACATTTTTTTTTTCTAAAAAGAAATAAGACTTCGTTGAACAACTCTTAGTCAAGCGATTGACACCAGAAACATAACATTTTGTTACAATTCAAGGGGCGAAAAGAGTTCAAAAATGTACCACATTTTCTCGATGTTCTACGAACGCGAAAACACTAGTCGATTAAGAATCCTCTTAAAATCAAACATTTTGATAATCAATTTTGTGTTTAGCGAATTGTTGAAACACGTGACATTCACAGAGCTTCACATTGATAAATACCTACTTAATAAAAGATTCATGATTCAGCCGATGAGATGGGTATAATAAGTTTATATTAAAAAGCTTAATATAAGCCGAATCCAACTTTTTGGAGGTTGTGATGTTAGCCCTAACCGACGCGAAACGCAATCCTTGCGCCGCTGGTGTTTTTCAGTCAGGATTGGGTTTGGCACAGCTTGCGCATAGCGCTGCGCAAAGGTCGAAATATAGGTATGCGTAGGAGCCAGAGAAACGAGACGCCGGGGACCCGCCCGCCAACCTCATGTCTCTCGCGCGCTCCCTACGCCCGTGCTCAACATTTCGCCATTTGTGTCAGTATTGTGCACACATGCGTAATAATTATACTGCATAAAAGATAGCTTGATCTCTGCGACAGTGACATTGACATAGAAGATTGACATTTTTAGAGTTGGGAACGTGGTGAAAAAAAACGAATTTCAAACAATGTTGTAATGAAATCGAATGAGTAGTTGTACGTGAAAAATTGGATTTTATTTACTTACTATTATTTAAGATCAAGTATGTACACATGTAAATAATGTTATGATAATAATTAAATAAATTATAATATTGTTACGATAGTATTTATCGACGTTTTTCACCATAATCGATGCTAATGTAACATATAATTGGGTTTTTAATTTAATTACAAACGTACTCGTATACACATGTAAATAATGTTATGATATTAAAATATACGGTAAAATTAATGATAAAATAAGTTTTATCTAAAATATCGTCAGTATAAACAATCGATATTTTAGATAAAACTCTATCTAAAACTCTTTGGTCACGATCATTCGTCGCCCATTACTAATCGGCATGCCCATAAAGATTGACAGGTACTGTCTGTACTATTAAGAAATTCATGACTTCACAATAGGCGTGATTTTACTGACAGCTGTCGCAGAGATCAAGCTATATTTTATAGAGTATAGTGAATCACGGCGAAGTGTGATCTGAGGCTAACTTCTCATCTGCCGACTTGTGTAGCGCTTAGTATAACATCACATCCTCTAAAAAGTTTGCTTTGCTTCGGCGTTTACCTAGCCAGCCATTATGATTAGTATTTTAGTCTTTTAGTCTAAGGTTGACGTGAATGATGATGATTTGAAACTAAATCATGTTTTTTGTATAGTTTCGATAAGAGGTCAGCAGACTTAGAAGCCGATGTCGACGACTGCCACATCATCCAGAACGACAAATCCACAGAATTCATGTTGGCGACAGTCGCAGAAGAGACAGCCAAGTAAGTTGCCATAATATTTTATTTACTAAAGTGTTTTTGTGCTGAATGTCGTTGAGGATTTTGCAAAAGCATTTATTTGATTGATGTGACTTTTTGGAATATAAACAGGGAGATTAGCTTTGAGTTCGTTCCACACCATTCGTAGGTTTTTTGGCCGTGAAAAGGATTTATGGAAAGGCATTGTTTCTGTGTCAGCGGTGGATTTGCGTTGAGCCATAGTTTAGGAGTTGATGTGTTTATTCAATATTTTGTTTAAGTAGTTAAAACAACCTGCCTACGACGATTTTGAAAGGACCCAAATTACTGTTTAGTGATTACTAGGCCTCAAAGTACAGGAAACTTATCTCAACAAAAAAAAATGTTTAAATCGTGAAGATTTGAGTGTTGCTTTGTAAAATTTGATGTACAAATGTACTTAATATCTCGGTCAACATAATTAGGCACTCATTATTATTATTGTACTGTACTGTACCAGCCTTTTTAATAGTCCACTGGAGGACGTAGGCCTACCCACGAAGAGTGATTGGGCCATATCCACCACGCCGGCCCAGTACGGGTTCATGGATTCATATTACGCCATAGAATTTCTCCTACGGACGCATGCAGGTTGCCTCACGATGTTTTCCTGTCAGTGGTATGAAAATCCGTACATAAATTCTGAAGAACTTATTGGTACGGGACAGGGATTCGAACCCACGACCTCACGATTGTAAGGCCGTTGTCATTACCAGAAGACCACCAAGGTTTTTATTTAGTATTATTGCAACCCTGAAATTGATTGTCAGTTACCAAAATGTAAAGGATAGCTGATTTTTGGGATCTCAACAGCTGGCCCTATATTAAGACTTTACGATAGTAATTTGTTACATTTTTCAGCAGTACTCCAAAAAAGCACTCCAAGCCGCCTCCAGACGCGAATGGCAACAACGACTCAGGGTACGCGCCGTCCAACCTCGAAGATACCACGACGAGAGAACACACGTCGCCTCCAGGCTCACCAAGCCTTAAGGATGCTACGGTGCTCAGGAACATGGGCTGTGAGAAGCACAAAAAGAATGGGAAAAGCAAGTCTTTGTCAGAGTCTAGGTACTATTGAAATTAGCCTTTATTTCTTCAACATTAATGTCTTAGGGACACTTAGGGTATGCGCCGTCTAACTTCGTAGGCTCGATAACTAGGGAGCACACTTGCATGCAAAAGAATTCAAAAGAAAAATAAAACTTTTCTTCGAAATCAATCCTTTTTACTCATTGAATGAATTTATGACACTGCACCTGACTGAATCTTCATTCTCGCATGGATAATAAACGACATTTAATCGAATTAACAATGTTTACAATCATAACTTTCTTTAAAAATATGTTCCACTTTTTTTTGTAGTTCAAGGATTTGTATGGATCTATCATCAACTCCTTCAAAATTGTTCTACAAATTAATTTGTAAAAATTTGTAAAGACTTACTCATATTGTTTTCTTATTTTATTAATATCATGCAAATTCATTCTACATTTCAAATTAAATTTTATTTTTATGTATATTAGATTATAAGTATGCCATTTAAAATGTAATATAACTTGCCCAGTGTAACAAACTGTTATAAGGCCAATAGATTATTCTTATTCTTGACTTCAAGGCTTACCAAGCCTTAAAAATACCACGGTGTTACGGAACATGGGCTGTGAGAAGTACAAGAAGAATGGTAAAAGCCAAAGTTTATCGGAGTCCAGGTAATGATGACTGCGAATGAATATAACCGTTATTTCCAATTAAATTGTTTAAATCAAAACAACTTTTCCATTCACGACCACAAAGTGTATTGATGTATTACATTTCTTACGTAGATTTTACTACAAAATTTAGCAAAATCTATCCATTTCTAACAAAGTTTAGACAGTAGATTCAGGTCCATAAGATAAAACACTAAGATGACCAAATGTCACACATATTTTTGATTATTTGAAACTAGCAAAAAATAACGATGTAGACACACAATAATTTCAAAAGTATTAGAATAATTTCTTACCAATCATTCGCATGTTCCAGAAACGTCTCACTCGCGCTTCGTTCAGAAGACGATCACGAAGCCAGCACCTTCGACCTTCGAGAAGGTTCTTCTTGCAAGAAAGAGAGAAAGGCAAGCGCGGCCACCGCTCGTTTCACCATCTACAAAGCAAATAAAGCGAGCAAAAAGAAACGCGAAAAGTCTTCAGCGAAGAAAGAAAGAAAAGCCACAAAAACTTTAGCCATAGTTTTAGGTGAGAAGAAAACTTTTAAAGCGGCAACACACGGGCAATTGAATTGAATGGGTTGAATTATTGCGCTTATTGAATTGATTATAGTTATATTAGTAATGTTAGTACTCTCGTGACCAAATTAGCCAACAAGCATCAAATAGCAATTAAACTTATTATTACATATTTACATAATAATTTTGAAAAATATGTTCGTTTTAAACATTTATCTACTAGTAAAACTCAGTGTCTTGTTCTTCTTTTGTTTGGCGTCGTAATAATTTTTGATATTTTATCAAATTGTCACTCTTGTAGTCACGTCATAGTCCAATAAAGTCGCGGTCAAGTCTAAACGTAGTCTAAGTCATACCTCAGTAAAGTAGTGGAGACTTTACTAGTCTATGGAGTTTTGGTAACAACACGGAACGACATGATACGACACATTATATCACTTGCCCACATTCATGCTTATAATCAAAGTAATAACACAATTTTTCACTAATTATCACTGATAAAAACACAAGTTTAACAAAATAATACAATGAGGCGACATGACTTTTCTGCGTTCCCACCAAAACTCAGTGTCTTGTTCGAACCAAAATTAAATAAAATTATATTTATTATTGGACTGGAATGGTAATTCTAAAATTTATTTCATTTTAACTTGCAAGAAAAAATTTAATATTGACGTACGTAATACAAGTAGGTACTTTTACTTAACAATCAAAATGATGAAGCGTTTTATGTGCTCAAACATCTGCACACTAATTGACCTAATGAGGGGAAAGGGAAAGGGAGGGTTACCTCCCTTTCTAGGAAGGCAAATTTGTAGTTAGCTCTTATTTTCACTAGAACAATCTGACACGAAGAAGAACAATATTTATCATTATCATTGCGCTATGAATGCCTACTCATTTTACTTGTACATTTCAAGATCATTCAATTCAATTGGCCGTGTGTAAGAACCTTTAGATATATTAACACTTTGCTCTAAAGGTTCGGAAATAACAAATATACTGGGAGTTGTTAAAAGTTGCGAGAATTTGTCGAAGGAACTTGTCCAATGGATGAGGGTTCTCTTCAAGTGTAGTTTGGGAATTTGGTCCATTTTGAAAAGAATTGCGGTCTCTTCGTATAAAGTAAAGCTAAAGAATAGTCTCTAAAATAGTTTGAACTATCATGGCACACTCCCCATCTTATCGGTTTTGTGTGAAGGTGATACATTTTCTTTTCAATACCATGTGGCCAGGAATTGAACAACGTTAATCCTTACAAAAGTGTATTTGTTGGTTTGATACTCGTTCACGCAGACGGATTGACTTGATTTTTTGCATGGATACACCTACCTAGTTTAAAGATCGGAAAGTGTGGTATATTACTTAATTATTATTTCGGAAGAATGAAAGGTTTCTGTTAAAATAAAAGGAAAACTTCCTGGAAAATAAAAGGAAAAACTTTAGCCCATGACTTCGCCCGTAACATTTTAATTTTTGCGAAGACAGCACCTTAGTCCTTAACAATTTGTTTTTAAATACAGCTCTGGGTAGTTACAAAGTCTTAAATGTTTTGTGGACTGTCATTAGAAATTTTTGAAGTAGCTATGGCGCTTTTTGCTACTCTAACAACTGTATTACTATTTCAGGAGTATTCCTCTTCTGCTGGGCACCGTTTTTCTCCTGCAGCGTGCTCGGCGCAATCTGCGACAAGTTCAACCTGCCCTTCTCTCCAGGGGTCACCACCTTTATCCTGACCACGTGGCTGGGCTACATCAACTCCTTCCTGAACCCCGTCATCTACACCATCTTCAACCCGGAGTTCAGGAAGGCCTTCCGGAAGATCCTTCACTGTGGCACCTAGCCCGCGGACTATTTGGTCGTCTTCACGCAGTAGGTCTTTTTAGATGTTGGTCGGTTGGAATGGAAAGCCTGGTTTTCTATCCTATCTATTTAAATATTCAAATAAAATCTAGTCGAATATTTTTCAGTGCATAAGCTCACAATTTTAGTAACGTAATTGAAACGTGGTCTTTCACTATGCTCCTTATAAACCATGAATACTGGGTTATCCAGAACTGGTGTACTAAGCCGAAAGGGGGTGATTAAGACCATATAAACAACTTTTGCTATGGAGTCAAACCGAAATTCGAGAAAAAAATCAGCTGTTTCATACATCTTGTCAATTCCGAGATGCAGTTTTTTATGGAAAAGCTGATATTTGTGGCCTAACACGCTATGGAGAGTGCTGTGCTTTGAGTGTCTCTGCGAGATGAAATCAGGAATGAGGAGAACCGCAGATGAACCAAGTCACCGAAATATCTCAACTGAATAGTAGGTGGAACTGAAAAGAAGGCAGAACTGACATGAGGTATAATAGGTCATATATAGGTATAATAGGCATAGGTCGAAGAAAGATGGCCAATGGAGCCGTAAAGTTCTGGTATGGAAACCACGTACCTACCATCAAACGCAGTGTAAGACGTCCACCGACTACGCAGATTTACGATATAATTTAGACCAATGGAAAATGAAAACACCTTGTTACAATTTTACTAACCCGTTAGTTACATTATTAAAACCTTGTCAAAGTTTGAGAGTAGGGGGCCTCGTGACGTCACAAGTGCGTAACATTTGTAATACACTAGAGACGTCGCGCAGACTGTTAACGGGCTACTTATATCTTCATCAATGTTTGTTTGATTGACAAAAGAAAAAATACGTGTCTATTTTTTTTTGATAATGTGTCTGACGGACTAATTATTATATTTTTTAGTCATCATGCCTTTTAAAAATAGTAATATCCCTGAACAATCCATTCCAATCGCCAGTATCCAAAAAGATCTACCAGACGACCAAATAAAGTACAGTTGTGAAGAAAAGTGTTACATTTGATGTGATCTAGTTAATCATTTGAAGTGTGATGTGTTAAAGTCAGTGGTAGAAAGATAAGCATATCAAAATAACAATACTCATACGATAATAAAATATTTTAAAACTGTACAAAATAATAGTAATAAATAAAGCTTTAGAAATGATCTCGAATAAATTAATAATTATAATATATTATACAGACTAGATGTAAAAAATAATATGCCAAATATATTATATATATGTCACTACTACGCTATGCTATTGTAAATCTTAAAGTTTATTCATTTATGAGGTTGTGATTTTAAGTGTTTTTTTATTAATATGTTTAATGTTATTATTCTAATATCTAACTTTTGTTGACCTAT
This sequence comes from Hypomecis punctinalis, assembly GCA_949316475.1. Classification (NCBI taxonomy): domain Eukaryota; kingdom Metazoa; phylum Arthropoda; class Insecta; order Lepidoptera; family Geometridae; genus Hypomecis; species Hypomecis punctinalis. The sequence continues at coordinate 1,579,073 of OX438811.1, forward strand.
TAGGATTAAAACTAGAAAAATATGGAGAGGTCATGTCTTTTTTCAATATTATCATTAAAAATAATTGTTTTTGGTGTGGAAAAGATATTGTTGTTATATAAAGACCTTTTTTCGCTTGTTCCGTCCGCACTATTCATAATTTTTATGAACTATTTGGGCCAAAGTTTATTTCAAATCATTTACCTGATTGTTCCAAATATTGTAAATAAATACCTACTGTACATTATTCTGTATAATGTCTATTAAATAAAATTAAAAGTCGTTTGCACAGCGTGATTTGATGACGTAGAGTGTATTATTATTGCCAAATAATGATTTTAATCATATCAAATATTAGTCTAGTCATAGTATTACTTGTGTAATTGTATGATTTCGATAAAAATCATCATACATATTATCAATGATCTTCCAAAAATTTTTGGAATAGTATTAGTGGTTTAAAATTGATTATTGATTGTTATTATTTTTTCTATTCCGTAGCTCAATAAATTATTATTAACAATAAGAATATTATTTGTAATTATATGCTCATATATCTTAACCTTTCCAATTTTCAACTTGCTCAATTGTGTTGACGTGCTCAAAAAACTGTATAACAAAATTCATATTGACCCTTTTTTAAATTAAAATTTAATATATCAATGATTTTCGAACGACGTTTCTAACAAGAGCATTCTTTAGCAATATTTTGAAAGTTGTTAGTGTTAAGTTTTAATTATTTTATTACCAATTGTTATATACTTGATTAAATTGTAATTTTAGAAGTAAACTTTATAAGTTACTACCTTAGTCATTAGGTAAGTTTACTAACGAAACAATAACATATTTTAATGATAAAAATTGTATTGAAAATATTTTAAATAACTGTAAATTATACTAAATTCTTATGTACATAAATAAAGTAATAATATCATAACAGGGTTCCACGTAAGAATCCAAAATTAGTTCATCAATATCAATAAACTGAAGTATGTATTTATTCAAAGATTACAACTTGTAAGTAGTTTCGAATAATTATTATAAAATGAGTACTTGGTAAACTCACAACTAACTCTGTACGAGTTCGTTCCGTTCGCCGTCGAGACGGCGGGCTCTTGGTAAATTGTAATATTCCGATACTATATATAATAATATACCTACTCGTGTAATATCAAGCTTTATAGATCGTTTCTAATAAAACTATTGTAAGTAGAAGATTATTACCACTAAGTATTAATAATAGATATTAACAACAGTATTTTATTAGTACATATTATTTAAATAAATTGCCAAAGAATTTTAAAATTAAATAACTACATAATAGCCATGGTTACTTTCTATTGATGATATTTTATTTATTTGTAAATAGCAAATGTCACCAAAATGTATTTATATAGCAATAAGCTAAACAAAAATGACTTAAAAAATTAAGTTAATTTACTAAAGCTTTATTCAGAAATATTACTATGATTCTGTTGCTATATTGTAATATAAAATTATCATAACAATTTGGGTACGCTATGTTATATCTATATAAGGTAGTGTTATAACTTTCTATGCAAAAATGTGATGATTTAAAAATTCTGTTTTATACGAATTGTTTTATTTTACCTCACTTAACCTAAATAAAAGAAGAGAGCTAAGTTCGAACAATATAAGAATTACGAATACTTCAAAGAAGTAAGTAAGTTTGTATAGGGCGGGTAGCTAGCCTTGGTGTCAGAGTTTAAAGGCGCCTCAAGGCATCAGAGATCAAGTGTTACTCGTGGACCAACTGCGTTTGCACAAATAGTTGTACCAGATTGCTAGACGGTTAAAACAACCGGGACCTACTATAAAATTAAACACTTAGCACCGAATCGGTTAAAAAAGATAATAAGTTGTCAAGTGCCTGTAGAGACCTGCGTATGATAAGTAGATGGTGACTATGATTATCACGATAATAAAAACCATTTTTTGTGGTTTAGTGTTAGAAAAGCATAATTGGGTAAAAAATATGTTTGTGAGGTCAATGATCTCTGAGCTATATGCAAGTTTAATGTTTAATGGTCTAAGACGTTTATGTCGTAAAAAACCGCATATTTCGACACTCACAAAAATCAAAACTTACTGGGTACTTCCCATTGACATAGAACTATGAAATTGTCGAGAAGCATTGTCTCAGATTACACATAAGTACAGGAATGAATCTGAAAACTGTAGATTTTTATTTAAATCACAAAAAATAGAGCCTCAAAATTCACAAAATATGGGTTCAAAATTCAAAGTCAGTAAATCGTATCATGTAAGGTATCTTATAAAAGAACTTCATTAGCACATGCTAAAACAGGTTTTTTAATTAATTTAACAATGTGTAATTTTCGATCGTATGACGAGAAAAGTGAAAAAAAAAAACTTTTTTGTCGATGGTATAGTATAGAGATTTTAACAAGTTACTTCCCAATTTCGTGAAATTTTCTGGATTTGTACGAAACGCTCGATGTGCGAGCCTGACTCGCACTTGTCCGGTTTTTTATATATTTTTTCTTGAATTTCTGGTTTTTCATGAAAAATCAAGACATCACCGATGTCGTATATGAAACCACTAATCCGCAATGAGCCATCCTGGAGCACATGGCTCAATTACCTGTCGTGGGTAGGCCTATGATTACCAATAAAATATTAGAAATTAGGTGCTGCACCAAACATTTTACTTCATAGTTTGTTGTACAGTCTTGTAAAGGTTTCGTCGTTCGTTGTCGTCGTCGTTTCAGCTATAGGACGTCCACTGCTGGACATATGCCTCCCCTAAAGGTCTCAAGTAAGACCGGTTGGTAGCGGCTTGAGGTCCTACGATGCGCTTGCCGGTACGCGGTATCCACTCGAGAACTTTTCGACCCCATCGGTCATCAGTCATCCGAGCTATGTGCCCTGCCCACTGGCACTTTAACTTGCCAATCCGCTGGGCTGTGTCGGTCACTTTGGTTCTTCTACGGACCTCCTCATTTCTGATTCGACCTTGCAGAGAGACTCCGAGCATAGCCCTCTCGGAGCTTACTAATGAGGCCCATAGTGAGAGACCACGTTTCTGTGCCATATAAGTCATCACTGGCAACACACACTGGTCGAATACTTTCGACTTGAGGCACTGAGGTATATCGGACGCGAAGACTTTACGCAATTTTGCGAACGCTGCCCAGCCGAGGTTTGTTAGCTCAAAATCCAGCAGAATTGAAGGTCAAGGCCTAGACTAATGGGCAAAAAGTCAATTTATCCGATCAGATTGGCGATCCGTCTTCTCTGTCTAGTATTAGATGTGCCCCACTGGGAGATTTACTGAGCTGTAAGTAAGTACCCCGCTTACTTAATATTGCGTTAAGGCAATCGTGAGGCGCCAACTTGTCCATACAAAAACAATAAGCTGTTATCTAACTCTAAATATTATCCGATTCGAGTGATTTTTAGGGTTCCGTACCTCAAAAGGAAAAAACGGAACCCTTATAGGATCACTTTGTTGTCCATCTGTCCGTCTGTGTGTATGTGTGTATGTCAAGACTCTTTATCTCGAGAACGCGTAAAGATATCGAGTTGAAATTTAAACTGTATACGTACATCTATGGTCTCTTGCAGTTGTGTAAAATAAACTTCTCGGTTACCGTATAAAAAGTTAGAGCCGTTTATGTTGTAAAAAACCGCATATTTCGACACTCACAAAAATCAAAACCTACAGGGTACTTCCCGTTGACATAGAACTATGAAATTTGGCGAAAAGCATTGCCTCAGAGTACAAATGTAGGAATAAATCTGAAACTGTAAATTTTTATTGAAATCACAAAAAAAATAGGGCCTAGATTCACAAAATATTGGTTGAAAATTCAAAGTAAGTAAATCGTATATCGTAGATTCACAAAATATTGGTTGAAAATTCAAAGTAAGTAAATCGTATCATGTAAGGTATCATATAAAAGAACTTCATCGGCACATGCTAAAACATATTTTAATTATTTTAACAATGTGTAATTTTTAATGTATAACGAGAAAAGTGAAAAAAAAAAAACTTTTTTGTCGATGATATAGTATAGAGATTTTAACAATATACTTCCCAATTTTGTGAAATTTTCTAGATTTGTACGGAACTCTCGGTGTGCGAGCCTGACTCGCACTTGTCCGGTTTTTATTCTTCATGTAATCAGCACTTCAGTCGCTAAGATTATAAGTCTTAGATTTACAGTTGTTTAAATGACGTAAAAATATATTCCTCTAAAAAGTAATATTTTCACGCAATAACTTGGCTGGAAACTAACTATTCAAAACCTTTTTTTTTTAAATAAAACGTTAAAGCGTGTAATAATTTCTTACTCAAGCGATTGGTACCAATAACGTAATATTTTATTACAATTTAAGGGATGAAAAGAGTGTTCTCCCGAAACGCAAATTTTATCAAAAATGTACCGAAAATATTCCCGATTTTCTACAGCAAAACGCGAAAAAACAAGTCAATTCACGATCCTCTTAATAGTCTATGCTTCAAGCTCTTGTCTTGGTCTTTTTAATCGACTTCAAATAGGAGGTTCTCAGTTTAATTATATGTTTTTTGTGTGTATTTTACGCGTTAAAAATGCCAGTCGATGCAATTATGAAAACATTTAGACGATTTGATTATGGAAACTGGCGTGGTTTTCGCACATTTTATTTAAAGTATAGCATAGGTGTTAGTCACGTTACACTTAATTTTAGTAGATAACTGCTACAATAACAATTAAGCCTTAGTACACCCGTGCTATATTTTAATTTAGATGATTCTTTCTTGATTGGTAGACCATACTTTTATATAGAAATAATCTCATATTAATTTTCTTAATATCAGCTGAGTCGTTTCTAAAAATCAGCAATAGGTACGAGTACATCGATGATAAGTTGATCCGTGCGACTTTATCGAATTTTGTAGATGGTTGAAGTCGATCACCTATGTTATTTTCTAAGAAAAATGAACAATAATATGAAAATTACACAAATAACAAAATACATGATCCGGTGCAAAAAACTGCTTACTCTTTATAAAGCACAAGTCAGGTCTTGCATGGAATACTGCTCTCACCTTTGGGATGGCTCTGCTAAATATCAACTGGAGGCTCTGGAGTCTATTGAGAGGCGAGCCAGGAGGCTGATTGACAACGACTCCTTGACTAAGTCGCAGCTGCAAAGATATGAGCATCGTCGCAAGGTGGCGTGTTTGTCGGCCTTTTACCGGATACACTTTGGAGAGTGCGCCCAGGAGTTGCACAATCTGCCCCCCCCCCCCCACCCCACGCCCCTTTCTTCTATCGTACGGCTAGACGGACGCGACCAAAGCGCCACCCTTTTATGGTGGACATTCCGCGCGTTAGAACCAAGCGTAATTCCTCATTCGAATCCTCATTCCTCATACAAACAGCCGAAATGTGGAACGCTTTGCCTGGGTCTGTCTTCCCGTTAAAGTACAACGTGGGTGTCTTCAAATCCCGTGTAAATAGGTATCTTCTAGGTAAGCGTGCTACACCCTAAACCACACATCTGCTTAACATAAGGCAGTGTGTAGTCAAACGCAAACCTATTCGAAATAAAAAAAAAAATAAAAAAAACTATTTGAATGATGTTCACGGTTGAAGTCTACTGTACTTTGCGTATAAAAATTTCTACATTTTCGGCGGTTCGTGGTAGCATCTGCATAACTATCGACTAACGATATTATAGTCTGTTTGTGTAGTAGGCTACGAAATTGTAGCTTTATACTGTTTTTTGTAAGCCATTTCCAAGATATCTAGTAATTTCATTTTATAAATTGCAAAGACGGTATTATAAAAACTTTGAAAAGCAGAAAATGTTCTCTATTAAAAGGCAATAATAGCGTCAATAAACTGTCGTATTGTAAAGCAGTTCTCGTACAATATCTGGACGATATGAGACGCAGTCGAAAGCTAATACAGCGCGCGCCATTGTCGGTCGCACAAAGCGCCCTCTGCAAGGAGCTATCACACTTTTCTCTGAGATGTGGTCCAAGTTACGTATTATAGCGATTTTGATTGAACAGTATTTTTTTTGGATTTTCTAGGTTTGGTCTCGTGGTATATATATATATACAGGCGTCGGATCGGGTTGAAAAGAAACCGTTTCGTTAATGAGGAGCCTTACAGAAGTTTGTGCCTTTCCTAGAGACAGTGAATTACCTACATAACATGGTGAATCAGCAGCTGAAACTTTATTTAAACAGAAGAAATAAAGTATTCTAGCATAAATAAGCTACGGGAGTAATCTGATACTGATATCATAAAATGAATAAAATTATGAGTAGAAAAATTTGATAAGATGAAAATAAAAATTACTGTTAGTGATGAAGTTTTTCGTTTCTTAAGCCACGTTTTCACTAGAGAACATGTCGCGGAGACAAGTCGTCCGACATTCACGTAGTTTGTCTCTGCAACTTTGTCCCTCGACATATGACTTGTTCACACTAGCCAGTAGTGAACAGTAGCCAGTAGTCGACGCTCGCAGAGCATCGACTAGTGACAAGTCACGCGACCCGTAGATGTCCCAAGCGACGTCGCGTCGGGCGACATCGCGCGGGACACGTGAATTTCGTGTCGAGCGACAGAGTCGCGGGACAAATGTCCCCTAGTGAAAACGTGGCTTAATTGTTTTTCACAGAATTAGGTACTGTACAACGGTAAGCAAGCTCTTAGAACGCTACATTATTTTAAGGTTGGCCTGGTAAAATTAAAGTTGATCATAAATATATCTTAGCTGAAATAGGTATATCGTATAGAAAACACGCCTCAGAAACCAAACATAGAAGTTGGAATTTTCGATACCTAAATACAAGCTATTATAACGCAATTATCAAGACAAAGATTGATATTTAAAATAAAATTTAAAATATATTTGAAGTTGGGAACTATTGACATATTTTATTTTATGACTATTTAAGATAAAAATACAAAATGTATAAAATTTTAATTGGACTGAAATTGTAATTTGATCATTTATAACATTGAAATATAATGTTTGTATTAAAAATTTAAATAATAATTATAAATAGACCTTGAAATATCTATACCTTCAGGGGAATAGGTGGAAGAGGACGACAAAAAAAAGTTATTATTACGCTTAGTCCTGTGCCATGAGCCGGCAAAATCCCGGGATAATAGGCAAGTTGTCTCGAATCCTGAAGTCAATTCCCGGCGTATTGTCCCGCGAAGGACCGCGGCATTGCGCGGCTAAATGTGACCACTTTTGCCACAAATGTATCGGAAATCCCGCCTACTGATGTACTTTTATCGATTTAGGGACGGGATTTACGATTTAGCGACTTTTGTTGGGACAATCTGAGTATGTTGTAACTATAAGGTTGGCTTGGCTTATAAAGTAATTGTTATTTGTTTTCATCACAAATGAAAATATTCTGTAGACATAAAATTTTGTAGACGCCTAAATGTCATCAGTTCCTAAAATAGTGTTCAACAAGTTTGAGAAGTTGTTATAGACTCTATTATTATAGAGGCTTTTTAATTTTCTAAAAAAACTTGGACGTAAAATATATTTATTTAGAATATTAAGAAGCTCTATAATTATTCTAGGATACCACTGTGCTCAAAATATTTAAAAAATTACTTATTTAATTATATTGCTAGCTGCCCGCCCCGGCTTCGCCCGGGTACGATTGGCTACAGAAGACAGATTCTATTAGCATTGCGCATATACATATACCTACCTACCACATAATGTAGGTACCTATATGTGACACGCATGAACACAGTTATTTTAGCGCGTTTTCATATTACAGTAGTATATTAGTATGTTTGCTTATAAAACATTTTAGCCATAGAACACCCACTGGCCCACTGCTTAATATAGGGCTCCCACATTAGATCCTGAATAACACCGAATAAAATCATAGCAAGCGATTTGCATAGAGTATGGTCGACTTTTTGCCATCGTGTTAGAACAGGAGAATTAGGGTGGTACATGTATATCCTGGCAATTCCCTATATGATGACCTAGCTACAGTAGTGATCTCTCTCATGAGGTGAAATCTAAGAAGAGTACCTACTTCAAGCCTAGTAATTTCCTTTATGATAGAGTGGTAGTAGATTAAATGATACTGAGCGACAGTCTACTGATCCCTGTTAGTTTAGAGATTAAACCTATGACTAGAACCCAACACTACAAAGAAAACCTAGGTTATGATGATGTTTTAGGAGGCTAGACTTACTAAATTCGTTAGGAAAAACACAATTGTAAACACAGATATAAGTCATTAGATACAGCATTTATTATGTTACCTTCAACATACATTTTAACACAATAGGCAACCTGAAACTTTAACAGGTTACATTTTATACAGATTAACAAGTACAGTAACATCATTATTACAAGTCATATGTATTCTACAGAATAACATTAGTGACGGAATGACTTTTTACTTGATCTGAGGATGGAGTAGCATAATCAATCGTCGAGGCCTCACAGGTTTCTCTCAATATTTAACCCTTAATATGAACCCCTATTTGTAAAGTAATTAACGCATACTTAACTTTGAGACTTCCCTCACGTTTTCAACTACCTTTCCTGTATTTTTATGTCCTTTTCGTCTATTTCCTGAATACTTTTGTTTTTCTAACCCCGACACCCTTCCATGTTGTTTTTCTCCAGTTCCTTCTGTAGTGTTGCTAGTGCGTGAAGTCTCAAGTTCCTAACTTACATTTTCAATTTTTGTGTAAATTAATATGGAATAATCTTATAATCTAACATCTTCGGCCATCCTGACCACGAATTTGGTCCTCCAAATTCCACAGAAAAGCCTACCCTCAATAATAGCCAAAATGATAATGGTAATAAAGGCTTCGTACCTAGGTCATGGTTGCTTAAATCAATAAGGCTGCTGTGAACCGCGAACTTAGCCATAAAGAAACAATAAGCTGTTATCTACCTCTAAATATTATGTGGCAGTGTCTTTTCATGTAATTCAATACTTCAATTGTTTGTGACCGTGTTTTTACAGTTATATATTTTTTGAATTTACAAGTCATATTTTACGCGAAAAGTATAATGGTATACGAAACAAAAATGAGATGTATAAGCGTACACTACATTCCTCTTAAGTACCTAGTGGTAATAACAAATCGTTATTGATAGTTAAATATACAATCAAATAACTGTACTATTTGACGCAGCTGTGTACTAACCAGCCATATTTACTTAAAATGTAGAACTTAATTTATAGATACATAATAATTTCATAGCAGTCACATTGTTGCAATGCATTGTTGTATATAATTTCTCTTAAGTATTTTGTAAATATTAGTTAACATTATTTGCTAAGCACTGTAAGCAATAATAATATCTAATCAGTCCCAGTAAAGTTTCAAGTATTTATATATATTAATTTGTATCACAAGTAAATATAGTGAAATATGGTTATCTAATTATTATAATATTCAGTATTCTGGCCAATTTGCCACTCTTCAATCAATTTATCTTTTTTTTTTACATTATTTATTGTTTATATCCGAAATGGTGGAAATTCATGAAAAACACCACAGTATTTTATCACCCTTTCAAATTTAATACCAATAAGGTAGACCTATTATTATTAAATAAATATTCTACGGTATCTCAACATTTCATTGAGCACATAATTGTAGATTATGTTTATTTCATCGTCCAGTGGACGGCCTTCAACACCATATGGTGGCCTTACCAAACCAAACAATACTTTATAAAACTTGAAATGATGTCCCTGATATCTATTTATATATTTGAAATATACAAATTTGTCAAAAGGCACCCTGAGTATTTTAACAAAGCGTCAGATAAAACGCACAAAATCGTAAACTCGTGGAACCAAAGTCTAACTTAGCAATGCACAGTTTAGCCCAAATCGAAAGTGAAGACTGTTTCATAAAACAAGTAAAAATTATCCTATTATCGAAATGCTATGACGCATTAGACGATTTCCTTATGATAATCTAGAAAACATAATAATAAATAAAGTAGACGGCCTTCAACACCTTACGGTGGCCTTTGTTTTTTCAACGTCCAGTGGACGGCTTTCAACACCTTACGGTGGCCTTTGTTTTTTTCCAACGTCCAGTGGACGGCCTTCAACACTTTAAGGTGAACTATGTTTTTTTTTTTTTTTTAACGTTCAGTGGACGGCCTTCAACACCTTGCGGTGGCCTTTGTTTTTTTCAACGTCCAGTGGACGGCCTTCAACACCTCGCGGTGGCCTTTGTTTTTTCAACGTCCAGTGGACGGCCTTCAACACCTTACGGTGGCCTTTGTTTTTTCAACGTCCAGTGGACGGCCTTCAACACCTTACGGTGGCCTTTGTTTTTTCAACGTCCAGTGGACGGCCTTCAACACCTTGCGGTGGCCTTTGTTTTTTCAACGTCCAGTGGACGGCCTTCAACACCTTACGGTGGCCTTTGTTTTTTCAACGTCCAGTGGACGGCCTTCAACACCTTGCGGTGGCCTTTGTTTTTTCAACGTCCAGTGGACGGCCTTCAACACCTTACGGTGGCCTTTGTTTTTTCAACGTCCAGTGGACGGCCTTCAACACCTTACGGTGGCTTTTGTTTTTTCAACGTCCAGTGGACGGCCTTCAACACCTTGCGGTGGCCTTTGTTTTTTCAACGTCCAGTGGACGGCCTTCAACACCTTGCGGTGGCCTTTGTTTTTTCAACGTCCAGTGGACGGCCTTCAACACCTTACGGTGGCCTTTGTTTTTTCAACGTCCAGTGGACGGCCTTCAACACCTTACGGTGGCCTTTGTTTTTTCAACGTCCAGTGGACGGCCTTCAACACCTTGCGGTGGCCTTTGTTTTTTCAACGTCCAGTGGACGGCCTTCAACACCTTACGGTGGCCTTTGTTTTTTCAACGTCCAGTGGACGGCCTTCAACACCTTGCGGTGGTCTTTGTTTTTTCAACGTCCAGTGGACGGCCTTCGACACGAAATGATAATGATTCATTGTCGCTTTGACTTTTGCTGATTATGAATTCTTAGAAAATCTGAAGTGATTTTGTAGTATATTTCTTGTAACCTTTTATTCCTAAAATATAAATATTTCCTTATTTTGTATGATCCACTATATTTGCGTATAGTTTTTGTTGCGACTTTGCGCTTCTATCCATAGAACAAGGTTTGATTTAGTTAATTATTATTATTTTTAATTTATATAATTTCTTGTGGTTTGTTTTGGAATACTTTTTCTGGGTTTTGTTTTCATATTTTCTTGGGTGGCATCTTGATTATGTGCTTTGCCTTGTAGTAAATCGTAAGATCATTTTAACATTAGTCCGAATTGTGTAAAACCCGTTGACAAATTGAGGATGTTATTGATGTCCCACTACCTTGTTTGCTTATTGGTGCTTTTATTTATGGTCTCTATCATTCCAACTAGCAAAAACCTTATGTCTCTAGCCTATAATTTTTCGCTCTTATATTGATTCCAAATCATCGTATAAGCCTGGATTTGGGCACAAATTATAAGAATATTTATTTTAAAATATTGTTCTAATATCTGTCTTATTGAATACTACTTTTGCATTTACAGTAATTCTGCTTAAACAATTTAAGCTGTCTTAGGCTAATATCGCTTTCATTAAAGTATTTTGCATGCTTACATAGGTTTATCAATATAAACCTATTGTTACAATTTTGTAAGCTCAAACAAGCTGATATTTATTTTTTTTACAGCACGGTGTTTGAACACAGCGTTCTGATGTCAGCTGCATGAGTGAACTGCAGTTTGACTAATAATTGATTACCCAGACTGAAAAACTGTTTATGCATTTTATAACTCTTTTAAGCTCCTTATTTGTAAATATATTATGGAAATATATTAAAATTAATTATATTATGTTGTAAATAGTATTAGCCACTAATTATATCATAGTTTAGTGTATTATGTTGTTTTGAGTTCGTCTTATGTGTTTATAGATTATACTGTGTTTGTTTCGGTGGTGAATGGTATAAAATTCAGAGCTGTTGTCTATCCAAAACAGTATACGTAAGTACAAATATAATCAAACAAACTCAATAAATAAATAATGACAAAACCAAACAAACATATCAAACACCATACAAATTCTCTACGTTTGATAGCAGTACTTCACAAGACATTGGCGAAATTATGAAACATCTTCGCAGAAGCCACAAAACAAGAATTTAATTAGACAACTAGCTGACCCGGTAAACTTCATCTTACCATCTGTCAACTGTCAAAATTGGTTGCATCAGCCTCAGAAGAATTACAAGTTATGGAAGTTTGCTAAATTTTACTCATATAAAAACTACGTTAGGTACAGCTAAGGTCTTATTCATATCTGGTTTTACAGCAAACGCGAGAGTGAGTGGAACAAAGTGATGTATATCACTTGCTATTTTAATACTGTTTCTATTACTTTAGTACTTATTCTATGGAACCAACTCAGAGACCTTCTTTGACTCATGCACAACAACTTTGTTACAGATCATCACATGATCAAATGCATAGTTTACGATTTTGTATAGAACACAATACGGACAAACATTCATTTTTATGTATAACTAGCTTTTACCCGCGGCTTCGCCCGCGATATAATTTAATTTATGTTTATCTTGTCAAAAAATATGGTAACTATAACAGTAAGTGCGCTAAAATATTAGCCCCAATTCAATGTGAAACGGTACACAAATATTGTAGCAAATAATCATTTCAAACCCAAAAAACAGCCAATCTCAATTAATTTGTTTCGTCATCGTTATCATCCGCAGCTTTCTTTAACCCACTGTTGGGTATAGGCCTCTCTCTTGCAGTGCCATCTGCCATCTGCCGGTCGTGACCAGGCACGACCGGCGGTATTGATGATATCGTCGAGATAGTCGACCCACCTTGCTGCCGCGCCGCACATAGCTGAGCGCTCTCACCTATTCAAGTACCCTAGTTGACCAGCTTGGTCACCACCGTCTTTCTTGGTCAAGAAGCGCTGGTCGAATTGGTTGCCTCGCCATTGTGAACGATGTCATACGCAGGGCTTTTGCGACCGCCAATATCGCAGCCGTACTCTAACCGAATGGGTTTGCGCGTGGTGATGGCAAAAGGCCTGACGGTATGAAGCTGGTCCCATGGAAGTGTAGACAGCCCTTAGTATTGGACGCGACTTGCGTCGATACTTTGGCGCCGTCAGCGGAGCAGCACAAACGGCGCAAATATGCTAACCTCGGCAGTGGTTACATATTTGAGCCGTTTGAAATTGAGACATTGTGCACGTGTTGGCCGGGAGCTCATCTTGTTTTCAAAAGTCTTTCTGAGCGTCTGGTGTACCCGCCGCGTGACCAAAATGCTGGTGTTTATTTGGCTCAACGTATAAGCAGCATTGCCAAGCTGATTGGCAATGCTGCCAGCATGTTGGGCACGCTGCTAACTGGCAGTGGGCTTGAGCATTTAGAATATCTTTAGACCTTCAAGGGTCTCTGGATGATCCAATTGCTTGTTATGTAGTAGTAGTTCATGAAGTTTTACATTATAAGTCTGTATTTAGTGGTAGTTAATAAAGGCACTTGCTCTATAAAAAAATGTTCAATCCTTTTTTTTTTCTCCCAGGGAAAATCCTTTATAGATACCACCATACCCCGGGGGAGGCAAGGTGGTTATGTGGGAGTCCCGCCGCTGGTCGGTGTACCCACTAAAAACCCTGGGGTGTTTCTGCCTGACGCCCATGTGCTGGAGCTACGGGGACGCTTTCGCACTCGTCCGCGGCTCCAGCTTTGCTGATCCCTAAGACCCGACCCTGATTAGTGGTGAAGATTCTCCACCCTACTTTCCTTGAGAGGCGCGCGGAGACACCGCGCGCGCCATCTCGGGGGCTACGCTTCTCGGGCAACGGAATCCCCCGAGTCCGCCGCCCAAGCCCCGTTTTATGGAGGTTGGAGGAGAGCGTGGAAGACTCTCCTCCGACGCCCAGTTCTTCTTCGGCGCATTGGGAGATCAGAGAGAATCTCCCGCTCGCGCTCTGCCATTTCCTTTTGCAACATAACTTGTTCGCAAAAGGAAACGGCCGCCTCCCAGATCACTGTTCAATCCTAACCTAACCTAACCAACCCAACAGAAATTTATGTTCGTGTCAAGGTCACAACTCAGAATCAAGGTTAATAACCTTAGTGTCAAGATATCCATACTCATGCCATATTACTCGTAGCATGGATTCTGTACCATAAAGGTATAATAAAGAAATATGTTTAACCTCTAATGGTGGTATATTTAAAAATATTTTTAATGTCAGACGAAATGACGGCCCAGTATTAAACGTGATTGTAAAATGTAGCATAGCAAAGGGAAAACTATTTTGTCCAATTTTAATGTCAGTTGTCATTGTCAATTCATACTTTATTTCCTCTTCGAGGAGCTATAATGGTGGAAAGACAATTTGTCCCTTTGCTATGCTAAGCGAGACGTTTATAGAAGTCTGCAGTCAATGTATGTCACCTGTCATCTAATTACGTTTTGTCAATCCATATTAGGCCCAATTAACCCAATTATGAACGCGCCATCGTAAATTTAATAGCAACGTAAAAAGTATTCTCTTTAAAGAATGCCTAAAGTGAAAAAGAAACAGAAATAGTCTAATTAACTGTTATAATTAAGATGGTGCCTTCAAAATTGGGCCTATTAGCGTCGTTGTGATAGGTGACAATTTCGCTAACGATAGATTTTGTCCTATCCTACGGGAATTATGCATTTTTCGGGATAAAATGTAGCCTATGTCCTTTCTCAGGCTCTAGACTTTCTGTGTACCAAATTTCATTGAGATCGGTTCATTAGTTTTGGCGTGAAAGCGCAACAGACCGATAGACAGACAGACAGAGTTACTTTCGCATTTATAATATTAAAAGTAAGGATAATATATTATCAGTATGATGATATCCAAGGACTGCTCATCGATTGATTTGACAGATATTCGATCGACAGTTGTTTATTTTGACATTCTTGCAGCGCACGCTAGAGTAGCTCGCAGATGGCAGAATTTTCCTACTTACTCAACATTTATCGTTACATTTTGGACAATTCACTAAATATCTTTATAAATTGTAGCCTATGTGTTATTCTGATGTATAAGCTATATTATTACAAAGTTTCATCTCAATCCGTTCAGTAGTTTTTGCGTGAAAGAGTAACAAACATCCATACATCCATCCATCCATCCATCCATCTATCCATCCTTACAAACTTTCGCGTTTATAATATTAGTAGGATGATAAATGGTTGCGTAGTATAATAATGTTTGCTTTTTTTTTACCAGGTGAGTATACACACCACGAAAAACAAAAATTCGACGAGGCAGCACAAGACAGTTATGGTGATATATATTATTATATCGTACTAGCGGATCCGGCGAACTTCGTTTCGCCTAGAAGTCGAATGTCAAATCATCGTCAATAGTCACAAAACCGACCAAGAGAGAGTCTATTAGTATATTTTTCAATCTTTCTGAGAGATTTTCTTAATATTTGTTTCCGTAAGAACCTTGTACAGAGTATTAGAAAACTACAAAAAAAAATAAGCCAAATCGGCCAAGCCGTTTTCATATTATGTCGTGACAACGGAAAACGGGTTTCATTTTTATATACGAGTATATAGATTTTAGATAATTACTGCTGAGTAAGTGAATATTATATGAACTTTTTGCATTGGATTCATTGCATTTTGAGTTGGACCCATGTAGCTGGCTAGGTGATTAATTTATTTAATTTTAAGTTGTATAGTTTCAACTCAAAGTAGTAAAACCAAAATACATGCATTTTAAGCAATAAGGAAATAACTCCGAAACTCTATTTTAATTTTGTCCCATTAAACGATTAAAATGCAAAGTTTTCTTTAAAATGTTTGATCTGACTGCATGTAAATAGCTTAGGTCTATACAGAGTTGCAGTTGAAAATAGTGTTTTTTGAGTTATACTTTTTTTGATCTAGATGTGCAATGTGTCAAATTTTTTTTTTTTTTACTCCCTGACAAAACTCCGTTCGTGCTTTTATGCTAAGCTAGCCGGTATCTGTTTTATTTTGGTAAGTAGACCCTGATTTAAGCTTCAAAGTTCATGCGCCTAATCAATTAGTCAAATCACTGATAGTAATCACTATTGTTGTTATATGTAGTTGCATTTTACCAGTGCAGTAATAAACTATGGTGAGAACATTTAACACAAACATTAGCATTCTGAATACAAGTGGTATGGCCATTTGAATTATTTTTATACATTATTATATGGCTTTATGGTATTTAACTAACTATATTTTTAACTTTTAGCTCAGAGGTCCCTTGATTTTAGAATCAGATTTTTTTTTTTTTTTTTGTCAACCAGCTAGTAACATAAAGATGGGTGTTATCAGAATAACATACGCCCCTATCATACTCTTGTCTCGACGCTCTCTTGACAACTTATTATTTAGTGATAGCATTGGTGGTGTGACATATTTACAAGAGCATTTATCATGGACATTATAAAATTTTGAATGACCTTAGATAAGGAACTATAACAACAAGAAGTATTCTCAAGTGCAACAAGTTTTCATAAATGTTCTTGTAGGAGGCTTATAATAGTATTATACAATGTGCTTATGTAGATATGACACTAGGTTATAAGGCAGAGGTTCTTGAGTCCGTAATAGTTTATCTAAAGTAATATAAGATAACACATTCTACAACAGTTATAAGAGCACTAGAAACCCACCATTTTTATGAGGTGTGCAAAATTCTTCGAATCTCTTGCAGGTCTTGATAGTCTCTTGCTTGGCTGTGCCTCTATCTGTTACTTCTATGGATTTGGTGGTTTTACTTCATTCATTATAATGTGATGTTCATCTTGTAACCACCTTATTTTATAAGTATCCGTCATGTACTCATGACATACCTAATAAATTAAAAGAATAATTTTCCAGGTTTCTTGTAATTTAATTTTAATTTTTTTTTTTTATTTATTTGGAGTTGATTATAATATGGGTCATGTTTTCTGAAGGAGTTTTGCATTTATTCAGCATTTCCCTTAGTCCTTCTTAGTTGTTAGGCCTTCAGGCGGCATAACAACTCTGACACCAGGGCTAGCCACCCGGCCTATACGAACTTACTTACTTACTTAGTCCTTCTAAAACGTCTAGCTTCTGAGGAAATGCTTCTGTCATAATCTCTTTCCATTCTATTGCATGTTATAGTTTCCTTTTTCTTTTTTTTTTTAATCCATACATTTTCCATTCCAGCTAGTCTTGCCTGCATAAAGTAGACTTTCTTCTGTTCTGACGTTAACATAACAGCGAGATGGTAAATTTTGTCCAATTATTGATCACATGATATTTCATTGTTTTTGGGGCGAAAATAGATGTGATGTCAGCTTATGCACCATCATTGCTAATGACACAAGTCTGTGCCTATTGTTATTGTGATTCTTATAATTTCATCATTTTTGTACGAGTACAAATCCTGTACCTCCTGTTGAGTCATCTAACTGTACCAGGATTTTTTTCTTTTTAGCTTTTGAATGTTGTCTTGAGGCGGGCATATTGGGCATCGTGAGCACTTCTGAAATTGTTAGAACAGGAGAATTAGGGTGGTACATGTATATCCTGGCAATTCCCTATATGATGACCCAGCTACAGTAGTGATCTCTCTCATGAGGTGAAATCTAAGAAGAGTACCTACTCCAAGCCTAGTAATTTCCTTTATGATAGAGTGGTAGTAGATTAAATGATACTGAGCGACAGTCTACTGATCCCTGTTAGATTAGAGATTAAACCTATGACTAGAACCCAACACTACAAAGAAAACCTAGGTTATGATGATGTTTTAGGAGGCTAGACTTACTAAATTCGTTAGGAAAAACACAATTGTAAACACAGATATAAGTCATTAGATACAGCATTTATTATGTTACCTTCAACATACATTTTAACACAATAGGCAACCTGAAACTTTAACAGGTTACATTTTATACAGATTAACAAGTACAGTAACATCATTATTACAAGTCATATGTATTCTACAGAATAACATTAGTGACGGAATGACTTTTTACTTGATCTGAGGATGGAGTAGCATAATCAATCGTCGAGTATGTACATTCAAAATACCTATTACTTAGCGTCCTAAGGCCTCACAGGTTTCTCTCAACATTTAACCCTTAATATGAACCCCTATTTGTAAAGTAATTAACGCATACTTAACTTTGTGACTTCCCTCACGTTTTCAACTACCTTTCCTGTATTTTTATGTCCTTTTCGTCTATTTCCTGAATACTTTTGTTTTTCTAACCCCGACACCCTTCCATGTTGTTTTTCTCCAGTTCCTTCTGTAGTGTTGCTAGTGCGTGAAGTCTCAAGTTCCTAACTTACATTTTCAATTTTTGTGTAAATTAATATGGAATAATCTTATAATCTAACAATCGATTTTGTGTTTTATATTATAGTTCCCTAGTAAAAGTTGTTAATAATTAGTATAAATAGCGCGTTTTGTATTGTAATTTTTTTATTTTCAATGTTTTATTTTTAGGATTTTCGATAGGTGCTACATACCTCTCTGTATGACTATTATCATTAAATAAATATTGCGGTATGACGTTATTATTATGAATAGCCTTGGTGGTCAAGAGGTAGTAACACCCGCCTTACAATCGTGAGGTCGTGGGTTCGAATCCCTGGTCCCGTACCAATGAGTTCTTTGGAATTTATGTACGGAATATCACATCACTGGCTTTTCGGTGAAGGAAAACATCGTGAGGCAACCTGCGTACGTCCTTAGAAGAAATTCAATGGCATGTGAATCCACCAACCTGCACTGGGCCAGCGTGATGGATATGGCCCAATCACCTTTCTTGGGTAGGCCTACGTCCTGCAGTGGACAATTAAAATGGCTGGTACAGTACAGTACAAATATTACGGGACGTTTTACACACGATCTCTGACCCCAAATTAAGCAAAGGTCATATCAATCAAATTCATTCATATTTATTCATTGCTTAGTATGGGTTTACATAGTTGGTACTTACAGAATAATATTATAAATAGTCCGCCATACTCAGCCTTTTGGCATGCAATATTTTATGTAATAAGGTGATGGGTGGTTATCGCTTACTAATTTACCTACATTTTATACATTTAATACACTTTCACTTTAATAAAAACACTTTAGCATAAAAGTTTATGAAAAACAAAACAAAACAATTTTTGGTCATGCACCTATCAAATGTGAGAAATGTCAAAGAAATGATGGATTGATTGTTATTGAGGCATCGCTTAAAAAAACTGGAAACTACATTTTTAAAGCATGTCATTCATGTAATTTCTTTACACTAAAATTATACAGTGACTAAATGACTATATATAGGGCAAAAAAATTACAGTTAAATTATTAAATATTACGTCAATTAAATTCAAATTTAAAAGTTATACAATAGTAAAAATATAGGCAATTCAAATATTCAAAAGTCAGTTCTAATACAATGTCAAATTCCCTTATTGTCAATAAAATTTAAAATGTACCAGTCAGATATTCTTTAACAATGTAATACGCCCTTTTTAACAAGAGGTTTTATAACTCTTAAACACCTGGGTAAGTTCCGAATTTACAATGTCTTTTAGCAAACTTTTATGTTTATGGAGTTGA
Source organism: Hypomecis punctinalis (assembly GCA_949316475.1). Lineage (NCBI taxonomy): Eukaryota > Metazoa > Arthropoda > Insecta > Lepidoptera > Geometridae > Hypomecis > Hypomecis punctinalis. The sequence goes on from OX438811.1 coordinate 1,598,700, forward strand.
GTTTTGAGATTTGTAACGATATTATGGCTCCAGAGACTGATATATTACATATACATATTTTAAATAGATACTTATATAGATAGTACCTAAATAAAACCCAGACATAGAGAAAACACCTATGTTCATCTTATAAATGTTTGCCCTGGGTGGGGATCGAACCCACACCTCTTTGATCCAGAAGTCAGGGTCACTAACCACTGAGCCATCAAATGCAGCAGTCTGTATGGTTCTAGTCCACTACTAATTGTTTTTCATCGTCGCCTGTGCTGTCAAAGCCAGCGGTGCAATGTCAGGGGTCCGCAAGCCTAATCCATCATTCTTGGACTATTTGTTGTTACGGAAACCAAGTCGATCCGTTGCTCCGTTGCTGCGTGATTGAGAAACAAACCAACAAATACACATTGGTATTTTTAATTTTTAGGGTTTCGTACCTTAAACGGAAAAATACAGAACCCTTATAGGATCACTTTGTTGTCCGTCTGTCCGTCTGTGTGTATGTCAAGATCAAGACTCTTTATCTTGGGAACTCGTAAAGATATCGAGTTGAAATTTAAACCGTATAAGTACGTTTATCTATGGTCTCTTACAATTGTGTAAAAGAAAAACTTTTCAGTTATCGTTTAAAAAAGTTAGAGCCGTTTATGTCGTAAAAAACCGCATATTTCGACACTCACAAATGTCAAAACCCACAGGATACTTCCCAGGAACTATGAAATTTGGCGAAAAGAATTGTCTCAGAGTATACATATAGGAATAAAATAAAATCAAAAAAATGTACATATATATTTAATTCACAAAATATGGGTTGAAAATTCAAAGTGAGTCAATCGTATCATGTAAGGTAAAAGAACTTCATTAGCACATGCTAAAACAGGTTTTTAATTATTTTAACAACGTGTTTGTACGGAACCCTCGATGTGTGAGTCTGACTCGCACTTGTCCGGTTTTTTTTTATATTTGTAAGGATAATAAAAGTTGACCGTATTGATGTATCTGATGAGTGGTTTTAATTTTATTGGGACTTCAAAGAATACATTGTATATTCAACTCCTAGGTACCCTTTCTTACACAGAAATCTGCCTTATGTACCTGCCTACCTAATTCCATTGTCGATTTCTGATATATTAAATTTTTATTAATTAGATTCCAATCGGCTTGCATCCATAGTGATTTGCAAATTCTAATCAAGTCCTCTATAATTATGACTAACGCTTCGCCTGCCAATACGAGGTTTCCATTTAAAGACTTGTTGCTCTGGCCATATTGAGAAATTAGCCCTATTTGCTGGCTCCATTGGGATATTCCCAACTTTGACTATTGTATTTAACTTGCTATTCGGTTAGCTAAGAAGAAATAATATTCTGCACAAAAATGCTCCCCTAATATATTTCTGCATTATCATAATGTTAGTAAGTTAAAATAGATGATAGTTCTTCCAACTTTCACGGACGCAGAACATCAATTTTTCATCCTGCAAAAGTTAGAACGCAACATGAATTCTGTTATAGAAGTTACAAAATAACCCGTGTACTTGTGCATTCACAAACTTTACACATAAACGTGTAGAAAACCTTAACAAATTCACGTTTTAAAATTTTTATTTCACCATGAAACAAAAATACCATGCAAAGTACTTTTCTTAGAATATAACAGTCTGATAGAAAGGACATTGACACAGATAGCTGGTCACTCATTTCATGATTCAAAGATATGAGTAGATAGGGATATTAAGCTATCGATTATATAGTTGTAAATTATGAAAGTAATTAATTAATTAAAAATAAGACATAATTATGATATGGTATATGGAATATTTTTAGACAAATTGATAATAGCCAAAAATGTTTTACGTTTATCGTGTTATGAAATGAAGGTCATGTGTTAAATTTGAGTGATTTATTGCTACTATACTTACCACGAAACGCATTAACCTTACTTGTCGTGTTATTTTACCTTTACTACACGATCTACTAACAATATATTGCTAAAATCATTGACCTGGATTTTTTTTTTTTAATTTTATGGCTAAAATACACAAATTATTTATAAATACACATAAAAATAGTAGGTACCTATTCAAAATAACTTTCTGAAAAAAAATATTTGCTCGCAATTGATGTGACACTTTTTAACACAAATGTCATCTCTACTCTTTCAGATACATTTTCATTGCACTAAACCCTTTAACTTTCCACAAATTTAACTTCTATAGTCCATCTTTTAGAGCGTTCAAAATCTTCTCTTCAACGAGAATCGCAATTTAAAATGCACAATGCTACGCTACTACCGCACCAAGTGTCGATAAAATCGCCAATAGTTATAATCATTGCTGGTTTCCTTACTAATGATGTACGAAACGTCGAACTAAAGCAGCAGTGGAACGGAGTTCTAGCAATGAAGTCATAGTGTGAATTGAGAAGTTTTATTTCTCATTTATTGGTGCAGAGACCTTAGAGTAAGCCGTGAGTAATCGTCCTAAGAATCAATGGCAAAGACAAACTCATTTAGATGAGTATTTTAAAATGTTACAACTTGTATAAAAAAGCTGCCTATGAAATGGACTGCAGTAAGCTGTATTTTATTTGGAATAACATCAAAGTTACTTCGACGTAGTATGTCCGTTGTTTTTTTACTTTTTAGGGTTCCGTACCTCAAAAGGAAAAAACGGAACCCTTATAGAATCACTTTGTTGTCCGTCTGTCCGTCTGTCCGTCTATCCGTCTGTCCGTCTGTCTGTCTGTGTGTATGTCAAGACTCTTTATCTCGGGAACGCGTAAAGATATCGAGTTGAAATTTAAACTATATACATAAACCTATAAATTCTTGCAGTTGTGTAAAAGAAAAGCTTCTCAGTTAGCGTATAAAAAAGTTAGAGACGTTTTTGTTGTAAAAAAACGCATATTTCAACGCTCACAAAAACCAAAACCTACAGGGTACTTCCCGTTGACATAGAACTATGAAATTTGGCGAAAAGCATTGTCTCAGAGTGCACATATAGGAATAAATCTGTAAACTGTACATTTTTATTTCAATCACAAAAAAATAGGGCCTCAAAATTCACAAAATATGGGTTAAAAATTCAAAGTGAGTAAATCGTATCATGTAAGGTGTCATATAAAATAACTTCATTAGCACATGCTAAAACAGGTTTTTAATTATTTTAACAATATGTTTGTACGGAATCGATGTGCGAGCCTAATTCGCACTTGTCCGGTTTTTTTAACACTATACAGGGTTACTGATAATCAATTAGTATCCATTTTAGGGCCATTACTACTCTGTACATCAAAACAAACATCTTTTTTTACAATTTCTAAAAATTCATATCTATTTTCAGTCATACAAAGTTTATAAAAAATAATTTGACCGGTCTAAACACAATTAACTCTATGTTAAAAACGCGCCCGCCGTCACCCGCGAGACTTGTGCCTCAGAAGAGATAGGTACTGTGTAAACATTCAAACAAATTAAAATTTATATGAACACCGGATACAACTCACGATTATTTGAGCGGTCGAGCCGCTATGCGTCCGACCGGTTTCAGAGTAGTTAGTACTCTTTCTTCAGGGAATACGCGCGCCCCCGACGCGCGTATTCCTTGTCGGGGGCGCGCGTATTCCCTGAGAAAGAGCACTAACTACTCTGAAACCGGTCGGACGCATAGCGGCTCGACCGCTCAAATAATCGTGAGTTGTATCAGGTGTTCATATAAATTTTAATAATGAATCCTCACGCTAGTTTTAATGGAGTAATTCAAACAAATGTAAATTTAATTACCTTTGCAAAAACAATTATTTGTAATAACTACGCTAATTCCACCTTTGAAACAAAATTTTCGAACTATTTTTGAGATTTGGGAAAAGTTTTAGAACAAAAGTTGTTTGTTATGATATACAGAATATGACTTTAAAAGGATGTTAATTAATTACCAATAACCCTGTATACCATTATCCACCAACCCGCAATGTGCCAGCGTGGTGGATATGGCCCAATCACCCTTCGTGAGTAGGTATACGTCCTGCAGTGGACTATTAAAAATGCTGGTGCAGCACAGTAACCCTGTGTATTTACTTGTGATAGATAAAACACGAAATAAGTATTCCGAAATACCTCTCTGCTTATTAATTAATAAGGCGGTAAGACCATATTCGATTGCACATCCGGATGTTGCATGATCCGGTTATCAGGGCTTTGGGACCAAAAGTAATAAAAACTTGTAATTTAAAAAAACTAAAATGACTATAAATTATAATATAATTAGTTAAGTAGGTAAATAAGTTTCCCAGAGGCGTCATCAGTGAAGGCACAGACTATCAACGACCTCTCTATCTTATTCTTTGCAATCAACAATGCGCTTTTCTTTGCTCCAACAAAGAATATCGTGAAAGAAGTGAAAAGGAGCGCTCACCGTGAAAACGCTTGATTTGAACCTTGGACAAATAAATAAACGACCTGTCACTTGCACTCTTTATGGGGAGTATATTTTTCGTTTTGTAACACTTTCCTTTCACATTTTTGCGTGGAAATCTTTCGTGTTTGTATCTTTTCAAATATATATATAAAAACAAACCTCAGCATAATACGTTCCGAATACTGAAGCCTTTCGCGCTCAAAGGGCAATGTCGGGGCTAAAAGGCCTTCTTACTAATGCTAGAATATTTTGCAGGGGCCGACTTGGCGAGACTTAGGGCTGTGTCGCGGTCAGAATCAGGGGCATGGTTGCACGCGCTACCCTACATGCCCCTGATTCTGATTCAAAGAATTAATAATAAATTGAAAAACAAACAAGTAAAATCACATTTTATATACAACGAATGCATTGAATTTGAATTGGAAATAAGCAAGTAGCTTTACGATGGTTGCTTTCATCGAAATACATCTGAAAAACTCATTGGATGTGGCAGCGTGGTGAACAGTAACTATAGTTTGAAATAAAAATGGTAAATCTGCTTATTTTTAAACAGTCGTTGTTTTAACCACTGCTGGACATATCTTCCCTCTATAGACGTAGACATATAGATAGATTCAGACTATTGTAAACTTATGCCCAAATAAACTTTTTTTTTTATATAGATCTCCAATAAGAGCGGAAAGTTGGAAGCGGCTTGCGTCCAGTCCGACCCTGCGGCCTTGATGGGGTCATCCGTTCACCTTGTAGATGGACGTCCTATGCTGAGATTGCCGGTAGGTTTTCAACCTCATCGTCTTCCGTGCTGTGTACCCTGCTCACTGCCATTTCAGCTTACCAATCCACTGGGCTTTATCGTTAAGTTTAGTTCCATAATATTTAACCAAATTAACAACAAATTAACATAATCATGTTGGTAATTTCATTAGCCACAAGGAAACTGTTTTTAAACCATTTATTTCATATCCTTTGTCTTATTTGTTCTCGATTCGAACCCGACGATCTTGAATTTACTATCTTGACTATTCAGAAAGTAGAACTGAAATATTCACTGCTCTTTTCGAATATTCCTGAATAGTTCAGTTATTTCTATAGTTCTTTTCGGAGCTTTCTCTTTTAATTCGCATCACTATTGAGTTTTAATGACGTCCTATATCGGTATTTCTGAAATGCGCTCGCGAGTTTGTTAAAATTGCTGGTATTTTTCTTTTATTTTGTTGGAGTTATTTTTTTTTATTTTGTTAACGTGATGTAGCTTGGGTATTTTCGATCTTTTGCAAGCAGATGATAATAATAATATTATTGTCATGATTGCGCTCTTATGCCGACAAACATCGCATTTTTTCTTACATTCTATATTGATGCTAACAAGGCACATTCAAAATATTTTTATAAATTTAAATTATTGAAAGTGAACAAATTTACGAGCGTGACTGAATACAAGTAGTGCAGTGAAAAATTTATTCCCATTTTTTACTGTTATAAAGTACCTATAACTTATTTTTTTAAGATGTCTTTGACTGGAACAAAAACTGGACTATTATTGTAATAAATAAAAACCGGACCAGTGCGAGTCAGGCTCGCACGCTTAGGGTTCCGTACAAATCCAGAAAATTTCACAAAATTGGGAAGTAAGTTATTAAAATATCTGTACTATATCATCGAAATAAAAGATTTAATTTTCACTTTTCTCGTCGTATACTAAAAATTACACATTGTTAAAATAATTAAAAATCTGTTTTAGCATGTGCTAATGAAGCTCTTTTATATGATACCTTACATGACACAATTTACTCACTTTGAATTTTCCCCATACTTTGTGAATCTAGGCCCTATTTATTTGTGATTTAAATAAAAATATACAGTTTTCAGATTTATTCCTTTATGTTTACCTACTCTGAGACAATGCTTCTCGCCAAATTTCTTAGTTCTATGTCAACGGGAAGTACCCTGTAGGTTTTGATTTTTGTGAATGTCGAAATATGCGGTTTATTACGACGTAAACGGCTCAAACATTTTTGTACAGTACGGATAAGTTTTTCTTTTACACAACTTCAAGTAACCATAGATATACGTATATAATTTTTTCAACTTGATATCTTTACGCGTTCCCGAGATAAAGAGTCTTGACATACACACAGACGGACAGACGGACAACAATGTGATCCTATAAGGGTTCCGTATTTTTCTCTTGAGGTACGGAACCCTAAAAAATTAACTAAACCTGAAATACAGAACTAAATTTAAACGTAACAAATACTTAGCCGAGCCATAACTAAATAGAAGAAATAACGTCCATGTTTATAACATTGACACGTAACTATATGAGTCCTCTTGTTTACCTAATTTAACATTTCATCGCCCAAACGAATGGACTGTTATTGAAGAATTTTCATGAGTCCTTTCAATTCCTTTCAATAAAATTGTACCAAAATTATAGCTTTTAGTATAATTTTGGTACAATTTTATTGAAAGGTACAATTGAGATGGATTTTAACTATAGACCAAATCATACAAGTCAGACTCTGCGCGATATCCAATCAACGAGCAGCTTTATATGAGCTTCAGTCAGGATTGGATTTTGCGTAGCTTGTAGCAATCTTCACATCCGCCGACTTGTATGGTTCGGGCTATATCAGACAAAAGCGAATATCGCATGGAAAGGTGACGTCCAGAAGTGGTATATTATTCAGAGAAAAATCGAACCAAGATGGTTTACACATCATTTGAAAGCTTGATGTATGGGCTTTTCAAAAATATTTAATTTAGATTTTATTATCCCTCCATTTTTTTTAAATGTGAAAAATAAATTGTATGAAAAATAATAATCCACCTTGTTTTTTTTTTTCTAGTTAAGCAATAAAGTATTTTAGTAATAAAGTGCTTTTATAGTTATTTTACTTGCATTCGTAGCAGATTCTTCCACATTCATTTATAATTTGCTAAAATTAAAAATTGTAACCAGTGTGACCAGTTAGTAGGTTACAATGTGACAAAAAACACTAAAAAAACTGTGTCTAATTGGTAAAAAATGCTTCTATTTAACAATTTTGGGGTTACTTAATCAGGGTTGTTAGAGATGAACTACCTATTGAGCCAAATATATTTATTTATCGTAAAAGATTCAAAATTAATTTAAAATAAAAACGGAGGGTTCTTTTTTGTTTTTAACTGATGTAATAGACTCAGAAAATGAATATGAACTTTCTCGAAATGTAACGAGTGTTGTGGTTAGAATGTTTGATTATTATACCAGCCTCCATACATTTTGTGGACATGTCCTTTCGCGCCGTTCTGCGTCCGCTTTTCCGTCCGCTTGCGTCTGTCTGTGTCAACCTTAATTATATTTCAACGCCAACAATAGATTGTGAACATCGATCTGATTAGTTGTTAAATTGGTCAAATGTTGTTGGGCAGCGGAGCGGGACGGAGTGAGATAAAGAGAGAGGGTCCGAGACGTTGCGGACCAATCGAAATTGTTTTATCTCACGGTCCCATTGTAATATTAAGAGTTTCTGATGAAGTCAAGATATAATACGAATACTAAGGAAGAAGAATACTACCTGATAAATAATGTAAATTAAATACCTATTTTGGTTTTAATTTGATTACACGAATGCTACTTGGACAGTGTAGAGTGCAAAATTTTAAGTACAGTGGAACTGTTATTGACAAGCGTGACGCTTACCATTAAAACTAGTTTTTGGCTTGCAATATTTTAATCAAATGTATAACTAAACAGAACATTTTTTTACTTAAGAATCACTTGTAAGTGAATAAGTTAATTACAAATTATGTTACAGTAATTATTATATTACCAGATTGCAGTGTTTAAATCTGCACAAACTGAACTATCTAGTTAAAATTTTTCGGTTACGCAAATTGTTCTTCGTATTCTTTTTATTTTTAACAATTAAATTTATAAATAAAGCCTTTATTTCCATTTTATCTTTACATTTCATAATATATAGTATCTAATAATTTCGTTCTGTTTTGGACACCCTTGAGCAAAGGCCTCCTTCAAGCATTTACATGATTTTCTATCTTGCGCCAGTCTCGTCCATGTTTTTAACAATTACTTCTGTAAATTATAGCTAAATTTAAACCTGTACCGTAGTTTTGCCGAGTCAAAACTAGGATGCAGCGAACTCCGACCTAACTTCTCTGGCGTTTCTTTCTCTTGCAATCTTTACTAACCACAAGGAGCTCACCACATTTATGAAGATTAAAACCTGAAAAAAAAATATAATTAATCACTGATCATGAATTTTGTTGAGGTTTTAAGCAGTAAGACTCGGAGTTGTATTCTCGTGATTATTAATTTATGGCATTTTTATGAACCTAATAAGTTATCAAAAAGAATACATCGATAATCTTATCTTATGAAAGTTGGCCGGAAAATAAAGTTACAAATTCCTGAAAAATTTAAATGATGAAACAATAACATCGTAACGGAAATGGTTTATCTTTATCTTGTCACAATCTAAGTCTGATTTTGTAAATATCTCGCGAGATACCAGCAAATATTTGTGTTAGTGCATTTTTATGGTGCACTAATATTTTTCATTACATACCTACTGAAAATTTTGACAATTTCGTCATCGGCGTTATGACGTAATTTTTATTGAAAAGCAACATCACGTCATTTATCGCAGTTGCCTCCATGTTGGAAAGTTATTTTTAGTTGATTTATTATATTTATTAATAAATGTTTTTTTATTTAAGTATTAGTATGTTTTTGTATGCATTATTATTGTTGTAATATTAAATTCTTGTGTGTATTCATTTTTGTTTTAATTAATTCGCCATTATTGTACACCCCGTCCCTCACCTTCCTCTATAATCCTTTCCTCACTTAATTAGGTTGCCTGGAAGAAATCGCTCTAAGCGATAAGGCCGCCGGTTGTCGCACTATTTTAATTATATTGTATTGTTTTATTGTTATATTGTAAATTGTGTGAACAATAAAGCGTTTTCTATTATATTCTATTCCACGTCGAGTGATTTTAGTAACGAAATATGTGAAGTATCTAAGTAATCCGTGGCTATTAGTCTTCGTAAATAGAGTCATCCAAGCACGATGGTCCCGTAGCAGATAGCATCGAAGATTAGTTTAGTAATCTTATATAGCCAACAAAGTGCTAGCCTCAGCCCTCGTGGACAGCTGCGACAGTTGTCTAGATAAACGCGGCTATATACAGCAGCTATAGCAAGACCTCGATGAGAAGTATTAGAGTAGAAATACGGCAGCTACTCACTTCCATAGCAAAGTCAAAACTTGAAAATATTATTTCATAATATATATTTGGACATTTGGCCACCACGTATTTGCCTAATGAAAAGGAATGTTGTGGCCGAAGGTGGAGTATGCTTAAAGATATTTACTTAATGTTAGGTACGTTTAAAAAGACAAACCTGCATCAAAGCTAGCATGATTCCTCCGAAGCCGATAGCGTTGAACAGTAATCTCATGTAGTCAACGAGGACACTAAAGCAGCTCATTTGGGAAACTGCATTGACGGTACAGTAGTTTACATGGAGGCAACAGCAGCAGCTTTTGGGGACTAAGCCAGATTCTAATGAGCGTATGAAAATTATGGTAAATTATGTTCTTTTTCTTCTTAGTCATTACGCTCTTGACATAGCAGTCGTAGTCATCACGTAATATTGGGCGAGGCAGATCTTACAAAAAAAACCAATGTCTCGTCATCTATTACAATAACTATGGCTATTGGAGAACAATCTGGTACACTCATTCACAGGCCCGCCTCCAGTAAATTTGATTTGGTCGGTCCACCGCATTGGCGACCATTTGAGCGGTCTTTTGCCTTCCACTTTGCTCTGGACGACTAGAAGCTCTAAGAACTGACTGCCTCGTTTCAAAACGTGTCCAACGAATGCACGTTTACGAGACTACTGTGGCTGACAGACGCTGCGTGATACCGAGTTCAAGTATTGAAATGTATGTTATTAATCGAAATAAAGAGACAAACCTGCATCAAAGCTAGCATGATTCCTCCATAGCCGATAGCGTCGAACAGTAACCTCATATAGTCAACGAAGACACTAGAGCAGCCCCTGGGGAAGGCTGCGTCGACGGTACAGTAGTCTACATGGACGCGGCTGCAGCAGCTTACGGGTACCAAGCCAGATTCCATGGTGTGGACGTACGGGAGCCATTCCGTAGCGTTGCTAGCGCCACAGCATTCGAACTGTTAAGAAATTAAATATTGATTCATTTTTAAACATAAGCAATTTGAAGACATAAAAATTGTGTATTACGGGACTAATCGCGCGGTCACGGGGAGTCCATTCATGTCCACGATCGATGCAACTCGGAGGAAATGTCGACATAATAAGGTATTTATTTATCTTATACTGTACTGTACCAGCCTTTTTAATAGTCCACTGCAGGACGTAGGCCTACCCACGAAGGTTGATTGGGCCCTATCCACCACGCTGGCTAAGTGCGGGTTGGTGGATTCAGATACGCATAGAAATCTTTTATGCAGGTTGCCTCACGATGTTTTCCTTCACCGAAAAGCCAGTGGTGTGAAATTCCGTACGTAAATTCCAAGGAATTCATTGGTACGGGTCCAGGATTTGAACCCACGACCTCACGATTGCAAGGCGGGACTCATTACCACTAGGCCACCATGGCTTCTTCTTTATTTAGCTTATATTTTCCATTAAAACGTTTTAAGTTAATTTGGAGTCTAACAACGTTTTGGCAAGCGTAGGGCCTATGACCATTTAGGTCAAACATATCTTTTTGTTTTATATGTTATGAAATATTAATATGTAAACCTATTAATATGTTATGAAATATAAAGTAATTAAATATCAATAAAGATCTCAAGATTATGCTGCATACAATAGCATTTTCAGCCAGTTTTATTTGAGATCTATAAGGAATGCCTATGTTCAACAGTTGACGCCCTATCATCAACATCACTCGTAAGACGTTTACTGCTAGGCATGGATATTTAATAAGACCAGTTGAAAGCGGTTTTTATCGATCGAGATTCTGCGGTCCTGATAAAATAATCGGCCTACTTCGGCGTATTACGCTGCGCTTGCCGCTATGTGCACTTGAGAACTTTTAGACCCCATCGGCCATCAGTACTCCGTCTCCTGCTTACTGCCATTTCAACTTGCCAATGCGATGGATAATGTCGGTAGCCGTGGTGTTCTTGAGGTAGTGACACCCGCCTCACAATCGTGAGGTCGTGGGTTCGAATCCTGGTCCCTTACCAATAAGTTACATATAAAATGAAATAAATATTTTGGGACATCTTACACACGGTCTCTGACCCCAAACTAAGCAAAGCTTGTGATATGGCTGCCAGAGACTGATATACTACATATACTTACTTATATAGATAGTTATTAAATAACACCCAGACACAGAGAAAACACTTATGTTCATCACATAAATATTTGCCCTGGGTGGGGATCGAACCCACGCCTCTTTGACCCAGAAGTTAGGGTCTACTGAGCCACCGAGGCAGTCAAAAGTTATTTGGAATTTATCTACGTAATTTCACACCACTGGCTTTTCGGTGAAGGAAATATCGTGAGGCAACCTCCATGTCCGCAGAAAAATTCTATAGCGTATGTGAATCCCCTAACCCGCACTGGGCCAGCGTGGTGGATATTCGCCAATCACCCTTCGTGGGTAGGCCTACGTCCTGCAGTGAACTATTAAAAGGCTGAGACAGTATGTCGGTAACTTTGGTTCTTCTGCGTGATCTCCCTCCTCATATCTGATTCGATCTCGCCGAAACCCACCCAGCACAGCCCTCTCCATCGTTCTATGGCTGATGATACTCACTTCTTGTTGGAGACGCGCCCACTGTTCCGCAGTGTCAGGGTCCGTGGTGAAGCGACGCATACTCCAAGCCATGGTAACAGGGATGTACTCCAACTTCTCCTGCCGAATGGCAAAACTGCTGATGCTTGTCGCCGTCAGGATAACTGGCACTGAAGCCATAGCTACAATGTACTGAAACAAAAAGATAAGTAAATTGTGAATAGTACTGTGTATTTTATTATTTTAATACTGTAGAGTTTGTGACTGAATGTTGAATATTTGAAATATAATTGAGCTGGAATTAATGTGTGAATTTTCGGGTGTTTCCTTGTGGTCATACTAGTTTGTCATACCAGTATGACCTGGAGAATTTCCTGTATGAGTATTATTGCTTTACAAAATATATCAATGAATGTTCAGGCTACGATTGCTGATGCAAGACGTGTGATGCTCTAAAAAATTTCAAACTGGAAAATGTAATAATAATTCTACGATTATTTGTTATTTTGAGACTTTCACAATTTGAGCACATTATTATTATACTCTTCGGAAATAATAGCACACTAAAATATTAGATAATTAAATCGCTACATAGTACAAAGTCGCTTCCCGCTGTCTGTCCCTATGTATACTTATAGCTTTAAAACTACGCAACGGATTCTGATACAAATACAAATATCTTTATAGGGTCTTAAAATTACAAGCTACACGATTCTAAGCATTTAACAAATGTAGGTAAGTAAATATTATGATGTTTTTTTTTAATAGATTGAGTAATTCAAGAAGATTGTTTATATATGTATAATACACCTGTGCAAAGCCGGGGCGGGTACCCATACAGTAGGTACCCGTCACCGGTATACTGATGGTGGTGGGTCTAGCCGTGACTACGATCGATGCAGCTCGGTCAAAACGCCATCAAGGTACCTAATGAGGTATTTATTTATCTCGTATTTTCAGTGCGCAAATAGTCTCGTACCTAGCATTACAACCATGATAATTTTGCTACAAGTTTTGTATATATATCTATGTATATAAAAATGAATGTTCGTCTGTACGTCCTTTGCACAATCGTAAACTATGCATTTCATCATGTGTGCGACCAATTTTCGACAGAGTTGGTGACTGGTGGCGTAGCAACGCGCGCAGGGTACAGCTGGTCAAAAATATTAATTACAGGTATTGCGAGATTAATTTGAAGATACTTACAGCAATAATGATGAGGTAGTTCTCTCTGATCACGCCATAGAAGCCAGCCGCGGCAAGCAGAAGTATCAAGCTGCCAGCTCCCATACACACCATGGGCTGTACGAAATATCCCGGCGTCCAGAAATAGTAGTACGTGTTATTGACTAAGAAAGCGGTGATGCCCACGTATAACGTTATGATTCCTGTAAGCTAAAACAAAAATGGAATTAACGAAGGTATTTTATTCATAATTATGTAGGCTGAAACACACTTCTTGGCAGCTGTGATGTAAGCTACAAGCTGGGGATAAACAACCCGCGCGCAGCTGTTGAGTGAGCTTTGGTCAGTATTGGGTTATACGCAGTTTCCATCCATCCAACCATCAGCCAAAGGACGTCTACTGCTCCCCTATGGATCTTCAATAAGACCGGTTGAAAGCAGCTTGCATCCAGCGCGATCCTGCGGTCTTAATGAGATCATTTGTCCACCTAGTGGGTGGACGTCCTACGCCGCGCTTGCCGGTACGTGGTCTCCACTCGAGAATTTTTCGACTCCACTGGTCATCAGTCCTCCGCGCTATGTGCCCTGCCCATTGCCATTTCAACTTGCTAATCCGTTGGGCTATGTAGGTAACTCTGGTTCTTCTACGGATCTCCTCATTCCTGATTCGATCCCGCAGAGAGACTCCGAGCATAGCCCTCTCCATAGCTCGTTGGGCTACTTTAAGCTTACTAATAAGGCCCATAGTGAGAGACCACGTTTCTGTGTCGTAAGTCAACACTGACAACATACACTGGTCGAAAACTTTCGACTTGAGGCACTGAAGTATGTCGGACGAGAAGACTAGTTAGGTAGGTCCGACTTCAACAAAGAGGCCAGTCGCCGAATCCAACTTGGCTGGGCAGCGTTAGAAAAATTGCGTAGCGTCTTCTCGTCCGACATACTTAAGTGCCTCATACGCAGTTTGTAAGCCATCAATTTGATTTGACCTATAGATACGCATATAATCGGTATAGGTAGGTATGCCTATCTTGAAGATTTTTATTTGCAATAAGTAAACATAAAAAGAAAAGTAATAAGTACAGATCAGATGTATTTTTAACAATTAATAAAACCTACTTACTTACTACTATGACTAAAACATATTAATTAACCGTTCAAATACAAATCATAAAATTGCTCTAACTTATAAGGGTCAAATTATCATAATATGTATTTGTGTCCAAGTATGTATTTAGGAGTAAAAGTATTGTCGATAGAGCAACTTCTCTCTATTCAGAACATGTTATAAAACCGCATGTAAAATGTAAATGTTACATTTATTGCAATAAAATATCAAAAAATGCATGAACAAAGAAGATTACTCAATCTTCATTGTTTATGCAGTTTTGAGTCCGTCAGTATAATGTTATAAGTCTTATCTTAAATCCGATCCTTTAAAATAAACTAATAATAGTAGATTGTATCATATGGGAGCAAAATAATATTTTTACGGCGAGGGCGCTTTTTAGGGTTCCGTACCTCAAACGGAAAAAACGGAACCCTTATAGGATCACTTTGTTGTCCGTCTGTCCGTCTGTGTGTATGTCAAGACTCTTTGTCTCGGGAACGCGTAAAGATATCGAGTTGAAATTTAAACTGTATACGTATATCTATGGTCTCTTGCAGTTGTGTAAAAGAAAAACTTCTCAGTTATCGTTTCAAAAAGTTAGAGCTGTTTATGTCGTAAAAAACCGAATATTTTGCACTCACAAAAATCAAAACCTACAGGGTACTTCCCATTGACATAGAACTATGAAATTTGGCGAGAAGCATTGTCTCAGAATACAAATATAGGAATAAATCTGAAAAATGTACATTTTTATTTACATCACAAAAAATAGGGTCTCAAAATTAACAAAAAATTGATTCAATATTCTGTCTTAACTGAAAATAAGTTCAAATATAAATTTATATGTAAATGTATAATTGTATAAATATAAAACATCAAACTTAATGCAATCAAATCAAATAAGTTATTTAAAATCAATTCTTAAAGCAACAGTTTAAATTTCAATATTTACTCATATCTAAACTAGATGGCGCTGGCGTCAAGTTAGCCCGCGGTATTAACTTTCTCCGTCGATGTACGAGGTGTCTATGTGTTCCGGAGATGTGGTTTTATTGCAAATATGTTAATCCATTTCCTGACGCTAACAAATTCAAAGTGAGTGAAATATCATTTAAAAGAACGCCATTTGCACGTGCTAAAAAAGGTTTATAATTATTTTAACAACGTTTACGGAACCCTCAATATGCGAGCCTGACTCGCACTTGTCCGGTTTTTTGAATCCAGACCGCAATAAGGGATTCTAGAGTTGAATCCGAGCGTAGCGAGGCATTCTTTAGTAGAATCCTGAACGTAGCAAGGGATTCAAAGTACGTCGCCCGAGCCAATAATATATTTTGCGCCCGAGTGGTACACTCTTCTTTTCATCACCACTATGAGAAAAAAAAAGGTGCCTCATATTTTATTGTGATATTATTATTTAATAAAACGTAGAACGTAATAACTGAATTGAAATTAAATGGTATCTTAATAATAGAAATGAAAACTTATATTTACATTCTTTTCATTTATTTTCTTGGCGCTGAACACTAACATTACAAATACTTCCAAATTCAAAAAGTGCGCGGCTAAGATCATTCCGGCGCACTTATAAAGTTCCTTACAGAAAACACCACCTTTGGGCGCACTTAAAGGCGAACCAAGTAGTCCTTTTCGAATAGATGTGATGAAAAATGAGTTTATAAAAATAACTCTAAATATTTCTTATGCACTTGCACTCACCAAGAAAAAAACGTTAACCGTTATTAAAATAGTTTTCATCGACTTAAGTAATCTCTCCATTGTTATTTTTGTTTTTATTTATTTCACAATCAAAACAATATGCTTGCTCGCGACAGTACTGGGCTGACGTTTCAGCCATATTGACAATCTTATCATGTGTACTTCGATAATCACATATGATTCTCGGAAGCAAGATATCAACACAAGATAGAAAGGTTTCATTGAATGCTTTGGTGAAATCGAATGTCCTAGATAAGCATTATTACTGTGGCAGAATGACCGAAGAAAGTTTTTGACGTGTCTTATAAATAAATCGATGAATGCCGGCTGCACCATCGACTATTTTTTTTCTGTTTTAATGGCTGCACGCACAAAAAAGTATGACTCATTGTCATTTTCCGCCCGAGCTGATGAGCGGTGCAAACGATACCGCAGAACAAGCATATATTCGTAGAATTATAGAGGCATGATCGGCCTAAGAGTTCGGCTTGTGACGCATAAGAATACGTTATCAAGTAAAATTATCTTTTTAAACTTTCGCGATTTGAACATATTATTATTATACAACTACGGGACTAATCGCGCACTAAAATTACGAGATAAATACCTCATCATCCCGACGTTTCAACTGAGTAGCATCGATCGTGGTCACGGGTAGACACCTATAGTAACCTATACTATCTCCTAATTTTAGTGCGTGATTAGGCCCGTAGTATACAAGGTTATTTCTAATTAATTAGCATCCTTTTAGGGGCTTATTCTGTACATCAAAACTAACAACTTTTGTTCAACAACTTTTGTCAAAACTCAAAAAAAAAATCAACTGTTCCGTACATTTTATCGCGGGTGAACAATATTTTTCTATGGAACAACAAAAACAATTTTTACGTTTTGACAAAAGTCGCAGAACAAAACAGAATTTTAATGTACAGAATAAGCCCTAGTTAAATAGTAAGAATAAGCGACTATATATATATATTAGAAATAACCCTGTATAATAATAAAGTAAGACAATAAAGTAACAATACAGTAAGAATGAAAAGCTCTACTAAGAATATCAAACATCAATGTCTTTACAGCCGTTTCCGAAATCTGAATTTAGTAAGACCAAACTAATGTAAAAAATATACAAATTTTCGAAGCTTTAACATGTTGGTTTACAATCACCCTTATAATACTAACAATTTGACAAAAATCTGACATCACGATCCATTGAAACCGAAATGCCTTCGAAACAATCTTATCACCAACAAAGCCACGGAAAACAATCCAGAAAAACGCCAACAAAGGCCTTTATCTGTTCTGAATTAAACAGACGGTTAACAGCCGGTTAAAACAGCGAGTTAAACAGGCAATTAGCGCGGAAAAATGACAGTTGCAACACAAACTGATCTGGTATGCAGATTGTGTTCTGCATTTTTGAAGCGGGCGTAGCTCGGGCAATCCAGTTAGGGGTAGTGCAGACAAGGTTAGCTGCTTACCCTGAATTAAACCAAAAGAGGGTGATTGAAACTATCGTAATGAACAAATTTACTGCAATACCATCCCAAAATTTGGGTATAATCAGCTGATCCATACAAAACTGCAACTCGGAATCCACAAAATGTATGAAACATCTGATTTTTTTTTCTCGAATTTTGGTTGGGCTCTTTTGTAAAAGTTCTTTTTAATGATGGTTTGAATCACCTCTTTTTGGCTTGGTACACCAGTTCTGGATAATACATGTCACATATTTTTCATACTCAAAAAGAAAGATTTAAAAAAGAGTTGTATCAAATATTACATGACACAGTAAAAGCATAAATTTATAAATTTATATTTGTATGTTTAAATAAATTTATTATAACATGGTATAAATCAGTTATTGGCCTTAAGTTTAGTTGTTAAGTTAATGTAATGTTTTTTAAGGGTTGTTGATTTTAAATAAAAATATAAATAAATAAAATAAAATAAAAAATAAAATATTTTAGATGAAGTACCTAACGTTTAATAGTTTTGTTATTGTTTGTCTCACTAAATAGAAAAGATACTAAACTTCTCTGAACAGTAAACTTCGCATCTGATTAACTCAATCTTCGTGCCTGTATCTCGACTCGCTCTAGACAGAAATAAAATAATATTGCCAAATATTATCTAAATCGGTAGCTTTTTTGGGGGGAAATATCGGCTCAATCGAAAATCGCCGACGACGAAAACGTAGAATGATAGGTATATAAAACTCCTGTACCAGTTTCGCCAAGATTAAAAAAAAATGACGTATAGAGGAATATTAAAATCCGGACAGGCGAAAGCAAGATTTTCGAGTTAAAACTGCGACTCTCGCACTTCGTTCGCTGGATAAATAAGTGGTTAAATTTTATAATGTTTGAAGCAAATTCAAAAATCAACATTTGAGAATACATACTTATTATATAAATAAATATTTTGTAAATAAATATTTTGGGACATCTTACACACGGCCTCTGACCCCAAACTAAGCAAAGCTTGTGATATGGCTGCCAGAGACTGATATACTACATATACTTATTTTTAAATACATACTTATATAGATAGTAACTAAATAACACCCAGACACAGAGCAAACATTTATGTTCATCACATAAATATTTGCCCTGGTGGGGATCGAACCTACGCCTCTTTGATCCAGAAATTAGGGTCACTAACCACTGAGCCACCGAGGCAGTCACCAGAGACAGTCTATGGATACAAAGATTATAGCGTTATAGTTTAGAATGTTTAGTAGTAGAAACCACACATCAAGTGTAAAGCCTCCTTAAGCCCCGTTCCGTTTGATACGAATACGGGATAAAAAGCTTGTTACGGACGACACGGGAACAAAGACGAATTAACATAGTTTTAACACGTGTAACGCGCGGTCGGAGCCTTAAGCCTTTGTTAAGGCTTTAACTGTTGCCAAATCTACTAGAAACTATTGTTTATTGAGTTTTTTTGCGATATTGTAGAGTATGTACAAAAAAAGAACCGTTTTGACGTTACGGTGAACCAACAATAAGATTTTAATCAGCTGCCAAGGTACCAACTATACTTGGTAGACGCGAGTACTGATGAAAACCGGAGTGGTGTCTACCAAGTATCAAACACTTTTAGTTGTACTAGCAATGACAGAGCAGTGTTGTCAACGTAACAAAACTAGAAAAAACCGGACAAGTGCGAGTCAGGCTCGCACATCAAGGGTTCCGTACACACACATTGTTAAAATAATTAAAAACCTGTTTTAGAATGCGCTTATGAAGCTCTTTTATATTATACCTTACATGATACGATTTACTCACTTTGAATTTTAACCCATATTTTGTGAATTTCGAGGCCCTATTTTTTTGGGATTTAAATAACAATTTACAGTTTTCAAATTTATTCCTATATGTGTACTCTGAGACATTGCTTCTCGCCAAATTTCATAGTTCTATGTCAACGGAAAGTACCCTGAGGTTTTGATTTTTGTGAGTGTCGAAATATGCAGTTTATTACGACATAAACGGCTCTAACTTTTTTATACGACAACTGAGAAGTTTTTCTTTTACGCAACTGCAAGAAATCATAAATATACGTATACAGTTTAAATTTCAACTCGATATCTTTACGCATTCCCGAGATAAAGAGTTTTGACATACACACAGACGGACAGACGGACAGACGGCCAGACGGACAGACAGACAGACGGACAACAAAGTGATCATAGGATCAAGGGTTCCGTTTTTTCCGTTTGAGGTACGGAACCCTAAAAAGGCACACGGGCGACGTCACCTACGACGCTTCTCTGAGCATAAATTCTACCAGCATTTTTAGGGAAAATTTAAGCACAATCAAACAGTTTGACAGATGTGAAGTTGGCTACAAGCTGCGCAATATCCAATCCTGACTGAAGCTCACATAAAACTGCACGTTGATAGAGTTTCGCATGTGGCAAACTTCACATCCGCGCACTTGAATGATTCGGCCCCTACCCTGAGTCGCGATGTTTTCTTTATCCCAAATACGAGTTATTGGGCCATATCCACCACGCTGGCCCAGTGCAGGTTAGTGGATTCACATACGCCATCGAATTCCTCCTACGGACGATCGTCCCCTTACGAAGTTTTACTTCACCGAAAATCCGAAAAGCAAGCGGTATGAAATTCCGTACATAAATTCCTAAGAATGTATTAGTTCGGGACCAAGACTTGAACCCACAACTTTCAATTTACAAGCAAAAAAAAAGCAACTAAGCAATGCATCATTCCAACCCACATTATATGGCTATAAAATATTTTATTAACTGCCAAATAATCTAAAAGATATTGTAAAAGAAAACTGTTACATAAAACAACTTAAAATTATTCTATTATGCAAATACGAGTACCTACCTTAACACATAAGACGAATTTTTTAACGATAATCGAGAAAACATAATAATAAATCGTTCCAAAACAAATAAGGACATGCCATGCCCTTATAGGGTCATAATTCATAATTCATTTATTCTGCTTCCATAAAGTACATGATGGTAAAAAATATAAATGGTACAAAGTGGCCTATGGACTCCGTCGGGCGCACAACAGAAAAGAGGAAGGCACCATAATTAGGTCATATTAATTTATCTTTAATGAAAATAGAAAAACACGAAATTGTTAGTAAATGCTTAAATGTCCACTAAAAGTTACAAATTAAAATGTCAGTGAAATCATTATTATGTCAAAAAATGAATATATGTCAAAAATACAATAAAAAATTACTTAATGTCGATGTTTTTCGTTTAAAAAGTCGTCTAATGTATAATAAGATTTAGTTATTAGAAATTGTTAAAAATATTGTCATTTATAACTATACAAAACATGTTAATTAAGAACCTCAAGTTTTTATGTTGCAATAAATGATTTGAGGTCGAGTTTGACTATGACTAGCCTTAATTTCAAATATAAATACTTGGTAGCTGTTAAAGCTTTAAAACCATTTGGTCCTGCATGTAGGACCTGTTTCAAGGTTTAAATAATCTCTTTGTAGTCTCCCGTTGGTTCGGAGACAGATTAAAAGTGTTGCGCGAAATGATACAGGTAACCTTTGTTGTCTCCTCTTATATGAGTACTCCATCCATCAGCCATAAGACGTCCACTGCTGGACATAAGCCTCCCATATGAATCTTCAATAAGAACGGTTGTAAGCGCTTGCATCCAGCGTGATCTTGCGATCTTAATGAGGTCATCACTCCAGCTTGTGAGTGGGCGTTCCTACGCTGCGCCTGCCGGTACGTGGTCTCCACTCAGCAACTTTTCAACCCTATCGGTCATCAGTCCTCCACGCTGTGTGCCCTGCCCATTGTCATTTCAGTTTCCTAATCCGTTGGGCTATGTCGGTAACTTGGGTTCTGCTATGGACATCCTCATTTCTGATTCAATCTCGCAGGAAGACTCCAAGCATAGCCCTCTCCATTTGTACTCTACTGCCCTTTTTTATAAGTCAACTGTTGTACATAGGCCTAAACAGTATGGTGATTGAGCCCAAATCCACCATCCGTCAGCCATAAAAAGTCCACTGCTGGACATAGTCCTCTCCTATGAATCTCCAAATCCACCACGCTGTATCAAGTATTTAGACTTCAATTAATTGTAAAAATAGGTGTTAATTCAGTCTAAATTATACCATGATAGCAAACAAAGTAGAAGTTCCTAACAGCAAGTATCTGTAGGTATTTAGATACTAGTCTAGTACTATTGTGTTTTTAAAAATGTATTCAGCGGTCTCCGACGTCTACGTTAGGCATAGTTCCAAGAAATAAAAGCTTAAATACCTACTCCTAATGCCTACACTCCTACATCCTTATCGATGTAGCGCGGTGGCGTTGACTTCACGTTTTCTCCTGCTCGCGCTATTGACTTGCCCTACTCGAGCAAGCAAGAAGGAATAGGAAGACCAATGCCTTTGTGCTTAGCCGATAAAACCCCAGGTCCGTAGCGGCCCGAAATGTTAATGAACATAGCGATTTACATTCAAAGTAGAGGGCTGGGAGCTACTAGTACTATTTCTATAGCTCGGAACTAAGTGTATGTTGTACGGACGAAATTTTATTCCTGTCCCTGTTGCCTTTGATACAGGAAATTAATGTTAGAGAGAGTGGGAAAATCTAGGAATCACATTTGCTGCGGTACGAGTATATTAATCTTAAGCTATTTAGGATTACTTGGATTGCTTTGGAACTGATTATTGAAGTAAACACTTTTTTGCACTTTTTGGGATGGGTAAAAATGTTAAACTCGCGTCAAGACACGTGACCTGATCAAATATTCGTAATACAGCGGCCGCTTGCCCGAGTGATTTGAGTGATATTGTATTTTACCACATAAGTGCCTACGCACTTTATGTGTTCAAGTTTTCACTTCTGCCAGCGCTCTCGGAGTGCAACCCGCTGTTTTTTATTTTATTTTTGTTACTAGCCCCTTTTTGTTGCTGGAATATCCTTTGTCGATACCACCTCGCTGCAGGGCAGGCATGGGTAGTTATGTAGCAGTCCCGCCGACTGGTCCATAACCCACTAAGCCCTGGGCGTTTTCCACCACAGCGCTTTTGGAGCTACACAAGAAGTATATTAACCAGTGGAGAGAGTGCGCGGGGCGGCCTCGCTCAACATCGATAGGCGCTTTAGTTGACAACCGACTAGGGATGCTCGATCCAGGTGCTTTGTATCGATATTTTCGATTGCAATGGATCGTATCGCAGTGTATCCATGCGCTTGTTTCGATACGATATTTTGGATCGATCCGATGTACCTAAAACAATAAACTTTATTGTTTTAGGTACATACCTAAAACAATAAACTTTATTGTTTTAGGTACATAAACAATACTTATTTACGTCGGTCAAACTATAAGTGGCAAAGTACACAGATATAATATTTTCTAGAGCCGCTCTTTGTTGAGACGATACGATTGTGTGGTTTCGATACGATATATTTTGATCCAGTATCGAGTCAATAGTTAAAAAGATGTGTTGTTGCGATACGATATTTTATTCAAAGTAGAACCAAGTCAAAAATATCTATATCGATATTTTTCTAGTAAAATTTTTGGCACAACTACAAGAACTGTTGTCATTGCGTCATTTTGGCGTCAGCCAATTACAGCCAGCGGAGCTTACCTCTTCCAACGCTTAAAATTGGTGACCTGTTGTTTCAACAAACACGGGGCCCACGCGCTCTCCAGTCTCCTCCATGGAGCTACAGGAATGCTTTCGCACCCATTCGCACCCCCGACTTTCCTTCGAATTGATGTAAGCTACTTTTAGATTTTTTGTTGACTAGCTGCGCCCCGCGGTGTTACCCGCGTTAGCCCGAAATAAAAATTAGCCTACGTGTTAATCCATAAGCTACCTTAATACCGTATTTCATCCAAATCGATTCATCAGTTTGTGCGCGAAAGAGTTACAAACATCCATACATGCTTACAAACATTCGTGTTTAAAATATTATTTTTATTTTTTTAAGTTATTAGCAAAAATTTCAATAAAATCTATATGAAATCTATTTCAGCACTACCCAGTAAAAAGTTATGCGTGATCATACATAAAAAATAGAATTATACACGTTGACTCTAGTAAACCTCTTCTGTTATTAATCGGCCTGAAATAGCTTGAATTTTCGACTAAGAAGTAACTACGAATAGTAAAGACAAGAACTTAAGAAAATATTTTAATCTAGGCCTTCGGAAGGTCCCGTCGCATTGTAGATAAGTATAGGTAGGTCCACGACAGACAATTACCGAAGAACTATACAACATAGCTAGCTATAAATTCAAACTAATCGACTATTAGCCCTAGGTAGCATAGCAAGTAGGCACGGAATAAATATAGCGGTGGAAGCGGCGTGAATCCATTTCCTGTGTTTACAAAAACTTGAACGGAATGTCGCGTTTATGCCGTTTTTTAACGTTTATAAATGTATAGACTTTTGTAAGAAAAGTGACGTCACGACCCCCACTTCCAAACTTTGACAAGATTTATCTTCGTCATTTGTTGTTTAGTCGACAAAGGGAAAAATACGTGTTCTATAACTCTATAAAATTTAACTTGATCTCTGCGACAGCTGTCAGAAAAATCACGCCTATGAAGTCCTAAATTTCTTAATAGTACAGACAGTATCTGTCAATGTCATACTTTATGGGCATGCCGATTAGTGATGGGCGACGGATGATCGTGACCACAGAGTTTTAGATAGAGTTTTAATTAAAATATTGATAGTTTATACTGACAATATTTTAAATAAAACTTAATTCATCATTAATTTTATTGTATAAACTATCTACTATAATTTCATAACATTTTTTACATGTGTAATCAAATTAAACCCGATTATATGTGACATTAGCATCGATAATAGTGAAAAACGTCGATAAATACTATCTTTACATTATTATGAATATTTAATTAATATCATAACATTATTTACATGTGTACATACTTGATCTTAAATAATAGTCCTACTAATATTATAAACGCGAAAGTTTGTGAGGATGGATGGATGGATGGATGGATGGATGGATGGATGGATGGATGGATGGATGGATGGATGTATGGATGTTTGTTACTCTTTCACGCAAAAACTACAGAACGGATTGAGATGAAACTTTGTAATAATATAGCTTATACATCAGAATAACACATATTGTATGTCCGTTAGGACAAACTGTTGTGTCTATAATTTATTATAATATAACACCTTTATGTACACAGTTTTAAACAATAAACGTTATCTTATCTTATCTTATCTTATCTTATCATAGGCTACAATTTATAAAGATATTTTGTGAATTGTCCAAAATATAACGATATATGTTGAGTAAGTAGGAAAATTGTGCCATCTGCGAGCTACAAAATAAACAACTGTCGATCGAATATCTGTCAAATCAATCGACGAGCAGTCCTTGGATATCATCATACTGATAATATATTATCCTTACTATTTTAATATCATAAATGCGAAAGTAACTCTGTCTGTCTGTCTATCTGTCTGTCTGTCGCGCTTTCACGCCAAAACTAATGAACCGATCTCAATGAAATTTGGTACACAGATAATCTAGAGCCTGAGAAAGGACAAAGGCTACATTTTATCCCGAAAATTGCATAATTCCCGTTGGATAGGACAAAATCTTGCGTTAGCAAAACTGTCACCTATCACAACGACGCTAAAAGGCCCAATTTTGAATACACCATCGTAATTATAACAGTTAATTAGACTATTTCTGTTTCTTTTTGACCTTCGGAATTCGATAGAGAGAACACTTTTTACGTTGCTATTAAATTTACGATGGCGCATTAATTATTGGGTTGATTGAGCCTAACATGGATTCACAAAACGTAATTAGATGACAGGTGACATACATTGACTGCAGACTTTTATAAATGTCTCGCTTAGCATAGCAAAGGGACAAATTGTCTTTCCACCATTATAGCTCCTCGAAGAGGAAATAAAGTATGAATTGACAATAATAACTGACATTAAAATTGGACAAAATAGTTTTTCCTTTGCCATGCTACATATTACAATGACGTTTAATACTGGGCCGTCATTTCGTCTGACATTAAAAATATTTTTAAATATACCACCATTAGAGGTTAAACATATTTCTTTATTCTACCTTTATGGTAGAGAATCCATGCTAATATACGAAGAAACGGATCGACTTGATTTTTAAAAGTAGTATGGCATGAGTATGAATATCTTGACACTAAGGTTATTAACCTTGATTCTGAGTTGTGACCTTGACACGAACATAAATTTCTGTTGGGTTGGTTAGGATTGAACAGTGATAAAAGTGCAGCCCGGCTCAGTTGCGGCACTCCTCATGAGGCACGCAACTTGCCGGTCAGCCTCTATGCTGCTATATTTAAAAACTCCAGAAAATCGGCCTAACCTCGAGTGCAAACTTCTAAACTGCCTAGGGGGAAAAGACCAAAAAGAATCGGGAGACTTCGAGCGCCGCCTTCTCAGCTGTCTCAGAAAAAACCCAGAGAAGCGGCTCTACCTGAGATTCCCGCGCCGCCCATAGGCCTCGGCTACTAAGTTCTCCTGCCATGACAAGGCGGAAACCTATGGGCGGGTACACTCTAACCTTATCTTAATCAACAGAAGCATTTATAAGTATAAGGTATTTTGATATCGGGATAGGTCTGAACAGTGACAACAAGGTGCAAGGTACTTGATTTTTTTACAGAGCAAGTGCTTAAGTGATTAACTACCACTAAATACAGACTTATAATATAAAACTTCATAAACTACTACTACATAACAAGCAATTGAATCATCCACAGACCCTTGAAGGTCTAAAGATATTCTAAATGCTCAAGCCCACTGCCAGTTAGCAGCGGTCCCAACATGCTGGCAGCATTGCCAATCAGTTTGGCAATGCTGCTTATACGTTGAGCCAAATAAAAACCAGCATTTTGGTCACGCGGCGGGTACATGAGACGCTCAGAAAGACGTTTGAAAACAAGATGAGCTCCCGGCCAACACGCGCACAATGTCTCAATTTCAAACGGCTCAAATATGTAACCACTGCCGAGGTTAGCATATTTGCGCCGTTTGTGCTGCTCCGCTGACGGCTCCAAAGTATCGACGCAAGTCGCGTCCCATACTAAGGGCCGTCTACACTTCCATGGGACCAGCTTCATACCGTCAGGCCTTTTGCCATCACCACGCGCAAACCCATTCGGTTAGAGTACGGCTGCAATATTGGCGGTCACAAAAGCCCTGCGTATGACATCGTTCACAATGGCGTGGCAACTAATTCGACCAGCGCTTCTTGACTAAGAAAGACGGTGGTGACCAAGCTGGTCAACTAGGGTTCTTGAATAGGTGAGAGCGCTCAGCTATGTGCGGCGCAGCAGCAAGGTGGGTCGACTATCTCGGCGATATCATCAATACCGCCGGTCGAGCCTGGTCACGACCGGCAAAGAGCAGAGGCAGATGGCACTGCAAGAGAGAGGCCTATACCCAACAGTGGGTCAAAGAAAGCTGCGGATGATAACTATGACGTTACTACTATATTATGACGCGGGCAAAGCCGCGGGTAGAAGCTAGTAAGTAAATAAAATCCAATTTCTCACCTTCAACTACTCATTCGATTTCATTACAACATTGTTTGAAAATCGATTTTTTCCTCCACTATCTCAACTCTAAAAATGTCAATCTTCTATGGCAATGTCACTGTCGCAGAGATCAAGTTTATATATAACGGGACAATAGCTTTAAGTTTATTTTTAAATAGTGCCACTTAGTATAATTTCGAAGGACTAGGAATGGTAGTGGTAACATTCCTGGGGTAACGCTTGTAACAAACGCTGCTGATTGGTTCAAAGGAAAATGCGATGATGACGTGTGAGATGTCACTTGAGAGTGGTAAGGAGAGCTGGTTCGGAGTGGTTACGGTGAACTGTGTTTAGAACGGCTCGAGTTGTGATTCTTGATGAAATGGTGGCAGCGTGCGTTACGCTGCGGAACGCCATGTCCTTCGTTTAAAGTTTTCTCTATAATTGTAGTCATACGTAATCTTCTGTGAAATAAACTGATTGTTCGTGACGTCGCAATTTATCTCCTCGCCCGCTTAACCCACGTCACGCCACACTGAAGTATTGTTGGGTCAGATGGTATAAAATCATTACCACATTGAATCACCATAACTGATGGATCACCTTTTATGGATTCGACATATATATTTTTTGATAATCTAACTCACGAACTAATCAATATATTGTTTTTTATTACCCAGTCATTATGCTTATTGCTGTGAATTGAGATATCTGGCCTGTAAAAACATAGCAACGCTAAGCGCAATTGTAATTGCACATCTTTACTATGAATATCTAAGAGTACCCCAAATTAACATTCTACGAATTTACAATCCAACGACAGGGACGGGTTCAGGGTACAATGTACGCCATTAAAACGAAATTGCCTAACCCCGGCCCATGTTACCCTTGTTATGGAATGCCGGCCCTGGATTCCCGAACTGTTATGTCAGTGGTGATTTACCTCATAATTTAAATTAGTTTATGTTGGCTTTAATGTGGAAGGTATTGCTTTTATGTTTGAGGTTTGCTACGAATTATGCGGGGACTAAGTGTAATTTTTGGTAGTGCAAACTTAAAGGAAAATTGACGCAATTTAATAATTTTGACCTACTCCCAAAAAGGAGTAGGTACTATGTTCATCTGTATGTATTTTTTCATGTGCAATTGTTCATCGATATTTTCGCCAATTGTGAACCGATTTAAAAAATCATCACCATTTCAGCCATAGGACGTTCACTGCTGGACATAGGCCTCCCATAATGATTTCCAATAAGACCGGTTGATAGCGGCTTGCATCCAGCGCGATCCTGCGGTCCTAATGAGGTCATCCGTCCACCTTGTGGGTGGACGTCCTACGCTGCGCTTGCCGGTACGTGCTCTCCTCTCGAGAACTTTTCAATAGATTCAGATCTAAAAAATGATATTTGTTAATTTATTATATTTTTTATTTCGAAAGGGACCACCCACTTAAATTTTATCAAAGTCGGCAGTGCCGTTTTTGAAACACTAACAATAATGTGAAAAATACTACATGTTTGAATCGATTCGTGCGACTGCGAACTATTCGAATTATGTAGGTACCCGGTAGAAGCCGGTCATGTCATTGGAGAAAAAATTTATACGATACGTACGAAGCGGTTTGACTAAACATTTTTGATTCGTGCCGCCAGGGAATGGAACAGTCTTCCTGCTTTCCTGTTCCAAATCCAAAGAGATATAATCGAAAGCTTTTCAAGGTCTGAGTGAATAGGTAGTGTATGCCAAAATGTTTGTTTCGGCCTATACTTGATATTTACGTTAAAAAACAGTAAGTGGTAATTTTACAGACTCACAGATTAAAAATAAAATTGCAACAAATCCTTATTCGTGATTTAATATACCATTTTTGCTATCAAAGCTCGCAGGCGCGCGGCGATGCGTTCACACTATCCCATTAAGGAGCTGCTATTGTCTTGGTATTATTCTAGTCTAGATGCTGGATTGCTCGCGCTGGAGTGTTAGTGCATTTGCTTGTTTAAAACGGAGCTTTCACAGTTATGCACTATGATTTCACTTACACGTGTTTGAAGAACGCCGCTCTATACGGTTTACTGAAGGCTTTGTTTTTAAACCTGCATCTAAACTTGTAGCAAATTTAAAAAAGGAGGAGGTAGGTACTATAGGTATGTTCGTATGTATGTATTTTTTGTGCGTCGATATTTGCTCCAATTGTGAAAACTTCACGACGGTGAACCGATTTAAAAAAAATTGAAAGTTTTGAAAAAGTATACGTCTATACGTCCGAGATGGTACCATTTAAATTTTATCGGAACTGGCTGAGTCATTTTTTAGGGTTCCGTACCTCAAAGGGAAAAAACGGAACCCTTATAGGATCACTTTGTTGTCTGTCTGTCCGTCTGTCCGTCTGTCCGTCTGTCCGTCTGTCCGTCTGTCCGTCTGTCCGTCTGTCCGTCTGTCCGTCTGTCCGTCTGTCCGTCTGTCCGTCTGTCCGTCTGTCCGTCTGTCCGTCTGTCCGTCTGTCCGTCTGTCCGCCTGTCCGTCTGTGTGTATGTCAAGACTCTTTATCTCGGGAACGCGTAAAGATATCGAGTTGAAATTTAAACTATATACGCAAACTTATAAATTCTTGCAGTTGTGTAAAAGAAAAGCTTCTCAGTTACCGTATAAAAAAGTTAGAGCCGTTTATGTCGTAAAAAAACGCATATTTCAACGCTCACAAAATCAAAACCTACAGGGTACTTCCCGTTGACATAGAACTATGAAATTTGGCGAAGAGCATTGTCTCAGAGTACGCATATAGGAATAAATCTGAAAACTGTACATTTTTATTTAAATCACATAAAAATAGGGCCTCAAAATTCACAAAATGTTCACAAAAAAATATGGGTTTCAAATTCAAAGTGAGTAAATCATATCGTGTAAGGTATCATACGAGTATAAAATAACTTCATTAGCACATGCTAAAACAGATTTTTAATTATTTTAACAATATGTTTGTACGGAACCCTCGATGTGCGAGCCTGACTCGCACTTGTCCAGTTTTTATAAATCAACAATTATGTCCGATCGATTTGTGTTTGACTAGTTTAGGCTGTAGGCTGTTCAAAGGCCCGTGTACTGTATATTCTAATTCCATCTTCGAGCGCTCAAAGAATTCCATCCATTAATGTAGTCATGTCAGAGGCCATTGGGTGGCTTAAAAGCTCTGACACCAGGGCTAGCCAGGCGGCCTAAACGAACTTATCTATCAATTTATTCATATATCCATCCGGGCGGATAATATTCTTATTCTAATAAATGAAACTTACTATCAATCTAGTTTTTTTAAACTCAACTGAAAAGAGCTGAAAACTTTATAACAACTAACCGATTTCGATGAAACTCAGCAAAGTACAGTCCACAACATTCATACAAAAAAAAACAAAATCAAAATCTGTTCATCCGTTCTGGAGCTACGATGCCACAGACACAAACACGTCAAACTTACCCTCCGTTTTTCGTTAGAGAGTCTAAATAGAAACATTGAAACGAATTTCAAAAATATTCACGGCGCTAGAGACGGAAACACTCCAACTTGCACACTAAAAATGAATTAGCTTATTTTTCATAACTTTGTTTTCTTGTTGAATTTTATATTTCAGGGAGCTGCTAATGAGGCTGCTTCATTAGAACCTCTCTCAGAGGAAAGCTAAAGTTTCTATGTCTGTTTGTATTTTCTTAGTTAAGACTTTAGTGAAACAAATATTAAAAAAAAAACCTATTACTCCTGATTAAAATTGGGTGTGTTTGAGATTTACTCGTATGCTTAGGTATAGCATAGTATTATTATGGATATAATAATTATTCCTTCGATATTATCATCATCAGGGTCAACAATATAAAATTAGCTATTAAAATAATTATTGTTTTTTCTTGAATTATTGTGTTCTTCGTCTTTAAACAAATAATCCGTCGCATAATCCGACCGTACTCTTGCAATCATTATGGCTATTTTATAATGATTATTTTTAAGAATTTCAGGGTCTAAAATTTATTAAGAAAAGTTACTTTAAAAATCATTATTTACGTAGCAGTTTCATGTAATAATATCATGTTTGTGTATGTTCTTCGTTTTTAAACTCACAGATAATCCGCCGTGTAGTCCGAATCAGACCAATGGCGTTTCTGTTACTAAATTCATAATTAGATATAAATAAAAGTTGTCCTTAATAATAAATAAGTAATCCTAAATAAATATTAGGGGACATCTTACACGTACCCTAAACTAAGCAAAACTTAAATTGTGATATGGCTGCCAGAGACTTATATTGTGCTATTGTTTTTTTTTTAGCTGTTTTAACTGTTATTTTTGACGATGCCATTGCAGACTTGCAGACATTTCAGTACAGTATTTTTGACATTAATTGTTTTTTTGTAATATTGTATTTGTAATTTTATGTAATGTGCCGAATTTTAGTTAATTTATTATAACATCATCCATCCATCATCCATCCATCCATCAGCCAAAAGACGTCCACTGCTGGACATAGGCCTCCCCTATGGATCTCCAATAAGACCGGTTGATAGCGGCTTGCATCCAGCGCGATCCTGCGGCCTTAATGAGGTCATCTGTCCACCTTGTGAGTGGACGTCCTACGCTGCGCTTGCCGCTACGTGGTCTCCACTCGAGAACTTTTCGACTCCACTGGTCATCAGTTCTCCGCGCTATGTGTCCTGCCCATTGCCATTTCAACCTGCTAATCCGTTGGGCTATGTCGGTAACTTTGGTTCTTCTACGGATCTCCTCATTTCTGATTCGATCACGCAGAGAGACTCCGAGCATAGCCCTCTCCATAGCTCGTTGGGCTACTTGGAGCTTACTAATAAGGCCCATAACATCATGCCTAATAATTCAATTCAATTGAGTACATAATTAATAATTGTTATTTTTACGATTCGTATGGCGTTGCTCATGGTATATTTTAGTATACCAACGTATACAAATAACCTTACTGAAAATAAATGATTATCTATCTGTATACATACTACACATAAATATTTTTAAATACATACTTATTTAAATAGTACCTATACCCGAAGTTAGGGTCACTAACCTATGAGCCACCGAGCTCGTCTTAATCACCCAGCCGCGTCTTGGCATATTACAGGCAAGCAGATAGCCCTGTATAGAGATACTCGTAACTGGTAAGTGTAATGGAGGCCCAGAAGCAAGTGTGTCACCGTCCCACCTTGTTAAGATGTAAAGGCCCTCGTAGTCGGCGTCAGGTGGCAAGTGCTCGTTACGTCGCACAATTTTCTTTTCATTACCTCGATGTCACGTGTCTTTATGAAACGAGGTGGTACCTGTTTTGGCCGGATGTGTAGTGCGCATTTGCCAGATAAGGTATCAATGTGTTATAGTGCTTTCTGCATTCTGAATTCAAACATAATATACATGATGACTGGAAAAACAATAATTTTGGTTTATTTTTCTTTTGTGAATCAAACAATAAAGACAAAAATCGTCATAGCTCTTCAAATTTCGGGAGTGCGGGTCACTACATTACTTAAGTATGTAAAATTTGTAGCTAGGAGAACGATCACGTGAAAACGGTAAGTAAGTAAAAAAAACCGGACAACTGCAAGTCAGGCTCGCACATCGAGGGTTCCGTACAAATTCAAAAATATTCACAAAATTGGGAAGTAAGTTGTTCAAATCTCTATACTATCGAGAAAAAGTTTTTTTTTCACTTTTCTCGTCTTACATCAAAAATCACACATTTTTAAAATAATTCAAAACCTGTTTTAGCATGTGCTAATGAAGTTCTTTTATATGATACCATACATGATACGATTTACTTACTTTGAATTTTGAACCCATATTTTGTGATTTTTGAGCCCTATTTTTTTGTTATTTAAATAAAAATATACAGTTTTCAGATTTATTTCTATATGTGTACTCTAAGACAATGTTTCTCGCCAAATTTCATAGTTCTATATCAACGGGAAGTACCCTGTAGGTTTTGATATTTGTGAGTGTCGAAATATGCGGTTTTTTACGACAGAAACGACTTTAACTTTTTTAAACTAATAGGTTTTTCTTTTACACAACTGCAAGAGGTCTTAGATAAACGTATACAGTTTAAATTTCAGCTCGACTACAGGCCTTTGACATGATTAAACGGTCAAAACAACCGGGACCTACAATTTAACGTGTCATCTGAGCCACGGTAGCACTCAGTTGTAAATGCCACCCACGATTACCCATCCGAAAACTAACCGTGCTAAATGTTGCTTAACTTCGATGATCGCTAACGAACACCTAGTCAAACAACGCTATAAACGCTACTTAATAATCGGCTAAGTGCAAGCCGGACTCGCGCACGAATGGTTCCGTACAGTATGGAAGCCCCCCTTAATACATTTTATTTTAATTTACATATTTATTTATGTAGGGAATATATATTTAATATTCTGTGCATATTTCAAGCATCTTCCTGTTGTCGTTATTATTATCAAGCAAAAAAATAATCTTTCTTGTAAGGGAGGCCCCCTTAATTAATTATTTTATTTTTACTGAATTATTCATATTTGAAGTGATTATTTAATTATATTTTCGGTTTATTGTATGGGAGCGAATAAATATTTATTTATTTCTGTTTTTAGTAATTGTAGTAATAGCTATAAACGTTCATGAAATACGGCCTGGAGACAATACGGCCTGGAGACAGACAGATAGACATACCGACGGACAGCGGAGCCTTAGTTTAGTAATAGGGTCCCGTTTTTACCCTTTGGGTACGGAACCCTAAAAACTCAGACAGTCTACACAAACTCACTTTCAGTAGGCAAAGACTCAACTCATCTCTACCCTCGCACATATTTTAATAACTTAAAAACCTACTTCTCATTAAAATGTTGCTCAATTAAATATCCGGTTACTCAAGTCTGTTTATTCGTAGTTTCATAAAATTGTACGATTTCGTATACGTAAACAAGACTCCCTAGCTAAGGAAGGCTTTAATGAAAAGTAAACATATTTACATTTGTTTTGCGAAACATCTGGAATTATTTATTTGAAGGATAATTGTCTTTGTAGAGCTTTTTGTATTGTTGCGAAGGCGGAAATTTATTACAGCTGATTAAGGTATCGATAAATTATTCTTTTTTATTAAAATCTTTACTTTTAGATGAAATAATTTGTCTTTTTTTAACGCGATTAAGTCCACTATTTACCAAAACTCGTCTAATGGTAAGCGACGTTGTGGTCGAACATAAAACACACAAACTTAAAAGATACCTATATACTCTGATCTTGAAAAGCTCTAGATAATATTTCTTACCTATAATCTTTTATCAACCTAATTGCTATGTTTTTACAGATATTTTTGAGAAAAAGTCAGTTAAGTCGTGTACAACTATTTTATTTATTTTATTACATTTATTCTGAAATAAGTACTTTATGAAATAAACATTACTTTGCAGCAGTATATCGTATCAATATAGCGTAGCAAAACAGCGTAGCAAATCAGCGTAGCAAAACAGCGCAGCAAAACAGCGTAGCAATTAAGCGTAGCAATACTACGTGGCAATAAAGCGTAGCAATTCAGCATAGCAATACAGCGTAGCAATACAGCGTAGCGATACAGCGTAGCAAAACAGCGTAGCAATACAGCATGGCGGTACAGCGTTGAAATATAGCTTAGCAATACAGCAAAGCCATACAGCCCACGTAGTGATTAATTCCTCTATGATACAGCGTAGTAATTCAGCGTAGCAAATAGCTCTTTTGATTTAAGAATGTCTATGACAAATATCATGAATTATTCTACAGTCTGAATGCCTTGAGTTCAGCTTAAACAGTGTAGTAATAAAGTGTGGGAATAAAGAAAAACACAGTTTCTGGTTGCTGGAGTATTTTAAACAGCATTAATATAAATAGCAAAAACTTACCCCTAGGATTCCATTTGATATAATCCACTAATCCTTCCATCATCAGGAGGATTCGTCTCCAGCCGAGCTAATTATACGGAGCCGGGTAAAATATGGACAGCAACGTTTTACAATTCATGTAATGCGGCACATTTACCTCTGAGTGCTTGTTTTGCATAGACTCTGAAATAGCTGCAGAGCTTCAAATGCACAGAATGAAACAAAAACAATGAAATTTACTGATCTACGAGTATGTCAATCTATACTAATACTAATAT
Source organism: Hypomecis punctinalis (assembly GCA_949316475.1). NCBI lineage: Eukaryota > Metazoa > Arthropoda > Insecta > Lepidoptera > Geometridae > Hypomecis > Hypomecis punctinalis. Next base: position 1,634,183 of record OX438811.1, read on the forward strand.
ACTAATAATATTATAAAGAGGAAAGATTTGTTTGTTTGTTTGTAATGAATAGGCTCCGAAACTACTGGACCGATTTCAAAAATTCTTTCACCTTTGGAAAGCTACATTATCCCCAAGTAACATAGGCTATATTATATTTAAAAAAAAAAATTAGGGATCCTTACTAAAACTCCAATAATGTAACATAAGGTGTAAAAAAAGACCTGAAAAATTCCTTACGTCGCGTGCGCTGCGAAAACTATTGATGATGGAATAAAATAATGTACTACGACTTTATAGAACACACCATAATTTACAAAAAATGTCGGGACAGCATATATCTAAATATTATAGTTAAGCCGTAATAACTGTTCTTTCATTCTTAAAAATTAATTGAAATACCGTCGCAGGAAAAGGATCTTAATTTGTATCTTGGTATTAATCCTTATCAAAATAAATTATTTCATATTCAAGACTGTTTCAATAGCTTTATGCAACTTTTTAAATTATTTAATTCAGACATTTTATTACATATATATTATATTACGAGTTCAAAAATGTAAGTATTATATAAGTTTCGTTTCGCCGCTCACTCCGCTTGGCAATTCATGTACTTTGTACAATGTACAAGTACATAATACAAAATTCACTTCGAGCAAATATCTATAGAGTCACAATCGTGAAAAAAGTGTCCGAGCCAAAATCTTGCCCAAGACACGTAGTGGGCAGGCTTTTTAGTTAGTCGTAAGGCGATTCCAAGCCGACTACAACGCCGCGCGATGCCAAAGTGCTCGGTTACAGGCACTTATTAGGTGACATAACGTCGAGATTCGAGGAAACGGGTCATTGAGAATTGAGAAGGGTGCTTGGGCCATATCCACCACCAGTGCCAGGGCCCAGTGTGGGTTGGTGCAGATTGCCACACAATATTTTCCTTTGCCGAAAAGCCAATGATTTGAAATTCCGTACATAAGTTACAAAGAAACTCATTGATACAGGATCGGGATTTGAACCCACCACCTCACGATTGTAGGACAGGCGTTACTACCACTAGACCACCAAAGTTATATATCTCTGCCATTAGTGTGTCGATTTATGTTTTATTGGTAGTAAATAGGTATGCAGTGGCGTAGCGTGCCTTTGAGGAGCCCAGAATCAAACATAGTTGGGGAGCCCAAATCAGTCATTTCTCACAAAAGAAACAAATATCCTTGCATTAAATTGAAATCTATTATATAAAAGGCTTCCCTGAGTGACTGACTGACAGACAGCCTACAGCCCAAACCGCTTAAGATATGAGCTTGAAATTTGGAATATAGGTACTTTGAACGACGTAATGGAGCACTAAGGACCAAAATTTTGAACTTTCGACCTCTAAGGGGGTAAAATGGGCCCTTTTCGTTTGTATGTAACTTTTTATTCCCTGTACCGATTGACTTAAAACTTTGTATATATGCTTTTCAAACAAAATAAAAGTTACGTTTTTTCCTGTTTTTCCGAATTTTCCTCATCTAAGGGGTCAAATAAGGTCCCAAAGTTGGTGAAAAAAGCGTCAATTACATCGAACCAGCTGAACGGTTATGGTTGAAAATTGGTATGAAGGAAGCACTCAGCATGTTTTAATAGAGTAACTTATAAAATCCAGGAAAATCTATAAGGTTCCTTAGGGTTACGCAAAATTAATAAGTGTAGGCTGCAGCCCAAACCGCTGAAGATATGAGCTTGAAATTTGGGATATAGGTACATTGAACGACGTAATGAAGCACAAAGGACGAAAATTTTGAACTTTCGACCTCTAAGGGGGTAAAATGGGCCCTTTTCGTTTGTATGTAACTTTTTATTCCCTGTACCGATTTACTTGAAACTTTGTATACATGCTTTCCAAACAAAATAAAAGTCACGTTTTTTCCTGCTTCTCCGAATTTTCTTCATCTAAGGGGTCAAATAAGGTCCCAAAGTTGGTGAAAAAAGCGTCAATTACATCGAACCAGCTGAACGGTTATGGTTGAAAATTGGTATGAAGGAAGCACACAGCATGTTTTAATAGAGAAACTAATAAAATCCAGGAAAATCTATAAGGTTCCTTAGGGATACGCAAAATTAATAAGTTTAGGCTACAGCCCAAACCGCTGTAGATACTAGCTTGAAATTTGGAATATACGTACATCGTACGACATAATGAAGTACTAAGGATGAAAAACGTACCCAACTCTAACTTACGGGGTAAAACGGGCCCTTTTTGTTTGCATGTAACTTCTTATTCCCTGTACCGATTGACATGAAACTTTGTATAGATGCTTTTGAGACTAAATAAAAAATATGGCTGTACCTGTTTTCTAAATTTTCCTTAAAAAAATCCTTAGGGGTCAGATACGTCCGAAAACTTCAATGCGCTTTTTTAAATAATGTAGTATCTAGGATTATGATAATGATTGTTTATCTTTAAATGGGGCAAAATGGGTCCCCAAAAGTTTACGATTTTTTTTTATTTTGTGAGCCAAGAGTCTTAAGCTTAGCGCACGTATGGATCAATATAGGTATTTTACTATGGGATCAACCCTGACAAGCGAAAATTACCTACATTTTCCATACAATTTGTCGCGGGTCGATGAACTTTTTGTGTTGAACAGCTGATTTTATTCACGTGCTTTACGGGGGGGTTGGTACCATTGTAAAAGTTAATCAAATTATGAGTATAATAGCATCCTAGAATATGCCTGACTAGAATTACGACTTGTGTGTCATTTTTTCATTTGCCTGGAAAATTAAATTTCTAATGACTTAATGAAACATGTCGAATACCTGTACCGGCCTTAATTAATAGTGCACTACTGAAAATAGGTACTACGGATAGCACTACGGATAATAGAAACAGGTGGGTCTTAAGATGAACATGGACAAGACGAAAGTCATGTGTAATTCCCATGTTTTACCTACCCCGATTTCTGTTGGAAACTCGGTTCTTGAAGTCGTTGACTCGTACGTCTACCTAGGACAAGTAGTCCAGTTAGGGAGGTCCGACTTCAACAAAGAGGCCAATCGACGAATTCAACTCGGCTGGCAGCGTTCGGAAAAGTGCGTAGTGTCTTCTCGTCCGACATACCTCAGTGCCTCAAGTCGAAAGTTTTCGACCAGTGTGTGTTGCCAGTGATGACTTATGGCACAGAAACGTGGTCTCTCACTATGGGCCTTATTAGTAAGCTCCAAGTAGCCCAACGAGCTATGGAGAGGGCTATGCTTGGAGTCTCTCTGCGAGATCGAATCATTAATGAGGAGATCCGTAGAAGAACCAAAGTTACCGACATAGCCCAACGGATTGGCAAGTTGAAATGGCAATGGGCAGGGCACATAGCGCGGAGGGCTGATGACCGTTGGGGTCGAAAAGTTCTCGAGTGGAGACCATGTACCGGCAAGCGCAGCGTAGGACGTCCACCCACAAGGTGGACGGATGACCTCATTAAGGCCGCAGGATCGCGCTGGATACAAGCCGCTTCCAACCGGTCTTATTGGAGATCCATAGGGAAGGCCTATGTCCAGCAGTGGACGTCCTGCGGCTGATGGATGACTGAAAATAGGCCTATCCGCGAAGGGTAATTGGGCCATATCCATCACGCCGGCCAAGCATCGGTTGCTGAATTCACATACGACATTGATTTTTTCTACGTACGTACAGGTTGCCTCAATGTTTTCCAGCAAAGAAAAGTGAAATTTCTTACATAGTTACTCATACAATTATTATTATTGGCTCCCTCGGTGGCTCAGTGGTTGACCCTGACTCCTGGGTCAAAGAGGCGTGGGTTTGATTACCAGGGCAAATATTTATGTGCTGTTCATATGTGTTTGCTCTGTGTCTGAGTGTTATTAATGTATTTTTATTTATTTATTTAACACTTTATTGCACACTATTTGTACAAAAGGAGGACTTAACGCTAAACAACATTATCTGCCAGTCAACCTACATGTATAAATAAATAAATAAATATATCTTTATTGTACACAGAAACACAGTACAGAAACTATACAATATGCTGTACAATGGCGGCCTTATCGCCTTTGGCGATTTCTACCAGGCAACCTTTGGATGGACTGGAATTATTCTAAAAATAGGAGTATGGTCAGTGGTGTATACAATACAGTACATACATTGAAATACATGTATATGTAATATATCAGTCTCTGCCAGCCAAATCACAAACTTTGCTTAGTTTGGGATCAGAGACCGTGTGTGAGATGTCCTCCAATATTTATTTTATATATTTATTTATTATTGAGTTAATTTCAGAAATTCGGCAATTTATCATCCAAAAGTTCACGTATGTACTCTGTAATAAACTTTAGATACAACTAAATTAAATAACCAAATACTGAGACAATTCAGGCTAAACCGTAGGCATTATTTTGCAAGTAATACAATAATAGGCCCAACAACAACATAAAAAGTGTTCTCTCTATCGAATGCTTAAAGTGAAAATGAAACAGATATAATTATGATAATTAGCTATTATAATTACGATGGCGCCTTCATAATCGAGCCTAATGCGGGCTTAACCACGAGCTACTATTATTTTAAGTAACTGCCAAGAAAACGCGGGCCTAACTGTGGGTTTTTATCATTTTAAGCAGTTACGAAAATAACGCGGGCCAGACCGTGGGCTATTATCATTACAAGCAATACAAAAACGCAGGCTAACGGCATGCTATTATAATTTTAAGGATTTATTAAGACAACACGGGCCAGACCGCGAACTATTAGATATTATTATAAGCAAATGCCAAGATAACGCGGGTTGAACCACGGGCTGTTATTTTAATTAAGTAAGTATTAAAACAACGTGGGCCAAACTGTGGGTTATTATCTTTGTAAGTACCTAATTATTAACACAACGCGAGCTAAACCGAGGGCTTTTATCATTTTGAGCAAGTACTAAGACAATACGGGCCAGACCATGGGCTATTATCATTGTAAGTAATACGACAATGCAGGCCAAACGGCGAGCTTTTATAATTTTAAGCAAGTATTAAGACATCGCAGTCCATGCTGCGTGCTATAAATAACCATCTTAAGCAAGTACTAACAATACGCGGGCCAAACCGTGATCTATTATCATTATAGGCAAATACTGTTACAATTTTGACCAAACCGTGGGCATTATCCTTGCAAGTAATTTTAAGCAAGTATTAAGACAACGCGGGCCAAATTGCGGACTATTAGATATTATTATAAGCATGTACAAAGACAACGTAGATCAAACCCCGGGCTCTTTTCATTTTAAGTAAGTACCTATGTACTAAGACAACGCGGGCGAAGCCGCGGGTTTTAAGCTAGTAAATATATACCGTCTTACCGCAAAAGATTTAAACACTGTTTAGCCGTAAAATTTGTACTGTTAAACGTTGTCTAAAGCCTGCGTAAAACTTTAGTGGTAAGACGGTTATTTATAAGTTGTCACTTCCTCCTAGAAATTGAGCTAGCCAAACAATTCAGATGAAATATACACTTTTCTTGCCTTTTATTTCAGGAAATTGATAATTGATAATGAATAGAATATAATTACCTATATCAGCTAAGTAAGTCTAGCTGAAGACGATTTCAGTTGTTATAAAATTTCTGCCTCTTAGGACAACTTTTGGAAGAATGCTTAACCCGGGAAAAAAAGAGATGATTTTTTTCGGGAAGCACGAGATTAAGTGACATTGTGGATAACATTTTACTAGGTTTTGCTTACACACGTTAAGGCCCCTGTAGCCCGGGAGCCCCGTATTATTGACACGGCTGATACTGCGGTAGCTACGCCCCTGCACATAGTATGTGAAACGAATTGTCGACCTTAAAGTTCTCGAATGTAGTCAATGTATTGGCAAGTGTAGCGAAGGTCTTCACGTGAATCTAAGATCTGGTCGTGACGTCCGGAACACGTGGATGCCAGCGCTTCGATTCCTTCCATCACAGCTGTTTGGGTTAGCAAGTTGAAGAGGCCTTAGGTAGGGCACACAATTTGTAGAAGTAGAACTGATGTCCAATGTTTTTCAAAATTCTCGAGTGAAGACAAGATCAAGAAACTAACTTACATGGATAGAATGTATAGACTGTGGGTCTGTAATATTTTAACGTCGCTTTCATTCTCATCATTGTCATTTTCTGAAATCAGGGCTATATATTATGTACAGCCACCCAACACATACGAACTCACTTATATTTAGATATGCCAATACCTACTATCTCTTTTTCATAAACTTCGAACAGTTTAAGACTACGGAAACTCTCGCGATTTGGGTAGGTTTTAACTCATCATAATGGTTCATCCGGTATGTCTAGCATGTGTGTGGCGCATACCTACATTACGTGGTAAGTATATGTATAGCCAATCATACCCGGGCAAAGCCGGGACGGGCAGCTAGTTGATTGATAAGCTCGTATTGAAGAACATTTTGTTGCAGATTTTTTTGTTGCGATTAATAAACTTACTAGTGTAACTTTTGTGACTCGTAATCGTGATGTTTTTATAGTTTTTTTTTCTTTCAGACAACTTTTAGACCACAAAGTAATCAATTTGTATCAAAATTCAAATTTTGCCAACACGAACCAGATGAGTCTGAACTCTAGTTTAAAGTAAAGTAAAGTTACACGTTCTATCATTAAATCCTTGTTTCAACTTGATTTTTTTATTGATAGGTATGAATAGCGATGACCGAAGGCGCAACGTGTGGCGACCGTGAGGTGACAAGGCGATGTCGCAGCGGACGGCCGGCAGCGGGCGGCCGACAGGAGACGAGCCAAATGGCATCGGGACACAGGAGCGAGGCTGGCGAGCCTCGCTGCGCTGCAAGAACTGCGACGGACGGTCGGTAAACTCCCAAACCCGACGCAAGAGTCGCTCGTAGACCGGGATTCAGAATAGCTCCCCGATCCACTGCACTACTTACCTGCGTAGAAACGGACTCCCCATTATGACGTAATATTCATGTGTGACTTGAGAATAACAATGATTTTGTTTATTAGAATCAAAAATTGTTTAACTTATTACATATTATTTATTTAAGATAGTTTTGAAATAGATTTTACTATTTTGACATAATTGTTTCTGACGTGCCGGGCTAGCATGCGCGCCACGAATTATTTCGTTCGTAGTGTCAGAACTAGACAGCGGTATGGCAAAGTATACAGGGTTATTTCTAATCAATTAGCATCCTTTTAGGGGCTTATTCTATCAAAACTAACAACTTCTTGCAACTTTTGTCAAAACTAAAAAAAAAAAATCAGCTGTTCCACACATTTTGTCGCGGGGGACGATATTTTTCTATGAAACAATATTTTTTTTTTTAGTTTTGACAAAAGTAGCAAAATTTGTAAGTTTTGATGTACAAAATAAAAAAACGTTAAGAAGAGTATCCAGTCCATTTCATCCAATGCTGTCGGTAGTGATAGTATAAGTCGCAAAATGATCATGCCAATACTTGATGAGATCACTCCTGTCATCCAATACCTCCTCAATTTCTCCATTTCTTCGGGTACCTTTCCATCAATGTGGAAAGAAGCTCAAATTACACCTCTTCCAAAAAAACCTAATCCCAATTCTTTCTCAGACTACCGCCCAATTTCTATCCTTCCTTTCTTGTCTAAAGTGTTGGAGCGGCTTGTTCACCAACAACTTTTATCCTTCTTAGTCAAAAACAATCTTCTCAACCCGTAAACTAAAATTACTGACGACATACGAGATGGCATTGGTCATTGTCAGCTAACGGTGCTATCACTACTTGATTTCAGCAACGCTTTTAATAATGTGGATTTTGATATTCTGTTGGAAATTCTACGCTCTCTTAACGTATCTCCAACGGCAATTGATTGGTTTCGTAGTTACCTGTTAGGACGCCGGCAGCGGGTTCGCATTGATGAGTCGTACTCATCCTGGTGTGATATCACTGCTGGTGTTCCCCAGGGCGGCGTTCTATCTCCACTTCTTTTTGCAATTTTTATAAATTCTATCTCTCAACATTTATCTTCTTCCTATCACCTCTATGCAGACGATTTGCAGATATATAACCAAGCTCCTATAGGGCAGTTGCATGAGGCCATTGAGACCACAAACGCTGATCTCAGACGTATAGGGGACTGGAGTAGATCATATGGCTTGACAATTAATCCAACCAAAACTCAGACAATAATTATCGGAAGCTCCCGTATGATCTCTAAAATTGATTGGTTCCGTCTCCCGCAGGTAATTTTTGAGGGAATCCCAATACCATTTAGCGAAACTGTAAAAAACCTAGGAATCATCATGGACCGCCAGTTTTCTTGGAATCCCCAAATATCTGAGGTTAGCCGGAAAATTTTTGGTTCTGCAGCATCACTTAAACGCTTGCGTAACTTCCTTCCGATTGCTACCAAAACTGCGCTTGTAAAATCTCTCCTATTCCCAATATTAGACTATGCTGACGCTTGCTATCTGGATTTAACCGAAGAGCAACTTGACAAGCTTGAACGTCTTCAAAATTTCTGCATTCGATTCATATTTGGCTTACGAAAATATGATCATATTTCTGAATTTCGACAAAAGCTCAAATGGTTACCCATTCGCCTTCGCCGTAATACCCACATTCTCTCCTTCCTTTATAAAATTCTTTTCAATCCTACCATTCCTCTATATCTTAAGGAACGATTCGAATTCATAATTGGTCATTCCGGTTCCTTACGACCCTCACGAGCTCTTAAGCTTAGAATCCACACCTCTTCCCACGTCAATCTGTCCTACACTAAATCGTTCACTATACAAGCTGTCTGTCTCTGGAATGAGCTGCCTGTTGCCATCAGGCAGGCCAAGTCACTGCCTATTTTTAAAAATCTTATTTATAATCACTATCTATCTTTATGTTAATTATTTAGGTACTTATGTATTTGTGTATGTATATATTAAGTCTATGTATGTATTTAGTATATGTGTTATTATTACCATGTGTATATAAGTATTATGTTTTATAATATTTATTATTATTAATGCACCACCGACTATTCTGCCAATCCTTGAGGTTTTATTTTTTTCTCTCCACGGGTTACCTGGAAGAAATCGCTATGAGCGATAAGGTCGCCCTTGTACCCTGTAAATTTACTTAGTCCTAAGAATGTTTGTATTTGTTTTTGTTTGGTGTACAATAAAGTATATATATTAAAAATAAGCCCCTAAGAGGATGCTAATTGATTAGAAATAACCCTGTATAGTCGACACTTTTTCACTCGTCAAAATGAGTTCTTTTCGTGGTCGCATGCTGGACTAGGAGGTGGACTGACGATATCTCGCGCTGGATGCTTCCAACCGGGCTAATGGAAATCTACAGGGGAGGCTTATGTACAGCAGTGTACGTCCTACGGCTGACAATAATGACGATGATGTTGCCGCTAATATATGAAAAATAAGAAATAATAATTAGGTTTTAAAATCAGTTTGCCACTTCTCTATCGCAATGACTCTACGATCCGCTTCCCAGGTGTGACCTGAGGACCCGTCCATCTTTCTGAATATTCACTGCATAACAGACGAATACTTAATGTCCAGAGATCTGACATAACCTATTAACATAAACTGGACGTAACATGTTATGAACGATGTTATCGAAGCCGATTTATGTTAGGTTGTTAAATGTTATTCGGGGTTGCCGTGGGAGGATTAGTGATGGATTTTATTGATACTTGCGTGTTATGTGATCCAGAAAGGTCGTTGAAAGGGACTTCTTTATTATGTAAAATTTGCTGCGTAACTTGAAAGATAACATTGAGAGCTTTTTTATTATATGTCAAGGAATAGCTTACAAAATAGCGATAAGCGACAAGTTTAAAGCTATTTCGTGTACATTTTGGTTTAAGACTAATGTGTTTTGTGTAAGATTTTGAGTTAATACTTTTTTTGTATATTAAGCAATGTTACTACTTAAAATTTCTCATGATTTTAACGTACACCTATTTGGTTCGTTAAGTGCGTATTGATCTTGAAATATTTGCTTTTAAAGTATACAATGTTAATACAATGTGAATAATTTTGCTATCAACTTCTATATGAGACTTGTTGCCTTTATAAAGTAGGAAATTAATTTGCACGTACGTAAATCTTTGCTTGAAATTGATAAATACACATGTGTGGATCATCGACACGACAAAGAAGAATATTAGAACTGGATACTTAAATAATTAATAATAATTTTGATGACTAACAGAGTAAGAGCCGTGGTTGGCTAGTGGTAGTAAAATCCGCCCTACAATCGTAAGGTCTAATCCCATTCTCGTGCTAATGAGGTCCTTGATTGATTGAGTTCCAATTGGTGTAAATATCATGTTAAGTTAAATTAATAAATTTGAAATTTGATTCGAAAGGACTTGTCCACAAAATGTATGGAGGCTGGTATAATAATAATCAAAAATTCTAACCACAACACTCGTTACATTTCGAGAAAGTTCATATTTTTCTAAGTCTATTACAACAGTTAAAAACAAAAAAGACCCCTCCGATTTTTTAAAAATTTATTTTGAATATATTAGAAAAAATAAATATTTTTCACTCAATATAGTTTATAGCTAGCAGCCCCGATTAAGTAGTCTCCAAATTGTTAAATAAAAGCATTTTTACCAATTAGACACACTTTTTAAGTGATTTTTGTTACATTGTAGGTACCTACTAATTGGTCGTACTGGTAGATTATAATTTTTAATTTTAGCAAATTAAGAGATGAATGTGGAGGAATCAGCTACGAATGCAAGTAAAATAACGATAGAAGCACTTTATTATTGCTAAACTAGAAAAGTAGTTATATTTTATATAATTTATTTTTCGCATTTAAAAAAAATTGGAGAGGTAAAAAATCTTAATTAAATATTTGATATTTGATAGATACACGCACGCACGTACACGCTTAACATCTGCTCCTCGGGAAAAAAATCATAACCACGGGATTTTTCGGAGCAACGCGCGGCGCTGTTGTACCAGTGAATTGGCGGCAGTATAGTGAGCCCGGATAGGTGTTGGCAGCCCTTTGGACCCCAGGATTTTGGAGGAAATCGTCGAAAACATTTAACAAGAGCTGAAGTAAAGGTTAGTCTAGAGCAATATCACGGCAGTCGCATTGTTGAAAATCAACAGATAGTCACGTACGACACAGCGCGAATTCGCCGACATCGAAACTCTCCGCCCGGCACGTTTTCGTGGAGCTGCACGCACCGATCCTTCGCACGTCATCGGCAGGCGCCTATCGATACGCCCCCCGCCAAGTTCGACACCACCCCTCCCCTCTGAACCCAAACTCAAAGACCAGAGGTGGACCTACTACACCAGGTGTCAACAACATCATCGGGAGGAAAATATCGTCATCACCGGCCCTTGCAGAGACACTGGCTGCTGATTCCTGGGAATCAACTGGACAGCACGCAGAACATTCACCAGGTTCTGGCGCGTCAGGCTGTACAGAAGAGGAACGCAGAACACCAGCGTCAAAGTAGTAATTAGTCTAAGTTTTTGTCAACTTTGTAATTGTTTATTTTTTTTATTTTTATGTTAGTTTTCCCTATATTATTCTTTTCCTTCATCGATAATAATACTAGAGTTAATAATTTATTTATATTTTTAAAATGCTCTCCAGCAAAAAAAACGCCCCCTCTACCTCCGCCCCCACCACCGCCCCGAAAGCGAGGACACTCTCGGTCCGATCAGTAGCATCTTCACTCCACAAAAGGATCCTTAAGAAAAATATCAAGGCCACCAAGTCGGAGATGACACTGACGCATCTATCCATCGACGAGAAACCCATTGTGCCGCCCCAAGCTTCTGAGGCAAAACTTCGCGCCTCCCAGTCCCTTGAAATCCTACCGCCGTCATCAGAAACAGCCACTGACAGCTCGGCTGTATCGGCTTCAGCCCCAGAGTCGAATTCGGTGTATGTGGCGGCGGTGGACAAGGTTGAGAACTGGGAACAGTGCGGGATTTCTCCACCTAAAGATCTGGAGCTTGACTGCGAGGAGTCTGATAGCGTGTCTGAGTTGTCCAACCCGACCCCTTCCGCCCGGAGAGTCAGTATGCTGGTTGCACACGGCTCCAAGCGGACGGGGGTCGAGATGGATATGGCTACGAAAGTGGCAAACGAAGCGCTACAGACAGGAAAGGATGCACTAGAGTCGTCAGCAAACCTCAAGCGGGAAATAAAGCAAACCGCAATTGAGAGTCTCCAGACGTTATTCGAAATCACACTTTCTTTAGCAGACTCCAGACGCCGCCACATAACAGAAAAAGAGCGCGAGCGCACCAGGCATGCCTTGGAGCTGTTGTCGGTGGAGAGGGCGCACATCAAAGCGATGACCGCTCTTCAACAAAACCTGCTCCGGGAGGTAACTCTAGTCAGAGAAGACATAGCTGAGACCAGAAAGGAGTCACAAGCTATTAGAGACTGGCAGAGTTTTGAGACGAGAGAGCCTCATCAACAAATAAAGGCGACGGCCGACGCGGTTAGAAATCTTAGCAGTCAAATAAAATGCGTTTCAGAGGAAAAAAGCATTGATCTGGAGCCTCTGAGGAAAGACTACAACGGCTTAAAATCCGGGGTTGAAATTCTTCAGAGGCAAATAGATGAACTTAGAAGGGAAACGCATTCGGAAAAAGAAAAGACCACCGAGATCCTAAACCGAAATTCAGAAGCATTGGCGAGTCTCCTCTCTACCCCTCCCCCACCTCCTCCCCAGTATCCGGACTCTCTCAAAGAGCTAGAGAAAACGCTCAAAGATCACATTCAGAAAAGTAGTCACTCCAACCCTCCACCCCAGCCCCCTGTTCAAATAAATATTGAAGAGCACATGCTGCCTCTAACTGAAAGGCTTGAAGCCGTATCGTCAGAGCTCCGGACGATGCGGCAAGAAAAACTATCTCAGTCCCCACCAGCCCTCAACATCGGTGCGGAATTGTCACAGGCAGAACAAGGCAGACCACCCAATTCTACCTACGCCAAAGCGGTCGCGAAACCACCTGCTCTAAAACCTAATCATACGCTGATAGTGACGGCTTCAAATACAACCGTAATGACCACCGCCGATAATCTAATAGACAGGATAAGAGTAGCGCTGGATACCAAGACGTCTGGAGCGAAGGTTGACCAAGTACGCAAAGCCAGAAATAAAAAAGTTATTCTGAGTTGCGGAACGGAGGAAGACCTAAATCTAGTACGTAGTCGTGTTCAGCGAGACGCATCTCTTAACGTGGAGACCGCGAAAGCGGGGAACCCTCTTATTATAATTCGAGACGTCTTGTCCTATCACAAAGACTCGGATATAGTGGAGAACATCTTGGCGCAGAATAAACACTTGCTGCAAGACGTTGATTTGAAGGAGAGCACTGTCAGGGTGAGATATAGGAAAAAGGCGCGTAACCCACACGAATGTCATCCTGTGCTGGAGGTTTCACCTCGCATTCATAGATCGCTCATAGAAGCAGGCAAAGTCTACATTGGACTCCAGAGGAGGCCAGTGACGGACCATTCTCCTTTGGTGCAGTGCACTAAGTGTCTAGGCTTCGGACACACAAAAGCGATCTGCCGGGAGAGGGATGAACTCTGCAGTCACTGCGGTAGATCCCATTCCTGGGCTCAATGCAAGGCTAGAAAGGATAACCTGCCACCAAAATGCAGAAATTGCGCGACCGCGCATCCCAACAGCTCTAATAAGGACGTAGCTCACAATGCATTCAGCAGCGAATGTCCTGAAAGAGTAAAATGGGATGCTATAGCGCGATCTAGAATCTCGTACTGCTGAAGGCACTCTAGAGGTACCAAACTCAGTCCACCAAAGAGTAGCAGTGAAACCAGGTTTGCGTTTCATCCAAGCAAACCTGCATCGCTCACAGACCGCAACAGCCGAACTCCTGAAAGTCGCAAAGGAAAGAAATGTTTCAGTCGCCCTAGTGCAAGAACCGTATGTAGGTAACAAGGGAGTTATGAAACAGTATCCTGGAACCCGCGTTATTCAGTGCAGTTTGAACAGGAAAAAGCCTGTAAAGGCAGCAGTAATTGTTTTTGGTGACAGGCTGGAGGTGATTCACGACCCCCAGCTTGTTACTGAGACGGAAGCAGCTGTTTTGCTGGCCAACGAAAACCTGAAGCTGGGAGTGATTTCTGTCTACTTGGAGGGAGACCAACATGTTGATCCATACCTCAACAGGATCAAGGCTTTTAGCGAAAAACTAGCGACCAAAGATCTAATAGTCGCCGGTGACGTTAACGCCTGGTCCCATTGGTGGGGAAGCACATCGGAAAACAGCAGAGGAGAAGCCGTCCACTCCTTCTTCGATGAGATGGGCCTACACATACTAAACACAGGTGACATACCAACCTTTGAAGTTGTCAGAAGAGGTAAACTCTGCACGAGTATAGTAGATGTTACTACGTGCAGCTTGCCACTTCTGGGGAAAATAGAGGGCTGGCGGGTAGACAGGGATCTCACAACATCGGATCACAATGCAATAACGTTTACTTTGCGTCTAGAGAAGGCCCTTGAATATATAAAGCCAGTCACTACACGCAAGTACAACACCAAGAAAGCAAAATGGTCGGATTTCATGTCATGCCTGAAAACCTCACTTGAGAATAAAAAAATATCACCAGAGTCAGTAAGAGAATGTAGAAGCCCAGATGAACTAGAGTCAATGATCACGAGTTACACTGAAAGTATCCACGAAGCCTGTACACACACCATCCCACTTATAGGCCCACGCAAAGGGAACCCAACTCCCCCGTGGTATACAAAAACACTCGATGATCTTAAGAAAGAAGTTCTTAGAAGAAAGAGACGGATCAAGAACGCCGCCCCCGACAGAGTCCAGTATGTAGTCGATCAATATCAAATTGCACGTCAAGACTACAAGGATCAAGCCGAAAAAGCGTATACGGAGAACTGGAAAGAGCTCTGCACGAATCAGGAGAAAGAGAGCATGTGGGACAAAATCTACAGGGTGATCCGGAAAACCTCGGAGAGGCAAGAAGACTTGCTTCTGCGTGACACCGAAGGCAACACCCTGTCCCCACAGCACTCTGCAGAACTACTAGCCAGAACTTTCTATCCCGACGACTCTGCAAGCACAGATCTACCGTGCCATGCGGAATTGCGGGGACGGACAAGAGAAACACCAGAGGACCTACCGGAAAATGACCCTCCATTTACGTCAGCAGAACTGGAATCAGTGTTACGAACTTTGAATCCGAAAAAAGCCCCTGGAATGGATGGGCTCACTGCTGACATATGCGCCGCAGCTATCCGGGCTGAGAGAGAAATATTCCTAGCAATCGCAAACAAGTGCTTATCGCTGGGACATTTCCCTAAGCAGTGGAAAATAGCACATGTGGTCATTTTACGTAAGCCCGGTAAGACAGATTACACACATCCGAAATCTTACCGCCCTATAGGTCTCTTGCCTGTCGCCGGAAAAATCGTCGAAAAGCTTTTAGTGGCCCGATTCCAATGGCATCTCCTCCCAACCATCAGTCAGAAACAGTACGGCTTTATGCCCCAGCGGGGTACTGAAGATGCCCTTTATGACCTGGTAGAGCACATGAAAACAGGAGTGAACAACAAAAATTTAGTACTCCTAGTCTCCCTGGACATAGAGGGCGCCTTTGATAATGCATGGTGGCCCGCCTTAAAAGACCAATTAGCGAAGAAGAGGTGTCCGACTAACCTCTATGAGATGGCAAACTCATACCTCATAGACCGAAAGGTCGTAGTCAACTATGCTAGAGCGGCATACGAGAGAGAAACAACCAAAGGATGTGTCCAAGGCTCGATCAGTGGACCTACCTTTTGGAATGTAATTCTAGACTCATTGCTGCGACTGCTAGAGGCAGAGGGAGTTTACTGTCAAGCCTTCGCGGACGACGTCGTCCTCGTGTTTACAAGTCAGTCATCATCCATCATCGAACAACAGGCCAATCACGCGTTAGATATGATTGTGGAATGGGGAGTACGTAATAAACTCAACTTTGCAGCGCAAAAGACCAACGCGATGCTGTTAACAAGAAAGTTGAAGTATGAACCCCCACACTTAGTCATGTCAGGCGTTCAGCTTGATCTTGTTGAAGAGGTCAAGCTATTAGGCCTGTTGATTGACCGAAGGCTCAATTTCAAAGCGCACATAAACGCCCAGTGTAAAAAGGTGGCGAACATTTACAAACAGCTCGCGTGCGCAGCGAAAGTGACCTGGGGACTGAATAGCGAAATCACGAGAACCATTTACGTCGCAGTGGTGGAACCCATCATTATGTATGCCTCAAACGTATGGGCGCAAGCGGCAGACCTCGAGGAAAACAAGTCTCACTTGAACTCACTCCAAAGAGGTTTTGCCCAAAAAATCTGTAAGTCGTATCGTACTGTTTCTCTCAAGTCAGCACTCGCCCTCTCAGGTCTACTCCCTATTGACCTGCGCATCCAGGAAGCGGCAAGCCTGTACAGAGCGAAGAAAAACTTCTCCCAAGAATATCTCCCACCGGAAATGGAGCTCGAACGAAATGTCAGTTATCTTGACCAGCCACACCCGTCAACCCAGATGGACCCCAAATCTTCACAGATGGTAGCAAAATAAAGGGTCAAGTTGGTGCAGCTCTAACCTGGTGGGAAAACGGCAGGGAAGTCAAGTATTCAAAATTCAAGCTACACCCCGAATGCACAGTCTTCCAATCGGAACTTTATGCTCTTTACCGAGCGACTCAAATGGTGGCAACGAGCACGAACTCTGAAGTCAACATTTTAAGTGATTCAAGATCTTCACTTGAACTGCTTCGGAACCCCAAAACGAGTCATCCTTTGGCGAAGAAGATAAAAGAGAACATTGGAAGGATAACTGCAGAAGGGAGATCTCTTCGTCTTTTCTGGCTGAAAGCGCATGTGGGAACCGCCGGTAATGAGAGAGCTGATGAACTCGCAAAGTCAGCGGCACTCACTGGAACCTCAAGAGATTACGAAGGGATCCCCCTGTCCTACGTCAAAAGCAAGATTCGCAAGGAATCAGTCCAGAAGTGGCAGGACCGATACGAAACCTCGGACAAAGGTAAAGTCACTCAGACGTTCTTCCCGGATATCGTAAACGCATATCGGGTGACGAGTGTCACGAAACTGACTCCTTTTCAAGTGCAAGCTTTGACGGGACATGGAGGAATAGCTGAATACCTGTACAGATGTAAGATCAAGAACAGCCCTGGATGCGAGTGCGACCCTGATGTCTCCGAGACGGTCTGGCATGTGCTCATTGATTGCCCGAGATTCTCGGCCGCACGACACGACCTCGAAATAATGATAGACAGAAATCTAGTGGTGTCGGATCTCCATAATATCCTAACAGATCCCGAAAACAGACAACACCTTTTGTCTTTCATGGAGAAGTCGTTCCGAATAGCGGCCAGAAGAAATTCTACTCTCCACTCCATCCAACAACACACTCCCGTCGCAACACACCCCTTACCATCCTTCACTAACCTACCATTCCTTACTACCATACCATCTCCCATCACCTCTACTCTTCAACCCACTTTAACTGACACTTTCACACTACCCTCCACTCTAACACTCGACCCCATTCAAATACACTCTACTAACACACAGTCCGCCGAAGTAGCACAAAACGCAATTCCCGTCCGAAAATTACTCCCAAAAAGCGTAGTCATCGACGAAATTCTAGTAAACGCAGAAAAGGGAACTCCGGGGATTCGTATCCGTGGTGTGGCTCTCTTCATGGACAACAACAGAGAAAGATTCGGACTAAGCTTTTGCCAAGTCAGAGCCCAGAAACGCGTCCGCTTGTCGCCTGGACTAGCATGTCTACTTAACGGGAGCACCGCCAAATTAACATTGAAGCGGAAATCCTACGACGCTATGCCAGTGTGCGAGGCAGGCGGCCAGCAATTCCGACTTGTGAGATCGAAGAACAAAACGATTGCACTAGTCGAGTGGGCCGCCCAATCACCTTTCGCGCAAGCTAGTGCATTGCTTGAATATCTCAGTAAGAAAGTGGACAGCACTCCCCGGGTGATAAGCGTGGACGCGATGGTGGTTGAACGGTCGAAAACTGAAGCCGCGGACCGGCTGGGTTGTATTAAAGCCTCGGAATACCATGAGGTTATCGTGTATGAGGACAGAGGAGAAAATCTGAGTTTTCTGAAATCTCCTCGTAACGATCCTGATAATGCAACAGACAGCTGGGGCCGCCCCATTCCGAATTCAGCCGTTCAATCTGGTTCTGAAAGAGCAGAGTTAATAGCAGCATCTGAGGGACCCGTTTTCCGTCCAAGCAGCAGCGATGGTGCCTTATCGGGTCTATTCAGTATCGCAATGCAGAGCTTATTCCGTTTCATGCCTAAAACACCACCTCCACAGACAACGGTGACCTCGAGAGTAGTTTCACCACCTCAGGCAACCCGAACGAGAGCCGATATGGGACAGGTCGATGCGCCCCGTTATATCTTGGCCTCGGCGCCACGAGACCACGCGAAAAATGCCTTTATCGAATACCTAGCCTTATTGAGAGCGACGAAAAATGTCAATCTTAAGAACTGTGATAACATCCTGGAGTTCTTTAGGCTGGGTGGTCCAGTAAGTGAGAGTCTACTAAAATCAAGACTCGAGGAGGCAGAAGCAGCCATATACAATAACGTCACTTCCCAAGTCATCAGAGGGACCATGAAAGGACAGTATATGGCAGCTTATAGCGCAGCATGTGGTTTTGTGGAGCTGGATGAGAGAGAGACGGAGCGAATAGGAAGACCGAAATACGCGATACCATCGAACGACCCAATTGTAGTCACCGCCAAGTGCACCAAGATAATGCTAGACGATAGAATCCTTGAGATGGCTAAAACCATCGAACGGAGCTCAGACGTTGAGGCAGGCTGGGGAAACTGGGTGGTACCAAAGATACAATGGGTCAACGGAGTACCAGGATGTGGCAAGACAACATGGGTGATTAGACACTTTGATGTGGACAGGGACGCTATCATCACAACAACAACAGAGGCAGCAAAAGACCTGAGAGAGAAGCTATCGCACCGAATAGGAGATCTGGTAAAATCCAGACTGCGAACCATGGCTTCATCTCTTGTCAATGGTTTCGGAAAAGAGAGCTTCGGTCGCCTTCTGGTGGATGAAGCTCTAATGAACCATTTTGGAGCCATAATAATGGCTGCCCGGCTGTCTGGTGCTAGCGAACTTGTCCTCATTGGAGACGTCAATCAGTTGCCTTATATCGACAGAGAAAATCTCTTCGAGATGAGGTACCATCGTCCAACGCTGGTTGCAAATATCACCCAGGAGTTGCTCTGCACACACAGAAACCCAATGGATGTCGCGTATGCGTTGAGGGAAATATACTCAGGTATATATTCCTCAGCCCCTCGTGTTAGGTCTCTTGAGCAGAAAAGGTTCAAGGGGGCTCAAATATCCAAAACCCTCCCCAATACACTTTTCTTAGTGCATACGCAGGAAGAAAAGGAGACCCTTTTAAGCCAAGGTTATGGGGAAGGCTCAGGATCACGCACTCTTACCATTCACGAAGCTCAGGGATTGACATACGAATCGGTAATCGTTATAAAAACAAAGCCAAAAATGAGACTACATGAGAGCGTCTCACACGCGGTCGTTGCACTATCGCGGCACACTGGGACTTTCATCTACTACGCCGACGACATCGAAAATGATGCCATCAGTCGATTCGTACGGCGAGCGTCGTCTGTGTCATCGGAAACCATCAGGGAATACAACCTGCAGATGGCCGTCAGGGATCGGAACGAGGCGGTGATGGAGGTTCTGGGCCGGGAGAAGGCAAAAAAAAAAAGCCATAGAACGTGAAAATGTGTATTTGTAATTTATAAGAAATAAGCATTGCGCGCATGCCCCAAGCATTCATGCTCGCCATCGAAGGCTCCTTCTTGCGGCGGCATCATGTGCCGGGTCGCTCTCTTCCCTCAAATATGGTCGAGGAGAGCGATGGCTGGCACATGTGTCACACTCGTGATCGGGTGCTGCTTGCGGGTCGCCGGTCTGCTCGTGGCATTCACGCATTGCACCAACGAACTAACTTAGGCTAAAATTTCAAGTACCTACTAACTCTCTTTGTACAGTATCATCTAACAATTGTAATTTTAGTTAACAAAGGGCACAGACCCTGGAGTCTGTGGTTTGTAAAGATTTTCAATAAAAAAAAAAAAAAAAAAATTAAATATTTTTGGGAAGCCCATATAACAAGCTTTCAAATGATGTACATATCATCTTGGTTCGATTTTTCTCTGAATAATATACCACTTGTGGACGTCACCTTTAAATTTTCGAATTCATGTGCCAAATTTCACAACACTGGCTTTTCGGCAAAGGAAATCATCGTAAGGCATCCTGCAAACGTCCGTATAAAGAATTTGATAGCGTATCTGAATCCACTAGCCCGTACTGGGCTATCGTGGTGGATATAGCCCTAACATCCTTTGTGGGTAAGCCTACGTCTTACAGTGGACTTTTAAAAAACGATAACATTTATTTCCGCTTCTAGATCGACATCAACTTTATCCATACTTAACTCTGCTGCTAGAGAACGGGAGTAGTACTTAAGTAAGTACTTAGTCGTTGAAATAACTCTTGCCAAAGCTTCCTATCTCCACTCAGACATTTCCCAACAAAACTGACATAACGTCTCACCATTTTTCTTCGTGTCTACTTCATAGCCCCACAAAAGCGCAACACAGTTTCAAATTGCAGACATCATTAGACCTATACAGAAGAATGCCAGTATAAGAAGATTATATTTTTTAAATATTTTAATATTTTCAATTAGGTATTAAAGTTTTCAGGTTTTTACTACCCACGTTTTCGAGCACGAAACAATATTATTATATCTACAAGATGAAGGGATTAAGTAGGTACTCTGCTAAAGCAGTGGTCTTTGGAATTTATGTACGGAATTTAACACCACTTGTTTTTCGGTGAAGGAAAATATCATGCATACCTCCGTAAAAGGAGTTCTAAAGCGTGTGTGAAATCACCAACCCGCACTAGATCAGACTGGTGGATATGATCCAATCACCCCTTGTGGGTAAACCTATGTCTGGCAATAGACTATTAAAAAGGCTGCTGGTACAATAATACCGAAAGATTGCGTTGGACACAATTCGCTTCCAACAAGGACTCCAAAGAAGAGAAAAATAAATGATATACAAATTTATAAGACTAATCCATACATAGAAAGAGAACAAGACAGTAAAACGTGAATCTAAATAATACATATTATAATCTAAATAATAAGTATTTTTTACTATGCTCCCGTTCATTATACGGTGACCGGCGGAACAGTTTGATGACCTAAATTATCCAGAACTGAGAGTACCTATTCACCTAATGCATTTTGCCCATACTGTCTCTTTACTACTCTGCAGTAAGATGGACAAGTAGTTTCATCCTAAAAGTTAGCAACATAAATTCGCCTCTCGTCCTCGGTGATACAATTTGAAATGGCTTGAGTGACGCTGTTTTGTTTAATAGCTGGACGACATTATGATAATGGCTAGGAACAGCTCTTGACCGAAGAGGTTTTGGTTTAACGTCTTCAACTATAACTGAACTAAAAGCTGCCAGATCCTAAGCAAGGTATGTTAAGTGGGGATTTTCAGTATTGGGTAGTTGATTGTCTATAAGTTTTCGAATAAGATTTTCGAGAAAGACGTTTACCCACAAGGAAAATAGATGATCTCATTACTCGTAATCCTGCATGAATCCTATGTTAAGTCTAGACCGCAGTATCGTGGTGCAAGCTACATTGAAATGCTCTAATTGGCAGTCTGACAGTACATATTTTGTAGCTGGTATGATAAATAAATAAATATTTTGGGAAATCTTGCACACGGCCTCTGACCCCAAACTAAGCAAAGTTAGTGATATGGCTGCCAGAGACTGATATACTACATATACATATTTTTAAATACATACTTATGTAGATAGTAACTAAATGATGATAAGCAGTTGACTATATTCTTGAAAACCGATACCTGATAAAGGAAAATACGACACTCGCCAACTTGAGAAATACCGCGGAATGCAGTTGAAACTATAGTCGTTACGACTATTTAATTATGTGAGTCACTTTCCGTTATATTATAGTATACTTAAATTAAACTCAAACACATAACTGAAAACCTGTTCCGTCGTAGATAATAAATGTGCAAAAGCCACATTAGTTGTTATTATAAAATATAAATATAATATAATGGTGTTCAAAGAATTTATAAATCTCTTACAAAGAAGTACCTATATATCTATGTATAAGTTGTGGGTATAGTACTTTCATACTCTTTCCTTATGCCTATACAAATAATATCGTTCTGGCTTCGAGCAAATATCCATAGAGTCACAATCGTGCAAAAAAAGTGTCCAAAGCCCAAGTTACGTAGTGAGCAGGGTTTTAAGTTAAGCGATTACAAGCCGACTACGACGCAGCGCGATGCCAAAGTGCTCGTTTACAAGCACTAATTAGGTGACATAAGTTCGAGATTCGAGAAAACTGGTTATTGTGAATTATTTAATGTATATTAATCCCCCCCCTCTCCCTCCTAATAATCCCCCTCTTTATTGTACAGTCGCATTCTTTCAATTGTAACTTACTTAACAAAAGGCACAGAGCCTGGAGTCTGTGGACCATTTATTAAAATAAAAAATACTGTATATATCTAAGTCTAAATGTATGTACTTTATATATTTTATGTATGTCTATCTATGTATTGTCTATTTATGTAGTAGTATTATTATGTGTTAGGTATTGTACGTAGTATTAACATTTAGGTCTATAATGTATTTTTTTTAGTATTTATTGTACTCCCCGTCAATTATTTTTAGCACATTCCTTTCCGTACATGGGTTGCCTGGAAGAGATCGCATCCAGCGATAAGGCCGCCTAGTGTTGCACTATCTTAAGAATTTTACTAATGTATTTATTGTTAGTTTATTTTGTGTGTACAATAAAGAGTTATTTGTTTGTTTGTTATGACGGCGCTCAGACATTTTTTTGCTAATTTCACTTAGGGACTTTTGTAGACAATACTACACTACTACTACATAGAAAGCAATTGGATCATCCACAGACCCTTGAAGGTCTAAAGATAATCCAAGTGCTCAAGCCCACTGCCAGTTGGCAGCGTGCCCAGCATGCTGGCAGCATTGCCACGCTGAATGGCAATGCTTATACGCTGAGCCAAATAAACACCAGCATTCTGTAGATATTTGTCCGAAGCGTTCAAGTTGTAATTTTAGCCATAAAGCGTCCACTGCTGGAGATACGACTCCTCTATAGATATCCAATAAGATCGGTAGGATGCGACTTGCATCCATCGCGATCCTGCGATTTTGATGAGGTCATCCTACTAATGATGAGATCCCACGCTGCTCTTGTGAGTGCGTGGTCTCCACTTGCGAACTTTTCAACCCCATCGTAAATAGAAATCCTTTTAAAAAGTTGAGACAAATAGTAAAATAATCCAAGTGCGAGTCGGACTCGCGCACTAAGGGTTATGTACCGTATGGATACCCTTTTATTTATTTACTAGCGGACCCGGCGAACTTCGTTTCGCTTTCCGTAAGAACCTTGTACAGAGTATTAGAAAACTACAAAAAAAAAAAAATAATAAGCCAAATCGGTCAAGCCGTTTTCATGTTATGTCGTGACAACGGAAAATGGGTTTCATTTTTATATATATAGATTTATACCTAAATGAATATTTCAACCATCTACTTGTCACCGTTATTAATATCGAGCAAGAAATGGCTTTGGTAATTTTTTTTTTCTGTTTTTAATATTTTTTGTTATAGCGGCAACAGAAATACGTCATCTGTGAAAATTTCAACGTTCTAGCTATCACGTTCCATGAGACGCAGCCTGGTGACAGACAGACAGACGGACAGCGGAGTCTTATAATAGGGTCTTTACCCTTTGGGTACGAAACCCTAAAATTAGACCTGGAAACGTCCCTGGCAGACTGCCTTATCTCCAGGGAATAGATAGTTAACAATGTGAGATGCATTAGGGTTTTACTTCTGCACGGTTCCTTTAAATAGTTAAATTGTTATTTGAGTTCCCTTCACGAGAGCTTTAACGAGTTGTGTGGGATCGCAGATGAATAAGTGATTTCAATGTAGTAACTTGATGAAACGTTTTAAGTAGATCGTAACTTATTCTATTTGAGAGATTTGTAAACTTACGCCGGTTATGTTACTTCTTTTAATGTATCAACATCCAGTTATTTTATTCCAAGCAAATATTTTCTTTGGTACTGAGTACGTGTTGTGAATACCTAAAATTGGTTACAGTTCCTTAGCTGGGTCAAAGAAGATATAATAATACTACGTATAGAACGGCCACTCGTTACCCCCCACCCGTTTGAGTCTTCCTCACTTCCACCCCGCGTCAGGACTCGTCAAATTCACTCAGCGCGCGGGTTGCACAGGCCGGTGATTTTGACTACAAAAAATACAGACTTACAATGGGGAAGACGTGTGCTGTTTATGGCTGTTCTACAACAATTCGCGACAAGATATCATTTTATTATTTCCCTAAAGATAAAATAAGGTACCTTATTTACTTTTAGTAGGTAGATAATATTGTTATAAAAATTATGTTATTCAAATTTAGTTCCTTTCTCTTGATAATTTGTCTCAAATAAAATAAATCGCTTACTTTTAGTTACAGTGCTGTCAAATTATTATGAATTCATTATACTTTATAAGCACTAGAATGATATTCATTTTTGTAAATTTATTTCGCATCTAGCTCACTTCCGCATGAAAGTATGGCGGATCGGTCGTAGAGTACGCCAAGATAATTCTGCGCGCGGCCAAAATTGGGAACTAATTCAATGCTGATAGAGAATTCGTAATGCTACCAACATAACGTACGTAGCGCCGCTACTCGCGCGCATACTTCGCACTCTTTCGTCCGCTCGTCGTGCTGATCACAGATATAGTTGCCATGGGCGTGAAAATACTAGTTATTATCGTAACGCGACTGTTACAGAATATCGGTATCGATATGCAATGTTATTCGCGTTAACACATACATACCAAGTAGATAAGTGCTAATTTGTATTTGTATATTTTCTGTAAATAAACGAACATGTATATAAAATTGAGTTAATATGTACAGTCCTATAATTTGTAGTTATTTTTTCTACATAAATACTAATACTAAATATATTTTAATACATAAAGAATTAGATTTTGTTAATCTCACAATAAATGACAAAGATAAACCTTGTCAAAGTTCGGGAGTAGGGAGTTATACTTTTCTTTTTTATTTTTGCTTTTCGCGGAGATGATTTACATAAGACAAAATGTTTGGAACGTGCGTTGTACGGGCCCACGTCCGCGCCCGTCCTGAGCCCGCCCTGTCTTTAATCATACCTCAACGAGCTATATCATTACCAATTTTAAAATCTTTGTTTTGAATAAATATTTAGTGCTACTTAATTGACATCAGAAAAAAATCGTGTCAAATATTATTTAATAATTATCTATCTAACGGACTAATTATATTTTTTGTCATCAAGCTAATTATACCTTTTACAAAAAAATCTTCTAGACATTCTCAAAAAATCTTTTTACTAAGATTTTTCCCAAAATATCAATATTTATTGAAAAAAAACGACCTCTGCAAATATGCCTAAAATTCTGATATTATATTCTAAAAAGTCGACAGAGACACCGAAAAAATACCGTTTAAAATTCTGGATTCTCATCACACTGGCACAAGACATGTCCTGTACGTAGTATTATTATATCTTCTTTGATACATGTTAAGCTACTAAGAATAATGTGATAAACTTTTAGAACCTCCTTTTTGCGTCAAGGGTTAAAAATATTTTTTTGCAATTATTCGGAAACATTGCCAGAAACAGTTATGAAAACCAGCAACGATCCCGCAACCGCTATTTAACCGGTGAGGGGCCTCACTAGCGTAGGTGTATGAAATATGAAATTAGGGACTTCCCTCAGTTGGCCATCTGTCGGTGCGTTTAGCGCGTGATTTACTTAATCGTTGATTACTAGGTATATCTTTTGTTTAAATTATGGGAGGATTTTACAAATATACATAATCGTGTGTGTGCGTGTTCATATTACTGGATACTTCAACAATATGTGAGAAAATTAAGGGAATTTCGTAACAGTGCCGTGTTTTGGTTATGTTCTACGTAGGTAAATGAGCGATTTCATCGAAATAAGTGTATGTACGATTGTATGTTAAACCTGCAGCGGCTAGTACATCGTATCAGTACTCACAAAACTTCTTGGTAAGTCAGAATTACAATTCATACGGTCGACATGGGTCGTTGACAACCATAGGCGTTCTACACACAAATACCCGTGTAGCGTTCGTGCGTATGTGTAGTGTCTGTGAGTAAAATGTACTGTTGTGTGCGTAAGACAGCAGATTTTGTATGAAGAATCGCGGAGTGTCCGGGCTGTGGCTGGGTGTCGTATAAATTACACGTTTCTCAGTGTCAAGTACCTTTTTTTATTTCAAATAGGTTTGTCTTTGACTACAACCTGCCTAATTTTAAGCAGATATGCGGTCTAGAATGTTACATGCTTACATTTATTTACTCGGATTTGAAGACACTTACATTGTACTTTAGTGGGAAGACAGACTTAGGCAAAGCGTTCTACATTATGGCAGTTCGTATGAGAAATGTGGACTCAAAACGCTTAGTTCTAACTCGCGGTAAGTCCACCATAAAAGGGTGGCGCTTTGGTCGCGTCTGTCCAGCCGTACGATGGAAGAAAGGGGCAGGTGGGACCAGATTGTGCAACTCCTGGACGCACTCACCGAAGTGTATCCGATAGTAGGCTGACAGACACGCCACCCTACGTCGATGCTCGAGACTTTGCAGCTTCGACTCAGTCAAGGTTTCGTTGCCTATCAACCTACTCAATACATTTTTGCTCAACACATTTTTTTAAGATAGTTTTTCCTGATTATTTGGTATACCTAGATGTAACAAAATCTGGTGCTATAAAAGACGTGAGAAAGTTTTAAAACATGCTAGCTGCCTATTATAACCGCAGTCAAAGTAAGTGGCAGTCAAACTAAATGGCTTTTTCACAACATCGAATTTCCTACTTTTTAAAGATTTTAAATTTAAATAAGTTTAACGACAGCTGACAACATACAACCTAAAATTAACGGTAATTTAAATAAGTTTTCTTAACTACACTTTTCTTAACACGCGCGAACACTATAGCACGGAGGACTGAAGAAAAAAAAAGTCAAAAAGTTCCCGCGTGGAGAGACCACGTACCAGCAAGCGCAGCGTAGGACGTCCACCCCCAAGGTGGACGGATAACCTCATTAAGACCGCAGGATCGCGCTGAATGCAAGCCGCTACCAACCGGTCTTTTTGAAGATTTATAGGGGAGGCATATGTCCAGCAGTGAACAATGGTTGATGGATGGATGGATGGAACTACTACTACCAAAATGACAAAAATCCAATTTGTAATTTGTATCATTTCATCGACAGAAAAGATTTGAATGATTAATTATTTAGCCTAGTAAAGTCCTAGTAATGCATTGATAAGGCCAAAATAATAGTTTCAGCCCCTCAAAATAACCTCTCAAGCACACGAGCCTTACCACACCC
The DNA here is from genome assembly GCA_949316475.1 of Hypomecis punctinalis. Lineage (NCBI taxonomy): Eukaryota > Metazoa > Arthropoda > Insecta > Lepidoptera > Geometridae > Hypomecis > Hypomecis punctinalis. The sequence continues at coordinate 1,661,827 of OX438811.1, forward strand.
TGTACAGCCTCATCTCTATACAGGGTGGGATAATTGAGATATCTGCGAGCGCCGCCGCAAGCATTTAGGTATTTACTTGTGGTTTCGGGTAAGAGCTTTCATATAACTAGTCGAGGTATTGGGTTTTGCTTGATAATATAAAATTATATTGTCACCATCGAATCATTGTAGTATCTAATTTATTTATTAGATGTTTATACTCAAAGCTCTCCACAAGGATTTTTTGTCGGGAATGTCACACAATACTGTCAATTACAATACAATATTAATTACACGTTTCCACTCATTAGAGGTTGTCTGGAAGATATTAGCGATAAGATCGCCTTTTGTGCCATTCTTCTGTCGTTTTTTCTTCTCCTGTTGTGTTTTATTACTTGTGGTGTCAATAGTGGTCTTGTATTGTATTGTAATACATGAAAATAAATGGACAAGTTACCATTAGTTACGTCCAGGCTCAGAACAGATATTTAATAGTAGATTGTATCATAATATGGGAGCAAATTAATATTTTTTGGCTTTGCGCTTTTTTGATTCCAGAGCGAAGTGAGGGGATTCTTTAGTAGAATCCTGAACATAGCGAGGGATTCAAAGTATGTCGCCCGAGCCTAAAATATATTTTGCGCCCGAGTGGTACACTCTACTTTCTTCACCTCTATGAGAAAATAAAAGGCGCATCATATTTTATTGTAATATTATTATTTAATAAAACGTAGAGTAACAACTAAATTGAAATTAAATGGTATCTAATAATAAAAGAAATGAAAACTTATATTTACATTTTTTTCATTCATTTTCTTGGCGCTGAGCACTAAGATTACAAATATTTCCAAATTCAAAAATTCAAAAAAGTGCGCGGCAAAGTTAATTCCGGCGCACTTATAAAGTTCCTCATAGAAAACACCACCTTTGCGCGCACTTAAAGGCGAACCAAGTAGTCCTTTTCGAATAGATGTGATGAAAATTAATTTTTCAAACATCTGCTTATCTTGGAATCAAACTCAGGGCTCCTACATACATATACCAAGGTTATCGATGAGCATGAAATATGAATCGAAAAATATTTTTCTGCCCGCCTGAAAACGCATTGAGGGTCGATATGTTACGCTGTCAGATCCACGTTAAAAACAACACGTCTACCTGTCGATTTGTAAAGACGTAAAATGTGGTTTATCAAACAAAGTGACTGACAGACATCCATATTTCATTACAACAATGTTAAGTACATCATACGCAAGGTAAATACAGCCATTATTAAGTGAGGTTGAGAACTTAATGCAGGCTGATTTTCCACTTTAGATAAGATGCTTGCAACGAAGGAATAAGTTAAGTTTAAGTATTGTACTAACTGTTTTTGTACAGTAAAATCGAATAATTGAACATTATAGTTAACAAAAGGCACAGACCCTGGAGTCTGTGGTTTGTAATTTTCCAATAAAAAAAGTTTAAGTAAATACTTAGCAATATGATTATCATACAGCACATACATCATCATCGTTTAACGATAAGACGTCAATAGCTGATTACAAAAGCAACTCAAAAAGATTTAAGAACCTATTGGAAGAAGCTTACATCTGCTGTGGTCTAGATCTGATTATTGATTGTATTGTCTCTTATCGAGGGTTTCTCCGTAAGCACTACAAAATCACAAAATTATCCTAAGTCTATCTATATAGTGAGGTTACTATTCTTACTATAGTATTATAAATCCGAAAATCATTTTTATTTGTTGCTCTTTCACGCAGCCACAGAGCTACAGAAATACTTGATATTTGACATAGATATAGTTCAAAGGTCAAAAATTAGTGTCGTAGGCTTCGAGCAAATATCTATAGAGTCACAGTCCCTAAGCGAAAGTAGTAAAAAATGTCCGAGCGCCGTCATACATACCGACTTAGATATTTACGTTAAAAAATTCACAATGACTTCACGTTAAATAATTCACAGCGGCTTTCCACGGGATCCTTATCTTTTCCTGATTAAAAAGTAGCCTAGTAGTAAAAAGTAGAATAATCCGTTTTCTTCTTCTTTGAGTGCCTCGCCAACTAGTGAAGGTTGGCAGTCAGCACTGCATATTTCTTTTAGTCCTTGGCAAGGCGAAAGAGTTCGGCGGCACTCCTTACGGAATTGACGGGGGTCAATTCCCTTATGTTCCGTAACCAGGACTTTCTTCTGCGGTCGGATTTCCTCCTCCCCGCAACTTTTCCCATCATTATGAGTTGCAGCAACTTGTATCTCTCGTGACAAAGTACATGTCTCCAATATGCAACTTTACGCTGTTTGATGGTTTGCAAAAGTTTAGGTTTTTGGCCAACCCGTCGCAATACTTTCTTGTTGGTGACTTTCTGAGTCCAAGATATGAACAACATTCGACTATAGATCCACATCTCGAACGCTTCTATACGTTTCCTGAGATTTCCCTTTATAGTCCAGGCCTCGCATACTATTATTTACCTTGAGTTTGTTACAGCTGCGAAAAGAGCTGGGGCTCCTGTGGCAAACAATAGTCGCGCGTTAGCTACGCTAGGTGGCGAGTCATCCGCCAGCGATGTATCAATCCGACTTGAACCCTTCTCACCTACCGAAATTGTTACGATAGCTACTAAGCGAATTGCCCCAAAAAAAAGTACCGACCTTTACGGCTTATCAGCCGATCTTATAAAATCGGGTATAGTGCCTTTGGCACCTGTTCTAAGTAGACTTTTCAACTTATGTATGCGTAACGGAGAGTACCCATCAGCTCTTAAAAGAGTAAAAATTAGCCCCCTCTACAAGGGCAAAGGGAAAAAGTCAGACCTTAAGTCGTACCGTCCGATCTCTCTTGTTCCAGCTATTATAACAGGTGTTTAAGGTAGGGCTTAATAGAAGAGTTTTAAACTATGCGCTCCAAAGAGACATCTTATCTGACAGGCAATACGCATACCGGGCCGGGCGTTCAACCACAGACTTAGTGCGCGAAGTAGTGTGGCAAATTCTGAAAGCTCGCGAAGCAGGATTGCAGGTCGCTCTGGTCTGCTGCGACCTATCGCGCGCCTTTGACACGGCGGACCATCGAGTTATTGCCCAGAAACTAGGTTTCCACGGAATGCGCGGTCCTTCCGGGTCATTGAAAATCTCCTTTACGTCAGGAAGAACGCAAGTCGTGGTAGGGGACAAAGGTCGCGTCTCATCCGACGAGCTGGAGAACGAAATAGGCGTGCCCCAGGGATCCTGTTTCTCGAATACTTTGTTCAGCCTTCTCTTGAACGACTTGCCGGGTGCCATCGAAGACGCTGAGATATACATGTATGCTGACGATGTGGCCGCAGTGATTACTGCGCCATCATCTACTCAGCTGCATTGTCAGATAAACTCTGCCGTTAGTAAACTCGATGAGTGGTTTAAGTCCAATGGCCTAGCATTGAACAAAGATAAAACCTGCTTTTTGACTTTCAATCTGAATGGGAGATCGGAAGCTAAGTACTCGGTAACGATCGGAAACACCACGCTTCAGCAGGTCAACTCAACGAAATTACTAGGGTTCCACATAGATAGCGCCCTCACGTGGGAGTCACATATACAGGAGCTATGTGGGAAGATGAGCCGCTCGTGCTTCGCGCTCAGGCGGCTCGCGAGCACTGCCACGCGGGACGTTGTGCGCTCTTGTTACTTTGCCACAATCCATAGTAATATTACGTACGGATTAGAATTGTGGGGCCGCGCAGCGGAGTATAAGAGAGCTTTCTCTATGCAAAAACGGGCTGTGCGAGCCATTTTCGGGGTTTCGGACGACGTATCTTGTGTGGAGCTCTTTAGGGAACTGCGCGTACTGCCACTACCGTGCGAAATAATCTATCAGGTAGCCCTTTTCACGCACAACCATTTAGGATTATTTGAGAGGAAAGGTACCTATTCTAGGTTAAATTTAAGAAGCAATGCTAGAAAAAATCAACTGGTGACTCCTTCTCATAGGCTGGCGAAATCGGAGAGGTCTGTATATTTTGGTGGGCCCGCTATATACAACCGAATACCCGTAGAAGTTCGGGATGCACCTTCCGCTGGGTCGTTTAGGAATAAATTAAAGTGTTGGCTACATGAACAACTATTTTATGACGTAAATGACTTTTTGAAATTACCTGAATTGTTTTAAGATTTTGTGACTTATTTGGTAATTGTCAAGTTCTTTTATTTTTTTTGTGCTATATTGTATAGTGCCCTAATGTAATTTTTACTTATTGACTTGTAACAAATGGTGTTATGAATAAATGACTATATGACTATATTATTATAAATATAAGTAGCATAAACATCGCTTTTTCTTAGTCCAAACGTAATGGTAAAACAACATTTCAAGATAATACTTCCCACAAAAGATAACAAGATTTAAACAGTCTTTTTGACTCCGCAAATAAAGTCAAGGAAAAGGTAACAAAAACTTCAGGTGTTTCCTTTAAAAGGTACGTGGGTCATCAAAATCCCATCGTGGAATATATAAAAACACGGACAGACAGATGGACGGACGTGACGGAACATGGGCTCACTTTTGGTGTGCCTTTTTATTTTGTATTCCAGTTGTGGTACGCGGTTTCGGTTTCAATAATTTAAGTACTATTTTGGGTATTTTTGTACCTAATTCACGAAATCGTTAAAATAGTCGTTGTCATATCAACCGTAAGTAGGGTGTCTACCTAACTGTTGGATACATTTCTCCCTTGTAGATTGTTGAAACTACATGGAAGCGTTTTAGATCCAGTGTATTCCTGTTGTGGTACTTACGCGGTTTCGGTTTCAATAATTTAAGTACTTTTTTGGGTATTTTGTACTTAATTCACGAAATCGTTAAAACAGTCATTGTTATATCAACCGTAAGTAGAATGTCTACGTAACTACAGTTGGATACATTTCTCCCTTGTAGATTGTTGAAACTACATGGAAGCGTTTTAGATCCAGTGTATTCCTGTTGTGGTACTTACGCGGTTTCGGTTTCAATAATTTAAGTACTTTTTTGGGTATTTTGTACTTAATTCACGAAATCGTTAAAACAGTCATTGTTATATCAACCGTAAGTAGAATGTCTACGTAACTACAGTTGGATACATTTCTCCCTTGTAGATTGTTGAAACTACATGGAAGCGTTTTAGATCCTTTGTTCCTGGGGCTTTATCGTTCATGTAACTTATTCGTAGACGTGATATGCATGTATTTTCAGTACATAGCACGGGCACATAGCGCGGAGAACTGATGACCGATGGGGTCGAAAAGTTCTCGAATGGAGACCACGTACCGGCAAGCTCAGCGTAGGACGTCCACCCACAAGGTGGACGGATGACCTTATTAGGACCGCAGGATCGCGCTGGATGAAAACCGCTATCAACCGGTCTTATTGGAAATCATTAGGGGAGGCCTATGTCCAGCAGTGGACGTCCTATGGCTGAAATGATGAAATGATGATGAGCACGGCATCTATTGAAATATTCAATGACCTCAACCGAAAGCTACGCTAATTCATTCTTTCATCTCTTGTCAATGTCTCGTACCGCTCGTAGCGTAGTTCGACTACCTAGTCGATTGTCAGCGATCACCGAAATTAAGCAACGTTCCGCGCGGTCAGTATTTTGATGGATGACCGTGAGATTTTTCAACTTAGCGTTACCGTGGCTCGGATGACACTTTTAATTGTAATTCACGGTTGTTTTAACCGATTAGCCATATCAGACGCCTTTAGGCGGCTTAAAAACTCTGACACCAGAGTAAGCCACCCTGAACTTACTTTTAGGGTTCCGTACCTCAAACAGAAAAAACGTCACCCTTATAGGATCACTTTGTTGTCCGTCTGTGTGTTTGTCAAGACTATTTATCTCGGGAACGCGTAAAGATATCGAGTTGAAATTTAAACTGTACACGTATATCTATGATTTTTTGCAGTTGTGTAAAAGAAAAACTTTTCGAACTTTTAAGTTATCGTTTAAAAATATTAGAGCCGTTTATGTCGTAAGAAAACGCATATTTCGACACTCACAAAAATCAAAACCTATAGGGTACTTCCCGTTGACATAGAACTATGAAATTTGGCGAGAAGCATTTTCTTAAAGTATACATATAGGAATAAATCTAAAAACTGTACATTTTTATTTATATCACAAAAAATAGGGCCTCAAAATTCACAAAATATGGGTTAAAAATTCAAAGTGAGTAAATCGTATCGTATAAAAGAACTTCATTGCTACACAGATGCTTAAAACAGGTTATTAATTATTTTAATGATGTGTCATTTTCGATGTATGACGAGAAAAGTGAAAAAAAAAAACTTTTTTGTTGATGGTTATAGTACAGAGATTTGAACAACTAGTAAGTTGTTCCCAATTTTGTGAAATTATCTGGGTTTGTACGGAACCCTCGATGTGCGAGCCTGACACGCACTTGTCCGGTTTTTTATGCTATGCTATGAGCTACGTTTTCTAGTAATTATAAGTGAATTTATCTCTTTGGTGTCCTGAGCCAAGAATCATGGCAATTGATACAAAAATAACACTACTTAGTACTAGCATTTGGCTGTAAAATTTACCCGGATACTTACTATACTGACCAATGCGTCATTTTCGTGATTGGTAAAGAACATTTATTCAAGCTACGCTATGAGCGCTACCATATTTACCAGCAAAACCACTCGCTTCTCCCCGGGGTCCTCAGTGTAATTGATAATGAACCTCCTCGCGGCCGAGAATCACCGCAATCGAGATGAAGAGAGGGATATTACCGTCCCGGGAGAGCTGTGTTGTAAGAGATTACTGCATTCTGTAACTAGGAGCATTTAGAACGGAAATGCGGAGATATTGCCGCAATATTATTCTCATACTTGTATTATTCTCTTTTAAGCTGTAGGACATTTATTAGAGTTGGATAAATATCGATAGTTTCGCTGTCGATAGTTGACCTTGAGAACTAATAACAATATCGATAGTGATTACAATAAAAAGTATCGATGAAATCGATACTATTGATAGTATCACAATTTAGCTAATACTATTGATTGCTCGCAATCATATCGATAGTAATGGTACTATTACATCAAAATGCTATCAATAATATCAATTCTTTGTTGATAGTTTTTAAGTAAGTTCGTATAGACCGGGTGGCTAGCCCTGGTGTCAGAGTTTATAGACCGCCTCAAGGCCTCTGACATGACTTAACGGTTAATACAACAACAGTTTTTATGTAATACTATCGATAGTATTAAAATTCTGCAGTATTAAATTAAAAACTTTTAATAATATAGAAAGCTACCAAAACTATCAAAAGTTACGAAAACTATCAATAGTTTCGATACTACCGATAGTATTGTTACTAAAGATGGCATAGTTAGATAGTTACTAAAGATAGTATGCCATCGATATTATTAATATGACGTCGGCTATCGACTCTAACGTCTACTGCTGAATATAGGTCACATATACTTACTGATTGCCTATCTATAAAATCAGTTGGAAGCGTGCGTCCAATATCATTCTACAGTATTTATAACATCAACGATTTAGTGTTCATCCATATACTCGTAGATAAACCGATCAAAGATAAAATTGTCTTGAATTTGAAAATTTGAACAGACTCGTTTTGTATCTTACAATTTTGTTATCCAAGACACGTCGTATAAAAAAGACCTTTAAAAGTTAACATGCTTTTTATTATTAGGTTTGCTCCAGACTCTACTGAGAATACTATTTTGACAGTAGCAATAAATTAAGAAATAAAATGAAAATATTGTTGAAATTTTGTTTAAAACCTACAAGTAACAGACATGCGATTGAAAAGGTTAAAAATGGCGCTGAAACGTTAAGAAAATTACAAATGAAGTAATACGATAAGTTGAGTGTGAACTCATTCTCTAGAGATTTTGTCTTGAAATAAAAATACAACTGTTTCATAATTATTTTTAAAAAATGGATATATAATAATATGTAATAGGTACTTTACTTTAATTCTGGTGACAAATCTTCAGCAATTTAGGTACCTAAAATTAGATCTGTCGCATTCTTTAATTGGTTCTTAGTTTTTGGGTGGTTTATTAATTTGTTTGCTTATTATTGTTTTGTTTACTTATACATTGTTTACATGTGTATGTTAGAAGTTAAAGATATTTATTACTTTATTTTACTGTATTATTTATATATGTATTAGTATTTGTAACATTTGTATGTATGTCTATTGTACATTTTTTTTATTATTTATATTACTTTTAAAGTGTCCTCTAAATTAGCACACCTCGTCGTATTTTCTTTTGTACCTATCTCTCTCCATCTTAAGGTTGCCTGGAAGAAATCACTTTCAGTGATAAGGCCGCCAGTTGCTTCAAATGTTTTAGCATCTATTTCTCCTCTATTTTCTGTTTTATGTGTGTGTGAATGTGAATTAATAAAGAGTTTATCTATCTATTTATCTATCTATATACCTAGTTTTTTTTTATTTCGAATAGGTTCGCGTTTGACTACACACTGCCTGATGTCAAGCAGATGTGCAGTCTAGGAAGTAGCACGCTTACCTAGAAGATACCTATTTACTCGGGATTTGATGACACCCACGTTGTAATTTAACGGGCAGACAGACCCAGGCAAATAATTACCTCAATTAGTAAAATATAATAGTATAAGAAAGGCGAAACCTACAATACAGGATCAGTAAATAAAATTGGCAATGGCAAGGCACATAGCACGTAGTACCTCATCAATATAGAATGTAAAAAAAATGCCAAGAAAGTACTAATGACTTGAGTGATCGGAGTTTTTTCAACCTTAAGTTGGATACCACGCATTGGTAAACGTAGCATAGTACGTCGAGTCATGGAAAACAGACAAGGCATCATTTAATTTACCTTCTCAAGAGTGTAGAATTGCGCTGGATGCAAGCCGCTTCCCAACGATTTTATTGGAGATCTATGACGAGGTCCATAAATATGTCATATTGGATGGCTTGCAGACGAAATGATGATGAAAAGTCTATTTAGTTTTACGACTTTCGTCAACAAGATTTGTGGTTTTCTACAAATGTAGCACTAACAATGTAAGAAAATAACAAAAATTCTACAACCTTCCTCACTCAACGAACTTATGTTCCACAAAATGTTTCGACAATAACTTATACTTTGTTATAGCCATGGATACCTAGGGAAAGTCATATTAATATATTTTCTTTCTTCAATTAGCTTCGTTCTAGGACTTAAAAGAGTTTAAATATATGTAAAGTCGCGGCGTCACCATATTAATTTTTTTGTCCGAGTAATTCCTTCGAGATTTAATAAACTTAAAAGAATATAAGAAAGCGTTTCACTGTAAATATTCTTACATAATTATGGCCAATTGACCATGGTAACAAGATTATTTTTTGCAAAAATTAGCATGACCGTCTTCACCCGTGTACAGAATTCGCGAATATTTCGCACGGATCGATGTAGCATTTTTCACATTATTGTTGATTTATCGAAAATGGCTCAGCCGATTTTGATAAAATTCAAATGAGACCAATTTTAAAGTATATTCTTTCCAATAAAAAAAAAATTATTGAAATCGAACCACTATGAAAAAAGTTATGCGTGGTTATACATGAAAAAAATATATATACGCGTCGAATTGTATAACTCCTCCGGTGGTTCATCGGTCAAAAATAATGGCATTGCGAGACGGCTCCGCGCGCTATCACATTTGATTTATTTATTATTACTACAGTTTTAAGAAAAAATGCTCAATATTATCAGCATTATCATGATAATGTATATAACTATTATATATCAGGTTTTTGGTTCTAACCATCTAGGTATCTATGCGAGAAAAAATAAATAAAACAGTAGAGTACTCATTCGTGTAAGACTCGTATTAGGTGGTGCATATTCATAACATGTCGTCTCTGTAGTGTATTGCTCTACGGTACTTACTTTTAGTATGTAACAAGCGGAAGGGGCATAAAATCTTCGATTTCCTACGTTTTCAAAGAGAAGCAGATTATCGAAACTTCGTTCAGAATTCCTGAAAGCTCTCAGAATACAAAATAGTGCTTACATAAATTTATTTAGATTAAGCAAAGATGGAAAGCATTCCGACTGTATTACAACTAAAGAATTTATCTTCTTTTTGTAAATATTTAAGTAAGTATATCATGTCATTAGTTATAAGCCTTTTTAGGGTTCCGTACCTTAAACGGAAAAAAACGGAACCCTTATAGGATCACTTTGTTGTCCGTCTGTCAGTCTGTACGTTTGTCCGTCTGTGTGTATGTCAAGACTCTTTATTTCGGGAACGCGTACAGATATCGAGTTGAAATTTAAACTGTATACGTATATCTATGATCTCTTGCAGTTGTATAAAAGAAAAACTTATCAGTTATCGTTTAAAAAAATTGGAGCCGTTTAAGTCGTAAAAAACCGCATATTTCGACACTCACAAAAATTAAAACCTACAGGGTACTTCCCGTTGACATAGAACTATGAAATTTGGTGAGAAGCATTGTCTCAGAGTACACATATAGGAATAAATCTGAAAACAGTATTATACATTTAAAATTGGGCCTCAAAATTCACAAAATATGGGATCAAAATTCAAAGTGAGTAAATCGTATAAGTAAGGTATCATATAAAAGAACTTCATTAGCACATGCTAAAACAGGTTTTTAATTATTTTAACAATGTGTAATTTTCGATGTATGACGAGAAAAGTGAAAAAAAAAAACTTTTTTGTCGATGGTTATAGATGTATAGAGATTTTAACAACTTCCCAATTTTGTGAAATTTTCTGGATTTGTACGGAACCCTCGATGTGCGACCCTCACTCGCACTTGTCCGGTTTTTTATTCAATATACTGTTACCTAGGTCTCCCTTCTGGATATCTAATAAGACCGGTTGGAAGCGACTTGCATCCAGCGTGAACCTGCAGTCTTGATAAGGTCATATGTCCACCTTCTGGGTGGACGTCCTACCCTACGCTTGCCAGTACGTGGCCTCCACTCGAGAGCTTTTCGCCCCCATCGATGATCAGTCATCCGAAATGCGTGCCTTATCCACTGCCATTTCAACTTGCCAATCCGCTGAGCTGTCATCATCATATCAACCATAGCCGTAAATAAATCATGATCGTAACGGCTTCTTCTATGGATATATAACTTATATAAATGGATTGGACCCAGTGAGTTTCTGCAGTCTTGAATCATCGTTCCACCTAGTCCATGTACCTACATCCTACGCTTTGCTTGCCTGGTCTCTATTCGAGAACGTTCCAGCCCTTTCCGCAACACATGCTATGAACTATGTGCTCTGCCAACTACCACTTCAACTTGATAATCCATCGATAACAAACAAACTGAATTGAGTCATTTTTTAATCGTTCAAAAACATTCTCATGGTCTTAGTATTAAGTTATTATAAACTATGTGTTCTGCCTACTGCCACTTGCACATTCTAATCTGTTGCCCAACAAGCATAATTGAATTGATTTTCTTTCACACAAACAAGACGTTTATTTTTTCTTTTATAAAGTTGATTACAAACATTTTCAAACAAAACTCTTCACTTCTCTCAAACTATTCTATAGGCTTTCATTCCAACATAAGGTTATTAATGAAATATATCCCTACTCGTACAATACAAACAATTAGACCATAATATATCAATAACGTAGTTGAACTTCATCGTTAGAATATATTTGGAACTACGCACTAGGTCTCTTATGAACCTGTATGGCAGGGTACAAACCCTCTACTGGTATTAAGTTTTTAGGGTATTAAGTTATTAAAAAAAGAGCAGACATTAATCCTTTGTTGGACATAAAACTGTAGTAGCATTCATAGCTTAGCGGGCTGGAAGCACGGACCAGCTGGGCTTAATGAATTATTATCCCGACGTCGGATGCATATTCTTACAGCGCGACGAGGCGAGGCGAAGCGATGCCGGACGATGTAAATGCAGCGTGATAATCTGCTGCCGCTGTGTTCCAGATATTAAATGCTCTGCTAACTGCTATTTCTTAGTAACATTTTGCTAGACTAGGTATTATCATTTACTTGGGTTTGTCTACGCCTTTACGGACCAAACGTCAGGCCACGTCACGGTCACCAGGGACTGGAATGCCCTACCTCCGCCATTGTTTGTCTACTGCCACTATAGCCCGATATTCCAATCGTCTATGTCTGCTATTCTGGTTTGTATACCTACGGATCTCCTCTTTTTTTTTACGAAGGGAAAAATTTGAAAGATGCCCGACTGCTTTGGGATGCAGTAGGGTTATGTGGGATTATACCCACTAAAACCCGCTCGGTGGCCAGCCTTTGTGCCCTCTTGGGAGATCCGGGATCTCTATGGGAACGCACCGGTGCTCCCAGCACTTTGTACGACTACTCGAGCCTAACTAGGCTTGTGCGGTTCTCAACGACAACGTTGCCACAAAGGCTGTCGCCCTCCCGGGCCCGTGTGATTAGACGGCCAGAGCCCCAACTCTGACCATTCACGAGCCCGGAGTTACCCTTTTAGTAGGCTCTTACTACAGGCAGGGGGTACCGATGCCATATTTAACTGCCCCGGCATCAGGGCAATATCGCCTCCGACTCTATTTCACAAGTTTTCGAGCATAGCCATAGCATAGAGTAAAACATTAGAAGTTTTAGGTAGGTACTTATAACTACTTAACATGTAACAAATGTCAACTTCATTTCAACTTACTTGTGGAACCCTGTAATTGGCCGTCAGCAAATATTTTCTAATCTATTTCTGTAACATAGCTGTAAGATTCCCAATAAAAATAGAAACAAAAATAATCTTTTAAAAAATCTATACCAATTTATCATTTCGGCTCGTGCTGGTATTATGCAAAAAATTCAACTTATCGGTCTATATAGTAATTATTATGCTATGTATGCATCGGTAATTACTCACTTCAACTTATTTAACTTAATTTATTTTAACATGTACCAATCGGCTATGCCTGTTACTTAGATTGGTCAGCGCATCTCTTCATTTAACCTCAAAAAGTCTCCGAGTCTCTGAGCTTACATAATATAATATAAGGGCTACAATGGAAGACCATGTTTCAGTGCCATACATCATCAGTGGTATTAAACCCTCCAAAAAACTTTGACTTATGCCACTGAGGCATACCAGGCACTTTCCTGAGCGCAGTAAGTACCTGATTATGAAATCCGTTCCGTGAACAATGGAAATGCCTTGAATAATATAAATCCAGTGATGAATGCCGTAATCTTGGCTCGGGCGGGCATTATGCGAAAAATTCATTAGGCTTAAGTAGGAAGTACCTACTCAATAGGAATTTTAAAACAGGGAGGAGGGATAAATCAATGTTAAGAGATGGTGGGCTCAAGGATGAAGAAACATTACCTACTAGGGTTTGATATACCTACCTACAGCTAGGTATATTCTAATAAGGTATACCATCTAGAACAAAGTTATAAAATACTAGCTTTTAACCCGCGGCTTCGACTGCGTCACATTTTGGTTAATAGGCTTATCGATTGGAAATTTATCTTGTTTCAATCGATTTCTTTTCTATGAATTTTCAACGCTATATTACGGTGATCATGTCCTAAGGTATATTATCCCCTTTTTGATTCTTCTTTACATGAAAATCTGCAGCCAATGGTTGCAATTCGGCGACACGCATTTTAGTTTTCACTAAAATAAGTTTAGTCCTGTCAAACTAGGTTTTGGTATTCGGATGTCTACACGATTAAACTAAATTTAGGTCGAATCGACTGAATCGATTTTAGTTACTCAATTTGGTCAAAGCGCATTCGGCGGCCCACATTTTAGTGTGATAAACGTCTAAAATTTAGTTGTCAAATGTCAAATTAGTAGTCACGTAAAACATGGCGATTAAACTTAGTCTGGGGAATCTGCATGTGTTTTATCGTCGATTTTTGCAAAATGGACGAATTTATTGTGGCAGCAACTGTTGGAAGGGTGAGTAAAAAGCCAAAAAACCTGTTCTTACTTGATTCACTAAACAAGTGAGAGTTCGTGTGTGGTTCATCTAGTTCCAAATTATTTTCTGATAGAAGAGGAAAAATTTAGAAAACTGTATAGAGTTCCAAAGCCAGGAGCTCAACAGTTAATAAATGATTGTATGCCATGGTTTTCCATTCAGCATGTCTGCATAAGTAAAATGAGTATTTTAATCAAAAATCATTGGTTGCGGATTCTTAGTGCTATTCACGTTTTCGTCTATGACATTTATCAGGCTGCTGTTGGCCATGACAATTTATTGGGCTTAAGCCAGCCAACCGTCAGCAGATGTCTTGAGGCCACAGTAAATGCAATCGTCTCACAACTGTGCCTTAAAGTCATGAAATTCCCAATGACGCCAACTGACAAACAAACTGCAATGACAGAGAACTCTTTTTATTCAAACCATTTGATAAGTCCTTAATTAATTATTATCCAACAGTCAGATCCCATTTGGTCAAATCCTTACAATAAGAAACTCATAGATGAAGGATTGGTGTTTGCTCCGCTAGCGAAGCTTAACTTATAAAGATTGATATCTGACAGAACCTAGCTTTTAATTTTCTAAATAATGTTCCAAAATGTCATCTGATAGTGAAAGTGACGATTTTATAATGATGACGCCACCAGAAATAAAAAATACAGCCCAAGAAGTCATAACTTACTTCCTAAACTTTAATTAAAGAAATATTGAATTTTATTTTCCTCATAGGTGTAGTATACAGCACTGTGTATCACTCGGGAGAAAGTTCTGTTTCTGATCTCGAGTTTCCTTTAAGCATACTCTCGAACAGAAATAGATCGTTTTCTCCCCTCGGTGTACAATGTACTATTAAATTGAGCTATGTAACTATTGTAATGATTTGATTTTTTCTTTCTTTATGATTGAATAACTTAACCAAGGTAAGTTAATAATTGTATTTATTCTTAATCAATTTATGATGTTGAGTGCTTTTTAATACTTATATAAAATTTAAAGTGAAATATTGTAATATTTATAATGACCTGTAACTAAAACTAAAAGTATGAGTATATGAATTTAATAAAGTGCAGGGATTTAATGAGCTTCATAAACTCGCCATAATGATCAACTTTTACTATGGGGCCAACCTCGAAATCGTAGACATAAAATCCGTTGTACCATGCAAGAAGTTCATTGGCTCTCGAGAAACTGGGAACAGCAGGTTCCAGATGTTTTTATTATGTAATTTTTAATATAAGTACTAAGTAGATACCAAAATACAAGTTAACTAGGTACCTACCTATAATTTGCAGTTTGACCACCTGTCTGATGTAAATAATAATATTAAGTATTTTAAAACATCAACATCATTTATTTAAGATATTATATGTTTATCAAGATTACTAAATTTAAACCTGCCATATCATAAAGTAAGGTCAGAAAATGTGTGCAAAATTATATTATATCAGCTTATTATTTTTATAAATTATTTTTTGGCAACAATTATTTATTATTCAGACAGTTGATTTTATTTTAACACCACCTAGCGGTGAGTTGCTAAACTTTTACATACTGCGGCATGAATTACGTCGTCGATCTCGCGGCGAGTTCATCTAGTGGCGAGTAGCAGAACTACGTAGTCATAGCAAGAACCATTAGTCGTAATGGTACAGAGCTTTTCCGTAAGATGATAGGAGCAGTTCAATTTTAGAAAAAAGAGGCATTAGGTATTTCTATTATTTTTAAGTTGAAAATTACTAAAGAAGCAATAAAGTGCTTTTAATTGATAAATATTTATTTACATGTAATTAAAAATTTAGGAAACCCTAACCATTGGTGTGTAGAAAATTAGCTAGTACGAATCTTCTCAATTTAGTCTTACCTTACCTTAAATACAGGTGTCTTTGAATTCATTAGCAACAGGTAGATACGTACTCTAGCCTAGGATGTAGTTATGTTCGTTACTACGATCAAATTTCACGATGTCACCAAACCCAAAATCGTAAAAAAATCAGCTAAGTAGGTATTCCATACAAAAAATTTGTCAAGTTTTTCAAAATGTGTGGAAAAGCTATTTTTTTCGCATTTCCGGAGTTGGCCCCGTAGTAAATGTTGGTCACAGTGAAGAGCACAGATTTGAAAACGGACCCACTGGCCATTCATTCTTGGTACAGTACCAGTTATAAAGATTGAATAAAACTTCTTGACGTCTGTGAACTCAAGGCAAGTGTTTGCGCAGTACCTAGAATGTCCGCGGCTTGTAGGTAGCTATCTTCGCAGCTGCCAAGATGATTGATTTCGTCTATATTGAACGATATAATAAGTACCTACCTCATCATCATCTTCTTTAGGTCTCTAGGTGAGGTCGGCACAGCACATTTCCTTTCGCCACTTCACTCTACGAGTATCATACGTCATCTTATCATTATTCATTTCTCGCCTGTCATCTTTCACACAGTCAATCCAAACTATTTTTGGTCTCCAAATACTTAGTAGATACTTACCTACCTACCATCTAAAAAAACCGGACAAGTGCAAGTCAGGCTCGCACATCCAGGGCTCCATACAAATCCAGAAAATTTCACTACATTGGGAAGTTAGTTGTTAAAATCTCTATAAACTAGGTATAACCATCGACAAAAAAGTTTTTTCTTTCACTATTCTAGTCATACATCGAAAATTACACATTGTTAAAATAATTAAAAACCTGTTCTAGCATGTGCTACTGAAGTTCTTTTATATGATACCTTATATGATACAATTTACTCACTTTGAATTTTGAACCCATATTTTGTGAATTAAGAGGCCCTATTTTTTGTGAGTTAAATAAAATTTGTACAGTTTTCAGATTTATTCCTATTTGTGTACTCTAAGACAATGCTGT
This sequence comes from Hypomecis punctinalis, assembly GCA_949316475.1. NCBI lineage: Eukaryota > Metazoa > Arthropoda > Insecta > Lepidoptera > Geometridae > Hypomecis > Hypomecis punctinalis. The sequence goes on from OX438811.1 coordinate 1,678,640, forward strand.
TTGCCAAATTTCATAGTTCTAAGTCAACGGGAAGTGTACCCTGTAGGTTTTGATTTTTGAGAGTGTCGAAATATGCGGTTTTTACGACATAAACGGCTCCAACTTTTTTATACGATAACTGAGATGTTTTTCTTTTTACACAACTGCAAGAGACTATAGATATACGTATACAGTTTGAATTTCAATTCGATATCTTTACGCGTTCCCGAGATAAAGAGTCTTGACATACACACAGACAGACAGACGGAGAACAAAATGATCCCATAAGGGTTCCGTTTTTTCCGTTTGAGGTACGGAACCATAAAAATAAACAACATTATAAGCATTAATCAAATTCTTTTCAAAAGGAACCAATTTAACCGGAAAACTTTCCGCCTATAAGCGAGTCCTAATGGCCCCAACCATCTATTATGAAAATTTGGCTCCTTTCCCCTGGAGCCACTTTATTTCGGACTCGCATCGCGTGCACGCAGGTATCGTCAACTTATGCAACTCAATGGTTGATTTTTTAAACCTATACGTAAGTATCATAATTTTAATAGGAATAGGTATATAGGAATTTTATTTATCATCGCATTTGTGTGGGTAACTCATGGATAATTTACCTAAAGATATAGTATACATCAAATTTACTATATGCGTCTTAGGAAATCTTTTAATAAAAAGAGAAGCAATTGACACGAAATGAATGAATTTGGTGATCTTTCACACTTAGTTGTGATATGCTAGACGAGCGCGCGTGCATATTTATCGAGATTTAAGAACCTATAAGTACTGCAACTGGATGAGGAGGTATTTATTTGTTTCGCAATTTTAGTGCGCGATTAGTCCCGTAGTATATAATAATAATGTTGTCAAATTGCGAAAGTTTAAAAACAAAATAAAAATTATAATTAGTTTTCAAGAAATGTCACTGCGGGCCAAATTTTCCACTGCCGGTAAAAGTTGGGCGCCGCTGACAAGGCCGTCGTACAACAAGGACAATGTCACTCACGCCAGGTCATTGTTACACTTAATTAATGGTCAGCCCACACGAACCACACAATTAAATTTGTACCACTTACACTACAACATTCCTAAAATCTAAACAAAACAACAGGCACTCTACTTACCATAGGGTGATATTATTTTCCTAGGTACCCTGTTAAGCAATAGAAAATTCTTTTTACAGTGGTGTGTTTACATATATACCGCCAATAAACTAGTAAGACTACAGGAACGCACAAAGTGAAGGCCGCTTCCAACCGGCTCTATTGGAAATCCTTAGGGGGGCCTATCTCCAGAATGGACGTCTGATGAAGGAAATAATGTAGGCTATTGAAATTTTGTCGATTCTTTCGACCTCTACAAACTGAAAGTACCTACTCTACAAATTGTAGAATTTAGATTGTTGGATTGCTTCAGTGGGTTTAAAAATTTTAAGAGATCATTTTTAATATTGACATATATATATAAGTAGTTCGAAATTACCCGCCCTCTTACAAAATGCCGATTTACTCGTAGGATCTAGGCTACTCCGGCTATTGGCAAATACGACTAATATTTTATAAAAGAAAGTTGATAAATTTATTCCTCTTTCACGCAAAAACTGCATAACGGGTTGAGACGAAACTTGGCAATAACTTAAACATCAGAATAGCACAGGCTAAGTTCGCCGGGTCAGCTAGTCCTCTAAAGTAACAAAATATAAACATCGATTTCGGCTTGATAAGCCTGAAACAAAATAATTTTATTTTTTAGATTCCAGACAACGTCAATTCAAGTTCCAAACGCCGAGCGGTGCCTACTATACTCGTAAGTTTTATGACCACTATTAATCCTACGTCATACATATGGATTCTCATACCATGGGCTTTTAAGCAAAGAAAAACATTGTGAGAAAGCTGGCATACCTACGTCTGTATGAGAAATTCAATAGTAAGTAAATGTACTTATGTGAATCCACTTCGTATTTGCACTCACCTACTACCATACAAGTTATCTTTTTTCCCAACAGCAAATGAAATCTCCCCATAACGTCCCTCCATTCCTTCATCCCCGAGAAAAGCCCATTTTTTCTGACCTTTCAATTCAAGGTCATGTTAATCCCATCCAGAGCGCCAAGGTCATTACTTGCCCCCAAGATGGCGTCATAAAAAATAACAAGGAGCGCAAGATGCGTGAGTTGCCGCGAGGCGTTGTTCCACTCGCGCTTTATGCTCTTGGGACATAAACTTATCATAAATTTATAAGGACGGGGCAACAGATTCGTCGTTGTCATCGTTTCAGCTATAACACGTCCTCTACGTACTCTACGTTTCAGCCATAACACGTCACGTCCTAGTGGAGTACGTGGTAGTCAACGTACCAGCAAGCGCGGTAATGAAAATCTACCTACAAGGTGGACAGACAAACAGACAAAACTTTTATTTATAAGCACAAAGCAAAAATTTAACACTATGTTTTGTTTTGCGATTTGAACTCATTACTATTATGTACTATGGGACTAATGAGGTACTTATTTATCTCGTATTTTAGTGCGCGATTAGTCCCGTAGTACATAATAATACTATGTACACATTTAAGACTAAATATGATTTAAAACTGGCGGCCTTCTTCTTGGTTGCCTGGAAAAAATCGCTTAAAGCGATAAGGCCGCCAGTTAGAAACCTATAAATTGTACTGTTTTGTCCCTGTAATTTTTTTTATGTAATGTGGTTGTCTAATAAAGTGTTATTGTTTGTTTGTTTGCCTTATCACCCATGACGATATCTTCCAGGCAACCAGTGGCCTTAGCATACGGAACATAAAATAATACTATCGACGTGTCAGAACGTGACAGAGTTATGATGAAGCATATGTCTGTCACCTTTGCACACGTCGGTAAACTCTTGTCGTGGTCTTGTATGCTAAGCTAGCAGGACGGTCAAGACCGCATAATAGCGCTGGATTCAAGCCGCTATCAACAGTAACGGGACTCGTTGAGATCAATTGATGAGGCCTATGTCCAGCTGTTGGCGACCTATGCCTGAAACGACGAAGAAAATTTCAAGCGTACAAAAACGCAATAGTTCGCCACCTCTACCTGTTTATTTCTATGAATATTTCAACATTTTCTTGAGAGTTCTTGAAATTCTTATGGAAAATGTACGGAAATGGGCAACTAAGACGAAAATTGCACTGTGAAAGGATGATGTAGGAAGTATTTGTGTCTTATTTAATTCATGCAAGCTTGTTTACATCTTATTCTACATCTTCCTATGTTTACAGAGGTATACTCATAATTATGGACAATTTATGTCAGCATTTTTACTATGGGTGTCCGCGGGTGGCATTATCCAACTGAGCGCTACCGTGGCTCAGATGACACGTTAAATTGTGGGTCCCGGTAGTTTTAACCGTTAAGCCATGTCAGAGGCTTTCAGGCAGCCTAAAAACTCTGACACCAGGGCTAGCCACCCGGCCTATACGAACTTACTTTTTACTACGCGATCAACCCTAAAATTGCCAGCAAAAAAAACAATTACCTGTTCCTCGAAGCATATTCCATAGATACAATCGATGAAATACTCTATAGACGACTAACGTAGGTATTCTAGGATATAATTGTACCTAATCATAATTATGACTAACGTTTGATATGGGGTCAATAGAAAAAAACAGCTGTTCCAAACCAAAAGTTCATTAACTTAAAAAAATTATGAGGCAAAATTTATAGAGGGAAAAATAATGGATATTTCGAAAAACAATTATTTTGGGGTTTGGACTCAAAGTAAGATGAGATGATATAACTTTATTGATATTAATAGAACCTTATATTACAAAAATATTACATAATATTTATTCATTAACATGCTCGTCAGGCTTAACATTTTTACTAATAATGAGTAGATACAGAAATGTAGTGTTATCTAAAAATTTTTTTCACATAAAAAATATTAAATTCATTTTCAAAATACACATTGTGTTAAAAATTATGTCAATCAAATATTCCAAAACAAAAATTTGCATGCTGTAAAGAGGCTTACAATTCAAAATAAAATAAAATAGTTTATGAATTTTCTTACTTTTTATACAGTTTTGATTACTTCCATAGTAAAATATTGAACGTATAAATGACGCGTATTATAAAATATATGTAACTAACCCTTTAACTAAACCCTAATTAGGGGCTAGTAAGTTAAAATAGTGATAAATTTAATATTTGAGGTTAAGGTAGACTTAACTTAAAGATAATATAATATCTTTAGCTTACTTACTCCATGTGATCTAAAATAAATACTGCAACTTATTAAAGTAGGTATACAAGTAAAGGCAAGTCGGTCAAGGCGCCGTTTAGAGCATAATTTCTGATTAACGGGCCCCAAGTTACACGGTTTCGGATTCGATTCCCGGGAGAAATTATTGGTAAACTGAGTAACCGGAGACTAGAGTCCGGTTACTGTCCAGGGTTGCTGCTGTACAGAAATATTATAGCTCTGACTGGAATATAAATAAGTAAAAAAAGTTCGTTCGTATAGCCCGGCTAAAACAACTGGGGTCCATACTTTCACGGGTCATCCGAGCCACGGCAGCGCTCAGTTGTAAATGCCACCCGCGGTCACCAATCCGAAAACGGACCGTGCTGAACGTTGCTTAACTTTGATGATTGCTAACGATCACCTAGACAAACTACGCTATGATCGCTACAATAAGCGCCATAACAATAAATGCCGTACCTCATTCCGTAGTCTAATTTTACAAAACATTTAAAATTTCACCAAAATAGCCCAGTTACGATATTTCAAGTCATTTTATATGCCATAATTTCCATTTCACGTATTCCTTTTTATACCTACTGCTGTTTTTATATTTCATAATTGTAAAAGGGGCCTCTCAATGTTGGCTTTGGCTCCATTGATGCCTAATAAAGGACCAGGCTAAGCCTGTGAATTGAATTATATAAATAAGTTATACTTTGTAATATTTAAAGTTTTTGCGGTTTCAGTCTGAAAGAATTACTTATTTGATTAATTAATTAAATTTCTTATCAGGCTTTATCTACTTTATCTAGAAGCTTTTGCGATGTAAAAGTTTCTGATACTTTGATACCTCAGAATGAAAAGTAAAGTCATAGAAACCTTGCCGAGAGAACCTATATTAAAAGCGTACAAAAGAGTGAAAGAAAAATTACGCTCTACTGTTTTTGGACACGGCTGTAAAGCCATGGTTCTACGAGTAATTTTTATAAAACGTTTAGCCACGTCGCGTTAGAGGTCTTCAGACGGTTTAAAAAATCTCTCACACCAATGGCAGCCACCCGGCCCTTGTAGTCGACGGATTCCCATCTCTCGCATATTTTTTACGTTGATATGACTATTTTTTTTTATCAATTCCATGGCAATATATCCATAATTATAAAGAACTCTTTGGAACAGTCTTGGAACAGTACCGTGCAGGATTTCAAATTACAAAACCATAATTTTTTCTCTAGACAATCGCGTCGTCATAAATGTTGTTGAAAAACATAAAAATTACAACTTTTACAATACATTAACTTTCATAACATGTGATTTTCATGCCAAAAAAACATATTTACTGGTTTCATTTCCGGCAGAGACTTTTAACAAACAATTACGTTGTTCCTGACAGCCCTGAGCTCAGCGTTATTAAACAATGTCCAATACGCGCTGAAATGTTCTGTTTACGAATAAACGTACCTACCTACGAAATGGCTGGAATAGGTTTTCATTTTGTGTATAAGACTAGGACTGTCTGGGACACTGTAATAGTAGATTATACCTATTATTTCTTCAGCATTTATATCGCACAGCGAGACAGCAGCGTAAGACGTCCAACTAGAAGGTGGAGAGATCTGATTAGATCTTCAAGGTCACTTTGAATGCAAAACGCTTTTTTTTATTTCGAATAGGTTCGCGTTTGACTACACACTGCCTGATGTTAAGCAGATGTGCGGTCTAGGGTGTAGCATGCTTACCTAGAAGATACCTATTTACTCGGGATTTGAAGACACCGACGTTGTACTTTAACAGGAAGACAGACCCAGGCAAAGCGTTCCACATTCCGGCTGTTCGTATGAAGAATGAGGATTCGAAACGCTTGGTTCTAACGCGCGGAATGTCCACCATAAAAAGGTGGCGCTTTGGTTGCGTCTGTCTAGCCGTATGATAGAAGAAAGGGGCAGGGGGGACCAGATTGTGCACCTCCCGGGCGCACTCTCTGAAGTGTATCCGGTAAAAGGCCGACAAACACGCTACCTTGCGACGATGCTCAAGACTTTGCAGCTGCAACTTAGTCAAGGTGTCGTTGTCAACCAGCCTCCTGGCTCGCGTCTCAATCGACTCCAGAGCCTCCAGAGCCCCCAGTTGCAGAGCCGGATTTGCCTTATGGCCGACTAGGCCCAGGCCTAGAGCGGCTAGGTTTTAGGGGCGGCCAGAATACGAGATTTTAACACATCACACCTAACGCAGCTCTCTCAAATTACAACAGTATTTAAATATTTGTTTTCTCCCACAATGAATGATCCTACAAAAATATGCCAAAAAAGTGCTATCGGTTCAACCGTCCCAATCAGCGGGAGGTAATGAACAATCCTATCTTCTACACAGAGAAAACGTAAAATGGTATTTATGCCAAAAATTATAGGGTTTACGTCCCGGTAGACCAAACATTATTCTGGTCAACAAATGCACAATGCACATGTACGGAAATAGTTTTAATACAAAAAAATATCCTTTTTGGGAGTTGCATTGTGCAATTCCCCAAGTTCACAACTTATTGTTTTAGGATGTTTTACGATATGCCCTCCGCCCGGTTATCAATAACAATGAACTTCGCTCAAAATTGTGTTTCTTTTGTACCTCAAGTTATGAGTGTATTTGAGAGCTTTATACTTACATTGACAGTTTCTTTGAAACTGTCGTTGGGTTAATACCTATTGGGTGCAATTCAAATTAAATGAATATTTTCTATCCTACTCTCATGATTATCTGAAGTTTTATTACCAACAATTCTATTTTTTACTAGAATAAAAATGTTCAAAAATATCTACTAAATAAACTTAATTCGAATAAATCAGTGGGAGTTGATTTCAAATTCCAACATTGCTAACATTTGTTTTTATTGAACTTTACAAATGTTTGAACTTCACGGAAGTTAGGCACTTTCTCCGTCACTCTTATCAAAATTAGTGCAGCAGCTAAATCTGTCTAGGAAGAGTACCTGATACTACTTACCTATATGTTTCTACGATCATCTACATAATTATATTTTTACCAAAATCCTTACTCCTCTTTTTAGACAGTCGGATTAAAACGTAGGACTCGTCAAAATGTAAAAAAAAGATTGTGGCCGCTGGCTGCACTCGCGCAATATGTTTATTCAATATGTTTTCTTAGTAACCATCGAAAATTCCTTGATAACATCCTTCCCTTTCCCCCTTGAGAGAATCCTAGAAGGGAGAAAAAAAGGGGGCGGCTGAACTAACTGGCCTATGGCGGCCCAATGTGCTAGTCCGCCTCTGCCCAGTTGATATTTAGCAGAGCCATCCCAAAGGTGAGAGCAGTATTCCATGCAAGAATTGTGCTTTATAAAGACTAGTGAAATACCGTCTCACCTTAGAGAGAACACCAAGTTTTTTGGACAACCATTTCAAATAATTTTATTTTTATTCATTTCATATCTTTACATTTCAATAGTTATTGTTGAAACGTAAAGCGTAATTTTGATATGTAATTAGGGAACGCATGCCATTCAGCGTGGCAACGCTGCTAGCATTTTGGCCACGCTGCCAATTGGCAGTGGGCTAGAACAATTGTATTGTCTTTAGACCTTCAAGGGTCTGTGGTGGTCTAATTCCTTTTTGTGTAGTAGTATTTATTGTAGCTTAATTAAATATAGTATTTCGTGGTTTAAAGGTAATTGCACTAGGCACATATTTGGGAATCTTATACCTAGCATTATCTGTCATACGGCTGAAATATAAATAATATTAGTTCCACTATATTCATATGTTTATTTTTTTTCCTGTATATATAGCTCATAATGATCGAATCTCAATCAGCTGGCATATACAGGGTTATTTCTAATCAATTAGCATCCTTCTAGGGGCTTATTATGTACGTCAAAACTAACAACTTTTGTTCTACGACTTTCGTCAAAACACAAAAAGTCGTAGAACAAAAGTTGTTAGTTTTGATGTACAGAATAAGCACCTGGAAGGATGCTAATTGATTAGAAATAACCCTGTATATGATGATTCTGCGGTCATGATCATGAGCCCAATTTTTGAAACGTCAGAATCATTTCTATCGCTCGCATAGGATCGCATACTATGCTCTCCCATTCGCACAAGCATAGATTTTCAATACTCGCTCCTGCTTTTACTTGGTCACATGACAATTTAAACATACGTTAAGCTTTTCTAATTATTTAATTGTCTGCCTCTTGCCATCTATTTTCTCGAAGGTTGACGCCCAACGCTCCGTTTTTCAATACTTCAACCTCAGAGCAAAGAAAAATATCAGGAGAAAACGTCGTTGAACAGTCAAGTGAGGCCGGTTTTTTATACATGTGTGAGTGAGTGCGTTGGTGTTGCCGCCGCCATAGTCCGACTGACAAGCCAAGGCGTAGTTTCGTTGTACGTGGATATGTGTGTAATTGTCTGTACACGGCGAGGCGTATTTTTTTTTTATTCCTTGTAGGTTTGCCTTTGACTACATACTGCCTGCCTAGGATGTAGCTCGCTTACCTAGAAGATACCTATCCACCTATAGATAGATAGTTTTGGTTGGCTTCACTTGTTTGTTCACAACCTCTGTTGATTTTTTTATTTGCTCTGAGACTTCAACTACAACTCGACACTACATTTTGTAACATATTTACATACTTGCGTGTTTCGTCTCAGATTTGCTTTATCTTTATCGCAACATGATCTTCAAATAGAAAACTTATGCTCATGAGGTTACCGGACAATTTAAAGAGAATATTAATATTTTCGCCGTTTTACTAAACTCTATCACAGATTTAATTAAAAACACTTATCGGAGTTCCTTTCAACTCACAAAAGCTTGGTAAATTAGGCAATTTGCTTCAGAGCTGGTAGGGACAGTCTAAGTACGGGGGAACGCTTTGCGAAATTACTAAACTTTGGTGTAAATAAATATTAAATGAGAAACGAAATGCCGAAATGACCACTATATGATTACTAATCAAACGAAGACATTTGAAATTTTAGACTCGATGGCTAGGTTATTAGATAGAATCTCAGACCAAATAATAAAATCAAGACAGAATATTGAAAAACAAACAAGTGAGGCCGGAAAAACTATGCCCTCGCCGTGTACAGACACAATTACACACACAAACACGTACAACGAAACTACGCCTTGGTTCGTCAGGCAAACTATGGCGGCGAAACACCGACGCACTCACCACATGTATAAAAAACTAGCTTCATTTGTCTATTCACGATGTTTTGTTTTGGTTTTATATTTTGTCTGAGGATAGAGTCTTTGGGTACACTATCCTCAGACTAAATGTTTGCTCATTATAACATGCAATACCTTGTGTCAGGAAGAAAAAAATCTTTGCATTGGAAAGAATTACCTAGTACCATATCCCCTAGAGCCTAGACCGTTCCGTGACCGACGAAATATTCTCGAGGAATCTGATGGTACGTTGTAGTGGGCATATTTGTAAAGCGTATCGTGTTGTATTCTGTGCCTTATACGTTGCTTGCACAGTGTTACCATGGTACTTAATAATAAGCAGACAACTTAAATTGCAATTTGTAATTGTAATTTTAATTTTTTTTTAATTCGTAACTTTTGATCATAAATGCAATTTATAAGTATTTTTTTAAATGGAGAATAGTAATACATTTGGGTACCAACTCGTCTGGTGGAAAGCGAAGTTGTAGCCGAAGATCAATCCAATCTTTGGCGGTCCGCATTATGAAGGAAGAAGCGAATCGCTTAGTATGAGAAGGTGGTACGTCGACTATGTAGGGATGGTATTTATGCGACTTTCGGCTTGTTCTGTTGTTGTATTTCTATAAAAGCTATTATTTTGATTACATCCGGTAACAAACAACAAGAACCGTGTCCAAAGGTGACGTCCACAAGTGGTATATTATTCAGAGAAAAATCGAACCAAGATGATATATACGTCATTTGAAAGCTTCATTTATGGGCTTCTCAAAAATATTTAATTTCGATTTTTTCATCCCTCCATTTTTTTTAAGAGTGAAAAATTAATTGTATTAAAATTAGTAGGTAATACAGTTTTGTATTTTTTCTAGTTTAGCTGATTCTTCCACATTCATGTCTTAATTTGCTAAAATTAAATATTATAACCTACCAGTGTGACCAGTTAGTAGGTACAATGTGACAAAAACACTTAGAAACTGTGTCTAATTGATAAAAATGCTTCTATTTAACAATTTGGAGGTTACTTAATTGGGGTTACTAGAGATAAACTACCTATTGAGCGAAATATATTTATTTATCTTAATAGATTCAAAATTAATTTTAAAAAACGTCTTTTTTGGTTTAACTGATGTAATAGTCTCAGAAAAATAAGAACTTTTTCGAAATGTAACGAACATCATAATAATAAAAAAAACTAAACACATCGGTAAAAGTTATTATATCAGTAAATTATAATATTCTACATCAACATTATATTTTATTATTATAAAAGACATAAAATTATCGCTCTTTATATTAAACGCTCGACAATTTGTGAACAAGTACGGAATACATAAAAATGCAAAATGTCAGCTTATAACTGCATTTTACGAGCTCTCCCGCTGTTTCCTAACCAGGCGATCTCTAACGATTTACTGAAAAATGCAATACGTTTTAGGTTTTCGTGACAAGTTTTATGTATTTTCGCTTAGGAATGACTCTGTACGTACATCTGAGGTCTGAGGTAAGACGTCCACTGCTGGACATAGGCCTCTATACATTTCTAAAAAGTCCAGAATAATAATCATTTCCAATAATTTCGAATGAGTCAATATCATTAAAAATTTTATAATAAACTAGCTGACCCGGCTAAACTCGTTTCACGCAATATATTTATGAATGACATATGTGTTATTCTGATGTACAGCATTAATATTGACTGCCTCGGTGGCTCAGTGGTTAGTGACCCTAACTTCTGGATCAAAGAGGCGTGGGTTCGATCCCCACTCAGGGTAAATATTTATGTGATGAACATAAGTGTTTGCTCTGTGTCTGGGTGTTATTTAGTTACTATCTATATAAGTATGTATTTAAAAATAAGTATATGTAGTATATCAGTCTCTGGCAGCCATATCACAAGCTTTGCTTAGTTTGAGGTCAGAGACCGTGTGTAAGATGTCCCAATAATATTTATTTATTTATTTATTTATTTAATATTGCAAAGTTTCATCCGAATCCGTTCATACATACAAACTTTCGCATTTATATTATTAGTAGGATTTGGGATTTAAATTTTTGACTGTTGATAAACATTTTTAAAATAAACACAATAAGGTTTGTGCTTTTAGTCATAGTTTAGGACCGGGCTGCAGTTGACATCAGCAAAGCAGAATTTGGAAAGCATTTTCGTTCTTTACGACTCTGCTAGGTTTTAGGAGAGTTTGCTAGGTATACTACACACCGTATGTTTGTTTTTGAGGTTCCGTCTGAAAAGACTGAAAATTGAACCTAATTAATAAGCTACATTTGTTAACGTAGTAAGTATAATGTTTATGTTTGTAGTTGCACTTTTCCCTTATACTGTACTGTACTGTATCAGCCTTTATATAGTCCACTGCAGGACGTAGGCCTACCCACGAAGGGTGATTGGGCCATATCCACCAAGCTGGCCCAGTGCGGGCTGGTGGATTCACATACGCCATCGAATTTTTTCTACAGACATATGCAGGTTGCCTCACGATGTTTTCCTTCACCGAAAAGTCAGTGGTGTGTAATTCCGTAAATAAATTCCAAAGAACTCATTAGTACGGGACTGGGATTTGAACCCACGACCTCACGATTGTGAGGCGGGTGTCACTACCTCTAGGCCACCACGACTTTTCCCTTATACTTAAGTCATATTCGAATTTTAATACCGCTGATTTTTTTATGACGGAAAATATCATGAAAGAAATATGTAAAGAAATATAATAGGTGTCGTGTGTAAATTCACAACGAGTATAGTAGTAGTAGAGCGTGTAGTAGTAGTAGTAGAGTTTCTGCAAAAAGAGGAGCGTCGTAGGTGAGGTCGCCCGTGTGCCATTTTACTAATTTTGTTACGTTGACAACACTGCTCTGTCATTGCTAGTACAACTAAAAGTTTATGATACTTGGTAGACACCACTTCGGTTTTCATCAGTAGACTCGCGTCTACCAAGTGATTGGTACCTTGGCTGCTGATTAAAATCTTACTGTTAGTTCACCGTAACGCCACGACGTTTCTCTTTTTGCACATACTCTAGTAGATTTAAAATCAACAGCGGACTGCTAAAGACTAGTATGGGATTCGTTAAATGCATCTTTTAGGGAAGCCCTTTAAAGGTTTGGGGTGGAGGACATGTTTCCTTCCACAGTTTTTGACGGGCATCACTGGGGTGACCGGATAAAGGACTTGTCAGACTATCTTCATCCCAAACCTTTATAGAGCCAGCAGAAGAACTCCCCCCAGGTAGCGACTTAGCGTGGCCAACGTGGAAGTCGTTGAATCGACTCCGGACCCCAGTTGGCCGCTGCAAGTCTAATACTGCCAAGTGGGGGTTCACTGACGCGGACTTTGTGAGGTGTGACTATGGAGAAGTGCAAACGATGAATCATCTTTTGTCCTGCCCCCAGTGTCCAACCACCTGTACACTGGGTGACCTCATGGAAGCCTCCCCTTCTGGGGTGGCAGTGGCTACCTACTGGGCGAAACTTGTATACTTAGCACTATTAGAAACTATTAGAACCATCCACACGACGAAGAAGAAGAGGGAAACCCTGTCGAAACGCCATTTTTTATCCGCCCTCCTCCACCTGTTATTGGTATTTTTAGACGTAAACAGAAAGAAAAATATTTATATTGAAATTAGAAACGATTTATATCCCTAAGATGTTTCGACATAGGAATAGAAAATCGCTTAAAATTTCAATACGGAACCCATAATGTACAAGTGTTACTCGCATTAGGCCGGTTTTGGAAAGTTTAAAACATTTTTCTCTCTGTTTACGGGCTTTTTCGTATCTACGGGACATGCACGCGGGTTTCTGTTAACCAGTTTGGGAACGAAAATATTTGTTAGCCTCGTAAAAAAGGGGACATATTTCACGGTAAAATATAGAGAGGGCAAAATGCTACCAAAATGCACAAATGACGCTGGTTTTGTATTCTAATTTTCATTAATAGCACTGTGTATTTTACAGTATATTCTTATTAGAATAGAAATTATAATGCCTAGTGAAGAAAAAAACAAATTTTTAGAAGTTAACCTAGGGGTAGAAAATCTTTAAAAATACGAATAAATACAACTTGAGGTTTGAGGTGGGCTTGGGGGAGCCCACTGCCCTCCCGGAGAGTTAGCCGAGATTGAACGATGTGTGAAGTATTCCCACACATAGTCATAACGACGGACAGAACAGAGCTCTACAAGCAGTTGTCCGTATAGGACAAGCTCTGTCGGGGTAACGGAAGTGTGCGCAAGAGTTCCCGCAATACCGACGCAGTTGCGCAGAGAAGGAACACCACAGGACTTTTAGTGGGTGGTACACCGCCTAAGGTGGAATATCAGCATAACCACCCTGCCTCCTCTGGGGTAGGGTGGTATCCATAGAGGATTTTTCCTGGAAAAAAAGGGGCAGAAAAATCTTCAAAAATACGAAAAAATACAATTTATTTACCAGTGCTTTTTTCAGCGTTAAAAATTACTTAAAAATATAGAATTAGGTTAATTATCTGTACCTATACCAGCTTTTTTTCACTGCTGAACATAGGCCACCCACCGAAAGACGAAGATGCCTTATTCACCTTAATGCAACGTCCCAGTGTTGGTTAGTCGATTTGAATAAGTAATTGTTTTTAGCTATACCTATCTAGTAAGTGATACATAGATTCAATCAATTAAGTAAAAAAAAACTCAACAACATTTTTCCTTTTTATTATACATTATACATTAAATCCTTTTTCCCAATTATTTTCACGCAATGTGGTATTTTTAAAGATATTAAAACAGCATAAATTACAAATCAAGTTGAACATTCTCGTAACTTATATCTACAGTATTACAATGTAACCTCCGTTACATAAAATATCACTACGTGTGCGGACGCTCTCCTCCCAAGAACTTGTTTCATGTTTACTGCAAAGGTAGTTTACTAAAATAGGGAAACCCAGCTTCTTCTAATGAAACTTTACCATAAAATGCATACTTATGTACCTCCTTTTGCCTGGAGATTTTCGTTAATAAAACTGTAGGAAAGTTTTAGCACTAAAACTGTTCATACTCGGGACAGAATATACGACTAACTAAATTGCCCAGAAACTCTGTTATTTTCCACCAACTTCGAAGAAGGGGAGCATTTTTTTAAATATACAAGGTGGCTGTGAATTCCTTAGAAAAACTCTAGGATTCAACTGTGTTTATCACTATGACTAACTCTCTATGGAGGCCAACATTGAAATCGCTAAGAATAAAATCATAACTCTGTTACATGCATTTTTGTCGAGGATTGCAAACTTTTAATTAGCTAATTAACATCCGATTTCTAATTGGTCTTAATAATGAACAAAAATATACAAGGTTACTTGCAACACCGACAACCTCTCAAGTAGAGTCGTAGGTCTATGTTTACGGCACTACGCTACTTACAGCCCCACGGCCCGAACCCCGCGAGTCGCATGCGGCGAGCGTAGAGTTAAAAACATGCAGACAGAAAGATAAATTAACATTTATTTGAGACTGTGTGTCATGATATTTCAATCTAGATGGTATCAAGAACTGACCTGTAGATTTTGAGTTATCTTTAAAGTCTATTTATTATAAATTGGCATCGTTATGAGGTCGTTTGAAACTTTCATTACATCAAAATAATTGTTCACCTTAGATAGCTAGAAAGAGACAATTAGTGGTGAATATTAGAAATATAATGACATACATTAGTTAAATTCAAAGCTAGATGAATAAAATATTTGGAATACATTGTAATCTCAATTATACTTGACATTTAATTTAAATTGTTATTATTCTATCTTTAATTAATTGTTACTTTTAATAAGTGTAACTTATATACTTATGACTATCACTATATCTGATGTTTTAGTTTTAGTTTTTGACGTATGCAATTTTGTATCATTAAATGAATATGAATATATTTGGAATACAATTAGGATTACAATTTCTTATACCTAGTATTGACTGTTTGATTCGTTCAAGTCATACAATTTTCAATGAGTAGGTATATCACGTTAAATATACCTAATACAAGATCAAACAAAATCAATCAAGATTTGATCAACTGTTTGATTGGATATATAATATATTAATATTTTTATGGCGGTGGAATAGAATTCATAATCGAAGCATTTTCAAACTGCGCATAAAATTAAAATTTTGTAGAATAAACAAACTTAAATATATTTACGTGATTAAATTAGATATAAGATATGTAGAATAAAAAATAAATATCGATGAATTGGTTAAAATAGCTACACTGTCACTACACAAATATAAAAAAAAATGTTAGATCACTTTTACCCGAAAATGCATCCATATGTACCCGACATTTACATTGTACTTTTATACCTCTTTATATCCAATAAAGTCTAGCTTGTTTAATACAAAGTTGCAGTGCAAGTTTGTATGTTATGACTAACTTAAACAAACAAACGCCTTGTCCAATGTCCGTGCTTTATGATAAATGCTATGTAAAACAAAACGTACTACTCGGTAGATCGGTCATTTTAAATTGAGTTTGCAACCAAACGATCGCAAATCATTAAATTTATATTTCGTCTCGCCCGGCAATATACTACTGTCCGCTATGATTTGTAATCTTTATTTATTTATTTTAACAGTGTTTGCCTACTACAACGTAGCATACTTGTAACTGTTTTAGGGACGTTTCAGGCAACAAAAAATAGCTTTACTGAAAAGTATGAGACTTTGCCTACTAAACCGCTTTGTCACCAACCAGACCCTAGTGCACCACACGGAGCGTTATGGCACCTATAAAATATTCTCGATGACTATGTTGACGTACGTTGATAGTACGTACATACGTAGTGGGCAATAGAAGAACGTGTCGTGTGCGTTTCCGTGTGATACACTCGTATCACAATAGGAATGATGACTAAAAAATATAATTAGTCCGTCAGATAGAAAATTACCTCGTCCTCGTCCTCGCCGGCTCACTAAGACATCGAAACTGGTGCATGTCACCGCTCCCGAGGTATATAATCGAATACCACGTGACATCAGAGACGCTCCGTATAGGGAAACTTTCAAACAGAAAGTAAAGAAATGGCTAGTCGAAGAGGTGTTCTACAACTTTAATCAGATGACTAATATTAAGATTAAATAATGCAATTTTCAAATTTATTACAACTGTAATTATTATTTATTGTACTCATTCCAATGTGATTTTAGGGATACCTATTTTTTTAATTAATATTTTGACATGTAACATAATTATTTTGACTTTTAAAAATATTTGACACGTATTTTTTATTTCGTCAATTAAACAAACATTGATGAAGATATTGTCCGCACAAAGTTCCGCGTGTCGTCACAAGTGCCATACAAAATAAATGTACTTATAGACTTCTGTAAGAGAAATGACGTCACGACCCTCACTCTCAAACTTTGAGAAGGTTTATCTTTGTCATTTGTTGTTAGAAATCCAGGAACCAGTAATTAATGTTTACAAAGAGATAGTACATAAAGCGTAGCCCAAAATAGCTTAATTCTGCATCTACAGAGTTTTAGCTTCCTCGTATTTTCTGGAAGTTTGAAACTAATTTCCAGCGTTGGCGGCGTGCTTTGTAACGGGCGTTAGTTCCGGTAAAGACGTTACGAACAGTTTCACGTTACCACAGCAGTTTTGATATTTTGTAACATTATTACTTTTATTTATATCAGTATGTAAATTTGTACTAGTCAAGATGTTCGAGTGTCTAAGCTGCCTGATAACCTCTGACATGGCTAAGAAACTAAAATAATAAAATTTGAATCGCTTAAATTAACCTACAAAGGTTTGATAAATAACTAGAATAAAATAAAACTTAAACATCCTCAAAATATAAGTTTTGTAATAAGAATTATTTAGATTATGTATTTTAGGCCGTGGTGGTCTAGTGGTAGTAACACCCGACCTGCAATCGTGAGGTCGTGGGTTCAAATCCCGATCCCGTACCAATTAGTTTCTTTGGAACTTATGTACGGAATTTCACATCATTGGCTTTTCGGCGAAGGAAAAACATCGTGAGGCATCCTGCATACGTCCGTAGAAGAAATTCGATGGCGTATTTGAATCCACCAACCCGCACTGGGCCAGCGTGGTTGATATGGCACAATCACCCTTCGTGGGTAGGCCTACGTCCTGCAGTGGACTACTAAAAAGGCTGTTACAGTACAGTACAGTACAGATTATGTATTTTACTTCGCTGTTATTGGTTAGTTTGTTACTCTTTCACGCAGCAACGGATCAACAATGGATCGATTTTTTGCACATAGTCCGTCTTACCACAAAATTTTTACGCACGCTTTAGACAATGTTTAACAGTACAAATTTCACGGTTAGACAGTGCTTGAAGCATGTTAAATGTATCTTTAAATCTGTTGTGGGACGGATATAGTTTAGAGATTAGAGAATATACATACTCTCCGTTTTGTCATGTACATTTTCTCATAAGCAGGGAGTGAAACTAGTAAACTATACTGCCGTCCACAAGCTATAACACCGTTAAGCCACAGGGGGTCATTTTGCACTTTTAAACACATTCTTATAAGAGTTTAAAATTATCTATCGGTCACTGTAAGAATTATTTTTATATCGTTTATAGTTTAGAAGATAGAAATTGTGAAAACACCGCTATTGACATTCTTATTTTAATCAATCAGTCAATGAAGTCGTCATCCAACAAAACATAACTTAAATACCGCTATGATCCCATAATTATTTGATAACATCATAATTCTACAAATAATAGCTTACCTTTAAAGCCGTTTTTGCAAATAATTGACTAAATCATAGTTAAAGTACTTTATCTGTCTAGTCCCGCGTTTTTCGCTGATACCCAAAAATTTGGTTTTGTGGTTTAACGGCTTTTTAGGTTATAGACGGCAGTATATGTCTCATTTGTATGAATTGAATAAATCACAAACTATCAGGATTATGACTACATGCAAACAAACACAACAATATTGACCCATAAAATCGAATCTTCCTATAGAGGAAGTTATAACAAAATATATTCGTCGTTACAAATATACTTTTACGATTATCGATGACGTAGAAGTTCCTAACGACTGCTAACGACGGATAAACAGTTTGATAGTTTGTCGATATAACGGTCTTATAGTGGTGTTGCAGCTATCTCACTCGCACATCTGTAAGTTTCAGAATGTACACATTCTGGACGATTTTTAAGGCCTAAACTTACTTGCCAGTTAAAATGTACTGTGTGAATTTTTAGACGACATAAATATTTCGTTAATTAAATCAAAAACGGTACAGAAAAGTCATTTGTTGTATCCATTTTGTCAAAAGCAATTTTGAGAAAATTTTGTAAGGAACAGCAGATTAATTGATTGATTGTGGAGAATAACATTTTGTAATACCCTAATTATGTACACTGTTGAAAAAGGAAAAACTCTTATTTTTTTTTGCGATATCAAGATTGATTCCGTACTACTATGGTTAAGTTGGTTGTGACGAAGTGTACAAGTGTCTGGACTAAACTATTTTGGGTCTTAAGACAATGTGTAATCTTTTTATAAAGTTATTAAAATAATAAAAAATAATTACGAACCACAAGTTTTAGATTTATTCTTGTTGGGAAATGGCATTTAGTATTTTTTTGCTTAATAGTATAAAAATGCAAGAGCGAGATAGAACTAGTTGGCTATATATGCCTTAATGGCCTTCTATGCTTATATTATAAGTTATCGACATCTTAATATCCTATTATGTCTAATTTGTGACTTTCCTTAGTCTTAATATGGTTGTTTTTGACATGGTTCAGCTTGTTATTCCTAGGTGTTGTTATTCTACTGATATTTATCACAATATTATAGGATAGGTGTCGGTTTTTGTGGAATTCATTTAAGCATTAACACGAGAGTTCTCACGCGTGGATTTATTAGCAGACAGCAAGTCTACTATAGTTTCGGCTTTATTTGGTGATCTTTATCAACCTAAAGTACTAGCGAGCGTACTCATTTCGCACAGTACGCACGCGTTGTCTACTTGTGCCTAACTAACTAGTAGTTTTCCGAATCGTAGACATCACAGCACATTTCTTTAACTGAATCTTAAATAAGTTTATAACTATCCCGACTCGTTCTTAACCGTTTTGTTTCTTACTAGCAAATATTGTACAGATTTAAGGACAGTTCTGCAATTTAAAAAAAAAATATTGGCGGATAAACTTATAGCGGGACAGCAGATTTCCATCTTTTTGAGGGAAAAAGACTATCTTTCTGTGTACCTAGTTTCGTCGAGGATCGTTAAAAATGTGAAGTTTAGAGGAAAATTAGCATTCAGACACATGAAAACTAAATAGTTGAGTTGCGGCAAAAACCTTCGCTTCAGTCAATTTAAATCTATTCACTATCATTATCTGTCATTTAAGTCTATCTTGTAGGATGATTATATAATCGTACATCGTAACTTCTATCTAATATCGTAGCATCTCGTAGCCATCGCAGGATCGTAGCTAATCTTAGTGCTACGTGTCGTAGCAACAAACCTAGCACCCCAGAAATCCGAATAAAGATGTCTACGGGCATAATACCCGGAACTCCTTGGATCCACTCGCTTGAATATGGCGCGGGAAAGTGGACTCTAAGGCATAGTTTTCACGAGCGTTAGTTTTTTTTAAGAAAACAAGTCTATTGTCAAAATATTCACTCAAGTGGCTTCCTATTCGTCGTCGCCGGGATGCTCATATCGTTTCTTTTCTTTACAATACTCTCTTCAATTCTTCTTCTCCTTCCTATCTTCCAGAACGCTTTATTTTCCAGCGTTCTCTTCTAACCCGGTTTTTAAAATCATCTGAGAATCTTAAACTTGACTTTCCTAAACCTAAGACAAAATTTTACGCTTCATCTTTTACTGTGGAATCTGTTAGACTGTGGAATGAGTTACCGGTGGATATCAGATGCGCCCCATCACTGAATGTTTTCAAACAAAGAGTAAAATTGCATTACCGGTCTTCTTAGGTACATTATTGATTCTGCTCGCTTTATATATTTATTTATTTAAAAAAATGTCAATAATATTTATTTACATAACTTAAAAAACATAGAAATTCAATTCTTAACTACCTATATAAATAGATCCTACCTATATACAAAAAAAAAGGCTAAAAATCGAAACAAATACTGTGTCCGTGTGGTAGGGTGCCAAGAACGCTGGCTGCATTCCCACGCTGAATGGTTAAAGAGATTCTCTGTGCGAGGAATGAGCCAGCTCTCTTGTCACCAGCAGCGTCAACTGCAAGCTTTGGCGAAATTGTCTTGAAGAATTTTTTTAGGGCTGGACCCCACGGACCAAAAGTTTCGACGCCAAGCGGCGAAAATACATATTCACTTGCGAGTGATGCGTATTTGCGCCGTTTAGCGTCTTCTGCGGCCTCCGCCGCGGCTCCGGCTCTTTGAGTTGTGCCATTGAGGCGAGAAGGGGCCAAGGTATCGACGCATGTTGCGTTCCATACCAGCGCCCTTCCACGCTCCCAGGGGATCAAAGTTAAGCCGTCAGGGCGCTCGCCATCATCCCGAGCTATGCCAGCTGGATCTAAAATAGCTGGGATGTTGATAGTGGCAAGCGCCCTTTTAATAATGTCATTTAAAGAGCCGTGGCGGGAAAACCTACCTTAACCTACCTTAATTTATTTAAGTAAGTACAAGTATTAGTAGAATGTAATTATATAAGTAAGTTTATTTTTATACTCGTATTATGTAATACACGTATGTTTATGTGATTAGGTAGGCATATACACATATACCTACGTGTATTTATTTCAATAAAAATTATTTATTTATTGGTTAGGTTAGCTTATTTTTGTTTGTTATAAGTGTTCATTGTTTATTTTTAAATTATTTTTGCTAAGGCCGCTGTTTTAGTTAATGTGCTATGTCCTGTCCGTTCATGGTTGCCTGGAAGAAATCGCTTGAAGCGATAAGGCCGCCATTTAGTATTACTAATTTTTCATGTGTTTGTATTGTATTTGGTTAAGCTAATAAAGAATTATCTATCTATCTATATTTTGAAATACCCTATATTTGAAATAAATAAAAAAATAATGAAGTTATAGTCTTCTCGTCTTATTCTATATGTTATTATAGTCTCTCTACGAGCTTAATACCCGGTACTCCCTAGATCCACTTGCTTGACACGGGAAAGTAGACGCAAAGAAAAAAGAAAACAACGGTCTTTGCGAGCAATATCTTACAAGAAGATATACCCAATATTTTTAAGCCACTAAACGTTTCATTTTAATGAAAATGAGAAATGAGGAGCTGAAGCTAAAAAATTAAACAAATATAGCATCACAATAGTTAATATATTTAGGTGAAAAAAAACGCAAGACAGACTTCAGATTCAGACATTTAGTCTTTTGGGTTCAGAGTTATAAAGCTAAGGTCTTCTCTATATCTATACTTTATTATAATATATAATATAATATTATAAAGAGGAAAGATTTGTTTGTTTGTTTGTTTGTAATGAATAGGCTCCGAAACTACCGGACCGATTTCAAAAATTCTTTCACCTTTGGAAAGCTACATTATCCCCGAGTAACATAAGCTATATTATATTTTAAAAAAAATTAGGGATCCTTACTAAAACTCCAATAATGTAACATAAGGTGTAAAAAAAGACCTGAAAAATTCCTTACGTCGCGTGCGCTGCGAAAAATATTGATGATGGAATAAAATAACGTACTACGACTTTATAGAACACACCATAATTTACAAAAAATGTCGCGACAGCATATATCTAACTATTATAGTTAAGCCGTAATAACTGTTCTTTTATTCTTAAAAATTTATTGAAAAGGATCTTAATTTGTATTTTGGTATTAATCCTTATTTCATTTTCAAGACTGTTTCAATAGCTTTATGCAACTTTTTAAATTATTTAATTCAGACATTTTATTACAAAGATATTACGAGTTCAAAAATGTAAGTATTATAAAAGTTTCGTTTCGCCGCTCACTCCGATTGGCAATTCATGTACTTTGTACAATGTACATAATACAAAATTCACTTCGAGCAAATATCTATAGAGTCACAATCTTAAAAAAACGTCAGAGCCAAAATTCTGCCCAAGCTACGTAGTGGGCAGGCTTTTTAGTTAGTCGTAAGGCGATTCCAAGCCGACTGCAACGCCGCGCGATGCCAAAGTGCTCGGTTACAGGCACTTATTAGGTGACATAACGTCGAGATTCGAGGAAACGGGTCATTGAGAATTGAGAAGGGTGCTTGGGCCATATCCACCACCAGTGCCAGGGCCCAGTGTGGGTTGGTGCAGATTGCCACACAATATTTTCCTTCGCCGAAAAGCCAACGATTTGAAATTCCGTACATAAGTTCCAAAGAAACTCATTGATACAGGATCGGGATTTGAACCCACCACCTCACGATTGTAGGACAGGCGTTACTACCACTAGACCACCAAAGTTATATATCTCCGCCATTAGTGTGTCGATTTATGTTTTATTGGTAGTAAATAGGTATGCAGTGGCGTAGCGTGCCTTAGAGGAGCCCAGAATCAAACATAGTTGGGGAGCCCAAATCACTCATTTCTCACAAAAGAAACAAATATGCTTGCATTAAATTGAAATAAATATATACCGCCTTACCGCAAAAGATTTAAACACTGTTTAGCCGTACAATTTGTAGTGTTAAAACTTTAGTGGTAAGACGGTTATTTATAAGTTGTCACTTCCTCCTAGAAATTGAGCTAGCCAAACAATTCAAATGAAATATACACTTTTCTTGCCTTTTTTTAAGGAAATTAATAATTGATAATGAATAGAATATAATTACCTATATCAGCTAAGTAAGTCTAGCTGAAGACGATTTCAGTTGTTATAAAATTTCTGCCTCTTAGGACAACTTTTGGAAGAATGCTTAACCCGGAAAAAAAAGAGGTGATTTTTTTTCGGGAAGCACGAGATTAAGTGACATTGTGGATAACATTTTACTAGGTTTTGCTTACACACGTTAAGGCCTCTGTAGCCCGGGAGCCCCGTATTATTGACACGGCTGATACTGCGGTAGCTACGCCCCTACACATAGTATGTGAAACGAATTGTCGACCTTAAAGTTCTCGAATGTAGACAATGTATTGGCAAGTGTAGCGAAGGTCTTCACGTGAATCTAAGATCTGGTCGTGACGTCCGGAACACGTTGGATGCCAGCGCTTCGATTCCTTCCATCACAGCTCTTTGGGTTAGCAAGTTGAAGAGGCCTTAGGTAGGGCACACAATTCGTAGAAGTAGAACTGATGTCCAATGTTTTTCAAAATTCTCGAGTGAAGACAAGATCAAGAAACTAACTTACATGGGTAGAATGTATAGAATGTGGGTCTGTAATATTTTAACGTCGCTTTCATTCTCATCATTGTCATTTTCTGAAATCAGGGCTATATATTATGTACAGCCACCTAACACATACGAACTCACTTTTATTTAGATATGCCAATACCTACTATCTCTTTTTCATAAACTGCGAACAGTTTAAGACTACGGAAACTCTCGCGATATGGGTAGGTTTTAAATCATCATAATGGTTCATCCGGTATGTCTAGCATGTGTGTGGCGCATACCTACATTACGTGGTAAGTATATGTATAGCCAATCATACCCGGGCAAAGCCGGGACGGGCAGCTAGTTGTATAATAAGATTGTCTTATCACCTCGTAACTCCTAACATTGTTGCTTCTCGCCACTGCAACGTAGCAACTTAGATGATCTGAATGGTACGTGTAGCATAACTCACAAACACACACATACAAAAGCAACGGAGCGGGCACACAAGCACACAATAGTTTTTTTTTCTTTCCTTTGTTTATTATCACAACTGCCAACGTTAAAACGCACGCAGAGATGGCGCCTACGGTGAAAACTAGTGAAGCCGTAAAGTGCTACACATGGCCCGAGTTACGAGCTTGGCTAGAACTACGTATTTTTGGTTTACGGCTGACGTGCGCTTAGAAAATATATGGCATCATTTCTGTGTCGAATATTATTTCTAGAGATGATAAAAAGCCAAGCAATAGTTTGGTAAGATTACTGTGTATGTGTTGAAATACCGACGGAACACTCGTTCAATGTCAGGCGAAAATGTACTGTACTATACCTTTTTGACCGACGATCCACCGAAAGAGGTATACAATTCGAAGCGTATATATAATCATCATCATCATTTCAGCCAAAGGACGCCCACTGCTGGACATAGGCCTCCCCTAATGATTTCTAATAAGACCGGTTTATAGCGGCTTGCATCCAGCGCGATCCTGCGGTCCTAATAAGGTCATCCGTCCACCTTGTGGGTGGACGACCTACACTGTGCTTACCAGTGCGTGGTCTCCACTCGAGAACTTTTCGACACCATCGGTCATCAGTTCTCCGCGCTATGTGCCCTGCCCATTGCCACTTCAACTTGCCAATCCGCTGGGCTATGTCGGTAACCTTGGTTCTCCTACGGATCTCCTCATTCCTGATTCGATCTCGCAGAGAAACTCCGAGCATAGCCCTCTCCATGGCTCGATGGGCTACTTGGAGCTTACTAATAAGGCCCATAGTGAGAGAACATGTTTCTGTGCCATAAGTCATCACTGGCAACACACACTGGTCGAAAACTTTCGACTTGAGGCACTGAGGTATGTCGGACGAGAAGACGTTACGCAATTTTCTAAACGCTACCCAACCGAGTTGGATTCGGCGATTGGCCTCTTTCTTGAAGTCAGACCTACCTAACTGGACTACTTGTCCTAGGTAGACGTACGAGTCAACAATTTCAAGAATCGAGTTCCCAACTGAAATAGGGGTGGGTACAACATGAGAATTACATATGACCTTTGTCTTGTAGTGGTCCGATTTCAATAATTTTATTGAAAAGCGTATACTTCGAAATTAATCCCATTTAAATTTTATCGAAATCGGCTGAGCCATTTTTGATAAATCGACAATAATGTGAAATATGGTACATCGATCCGTGCGAAATATTCGCGAATTCTGTACACGGGTGAAGTCGATCATGATAATTTTTGCAAAAAATAATCTTGTTAATAGTCTACTGCAGAACGTAGGTTTACCTACAAAGAGTGATTAGGTCATATCCACCATGCTGGTTGGGTTTGTGGATTCACATAGGTACGCCATCGAGTTTCTTCTGCGATCGTATGCAAACCTTATAAAATATTCAAAGATGACCTTAGTAAAAATGTTTCTTTTGGTGTTACAGGCGTGACTTGCTGTAGCGTGATGGGCCGCTTTACACAACGTCGAATTATGCAGCATTTAACGTAGGTATTAAAATAAAAAGAATTAATATTCCACCTTATGTGTAGATATCCTTCGCTGTACTTGCCGGTAGGTAGAGTCTTTTTGAACAAAGAGAAGCGTCGTAGGCGAGGTCGCCCGTGTGCCATTTTACTAGTTTTTGACCGACGAACCACCGTAGGAGGTATACAATTCGACGCGTATTTTTTTTTATGTGTAACCATGCATAACTTTTTTTATAGTATTCCGATTTCAATAATTCTGTTTTATTAGAAAGAATATACTTTGAAATTGGTCCCATTTAAATTTTATCGAAATCGCTTGAGCCATTTTTGATATATCAACAATAATGTGAAAAATGTTACATCGATCCGTGCATAATATTTGAGTTCTAGCGATGCGCCTCGGCTTCGCACAGGTGTATTATACGTATAAACATTTCTCTTGAATTACTCTATCTATTAAAACTAACTGCATCAAAATCTGTTGCGTAGTTTTAAAGATATAAGCATACATGGGGAAAGACAGCGGAAAGCGACTTTTTATACTATGTAATGATTGTGTACACGGGTGAAGTCGGTCATGCTATTTTTTGCAAAAAATAATTAAGTTACGTTGACAACACTGCTCTGTCATTGCTAGTACAACTAAAAGTGTTTGATACTCGGTACACACTAATTCTGTTTTCATAAGAACACAGGTCTACCAAGTATAGTCGGTACTTTGGCTGATGATTAAAATCTTATTGTAAGTTCATCGTAACGCCACGACGGTTTTCTTGTGTCACTCTATGTGGTGGCCACTCAAAAACTTTTCGACCCCATCGGTAATCAGACTTTCGAATTGTATGCTTCTTCTACGAATCTCTTTTTTTTAATTCGATCTTACAGAGAGACGCCGAGTATAGCCTTCGACTGCCTCGGTGGCTCAGTGGTTAGTGACCCTAACTTCTGGATCAAAGAGGTGCGCGTTCGATCCCCGCCCAGGGCAAATATTTATGTGATGAACATAAGTGTTTGCTCTGTGTCTGGGTGTTATTTAGTTACTATCTATATCTATATTTAAAAATGAGTATATGTAGTATATTAGTCTCTGGCAGCCATATCACAAGCTTTGCTTAGTTTGGGGTCAGAGGCCATGTGTAAGATGTCCCAAAATATTTATTTATTTATTTAGCCATCTTATACCAACGTATTATATCTCGATCTTAACATAAGATCGTCGAAAATATCCGAAATGTTCCACTTTACGTAATCACCAGTAGGTACAGGTCTAAAGCTGCTAAATTAGCTCCAGATAAAAGAAGTGGCCGGATGCAGACCCTTCCAACACAATCTAAATGGGTTTCATAAAGTAGGCAAAACGGTTACTAAAGCAGAAATAATATTTACGTTTAGAGCTAAAGGTTTGGTACATATCTTTTGTTGGCAATTGCATTATTGTCAATTAAGTTTTTATCTTTAGAATTAAATGTAATTTTGAACCTGTAATGTTTCATTTAACCTAGTTAAATGTCTATATTTACAGTAATGACTTGCATGGTCAAATATTCAGTAAATCGTACTTTAGTTAATATTATTCAGTGTTTAAACTCAGACCAAAACCAAATTAAAAAAATCAAGACAGAACGTCGTGAACAGACAAGGGAGGCCGGTTTTTTATACAATACATGTAGTAGTGCGTCGGTGTTGCACCACCATAGTACGACTGACGAGTCAAGGCGTAGTTTCCTTGTACGTGTATGTGTGTATTTGTGTCTGTACACGACGAGGCGTAGTTTGCCGGCCTCATGCGCTTGTTTATTCACAACATTACGTCTTGCAAGGTTACGTACCTCCAAGATATGGTAAACTCAAGTTGAAATTTGAACTCTCATTCGAAGCATTCAAAGAGGCTCTTTTAGATTTTTTATGACAAATCCATAGTGCAAGGTGAACGAGTTTTTAGATATATAAACTTTAGGTTTTATTCCGTTGAGAATGTCGAAATATATGTTTTTTTTACATTCGTACGTATTGTCACTCATCAAGGTGATCCTAAATGGCTCCGTTTTTTTTCTATAAATCTTTTCTAAAACTTATTTCACAAAAACATTAGTAATAACGTTAGTGATTTCATAATTCGTTTAAATGCCGTATCGTAACAAATGAAAACCGCATTCAAACATCTGTTGAGATTTTTAATGAATTTTATGAAAATTAACGTTTTACAAAGTTAGCAAGTAAAACCGCAGGTGCTATGTTAGTTTGTTGAGAAGAAATTTGTGTAGAATTTCTCAGACTAAGTTTAAAGCGAGCGTCCTAAACAAAGCCCTTGTCCTAGCAAAGCGAAGAGAAGCGACAATGCTGCAAAAATAAAAATTCAAGATCTCAATTTTTTTTTTCTTAATGGGCCTCAACAATAACATACAAAACTACTTTAGATGCTTAAACTAGCTAAATTATTGTTATTCGGGTACTTTACAGCTATGCATAAATTATCGACTTGTCATTTTTTTGTGTATGCACGCACAAAACAATTTCGGCCAATTTCAAGATTTCGCAAGTGACGTTTTGTGTTTATAAGCATTAAAATAAAATGTGCCCTCCCATGTATAAGTTTAATCAATAAAGTAAAAAATTGCAAGTCGGACTCACGCACGAAGGGTTCCTCACTGTTTTGGAGCCCCCTTATCCTCATTCCTCTTGCCGTTATTATTGATAGCGAGTAAAAACCTCCCAAACAATCACGTTTGTCGTATGAGAGCCCCCTTAAATATTTATTTTATTCTGTTTATAGCACTTGTTGTTATAGCAGCAACAGATATATATTATCATTTGTCACAATTTCAGCTGTTGCAGTTCATGAGATACAGCCTGATGACAGAAAGACTAAAAGACAAAAAAGAAAAGATGATAATAATACTTTGTATAGAACGGCCAATTGTTACCCCCCACCCGTGTGAGTTTTCCTTACTTCCGCCCCGCGTCCATGGACAGAACTTGCATTCAGCGCGCGGGTTGCACTGGCCGGTGGATTTTCAAATAAAAATTAGATAGACTGGGACAATAGGGAAGATTTGTACTGTGTATGGTTCAATATCGATGATGCGAAATAAAACAACAAATTTTAATGTGTTTATTATTAACACATTAAAATTTGTTGTTTTGTTTAGGAACTTATTTTACATTAATTGGTAACTTCCACTTGATATTTTCTTGCAAATGAAGTAGATCGGTTATTTTTTGTTAAAATGCTTCCAAATTAAGTAATTGTTATACATTTTTATGCACTCGATTTACATTCATTATTGCTAATTGAATACGCAACTGCCTCACTCACGCGGCATGTCATCACGTCGTGGTGATCACTGACAGCTATAGACGATCCGCACACAAATGCACGTGTAGCCGATCGTTCTTATGTGTGTTGTCTGTGAGTAAGTACTGTGTAGTGTGCGTAAGACAGCTGATTTTGTATGTAAAATCGTGGAGTGTCCGGACTAAATAGGGTCCTGTTTTTACCCTTTGGGTACGGAACCCTAAAAAAGGAAAAACCGTCAGTATTTTTCTTTGCGATTTGTAATTTTCTAAAACTTAAATAATGTGTAGTTGACTTCTGCAGTATTCATGATTAAACCTACGCGAGAACTACGAGTCTACTATCTATATCGCAAACTACACAACTAAATATAGCATCGCTTAAACGTGGAACAAAATACCCTAAAAGTAAAATTCTAAGCGCATTTTGCTCAAAAGCAAGTTTCTCATGCAGACTTGTCAGATGTCAGACTTGTCTAAAATACAATTTTCCACCGCAAACATGTTGAGTTGTGTATTTTTCAACAAGTTTAACACTCTGGCTGAATTATGCGCGCACACGCACGGTGGTAATGACCGTTTTAGGTGTATTAGGAATGGGATAGTAGGCCTCTCATAATGGGATAGTAGTAGGTATTTAGCCGTGGTAGTCATAAGGTAGTGACACCTTACAATCGTGAGGTCGTGGGTGCCAATCCCCGGTCCTGTACCATTCTTTGGATTTTATGTACGGAATTTCACACCACTGGCTTTTCGGAGAAGGAAAACATCGCGAGGCAACCTGCATACGTCCGTAGGAGAAATTCAATGGCGTTTGTGAATCCTCCAACCCGCACTGGACCAGCGTGGTAGATATGACCTAATCACTCGTGGGCAGGCCTACGTCCTGCAGTGGACTGAAAAAGGCTGATACAGTATAGTAGGTCTCTCAGGTATCGGACACTTAATAAAAACACTTTTTGTAAAAATTGTCTTTTAAGTTTTCATTCTGTGCCAATTTTGGTGTTTATTAACATAAATAAATTTTTTAATATAATAATTGCCTTTTGAATTTTTTTAGCTAAGATTTGTTTAAGCAAGGTTTTTTTTAAGGTAAGAAATAAAAATAATAGTACACATTTTTTTTAAAATAGTTTCTTTGAGACTAACATACATAATATAATTACCGAACAAATTCGAAAAAAATCAAAACAAAAAAGTCAAGTTATACTATGATTTTGATAGTTTAAATATATTTTTCAAAAATTTTCACTCAACGCCTTTAAATTAACTCACATTTTTGTAAATTTGAGTTTGTGAAATGAATACGGGGCACAATGATAACATTTTGTTAGAATTTTAATTTTGTTTTACTGCTGAAAATAGCTTTCCACTAACTTGTATTGCTAACTAAAAAGACCCAAACGAAGCACAAAACAAGTTAGCATGAATTTCCCTAAGCAGCGACCTCGACGCACTAATAACAATCTGCCGGCAGTCTGTCTGTATGACAACCGACATGATGTAATGAGCTTATCTGGGACAACCAACGACACACAGAGGCTTGTCTAGTCAAGGCAAAACTCATAGAGCTTAAATAATTTTACGGACGCAAAGATTTTTTAGGGTTCCGTACCTCAAAAGGAAAAACGGAACCTTATAGGATCACTTTGTTGTCCGTCTGTCCGTCTGTGTGTATGTTAAGACTCTTTATCTCAGGAACGCGTTAAGATATCGAGTTGAAATTTAAACTATATACGTATATCTTTGGTCTCTTGCAGTTGTGTAAAAAAAAACTTCTCAGTTACCGTATAAAGAAGTTAGAGCCGTTTATGTTGTAAAAAACCGCATATTTCGATACTCACAAAAATCAAAACCTACAGGGTACTTCCCGTTGACAGAGAATTATGAAATTTGGCAAGAAGCATTGTCTCAGAGTACACATATAGGAATAAATCTGAAAACTGTACATTTTTATTTAAATCACAAAAAATAGGGCCTAAATTCACAAAATATAGGTTGAAATTTCAAAGTGAGTAAATCGTATCATGTAACGTATCTTATAAAAGAGCTTCATTAACACATGGTAATACAGATTTATAATTAATTTAACAATTTGTAAGTTTTAATTTATGACTGGAAAGATGAAAAAAAAAAAATGTCTATGTATAGAGATTTTAACAACTTACTTCCCAAATTTGTGAAATACAGGATACATACAAGATTTGTACGGAACCCTCGGTGTGACTCGCACTTGTCCGGTTTTTGTATATATCACAATAGTAATTTTTATCTTCATCTTTTTCTTATACTTTTTTGTTCAATTGGTAGAGATACTCAAAAGCGTCCAAAAATGCTTAATGCAGTTTTTTTTTAAAAATCTATTTGCAGAAATTAAAGTCAGTCAAGAACCGAGTTAGTTAAATGCGTCGACGTTGCGACAACGACATGATGCTACAAGCTTATTGGGACAACCATCGAAAGACTAAAGCTTGTCTAGTCCATGAAAAGCTCATCTAGTCTGAATAACTTAAGAAAATGTACCTTACCCAATTAGAATAGGTATAATGAATATGGTAGGCATTAGTATGAAAATAGCAGAAAAGATGTAAAATTACATAGTTATTATACAACAAAGCAGCTTCGCAAAGTACAGGTAATTACATACCTGTACTTTGCGATTGGTTTTTTTTTTACTATCGGACCATTGACTGCCTCGGTTTCAGTGGTTAGTGACCCTAACTTCTGGATCAAAGAGGCGTGGGTTCGATCCCCACCCAGGGAAAATATTTATTTGATGAACATAAATGTTTGCTCTGTGTTTGTTATTTAGTGACTATCTATATAAGTAAGTATTTATAAATAAGTATATGTAGATTAGTCTCTGGCAGCCATATCATAAGCTTTGCTTAGTTTGGGTTCAGAGGTCGTGTGTAAGATGTCCCAAAAATATTTATTATTTATTTATTTATTTGCAAAAATAAAATCAGCTGTTCTCTAAAAAATAAATATTGATCAGCGAAAATTGCACAAGTATTCATACTTGTGCTTTGCGCAAACACGTGATATTTTTCGTGATTCCAAAGCTGGGATTGTAAAAGTTGTTTACGATGATTAGGGACTATCTAAAGTATTTATTCTATTTAATAATATATACGACAACTGGTAAATACTTATTTAAGATGGTTAGCCGTGCTCGTGGGGTAGTTCTGATGCTTTCCTAGCTTCTCATACGAATGCAGGTTACTTCTTACGTATAAGTACGTACATTTATGTTACGACTTGTAATATCATCACATATGGAATCGTCAGAATCCGTCGTTTTTTGAAGTACAATTTCGCGGGTGTTTCTAGATCTACTCCAATCCAAACGCGCATTTTCCTTATCCTACAGCAGTTATCCTACTAGCATCCGATGTGATGATGACAATATATTACTACTGCAACGTTACGGAGCTACAGAGACGCCAACAGATGTGATACTCGGAGCACATAATAGCAGATAATTTGACAAGTGACATGGCTCATAAAACAGAAATACTCTCTCTATTGCATTTTCTCTCCATTACCAACTTATATATGACTTTTATACGACCATTAAGTAAGTACTGTGCTGTACATGTTTTGTTTCAGACCCACGCAACAAGTCGCTTTTGGGGTTTATGAGCTTTTTACACTAAGTTGGTAATGTACTGTAATGTATTTACTACAGTGAAGTACCAAAAATGACTGTAATTTAAGTTTTATGCATTAACTAGTTTTTGCTCGCGGCTTCGCCTGCGTGGTATTTTAATTTTAATGCTATCCCAAAGAAACTTTTTATTTTTCTGGGGTAATAATTGGCGTATGTTATTTTCCAATCTTTGAACTAGATTCACTATCCGTTGCTCTGTTGCTGCGTGAAAGAGTAAACAACCAACGGACGGACGACCACTTTTGACACATTTTCAGATTAATAATATTAAGTATGGAAGAAGTTTACTCGTTATGATTTTATTTTGAGTGCTTTCCACACTAGATTTTTTTTCTTTGTGATAAGCATTTCAAAAATCTGAAGCGAACGCAGGATTTGAACCTGCCCCTTCGGATCACTAACCCGACGCTCTAACCAACTGAGCCAGCCCGCCTCCTACGCAAGCTTCAAATTTCTGAAGTGCTTACATTTCCCAACTTATAGCGTTGGTGGCGCCACCTGTGATACTGGTGACAAGAAAGCTGGCTCTTCCTCGCGCATAGAATTTCTCTAGCAGTTCAGCGCGGGAATGCAGCCAGTATTCTTGGCACCTTCCACAAGGACACAGTAATTTTATCGTTTTTAGCCTCTGTTTTTGTATATATTTAGGTAAGCATTTTATTTTTTGTAATATTTTATTTAAAGTAGTAGATACTATACAATAATGACAACTCAATGTTTCATAAGTAATGTAAATACAACTATTTGACACATATCAAATTAATATCGGAATTTAATGGATATTAATTCCCCTTAACCAAAAAAGGAGTTGCCCAACGCTATATAAAGCTATAGAAATTGCTCTGTTTGGAGTGTTTCTGCGAGATCGAATCAGAAATGACAAGATCTGTAGAAGAATCAAAGCAGATATAATGCAAGAAATAATAGTGAAGTAGCATAGCTCAGCAAATCGGCAAGTTAAAATGACAAAGAGCATGGCTCATAGCACGAAAAAATTCTCGAATGGAGACCACGTAACGGCAAGCGAAGCGTAGAGCATCCACACACAAGGTTCACAGAAGGCCTTAGTACCACAGGAACGCGATATGCCAGCTGGTTCCAATCGGTCTTATTCAAAACTCATAGGGCAGGCTTATGTTCAGCAGCGAACCTTCTAGAGCTGTCACCGGTCACCTCGAGAATAAAGCTAGAAATAATACGGCTTCCAAAACTTTTTATTTCATTTTACTTCAGTCACTCTATCTATATGTACTAAGTAATCTAACTAACAAAACCTACTTAAATACCTAGAATAGAAATAGAATAGTCTAGAATTCCAACGTCTTTGAAAGTAATCACTCGGGTTGACGCTGCACCTTTCTTTGGAAAAAGAAACTCATTCATTAGATAGAAGAACGCAATTAGAACGTACTGCAGTGTCTCGGCCTTTGCGAGCATCACTTGAAAGAAAATACCTCGTACTCGCTCAGGTGATGCATTTTATGTGAGGGAGGTATTTCTTTAAGCGACGTAGGCTCATTCGAGTATGTAC
The DNA here is from genome assembly GCA_949316475.1 of Hypomecis punctinalis. Classification (NCBI taxonomy): domain Eukaryota; kingdom Metazoa; phylum Arthropoda; class Insecta; order Lepidoptera; family Geometridae; genus Hypomecis; species Hypomecis punctinalis. The sequence continues at coordinate 1,712,829 of OX438811.1, forward strand.
ATTAATGTTGGGCAGGTGGTAAAGAGGGAGCTGACGAATACTTTATGACATACGAGTAAGTTTCATCGCAATGAGTTCGCATTTTTTTTAAATAAAAATTTAAAAAGCATTCTATTTCAAAAATTAGTAGAATCATGGTAGGTGCAGCCATAGACATGCAACTAAGTGTGTTCACACCTGTGTTTTGATGGATAACCTTCCTTAGAGTTAAGCTTGGTGTGGTATGTACAGATGATCAAGTTTATAAGAGATTTACAACTAATCAAAATGACGTGTTAATTTTACATTTTTGCAAATTTTTAAATGTTAACACTCAATATATATTCATAAAATTATCTTAGAGCCCGAATTCTAGTTATTATAATGTTTGTATTGTAGACACATTTGTATCGGAGGTATATTTGGAATGTGTATCAGCCTTTACATCATGATACTTAGGATGAGCCATTGGGCCATATCTATCTCACTGGCTCATTGTGGGTTTGTAAAGTCACGTGATTGATTTTTGTCAACGAATGTATGCAGATTTCTAGATTTCTTCAGAATGTTTTAACACAGCATCCAAGCGCAAGCGATGTGAAATCCTAAGCATTAAAAAATCTATTTCAAGATTTGCACTCTATTATCATTATATACTACGGGACTAATCGCACACTAAAGTTAGGTACGAGTTAAATAAATACATCATCATCCCGACGTTTCGACCGAATTGCATCTATCGTGGTCACGGATAAACACACCTACCTATAACTTTAGTATGCGATTAGTCCCGTAGTACATAATAATCCGTGTATAAGTTCCAAATAACTAATTTTTATGAGCTTAAAACTTGATACCACGATTTTATCGTTATTATCACTAGACCATTTTGACTCAATGTACTGTTTTTTTTTTCAAATAGGTTTGCATTTTACTACACACTGCCTGATGTTAAGCAGATATGCGGTCTAGGATGTAGCTTACCTAGAAGATATCTATTTACTCGAGATTTGAAGACACCTACTTTGTACTTTAACGGAAAGACAGACTCAGGAAAAGCGTTCCACATTCTGGCAGTTCGTATGAGGAATGTAGACTCAAAACGCTTGGTTCTAACGCGTAGGATGTTCACCATAAAAGGGTGGCGCTTTGGTCGCGACTGTCTAGCCGTACGATAGAAGAAAGGGGTAGGTGGGACCAGATTGTAAAACTCCTGGGCGCACTCTCCGAAGCGTATCCGATAGTAGGCTGACAGACACGCCACCCTGCGTCGATTCTCGATCTCGAGACTTTGCAGCTTCGACTCAGTCAAGGTTTCGTTGCCTATCAGCCTCCTGGCTCGCCTTTCAATGGGCTCCAAAGCCTCCAACTGGTATTTGGCTGAGCTATCCCAAAGGTGAGAGCAGTATTCCATGCAAGACCTGACTTGCGCTTTATAAAGACTAAGCAGTTGCTCAGACTATATATTGATTACAAGCCGTTTATCCATGTTAGAGGCCTTCAAGCGGCTTAAAAAAACTCTACCACCAAAGCTATAGCCACCCGGTCAATACAAGCTTACTTTTTTACCGAAATAAGTTGGCCATTTTTGTACTGTCATAAGCTAAAGCTAAAATTATGTGGTCCTGGCCACAGAGGGATGATTGGACGTATAACGCTGCTTTTGTGGCTGACTGTAATGGAATCACAGCGCGTGATGCAACGAGGACACTATGGACGTAGTTAGGATGAAATTGTGTGGGCCAATAAAAGCGATTGATATTGAAAAAGATTTTATTTTATCGTAAAACTGTGTTTTACAAAGATGATAGCTTGTTTAAAGTTTGTATACAACATATTATAATTTCAATACCTATGACTATAAACTTATGTCTCCTAACCACGAAAGATCCAGACTATCCCCCGTCACCGTTTATATACCAACTTGTGCTATCCATGACCTGCCCCAATCTCCTGAGGTAAGACAGATATAAACTAATCCTTAAATTTAAAACAGTAAAAAATTTTCATAAAATTGAAATGCTGTAGATGTCAAAGGTATAGAGACCAACTGCATTTCAAACACTCAATTTTTTTTTATAACAACATGGAATCTTTATTTATGAAACTTTGTTTAGAACTATTTATTAGTACAGAATTGAGGCCAGCGCTGTACTCACTTTGCTATATTTAATTGTGGTTAATTCTTTCTCATTCGTAAGGTTTGGTTGTATTAATTTGATTGGCCTAAAAAAGAGATAGTTTCCATTGAAAAAATAAAAGTTGAACCAAAAGTGTAACTAACACATTATATGTATGTTCTACAACTTCCAACACTAAACTTATTGTACATTATACTCTACAGTACTTACTAACACTATATTACCTTCTCTCTATTGTAAGGGGATGTTCCTGCTTCCCCTAATTTAGTTATAAGGTCGATCGTGGGCGTATTATTAACTGATATATCACGGACTACACTTTTAATCCAATCGTTATTAGTATTCAAAGATACGATCGCGCGCCATTGCGCATTCCCTGTTTTAAACTGTAGCGTCGCTAGTGTTGTGCGCGCATCCGTCGCGCGTTAGTGTTGTACTGCTGTCACTCGATTTGGCGAGTCGAGTATGCGGCTAACACTATACAGCAATGCCTTTTTTCAAGCAAATATGCCTAATTTCGAGCAGAGATGGTAGCAAGCTTATCTGAATAATTTACTTAATACTTATTATTTTGTTATCTTTTTGCCCCCGCACTGAATCCAACCCTGTGCAGACCCGAGGGCAAATCTATTAAACTGAGAGCACCTGTGAAAATAATAGGTTTTCATGAGTGATGTTGGCCTTGTCTCGTTTTATATTGACATGCGTTTTGTTTATTGTACACTCCGAATATTTATTGAAAACATCTGCGTCACTTTGAAATGTATATATGCATCTTAAAATTGAATAAGAGGCATCAATATTTTGTTTGATGTTTATGGAGACAAAATTGCACTACAATGTTTGCAGAATGCTAAGAGATTAGAAAACGTTATTATTACCGTGATCTTGCGCACAAAAACAAACTTATTTTATTTAGTTTTTAAATTAAACTTTTACTTGAAACTTTTTTACTCTTTTCAATTGGCAAACCTACAGCGTTAGCATAATAGCTGTCGTTATCAACAAATTGCCAGTTTTGTAGTATAAATTGTTATTTCATCGGCCAAATACGAAACACCACAACAAAGAGAAAGGGAAAGAACTCGGGGAGCATTTTTAGACCAAATTAAAGAAGAAGTAGATGTCATGTCGTACAGGGAGGTGAAAACACTAGCAGAAGACAGCGAGACATGGAATTTGCTTCACCGACAAGAGTACTTATTCTGAAGTTATGATTATAAAGAAACACCAGGAGTGGTATTTAAATGAGCGTCACTAGATACCAGTATGTACGCAATAACAAATCTGGACAATATTAACATTCAAAACACCTTATCTCTGTGTAATTCAATAATTAAATAGTAAAGGGCCACGTGTGAAGTATGATTAACTTAATTTATGTGCATTAGTCAAATATTGTCGAAATATTACGCTGTATTTGGCGGAATGATTGTATCTCTGGTGGCGTAAATATTTAATATCATAATGGCAAGGTTTTGCGGATTTTTATTTTATGATAATGTGTTGAATTATAGATTTTACTGCATGCAGCTACTAACTTTTATTAATAATTAATCGCTCACATGTTCATAAGCTACAAACATATCTATTTATTAATGAATTATTCTTTCTGAATCAAATTTTCATTATTATTTTCAAATTAGTTTAAAAGTATTTACAGTGTTTTCCACTGATCAGATACTATCGTATGTTTGAAAAACTGCCAAGGAAAAGTTACTTTTTCTTGTTAATTCACTAACAACCGCTAGTCGAATATATTTTATCACAATTTCAGTCATGTAAACTCCACTGCAAGACTTAAGTATAATAATTATGTAGATAAATATTAATACGATTAATAAGTCACTATTAAGATTTTTTTTATGTAGAAAAGGACTACATTTGGCCACCAAATCGCCTGACGGAAAGCGAAGTTGAAGCCGAAGATGGAGTATGTAGACCTAGAAGATACCTATTCACTCTTGACCTGAAGATATCTAAATTGTAATTGTCAGGAAACAATGACGGCGGTCCGCATTATGAAGGAAGAAGCGAATCGCTTAGTACGAGCAGGTGGTACGTTGACTATATAGGTATTTATGCAACTTCCGGCTTGTTCTGTTGTGAAAAGGAGATGAAGGAATCAGGTCGTGGAGTCCGAGCGCCCACTCCCCGAAATGGAGCCTCTAGAAAATATGTTAAACATGCTACTTTACACCTATGTTTCAGGCTTTTTAGCTTGGAAGCGACAAGCTTACTATCCCTGATTATCCGCACGTCACGACGTTTAATCGAATCTAAAGCTTTGAGCTGGTATTTAGCTGATCCATCAAAAAGGTGGCTGCAGAAGACTGATTGAAAACGGTTTGCATCCATCGAAATATTAGGTTATCTAGGTCATCTATCGAACTTCTTATACACGCAGTTTTAATGCTATAATATTTTTTATCAAAATTGAAAAATGCAAGAACGAAAAGGTCTCTTCTAAAATTTAAAGCGATACAGGGGTTGTACACGGGTGGACTGTGGTTCCGGTGCTCCCAAAAGTCAATGGATACCCTGCGCATCATATATAATAATGTATTCAGGATGATGTTGAAACTCCCTCGATTCTGTGGAACCTCTAACATGTTCGCGCAAAACCACGTTGATGGCTTCCACGCCCTCATTAGGAGGAAGGTGGCGTCACTAGTGAGGAGGCTACAGGGGAGTGACAACACCATCCTGAAAGCGATAGCGGACGACCCGCATGCTCCTGTACTGAGGTATCTCGTGCGGACCATGATTCCGCAGGGGATGCCTCCAAAGTATCATCATATCAGCCATAGAACGTCCACTGCTGGACATAGGCCTCCAAAGTATATGACCAAATAAATATTAACTAACCCTAGTTTGTAAGCATAAGCATAAGTTACTAACAAAAGATGGATCATGTTTGAGTTGTCCGAAATAAATAAATTTTGAATTTGAATACATTTTCACTTCATTGCAATATATTGAAAAGTTTATATTAACGGACTGGAATTTTAAATAAGAACACGAACACGTTTGAAAATAACAAATAACTCAGAACTAGGGCTATAATTATTGTAATGCGAGTTAGGATCCCTAGTTACCTATTCATCCCAGAGGGAGTCATTATTCAACAACTAGAGGCAGGCCGTTAGGATCAGTTAGGTCTATTGTTAGATCACCTAATGTAGTTATGCTAGCAGATGGAAAACTGAATTATATCTGAGAACCTTTAAATAGTTAGCTGTTATTTACTCGGGTCCGCAGGTTGTGGGTAGCAGCAATTATTTATTTTCGTCATAGAAAACTATATGATAGAACAATATAATTATCCTAAGTAGGTACAAGATGATGTTTAAAATCGTCGCCTTATTTTCAGCGGCAGTCAAAAACTTTGTTCTCTTTATAAAAATTGTATTGATTCAAATTCAGATCATTTATTGGCTATTTATAACATGTCAGTCAGACAAGGTAAGTCAGTTTACAAAATTGAAATATAGAAACTATATAATTTAAAAATTCTAATAAAATTACATATTAGTCATAAAATTTGTTTTGTAGTGGAACTATTCCAAATGTTGCTTGCAAATATAGAAATACTAGCGGACCCGGCGAACTTCGTACCGCGAAAGTTAATGAATGTAGGTAGAATGACCTTACGGATATACCTACATTAAGATATTTTAAGTTTAATGGCTGTCATCCATAATGTAGATCTGATTGAGCTATCTCACTTTCGTGAAGATAGCATTGTTCTAAAGTTGACAGTTATAGAGATAAACTACTTTTAAGTTCGACAGCTCTCATACAAAATGTAGATCTGGTTGAGCTATCTCACTTTCGTAAAGATAGCATTGATCAAAAGTTGACAGTTACGGAGATAAACTAATTTATGTTCGACAGCTGTCATACAAAATGTAGATCTGGTTGAGCTATCTCACTTTTGTAAAGAGAGTATTGGTCTAAAATCGGCAGATACGAAGTAAGTAATAGTAAGTGCGCCACAAAATATTAGCCCCAATTCAATGTGAAACGTTACACACATATTGTAGCAAACAATCATTTCATACCCAAGAAATAGTCAATCTCAACTAATAAGTTTCGTCATGGTTATCATCCGCAGCTTTCTTTGTCACACTGCTGAAGTATAGGCCTCTCTTTTTCTGTGACATCTGCTTCGGCTCTTTGCCGGTCGTGACCAGGCTCGACCGGTGGCATTGATGATATCGTCGAGATAGTCGACCCAACTTGCTGCTGCGCCGCAAATAGCTGAGCGCTCTCACCTATTCAAGTACCCTAGTTGACCAGCTCGGTCACCACCGTCTTTCTTGCTCAAGAAGCGCTGGTCGAATTGGTTGCCTCGCCAGTGTGAACGATGTCATACGCAGGGCTTTTGCGACCGCCAATTCTTGTTTTCAAAAGTCTTTCTGAGCTTCTGGTGTACCCGACGTGTGACCAAAATGCTGGTTGTTAGTTGGCTAGCAGTGCTGCCAGCATGCTGGGCACGCTGCTAACTGGCAGTGGGCTTAAGTATTTGGATTATCTTTAGACCTTCAAGGGTCTGTGGATGATCCAATTGCTTGTTATGTAGTAGTAGTTTATGAAGTTTCACATTATAAGTCTTGTATTTAGTGGTTGTTAATAAAGGCACTTTCTCTATAAAAAAAAGTCAAGTACCCTTGCACCTTGCCACTATCCAAACCTAACTTGACATTATAATACCTTATACTTATAAATGCTTCTGTTGATTAAGATAAAGTTAGAGTGTACGGAGTCCCGCCTTGTCATGGCGGGGGAACTTAGTAGCCGAGGCATATGGGCGGCGCAGGAATCCCAGATAGAGCCGTTTCTCTGTGTTTCTTCTGAGACAGCTCAGAAGGCGGCGCTCGAGGTCTCCCGATTTTTTGGGTCTTTTCTCCTTTGGCAGCTTAGAAGTTTGCACTCGTGGTTGGGCCGCTTTTCTGGGCTTTTTAACTAAAGCAGCTGAGAGGCTGGCCTATAAGTTGCGTGCCTTATGAGGAGTGCCACAACTAAGGCGAACTGAGACTTTTATCACTGTTCAATCCTAACCAAACCAACAGAAATGTAATGTCGTGTCAAGGTCACAGTTCACAGTCAAGGTTAATGACCTTAGAGTCAAGATACTTATACTCATGCCATACTACTCCTAAAAATCAAGTCGATTCGTTTCTTCGTATATTAGTATGGATTCTGTACCATAAAGGTAGAATATAGGAACATGTTTAACCTCTAATGGTGGTATATTTAAAAATATTTTTAATGTCATACAAAATGACGGCCCAGTATTAAACGTCATTTTAATATGTATAGCATGGCATAGGGAAAAACCATTTATTCCAATTTTAATGTCAGTTGTCATTGTCAATCCATACTATATTTCGTTCTCGAGGAGATATAATGGTGAAAAGACAATTTGTCTCTTTGTATGCTAAGCGTGACATTCATAAAAAGTCTTCAGTCAATGTATGTCACCTGTCATCTTATTACGTTTCGTCAATCCATATCAGGCCCAATTATGAACGCGCCATCTTAAATTTAATTTGAATATAAAATGTGTTCTCACTATCGAATGCCTAAAGTGAAAAAGAAACAGAAATATTCTAATTAGCTGTTATAATTACGATGGTGCCTTGAAATTGGGCCTATTAGCGTCGTTGTGATATGTGACAGTTTCGCTAACGATTTTTTAAGGGAATAGATGATATGAAAAATATAATATGAATAACTATTAAAAAAATAAAAATAAAGGAACGGGATAAAAAGTATTCTATGTCCTTTTCTTGGCTCTAAACTACCTCTCTGCCAATTTTCAGCTAAATCGGTTCAGCCGTTCTTGAGTTATAAGTGGAGTAACTAACACGACTTTCTTTTATATATATAGATAGAATCAATGTCATATCAAATATTATTGTTTTAATAATCAACTAATATCATTGTATTAGTCATCAAAAGAATCATCATTTAATTTCATCGCTAACAACTGACTGAGTTTATAAAACACATTATTCGCTAAAAATATTTATTTTTTCTTTTAAAATCTGAGTAAGGTAGGTCAGTAATAGATTTTGGTAATTTATTGTAAATAAAAATCTTATTGTACACGCCATGTAAACCAACGCCAACGCCAACGCCTTTGCGTTTTTATTATTTTGTTTTGGGCAAGAATAGTCTTTCCTTAAATCTTGTATTGTAATTGTGTGTATCCGAAATTTTTAGGTACTTATCCTTATCTACATGAATATCCAATAAACATATAAAAATGTATAATGATTACCGTCATTATTTGGTTCTCTAAAAAGTATTTTCTGGCCGAAGTTCTTTTCCTGATCCCACTTATGATTCAAATAGACCGTTTTTGACATTTTAATAATTGCTCAATGTCTGCACCATTGCCCCAGGTAGTTATTGCGTAACTTTTATTAATATTTGATTTCTGACAAAATTCCTGAAGCGTATGGTTTTGTAAAATACTGTATTTTGCTTTAATTTGAGTTATCGGTGCGAAGCATTCATTATTTTTTCACATTCTTTTGCGCAAACTCAACTGTTGGTAAAAAGGTAGCGCCTGCACATTTTTTACCTACCTTGAACCTACCATGAACCGGGAACAGTGATTTATGTTTAGGTACCGACTCCCAAAAAGTAGCAGGTATGTTTGTCTTTAAATATTTTTTTTTGTGTATGTTCATCGATATTTTCGCCAATTGTGCACCGATTAAGTTTTTTTTTTTATTTCATATAATAAATAATATTATTTCAAACAACACAGTAAATCATTAAAATCAGTAAATAAATCTAATTTCCAAATATGAATAAAACCTGTGTATACCAAAAGGATTGCAAACAAACCAGTCTTCACTATATCTCAAATAATTCAGAAAACCTACCACCGATATTTTTCTATTAGGTACCATACAACGTTATCAGCGAAAACAAAAAGACTTGCGGCTGAGAAGTGAAACCAATCTTGATCGGCTATGTGTTTGTGGCGACGTGGTTTGTTTACCCTTTCATAAAGATGAACGGCTTTATTTTGTGTATCAGTACCTACTGGAAAACATTGGGCCCCAAACTAGGCTAAGCCTGTATCTTGGGTACCCAAAAGATTTTTACAAACTGAATTTCACAATCACGCTGAGGTGTACGCATGTTGACACTAAAAACGGTAACAAATTTTACTTAATCTATGAGGTAAGCAACTTGAATGACTACTCAAAATTAAAAACAAGAGATTGTCCATATACGCAAACATTACAATACACATTAAGTACGAGTATACTCTCTCATAAGAGAATACTCCCGTGATAAAGAAATCGGCTGAGCCGTTTTTCATAAATCAACAATAATGTACATTGATGTCACATCGATTCGTGCCAATCATTCGAATTCGGTACACGGTAGGTACTTTTGCCATTTTTTGCGAAAAATATTATTTTCACATTCTTTCGGCAAAACCGACTGTTGGTTAAAAGGTAGCGGCTAAACATTTTTTTTCCGTACCTACCGATGACCGGGAATCAGTAATTTCTGTGTAGAATTGTTTTGTTCAAGCGTATTTCTATGTAGATTGTGGAGTTTATTCTAAACAACAGCATGTTAGGTTTTATCGCTGACCGTTTAAATTAAACCCTATTATAACTACTGCAAAGGACATTCTGTCTTGTATCTGCATGTGACTGATTCTATTATTCTCTACTCATTGTTAACTCCACGTGTAGCCTCAGGCTATAAATACTCTTGAGAGTGGACTTTAATGCAATGAAAGATAATAAAATGGAAATTGAATTTACATATGACGGTACACTAAATAAACAGACGGGTTTAGCATGGAGAAACTCTAAATGGATAAGAATTTCTTATTATCAGCAATAGGACGTCTGCTGTTGGACAAAGGCTATCCCAATGGATCTCCGGTAAGACCGGTTGTAAGTGACTTGCATCTAGCGCGTTCTTGTCATCTTAATGGGCCCTTTTCTTGACCTTATTCCACGGCGGAATATCCTTTCATCAAAATCCACTAGCGCCGCCCTGCCTCCCTATACCGCTCAAAACCGCCCAGATACCCGTGATTGTGTAGTATTGGGGGTGTGTGACGATGCACCGTAAATACCTGGATGCTTCCTTGGTATGATATCCAGGAATCCAGGAAAACACATAAACACTAATACCACAAAAAGTTTGTTTATTCGCACTTTCAACAAATCAATGTGTATCACTTAGAAAAGTACAATGTCAACACATAAATATAACGGTGGAAAGAACGATCAATTAATTAATTATTATTCAATATTAAAAGAATGCCGGTCGCAAGACAAAGATTCGCAAACTAAAACTGTCTTCACGCGTCAGCTAGTTTTTTTAAAAACGCGGGTGGTAGCTGCAACTGCTGGTGGAAGCTGCGCGCTTATTGCAAGCGACGACCACGACCCGACATTTATGTCGGAAGGTAAGTAACATTGTACATTTTATCATAATATATTATTGTTATTTCTACTTTATACAATGCCAAGTTTTATTAAGTATTTTAATTTGGAATAATTAAGTTTAATATAGTTAAGTTATTATTGTAAGTTAAGTATAGAATAGATTTAAGTTATATAATAAGAAATAAATAAGTAATGGGGCATCGGCAAGTACGCCACAATTGAAACATGTAACGAAACTTTTTTTTTTTTATTTACTATATCGATTGTGCACTTTACAGGATGATCTGCTCGGTACTAAAACAAAAGGGGGTAATTATTAAGACTAGCATTACGAACATATTTTACTAGAGTGCTAACCCGGAATTCGAAAAAATTAATTAAGCTGTTCCAAATAAAATTTACTACTCTTCTCCAATTTTGACCCCATTGTTATATTGTTCATCCATCATTCATCATGAGGCCTATGGTATTGCTAGACAAAGGCCGCCCCAATGGATTTCCAATAAGTTTAGTTGGAAGTGGCCAGCATCCAATGAGTTCCTGCAATCTTAATTAATAATATCATCAGTCTACCTGGGACGTTGTACGCTAGGTTTGCTGGTCCGTGGTCTATTCGAGAACTTAACAGCCCCTTCATCCGGTTTTTGAGCTTTTTGCCCTACTCACTACTATTTCAACTTGCTGCTCCGCTGGGCTATGTCGGTAACTTCGGTTCGTCTGCATTCTGGATATCCCTGTATAGATTGTCTTTTATGGTTTTACAAACTGAAACCCATTTATAAGGAAAGTGCTGTCTATATGTTGACTAATGCTTCCTTATTTATCAAGTGGAAGGCTGTAGATCAAACGAATTAAATCGTTCCGCAGCATTAGCTGAACAAACACGTAGAGGGCGCATTCTACGCAACCTCCTCTAATTACAACTCGGAGGGGTTGATGGATTTGCAGGGTAAGGGCTCATCTACGGTAGGAATAATACTTTCGGCTTAAATACGAATAAAGTTTTACTATTGGTATTTTAAATGAACTCCAAGTATCTCAACGAATCCTATAGTTCTCTATGGCAGGACTCTCTCTGAAAGTATCAGAAATTACCGCCTTAGTAAATTGAGAGTCCTTCGGACTAGCAATTTAAAGTGATAGCAGGCAGATGTATAGCAGATTGATGACCATTGGGGGCGTCAAGTTCTTGTATAGGGACCACGTGCCATCAAGCGCAGCGTAGGACATCCACCGAAAAGGTGGACAGACTATCGAGCTCAGCCTAAGACGTTTACCGACAAGGAACCCTGCTAGATTTTCAGTCGTCTATCCACCTAGACGCCCACAAACCTAGCAGGACGGATAGCAACCGATCTTATTGGAAATCCATAGATAGGCATGTGTCCAGCAGTGGATATCTTACGGCTGATATGATGATGAGGCAAAATAGTTGTAGATAAGTAGAATTATAGTGTTTTCGCAGCATTAGCTTTACAATCACGAAGAGGGCGCATTCAAAGCTATCTCTTCTAATTACAACTCGAAGGACTTGATGGATTTGGAGGGCAAGGGTACGGTAAGGCTGCGGTGCAAATGCTATTTGTACGTTGCAAACGACTTATGGTGTTTTAACTTCGTTATCATCATCGTATTTGCGATTGAAAGATCTAGCCATCTTTACATCATAAATTATCTTATAGATAAATTAAACAACAAAAACTTTAACACTAAATCACATGAGTACTAATGTATTAATTAATCGACTTTTCTAGTTGGTGTAATGTCTTCCTTCGATATCCGTCTAGATAGATGTTTTAGTGATTTGAAATAACTGACCTAGAACAAAACATTTTGTCATGTGTTGTGTATATCCAGTGCAGATCAGCCTCTGCAGAGCGTAATTTGTTGATTAAAAATTTTCGTATGGAAACGCGTGGGCGTCCATTAACATAATTTCAAATAATAACTCTACAAGACGTACATAAAATCAAAAATTGTCTATATGTTTTTAATAACTTATTGCTTCATGTTTTTTAACCACCACCTCATAGGAGTGCCTTGCGTATTTCCCGACATTTTATAGTTATTTGCGCATGGTATGCCTCCGTGGCGTATGATTACGACGTCCGTCTCAAATAGATTATTCTAATAGGGAAGATATAAACTTATGATGATGTGATTTAGCCATAAAATAGCTTCCAGCTCAGTGCAGTCGGACAAAAAGCATCTTAAGATTCGTAGGTATAGTTCTGCCCTTTAGCACATTATTGGAAGTCAAGCACCACTCTCGCCAGGTCTCTTAAAAGGGTTTGGAGCCCTCAGCTCATCGTTTCGCATTTAGTAAACATCTTAGCATTGCTTTCCAATTTATTTTGTAAACGAGTTTAGGATTAAGTGCCTTTTGAAAAAAATAAAATAGAGATCTCAATGGTGAGAATGAAATTCGCGAAAAATTGCTTTAAAATATGTTTATTTGACAGTGTTGTATGTTTACTGCTGTTAGTAATCGAATTTTTATAAAACTTTAAATCGAATCAAATAAGTAGGTAGTAAGAAATATCTAAATAAGAAATTTATTGGAACTGTTAGTTTCTAAACAAGTGAAGCTGTGTTTTGAGAACGAATGTAACTATAAAATTAGGTAACCAAATAAATAAAATATATCAATAACGTTCATAAATAAATTTATAAACACAAAAAATGTTATTTTGATCTCATTTTTTAGGGTTCCGTACCCAAAAGGTAAAAACAGAACCCTATTACTAAGACTCCGCTTTCTGTCTGTCTGTCTGTCACTAGGCTGTATCTCATAAAACATTATAGCTAGAAAGCTGAAATGTTCACAGATGATGTATTTCTACAACACTCTTATCTACAGGGCTCTTATACAACAAACCTGAATTTTTAACCGTTTTTCGCTCGATATTAATAATTGTAACAGGTAGATGCTTGAAATATTGACAGAATGTTTAGTTGCATATTATTATACAATTCAATAATAAATAATTAGATTAAAATAAATATTTAAGTGGGGCTCCCATACAGTACGGAACCCTGTGTGCGCGAGTTCTACTCGTACTTGGCTGATTATTTAAATAAAAGACATCAAAGCGAATAAATATATTCATCAAATATTTAGGTTATAAATGGTTTTTTATTAAAATTTATTGAGATTGCTAGCTGGTTAAATAATAGTAAGCATGGTCCACATAGTTTTATTAAGACGTGAAAATCTCAAATTCACTTCTGTTAGTTTTCTCACAGGGATTTTGGTATAATATTTAAAGGAGAAAACTCGCATAACTTCGAAATAACTTCGAGGGCTACCTTGGGATTTGAACCCCGGACCCTCGGATTTGGAACTGGGCTTCAATGTAGGTCATCGTCATTTTAGTAACGGTTACTGAAGTACATTCTCGTGAAATATTCAACAAGACATGATAAAATTAATCATTTTAAAAAAGCTGATAAAAGAGCTGATAACTTTGAATCGGCTAAATCAATTTTGATGAAACATATCTGAGAACACTCTCGACTAATTCACCTTTCAAACAAACAAAAAAATCATAATCGGTCCATCTTGGGAGCTACAATGCCACAGACATACACACTGCACTACACACGCACAAACTGAAACTTAAAAAGCAAAGTAAAAAAAGTAAAACTCATAACACCCCGCAATTTTTGCGTATGGGGTTAAAAATGACAATGTAATGATCATATTATTATTGACAATTCGTGCTTTTACCAAACACAATCAAAATTAAGAGACTACGAGTAGTAGCTTGCCTAGCTACACCAACAACATTTCTAGCCCAAACCCCGCGTGTTTGCGAACCAGGTAAAGACAAACAATTACAGCTGCCTTCCGCGAACTTTACAACGTTGGGTAACAGCCTTAGAGTATAATAACTGCACGGTAGGGCTGGGTGGGTGCAGAGAGACTGAAAACAAGACAACAATAAATCAATTGTGGTCTAAAACTTTTTTAATTGCACTTATAATATATTATGAACGAGAATTGAACCATATTGAAAAAAAATATATTGTTTTTGTACTCTATCAGCCTTTTTAATAGCCCGCTGCAAGTGTACCCACGAAGGGTGATTGGGTGGATTCACATACGCGATCAAATTTCTTCTACGGACGTATTCAGGATGCCTCACGATGTTTATTTAACTGAAAAACCAGTAGTGTGAAATTTCGTACATAATGTCCAAAAAACTCACTAGCCTAACTTCAAGTAGTATTATTATATCTTCTTTGCTTCAAGACCGCTTCACCCCATCCCTATAGCAATTTTAGCCCAGCTTTGAGAGATGAGCGAGTTACACCAGAACTGACTTTGTAACGCTTCCAACATGATATTATTGTTGCGGATACACCTACACGCTGTACTGGCACAGAATTGGAGATTGGAGCTATGCCGACCAACTTACAAATACAGTTGAGCTGTAGCGCTCATATCGTACTCGTAGTTTGAGTAGGAGTTTGTCAGCGATTACCAAAATTAAACAATGTTCGGCACGGTTAGTCTTTTTTAAATTTTAGGACCAGCCCCCCGACCGCCTAAGCAATAGCAATCGTTTATGACTTCATTTTAGTCATTTGGCACCGACTATGTGACGTTAGCCATCAATTGCTTTGCGCGGATTGCGAAAGCAATCGTTGAATGAACAACTTTGATGGCTAACGTCACATAGGCGGTGCCAAATGACTAAAATGAAGTCATAAACGATTTCTATTACGATTGCTATTGCTTAGGCGGTCGGGAGGGCGGTTGTAACAATTGTTTAGCTATGTTAGATGCCTTCAGGTAGCTTAAAAACTCTGACACAGGGCCTTCCACCCGGACTATACAAACTTACTTAACTAGTTAAGATGTATAGCTTCTACTTCATTAAAACTAGCGTAAGGATTCATTATTAAAATTTATATGAACACCGGATACAACTCACGATTATTTGAATGGTCGAGCCGCTATGCGTCCGACCGATTTCAGAGTAGTTAGTACTCCTTCTTCAAGGAATACGCGCGCCCCCGACAACGGACGCCCGCGTCAGCGCGGGACGCATAGCAGCTCGACCGTTCAAATAATCGTGAGTTGTATCCGGTGTTCATATAAATTTGTATAGCTTCTGTTGTATTTCAAAGTTACAATCAAAACTTTGCTACGAGAATTTCTAGTTCTGCTTTTATGTCGACTGCATTTATAATTTGGCTGTTATTACAATGCATCACAATATTGAACACTTGGATAGAGCAGAAAGATCTTTCGTAATGGCTGGTTGAACTGGCCGTGGTGCAAAATTTTCTCAGCTATTATGTTCTAATAAGTTGTAAAAGATAACAAGGAAGTTATTCCACTTTATGATAAAAAGTATTTCGTCTCATTTTATTGACCGAGCGAACGAAGTGAGAGTCTCAGTTTTGACTCGACACTCGACTTTTTTTATCGTCTGTCCGGATGTAGATTCTCTTCTATAGATCACATTTATCAACGAATCTTTACATAACTTTGTGAAAGGGTTTTGTTCATTTTTGTTTTTTTTTGTCGTCGGCGATTTTTGTTTGGGAGTTATTTCCCTCAAAAAGAAGATAAATTGACTGTAACGCTGTTTATTAACCGAGTTTGATAATATTTGGCAAGATTGTTTAGTGTCTAAAAAGTAGTTTGCGATTACCGAAGTTAAGCAACGTTCGGCACGGTCAGTCTTCAGATGGGTGACCGCGGGTAGAATTTACAACTTAAATTGTGGACCACGGTTGTTTTAATCGTTTAACTATGTCAAAAGTCTTCAGGCGACTTAAACCAGGGTTAGCCATCTTGACCTTAATGCCAGGGCCATAGAATACGGAATCTCCTTGCCTGTAGTAGGAGTCTACTGAAAGGGGGCCTCTGAACTCGCAGGTAGTCAGAGATGGAGCTCTAGCCATCCAATCAATCGGGCCCTGGGAGGACGATAACGCTGATTGGTCACGTTGTCGTATGTGGCTGTATAACAAACGCAAGACGTCAATAGAAAAGTGCTGGGAGCTCAGGTGCGTTCCCCTGGAGATCCCGGAGCTCCCAAGTCAGAATAAAGGCAAGGTAAGAGTTTTAGTGTTTACAATTCCACATAACCCGGCTAGGCGGCTGTACCCCTAGATTTCCCACTCGTAAATAAAATTAAAAGGTTAAGCCATCCGCCCAATACGAACTTATGTTCAAATAGTCAAACAACCAATATTTGTCAGCAATAACCCGATATCACATCGTATATTTCCATCACGTAAGCTATGGGTTATGGGGTTACCCAAAACATGTTGTTTATTTTTATGATACCTCTATGAGGTCGTTGGCACGTTCTTCATACTCGCACTCGGTTTATTTATCTCCGTGTGTTATCGCAGAATGCGAAATAGTTATTTGTATAGGCATTTTCATCCGATTTGCAAATAAGGGGACGATATGGTGTGAGAATATTTTATTTATCGTAAAAAAATTTAGAAAAGCCTGCTTCCGGATATCTTTATTGAGTGAAATTTTGTAAGAGAAACGATATATTGTGCTAAATACAATAAAACTGTGTTTCATAGAAAAAAAACATGGTTGTCTGGAAAATCGGTTAACAGACGATAATTTTAGACCGACGAAATGGAGGAGGTACTCAATTCGACGGGTTTTTTTTATGTATAACCACGCATAACTTTTAACATACTAGTCCTATTGCAATTAATTTTTTTTATTAGAAAGAGGGTACTTCAAAGTTGGTCTCATTTAAATTTTATCGAAATCGGCTGATACTATTCCAGCGCACGCGATTCTAAGAATATTTTAGTAAATTTTTGTACACCTTAGATTACATTATACTAGTTTTAGTAAGGATTCCTAATTATTTAAAAAATATAATATAGCCTATGTCATCCAGGGATAATGTAGCTTTCCAAAAGAGAAAGAATTTTTCAAATCCGTTCAGTAGTTTCGGAGCCTATTCGATGCAAACAAACAATCAAATCTTTTCTCTTTATAATTTTGGTATAGATACGAGTAAATAAATATACTTGGAAAATCTTATACACAGTCTCAGACTCTTAACAAAGTCAAGCTGTATAATTTATAAATACTTTTAAATACATACTAAAACTAAAAACGGCGGCCTAAAAACTCTGACACCAGGGCTAGCCACCCGGCCTATACGAACTTACTTACTTAATACATACTTACATTAATAATTATTTTCAGATATAGAGCAATTACATATATTCATCTTAAAATAGATGCCCTGGGTGAGAATCGAACCCACGCCTGTCTGGCATAAGAGTCAGAGTGACTATATATTATATATGTGACTACCACCGAAGCTGGCAAATTATTATGCTGACTGTATTTATGTAGGTCACTGGTCTTATACTCGTAGGGCTCACGATGAAGTAAGAGTTTGATGCATATTACTAAGATGTAATTCGATATTCTTTTCTTTAAGTATTGGCATTTATAGAGCAGTATGCTGAGTGTTAGTTTTGTCGTAAACATGACGCGCTCTTCGGCGCGCGCGTAAGCATGTAATTTGTATGAACTTGCACTCACATAAAGTGTTTCAAAACCGCGCCGCTAGTGGCGCTGTACATTCCTTCATACGAATTACATGCTTACGTGCTCGCCGAAGAGCGCGTCATGTTTACGACAAAACTCACACTCAGCTTACAGAACACAAAACAAAAGGTCAAATAAAGGCGTTCATAGCTTATCAATTCCAGTTATGTAACTAAAATTGACTACACTTTGTAAACAAGACATTTATCACAAATCAAGTTAACGAAGCGATTGCGTGTTTACAAAATATGATTAGGTATTCTAGCCTCAAAATTTCCTGCAAGAAATTGTTGAGATTTCACGCCTATTCCTCAAAGTAAGCTATAAAAGTACTTTTTGAGTTCTGGCATTATTTTAAGCGCCCTACAGTCGTTTATTAAATGGTTCCATTAATATAATGAACAGTCTCTCTGGACTGTTTTGTTTGTTTTTGTAATACAACACCTTAAGCGAAAACAATTTTGGGAATTGGCTGGTGATTTTAATAACTAATAATAACAATTACTATTCATTAAAAGGGATTGAATAGTTGTTATGTGTAGGTAATAAATTAAATTGAAATAACTGGGTCATAAAATTACAGTACTCGGTCCTAAAGCTACTTTATAAAATGATTAGACCTGGATAGGTGAACTACCTATCTTAATATTAACTAATTATCTATGTAAAATTGTTTAAATAGAGACCAAATAACAGAAATAATACGTGATTTGGATAAGGATTAAGTTTAAAATTAATTAAGATACTAGCAGAACTACACAAAGATTCAGAGTTAACATACATAAAAAAATAGTTCTATTTGACAATCTCTATATATTTTGAAGTCGATAACTAATTGGAAAAGTCACGTAACACTGCCACAAAATAAAACAAAAACACAGCTAAATTGAGAACCTCCTTTGGAGTCAGTTGAAAAGGCACGCACTTTTGATAAAACCGGATATCGGATCCGATCCGAATTCCGCCTCGCGCCGTGACCAGCGTGCGGTCGGTGACCTGAATACACCCCTGTCGTCTACATCTGTATGCCTACAATGCTGTAAATATTATTGACGTACCGTTAAATTGACTTTACTCTTGTGTTTTAGACATCAGCTTCTTGCTTCGCAAATCTCGCTAAAACAAGTGTCATCGGCGATCCAAGGGCTCCTTTCTGCTCTATTTTATCTTGTTTATTATCGAAAACATGGAGATGGATTAACAATTTCACATATACTTTCTTCTTCTTTTCAGACGTCCTATAGTACGTCTACTGCTGGACATAGGCCTTCTATAAATATCTCAAATAAGACTGGTGGGTAGCAGCTTGCATCCAGCGCAATCTCCTCAGTCTACCATATTTGTACGCATTTCCTCGAAAATCATTAAAGAGCTAAAATAAATAAAAAAATAATAGTCTTTATGAATTAAATGGCCATTAACAGTAATCTAAATAATTGTGTTATATTCTGCTAAATAAAAGTCTAGCTACGTGCTAGGAGTAAGCCACTTCTAACCGATCTTTCTTGAAATTCATAGGGGAGGCTTGAGTCAAACGCTTAACGTATATGAGCATCATAATTATGAAAAATAAGGGCCGTAGAAAAACATATATCTCAAGGAAGTATAGGAGAAAAAAACAAAACCAGATTTACGGAGAAATAGACTAAACAAATACAAATTCCAAGTCTTACCACAAACCTGCCGCAAATCTCCGATAACACAAGCTAATAACTTTGCCGATTTATCCTCCTCATAACTCGCTGTCTGAGCTTCTTTCTCAAAATAAATCTTCATTAAGCAAACGAACGGAACCGTTGTGGTCTAGTGGTAGACACCTGCCTTCCAATTTTATTGGCAGTGCATTCATTTATATCAGTCCCACATCAACGAGTTTTTTTTGAAATGTATATGTACGAAACTTGGGTTCAGACACGTGTTTTCACCTCATTGTTACACCAGTGTGACTGAGTAATGAGCATTTTTTATTTGACTTCAATGACTTTTCAATTTTTTTTTCATACGAACTTTGACTTCTACCAGAAAGTTGCTTACCGTCAGGCGAATGGTCAAGCGCGGACTTATTAACAACTACCTTTTGCCTTCGCCCGCTTAATATTTTAATTTTAATGCTATCCCATGAGAGCATTTTATTTTTATGGGATAAGAAGTAGCCTATGTCACTTTTCGTCGTTTAAACTATGTCTATGCCAAAAATCAAGTTAATCCGTTGCTGTATGAAAGAGGAATGAACCAACAAATACACTTTCGGACTTGTAATATTATTAAATATGACAAAAAACAACGTCGCTTGCTCTGCCGCCGCCATGACAATAAGAAACACCTATTCTGTACCGCAATGTAACTCGCGGTCACCGGAACTTCTCAAAAAGACTCTCCTAAAATGCAGTTAAAATTACTTTGTAGATTTATCCCGCTCATAACTCGCTCTCTGAGCTTCTTTCTCCACAAAATAAATAAGTAAAATATATTCGAAACAATGGCGGCCATTTATCTTCATTACGGGGCAATTACCCAATAGACTTGGATGACTTCATTAAATATTATTATGCCGGGGTCATTAAGTTCTTGTAAATCTGCTATATAATTAGCACCATGGAAATGAAAATCGGTTAGAACGGCTGTCAAAGTAATTTTGTTAGTAATATACAATACAGGTTTGTTGTTCTGGCCATTTTCACGGACATGAAAATACGAACTTTGTACTCTAGCCAAGAAACCAACACTGAATACTACGTCGAGAATCCGAAGCAGTTCCTGTTCTTTCGACAAGTGAGATAGAACGTGGCACTTGCAATATTAAGAAAAATAAATCACCTGGCGAAGATGGAATATCGACGGATACAGTAATTGCTATGATAGAGCCTATAGCGCCTTAGCTGACTAAACTATTTAATAGTATTATCGAAAAAGCAGAGATTCCTGAAGACTGGCAATACCAAATAATTACACACATCGCACAACCATTTAAGATTAAGCGTGAAGTCAAACAAGGTGACCCAGTTTCAACAAAGTCCTTTTCGGCAATCCTAGAGTCGATGTATCGCAAACTTGACTGGTCAAATTTTGGTCTTAATATCAAAGTAGAGTGTTTAACACACTTGCGTTTCGCAGATGACATTGTCATTTTATCTGAAAACCATGATAAACTACAGCACATGTTGACAACTCTAGATGAAGACTGCAGAAAAAAAGGTCTCTACATAAACCTTATGAGTAACGGAACGATATACCTGTCACGCTAGATTCCGCTAACGTAGAGTACGTCGACGAATACGTTTACCTCGGACAATTGATATCTTTTGAAAATGCGACCGCCAAAGGGATAAATCGGAGAATAGCCACCTTGTTGAAAAAATACTGGGCTAACAAGGATGTTTTTAAGAGCCAGATGCCAATTCACCCAAAAAACGACTGATGGATAACACCATACTTCCACCTTTGCTCTATGGATGCCAAATATGGGCACTAACTATAAAAGCTCGTCAACAAGGTTTCCTCTTTCCAGAGAGCGCTCGATGCTGGGTCTCAAAATTAAAGACAAAATGATGTAGCATTTTTCACATTATTGTTGATTTATCGAAAATGGCTCAGCTGATTTCGATAAAATTTAAATGGAACCAACTACGAAGTATATACTACTACTTTATATACTCTTTCCATATAAAAAAATATTGAAAACGAATGTCTACGTAAAAAGTTTACGTGGTTACACATAACAAAATATACGCGTCGAATTGAGTGCCTCCTCCGTTTCGTCGGTCAAAAAAACGCATCGAAGTTGTTGATGTTGACATGTTTTCTACGACTGCGAATACATGCCCAATTTCCCGATTTACACTCTTGATTTTTTGGCAAGAAATATTTGATGCTATAAATCTCATGGAAACACATGTACGGCTTTAAAAACACTTTGTATTCAATACGCTGGTATTAGGAAATATATTAAAAACGCTGTAAAAAGACGCGGTTTCTCTCATGAAAAGAAGAAATAAAAAGGTTATTTACTTAACCTTGTCGAGTGGTATTGGAAAGGATTGGAAAAAATGTTGAAATTGTGGAAGGATGAAGAAATTGTTTTAGTAAAAAGTTTCATGTCTGAAATAATCCAGTTCAATATCTATATTATTATTTTTGTAATTTACTACCAGTTGTGCTTATCACAGAAGAGAGAATTAGTATGCTGTTCTGTGGTGCTTACAGACATAACATATTGTACCAATAGATACCTTTTTTATTTTTTAAAAGAATTGAATTTTCTAAAGTTGTTCCCCGCGAGCGTTTGAAACAACATTTTCCAATTACATTTTTATTTCATCTTACATTTTATGGAGCTTACAAATTACTGAGCCGAAGTATAGGTATTATATTATTTTATTTAAATATATTATTTTATGTCCAAGATCTCTGTATATGCAAGAATAAATGATATATGTTTTTTTTTTGTTTTTCATACATATTATTTAACTTACTATTGAACTAATGCTGTGATAGGGTCCAGTCACCTTTCAGTTCGTCTACATAATAATATTTATAAGTGAAAATTTCTTTAGCGTCGTTGTGCACCTTTTGGGATGGGTAAAAATGTTAAACTCGCGCCAAGACACGTGACCTGATCGAAAATCAGTAAGACGGAGGGAGAGTAGACCACCGGCGCGGCGGAGCTGAGGAATTAATATCCCCTCTCTTTCTACCGCGCGGCGAAAATGTATGCCTGCTCCTTTTGTTTCGTTTAAGCGGCGCAGGGCGCTTGCGCAAGTGTGCGTGTGTGATACTGTATTGTTTTTATTTCTGCCGGCAATCCTGGAGGGCAACTCGTTGTTTTTTGTAACTGATCTATGTTGTGTAATTGTAACTGTCTCTAGACAGTCTAGAGCTAGCTTATTTTCATACGACTTAAGTTAAATAATTTTACTACCTGGCGTAGCAATATTACTGATGTAATTATTTTTATAAAATTTATTACAAACATAATTTCTACCCATCTAACAGCTATAGGACGTCCACTTCTAGACATAGGATCTGCATCAAAATCGGTTGAAAGTGGCTTGCATCCACCTCGTGGGTGGACGTTCTACGCAGCGCTTGCCGGTACGTGGTGTCCATTCGAGAACTTTTCAATCCCACCAATTTATCAGTCTTCATTCCTGCGTGCCCTGCCGACTGCCGTTTCAACTTACCAATCTGCTGGGTAATGTCTGTAGCTTTCGTTCTTTTACGGATTTCATCATGTCTAATACGATCTCGTAGAGAGACTCCGGGCCTGGCCCTTTCCAAAGCAGTATGGGTTATTTGGAGCTAAATAATGCCCATTGTAAGAGAGATTGTAATAGATCATAAGTACAGTAAAAAATAGTATAAGCTGAATGAAACTTTATAGCGGCAACGAAGTTAGCTACAAGCTTCTCAAAATTCATTTGCGACTGAAGCTCACATAACAGCTCCGAGACGATTGCGTTTTGCGCAGCTTGTAGCTAATTTCACTGCCATCAAAAAGATTGATTCAGCCTATATATTTTTGCACAAACTGTGCAATTTTATTGTACAATCCTGTGCAATTTTCCTGTACAATTGTGTGCAATTTTCTTGTACAATGCTGTGCAATTTTTCTGTACAATCCTGTGCAATTTTCCTGTACAATCCTGTGCAATTTTCCTGTATAATCCTGTGTAATTTTTTTGTACAATCCTGTGCAATTTCCCTGTACTATCCTGTACAATTCTGTGCAATTTTCCTGTACAATCCTGTGCAATTTTCCTGTACAACCCTGTGCTATTTTCCTGTACAATCCTGTATAATTTTTCTGTACAATCTTGTGCAATTTCCCTGTACTATCCTGTACAATTCTGTGCAATTTTCCTGTACTATCCTGTGCAATTATCCTGTACAACCCTGTGCAATTTTCCTGTACAATCCTGTGTAATTTTACCGACTTCTAAAAAAGAGGAGGTAATATTATGGTCGTCTGTATGTTTTTTAGTGTATGTTCATCGATATTTTCGCCAATTGTGCACCAATTTAAAAAAATCTTTTCTCTTTTTAAAGGGTGTACTTCCGAAGTAGTACTATTTTAATTTTATCGAAATCGGCTCAGCCATCTTTGATACATCAACAATAATCTACATGAATGTCGCATCGATTCGTGCAAACTATTCCAATTATGTATATGGTGGAAGGTTCCATTTTTTTTACGAAAAATAATTCTGAAGAACGGTAATAGCAGGTAATGCCGCGGGTCGCGAAGTAGACCGTAATTATAATTGTAATTGTTCTGGTAATTATATTGCGTAGCTTTTGAAGGGTCATTATGGTATCGTAATACAATATTGTGGCGAACTGGAGAGAAGTTAAATACTTTAATAGACAATTATTTTGTAGCACTTTTGTAAACAAAATGACGAATTTTCAGGTTCAAACCTGCGGAGAAAATTAGTTATTTTGTTTATTAGTATATTTTTATTGCAATCGCGTGTAATGCTGATAATTAATTCGATTATATTAGTTTCTTTTTTGATTTTGATTTGTCAATCTGAAAATAAGGACTTTAAAAAAAAATGGACCTGTGAAGGAGAATCAACACCCGGACAAATGAAAGCAACATTTTTGAGTCTAAACTGAGACGCTTCGCTCACTTCGTTCGCTTGCTCAATCAGATGATGATTTTTAGACCATCATCAGCCTGTGTCGACCCACTGCTGAGATTAGGCCTTCTCTTTTATGTGCTATTGTTCCCTATCTTGGGCAAATCTCATCCACGCCTGACCAGCAATGGGTCTGATGTCGTTGACCCATCGGGCTGGTGGTCTGCCTATAGAACGCTTATCTGCTATTGATAGTCACTCAGTCAGGGATCTACTCCACCGGGCGTCAACACGCCTAGCCACGTGTCCTGCCCAGCGCCACTTGAGTCTCGTAACACGGTTTCCAACATCTGTGACTTTCGTCCTGCCTCAGATTTCCGTATTACGAACTCTTTTAAACTGATACCTAACATGGCACGCTCCATTACCCTTTGTGCGACTCTCGTTCTGTATATAGCCTCTTTAGTCAACGTCCATGTTTCAGCACCGTAAGTCATTGTGGGCAGGACACATTGGTTGTGAAGCTTAGTTTTCAGGCATGGATCGTTCGATCCCTAACTACATCTACGAGTTTCCTAAAAGCAGCCCATCCGAGTTGTATGCGGTGTGAGATTTCCTTTTTGCGAAGCTCAGAGTCAAGAGATAGGTAAATAAGTGTCCAAGATAAATAAATGTAGGAGGAGAACCTATAGAGCTATACTTTATAAAATTTAACTTGATCTCTGCGACAGCTGTCAGAAAAATCACGCCTATGAAGTCCTGAATTTCTTAATAGTACAGACAGTACCTGTCAATGTCATACTTTATGGGCATGCCAATTAGTGATGGGCGACGAATGATCGTGACCACAGAGTTTTAGATAGAGTTTGAATTAAAATATCGATAGTTTATACTGATGATACTTTAAATAAAACTTAATTTATCATTAATTTTATTCTATATTTTAATATCATAACATTTTTTACATGTGTAATTAAATTAAACCCAATTATATGTTACATTAGCATCGATAATAGTGAAAAACGTCGATAAATACTATCATTATATTATTATGAGTATTTAATTAATATCATAACATTATTTACATGTGTACTTAAAATCCAATTTCTCACCTTCAACTACTCATTCGATTTCATTACAACATTGTTTGAAAATCGATTTTTTCCACCACTATCTCAACTCTAAAAATGTCAATCTTCTATGTCAATGTCACTGTCGCAGAGATCAAGTTAAATTTTATAGAGTATAGTAGATAGTTACATTTATGTTCGTGGCTCAATGATGAAAAATAACAGTTCCACCACACGATACCTACAATATTCAGTCATGAGACTATTACTTACATCAGTTAGATTGTCTTAGCAAAAAGGTCCCATTATTCCGTCTAAGTATAAACCCCACAGAGATACCAGAGGGATAATGTGGTCGATCGATCTGAAAGAGATGCACAGGTTTAATAATGCACGAGTTAGAAAGAGACTGAAAACTATCTTGACTCTGTGAATTATTCCGAATAATTCAGTTCGCCCCCCGCGCTTGCAAGGGTAACAGCAACTACTGTTCGCTCCGAGGCTAATTAAACTTCATTACAGTTAAAAGTTAACTTCCAGTAGCGCGTTATACACGGATTTGCAGTTATTACAAAGACAGTGTCAGTGGCGTTTACCTGAATCAATTTGTGCAAGTGGTTTGGAAGATATTGGCAAAAAACTTTCTAAATTATTTGCTAACCGCCCCGTGATTTGAACTGTATTCGGTATAACTCAGTGCTACGTCGGTGAGTCATCGCAACCGTCACCTTGTGTGCGATCCCCACCGCTGCTGTTAGAAGTGCCTCCGCGCCCGCGCACCGCTACAATACCCCCGACTCCGGTCGGCCGCACGACCGGGACTGAGTCATCGCCGGCAGCGAATCCGCGCCCGCGCACCGCTACCCCCGAGCCTTGTGCAACCGGCTCGGACCTGCCTGAGTCATCGACGCGTCGATCAGCTGTTCGTATTTGTTTATTTACGTTGCACGGCACACCAACATTTTTGCATCCACCCGCACACTATTAATTATGCATTGTGCAGCGTGTCGCGGTGATATAAATACACAGGAGGAATATTACTTGACCTGTACATTACGAAGTTGTCAGAAGTCCTATCACCTTCTGTGTACTGGAGGAAAGAACACAAATAATTCTCCTACTAACTCGTGGATCTGC
The DNA here is from genome assembly GCA_949316475.1 of Hypomecis punctinalis. NCBI lineage: Eukaryota > Metazoa > Arthropoda > Insecta > Lepidoptera > Geometridae > Hypomecis > Hypomecis punctinalis. The sequence goes on from OX438811.1 coordinate 1,739,736, forward strand.
CCAGAGTGCAGTTGTGCCACAAAAAAGGGAGGCGACAATAGCCTTACCCCTGTAGGTGCCTTGAAAAAAATTAGAGACATGAATGTGACGGTTCGCTCGAAAGCTCCGCGGATTCCCTCTGAAGAATCGATAAAGTTAGATGACACTCAAGATGTTGCCAGCGAAATTCGCGAGCTACGAACTGAAATGGTTAGGATGAGGGAGGAACTAAAAAAATCGAATTCTCTCCTTGCATCGTATGAAACCCAGCTGAATAAATCGACGTCGATTATTGCAGATTATGAGCAAAAACTCTCTGTATCAGTATCTGTCATCGTCAGCTACGAGAAAAAGATAGAGAAGTACGGCGACCAAATAGGTAAACTTGTTGAAAAACTCAAAGACTCCGAGTGCGGCTCAGTTCTTGTCTGCCCACCCTTAGCCGCAGATACTCCCAGATCGCTGCTCCCGTCGAGTGTTCCGTCATCGGGAAATAAAATACAATCCACAGCTACTAAGCTACTCCCTACAATTGATACAAACCATCGTTCACGCCGTAGCAATCAAAAGAAGGTTAAACAGTCGGATGGCTCAGTAAAGGCCAGCATAGTTGAGACGGAATCATCGATGTCTACGAATTCTTCAAGTGTATCACAACCATCACAGGAGGCTAACATCCATCGGCAATCGCAACCCTCAGGTGAAGATAACTGGACGGAAGTGCGTTACAAGAAAGCGCGCCAATCGATATCGCTACGCTGCGTAGCCGGGCCTACGGTGACTACGCTTAGGGCGGCTGAGGCACGTAAACACTTCCACCTTTGGAATATGTTGTCGGAAATAGACGAGATAAAAACTTATTTAAGCGAGCTATGTCCTCAGAGGGCAGTCACTGTCGAACAATTAAGGACTTCACAAAATTATAATTCATTTAAAATTGGAGTCCCAGAAGATTGCTTTGATAAATGCTTCTCTATTAATATCTGGCCCGAAAATGCTCGTTTTAAAAAGTGGATTAATTATAGGAAACACAACAATATGTCGGACGGTAAAACTTTTCGACATGGAGTCGGCGCTCAATGAGCCGTGTACCGAAAGACAGCCACAAATTAGCATTTTTTATCAAAATGTAAGAGGCTTGAAGACGAAATTGCTCTCATGGAAAGCCAGTTTACTAACATCAGACCATTTGTTGGTAGCCGCTACGGAAACATTTCTCGATAGCTCAATAGAAGATGCCGAAGTCGTACCAGATGGATGGACTCTCTTGCGTAGAGATAGAGGATCCAGATGCGGGGGTGTCTTGCTTGCTGCAAGACCTGGAGTGACAATGACACGTCGAAAACAACTTGAGTCGAAATTGGGAGAGGACCTCTGGGCGTGCCTCACTTACCGCGGTATCTCTTACATAGTATGCGTCGTTTACATCAAACCGAAAGCGTCTGATGCTACCTACATGAATTTGTTTTGTAATATAGAAAGTTTTTTGTCAACTTCAAGACACAATTTTTATTTATTTGGGGACATTAACATGAATAGTGCCTCCAGCGATGTCAAAAATTATTATAGTTATTTTTTAACATATTGTAACTTAGTTAACTACAATACAATAGTGAATTCACATGGAGGCATTCTCGACGTAGTATTGGCGCAGGAGTGCGTTGAAATGGAGTCGCAGAGAGTGTTCGTGCGCGAGGCTGCCGAGGGGTTTGTCGCTATTGATGCTTTGTATCATCCCGCCCTCGAAATATTGGTATCTGTCCGATCGCAAAGTGGCACGGGCGTCCGCTTGGAGCCCAGTAACATAGATCCATCACGTGACTGGAACTTTGCTAAGATGGATGTGTCTCTCTTTCTTTCATTGCTCGAAGATGCTTCGTGGGCTAGTGTTCTTGAGTGTAGCGATGTTTCAACGGCCACTGAAGCTTTCTATGATACAATGTATAAATTATTTGATAAGTCAGTTCCTAAAAAAAATAGACAAAAAGCTAAATCTAATAGATATCCGGTATGGTTTGACATAGAAATTATAAAAGACATAAAACTAAAAACTAAATTACATAAAATCTGGACGAAATCTAAATGTAATATATCATACAAACAGTTTTCGGACTTACGTGCTAATCTAAAGTCGCGCATTGCCCTAGCATATAAATCGCATATGGCACGCATTGAAGAGAACTTACAGCATTGTCCTCAACATTTTTGGAGGCACATACATAGTCTTCGGTCTAAGGGGGGCTTTGAACCTCGGGTCTCCTATAACGGAAACGTCTATAGCGGAGTAGAAGCAGCGGAAGCTTTTGCAAGCTATTTCTCCAGCGTCTTCCAGGATGATGTGCCAGTGCTAGATGCAAACTCATGCTCGGAATTAAGTGGTCATAGTGGTTTTGTCTCTATACCCGTAGTATCACCGACAGACATCGAAAGCGCTATCAATAGGTTGAAGTCGAGCAGCTCTCCGGGTCCCGACAATTTTCCTAGCTTTGTTTTTAAAACCGGAAAGAGACATCTCGTTCTTCCGCTGTATCATATATTTAATATGTCACTTGAAAATGGGAAGTATCCTGTCCACTGGAAACTGTCTAGGGTGACGCCAATCCCAAAGAACAATAAAAAAACGTTAGTCGAGGAATACCGGCCTGTCGCAATTTTGTGTGCGCCAGCTAAAGTTTTTGATTATATTTTACATAAAGAAATATACAGACAAGTTAAACAACATATAGGAGAAGAACAACATGGTTTTAGGCCAGGCCGCTCTGTAAATACTAACCTATTATGTTTGGTGGACTATATTTCTAGAGCTTTGGATCGTGGGTCTCAGGTCGACGTTATATACTTCGATTTCCAAAAGGCCTTTGACAAAATTGATAATGACGTTCTGTTGCAAAAGCTATCGTCATCTTTCGGTTTTTCCCCGAAGCTTTTGAATTTTTGGGCAGACCTCATGAGAGATCGACGTCAATATGTTAGGCATGGAATATACGAATCAAGACCGTACCATACCAGATCTGGAATAATACAAGGTTCAGTTACCGGTCCGTTATATTTCCAGATGATGATTCACGATCTTCCAAAAGTATTGTCATTTGCCCAGTGTCTGTTATACGCCGACGACCTTAAGCTTTTCGTTGAGATAAAAACTCATAGCGACTGTGTTCGCTTACAAGAAGACATCGATGAGGTGTATGAGTGGAGCGTGAGGAACGAGATGTACTTTAATTTCAGTAAATGTAATGTTATGACTTTTGATCGGAAACGAGATCCCATCCACTTTAATTACAACTTAAACATTACGGCCATACATCGAGCAAATTCCGTTAAGGACCTGGGAGTCACATTCGACCGCGGCTTAACTTTCCACGAGCACGTGTCTGTTCTCGCGATAGAGGCGTACCGGCGACTTGGGTTTGTACTTCGTAATGCGAAGGATTTTGAAAACCCGGATGTCATGAAAACCCTCTACTGCGCTTTAGTTAGGAGCAAGCTGGAGTCGGGTGCATGTGTCTGGAATCCACATCACATTACCTACACGCGATTGCTTGAGAAAGTTCAAAAAACTTTCTTAAGGGCACTGTACAAAAAGCGATATGGATACTATCCTTTCCTGTACCCGACGAAGTTTTTGCTTGGCCAACTCGGCTATAACTCATTAGAAGTAAGGAGAACACTAGAGCAGCTCACTATATGCGTTAAGGTGCTCAGAGGAGCAGTAGATTCGATTGAACTGCATGACCTACTGTGTGTACTATTTGTGCCGGATAGACCTGGGGTCCCGGTGAACAGGCGTGGCCGGCTGCCGAACTTGTTTCACATAGAACAATGCCGCACTAGGGCTCGCACAATGTCGCCGTTAGTACGCTCTCGCAGCCATTTCAACGCGCTCCTGCTCGCCAATACTGATTTTGACATTATTTTTGATAATTGGACAACTGTTATTTCTATTTTTAGGACCTATTGCGAAAATTTGACTGACCAATGGGACAAAAGTAATCGTGCTAACAGCTCGATTGATCACGATGAATTTCATGATGTATAATTTGATTTTTGGAAATTGACATTTTATTATTTTATTTACCATTTATATTGACATTTTTCTAATTTTGTATACCATTGACATCTGAATGAATTTATTGATTTTTGATTTTATTGTATTTATAGTTTTTGTATTTTTGACTCTGTAGTAATTAATGTGAGATGATTGTAAATGTTTGTAAAATCGTTTTTATCTCAATAAATAAATAAATAAATAAATAAATTGGACAAGGGACGTCAAATCCAAATATAATTGACAGTTTTGACAACAGCTTGGAAAAATGTTCCATGCAATTTTGTGGTTGAGAATTGCCTCGAGTAACAGTTATGTCAAAATATCTGTAGAGAACCCTAAAAAAAGCAAGTTGTTAAATCAAAAACAAAGCTTTGTGGGCGTCAGTTCTCCTTATCAGAAACTTCTTTCTCCGGGGCGCGTAATTAAGTCACTTCACAAAATGGTTATCAAAAGCTTTCTTTGTGAAAGTTTCGCAGATAAAAGTTCGCGAAAACTGATGTATATTCTGTGATCGTGATGAAGAGGTAGGAAGAAATTTATTTTTTAGGGTTCCGTACCTAAATTAAAAAATAAATAAAAATAAATTGAAATTTTTAGAGTGGATAATAATATATTTAAATCATATTTAAATTACCGCTATACCAACAAATACTAATAACACAATAAAATAAATAGTTATGTGACCGTATTTAATTTTGTTTGTCGTTTTTTTTTTCATGTTACATTCAGTGACATTCATTAGCAGAATAAACGTTCTATAGGCAGACCACCCGACGATGTCGACGACATCAGACCAATCACAGGGAGGATGAGATTACCCCGAGATAGGCAACAATGACACATGGGAGAGTAGGCCTAAACCCAGCTGTGGGTCGACACAGGCTGACTATGACGATGATTACACTCATAGAACTTTTACTCTCATCTCTCTCATCTCATCGATCTTATTTTTTAGAGCAGTTGTTTTTTTATATATTCAATAATGATAACTGCTTTAAAATGACTGATTTATTTAATGTATTTTCATTTCAAAATATTTTTTTATTAATATTATTAATATTTTTATTTTATTTATTCTTACAGTACCCCTTATTTTTACCCCTTATTTTTTCTTACAGTTATCAAAATATATATATATTCAGTTAGCAGCATATTACTTTTAAGGCTAAACATAACCCACAATCTAGCCATTAATTTAATTTTGTAAGGCTCACTTTTTGCCTAGTTGCAAACACAGCACGCATACAAATAAATCACTTAAAAAAGTAAAGCAACTATAGAGAAAGATGCCAGATGTGACCCGCCCGGCTTCGCACCGATGTATTATGTACATATAAACCTTCTTCTTGAATCAATCTATATATTTAGAAAAAACGTCTCAAAATCCGTTGCGTTGTTTTAAGCATACATAGGGACAGACAGACAGCGGGAAGCGACTTTGTTTTATACTATGTAGTGATGATACGTAGGCACCTAATAAAGACAGACAGACAGCTGTAAAGGACCTTACAGTGTGAAATACTTATAGAGCCTGCAACTTGTTAAGTTCTAAGCCCTCCAGCTGCCAGTTGCTTCAGCCTGCCCTCGTCAGTCGGTGTTGAACCACGGCGCGCTCAAGTTCTGTGTTAGGGCGGCGCCCGCCCTTGACGACGCGAACTTTGTGCTGTGTAAACTTGTTCTGAATTAAACTGTTGCTGAAACATATATGGGATTTTTGGACAGACTAAGACAGATTAAAACAATGATTTGCTGTTAATACGAACACTTGAGGGAACTTTCTAAAAACGATATAGTTTAAAATAGTGAATTGTTGGTAAAATAATATTAACGGGAGTTTTTCACTGACCAAGGTAGCTTATAACAGTGAACTGGTTTTGAAATAAGCACAAGTAGGATTTTTGCTTTAGACCAAGATCAATCAGCTTGAAAAGTGAATTGTTGCTCTATTTTATGTAGTTGTGCAGTGATTTAGTGAACAGCTGGGAAAAGGTATGTATTAATTTATTTTATGATTATTTTATTCACTGAACAATATAATGTAGGTCATAATGACACCCAAAGGGAATGAAAAATTTGACAATGAAACTAGGAGTCATCGTAAGAATTAAACTTATAGACCAACATATTTGTAGGTGTATTTAAAGAAAGTTATACTTTATTAGTGACATCGTATTACAGAAATAAAAACTGACAACCCTAAACACTACGTTAAAATTTTGACCCTATTCAATACAGCAAAATTATTTCTTTAGATGTTTAAACGTGTTTAACTGGACTTATATACCTATTTAGCGACCTAAACGAATGTTCATTGTACTAAGCTTATTATACACATATTTATTTATAGTCTTAAATTTAAGTTTTTTTACAATATTTATAATAAAAAATAAAATACTATAAAAAAACCTAAACCTAGAGTGCCGCCGGCAGCGGGGCGAGGCCCAAGCTACCGGTGGTTGGGTCTACAGAGAGAGGAACCTCCTGACAATGCGCGCTGTGTCCAGGACGACCGCCTTCTGTATCTGACCCTTGACCCAACCGTCTAGCGAGAGCCTCTTAAGATGGTGGTCGAGACTCTTCGCTATTAAGCCGTTTACCGAAACGACTATCGGGACAATGATCGTAGAGTCCACATCCCACATGGCGGTAACCTCGTGAGCCAGTACTAAGCTTTATTGTTAAGATACTGGAAGTCATCTTTTGAACAATACGAAACAGGTGGTCTATGACTAAGACATATTTTCTGTCAGTTTTTTTTTATTTTGCATGAGTGTTATTGTATATTATTATTCACATATTTATTTATAGTCATAAATTTAAGTTTTTTTACAATATTGATATAATAAAAAACAAAATACTATAAAAAGACCTAAACCTAGAGTGCCGCCGGCAGCGGGGCGAAGCCCAAGCTACCGGTGGTTGGGTCTACAGAGAGAGGAACCTCCTGACAATGCGCCTTCTGTATCTGACCCTTGACCCAACCGTCTAGCGTGAGCCTCTTAAGATGGTGGTCGAGACTCTTCGCTATTAAGCCGTTTTTTATATATTTATTATTATTATTAATAATAAATATAATATAACTATATTTTTAACCTTATTATTTTTAATATTCAGCCACAAGCCAAACGTGAAATTAAAGCATAATTTTATTTTCTTCAGAATAGAATACAATTTAACAACGATTACATAATCTTTACTTGAATTTCATTTATGTTATCACTTTACATTACCTTAATAAAAAAGCTTTGTAATAAAGTGTTGTACATAATATTTTAAGTGATATTAATTTTTATGGTTTATTTAAAAAACAGTCCTAAGAGTAACTAACTTTTGTTATAATTATGTTAAATATGAGGAAAAAACGAGTTATAAAACATTGAATTTAATTCGACTCATTATCTTTAAGATAAGCTTACAAACTAGTTGTCTAATCTCTAAATATAATAATACTTTTAACATGAACCAAAGAAGTCCAAGCCTATTTTTCTTCGAACAATAAAACTACTGTCGCAAAAATCCTTTTTCATGAGTTTCTACCATTACGTCCGAGTGATTTGTCAGCCTCATATCTCTAGAATTCGTATTTTTCGGTTCACTGCTCGCTAAGACACATTCCGACATACCTACAGACATTCCGGCCCATTCTTACGAGCCAGTGGCTATATACTTAAAGGTCGTAGGATTGTTTTTGATTTTCTGTGTAGCATTTGGATAAGAAGTAGGTTCGCAGTCCTTTTCAGAGTTTTATGCCGCTCGTAAACCTCTGATATAGTTAAATGATTAAATTAAACAATGGAAACCTATATTTATCATTTATTAAAATTAACATTAATCCAAATTAATATTATAATTAATTGTATTACTGTAACAATGAGAAGGGATGATAGTCAAATCACAAAAAGAACTCTTAATATGATGATAAGTAGCAAAAGCGGAAGGGGCGAAGACCAAGAAAAGTATGGATGAACTCGCGGCTTCCCCAACATACGCAAGATATCATTATAATTTATAGTCTATGTGTTATTCTGATATATAAGCTATATTATTGCAAAGTTTCATCTCAATCCTTTTAGTAGTTTTAGCGTGAACGAGTAACAAACATCCATCCATCCATCCTCACAAACTTTCGCGTTTATAATATTAAGTAGGAAGTAGGATAATTGTGTGAAAGATGACGATGATGATGTGCGAGAGAAAGGAGTTGATGATGAGATGACGAACGATAGAGTGAAGTGGCGAAAGGAAACGTGCTGCGCTGACCCCGCCTAGTAGGATGAGGACAAGATGATGATAATTATTTTTAATTGCGTTTGGTTTGTGATCTCTTTTTTTAGGATTCCGTACCTCAAATGGCAAAAACGGAACCCTTATAGGATCACTTTGTTGTCCGTCTGTCCGTCTGTGTGTATGTCAAGACTCTTTATCTCGAGAACGCGTAAAGATATCGAGTTGAAATTTAAACTGTTTACGTATATCTACGATCTCTTGCAGTTGTGTAAAAGAAAAACTTCTCAGTTATCGTTTAAAAAAGTTGGAGCCGTTTATGTCGAAAAAACCGCATATTTCGCACTCACAAAAATCAGAACCTACGGGGTACATCCCGCTGACATAGAACTATGAAATTTGGCGAAAAGCCATTCTTAGAGTACACATATAGAAATAAATCTGAAATCTGTTCATTTTTATTTAAATCACGAAAAAATAGGGCCTTTAAATTCACACAATATGGGTTCAAAATTCAAAGTGAATAAATCGTATCATGTAAGGTATCATATAAAAGAACTTCATTAGCACATGCTAAAACAGGTTTTTAATTAACAACGTGTTTGTACGGAACCCTCGATGTGCGAACCTGACTCGTACTTGTCCGTTTTTATTTTTCAGTGGTTGCCTAGTAGAGATCGCTGTCAGCGTTTAATCCGCCATTTGTGGCACTAATTCAAGATGTATAGTTTGTACCGATTGTTATAATTATTTACATTTGTGCACACATTATGTTCTGTCTGTCTATTTTATCGTGTTATCCAAGCTACGGTAGCGCTCAGTGGTCACCCATCCACAGGCAAACGGTGACGACAACTTCTTAATTTTGGAGATCCCTTAGCAACACGTAGTCTTAGTAACAGAGGAAGTATAAATTGTAATAAATTATACATTATTTCTAATTACATGGGAAATTAAAAGGATCTCAACATAAATTCAATTTGAATTATGTATGTCGTTTCATTAGCACGGCAATTACACTAATTACTCACAATGAGGTATGAGGATTACTGAAATACTAATAATGGGAAAACAAATCAATTCAGCTCTTAGCATCCTTATTATTTAGGAAAGATATTAATTAATGTTATAGGCAGGGTCGGAGTTAGACTCTCAAAATTAACTATTTTACCAAAAAGCAAAAGCAAATCCTCAAATTGAAAACCAAGACATAAAATTAGGTGTATCCTCAGGATGAATTTCTGCTTATTAGTACTCAGAGCAAATAAAAAAATCAAGAGAGAACGTCTGGGAACAGTCAAGTGAGGCCGGTTTTTAATACATGTGTGAGTGCGTCGGTATTGCGCCGCCATAGTTCGACTCCAAGGCGTAGTTACTTTGTACGTTGGATGTCTGTGTGATTGTCTGTACACGGCGAGGCGTAGTTTTGGTCGGCCTCACTTGTTTGTTCACAACATTCTGTCTTTATTTTTTTTTGGTCTGAGATTTCGTATAACACATTGTACTACGAGAATTTATACCAATTTTTTTGACTCGTATTCCACTAAAACTACTAGCACGTACTAGTAGTTTTTACTAGTAGTTTTTCTGTAAAACGAGTAAAGTAATTATGGTACCTATATATTCCCGTAGTTATCTATGTTACGAAACCCAACCCTGATTATAAATTTAATGTGTATGTCAGTTCGTGCAATCATATCTCTCAAAACAAAAATTCAATCGATGGTTTCATATTTTTATAAATTATAGCCTCTGTGTTATTAAGCCTATGTGTTTCATCTTAATCCTTTTAGTAGTTTTTGCCTGAAATAGTAACAAACATCCATACAAACAAACTTTCATAATATTAGTTAGATTTTAAACGAGTGAAACCCCTAAACTATATCTATACAAACTAGACAATTCCACTTTCTGTCATCTCGTACACTCAAGCGGTAATTTATAGGACGGGCCGAGGAGCCAAGGAAGAATACCTACAAGAATACCTACTCGACCCTGTCTCTTCGCGCCCATTCTTATGGCATAACATTTGGATTTAATTTAATAGAACCACTCTTGGGAGACAAAATGAGCTTTCCAGGTAGTTGAAATTTACTTCGACAATGTGGCCAATTTTAAAGGCGCCGTCACAAATTTAATAGGGACTTAAAATATTGCTGTTTCTTTTTCACTATATGCTTATGAGAGAACTAAAATTTAAGATCCTATTAAATTAATGACGGCGTCTTTAAAATTGTCTATAATGTACAGGGTAACGGATAATGAGAGCAAAAAATTAAAACAATTCTTATTTTATGATCAGGTTTTATCATACAAGTATGTACAATACCAGTGCTGTAATTCATTACTATGTGAAATGATCGCAAAATGAGATACAAGATCCTTTATTTCCCTCCAGCAAAGAACTGTCTCATTCACATTACTCATAGGAACAGCTAGAATGAGGTACGTTGTGCCTGGGTCTGTCTTCCTGCTAAAGTACATCGTGGGTGTATTCAAATATCGAGTAAATTATTTTCTAAGTAAGCGTACCTTCTACACCCTAGACCGCACATCGGGCAGTATGCAGTTAAAAGCAAACCTATAAGAAATAAAAAAAATCTCTACAAAATGCTAATTGCAGTCAAAATCAAGTTACTACTAGGTATCTAACTCATCAAACTAAACGTGTAAAAAGATTCAAAAGCTGTCAGATAAAAATTGTTTACTAGGTAAACATAATTGCTAAACACTTCATTGCTCTCCTGAAATAATAAACCATCGCAATTTCTCACTATTTTAGGTACTCAGTCAAGTGTAAGTACTAAAAATATTAAGTACGCTCAGGGCCAATGCTGACGGGCGTATTTTTGCAGCCACATACGCCGCCACTGGAAGTCTGCTTTGAGCACCTAGCACGGTAGAGAGACAAATTGTATTTCCGCCTATGTAAAGATTATGAGTATACTCGTAACAACTCTTTATTGATAACAACTAAGTAAATACTAACATATTTTACAAACATTATCAAGTATGAAAAAGAAATTAAAACACAATATCACGCTGGTGCTGTAGCGGCGTTTGTGACTGACTGAATGATGAACAGGCTTTCATCGCATTACCAGCGGCCTATCTACTTATGAAACTCCGATTCTTAGTCCATTTCTTGTAGTACTTCTATTGACATTTTGTGGTTGCAAATGGATAAATAAATAAGCAGTTTATATTTCACACTACATAATAAAAAAATCAGCTATTTCTTAATCGGTGACGGGTGTGCATGGTGGCCGTGACGTGATTCATTAAATCCATGGTCAAAGAAATATCGTACTCCGAGAAAAAATCTACTCAGCAAAATATAAATATATTTATGTAGTAGCTATCAAAATTGTAAAATAGTGGAATACTCGAATATTTCATTAAAAAGTATAAATATGAATATGTTTCGTGTAGTGGATAACTAAATAAAAAAAAATCATATCTGAAAATTTCATCATATCGTAAAATAATTATATTTTGCTAGCTGACCCGGCGAACTTCGTTTCACGTAAATTATAGCCTATGTGATATTCTGATGTATAAGCATTATTATTGCAAAGTTTCATCTTAATCTATTCAGTAGTTTTTACGTGAAAGAGTAACAAACATCCATCCATACAAACTTGCGCGTTTAAAATATTAATAGGAAGTAGGATAGGATAAAATCTTTTAAAACCTGCAAACATTTGTCCTTGCCACAAAACGCCACGATTTGTGGCGCTTATGACACGTTCGTCTACGATAACACTTACTTATCCTTTTTACCTAATACTTTGTAGACATATATTCTAAGATCATTGACTCGTGTAATATAGTTCATGACATATTGGAGTAGTGAGTATTGCGAGAAATCGAAAAAAGTTGATAAAAACCGAACAAGTGCGAATCAGGCTCGCACATCGAGGGTTCCGTACAAACAAGTTGTTAAAATAATTAAAAACCTGTTTTGGCATGTGCTAATGAAGTTCTTTTATATGATACTTTACATGATACGATTTATTCACTTTGAATTTTGAACCTATATTTTGTGAATTTTGAGGTTCTATTTTTTTGTGATTTAAATAAAAATGTACATATTTTAGATTTATTCCTATATTTGTACTCTGAGGCACTGCTTTTCGTCAAATTTCATAGTACTATGTCAACGGGAAGTACCGTAGTAGGTTTTGAGTTTTGTGAGTGCAAAATATGCGGTTTTTTACGACATAAACGGCTCTAACTTTTTCAAACGATAACTGAGAACTTTTTCTTTTACACAACTACAAGGGATCATAGATATACGTATACCGTTTAAATTTCAACTCGATATCTTTACGCGTCCCGAGATAAAGAGTCTTGACATACACACAGACGGACAGACGGACAACAAAGTGATCCTATAAGGGTTCCGTTTTTTCCTTTTGAGGTACGGAACCCTAAAAAGAGGGAAACAATTTCGTTACAAAGTTTTTATTGCGTGCTGTAATTGAAATAGTTTTTGCTATGAGAGTCAAAAAATTCAATGTTTTTAGAATTTTAAAATTTGAATATACGAAAGCTATGTTTATTTCTATCTGCGCTTTTAACAAACTATGTTGATATATTAGGTCCAGACGGTTTGAAAGCTAAAATATGTAGCAACGTGTTGTGATGATTGATATATTTTTTTGCAATGATTTCATAATGGCAGCATTTCAAAAAAAAAAATTCTTAGCCATTGCCAGAAAATGATAATGAGCATTTCAAGTTTTGTCACCATTACCATTATCAGCCTCAGACCATCCACTAATAGACATAGGTGTCATAGGCATTAGGCAATGGTTTCCATCCGAGAACAGTACGACCTCATAGGCCATTCGTTCTATAAACTTTGTGCTATCTATACCCACTGCAACTTCAACTAGCTAATCAGCTAGTTATGCTATAGTCATCAATTTATTTTGTAAGTATCACGTACAGAAACAGCCCACGTTTCAACGTTCCAACTTTGAGTTTATACGACCCACAAAAATCATATATTAGAATTATGGAAACTAGCGTGGATTTTGCACATTTTAATTAAGGTATAGCATAGGTGTGCTATACTCTAGCTTCATTTTAGTAGATAACTGCTGCTATAGTTTTGATCGCATTTGGCGATCTTTTTCGAGGTTGGAGTACTAGCACGCGGGCTCGTCCCGCGTAGCACTGAATCATGTATTAATCGTCAAATCAATGTATTTTGTACAATACCTTACAAATGCCAATCTGACCATCTCTTGGCTGGGATTTGAAATCCAAACTTTCTGACCTCTCCGTGATTCTCCGTGACCATTGACTCGTGTAATATGATTCATGACAAATTTGAGCCGCGATATCGCGCGAAATGGGAAAAACTTGGGACAAGGGAGGTAACGCTGGCTTTATTCCATAGTTCTTAATATGGACTGTCGGACGGAAAGCTGTTTAAATAATAACATATTTAGAGCGCTTGTATACGTCCGTTTTTTTCACGGGACCATGGACTGTCAATAAACGGGTACCTTAAATCTATACATCAATACGTATAAATAAAATTGGAGTGTCTGTTTGTAAAATTAAAATAACCGTTTTAACCTACATGCATATGAATATGACGGAGTGAGACAGCATAGCTGGTTTTAGTTGAAAGCAATAGTGATGATTTTAAAGTGGGTATCACCCGAATGGGGTCGCACGTGGCAACACTGCATGCTTGTGTCGGAATGAAATGACTTTGACAGTTGACGTCATGCCATTCCGAGCGCGAGGCGGATTGCACCCGTGCAAATCCATTGACTTTGAAATCGGTTTCCATCCTCGATAATTCTTGTTAAATTGATTACAAAGTGATCCTAGGTCAATAAAACCACCCGTTGCAATAGTACAGAGTGTTTATTTTGGTAAGATGGACAACTGTGACGGATGGTGAAATTTATTGGCAGGTAGCCGATGTAATAAGGAGTAACTTAGGCTACGTTAATCGACTGTTAGGCTGAACTAAGTTCGCCGGGTCAGCTAGTTTTACATAATTTAAATTTTATTATACCTGGCCGGTGCATATACAGTTATACACGCATACCACGAGTCCTATTAAAAACATGGTCCGTTCGTTGATTCAGATTTAGATGATTTATTGGCCATTTATATAAAGTAAATGAATAAATATTTTGGAACATCTTACACACGGCCTCTGACCCCAAACTAAGCAAAGCTTGTGATATGGCTGCCGGAGACTGATATTCTACATATAATTATTTATTAAATGCATACTTATATAGATAGTAACTAGATAACACCCAGACACAGAGCAAACACTTATGTTCATCATATAAATATTTGCCCTCGGTGGGGATCGAACCCACGCCTCTTTGATCCAGAAGTTAGGGTCATTAACCTCTGAGCCACCGAGGCAGTCGTTTATATCACGTCAGTCATACAAAACAAGTCAGTTTACAAAATTAAAATATAGAAACGATATAATTTCAAAATTCTTAATCATAAACAATAATTATCAACGTACGTATACCAGCGCTCTTACGTTTTACTAAGTTTGGAGCCACAAGAAAGAAATAATCTGTAAAAATAAACCACAACATCGGCTCAAACACTTGTTCAACTCACAGTTAAAAGATACAATTGGAATATTTTTTAATTATTTTGTTCCATTCGTTCCAGAACTCCCCGGAGTCCTGCTAACGTAAATTGGAGTAGCATTATCATTCCCTCGTCCAATTAGGCTCGTAACAGACGAAAATGTTACGAAAGCTCCCGAATAAGGAAACTAAAATATTCAACACGATTTACTGTTATTCGAATAACATTTTTCTCGTTGAAATGAATGTACCTACTGGCATGATGTAAGTGCTCTTACGACGATTGGTAAGTTTTTGAACTGCGGAGGTTTATTTGCGTTGATGGTAGGTAGGTTGAGACTTTTTTTAGAGATTTCTTGGAAATACTAAAGATTTTACTTAAATAGGATTTGATTTAAATATCAATGATTTTCTTTTTATGCAACTTATGTGTATTAATGAAATGATTTTTATCGTGCTTCACACACTTCACACACCTTAAATGGTTAAAGATGGGGCTCGTGCCATGCTCTCAAGCGGGCCAAGGGAGGATGATGACGTATGTGGCACCTTTTGTCTAGGCTCGAGTCGTTATACAGGGTTATTTCTAAACAATTAGCATCCTTTTAGGGGCTTATTTTGTACATCAAAACTAACAACTTTTGTTCTGGGACTTTTGTTAAAACTCAAAAAAAATGTTGTTTCATAGAAGAATATTGTTTACCCTCGACAAAATGTACGGAGCTGCTGATTTTTTTTTTAGTTTTGACTAAAGTGGTAGAACAGAAGTTGTTAGTTTTGTACAGAAATGTACATGTACACATGTACAGAATAAGCTCCTAAAAGGGTGCCAATTAATTAGAAATAGCCCTGTATAAAGTGCCTGGCGCACCGGTGCGTTCCCCTGAAGATGCCGCATCTACCATGAAAAGCACAACGAAAAAAAAATATAACTCAACAAAAATATATATTGTAAGTAAGATGTAAACAAAACTGCCGAGTTGAAGCATAGACCGCGCTTCGCTCCGGTCAAAAAACCAATCTTGATATAGGAACGTTGAAAAAGAAAAAAAATATCGGTACATGAAATGGTGCCTTAGTTAAGAACACGTTCGTTTGGCACGTCTTATCCCTATTTTCTCCATAAATATTGCTTCACCATTATCTTGACGGGACATTCAGAGGATTTGGGTCCCTCCACCACACTCAATGAGGGTTCGGGTCGTAACTCACTACGCCTATAAGTATCTGCCTATGTCACTGCTGATGTAGCGAGTGATTTAGTGCGTCTGTGGCCTTGCTGTCTCATAGATAAATATTAGGAAATTATTATGGAGCGCAAAGCACTTATTGAAAAGTACCTATACAATACAACTACATTAACTACTATAAATATAATCCATTAACACGCATTAGACCTAACTGGTATATAGGTATGGTTCATACGCACTTTGCAAATAGGCCTTAATTCAGTAAAAACCTAAGGACAGATGTAACTTAGCTGTATACACTCGTAAAGCAACTGGATCGTCCACAGACCGCTAAAGTATACAAGTTACTAGCATGTTGGCAGCATTTACACACCGGTTGTTCAGTGGAATTTAAGTGTAATTCTTAGTACGCATTTCTTCTTCTTCTTCTTTCAAAGTATTTTTTTTCTATATTTTACGTTACATTACACTTTAAACAAAGATATAAAACAAACAAAAAAGTTATAGGTATAATTTTATCAGCAGATTTTTTAATCACTAGCAAAAACAATAAAAAAGTAACTGTATTGACAACAAAAATATTTTAAATAAAGAATTCATACTGGTTTCATTTAAATTAACTCCGTTTGCTAGCTGTACTACATATTCATACCAAAAGTCAATATGTTTACAGAACAAAACATCAACGTCCATTAAAATTAATGACAGACACAACTATTACAACCCTATTTAATGACATAATTGTCATAAACGTCAATTAAATGTATCCACTTTCAATCTATAAAACAAATTGCAGTCATATTTCAAACAGACAATGGCTTATTTTCGTCCGGACGTCAGTCAAATGTACCCAGACCACAGATCTCGCGAGATAAGACATGTCAATCGTTTTCAGGAAAAGCGCCATAGGCGACGAATCCCTTTGTTTTACTGAAGAAAAGTTTTTATCAAATGGAAACCGCTTGAACAAGAGGTTTCGATAAAATATTCAAATTCCGCATATCAGGACGCTTATTATATTTATCCTGTAAAAGCTCGATGTTATCTAGATGTAGATGGGGTATCACAACTACTCACCACGTCAAAAAATAAATAATAACATAGTTATTACTTTCTGTTTACGACAAATGACTTGTTGAAATGTGCTTACGTTATTTTTTCAATTCAGTGAGGATATTTACACATGGATTAATAAATAAATATTAAGAAATAAAAACACAATAAAAAATAACAAAATGGTATTATGACAAAAAAAATCACTCTAGAATCAATAGTCCAGGCCTCTCTCTAAATCTCTATGACCCGGACAAAATGGCGGCTTGAATAAATGACAATCATTCATTTTATTTTGTTTTGAACCATTATCGTAGCTCATTTTGAATGAGATGTTTGGATTTATTTAGGCAAAATATTAGGTTGTCATTTGTTATAAAATGAAGCGAAATGTTTCAAATTGATCTGTTTATCTTTCCGTTTTTGTATAATAGAATTGCCTAGATGTACTTATAGTGTTTATATAAAAAGAAAAATAATGCTTATACCACGAATCCTTCGAAATAATAGCAAAAAGTGTTTTGTCTACTATTTACGTTATAGCAGTATATTGTGCCCAACACGTTAGTACAAGTCTCACCAACATTTAAAATTAGATAAACAATTTCAAAATCAATTTTATTCAGCTTTCAAAATGACTCAAAATCCGAAGAATACAAATTCGCAAGCCAAAGTATGCACGTAAACCTTAGTTTCCAATAAAACAACAAGGTTACCTTTTACAAATATCGGGCAATGAATTTGCCAAAACCGATCTACCAATGGATAAAAAAATCAATAACCCGCGCCCGATGTGTCATTTTTCACGGGCCGCAAGACAATGGACCAATATTGAACGGGCACATCTATCAAAGGGGACGATATTTATTTCATCCGGGTAGGTACAATTGGCTGGTATTCTATGGGGTTTTATTAATATCCGGTTTTAGTCAAGGCTGTATTATAACATCATCATTAGTCTGTATCGACCCACTGCTGGGTATACGCTTCCTCTCCCACATGGTAATCTATTGGTTGCCTGGAAGAAATCGCCATGGGTGATAAGGTCGCCACTTTATAATCGTTTTTTGTGGTATATGTGTAAATAGTGTTTATTTTTGTTGTTGTTGTTGTTAAGTTTAGTTGTAAATAAAAAGTTTTGTCTGTCTGTCTGTCTATTATGTTTTTATTATTTTAAATTAACAATAATACATTCTAAATTAAGATTACATTCAATGACTGCCTTGGTGACTCAGTGGTTACTGAACCTGACTTCTGGATCAAAGAGGCGTGGGTTCGATCCCCACCCAGGCCAAGCATTTATGTGGTAAACGTAGGTGTTTGCTTTGTGTCTGGGTGTTATTTAGGTACTATCTATATAAGTATGTATTTAAAATGTGTCTGTGTAGTACATCAGTCTCTAATATCCACATCACAAGCTTTGTTTAGTTTGGAGTGAGAGACTGTGTGTTAGATGTCCTCCAGCATTAAAAAAAATATGTTGAAAGTGTAATTATTAAAGATTTATATTTATTTAGTCCGGTCACAATTGGCCAGTATTCAATGGTGTATTTATTTATATCAGGTTTTCGTTGGTTGTAATAAAACATGTTGGTAGGTCTTTACAAACACGTGTCATTCGCTTATTTTTCAACAATATGAGAAATAGAATATTTCTAAAAATACAACTTTAATCAATCTTTTTCGGAGCAATAAAAATAAGTATGACTTCTTTTCTATAGAATAAATTTATAATTGATCAATTTTACAACATTAAACTTTGCGAATTTAAAAGAAAATCCAAAAAAATTGTACCTCCATTAATATTTAAGAAATAAAATATTTTCCAAAGATGCTTACATAAACTTTTCAAAGCGACGTTACACCTGTCAATGTCAAATTACGTAGCAATGACAGCTGTTCCCTGTCGACCTCGTTATGTCGCTCTATTAAGTGCCGAACTCAACGTTTATAATTATTATGGAAATTGTAAAAGCTGGCGCTGAAATTATATTTTAGTATTATCTATTTGATTTTGAATGTGTGAAACACGTTGTTTTAGGCATGTTTTTATATAGTGTTTAAAGGCTTCCGTAACAAAAAGTTTTAAAAAAAATATGAGTGCTTCCACTTTGCCCCACCAAAGCGCCCCACTGGTGGGGCAGATTCCACTCCATCATTTTTTGGAGTGGAATCTGCCCCACTCGTCTCATCTTGGTGGGGCAAATTCCACTCACTTTTTAGACCAGTGGAATCTGCCCCACCAGGGGTGTCGCGCGATTTTAAATTAAATTGGTAATGCCATGAAGTGCAAAGGTGATGTCCACAAGTGGTATATTATTCAGAGAAAAATCTAACCAAGATGATATATACATCATTTGAAAGCTTGTTTTATGGGCTTCTGAAAAATATTTAATTTAGATTTTTTTATCCCTGCATTTTTTTTAAAGTGAAAAATAAATTATCTGAAAAAAATAATGCAGCTTTTTATTTTTTCTAGTTTAACAATAATAAAGTGCTTCTAGCGTTATTTTACTTGCAGTCAAAGCTGATTCTTCCACATTTACCTCTTAATTTGCTAAAATTGAAAATTATAACCTACCAGTGTGACCAGTTAGTAGGTACAATGTGACAAAAAATCACTTAAAGAGTGTGTCTAGTTGGTAAAAATGCTTTTATTTAACAATTTGGAGGTTACTTAATCAGAGTTCTTAGAGATAAACTACCTATTGAGCCAAATATATTTATTTATCCTAATAAAATCAAAATTAATTTTAAAAAAATGCAGGGCTCTTTTTTGTTTTCAATTGATGTAATAGACTCAGAAAAATATGAACTTTCTCGAAATGTAACGAGTCTTGTGGTTAGATTTTTTGATTATTATTATACCAGCCTCATCAATATTATATTATGTCCTTTACTGCAAAATTTTAATCATTATAGCGCCCCACCAAATGAACAGATAAGTGGAGACATTTAATGCAAAATAATTAAGAAGATTGTAAACTAAAAGCACATTTACTTAAAGTCATAAATTACGGATTGTTTGCGGTTATAGTATTTATGTAGCAAATATTTTCGAAGCCATCATAAAGTAAAAGAAAATTATAAATTGAATATTGTCATTCATCGTAATAATCTTTAATAATCATTTCGAGATTTAATCTCAGTCAGCAAATTACTTAAATGGTAATTAAAATATGGACCTATTACAATTAAAGAACATGTCCATCTTAATTGTAACAGTCTTTCTTATGTGAATTAATTATATTTTCTACATTAATACGTTATCCCGACTTATGTTTGTAGTATACATATTGGAGAGCTGACGCCGACATTAAATGACCCATAAGTAGTACTAGTAACCCGCAATTATATAAGCAATACGAAAAAAGTAATAAGACATCATACGTAACTCATTCAAGATATTTTGACATTAGACTAGTCAAAATAGTTAAGTATTCAAACTATGATGACATTGATGATTAATGTCGAAATCGCTCAAATTGTTGTATCGTTACACTAAAATAATGTTTAAGAAAATTAAATTGTACATAACTAAGTAAATATGTTATTTTTTTAATTCATATTATGTTGACTTTATATTTAAAAAGCCAAATATGTCATGTATTGTACTAAGTAAATATGTTATTTTTTTAATTAAAAATAAGTCGACGACTTTATATTTAGAAAGCCAAATATGTCATTTTATTTAGTGCTGGCGTCAGCTCTCCACCCAGTAAACAACGTAAAGAAAACTGAAAATAAGGAAGGAAAAACGGTACGTAAGTTAAAAAACTGTTACATCTTCACAGAAAGAAATTTCTACAGTCGCTATTAAAAGTGATTATCTATAACTTAGCTACTAATATTTACTAGTGATCAATTTAGTGAGTGATTTTTTAAAATTATTTCATCATGTCTAAAACTTATTATTGTTTTTAAAGATTGAAACAGATAGCGCGCAGCATAAAGACCGTTCAGGTAAGTATAAATCATCACAGGATAGTTGACTACACAGATTTCCGCACCACAGCACATAATTGACTAAAATTCTAAGTTGACTAAATATTTAAAAAGCCAAACTTTTTTTGGAATCAATTGTTTTAAATATCATATAAGAAAGAAAAGCCCTACCTAACGCATAGGGGCTGGTAGCAATAATCGTTTTCTATCTCACTCGATCGTGTAATATGAGTGGCTTGATCACAGCAGGATAGAACAAAGCCGTTGATAGGTGCACTTATTTTTATAATCCTGGTCTGCGAAACAAACAACCATAGAAGTATTTAAAAAAATTCAATGCACAATTCAGAGTTGTATGAGCGATATTATGTGTGAATAAATAAATTTGGGTATTATTTTTAAAGATTCAAACAGATAGCGCGCAGCATAAAACTCATTCAGGTAAGTATGAATCATCACAAGACATTTTACGTGTATTAAAATGTCTTGTGATGATTCATACTTACCTGAATGAGCTTTATGCTGCGCGCTATCTGTTTGAATCTTTAAAAATAATACCCAAATTTTTGACATGGTTGAATAATTATTAAAAATCACTTACATAATTTATAACAAGTTAAGAATAAGAAAATAATAATTTTATCAAGCTACGTAACAGATAATTAATTTTAATGGCGAACGTAGAAAGTTCTTTCTGTGAAGATGTAACAGTTTTTTAATTTACATACCGTTCTTTTCTCCATTATTTTCAGTTTTCCTTACGTTGTTTATTGGGCGGAGAGCTGACGCCAGCACAAAATAAAATGACATATTTGGCTTTTTAAATATAAAGTCAACATAAAATTAATAAAAAAAAATAGCATATTTACTTAGTTATGTACAATTTAATTTTCTTAAACATTATTTTAGTGTAACGATACAACAATTTGAGCGATTTCGACATTAATCATCAATGTCAGCATAGTTTGAATACCTAACTATTTTGACTAGTCTAATGTCAAAATATCTTGAATGAGTTACGTATGATGTCTTATTACTTTTTTCGTATTGCTTTTATAATTGCGGGTTACTAGTACTACTTATGGGTCATTTAATGTCGGCGCCAGCTCTCCAATATGTATACTACAAACATAAGTCGGGATAACGTATTAGTGTAGAAAATATAATTAATTCACATAAGAAAGACTGTTACAATTAAGATGGACATGTTCATTATTTGTAATAGGTCCATATTGTAATTACCATTTAAGTAATTTGCTGACTGAGATTAAATCTCGAAAAGATTATTAAAGATTATTACGATGAATGACAATATTCAATTTATAATTTTCTTTTACTTTATGATGGCTTCGAAAATATTTGCTACATAAATACTATAACCGCATACAATCCGTAATTTATGACTTTAAGTAAATGTGCTTTTAGTTTACAATCTTCTTAATTATTTTGCATTAAATGTCTCCACTTATCTGTTCATTTGGTGGGGCGCTATAATGATTAAAATTTTGCAGTAAAATTTGCACTTCATGGCATTACCAATTTAATTTAAAATCGCGCGACACCCCTGGTGGGGCAGATTCCACTGGTCTAAAAAGTGAGTGGAATTTGCCCCACCAAGATGAGACGAGTGGGGCAGATACCACTCCAAAAAATGATGGAGTGGAATCTGCCCCACCAGTGGGGCGCTTTGGTGGGGCAAAGTGGAAGCACTCAAAAGTGGAAGCACTCAAAAATGAATACATCAAATTAAAAAAAATGCCTATATATAGCTATACATCAAACTATACATTCAACAAAAACTACAGATCCGGTTATAAGACACAAGACCACTTTATCCGGGCGCAGAATATCCGGTTGAAGTAGCAACTCTAATGTTTGTTTTTTTCGTCTCCCCTCCACTCGCCGGTTGTTTTGTCTCTAAGAAAACAACGGACCATGCCACAATGAACGGACCACATTTATTCTAGCTCGTATTTTTCTGCCAGTGGCATTGTAGTTGGGCCAAGTTTAGATTAGCAAGAACTTGAAGTAAGTTATTATGACTGTTTAAAATACATACATTATAACTACGTATTTATAAATTACACACTTGACATTTTAGTTTGCTTATGTTGATAAGCTGAGATGTAGATTAAAGATCAAATTCATAACTTTATAACATTCTTAAAAATTACATTGGTATTGTGCAGTGTGCACATATTGAAAAACTCTACAATCAATCAAATATGTTTCAGTACCAAACTATTTTGAAACGAATCGATAAGCTCTATTCGTTCAATACATTCCAATTATTATTTTTAATTTATTAATTCGACTTATTGCATACTCTTGGTACAAGATAGAATAAAAAAAACAACTGGTGGCATCATCAATATAAAATGTAAGAAAGAAAAAAAATCCAAGTCGATGGGAGGCACTCATTACAAAACAATACAAGAACACTTTATTGACACCAAAAGAAATAAAACATAACAGAAGAAGAAAAAAAAACGATAGAAGAATGGTACAAAAGGCGGTATTATAGCTAAAAGCTATTTCTTCCAGATTTTTAGATGTTTTGTTTAGCTATTGTCTTACTATTTCCAACTTCTACAACTGTTGCTAGTCTGAACACTGCTTATTGTCTGATAGAAATAGTATAGGTAGTTGTTATTTTTTAGATGTTTTGTTTTGCGATGCTCGTAGTTTATTTTGTAAGCAAAAATGGAGCTTTTGTTAGACAAGCGATAGTTGGCTAACTTTTATAAACGTGGCGCTTTCAAAGCTTTGTTCAGTTGGCGTTTTGTATTTTAACTGTTCTAATTTGGAAGAACGTTTTAATTGTTTTAATTTATACCAAGTTAAAATTGATTTGGAACAAGTTATCTAGTTTGAAATAGTTACCATTCTTTTACAAAAACATCGATAAAATAATAGTGTTTTGGTAAGAAACAAATGTCAATACACCTACATTTTAGAGTTAATTTAATTGTATTTATGGGCAAGATTTTAAGCACTTAAAAGCTATCGCAGTTGCAGAAAAACTAACTGGAGCCCACAAATTAACTCGTCTTCCTAGTCACGGTAGCACTCAGTACATATACAAATGCAATCCACATTGTTATCCATCTTAAAACTGATCTGGCTAATATCTATATCAAAAGATAAGAAAGAAAAAACTGGTTAGGTTATATTTAGTATCTCTGTTGTGCTTATTTTACATGCTTAATTTTATTTTTTTCCAAACAAATTGCCCAATTAATGCTGTATTAAAATTGAATAATTAAGGTACAATTTCGTAGCCGAGAGCACATAATAATAGTGAACTTCAGTGTCATCAGGCATACGTAGAGAAGATAGAAACAGACTTAGTACGCGTTGCTTTCTACGGAATATATTTCATAACTAGCTGACCCGGCGAACTTCGTTTCACGCAATATCTTTTTAAATTATAGCTTATGTGTTATTCTGATATATTAGCATTGCTATTGCTATACTAAGCGCCATACAAATCGGCGGATCTGAAGTTATGCGCAGAACGCTGCGAAAAAGTCGAAATATAGGTACACGCGGGAGCCATAGAGCCTCCCGCGCGCTCTCTACGCACTACGACACGCGGCATCGGCTGCGCAATAATTACGGCAAAGTGTCATCTGCAGCTAACATCTCATCCGCCGATTTGTGTGGCGCTTAGTATAAGATTCATCTCAATCCGTTCAGTAGTTTTTGCGTGAAAGAAGAACAAACATCCATACATACAAACTTTCGAATTTTTATATTAAGTAGGATAGAATAGAAACCCGTAGTGTCGCGGTAACGTAGTATGGTAGTTTACGACTTACTGCTGCGTGCAGCCGGCTATGGAATCGTACCTTAATATTATGCTGACTGAAGATTTATGACCACTTGGATCGAATATTTCTCGACTGAAGGTCACGTACCGGCTACTGCAGAATTGGATATCCATATCCACCCACAAGGCAGACATATGCCCATAGTAAAACTGCAAGATCGTGCTAGATGCAAACCGCTTCCAATAAGTTATTGGAGATCAATAGCGTACGCCTATGCCCTACAGTGGACATCTTATGGTTATCGCAACGATGAACGGCGATTACGCTAATAAAATGACATGCGTCCCTACGCAGTGAAATCACCTTTCCATAAATTTTATCCCCGTCATAAAACTGGTATCAAAACCAATTTCCAGCAGCCCACTGGACTGTAACATGTAACAGGTCAGAGGAGATTAACTCTGGAATACGGTATCTGAATACTTTAGTTGGTGTTAAGCTAGGTACAGATAATCTATCCATCCATCCATCCATCAGCAGGAGGAAGTCTTCTGCTGGACGTCCTTCGGCTCCCTCCTCTATGCATTTCCAACAAGGCCGGTTAGAAGCGGTCATCCGCTGGTCCGTGGTCTCCATTTAAAAACTTTACAGCCCCATCGGCCATCTGTTCTTCAGACTATCTTCACCTACCCACTTCCGTTTCAACCTGCTTATTCACTGGGCTTTTTCGACAGATAGTCGGCAACGCAACAACATAACGTAACTTTTATCAGTAGAGTCCACAAATTCTCCCATTCAGTCATAGAATGTCTACTGCTGGACATAGGTCTCCTTTATAATATCTCCAGTAAGATCGGTTGGTAGCGGCTTGCATCCAGCGCGATCCTGCGATTTTAATAAGTGTAGGATGTCCACCCACAAGGTGGACGGAAATCTTTCGCTGCGCTTGCCGGTACATGGCCACTCAAGAACTTTTCGACCCCATCGATCATCAGGCATCCGTGATATGCATCCCGTCTACTGCCATTTCAGCTTGCCGATCCTCTGGCTATGTCGGTAATCTTGCTTCTTCTATGGATCTTCTCATTTTACAGACGAACGTAGTACCTCCTTTTACGAAGTTGGTAAAAATAATAATATGGAATAGAATCGCAGGGGCGGCTTTGTAGCGAGCCATCATTGAGTGGCGACACCGCGAACCCTGATTTCCTGGGGCTAAATGAGACCCCTGAATCTTCTCTTGCCTTAACTGGCCGGCTTGTAGTGGAAACCGCAAGAGCTAAGAACCTAAACTCCAGGGTGGAAGTGTCAAAGGGCATAACGCCGCGAGTAGCGTCCAGTGAAAGCGCAGTACATCTCTCGACACCCTAAGCCGTCCACACCAATGTTGCCCCTCCGGCGTCAAACTACGGTAGCCTTTATGTGTATAGTGGATGGCAAGTCACCACCCGCCTAAATATTTTAAAATAAAAGGACCTCTTGGTGTTGGTTTCGGCCCCATCAATGCCCTTCAAAAATCCGGGGCAACCCGTGAGTTGTAAAAAAAAATAATGGAAATGCACCAAAGATAGAATACCACGCGGGCGAAAGCGGGAGAAAATCTAGCAAATAAGACATCGTGTATTTTTGTACTGCGCTTAAAATGGTGAAACAGTTGAGTTTTAATTTTAAATTTAAGGGCGCCACGCGCTTGATTTATTCCTCAGATACAGCTGACACTGTGTTTTCAATAAGGGTAGCATCATGGTAGGTCACTATAACGGGTATTACATCACACGATACATAGGGACTCTTTACTTAAAATGGGGCAGTGTATTGAGTGCTAAGGAGTGAAATAAAGGAATAAATCTATATTCGACAAAGATTGTCGAAACCCTTGCATTTTAAGTAGTCTAAGAGTTTTAGGTTAAGTGTGTACTAAATCATAGTTTACCTACTTATATTATCTAACCATCCTTGATGTTAGGTAGCTCGGTTTAGTTTGACGAGGCACCGAATATGAATATTTATCCCTGACTGATGCCGGTTCCAATGTAATGAACTGTGACCTTTCACCCTCTTCGTTTTACAACCTTTGTGGGTGCACATCCTACGCTGCAATTACTGTTGAGTGGTCTTCAGTCAAGAATTTTACTGCCCCATAAGTAAGATCGTACGAGCCAAGTGGCTAGTCCTAGTGTTAGAAAGTTTACGCCTTTGACGTGATTGAACGATTAAAATTTGTAGAACCTATAATTGAGCATGTCATCTGAGCCATGGAAGTACACATATTTTATGTTTTTTGAAAATATCATCCATGGTCACCCATCGGAAAACGAATCGAGCCGAACGATGTTTAACTTCGGTAATC
Organism: Hypomecis punctinalis; assembly: GCA_949316475.1. Taxonomy (NCBI): domain Eukaryota; kingdom Metazoa; phylum Arthropoda; class Insecta; order Lepidoptera; family Geometridae; genus Hypomecis; species Hypomecis punctinalis. The sequence continues at coordinate 1,766,891 of OX438811.1, forward strand.
GCTAAAGACACTTAGTTGAACTACGCTGTAGATGAGTGCTACCTTTTTCTGCATTTTAGTTTATTCATTCAGTTTAATAAAAAATAGAAAGGCACTTTAAAGCGCTTTTTCGCTTAGTACACCCTAATGTACTCTAACGCGGTATTAAGAGAACCTCTCTCCAGTAAATTTTACCCCGTTTCAGTTCCAACCCTTATTTTTTAACCCTTATTTTTCAGAGCCTGATTTGCATCCCATCTTTCAATCTAATTTGGATTGGAAATTCAATGAGTCTGAAAAAATCACTGCTCCGTGTTCTTGGTTTAACAAAAGCCTGGTCTGAATTCTAAATGCGCTGGTGTTCGAAAACATTCTTTGAAAATGATAATAATATATGAGTTTGGATCTGATATAAGTATTTATTTTTCAAGATTTTAACGAAAATGGTATCATGACTGACTTCATGTAAGTACTCCCGATTTAAATTGCTTTTGAGAAAGTTGATTTTACTGTACAATACCTGCCTTTTAATAGTCTACTGCTGAACATACATTTATCAACGAAGGGTGAGGGCCATATCCACCAAGCTGGCCCGCTGGAGGTTGGTGGATTCACATATACCATCGAATGTTGTATGCAGATTGCCTTACGATGTTTTCTCTTTCACCGAAAATGCAGTAATGAAATTCTGTACATAAATTCGGAGAACTCATTGGTTCTGGACTTAAACCCACGACCTTCAATTGACAAGTTTAAAGTTGCCACGGACGAATTGAGAATTCTTTCTTTTAGGAAATTGGTTGAAAATGTATATTCTTGCGGAAACCTATTACCTACATGATATTTTACTGTCGCTTACGTGATTTCACTAATCAAATTTTGTCAAATGCATCGCCTCTTAGTAACTGGTTATACTTTGGCACCAAAAATCAAAAAATACCAAAATAATGGTATGTGGATCACACATTAGGCAACGATACGCGTTTCAGTATCAGTATCTGAAGAGGCACATGTCTAATTTAAAAGTGAAAAGACCTCGACGACACCGACTGTGGAATAAAATATGTATTTTTCATTTCATTTTTACAGCGCCAATAAAAAAGTTGTATTTTTATATTTTCACCGTCAAATTGAAGACACTTGTCGTTTTCTTGTCGTCAGTTGACGGCCACGTTATACAGGCAAACGTGACCTGCCACTTTCAAGACTTTGAACTAAATTATTTGTAAATATTTTATACTTTACACTGGCTGAATGCGCTCAGTGTGGAGTCAGAAACCTAAAATGTTTACGTGACATGTACTCGTACGCCTCGCACGAAAGTTATCGAAATATATTTTCTACATTCGATAGCACATGTAAATCTCAAGTTCGTGTTTCAAAACCTATTATTGCGGTACGCTTACAGACTGTGTTTGAAAAGCTAGAATTAGAGGTAGATATGTTGAAAAAATAAATACAGTTATACTCGTACCATGGGTAGTTGGGGCGCTGAGGCCAAATTGTTAACTTTTGAAATAGAGCGCAGGGTTCGGGAAAGAGGAGGTGACTCCCGTTCTACTTCGTTTCTGGTGCAAAGAATGTCCATCGCTATCTAACGCGGCAATGCAGCAAGCGTTATGGGCACCTTTGTACCAGGAACGATGAGAGGCGGGATATTTGATTAATTTTCTAGGTATATATATATTTTATTTTCTGTTATTGTTGTTATTCATATATTATTTATCAAACTTTACTCTCTAAGCCTTGTATTTATTAGGTATGTAAATAAACTTTTATTATACTGGTAAGAACTTCATTGTCATTGGCCATTAACAATAAAATAAATAAGCAAAGCCAACTCTCGTCATTGGCCACCAAAATCAAAAAAATGTCCTCATAGAAGTGGGTTCCAACAATCGGATGTTGCAAATGTCATCCGCAGTCACTCAAAAAACATTGTACTAACCGTTTTTTAGAGTGATAACGTCTTAAGAATCGATGAGCGCCGGATGCGAACACAAAAACTCATGACTCGTTGTCGCCCTAAGCAAGCGTGGAAGCAAGGGCGCGAAACTAGCGATAAAGAGGCATGATAGTGTTAGGAAAACCGAGGACTCGATGCAGTAGAAACACCAATATTATTACAATTAAACTTTGCAGATTTATTTCTTCCATCACAGTGTTCTATAAGCTTTAAATGTAACTAATCTAGACTTGTTCTTCGCTCCGACGGCTCGACCAGAATGGTCTCCAAAAACCGTACCAGTCTCTGACCACGATGTTATAAAAATATCCGCCCACTTCGTCTATAATTAGCCAACCACAGTCAGTTTCTTGCTTCATTTACTTTTTAAAAAGTCTGTGATTGACTACCGCCTTCGAACTGTAGTTTTCGTCCAAAAACCACACATTAAGAATATGCAATTTTTGAACAAAACCCAACAATAGGCCTAAGCGTTCGGCTTATGACACCTCATCATCATCATCAGCTTTTAAGAACCCATTGCTGGACATAGGCCTCCCTTTTTTATGCCATACACCTCTATCCCTTGCCAATTCCTTCCATCTGTGACACACACAAGTATATTATAATGACGTTATCACGTAAAATTATAGTCCGTAAACCGACAGACAACCAATTTTTTTCACAGTATGTGACGGCATAAGCTCCAGCGCAACCCTACCAATGCTACGGAATTTACTATAATCCTCATTCGCGACTCATTTACTATATGGGTAATACTACCCATGTATATTTATATAAACAATACAACAACGGTTGCATATTGTTAAAATACTGTTTTAGTTTCTATTTTTTTTATTAGGTACCATTTAGATATTAGTTTTAGCACTTATTAATTATAAAATATATTGGTCAGAGTGCCGCGACAAACTTACTATAGTTCTGCGGCACCTATTTACTAAGAACTCTATTTATTAAGAAATTACCATTTCAAATGACGAATAAACAAAAAAAAATTAAAGCGATAAGTAGCAAATGAATCCGAATTTTAAGGCAGGTTTCAAAAGCAGGCTAAATATAAACGGACCTTTCCAAAAATAGCTGGACCTTCATCACCGCCCGTGCGTTACCTCTGTCCTAACCAATACGTCTTTGGTTCACCTCTTCTGGTGAATTGCGCTACCAAACGACCCGAAAGGATGTGGACATGAAAGAGGTTGAAATTGTAATGTAGCAATTGAAGAACTGTACTATAGATAAACACAATAGTAGTTGAACTCTGTTGATGCTTCCCTAGTACCTACGTTAAATCATTTTTGAGGTATTAAACGTCTTAAAAATCGTTGAACACCGGCACAAAAAAGTGCACCATACATTCCGCCTGAGCCGAACCTGCAAGCGAGAGTGCGGAGCAACCGATAGAGAAGCATGATTGACCTAAACGAACTGCTTGTGACGAATAATTCAGGTAAATGTTGTTTTTAAACTTTCGCGATTTGAACACATTATTATTTTATACTACGGGACTAATCGCGCACTAAAATTACGAGATAAATAAATACCTCTTCATCCCGACGTTTCGGCCGAGTTGCATCGACTCAGTCTACCCGTGACCACGGTCGATGAATTTTAGTGCGCGATTAGTCCCGTAGTATAAAACAATAATGAATTCAGGTAAAATTATCGTTCGTAAACCGACTTTATACAATTTTTATTACTATCAAAGTGCTATATACTATCATCCGGCTTCATGGAATCAAGCTCAAGTCTTTTAAGCTTGACATCTTTCCCTTGCTTGCTTTTTGATTTTTGTTTTTCCTTTATTTTCTTTTAGAGGAATTTAGGTATTTTGCTTAATTGATTTTGTAAGCGAGGCAATTTTCGTTGATAATTGTCTCAGAGTACCTTCATATTAGTTTTGTGCTCCAGCTCTACAGATTGTAAATAACACACATGAATTGGTTTAGAAGTAACGACAAAATCAGATAACATCGTAGTAAAATAAAAATACACGAGTGCAGTTAAATATTCTTCCGTACGATACTTGACTCTGTCCTGTCCAGTACATCTTTGGTTTGGCTCTTCGGATTGCTGCCAAATGACCCAAAAGGAAATGGACTTGAAAGAGCTTGAAATTGTAAAGACGATTCGATAGTTGTACACTAAAGAGGCATAACTCTCCCAATGGTCAGAATTGTGGAAATTTTAGCTTAAAAATCTTGGAAATTGCATCATATATGATTGACGCTTCAATTTTAATTCATTTATTTTTCAAATGTATACATACATCGTACAGAAATGTACTCTTAAGAAAATATTAATGAATCAAAAAAAAACAAAAAAACTCCCTTTCATCCTACGTAAGTAAGCCTACGTCCTACAGTGCAGTTAAAAAAAGGCTGGTAGGTACATTATTCAAATAAATAACTAAACTTTCCAACTAGGATTCTATATTTGTGTTCATCATTCAAACATCCTCAATTAATTTAGTATTTATCTCATAGTATATAGAGCTAGCCGCGTAAGTATAAAACACGTTTTAGAAAGTGTTTACGCCTTAATAGAGATAATATAAAAAGTGCTCATCGAAAATTGGACACAATATCCAATTTTTGTATTATTTAAATACGTTATTTAATAAAAGAAAACCTCTACCTTGTAGCTATCGAGTACTTAGAATCCTGTAATGAAAGAAACACATCTTTCCCGGGAGACACGTGCCTCTTTTTTATACAGAAAAAATCTACTTACCTAACGTATACGTAACTAAATTACGGGTGGGTTCGCTTCCATCCCACAATGCTCTTTCATAAGTTGTAATAAATATTATCCCAGTGAGCTTTTTTCCCCTAACCGGAACCGCCGGAGATTAACGACTGTGCAGAAAGGTTAATCAAAACTAACGGCTGCCCCATTGCTGTAATTCTACCTTTGGGCATAGATTATGAAAGATACAGATGCAAACGTTTACAATTACATCTGAGATTTGGATTACAATAAGTTCAATTAATAATTACAAAATTTGGTTCCACCTGCCCCTTTCTTCTATTGTTCGGCAAAAGAGACGCAACTAAAGCTCTACCCTTCTATGGTGGACTTTCCACACGTCAGAACCAATTTCGAATTCGTATTCCTCCAGATCTACATATTGACATTATCTATGTACATTTTTGAGGCATTTCTGAAACAAATAATTATTCTATTTGAGTTTTAAGAGTACAGTAAACTTTATTATTTTAATAACTTTGTCAGGCAAGGTATATTGTGTAGATTTTATTGATTAAATTTTGAGCACGTAGTCGATATATTTGTTATTTATTAAAAAGTCATTTACATATTTCAGTCGTTCAAATTCTGCAAAAATATTTTGATATTAAAGGGTAAAATGTAATTCACTCGGAATCCCTACACTAAGTTTTTGTAGGGATTCCGAGTGACTTACATTTTAACCTTTTATTTCAAAATATTTTCGCAAATTTTGAAAGACTGAAATTTCGCAATACCTAACATGCATGTATCTGTGTCTTTATATTCCGTATTTCAAGCGTAATAATTACACGTACCTAATAGGCTAGAGCCACTTGTTGTTGAAGAGATCATTTACTTTCATTAGGTATCCCGAGGGTTCGGCGCGGTATTGAAAGGCTCGAGTAGGAGTAGTTAGGGCTTGAGCACACTACTTGGCTTGTTATCTATACCAAAGGAGTGTGTTCAGGCTTTAACAGCCTTTCGATCGGTCGCAGCTGTCCTACTCCCACATTTACAAGTTTAAGTACATTAGCGTTAAATTTTTAAATACCTTCTGGGATATATTAATCCTAACACGTATAATTTGTTTTGATATTTTTAACTGGTTTTGAAATAAAACATATTTTTTATCGATATATTTTTTGAAATTAAGTAACTTTGTACCAAAAATACTGCAATATATGTGTAGTGTTATGATATAAATGCTACACATTTTTTTTCTGATTAAGGCGTGATTTTTATCATTGATATCGGATTATGCGTGCAAGAAAGCAAATTGACGTATAAAATTATTATTACCAGTAAAATAACAATAACACAATTATTATTATTCGCACGTAAGTATACTAGCGATCCGTCCCGGCTTCGCACAGGTGTATTTTACATATAAACCTTCCTCTTAAATCACTCGTATCCATTAAAAAACCGCATCAAAATCCATTGCGTTGTTTAAAGATATATGCATACATAGATACAGACAGACAGAAGCGACTTTGTTTTACTATGTAGTGAAGTATATACTAGTACTAACTTTTATTTATTTAATTTACTATTTGGGTTCGTGAATAAATAATCCTTATATAGAGGTCTGCCAGTAATGAGCCGTGAATTCACTAAACTAGGCTTAATAAATACAGACCCTATTCAGGCTAACAATTTCGTTTATATGTACTTTAATCCTATTGAAAATATTCACAAATACTTGTGAGCGTTAAAGTCTTAAAAGAAAATCATGATGATTGATGGTATTTATCATTATATTTTGAATTTCATATTTTCGACTAAAATAGATTGTTTCTATAACTAGCATAAATCTATTTTCTATATCAATAACATCAAGCTGTAAATAAAGTAATAATATTAGCATGTAAATGTATTAAATAAAAAATGTACATAATGTGTAAAAATGTATATGTACATAAAAGTCCGCATTCAGCCGCAATCGTACTTTTATGTTACGGTAAATTTTTTAAGGATTTCACTTTATTATTAGTATAATAATGGTATTTTTTCTTATTAATAGACACTATAATAAGAATAAGTGAATTCGAATGTCTATTAATAATAAATACTCAATATACTTTGAAGGCTTACATAGGTAGCTCTACATCCAACTCTATATAATTCTTATTAGGTTATAATGTGATGGTTGTTAGCACAGTCATGAAGAAAACCTATACTGTTCAATGTTATATCGTATTTTTTACTATCACTCATTTAGAAAGCATTTTTAGAGCGTTGAAATCCTTCCTTCCGCTGCGTTCCCCCGAGAAAACCGCGAGTCTGTACACAGCTCCACACGAGTATTATTTACTGCTTCTTTGTTCACTAAGATGAATTGGACACGTACTGCAAAGGGGAGGCAACTGCAGTGTCCACTGGAAATGGCTTAGTCCGTTCTGCCCCGATGGCTGCTTGGAATGGCACGCTTTGCCTCGCTTCGGTGCGACGGGCGCTTTAAGGTTGCTATTCACCGGGACGTGTGTTGTAAGAATTCACAGCAGCATTGAAACGCAACTAAAGTGTATTTAAAAAAAGATCTTAATCCCATTGTATGTTCTTTTTTGTATGTATGTGTGTTACACGGCTAATCCGCCAATTATGAACCGATTATGATGATTATTTTGTTGTTTGATAGATCATGCTTCAGAGCTGGTCGTATTTAAATATATCGAATATAATATTTAAAAAATTAATAATAATGTAAAATTACTACATGGATTCGTGCAAACTATTCGATTTCTGTGCACGGTTGAAATCGGTTATGCGATATATTGCAAAAAAAAAGTATTATGGCAATAATTTTGTTTTCTAAAAATATATAAAACGTCAAAAAAATAGTTCCAAAATTTTAGCTCTTAAAAGAAACAGTACAGCCTGAATAAATTATTCAAGTAAACATCAATATTCACATTGAGAATTGTCAATGTTTTTACAAACTGTTGGAATAAGTGAACGTCAATGTTTTTACTAGTTGGTATAAAAAGTGTTTCTTTGTTCAGTTAGATGAATCGGACACTTGTCCAGTTCTGCTGTTTGTCTTCATTTCTTTCCACTTCGTAAGAACTTGTAATCGATGTCAACCTGCTGTAGGCTATGTTATTTTCTTTTATAGACTGTCTGATACGGAGCAAAGCATCAAATAGCAAGTAAAAAGCGCAGTGACTATAAATTGCAAAACATTTGTATCGCAGGCGCGGTAGTCTTATGATAGCTTTTAATCATATCTTCCTTCATGTTAAAGAGAGATGTGGTCGTAGTTCAGTACTTGTAGTGTAAAAAAATCTCGCGATTCGGTTTTTGCTATAAATCGGTGTCCGATCTAGTTTTAAATGATCTGATTTTAATTGCAAAATGGCGCTGGACGCAAGTCCCTATTTATATTTTGTTCTATTAGACATCTGATATAGAAATCTTGCCTAGCAATGGACGTCATACGTCTGATACAAAAGTTTTTTTTAAGTAGTAGATTAACTTATCAACTTGATATATATCGACCACGCAATATAACGTAATGCTCAGCATTTTGCATTGTTACATTACACACAAACAAGTCCGGTGCGTGATCACCTTCTTAAGTTTCTTTCACGTAATGTAGGTCAGATTTCCCCGGTACAGTTATCATTCGATGCAGGTGTTTTATTGTGAGAAGAACTACTGAGACTGTGGTTTGCTTGCCAAAGCTTTATGACACAGAATTTGGCAAGATGTAAGCACTTGGAAACATTATAATACATAAGTCATGTGAAATTTACGCATTACAAAAATAAGACTACTTTGCAGAAAATAGGTATCTGTTATGTAGCAAGTCATAATATTATATGCTTACTTTATGGATATATTAATGTCTTATGATACACCTCACGATTCTATATTGACCTCAAGAATGTGTGGAATACGTATAATAGCTATATGAAAGTTTCCCACAATCGTTATTGTTTCACTGGCTTCTTATGTTAGTACTAGAGACTCGCTCCAGCTTTTTATGTAGATATATTAGGGTAAACATTCTGAAAAACTAAACCTGTATCGGACTAAATATTACAACAAAATCCACAGTATAAAAAAGGGCTTTGTATAAAATGGTCAAAGCCAAAATAAATTATAATTTTAATTACTACACTAATAAAACCATCTAAATTCGTGACAAAAAACTGAATATACTCATACTTTACTGTTGTTTAAATAAAAAAATATTTTTGGGACATCTTACACACGGCCTCTGACCCCAAACTAAGCAAAAATTGTGATATGGCTGCCAGAGACTGATATACTACTTAAACTTATTTTTAAATACATACTTATATAGATAGTAACTAAATAATACCCAGAGACAGAGCAAATACTTATGTTTATCACATAAATATTTGCCCTGGGTGGGGTGGGGATCGAACCCATGCCTCTTTGATCCAGAAGTTAGGGTCACTAACCACTGAGCCACCGAGGCAGTCAAATGTTTGTATGTTTATGATGTATAATGTACCTAATTTATATGTTTAACTAATGCACACCCCGTCCATTATTTATACGCTTTCTGTCCTCTCTATCCTAAGTTTTCCTGGCAGAGATCGCTATCAGCGATAAGGCCGCCCATTGTTACACTGCCTATGTATCTTTTTTTTGTTTATTTCTTATAAATATAACATAAATAGTTTATCTTTATATCTATCTAAATACATGCAAATAGAGATATTGTTAGTATTCAGAGATTAGAAGAAGAACAGTTTTTATCGCGTTTAACCTACACCGCCCTAGCGTTAGTGCACTGAATAACCATTGAACGTTTCAAATTGTCTGAAATTGTTGCGTTACTAGTAGCAAGCAATTTAATAATAACAATTATCGACAAAATTAATGAAACATGTGATCCTGTGTTGGATCACCTCTGACGCACATTCGGTAATTGTTTTCGGCGGCGTTCCGCGGATTAATTTCTGATTACAGATAATGTAATGGTTATGCAAATTTGCGCTATTTGCATATACCTATACAATGTGTTTGTCTACCGGTGTCGGTGCCTTAAGCGGTGACATCTATGGAAAATTTTGAACAACTTTTACTATGGGCCCAACTCTGAAGACGAAAAAAAAACTGCTGTTCCATAGGATTTTTATAGACTTTCGACAAAAAGTATGGAATAGCTGTTTTTTTTGCGTTTTCAGAGTTGTTCCCACAGTAATTGTTTTTCAAAATTAGCTTGGCTTGATGAAAACATATTATCGTTACTGTCACGTTATATTGATGACAATATATCTGAAATGTAGGATATCTCTATGCAAGCAAGACTTAACTATATTGTTACTTATATTTGCATAGTTTGTTGGTTTTTTTGGGTTTCGTGACCAAAGGGTAAAAACGGTACCCTATTACTAAGACTCCGCTACCAGTCTGACCGTCTGTCTGTCTGTCACCAGGCTGTATCTCATGAATCGTAATAGCTAGAAAATTGAAATTTTCACAGATGATCTTGCCGATATAACAACAAATAGACGCTATAATAGAATAAAATAAATATTTAAGGGGGCTCTCATACAACAAACTTGGTGGAGCGCCTTAACATATTTTATTTAATAATTCCGCATTTCGTAAATCTTTCTTTTATAATTTTAATTAACCCCGCTTTCTGGTGTCGTCGGTAAAACATGTACAACGCTGGGACGATCTGTCGATATTCCGTTGACGTCCCGGAGTTTTCCGAGAGATGGCGCTAGTCGTCTCGAACCGCGATGCCCTCGACCATTGGTCAAAAAATGGCGCGAATCCATTGAGTATCGCGTACCCCCATTATTTTTTGAATGGCAGAAAATCATTCTGCCAGTTGTCTATCAACCGCCGCCAGTTGACTTCCATACGTGTAGTGCAGTGTTGGACAATTTTATTTCGACAAAACACAGGACTATAACTGCAAGCGCCGTGCATCATTGGCAATCGACTCATCTCCAGCCGGTCTCGATTACGAGGGGATGAAGGCGGTAATTTGCAGGTTAGTCTTAGCTTAGTTCCTGTATTTACGTCGACACCAAATCTTCCCGCCCTTTCTTTTTCTAATTTTTCTTCAAAATCTTTCCTGAGCAATCACACCCAAGAGTTGGCTATTTATACGCCACTCCAAAACCTGAATTTTTAGTCCCTTTTTGCTCGATATTAGCAACGGTAACAACTAGATACTTGAAATATTCAAAGAATATTAAATTGTATATTCACTTCAAAAATAAATAATTTAATAAAAAAATATTAATATTTAATTCCTCTTTCGTTGTTTTTTGTACTCGTATGCCCCCCGCATACAAAGAACGTTTTTTTTGCTCGATGTAACGGCAACAGTTACGGCAACGTTACGGAACCCTTCGTGCGTTAAGTCCGACTCGCACTTGGTCGATTATTATTTTAAAACTTTCAAAGGAATAAAAACATTTACAATTCAATTTCTTTACTAAAGTTTTGCAAAACTTGTTGTCAACAAATGTAGCAAACATGTTTTCGCAAGTTAGGAAGGCAAACGCAACATTGCACAAAATATTGTAAGCTTAAGAAAGTTTCATAAAGTATATTCGGTGTAAGTGATAGTTAAGCCCACCTAAAGTGGAATGTTTAGCGCTGATTGGTTCTGCATATTATGTGTTTACCGACTGCACTTCTATTTGCTAATCCGTGGGTCTATTATAGTAACTTTAGTTTGTTTACTAAACTTACACTACTATATTTGAGTATTTTATTAAGTATGTATTTTAGAATATGGTTATACTCATCATTATAAAAGCCTAGGTGGTTTAGTAAATAAACAATCGAAAACACTTGCTAACTAAGTTGTAGTCAAATAACTCTTAAATTTACTTTACTAACTACGTTGTTAATGAATTAGTTGTTATATGTGTTAAACTATTGTTACCAAACTGGCTAAGGATTTTTTTTAATAAAGTAAGAGTATTAAATCAACTTTTTGTTTTATGTGTCTGCAGTAGATACTTAATATATATTGGCACTTGTCGGCACCTACAAAGACTATATTTGCCCCTGTCCAGTCATACACAAAGCTCCATCAGTCAAATATCTGGGAGTAATTATAGACCAAAATCTTACCTTCGAGCCACATATAAAACTGCTTTCGAAGCGAGTGCGCAAGCTAATCTTTCTCATGAAAACACTTAGAACTGCAGCAATCATAGAAGTCAGAAAGTTAGTCTACACAGCGTTATGTCAATCTCTGATGCAGTACTGTGTGGGGGTATGGGGCGGAGCAGCCAAAACATCCATGATCGATCTAGAACGGGCACAACGAGCAGTATTAAAGGTGATGACCGGAAAGCCTCGCCGTTACCCCACACTACAATTGTATCAGGATACGAAGGTTCTTAGTGTAAAACAACTATTTTTAATGAGAGCTGTAGCCAAAAGCCATTCAAGCACTTCAAGGCTACCAAACAAACGAAGAAGGCAAGTACGTCCAGAGCAAATACAACTCCCAGATGTTAGAACGGTGTTCGCATCGCGCTTACCACCGTACATTCACAATTTTGCCTATAACGCAATAAGCAAAACTTGCAACCTCAAAGAATGCACACTCAGGGAAGCCAAAATTAAAGTCAAAAACTGGCTTATGACTAAATCCTATGAGGAAACCGAAGCACTGGTCAAAGTATACGATCAAAGGTGTTAACAAAACAGTCCATGATTTACCAAAGGAGACCCTTTGGTCTTTATTGAAACACCATATATCAATGTCCATGAGTCCACTGCGCAAGGATGGACCCCGTTTGTATACACATGCACAAATAAGTCTCAAATGCATACCTACGTCACAAACACACATAGACACACACTCATGCACACTGCAAACCCTGACTCTCATGAGATCTTGCGTATTGCAGTGTTCAGTCAGACACACACTCACACATACACACGCACGCACATGCACACCCTCTCATACTTCAAACATACTGACAAACAAAAACATGCATTACATACAGGCACGCTACACATAACAAATGTACAGAATAGGCATACTGTATTTAAATACCTACCAACTAACATGTCTACGTAATCGCGCGAAATTCTATTCGTTACCTCACGGTTTGGGTCACCAAGACACAGGCTTAGCCTAGTTTGGGGCCCACTAGCAATACAAGATGATGTTAATGGCTATTAAGTACCTACCTTCCTACTCCGGTAAATTTGTAAATTTCAGTTAGTGCTTTACTTCCTGTCCATCAGATAGGTACCTGAATTGTAAAAAAATATTTCGTTTAGTTAATAAGTACTTAAAATTGAATATTTATTGTTTGGTGTTCTTAGGTTAGGTATTTATGAATAAATTATCTTATCTTATCTTATTGCTTTTAGTTTACATTACATTTTGGAAAATATATTATATATAGCATCAGAATAAATTACACGTATTGCATATCTACCTTTTTTTTCTCTTCCGTGGTTAACACCATAGTTACTATTTGCTACCCATACTTTACATCTAAAACGCAAAGCAATAATGTACCTTAACATAGCAGCAATAAGAGTTTATAGCCAGCAATATCAGCTCGAACACAACAAGACAACGTATTTCGTATTCATAGTGGAGGAACAAGCATTGTTCGATACATTATAGCTTGCAATACAGGTACCGACCAACTTATATGTACAGTAGCGCTACCATCGCAATATTATCTCTACGTCAACAGTTTTCCTTTCGAAATTGTAGTTTGTGAATTTAACCACAGATATAGATAAGTTGGTGGTAAGTTTGTGATGGTGTGTTGGCGATATTGCTGGTCCTTCACATGGCTGTAAAGACAAGCGTGGAACCGTCATTGTCTGTTTGGTATTCATCGCAATTTTGTTCGTTATTGTTAGTCGAAACGCGGGGTATTGGATATCAAGTCTACAAATGTTAGGTCGTAAAAACCGTATTGTCCAATTTGATATAGACATTTTTTATACACAGTAGGTACACATAAGTACAAAATTGTACCTAACTTATTTGAAAATAAAATAGCAAAAAGCATTTGCTTACTCAAACACAGCACCTGAAACGGTTTTGCGGTGCCTGAAAAGCTATTCAAATAGCGACTAACACGACGTAGCGATTCCGTAGTCGATTGCTACGGTGTAGAGGGTATTCGTAGCTTTCGTAGCATGTTTATCGTTGTTACGAGTAGTTTTTTATTTTGTACTCGTGATTGGGAATAGTTTTGACATTTAGATAACACCAATTATGGTTATTATGGTGCATTTTTACCTGGTGCTCCACAATAAGATCGCCGACCCGGAAAGTCAATCGCGCTTTGCGCTCGTCGTACCGGAGCGGGAGCGGCGGCCGCACGTATGGCGCCTTCTCGCGGCCCCGCGCTCGCGCTCGTGCACGTCTCAGCACGCTCCCAGGCCCAAGCTATCTCTCTGGTAAACCGTTTTCTTGCTTACTACCCCGATCTAGAAATATTTGACATAAAATCTCATCATCATTTGTAAGAATTTGTATGCATTATATAAGTTTTAATTAATTATTATTGTATTAACGTTACTGACATTGATTTGACCGCTTTTTGTTTGTTTGTGTCCATTTCTGCATAACTATTCTTTGTGTCATTTTATTGATATTATTTTGACATGTATAATATCTCTGTATTTACATATATGAAAATTGTAAAATACCTAATGACTCGTAAAGCGCCGGCGTTGCTGTGATGATGAGTAAAATAAAAAAAATAAAAAAATGAAATGAACTTACATGTATTAATGCGTTTTGATATTTTTATGGCGATACTTTTCTCGGTAATTTTTTTTGTAAGCAATTTGACATAATACCAATTAATCATTAGGAACCGTATTTCATATACTAACAATAAGTATTCCCATGTATTTTAACAAAGACTTACATAATAATAATATGAGATATTAAATCCGAATCTATTCTGTATTATAACAAATAGTAATATTACAAACTTATCACGAAAAAATAAGATTTGATGAGCGCTGAAAAACCGCGTCAACTGTAAGCCAGTTTTTTACAAACAGTTTTATTGCAGGTCTATAAGAAAACCCTGTATTGAAAACTCCATAACTAATTTGTAATCATAACAAGCTTCACCCGTGACTTCTCATGGGTCTCAGGACACCTTTTTTCCTCAATGAAAAATAACCTAAGATTTTTGAACTATATTCATGTCAAAAATCAAGTCGATATGCAGCTTTGCCGCAGTGTGAAAGAGTAACAAACCAATAAATATATACAATCACGGATTTATAATATTTACACAGGGCTACCTGCTTATCCTATACTAAGCCTTAAAGGAGTGAAGACTATTTTGAACAAGTTTTACTATGGGGCAAACCCAAAGTCTGAGAAAAAAATCAGCTGTTCCATACAAAATCGCAACTCCGAATTGACAAAATGTATGCAACAGCAGTTTTTTTTTCTCAATTCAAGGTTGGCCCCATAGTAAAACTTCTTCATAATAATAGTCTGAATCACCTCCATACGGCTTAGTACAGCAGTTTTAGATAATGCTTTTTATTTTTAAACTTTTGCGATTTCAACACATTAATTATTATTATGTGCTACGGGACTAATAACGCCCTAAAATTACGACATAAATAAATACCTCACTATCCCGCAAACACCTATGTTCATCACAGAAATGTTCGCCCTGCGTGGGGATCGAACCCATGCCTCTTTGGTCCAGAAGTCAGGGTCACTAACCACTGGGCCACCGAGGCAGTCGAGATAAATAAATTCCTCATCATCCCGACGTTTCGACCGAGTTGCATCGATCGTGGTCACGGGTAGACCACCCGTCTACGATCGTATTACGATCGATGCAACTCGGTCGAAACGTCGGGATGATGACTGTGTCTGGGTGTTATTTAGGTATTATCTATATAAGTATGTATTTAAAAATATGTAAATGTATTAAATTATTTTAATTTTATAGTGCATCCCACACTAGGTTTATCTCAAAGAGTTATTTTTGTGATAAACAAAATTGAATTGTTTATCACAAAAATAACTCTTTGAGATAAACCTAGTGTGGGATGCACTATAAAATTAAAATAATTTAATTGATTTAGCAGTGCGCCATCTCTCGTCAATATACAGAAGTTCTTATAACTTCAATTGAGTGATAACCTGTCTAATACGGGTATCACAGGTGGCGCCGCCAACGCTATAGGTTGGTTAAATGATAAACACTTCAAAATTCGACGCGTATGCAGTATTACGGATTAGCTCAGTTGGGCAGAGCGTCGGGCTAGTGTTCCGAAGACGCAAGGTTCGAGTCCTGCATCCGTGAATAATTTTGAATTGTTTATCACAAAAATAACTCTATGTAAATGTAGTATATCAGTCTCTGGCAACCATATCACAAGCTTTGCTTAGTTTGGGGTCAGAGACCGTGTGTAAGATGTCCCCTAATATTTAATTATTTGTTATTTTAGTGCGCCATTAATAATTAGATAATCCTGTATAGTAACATCGATGATGTCAAATATAAATGTCCTGAGCTATCTTTTTTGCCCCAGAGATCAACTTAAATACTTCTTTTACTATTTTTATGTACAAATACCTTACGCTGACTCTAAATAACTTTCTCTATTTCATTTCTAGGTCACATCAGACGATCTAAAACTTATTTGGCCGCTTTAACAGCATAGTTCCTCGGAGTCGGAAATTGATTCGAGTGCCTTCGGCCGTTCGATCTCTCGAATATGCTCGAAAATTCCAATTTCGTATGTTTCATGCCAAAATTACCATTACAGACTCCGTATTTTATTAGTTTGAGTCATAGAATTAGAACTAAAGTAATAGAAACTGTACTAAAATAGCATTATATATAAATATACATTATACATCACTATGTCCCTCTTTAAATATGAAATTTAAAAGCTGTTAGATAAAAATACACATACACCCAAACTTACGTGATTTCGAAGGGTTTCACAAACCAGCATTGAGCTTTTTGGGGTGTCCAAATCCAAAAAGGTAATTAGTAGGAAAGTAAAATGAACAGAAATTTGAATCTTTTTACTGGAACTAGAGGGTTCAAGTTTATTTGAGCAAAATTAAGTAAGTACTCTATTAGTTCTAATTCTATGGTTTAAGTAATCTCGATTTGAAATTATTATACATTATTAAAATAAAATAAGAGACATAAACTGACTGCAAAATGTTTTAAAATATTCCGGTTATAGATACAGACATAATAACTAACAATTACAATTTTTAATCTTAGTTGACATTACCGTTAAATTAAAAGTGACAGATTATACACGTCTTGTTTGTCTTTTCTCATTCATTTATTTATTTTAACTAACTATATTCTTTTTCTCGATAACTAATTATCATGAATAATCATAATCAAGGAGAAAATGTTATTTCGAACACCATAATTGATGATTCAATCATAGGAATAATGTCTGCCCGATTTCATGTGATAATTAGAGTGCAATATTATAATAGATGTAGTTTTTTTTTATGTCACGGCACTTGTTGTATTATTTATATTTTGTTGCATTGTATAGACACTACTGCAGCATTGTTATTTTTAATATGGTCACGAGTCGCGACAATAACCAGTGCAATAATAGTGAAACAACAAACATAATATAGCAAAATGGCCAAATCGTCTCATACTCGCGCTCTAGTGCGGAATCTACAAATGGTAAGCTAATTTCACGTACCATTATATTCCGTTCCTTCTCATTTTATTCCATTCCATACTTATTATTCATTCTTATTCCGAGTTAGACGGAACAATGGCCTCTTGGAATGTTTGTTATTATTTCACACAAATGTTTCCTTGGGGCACTTTGTTTGTAATTTTCTTTTAAAGGGTACTACAGTCGATGGCGCTTAGGATTAATGATTATTTCGTTTGGATTATTTGGTTGCTGTTTCTTAATTAATGGTCAAAAAAATAACTGAAATTAAGATCAATAATTTGTTTGAGACTGATAATATTATTATTATTAACCCTGTTTATAGTTAAACATTAGTTCTAGAGTTAAAAAAACAAAACTAGAATAAAGATTTTGAGAGAAAATATTTGCAAGAAATACTTCACACAAATAAGTATAATACAATTCTTAAAATAACAGTTGGTTTTTTCAGCAATTTTTTAAATATATCTAACTCTATTTGCTAACTTTTCTACTTTAAATTTCCGTAAATGGATGTTAAGAAGAGTAATTTATCCATTTCCTCGAATGTTGTTGGTAGTGACAAGATTAGCCGTAACATGATTGTCCCAATCCTTGATGAAATTTTACCTATCCTATGTCATTTACTGAACTCTTCTATTTCCTTGAGTGCGGTGCCTTCCTACTGGAAAGAAGCCCACATAGTTCCGATCCCCAAGAAGCCCAAACCTAAATCACTCTCTGAATACCGTCCTATTTCTATTCTTCCTTTCCTATCCAAAGTCCTTGAACGCCTAGTTCATTCGCAATTAAATCACTTTCTAACTCGTAACAATCTCCTTAATCCTTTGCTTTAGTCTGGGTTCCGATCAGGCCACAGCACTACCACTGCTCTTGTTAAAATTACCGATGACATTAGACGGGGAATGGATGACAAAAAACTCACTGTGCTTACTTTACTCCACTACAGCAATGCGTTCAACACTGTTGATTTCGATATCCTTCTTGCTCTGCTCCGCACTATTAACATTTCTCCTACAGCTATTAACTGGTTTCATAGTTATTTGTATGGCCGCCGGCAACGTGTACGTGTTGAAGATACTCTCTCTTCTTGGTGCGTTACTGATGCCGGCGTTCCTCAAGGTGGTGTTCTTTCTCCTCTCCTGTTTGCTATCTTTATAAATGGTATTACTTCTCACATCACTTCTCTCTACCATCTCTATGCAGACGACTTGCAAATTTACTCTCAAGCTACAATCGATCACTTGGATGAGGCTGTGGCAGCTGTTAATGATGACCTGTGCCGTATTGAATATTGGAGCCGATCTCACGGGCTCACAGTCAATCCCAATAAAACGCAGGCTATCATTATTGGTAGCTCTAGGATGATTGCACGAGTTGATCAAACTTCTCTTAGTAAAATTGTCTTTAGCGGTATTACAATCTCTTTTAGTAGCGAGGTTAAAAACCTTGGTATTATTTTTGATAATTGTCTCTCGTGTAATCCTTAAATACAATCTGTGAAGCGAAAGTTGTACGCTTCTTCTGCATCATTACGAAGAATTCGCAATTTTCTTCCCACTGCTACCAAAGTTGCGTTAGCACAATCCCTTCTTCTTCCGATTTTAGACTATGCCGAAGCTTGCTATCTTGACTTAACCCAAGAGCAATTCGACAAGCTTGAGCGTCTCCAAAATCTATGTATACGGTTCATTTTCGGCCTCCAAAAATATGACCACATTTCCCAATTTCGTAATAAGCTCAAGTGGCTCCCCATCCGTCTTCGCCGCGATACTCACATACTTTCCCTTCTCTACAACATTCTCTTCAAACCTTCTTCTCCTTCATATTTACGCTCTCGCTTCACTTTTCTCTGTGACACTCACTCTGTCAATCTTAGATCTTCTAGCAATCTCCTTCTTTCCACTCCATCTCATTCTACTATTTTTTATGATTTTTCTTTTAGTGTTCGAGCAGTAGCGCTCTGGAATGACCTTCCTGTGACTATCAGACGTGCACAGAGCGTTGAATCTTTCAAGGCCCAGGTTCAGCAACATTATCTCGCAAAGCTCTCTCTGACTGATCCACATATCACTCCTCGTTATTAATTTGTTTGTAATACATTTACGTATATGTATGTTTATTTTTATTGTATGTATTATTTGAAGTATTTATGTATGGCTATTATTATGTAGTTTATTTTATTGTTGATTAGGAATTTTTGGTTTTCATTATTTTATTATTATTATTTTGTTTTTACGTTTACACCGTCCTTGTCGTATTTACGTTTCCTCGCATCCAAGAGAGGTTGTCTGGAAGAAATCGCTTTTAGCGATAAGACCGCCTTTTGTGCCTTTTCTGTCTTTGTTTCTTTTGTTATGTTTTCTTGTTGGTGTCAATAAAGTGTTGTTGTATTGTATTGTATTGTAAATGGCCACATTGATGTGCTGAATTAAATATCGTAATGATGAAATACAAAATGTTGCTGTCATAATGGAATACATTGGAGAAAACACCCAGAAGATCCTAGAATTATAATTCCTAATTCTGCCATAATCTACCAATCATTATAATTTGCTGACCATTTAAACCACGCCCGCTAGAATAGACACGTCAGTAAAATACGAAAGGTAATAACTTTTGTTTATGTCTGTTTCCGTATACGTTAACTTCGATGGTCGTTCACCTGAATAATAATTTGAGGATGTTGTCATGGCGGGTCAAAAGCAAAGGTGCAGTATTTGTGACTATTCTATATAATAGCGATGGTATTTTCCTCTAACTAAAAAAAAATAAGTTCATATAAGCCTTGGGTGGCTAGCCTTGGTGTCAGAGTTTTTAAGCCGCCTGAAGGCCTCTGATATGGCTAAATGAATAAAACAACCAGGGCCTACAATTTCATAACGTTTCATCCGAGCCAATACAGCGCTCAGTTGTAAATTACCCCCGCGATCACCCATCCTAATACTGACCGCGCTAAACGTTGCTTAACTTTGATAACCGCTAACTAACACCTAGTCAAACTGCGCTACGAGCGCTACAGTTTCCATCACTGATGACAATTTATTCATACGACTAGCATAGTTATGTGAATTAAAATAAACAAATAATAATATAATTTCATATTAAAAATAATAATATGACCTTATTAGTTAGCTTTTAGTAACGTAACGTTCTGAGGAGAGGCCTACGTTCGGAGCCTCTCTACAAGATCGAATCAAGAATGAAGCGGTCCGCAGAAGAATCAAAGCTATCAACTTAGCACAACGGATTGACATGTTAAAATACATACATATATGACTGCCTCGGTGGCTCAGTGGTTAGTGAACCTGACTTCTGGATCAAAGAAGCGTGGGTTCGATCCCCACCCAGGGCAAGCATTTATGTGATGAACATTGGTGTTTGCTCTGTATCTGGGTGTTATTTAGGTACTATCTATTATTAGTATGTATTTAAAAAATATATGTATCAGTCGCTGGCAGCCATATCACAAGCTTTGCTTAGTTTGGGGTCAGAGGCCGTGTGTAAGATGTCCCCTAATATTTATTTATACGTATAAAAACACACACACAAAATTAAACCGTTGCACAGAATAAAATCAATTGTAATTTCTTTTTATTATAATGGTTCTGATAGAGTACGAAATAATACGGTCTATCTGTTGTTATAGCTTATATGCTTATTCAAATAACATGCGCCGTTCAGTTGGTCCATAATATATCTAGAGCTTTAAGTATATCTAAACTCTAGGTATACTAAAAGCTAGGTCCTTGCCTAAAGCTACAAACGATATTCAAATTGTGCATGATGGATGATTTCGTAGTCAATTGCTACGCCGTAGAGGATATTCGTAGCTCTCCGTATTAGTTGAAACGTATGCATGCATTGGGTTGAGTAAACGTCATACAGCAGGAGGAAGATAAGTTTGGTAGCTATAGTATTTGATAATAGTGCTGATTGTTTTTTAAATCTTGGTTAGTCCCATAGTACAAGTTGGTCATTATAATACCCACAATGAAACGTAAACTGAAACGTGGTATTTTAATGAGGGCCTTGTAAATAAGCTCAAGATGGTCCAACGAGATCTAATCAGAGATGAGGAGATCCGCAGAAGAACGAAAGTTTCTGACATATCCCAGTGGATTAGCAAGTTAAAATGGCAGTGGGTAGGGCAGATAAATATAGCAATAAAGTTCTCGAATGGAGACCACGTACCAGCAAGCGCAGCGCAAGTCCTCTGACTAGGTGGACTGATGATATAATTAAGATCGCAAAAACCCGCTGGATGTGAGCCGCTTCCAACCGACCTTATTAGAAATCCATAGGAAAGCCTACGTCCAACAGTGGATGACTTATGACTAGATTGGACGGATAGAATGATACTCCAAAATTAATAGATATTACGCTATAAGACCCTACACGAGAATAATTTGTTTTGTGTCCCCATTACATTCTCTGTTTCCGATATTTGGGCTCTGAATCATACCAGCATTTTGTGAGGCTTCTTGGAAGTTTTTTCATCAACTTGTCACCGGTTTTATTTCTCCGTATAATTATAATGGATTCTGGGAAACGAAGAGGTTTAAAAAGATGAACGAAAATCATAAAAATACGCGGAAAGATGAAAGAAAAATAGGAGGTTGGTAAGGGATTGAATTGAGTTTGGGGCGATATGTTGTTTGTCAATTGTGAAAATAATTTCTAAATGTGGAAGAATATGACGGAGGAGATATGACGAAAAGAAATGTGCCGTGAAATCCGATTGCGAGAGACATGCTAGTCCAGCATGCTACCACGAAATGAACACTTTTCGACGTGTGAAAAATTTGCTCATTCTGACACGTCGAAAGAAATATTACTTCGTGCGCATCCTAGCCCGGAAAGGGGTTTGAATTTTACTATGGAAATTAACGTAGTTTTCACACATTTTATACTACGTATAACGGGACTAAACTCACGTGTAGGTTTTGAATTAATTCTAATATCAGATTTTAAACAAAAGATCATTTTAAATTAATTCTAATATCAGATTTTAAACACAACCATCATAAGTTTTTTTAGTTAGGATGCCTCAGATAGATGTTTACTATCATTATCGATTTTTCAGCCATAGGACGTTCAGTACTGGACATATGACTCCCCTATGGATTTCCAGCGAGATCTTGTAGCCTTAATAAGGTCATCAGTCCACCTACACCTGGGTGGACGTCCTACGCTGCGCTTGATAGTACGTGGTCTCTACTCGAGATCTTTTCAATTCAATCAGTCATCTGTCCTCCATGCTATAAGCTTAGACACGTCAAATAAATAATGATCTTCTTTATTCATTGATATAAAATAATTTTGATATTTAACTGTATTTTACTGTAAAATATCAAAAATGCATGACAACATGGAGTTTAATCATGCGTCCCTGGGCGGTTTTGAGCTGGTTAGGGCGGGCGGCTGCAGCACTAATCTTCCATCAACGTCAGGGAAGCTTTGCATCAGAATTAACTGGTGGATTTTGATGAAATAATACGAGTAGATAGGTATCACAATACCCAGAGACTTATTACCATTTTCTACCATGTAAAATAGTATACCAACACCATTATTTCTATATATCCTAGTTTGTGCATTTAATAAAGCATTCATGCTCAAAATTATATTAAAACGCCTTGTATTTTAATCAAGATGTTGTTTTTCATTATTTACTTTACAGAATTAAATACATTTATCGACGTGCATAACTTTTGATATGGAAACAACTCAGAATTGGCAAAAATAATCTATACCTACGCACATTTTGTCGACGAAGAACTTTGAACGTCAAGTTCTTGTTATGCCCGAAGAAAGTCGGGTCGTGTTACTTACTAAATCTTTTCTGTATGAAAATTAGATGCGGAGCAACCCTTACAGCCTGTCCTCATGGTGCGGCGCCACTCCGAACTATTTTTCCGCGCTCAGACCTCCGTACTTATATGTATACCGTCTCCGTACTTATATTAGCTATACGGTATGGCGTCGCATCAGAATCTGCTATACGATCATTCCGGTATCTATAAAAGTAATTTGATGTTATCCCGACGAATGGTACTAGTGGGATAAGTCCGTTCAGTTCGGTAACAGTTGTACCATCAATAGTCACGTTAGTAGAGCTCAGTGCCAAGCTATGGCGACCATCAATGTTACTTGTTGTTGTTTTGTTAGTTGTTGTATTGGAACTATTTGGTACCACTCGTATCATTGATGGTATTGCCAATGATACAAGTTGTTCTGCGGGGCCAAGTCGTTTCCTTGGGTTTGTTCGTTTCTCGTTGTCTAGGTCTTGACCATTGACCGCATGGCGCGGCATATGATGTTGAATTTACATGCTAATTCATTCAATACATGCACTGGGCCAGCAAAATCGGCTCAGTTACTCTTCAAAGGTAGGCTCAAATTCAACAGTGGACCGTTAAACAATACAAAATTACTTTATTTATAATGAATGACAAATCGTTTCATTATTTCTATTTTTCTATAAAAAATACCAGTTTAGGATGTAAAAACGTCTCGACTCAGGCGTGCGTTTTCACCGCACCGCGCCATGTGGACCAGCACTTAAGGTGACAATTTTATGTTCTCCAGTATACGGAACCCTCTCACGTAAACACGTGGCTACCCTTGTTATTTCTGAAGCATTAAGCTTCGGATACATTAGGCAGACAGCCTGTCAAACTGTTCTTTGCACTCTAAACTCTCACACATTACAATAAAGCTTATTTCACCTTGTCTTCTCGCTTAGAAAATTTTCCAAAATTTGACAAGTTTTCGTCTCTGTGGTGTTGAAAATAAAGTTGATTTTAGTAAATTGTTGTAGGCATTAATTGTACGTGCTAGGAGCAAAGCCGTCCATCAGGTGTGTAAAGTTTTTGGTAATGTTTGACTTTGGATTTATATTTACTTATCTCAAAATTAACTGTTCATGTGTTTGTTTTGCAAAAGGGTATTTAGGACAACAAAATAGGTCATTATCATCATCATCTCAGCAATGTAATGCTCACCGCTTAGCCATGTCAGAGGCTTTCAGGCGGCTTCAAAACTCTGACACCAGGGCTAGCCACCCGGCCTATACGAACTTACTTACTTACTGCTAGATATAATTATGCTATTTCAGATTTTTTCATATTCAATACGTGTTTATACAGCCTAGAAGATATTATTATACATAAATAAGGTATCATTATATTATTCCTTATTCATTATACATAAATAAGGTAGGCATAAGCATAGAACATTTGTTATCAAATTATTGTAATAGTAAGTACTACTTAGGTAGGGTATTATTATAATTTTGAATGAAGAAATTGATTACATAGATTTATAAATCTAAGTAGATTTTTGATAATTTCCTATAAATTGCCGATTTCTTTGAATTATTTCAAGCTCAAACATGAATATTCTACACAACAAAACAGAAGCGAGTTTTGAAATTGCAATAAAATTGCCATGTTGCAACTTTGATATAATTATATTTTACAATTTTATTTTTCTGGTCGCTATTTCTCAAGAAATGACGGGAATCAAAACTAAAAGTTAAGTGATTATTCATTAATGCGTTAAGATAAACAAATATTAGAAAAATAGGATTGTAATGTTCTCAAATGGCGACAAGGTAAATCACCATCAATATAGAATGTAGGCAAAAATAACAAGTGAACGTGAATCACCGACCTCAACATACAGGTAGCGGCACGTAAGTATAGCGCTGAGGGTAGTGTGGAGGGGATGGCTGCGCTTGGTGACCGCTCTCCTCCACTTTTTGCTTAGCGCTACACTTATATGCCGGGACCTGTACTTTACCGATCTCAAGGCTGCAGGAATACTCTGAATGCGAACGGCTGCTAACGGGTTATTAGAAATCCATGGGAGAGATCTATGTACAACAGTAGTCAACCTACGGCTGACATCATCATCAAGTCAGTCCTAAATTCCGGTACATATTAAACATTTCTAAGTTTACAATAGTGTGTAGCACACTTTCCCTATAAATAAAACAAGCTAACATCCATATCTCGATAATTATATCAATCGAACTGTTACAATATTTTGACAGGTGAGCCGCACATGGGTAAACAATAAACGTATCGATACTTAGGCAGACGGCTTTATAACACTTTAGCCCCGGTTCACACTGGTTTCCGTTTTATTGGTCTCTTTTTGACCGACGAACCGGAGGAGATACTAAATTCGACAAGTATATATTTTATTTTATTTTGTATAACCACGCATAACTTTTTTCATAGTGGTCCGATTTTAATCATTCTTTGTTTATTGGAAAGAGTATAAGAGTACAACCCAGTCACAATATCTGTGCACCTGACCTCGTGACGTCATACAGTCTAAACTTAACAATAAATATTAAAAAACAAAACAACAACAAAGCGAAAATATCAAAATTATCGGGACGTGTATCGGCAACGAAGATGCTAACCGTATTGTCGCACCGGGGATTGCACGGAGAGGTGACAAGCGGGAGAGGCGCCGCATTCCAGCGAGGTGCACAGATATTCTGACCGGGTTGTACAGTCCTACGTGTTTTTTGCCCTGCCCACTGCCATTTCAACTTGCCGATCCACTGGGCTATGTTAGTAACTTTGCTTTTTCTACGTGCAAATCTCCTCATCCCTGACTTGATCTCTCAGAGTGACTCGAAGCACAGCCTTCTCCATCACTCGATGGGTTTATTGGAGCTTACTCGTATTAATGACAGAACTTGATGGGAACATTTAATCTCTTAGGTACTTGATGGAAACTGAAATCAACTGAAATGACAAAGCTTTAAATCACAACCATTAAGATTATCACGAATATCGTAACTCGTATGATATTACTTCATGTAGACGCGATTAAACTTTCACGACGAGGCACTGATAGGGTAATGATAGATAAAGAAAGATCAGTTAGTATTTTTGTATCAACATCATTATCTGCTAAAAGATATCCACTGCTGGACATAGGCCTCACTTACGGATTCCTAAGACCGGTTGGAAGTGACTTTCGTTCACCATATTCTTGCTGATTTGATTGGGTCATCGGTCCACTTTACAATTTACAATCGATGTGACATCTTTGTACAATGTACATTATTGTTGATTTATCAAAAATGGGAATTTAAATAGGACCACCCTTTCAAAATAAAATAGATATTTTGTATCGGTTCACAATTGGCGAAAATATCAATGAACATACACAAAAGCATATATATAGACGTATATAGTATCTCCTCCTTCTTGGAAGTCGGTAAAAACATTATTTATATAAAATGTTCAACGTTTTACTTACGTCATCTACTAACTACGTCCGCCTAAGATTAAACTCAAGAAGATAGTTTCCTTGGGGTAAAATATGTTCCACCGGGATATGAATATTTTAATATTATAACTTAATATTTATATTACTTTCGAGGCTCATGTTAAACAACTTTTTTATATTTTTCGAGCTTATGGAAACTGGTAACTTTACACCGCAGTGTAAGAGCGCTTTTATGAAAAAAGATAAGACTTTTTACAAAAATATTATTCAGCATTTTATGAAGATATTGTACGCATCATGGTTTGAAGATATTAGGTAACCAATTAAACAATAAGCGCATAAAGATAAATCGATCTTTCAATTTAAAGAATTAGAGAAGTTGCCATTCTATTTGTCGCCAAAAGTTTATTATTATTACACTAAGAAAACAGAGAAGTCGTCATTTGTAGAGAATAATCTTTTGTTGTTGCTAAATTGGCAACACTGAAGAGATAGCCATTATTTTAATTTAATATAATTTATATACTTCGAACTAAATCCATATGTGGACGTACGTACTCGTATCAAAACATTAGTAACTCTAGAATACCTAAATTCTAAAACGAGTTTGTTGGTTTGTCACTCTTTCACGCAGGAACAGAGCAACGGAAAGACTTGATTTTTGACATGTTTATAGTTCAGAAGTTGGAGAATGACATTTTAAGCCGACAAAAAAATGTTCCGCCAGCACCAAAATCTAAATATCACTCGGGCAAGACAGCGAGCAAAGATTAGTTTACCATAAGCTGTATCGAGCTTCATTATTAGATGTAATCATTCTAATTATGATAACAACGTTACACGCCACTTAGTTTTACCACCGAGGACTCTATCTACAACTAAATCCACCATAACCATATTAAACAAACACACACAAATAGTCCAAGGGCCAGCTATTTCAATAAACTTCTATGATATCGGTACCAAGTTTGGGACCACGCGACCGACAAGTAAACTAACAAAAGGACAATCATGACTCTTACTTACTAACTTATATGTTCACTTGACCAAAACATTCAAGTGATAATAAATATGATATAACCACATATCTTCTTTGACTTGACCAAAACTTGAACTTGTGGCAATAAGTAACCTTTCAAGACCACGAAACCAGGCTGTTTCCGTTAGAGACTTCATTATTGGTCTCACAAATGTTAATTTCATAGTCACAGTTAAAGTTTAAGTTTCAGCGAACGATATGGACTTGAGATAGTCATAGTCAAGTCATATTGATGGCCAGTGTTGTAGTTACCAGCCATCCCTAGACTTAAACAGGCTGTATGTAGAGCTGGGGAGGATTGTAGCCTACTTAGGACCTTAAGTTACTTGTAATATGAGTACAATGGTTCCATAAAAAGATATAGAACATATCCATCGTCTATTATTAACACAATCTCTAATAGGCCCTGTTCTGTGTGGCTCTATGCCTTTGGTGTAATAGTTTTCTATTCTTTTTTAGTATTTATAGTTATAGTTCAGACTATAACTATAAATACTAAAAAAGAAAACTTTTATGGTTAATCATAAGTACCGTCCTGGTTTAAAATTTTTAGTCGCTTCTTAAATACATTTCTTAGAAGTATTATAGTCATAGATAGTCCAAGACAAACTCACTATCAAGTCCAAGTCATGTCTTAGTAAAGCAGTGGAGCCTTTACTAGAAGCGTATCTGGAGTTTTGGTAACGACACCAAAGGCACGATTCATTGCATCATATAACTTGCCTACATTTGTACTCGTAAGTCAGTCAATAATTACTGAAATTTCACATTTCACTTATTAACAGCGATAAAAACACAAGTTTTCACAAAATAATGTTACCACTCAAGCGACGCTGGCCTCTGTGGTTGCCAGCGCGGCGTTCGGCAGCTGATTTTGCGTCGGTGATGTAAACAAGCCACTCAGTCAACTGTACCAGCCCTGCAGGACGTAGGCCTACCCACGAAGGGTGATTGGACCATATCCACCACGCGGGCCCAGTGCGGGTTGGTGGATTCACATACGCCATCGAATTTCTTCTACGGACGTATGCAGGTTGCCTCACAATGTTTTCCTTCACCGAAAAGCCAGTGGTGTGAAATTCCGTACATAAATTCTCAGTCAACTATTGGCTATGAAACAAGATTTTAATCGACTAAAGTTGTTACTGGTTTAATAATTATAGTTAGTAGAATTAAAATATCGACATGTGTAGAAGTTACATTACTAGCAGTAATTTTATTTTTGTGAGTGCAAATAAGACCATATTATTTTTTGCAAAAATTAGCATGACCGACTTCACCCGTGTACAGAATTCGCGAATATTTCGCACGGGTCGATGTAGCATTTTTCACATTATTGTTGATTTATCAAAAATGGCTCAGCCGAATTCTATAAAATTCTAATGGGATGAATTTCGAAGTATACTCTTTTCAATAAAAAAGAATTATTGAAATCGGACATTTCAATAATTCTTTTTTATTGAAAAGAGTATACTTCGAAATTCATCCCATTAAACTAAGAAAGACTATGAAAAAAGTATATGCGTATGAAAAAAAAATATTTACAATGTGTTTGTCTGCCGGTGTCGGAGCCTTAAACGGTGACATCTATGACAAATTTTCCTATCGGACCAATTCTGAAAATGTAAAAAAAAACTGCTGTTCCATACGACTTTTATAGACTTTCGACAAAAAGTATGAAAAAGCTGTTTTTTTTTCGCGTTTTCAGAGTTGACGCCACAGTAAATGTTGTTCAAAATTTGCCATAGATGTCATCGCTTAAGACTCCGACACCGGTAGACTAACACATTGTATATATACGCGTCGAATTGAGTACCCCTCCGGTTCGTCGGTCAAAAACACTCGGACATTGTTATAATTTCAATTATCTTTTTTATTTTTACGCTCGTGCAGCTCATCTAGTCGAGTCGAGCAAGCAGCGCTTGGGTGAACAAAGGACGCCATGATTTTTTCTTGTCCTCACCAAAACTTCTTGTAGTTTTCTAGGACAGAACTGGTTGCTAGTGCGTTACCTTCAAGACAAAACAATTCATTCCGTACACGTTCTCAATAGAAAACTAATTGTGTTAGTAGTTGCTGAAAGATTTCTCCCAGAAATTATCTCCACAATAATGGAATTTCCGCCACCTTAATGCGGCTAATTCATCAGACAGATCCTCTGTTAGTGGCAAATGTAATTAATTGTATCGATTAAGGGAATCTTATTGGAAGTCCCGATTTATCGGTTCCCTTTCACTGATTACGATCACAATGGAAATATGTTTCTGCGGTTGATGGTACAACAACAGGAGAAAAATGTAGGTGAGTCTGCATAGTTAAAGTCAACCGATAGAAACATAATATTAAAGCATTTTTCTTCATTTTTTGAAGTCTTGTAATTCAATATAGTAAGTACAAAGGCATTGAATTACATTTATTTAGCAAATTGAATTGTAGGGATGGAATAATGAATGACATCGAACGCATAGTTTTGCAGATATGGTATGATATACAAGGTACAATGAAACTATCAAATTTTAATTTTCAACTAAAAAAAAAATTGCATAAAAAATGTCGGTCTGGTAAGTAAATTCGTATAGGCTGGGTGGTTTACCCTGGTGTCAGAGTTTTTAAGCCGCCTGAAGGCCTCTCTCCTCAGACTACATACGAGTATTTTACTGAAAAATGACTAAAAACCACAACCGAACAATTCAAATTCATACAGTAATTATTTATCACTGGCCTATGGCAAAAAGAGGCTTGGATGTTTTCCACTGGTTTCTATGTATTAATGTGTTCTAAACACTAAAAACTATTTAAAAAAATCCTGAGCGTTTTTTTTTATAAACGCAATTTATGTTTAGAAAAAAGGGTTTTTGGGGATATTTTGAAATTGTATATAATAGAAACTATGACAAATTTTGGAGGTATAAAGAGGGAGTGAAGAATAAAATGAACTATGTCAACAAGATATTATAGAGATGAAAAAAGATACCAGGAACGATGGACTGTCTCAATTAAGGCAGACTACTATCATATGCTACTATACTACGCCACATTTTATACAACAAAAAATACTTACTCTACCTAGTATATACATCCTTGAATCAGCAATGTTCGTTAAAAAATATGCTAATCATTTTACCATCTCCAAAAATCCTCGTCAAAAAAGCAAAATAATGGCACCAGAGCCAAAACTAGAAATTGTAAGGAGAAGCTCTGAATATATGTTAATAAATATTTTTAATAAACTACCTGAATATCTACGAAAGGAAAAGAACCACCGAAAATTCTATAAAAATCTTAAAGAAATACTGATCAAAAAATGTTACTACAGTATAGAAGATTACTTGAAAGACAAAAATGTTTCTGACTCGCAGAAGTAAGCAGATGATGAGTGTTATAGTTATAAGTTTCATAAGTTCCTTTTTGTTTTATAGCTTCTGTAAGTGTAAAACTTAATTGTATAATAATTATACTTGCGACGCCCTTACAGGGTTGAATATGTAACTAGTGCTAAGTGAGCAAATTTTTACATATTTATAAATTTAATGCAAGGTTTGAAATAAATAAATATCGGACGCTTCGGAGAGACCTTCCAGATGCTTCCCGCGAGCGAAAATTTACCAAAAAGAGTCTGAGTAAACAAATGTGTTTTACTAATGAATGTATTTTAGATTAAAAAAAAGGTTTTGTTACAAGATTAGAAATAAAAAAAAATGTCGAAGTTCTTCAATATCCTATATTGCCAGAAAACGACACGTTCTCTGAGAAAATGAGGTCATTTTCGGATTCAACACAACAAAAATCATTAGAAACACGTAAAAAAGCAAAATACTTTATTTGTAGACATGTGAATTATTTTAAACCGTATGAAATACAATTTCACTTACTCCAAATCCTACTAATATTATAAACGCGAAAGTTTGTGAGGATGGATGGATGGATGGATGGATGGATGGATGGATGGATGGATGGATGGATGTATGGATGTTTGTTACTCTTTCACGCAAAAACTACTGAACGGATTGAGATGAAACTTTGCAATAATATAGCTTATATATCAGAATAACACATAGGCTACAATTTATAAAGATATTTTGTGAATTGTTCAAAATATAACGATAAATGTTGAGTAAGTAGGAAAAATCTGCCATCTGCGAGCTACTCTAGCGTGCGCTGCAAGAATGTCAAAATAAACAACTGCCGATCGAATATCTGTCAAATCAATCGATGAGCTGTCCTTGGATATCATCATACTGATAATATATTATCCTTACTTAATATTACTTATAATAAATGCGAAAGTAACTCTGTCTGTCACGCTTTCACGCCTAAACTACTGAACCGATCTTAATGAAATTTGGTACACTGATAGTTTAAAGCCTGAGAAAGGACATAGGCTACATTTTATCCCGAAAATTGCATAATTCCCGTAGGATAGGACAACATCTATCGTTAGCGAAACTGTCACCTACCACAACGACGCAAAAGGCCCAATTTTGAAGGCACCATCTTAATTATAACAGTTAATTAGACTATTTCTGTTTCTTTTTTACTTTGGGCATTCGATAGAGAGAACACTTTTTACGTTGCTATTAAATTTACGATGGCGCGTTCATAATTGGGTTGATTGAGCCTAATATGGATTGACAAAACGTAATTAGATGACAGGTGACATACATTGACTGCAGACTTTTATAAACGTCTCGCTTAGCATATCAAAAAGACAAATTGTCTTTCCACCATTATAGCTCCTCGAAGAGGAAATAAAGTATGGATTAACAATGACAACTGACATTAAAATTGGACAAAATAGTTTTCCCTTTGCCATGCTACATATTACAATGACGTTTAATACTGGGCCGTCATTTCGTCTGACATTAAAAATAGTTTTAAATATACCATACCACCATTAGAGGTTAAACATATTTCTTTATTCTACCTTTATGGTACAGAATCCATGCTAATATACGAAGAAACGGATCGACTTGATTTTTAGAAGTAGTATGGCATGAGTTTGAGTATCTTGAAACTAAGGCGATTAACCTTTATTCTGAATTGTGACCTTGACACGAACATAAATTTCTGTTGGTTTGGTTAAGATTGAACAGTGATAAAAGTGCAGCCCGGCTCAGCTGCGGCACTCCTCATGAGGCACGCAACTTGCCGGCCAGCTTCTCAGCTGCTATAGTTAACAACCCCAGAAAAGCGGCCCAACCTCGAGTGCAAACTTCTAAACTGCCTAGGGGGAAAAGACCAAAAAGCATCGGGAGACCTCTAGCGCCGCCTTCTCAGCTTCTCAGCTGTCTCAGAAAAAACCCAGAGAAGCGGCTCTGCCTGAGATTCCCGCGCCGCCCATAAGCCTCGGCTACTAAGTTCCCCCGCCACGACAAGACGGGAACCCATGGGCGGGTACACTCTAACCTTATCATAATCAACAGAAGCATTTATAAGTATAAGGTATTTTGATGTCGGGTTAGGTTTGAACAGTAACAACAAGGTGCAAGGTACTTGATTTTTTTATATAGAAAGTGCCTTTATTAACTACCACTAAATAAAACTTCATAAACTACTACATATCAAGCAATTGGATCATCCACAGACCCTGGAAGGTCTAAAGATATTCTAAATGCTCGAGGCCACTGCCAGTTAGCAGCGTGCCCAGCATGCTGGCAGCATTGCCAATCTGTTTGGCAATGCTACTTATACGTTGAGCCAAATAAACACCAGAATTTTGGTCACGCGGGTACACCAGACGCTCATAAAGACTTTTGAAAACAAGATGAGCTCCCGGCCAACACGCGCACAATGTCTCAATTTCAAACGGCTCAAATATATAACCACTGCCGAGGTTAGCATATTTGCGCCGTATGTGCTGCTCCGCTGAATCGGCCACCGCTCCAGCCCTACTCTGAGTCTCAGAAAGATGTAACGGCACCAAAGTATCGACGCAAGTCGCGTTCCATACTAAGGGCCGTCTACACTTCCATAGGACTAGCTTCATACCGGCCGCCCTTTGTTGCACTATTTCATGTTATTGTTTTTTTTTTCTTTTTTTTCTCTCTGTGTATTTTTTCTGAATTGTATTTTAGTGTTTACAATAAAGTGTTTATCTATCTATCTATACCGTCAGGCCTTTTGCCATCACCACGCGCAAACCCATTCGGTTTGAGTACGGCTGCGATATTGGCGGTCGCAAAAGCCCTGCGTATGACATCGTTCACAATGGCGTAGCAACTAATTACCAGCGCTTCTTGAGCAAGTAAGACGGTGGTGACCGAGCTGGTCAACTAGAGTACTTGAATAGGTGAGAGCGCTCAGCTATGTGCGGCGCGGCAGCAAGGTGGGTCGACTATCTCGACGATATCATTAATACCGCCGGTCGAGCCTGGTCACGACCGACAAAGAGCCGAAGCAGATGGCACTGCAAGAGAGAGGCCTATACCCAACAGTGGGACAAAGAAAGCTGCGGATGATAACGATGACGAAACAAATTAGTTGAGATTAACTGTTTTTTGGGTTTGAAATGATTATTTTCTACAATATTTGGGTACCGATTCACATTGAATGAGGGCTACTATTTTGTGGCGCACATACTATTTTTGTTACCATATTTTTTGACAAGTTAAACATAAATTTAATTATATCGCGGGCGAAGCCGCGGGTAAAAGCTAGTACATTATAAAAATTACTTACCTATTTTAGAGTCTGGTAAATATATCAATCGCTTACACCTTGATATTGTCCAGTGCTACAAGATGATCTAAGCGCTATCCCAAAAAGCCTGCTCCGGTCACGATCCCTTCTAAGGGCTTCTATCCGGCAATTTGGCCGCGGCCATATTTCTGGCCATATTTCTGAGAGTGGCCGCTTCACGGTCGGCTGCCTTTTGGCGAGATTGGCCGATTACCACTTCCCCATTCGAATCCTGCTATTATCGAATGGGGGAATTATTGTGCTGAGTAGAACTTTTAAGTGTTGGAAGCGAGCAAGTTCATTATGTCCGACTGTCTTCTGGAAAAGGATTTTTTTTAACGCGAAATAAGTTCGTATTGAGCACCAACTTGCCTAATGGTAAACGACGTTATGGCCGAAGACGAAGCACGCAGATTCAGAAAAGACAGATAAGTAGTGTTGTAATGTTTTATATTTTATGAAGTGATTACCTAGATGGCTGAAATTTTCTTGGATATTATTTTATTGATTATTATGACTAACTTTTACTATTAGGCTAGCCCGGAATCGTGGAGAAATCAGGTGTTCTAAACAAAAATGTTCGATTGTCCGAAACAGAGAACGTTCTACGTGTTTCATTTGACTCTAGAAAAAGATGTTTTTGTACTGTTTGAGTTTTTAACCGACTTACTAAAATCACCTAGTCAGATCAATGTAACTATATATACAATTTGCTTACGGCAAAGCTTGTTTTTTTATTACGCATAGGTTTGCGTTTGACTACACACTGCCTGATGTTGAGCAGATGAGCAGTCTAGGGTGTAGCACCCTTACCTAGAAGATACCTATTTACTCGGAATTTGAAGACACCCACACTGTACTTTAACGGGAAGACAGATTCAATGTGAACTATACTGAGCGCCACACAAATCGGCGGATGGGAAGTTATGCGCAGCGTTCTGCGCAAAAGCCGAAATATGCGCGGGAGCCAGAGAGACGAGACGCCGGGACACACCCGCCCGCTAACCTCATGCTTCCCCCGCGCTCCCCGCGCCTGAGCTCACTACTTCGCTATTTGTATAGGCATTGAGCACACATGCGCAATAATTAGCTAATCACGGCGAAGTGTCATCTGCGGCTAACTTCTCATCCGTCGATTTGTGTGGCGCTTAGTATACTTGCAAAAACTACTGCGTCCCTCTAGTAAATATTATTTTAATCAATATTGATGTCTTAATTGTTTGTAATCACTTGCAGGTCTTGTGTTTAATATATACGATATCTATATCCTTTTTATTTTTTTGTGGATAATTAGAAACTTACCAATACTTCATCAACCAAAGTGACAGCCAAAGAGCTCCAGAACTAGCCAATCTACTCAATAAATTTTATCTATAATTGGTTTTGAAGAAGCACTTTTCCAAATGGCAAAATCTGAAGCACTTAATCTTAATTTGATTGGTATCTAGCAAAGGTAGGCGACCTGTGTAGGTAGATTAAGATACGTAGGAATACTACCAAATAGTATTGACCTGTGACATTGCACGCAGGTCAACCATAAGCGCTAGGGCTCATAGAGCGAAATTTCTAGAGATGGTGGTGATGCACCTCTCATGAAGTGTAGGTATGATATGTTAAGGTAAGTGAAATCAATTATTTTATTTTTAAGACGAGTTAAGTATTCGCCACCGTAATGTTTAATTTAAGCAAACGTCCGTAATTCGCTATGATAATTTACAAATTAAATGCATTAAAAAATGTTTAACTTTAAAACTGTATAATTTTCTACGTGAATATCAATTCGAAATTTTAATCTTTTGCTAAATCAATAAATATGTTAATAATCGGCCAAGTGCAAGTTGTACTCACGCTTGAAAGGTTCCGTACCACTGGAGCCCCCTTAGCCCATTTCAAGCGTCTACCTGTTGCCGTTATTAATATCGAGCAAAAAACGACAAAAAATCATGTTTGTTGTAAGGGAGATGTATGAAAATTTCAACTGTCTCACTATCACGGTTCTTGAGGTAAAGCCTGGTGACACACAGACGGACAGATAGCCGAGTCTTAGTAATAGGGTTCGTATTCACCCTTGGGTACGTAACTCCAAAAACAGCATTCGCAAGCACTTCACCTCTTTTTGAGGTGAGGTGAGGTGAGGTCAATTCTTCGTGCATTTTCGTTCACCCCGTCTTATTGCAGTAATGCAAATAAGTCTATGGCCGTAGTATAGTAAATTGTCTGCTTCTGACTCAAATGACTGTATCTAGACTTAACACATGTAAATAACGTTTCACCTGAGTGAACTTTCAATAAGCACTTCTTCATGTTTTCGCCTTTTATTGCGATTTTATACGAATCGAAAAGTGGTTTAAGCGAGATTCGAAAAGATTTGAAATATACGTCTGGAATCTTTGAATGATACCTAAAATAATGTGCTTTATATTTATACGTAATCTAAGTTATCATTTTTGATTTTGATCTTTAAAAAAAAATATAGATAGCCGGTGGATAGGTAAAGGAAGTTTCTATCTTTATTTTACCGTCTACTAGAGACATCCAGAAACGATTTTATGTTACTTACGTACGCAATAGGCAACATTTTTGAAAAACTTGGATCGATCATGAACGTAGGTACAATAAAGTGGAGTTTTAGAAATGATATTATGGCATTATTGTTATTTTTTACGGTAAAAAATAAAAGCTCTAGAGGGTTTGGAATTTATCTGCCATATTTTAGAGACGCCAATGTGATATTAGTAGTTCAATTGTCAATTGTAACAACTTCTATGCGTTTTTGACGCCATTTTTGATGAAGATATAGCAGGTTAAAGTTCCGCGTGACGTCACAAGTGCCATACAAATATATATACTTCTGTGAGAGAGGTGACGTCACGACCCCCACTCCCAAACTTTGAAAATGTTTATCTTTGTCATTTGTTTTTTGATTGACTTAAGAAATAATACGTGTCCATTATTTTTTGATAATCTTACTTACAGGTATTCATGTTTTTTTTACCTAGTCATCATGCCTAGTCAAGATATTTTGTACTTCAATATTGACAAAGTGTTATGGAATCGAATATTATCGAATGGCTGTCTCAATAATAAACCTAAGGCTAAAAATATCGCGACGTGCGAATCAAAAAGATACTTTATCCCACGTACTAGCCTCGATTCGTCGAGCCATAAATTCAAATCGGAAAGAAATGAAATCCCTTTTATCATCAAAGAGATTTTATCTCAGTAATCTCGATAATCCATCGAGCGGCGAAATTATGTTTCCGAGCCATTGACATTGTACTAGCAGCAAAGACAGGGTAAATGGATGATTACATTAAAATTTACCATGGAATTACTATCAGGCGATCACTGTTGTATGAATTGTACGTATTTTATAATGAAATTAAAAAAATTATACGCAAATACATTTTAAATTTAAAATGTACTTGTATCTAAGCAAGCATAAATACATTTTTGTATGGAAGCTGGGACATCCACTCGCCAATGGCGGTTTTTTTGCACAATGAAAGTATATGTATATGGGTACAATATACTTACTTTTCTAAGTAGGTGTGTATATTTTATTTTCTGTTATTGTTATTATTCATATTTAACAAACTTTACTCTCTAAGCCTTATATATATATATATATATATATATATATATATATATATATATATATAAATATAAATATATATGTAAATAAATAATTTATTTCTTATACAAAGATATGTAGTAGTACTATGATACCCTAAAGTGTCACGTTCTCGAGATATTTGGATGTAAAGATTGTTGTACGGAAACTATGAAAATCACTAAAAATGCAGTAATTACTTTTGTATCTGCATTTCATAAAATTCAAATAATAGTTCCCAGGTTGATTAATCAAAATATTTGCAAAATATCATCATCATCAGCCACCTATAGCCCACTGATAAGCATAAGTCCCTCTTTTTGTACGGTATTCATTCTGGTCCTGTGTTAATATTGTCCAAGTTCAACACTACACTACGCTTAGTTCTTTTCCCGACATTAGTCTATTTTGCGATAAGTTTTGAGTGAGGCTAGAAATAGTTGGCTACACTGATCACCACCTCTATACACTACGTCGACGTTCCAATCCACGTACTTCCTGACCTAATGTACGGGGGTGAAATCACCCGAGCGTGGATTTATGGAGCAGTAATTAATACCGGACCCGATGCGATCTTTCGATTCACTCGTGATTTACACCCCAGTTCAGGGATTAAAAATACAGTTGTTTTTTCTTTTAAACGGTCGAATACCTCTCTGTATAATAAACGTCATGCACATTCAAAATGTTTAGTACTTTACAGTCATGGGACAAAAATCCTTTATATCATCATTTAGTCATCATCACATCAGCCCGTCAATCGTCTGCCACAAAACATGGGGGTAAGTCTTCGAGCAAATATCTATAGAGTCACAATCGTCCAAAAAGTATCCGAGCCAAGGCTGCCCAAGCGACGTAGTGGGCAGGCTTTTTAGTTAGTCTCAAAGTGCTCGGTTACAAGCACTAATTAGGTGACCTAACGTCGAGATTCGAGAAACTGGGTCATGTGAGTTATGAAATGACTATTTGACTGCCTCGGTGGCTCAGTGGTTAGTAACCCT
Source organism: Hypomecis punctinalis (assembly GCA_949316475.1). Classification (NCBI taxonomy): domain Eukaryota; kingdom Metazoa; phylum Arthropoda; class Insecta; order Lepidoptera; family Geometridae; genus Hypomecis; species Hypomecis punctinalis. The sequence continues at coordinate 1,805,800 of OX438811.1, forward strand.
GACTCCTGGGTCAAAAAGGCGTGGGTTCGATCCCCACCCAGGGCAACCATTTATGTGATGAACATTGATGTTTGCTCTGTGTCTGGGTGTAATTTAGGTACTATCTATAAAAGTATGTATTTAAAAATATGTATAAGTAGTAGTCTCTGGCAGCCATATCACAAGCTTTGCTTAGTTTGGGGTCAGAGACCGTAGTAAGATGTCTCCTAATATTTATTTAGGTATTTAAAAATGAAAATAATTATCTAAGTCGGTATTTATGACGGCGCTCAGACATTTTTTTACTACTTTCTCTTAGTCCCTGTGGCTCTGCTCGAAGGGGTAGGTAAGTACCCAATGGATTATATAATTATGTGCTGCTGATTTTTTAATCTGATTTATTATACTGGGGCTTAGTCGCGAAGCGATTTGCTGCTGCTTGCATCCATGGCTTTTTCAAATTCCAAATGTTTCCAAAGATCCGTCATCATTATCTGCAACTTTTTTGCTCCATCCCTGAACATAGGCTTAACAGTTCTCAACAGACATAATTATTCGGTTTATAACTAGTACAAAAATTCCGGGTTAAATTCTTTGCAGAAAGGGGGCGTCCATAAATTACGTGAGATGATTTAGGGGGGGAGGGGGTCGAGTCAAATCTCATTTAATCTCACGTTAGGGAGAGGGAGGGTCTCGACAAATATCACGCAATTTTTGTTCTGATTGAAACAAAAAAAAAATACTATTTTGGTCCATTCAATCCAATATGTATGTACTATACATGCTCAAGATTTAATCTTGAGCGTCATCGTAATACGATTAAGATTATTCCCTAATTCGTTCGAAAGAAAATAATTTCATTCATACTTCGACGTTATACATCTACTGAATGTCAAACCACCATATTTATTTTATACCAAATAGCTCAATTTTGTCTGAATTTACGGTACAGTGTAGCCCGTCCTTTGTTTTCGCGCCATTAATCCATATTATTTTCTTTTTATCACAGTAGTCATGATTTAAGTATTCTATTATTAAATTTTTATTACATTTATAACTCTCAGCAATATTGATTACTAGTCTTAACAAGTCGTAAATAAAAGCACGAAGTAAATTGTTTTTTTCTTTCTACAATAACAACCCAACGCGTTTTCGTAAGAAACCCACACTGAAAAGTCTCACGTGAGATTGGGGGATGGGGGAGGGGGTTGAACAAAATCTCACGACATCTTACCAACGGGGGAGGGAGGGTCAGAAAATTTAAAAAAAAACACCTCACGTAATTTATGGACGCCCCCAAAAAGTATTTTGGTATTTATTTAAAAAAAAATATTTCATATAATAGGCATTTACACAAAAAAACGATTTCCACTATGACTAAAACTACCTACATAAACTAAAAAGAAAAGAATAATAATACAAAAAACAAACTAAAAAAAAAAGAAACATAAAGTAAAATAAAACCTAGTCTAAAATATAATTATATTTTAAAAAATCATTCTTGATATATGAGAGTTAATTTTACTGTTAGATATCCTATCTTTGTATTTTGTACACCCTCGATAGGAATCCTAGTGTGAGCTATGATTATGAAGCGTTACTCATTTCCAATAACGTGTTGTAGGCCAAGGTGGGCTATGAATAATGAAGTCCAAGGTTCAGGGGTCACAAACAACACCATGCTTCACACGTATTTGCCCTATCAACTACGTAACTGTTGTTATAGCTTTCCAACCAAAACAAATGGCTGAAGTTGTAACTTCAAGGTAGTTTTCTGTAAATTGCGTATGACTAGACAGAATCATAGTTATTGCTATGGATAAATTTACCGGAAGTGTAACCTTGTCTGGATTCGCAGAAACAAAAATATAATTATTTTTTGCAAAAAATAGCATGACCGACTTCACCCGTGTACAGAATCATTGCATAGTATAAAACAAAGTCGCTTTCCGCTGTCTGTCCCCATGTATGCTTATATCTTTAAAACTACGCAACGGATTTTGATGCAGTTTGTTTTAATAGATAGAGTAATTCAAGAGAAACGTTTATATGTATAATACACCTGTGCGAAGCCGGGGCGCATCGCTAAAACGCAAATATTATAAATAATAAATAAATATATTTTTATTGCACACCAAAAATAATTACAATAATTACAAAAAAAGATGTACAATGGCAGCCTTATCGCCTTTGGCGATTTCTGCCAGGCAACCTTTGGATGGATTGGATACGAAAAATAAGAAATAGTGTCATATTAATATTATGCACGTATCGATGTAGCATTTTTCACATTATTGTTGATTTATCAAAAATGGCTCAGCTGATTTCGAATGAGACCAATTATGAAGTATATTCTTTCCGATAAAAAAATAATTATTAAAATCGGACTACTATAAAAAAGTTATGCGTGGTTATACGTAAAAAAATATACGCGTCGAATTGTATACCTCCTCCGGTGGTTCGCCGGTCCAAAATCAGCTGTTATCATCATTATCATCCGCAGCCTTCTTTATCCCAATGCTGGCTGAAGCAGGCTTTGTCCACCGTGTTCACTTTTTACTCGCGATATTAACCATAATATTATCGATCCACTTTTTTGCACACCTAAATCAAGTCAGCTGTAAATCAGCAATATTACAGTTCGTCAAAAACCAATGAAGTTTTTGTAAGGATTGTAAGTATGGTGTAAAATAATAAAATATCTTAAAGTTGAGAAAAAAAATGAAGTTTTTGTATGAACTAGCTAATTTTTGTTCACTATTTTCGAGTTGGTCCAGTCGTAACAAGTACGGAGATACTCATAATTAAAGCCTTAGATGAAAGCAAATGGCGTCTTACTAAGGTGACATTCATTAAAATATCATCTGTCGTATAGGTTTTATAAGAAGTAAGGAAGATGATAGATTGGAGGTCCGTGTTGTAGATTAGGCATGACAAAGATAGGGAGCGTTCTTGATTGGCATCTAGCATAGGTATAATTTCTTTTCATCGAAAGAGATCGAATCAGGAAAGAGGAGATCTGTAGAAGAACCAAGGTTACCGACATAGCCCAGCGGATTGGCAAGTTTAAGTGGCAATGGGCAGGGCACATAGTACGGAGAACTGATGACCGATGGGGTCGAAAAGTTCTCGAGTGGAGACCACGTACCGGCAAGCGCAGTGTAGGTCGTCCACCCACGAGGTGGACGGATGACCTTATTAGGACCGCAGGATCGCGCTGGATGCAAGCCGCTATCAACCGGTCTTATTGGAAATCATTAGGGGAGGCCTATGTCTAGCAGAGGACGTCCTATGGCTGAAATGATGATTATGATAAGTTGTTATTGTTGAAAAATAAATTAGACGCATTCCATCCTGTGTCTCAATATGGTATTATTCTGGCATAATTATGCACTGTGCGGAGGCCGTTGCGGTCCGGTTGTTGTTCGGCTGTTGCAAAAAAAGAAAAATCTATGAAACGGCAGTTTTCGTAAGCACTATAAACGGACCGCTGGCCGCATTGCTGTGCGTATGAAAATTGCGGTTTTGATTCGCCACACGCCACCTACTGAAAGCTACCTTCAGCAATGTCCACGTCAGGCCTTCCCCCTGTTAGGGGGGTCACGTATAGAACTCGCTGCAAGTTATTCAGAACTTGCTACGCTGTTATCCTACTTACTTATTTGTTGCTCTCGAGTAAGTTACGGGCTTAGATATGGAATGTCTTCAAAATTGACGTGAGTCAGATTCTATTCAATAAAATAGCAAATAATTTTATTGCATGTGTGTTGTGGTTTTGTAGCTATGTTTAACTAAAATTTCATCATCATCATGGCAATTAAATTTACATGGATATACTCAATCATTTATTATGGACAAGAGGATCTCTCCTCCACAGCACAATAGGCTATTTGACTAGATTTTGGAAATCGTTTTAAATTATTCGTTAGTACATAATAAGTACACTACATTTATATTTCCGAGAGATCTACTGTATTAACAAATCAAATGTCAAGGAATAGATATTCAAGATCCCACCAAAACGACTTTCTGTAATGGCGCTGGTCTGTGACGTCACACACTAGTAAATAGCGTTAGTTAATTCTAGTAAATACACTAGTTCACATCTAAAAATTGACAAAAAAGTACTTTAAAAGTTACTTACAGATCCAATAATATTACTCCGAAAACACAAAACACAAATTACACAAACAACAATCACTCCAAAAATTATTGAATACTAGCATGTGACGCCACCAGAGTTGCCACCCATCTTAGAGCGCTTTTGTCACGGATAAAATATCAAAAAAATATCGTATTTTATTTCATGCAATTTGCGAAAAGTATACATATTTTAGTTTAAATAAAGTGAATTATATCTTTTTCAGGCTATTATCTGTGAGGATTACCACAAACAATAGTATAATTTCAATGTTGTCAAATAGCCTATTGTTTAAAAACTTAATTTACACTTTTCATGCGTAACTTCTACTAAATAAGTTTGTATAGGCCGGGTGGCTAGACTTCGTGTCAGTGTTTTAAATCCGCCTCAAGGCCTTTGATATGGCTAAACGGTTAAATCAACTTACTACAACAAAATCAAACAATTTACTACGTGTCATCCGAGATACGAGCGCTAAAATGTACCTAAATGCCACACGCGGTTACATATCCGAAGACTAACCGTGCTGAACGTTGCTTAACTAATTATTATTATAACTACTTAACAGCTGCTTTACATATCCGCTACATAACTTTTATTATATTTGTATTTTGCAGTTAAAATGTTGTGTTCTCGATTATCGGTTTTGAAATGTTTTAGTAAGTGTAATTTGTCTTAGCTATCACTGTTACACAGCTTTTATATGTTGAACCAATGGTTTAACCAGTCATAGTACTAGCTCTTGATCTTCACGCAAAGATTTTCATCAAGCACACATACTAATTGATCTAGACTTCTTTTTTGGAACTATCGATTTATTTTCCCAATTTCGGGGCTCGTATCATAACAAAAGCTCTTCATTATGATGAGTATATGAGCTTTGTGGTCTTCCATGTGGAGATGATAGGATAAGATAACATCTCACAAAGGAGTATCTACTCCACAGAGCGAGTTGTGCTCGGGGATAGCTCTCCGAGAGTGTTACTTTGTATCTTATTATGGTTCGGCTACTAAAAATATATAGTTTCATTTTCCTTCTTGGAAAATTGGATAAAAACAAGTTTCTCAAAATGAAATCACCTCTGGTCCCCAGGCTCGAAATAAAGTAGCTTGACACCAACTTTGTAAGTGACGGCTTCGCAACTTCGCCTACATTTGCTTGGGATTGCTTTATTTCTCGCTCTCAGCTCGTTTAACTAACTATTAGCTGACTGTACAACTTTTCTTTCAGTTTGAAATGTTTATTCGAATTTCACTAAGAGAAAAATATCGAGTAAAAATCATTCGGTCAGACGGTAAGAGCCCTGACGGTCTTACGTTGATTCAATGGCAAAAAGGGCGTTGCCTCGTGTGGGATGCAACGTGCGTTAGTACCTTTGCATTCTGTTACTTTCCCGCCACCAAGTAATCAGCCGGCTAGTGCATTTATCCTATCCCCCCTATCCCAGGGGGGATAGCTCAGTAGGGATAAGTGCACTTTTTGTAGATTTAGTTCTACCAGTAGGGATAGGTGCACTGACCATTTGTGTAGTGCACTTATCCCTACCGAGCTATCTCCTCTGGTAGGGAAAGGTGCACTGCCCATTTCTACTATTTTCTACTATTCATATTACGAGTATATGCTATTACTTATCGATCACAATACTAGGGAACATTGAAGGCAAGAGCAGAGGCCGCCGCCAGAAGCCGCCTCAAATATTCTTTCCTAGAATCGGTGTAAGACTTCGCCTCGTTTGTTCCGAAGCTCGGAAAGAAGGATATCGGCAGCTGATACGCACGTGGACCTGTCGTATACGAACACACTAATTTTCTCCCAAGTTTATTTCTAAGAATTATAATTTATTAATATTATGTTCACCAATGTAATTTATGACGCTTCTAAAACTGTTCAGATGTACAATTTGGATAAAAATGAATATAAAATAAGAAAGAAACGAAAACAATTTTCAAGGTAGACTACCTATGTTTATTGTTCATACACCAAAGATTAATGATTACCAGGTTTGTTATGTATAGATTGCTAAAATGATGCTAGATTTTAAAAACTTAATGTCATGTTTTCAGTCAATATTGTCTCAATGACATTTATATTGATTTTTAATCCGCCGGAATCCGTTAAAAAATCCGAAAGCCGTATTTATTTTGCAATTGCAAATAATATTCTATTTATAAATTGCATTTACTTACAAATTTCTCTTAAGAATAGTCAAAGCTCTTAAGGAAATTCGAAAAAACAAATTTAAACTAAAAGAAAAGTTGTTCAGTTCCTCCTGTATTAAGTTGGGTACTTGGATTTTCTGATCTAGGCTACCGTTACTCTTTGTTAAGTACTACAATTACCACTCTCATTTCAGCCACAGCTAAGTAATACTAGTTTTTGTTACAAAGTCACCCGAATCCCTTTCTCTTATAACGTGCCACAATTATCTCAAGTTGAACAAAGTGAACAAAAGATGAGTAACTAAGCACCACAGATAATTATACTGATATAATACCTACATGTTGATTTGATCTAGCAGGTACCTAATTTTTAACCGATTTAAAAAAATAAGGTTATTAATACGTCTATGCTTTTGTTTCTGTTTTTTTTTTTATGTATGTTACGCGATTACGCCGCCAATTCATTATGAACCGATTTTGATAATTCTCGTTTTTGTAGATAGTACTTCAGAGGTGGTCACATTTCATTTTATTAAAATTAGCTAGGCTGTTTTTGAAAAATCAACAATAACGTAAAAAATACGACATCGATGGTATATCGTTTCATGCGCATGATTCGAATTATGTACACGGTTGAAGTCAGTTGCCATTCTTAGCGAAGAATAATTAATTATCAAGATCCATAAAACGAGTACCTTACGTCACTGTGCTGCAATAGTAGATTAGTAGCCAAGGGCTGTAAGGCATCAATTGCAGCCCGAGATATTTCTAGATTTTACCCTCGAACTATAGGCGCAGCGAGGGCGGCTATAGTTCGAGGGTGCAATTGGTGCTTACACCCGAGCAAACTATTCTGCTTTACATCTCGATTGTGAGGTAAGTAGAAAAAAACCGGCAATACAAGAATAAAATATTGTTAATTGTTGCTTCTGCTTCCATTTTCATTGAATCGGGAGTGCAGCTAATATCTTCATCACTTGAAGAACTCATGTTTTTTCTTAATTAGCACGTAATTATTAAAAAAATCCCAAAAACAAACAATATTTAAAGTAAAAGTTTTCTATTCCCGCCTTTTTTCATTTAAGAGAATCAAGTAAATAACTTTTTAATTATTTTTTTCAAGAACGAAATTGAGCTTCGCCGTTCGATATTTAAAATTGATGACTATATACTCACACGAAGACAAGGCTGAATAGCAAAGCGACCTCTTTGGTCATCGGGCTGAATGCATGATGTCTATTGCCAGTATGATGGTTAGATGTACGCGAACTTTTTGAAAGAAAGAAGGGTTTTTTTTATTACTTACCGCCCTAGGGCTTTTTTAGATACATTAATAACGTAGAGTGCTAATTAGTCATCTACAAGCCCCATTTGGAGGTAATAAGAACCTACTTACTGAACATGAGAGATGTAAAAAACATTTTTGAGCATTGCGAAGGTTAAGGATGTTGATAATTTGGCACCAAAATACTTTTCTTAGGTCCTAATTTGGTAGTTAGGAAAGTTTTAATTATTAAAAAGGCGATTTTTACTTTGCTCTAAATAACAACTGCGCATCATGCCAATAATTACTTACATAAATTTTACTCCCAGTGCATAACAAAGGCTTCTTCTGTGCTTACAAGGCACTGAAATCTGCAATGTGTGTCTTATAAATATGCATTTTGCGATGTTTGCGTATTTGCTACGTATGTGTCGAGCGGCGGGTAAAGGCCTCTACCCAAATCTCTATGCTTACTTAAGTACCCACTTCTAGTGTTGTGATAACATGCGAAACTTAGAAGATTATGTTCAGAATTTCAAGAAGATTTTCAAGTTTTGCTTCAAGTGTTTAGACAGAATAAATTAAATTGGTTTTACCCGTACCTCTGATCCGAGTACGAATGTAAATTCGCAGAATGGTTGAGTATCATAATTTTGCTCTATTACTAAAGTTACCGCCCTAGGCGCTGCGTCATAAAAATAATTATGTCTATTCCTAGTAAACCTAAAATGTTTTTTTTTTCATATATATTGCTTTTGACTACACACTGCCTGTGCGCTTACCTAGAAGCTTACCATAATTAATGTTTTGTAATAGAATATTTTGTGCTATTGTTTGGAATGAGATATACATTACATTGGTTTTACACAGGAAGCACTTTCTATAGCGGCTATAATAAATGAATATTTTTTCATATCAGAAGCTCAAAAATGACACATTATAATTATGTCGTATAATCTCTACATAAAACGAGTCATTATTTTCTTAACACAATCTAGAGGGCTATGGCAGGTCAATAACGTTGTATGAAACTTCCTAGGGAGTAAAGTGATTTAAATTTGGAACGTCTAATGCGTATGGAAATTTCTCAACTTAGAACATTTAATGAGATCGTAAAGTGGTTTCATTTTGCAAAATCGAATATAAACTCTTTACATTGCACGGCAACTGGCAATGTAAGGAGGTTCTACTCGACTTCACAGAATAAAACCGCTATGGTGCCCGTATCAGTTCAATTTTAAAGAATAGAACCTCATTACAATGCCCGTGTTAGGCCACGATAATTGAGATATAGTCTAATGTTTTTCACGTAGATTTCCATTCTCTGCTTTACAATCCATAGGATTGTCTGTGATTCTATGAAAATTCGTAGGTACAATGTAGAGAAACTAACCTCTTTGTTAGTTTCACTGTGCATCAACCCTTCTAATCATTATTATATACTACGGGACTAATCGCGCACTAAAATTACGAGATAAATAAATACCTCCTCGTCCCGACGTTTCGGCCGAGTTGCATCGACCGTGGTCACGGGTAGACTTAGTTTGGCTGAGGTGAAGACGCGATGTACGGCTGAGAATGGTCAGTTTATTCCCACTAGTTCATACTTTTATATGAGAAAGAAAATTCGCTATAATATCACATGTGCACCGTTTGCTAACTCCAAGTAGACTGACAAAATATTCAAAACAAAGATCGCTGATCTTGTCAAGGAATAGTTTTATTTAGAGTATGCTTCACTAGAACCAAGTCTAACTTCGTCTTGGGCATCTTGAACCCCTCGCTTCACTCAGGACTCCAAAAAATCCGCTCACTTCGCTCGGGGGTTAGCAGTAGACTTGTAGAGTCCCTCGCTACGCTCATGGTCCAATATGTCCCCCGTGGCGTAAGACACGAATTGGTTCTCTAGGTACGTAATCTTCTATTGTATAATGCTTTGTTTGCTTTATAGAGCTATAGTATTTACTGAAGGCATAATTGATAAGGAAAAATAGTAGACATTTATTGTAGGTACTAATGCAATATTTTCTATCTATCTTCAGTAATGAGATAAGAAAAAAAACTATTGAGGCGCTTACGTTTGAGCATTTAAAAGCTAGTCTTTACGTTTTAGTTGGGCCAGTAAAAAAATAATGAAGATCTTTCTGTCATAAAAATACGTAAGTATAAAGTTATACGAATCTGAAAACATCTTTCTCTTCGAGTAGTCGTAAAAAAATAATGCCGATACTTTGACGGACAGCCCTCGATGAATGAGATAAACTGAAGTTCTGTTTTACGCGCGTTCCGATAGGTGGGACCTTCTTCATGGAAATTGGGTCCGAAGGAGATATATCTTTGCACTGATAAAATAAGTAGGACCAGTGGCGATATAAGGCGAGGGCAAGGTGGGCTACCATGGCCTCGCGCATCTAAGGGCTTCGCACCTCGAAGTCACATCCAAGCAACATTTTAACCTACTTCAAAAAAGGAGGTCCTCTATTCGTCCGTTTGTTTTTTTTTAATGTAAGTTACGAGATTTCTCCGCCAATTAAGAACCGATTTTGATGTTTTTTTTTTAATGTTTGATAGATCATAGATTTCTTCACTTTAGAGATTCCATTTAAAGTTACTGAAATCGGCTGAGCTGTTTTTAATTTTTTTATATAATGTAAAAATTACTACATCGATGACGATTTTATCCGTGCGCACAGTTTGGTTATGTCACTTTAGGCGAAAAATAATTAAATATTTTTTTAATATTTGGGGACATCTTACACACGGTCTCTGACTCCAAACTAAGCAAAGCTTATGATATGGCTGCCAGAGACTGATATACTATACATAGACATATGTTTAATACATACTTATATAGATAGTAACTGAATATAAATTATTCCTATTATCGAATAAAACATCGAAAAATTTTCGCGCTCGCTGCCCTCCCGCTATTGATGCTTTTGTTTCTTCCCTTCACGTATCAAATCAAACAGGTATACTGATGCCACCAACGCTATAAGTTGGGAAATGTAAGCACTTCAGAAATTTGAAGCTTGCGTAGGAGGCGAGCTAGCTCAGTGGTTAGAGCGTCGGGCTAGTGATCCGAAGGGGCATGGTTCGAATCCTGCGTTCGCTTCATATTTTTGAAATGCTTATCACAAAGATAACTCTTTGAGATAAAAATCTAGTGTGGAAAGCACTTAAAATAAACATCATAACATTGATTAAGCAGTGTGTCATCTCTCGTCAATCTTTAGAAGTTCTAATAACTTCTAGTTGAGTGATAACCTGTCTAATACGGGTATCACAGGTGGCGCCACCAACGCTATAAGTTGGGAAATGTAAGCACTTCAGAAATTTGAAGCTTGCGTAGGAGGCGAGCTAGCTCAGTGGTTAGAGCGTCGGGCTAGTGATCCGAAGGGGCATGGTTCGAATCCTGCGTTCGCTTCATATTTTTGAAATGCTTATCACAAAGATAACTCTTTGAGATAAAAATCTAGTGTGGAATGCACTTAAAATAAACATCATAACAAGGTATACTGATTTTGGAATAAACAGAGAAAAAAAAATTTAAAATTTTTTTGCTGCTACCAGAGGGCCTAGCAAAATGTTGCCCACATCAAATTTTAGTCCAGCTGCTCCACTATATAGGAGCTACCTATGAGCTGCCTACGCAAATTGGACAGAACTAGTTCATTTTCTTTAGCACTTAGTTTTGAATTGGATTTTTGTGATCTCCAATATTGGTTCTAATGGAAGCTTTATAATTCTCTCTCTAAAAATAAAGCTCTCTATAACACGAGTACAACTTTTTACGATAGTTTCGAAGTGTAAATATTATGTTCTGAGATATTGTTTAATTATTAACTGTTGTACATAATATATTTTTGTAAACAATAATTATAATGACTGCTCGTTAGTGATATAATATACAGGATTATTTCTAATCAATTAACATCCTTTTAGCGGCTTATTCTCTACATCAAAACTAACAACTTTTGTTCTGTGACTTTTGTCCAGAATAAGTCCCTAAAAGGATGCTAATTGATTAGGAGTAATCCCCATATATCTGGACTTTAGTTTTATTAAAAACTGTAAAGTTTACTACACACATGGCTTAGGTACATTTTGAGTATTAGCAAATTGTTTAAATCACGTGTACGTTTTTTGTGACCGCTGAAACGACCGTGGAAATAGCGACTTAATTGGATTAGAGGCTGCGAGTACACGTCCTGATTAGATTAGGGATATGAATAGAGTCCTTGATGGGAACGTTTGAAAGAGTGTAGACAGAAGATCAACTCTAGATCTTACAAGCCTTGCTAGTTAAATGATCCTACTAATATTATAAACGCGAAAGTTTGTAAGAATGTATGGATGGATGGATGTTTGTTACTCTTTCAGTTAAAAACTACTAAATGGATTTTAATGAGACTTTACAATAATATAGCTTGTACATCAGAATAACACATATGCTACAATGCTACCCGTGGCTTCGCCCACATGATATTTTGATTTTTGTGCAATCCTTTATTTATATGAGATAAAAAGTAGACTATGTCACTTTCCGTCTTTCAAACCCGAGGCCCTATTTTACCACCCTTTACAACAATTTGACGGCTTTATCTTTATAAATTGTAGCCTATGTGTCATTCTGATGTATAAGCTATGTTATTGTAAAGTTTCATTAAAATCCATTCCGTAGTTTTTACGAGAAAGAGTAACAAACATCCATCTAGACATTCTTACAAACTTTCGCGTTTATAATATTAGTAGGAAGTAGGATTGCTGACATTTAGGTAGGTACCTACTTACTACACTCTAGGCGAGTACCGTATTTATCAACTTCCACCATGCATAACTCTCAAAATGAGAAATCCTAAAATTACAACAATAAATAAACTATTCTACATATTTCGTATGTTGTACATTAAAACGGTAATTTGAAATAACACTTCACAAAAAATAGCTTCGACTTTTTAAGACACCATAGCTGCGTATAAATTGTTCGGTAGTAACAATATAAATAGCCAGGCTAAGCGGTATCTCTGTAAATATTCCACTCTATGTTGGGACAACCAGATTGTTTGCATTTACGTTAGGTGGACCAGGAAACATCGCCGATAGATTATTGAGGACAACTGGGACCTCTCTATTATAGTCTTGGTTTCCAACTAGTATAATGTTATTTCGACAAAACGGAATTAAACTTTACAATAGTAAGGTATACGGCTCAGAAACACTATTTGCTTATTTTGTACTTAGCTTAATCATACTTAAGTTGAAATTATGAAAGGTTTGAGATATAGTTTTATACTGTACCGTACAATTGAGATATAGTTTTACTAACCCTTAATTACTCGCATTAAGAAAATCCCGTAGTTACTCACATGGGGTCTCTACAGACCCCAAACAAATTTTTTAATAATAAGTAGAAGTAATAAAAAAAATATAAATATGTAATGAAATATACTAAAATACTTTATTGTATATATAATGTTATAAAATTAACACATAACTTTGCCTCTAAATAACTGAAAAATTAAAACAACTTCTGTTCTGACTCAAATGTTCTCAATTTGTGTAAGGCCGGGATAAATTTTAATATTATGCAGTCATATATATTATTCAGGCTTGTCACCAGATTTTTCTGTTTGCATCCAAATCAGTAGGTCTTAAAATGTTGCTTACAAATGAATTTGAATTTTTTTTTGGGATTTACTGAACAATTTGTAGGCAACAAAAAAAGTTACGTAATTACTCGCATGAGGTCACCGCTTAAGAGTGCAGCGACGTATCCAGCCAGTCCCGGGACTTGTTCGCTACTGGAGCAAACTTCGACAAGAATTATGAAGCTACTGGGGGCACGGGGAAAAGCCAATGCCGGTTTTTGTATGGAAGGTGGCGCCTTTTTTTTTTCGCGCGGCCATCAACCAAACCTTGTTTTTATAGTTTAGTATAGTGTAACAAATGATGAATATGAAATGCTGCAGCTGTAGTTTCAGTCCGAAAAGAGTTACAGGACTTAGAAGTTTGTTTTGATTTATTTGTTTTTAAGGTTATTTTTATCACCTAGACGCAAGTTACGAGTTAAATTGACATAAATAAAAACTGTTGAATGTTTTTTGAATTGTTAGGAGTGAGATTGCACCTGGAACTATCTCGCAGTCTGCAAACCTCATCTCCAAATTATCCGTTTTTGTCTGTAATGCGGTAATTGACTATTTACTTGAAAGATTGTATGGAAGAAATCGCTTCGACAATGTCTTTGTCTATTTGTCTATGTCTGTGTCTTTGTGTGCAATGAAGTGTTCATTCATTCCTTTATTTGCATACCGCGTAATATATCTGTTTTCTACGATAACACCAGAGATTTATAATCATAGCTGTGCTAGATTGATATCAGAGTCCTAAAACAAAAGCCGAGTCGTAGTTTTAAAACACTGGTCACCAATAATTCAAAACACGCTTACATAACACAAAGATCGAGGCGAGAGAGCATAGAACAATTAATACCGAGGCGACTTCGGGTTCTTCTCCCCCCGTGTTTGGCGGAAGTGAGGTTACCAACTAGAGCTATATATATTTTATTGGCGGCTGGACGCCTCGGCCGCTAAGGGCCGAGGGGCAGCGGCCGAGGGGCAATGTTTGGAGGGTGCGAGTACTCTTCCCAGTACGCGAGGATGGGCGGCTTCGCTCAGTACCCTAGTTAGTTTCTAGTGTGGCCATCGTTGGCCATATCTTGTCTTGGTGGAATTGGGTTGGCCATCTTATGGCCTTATGGCTTGGTGGTGTTGTCCCAGATTGGAGTCTTCACGACCTGCATTGAACCAAGTGCAGGCGGCATCTCTTCCTCTTTGACTTGATATGACGTGACGCACGTCGGGCCCGGTGGCGTACTCGAACAGGCGAACGCGGCTTCGGATGGTTAGTCTCGGAAGTGTACACTCGACCAAGACCTACTGAAACGCGGAGCGGAGCTCTCTCAGCCTGTCAGGGTTCGTAGCGATGCGGTGATGGGGAGTGGAATCGCTAGCCCGGCTCAAGCGCGCCGCCGCTTGAGCCAGGGATCACGTCTCTAACATCCCCTTTGAAGCTTTGGTCATCGAGCACGATGGTCAACGACGCAGGTTGGGCGGCGTCAAGCTCACGCCAGGGCGAAGCGACGCCTACCCGTGGTTCTAATTCTAATTCGAATTAGGGGCGATAAGTCCTACACTGACGTCTCGCATGGGGTGCTTTGTGCATTTCCCCCTCCAGCGTCTACCCGAGCCAGCCCAGCTCCTTAAAGTAACGGAGCGTGGCTCTGGGCCGCTGGCATAACTGCTCCAGTAGCTTAGATGGTGAATGAGATGATGGCGATGTAGATGACAAAGCCGATGATAATGCAGAGGCATCATGCAACCCGTTAGCTATTCTAGTGTTTTCCGTGGCCTTGCAGTGCCACAGAACATGCTCTACAGTTTCGTTTTCCTGCAAACAGCCATGACAAAGTGGGCTGTCAGTGGCTCCAAGTTTATACAAGTGACTATTTAAGTTGCAGTGACCAGTCATGAGTCCTACCATAAGTTGGAGGTCTTGCCGCTGCAACCTCAATAGGTCGTTTGTGATGTTTCTATTTAGATTGGGGAAAGCAGCCTTAGAGTGCTTGCAGTCCTCCCTTTTGTTCCACATATTCTGTTGTTCTTTTTCGGTATGACGAAGCAGCAACTCGCGCACTTCCGCCGCTGTTGGCTTACAGTGTTTTGTTGCCTCCTCCCTTACCTGTTTTCTCGTGCCCTCTTTGGCAAGGGTGTCGGCTATGTTGTTGCCTGAACATGATCCGTGACTCTTTGTCCAGCGCACGATTGTTCTGTGTTTGCTTGAAAGAGTTTGAAGTGTCGCATGATACTCAGCGGTAACTCTAGACCTTGTTACAAGTCTTTTGAGTGCGTAGATAGTAGCAGCACTGTCAACCGTGAACACGATGACTTCTTTGGTCTCACTGTTTTCTATAGCTGTCAAAAGCTCATTTAAGGGTACAAGTGCTTTTGAGGCTAGTAATAGGCCCATGGCTTCCGCTTGCAAGGTTGTTGTAGTTTTACTCAGGGCCAGGGACTCTCTGAGCCCAAGTTCCGGCGTAAATAGCCGCAGGCTGTTCCTTCCTTGTTTTTTGCACCATCCGTGTAGACATTCCAAGATGGCACTACATCATTTGACACATTGCTCTCTATGATCAGCTCATACTTTTTGCTGTCTAGATGCGTTTTAGCTATTCTATCTGTTCCACGGTTTGCTTCGGGAATTATTTACCCATGGTTGTCCGGTAGTGTGGCACGATGGTGGCTGGCATCGATGTTGAAGCGGCTGGCACCGGGGGAGAAACTTGACCCCGGCCGCCGAGGCGGGCTCGCGTAGTGGCGAGGCCCGATACGGCCTCGCGTCGCATAAGCGACAGCAGTGGCATGATGGCTGGGTGTCGCGACACTAGGCATCGCGAGTAGGTTGATTGAAGCGCGCCCCGACCGAATACCGAGGCGTGAGTGAGAATTAGTTAATCCTTATTCTTTTGATTGCCGGGGGGTGGGGCGCGGGGGGAAGGGGGCGGTTTGTAAGTGAGAAATTGAAACAAACCAAGCTCCTGTGCACGTTAGAGTAGGACAGGAGACAGCCAACTACATACGCATCCTCAGCGGTAGCGGCGGCGGTGCGTGCGGCGATTCCAAATCGCCGGCGGATTGACCACTGTCAAATCACGAGTGCTTGGCGCACTATAATATAGTAGGTACCGATATAACGATTATTTAGGTGTTTTAAATGATCTATTATGCGGTAACTTTACAAAAAACCTGATGAATTTTTATAAACTTTTAACTCTCATAACTTTTCTCGGACTGAGGGTAGATTTTTTTTGTTTATTAAACGTTGTTTATAACATCTTATTGTACTAAAAAAACAAGGTTTGGTTAATGGCCGCACGAATTTTAAAAGGCGCCAATTTCAGGCATTGGCTTTTGGGCAGTGGAAAGTCCTTAATTTTTTTTAATACGAAACTGCTTTGACCCCATGCGAGTAATCTATATATATAAAAGAAAGTCGTGTTAGTTAGTTAAAAATTATGGTCCAAAAGTTGTAAGTAAAGTTTTATGTATTGTTAAAAAAGTTGTGTCTATGTATCTGCTTAGTGTGATTATTAAACTACGTAACGGAATGGGTAGAGTGCTCAGAGATCTACAGAAAATTTCTTCGAACAGTATACCCAATTGCTGTTAAGTTACAGAAATTCCGTTAGTTATGGAGAACTTCAGAACACTAATATTTTTTTACCATTTAATTAATATTTTAGATAAAATAGTAGTTATTTTTGGGTATAGCTTTAAAAACACAATACCATCAGCTGTATTCAAATTTATAATAAGCGATGCTAACCAGCATCAAGATTTACACAAAATGTTAATTATCTATCGGGAAAATATGTATAAGTATAAATTCTTAATAGAAGCAGTCAAAAGGCTTAGTAAAACTGCGTCAGAACTAGTGACAAATAAGTGATAAAGTAGTCAAAACAACTTGGTGGAAACGCTCACTAAAACTCAGACAAAGTGAGAAGTTAGTATCAAAAGTTCAAGCAAAATCGCAGTCCACATCTAGACTAATTAATGACGTAAGTTAGTTAGTTTTTGGAACAGGAAAATTATTGTCCATTATAAAAGTTAGTCTAGAACCTTTGTTCTTAGCATAATTACCTAGAAAGTATAAAAAAAAATGTAATTATTTCATTATGAATGTTCAATGTCGAGTCTAAAATGAGATAGTTATTATAAAGGTCTTTAGTAATATAAGAAGCCACTTTTAACAAGTAAAACCATTAGACGAAAAATTAGAAAAACTGCTCGATAACCGAAAAATGAGGAAAATGTTTTTGCGTTTCCTGTTTTAATGTGCAACCTACGCATGTGTATTATACCAAGTTTTAGACTCATTTCAACGAAAATAGTATTTACTTAGAATACTTAGGTATATCGATCGTCTAGTCAAGAAATACACCTCGCAGACTTGCTTATACAATACTTTAATATACATAATTATATGCTACCATTACAACCCAATTTTAAGGATTACGCGTTTTCCCTTGTTAGAACTAGATATTACGGAATGTCTTTGTGACAACGCGTTATCCCTGGTCATATTAGAAAGTCAGTTAAAACCTAAATGATCTATGTCGGATTTGTGTTTTGAGACTCCGAGTGGGTTTTGTTATAAGTCCGCTTTAAAAAAACACTCTTGAGTTGTAACTGCAAGACTACTTGGGGTCGGGGTGCTTCAATTCGGATCTGTGACTCATTTCAAACCTAAATTACCCTATAATATTACCCTATAAGCTATTTGATCTTTTAGTAGTTATCATCTTATTATGTATTATAATAGTTTAGGTAAGTTTATGTATTTCATTTAAATTGAGATTTTATTATTATTTCGTACATATTACTTTTTAGTTTTGATTTCTGTTGATTTTAGTTAATTTATTTCATTGTTTGTTTATTCATGCTTACATCCCAATGTCTTCTACCTATAGGTTGACTGGCAGATACTAGATACTGACTAGGGAAAATGCGTAACCCCTAAAATCGAGTTATACCTAACGGTAACATATACAATGTTTATGTAATATGTTTATATTTACTAGATCAAAGTTATTTAACTTAATTACAATTTTGAGCAGAATCAAAGTGAAATTTCAACAGACGTTTCCAATTAAGTTATTCTTCGTTTTCGGTTCCATTCACGAGCTAATTTTAACTTTATTGACTTGTTACTTCAAAGGGTCAGCAATTAATCACTTGATCTATCCAAATTCAAGGTCCAATATAAGTTCAATATAAATTCCGATAGCGATGAACAGAATTTCAAGAATGATTAAGTCTGATTTTGGATATTTCAAGAAGGATTAATTAATATTGGTTAATTGTGAGAAGTTTATAAAGAAGAAGCCGTGGTGACTAAATGGTACAACGCCCGCTATAATATATAAAGAGCTCGGAGATTGAAATCCTCGTTGTGTGGTTATGAATTCTTTACAATTTATGCATGTATTTTAAGACCACTGGTGAATGAAATGAATATTTTACCTGCGAGAATTCATCAACCCGAAACTAAACTCGCGTAGAAAATATAGCCCATACGGCCTTTGAAGGTAGACATATGTTCAACACTGTATCATTACAGGCTGGTACAGAACAGTACGAGATGTATTATCACTTCTCAAATTAAAGTGACAGAGAAGACTCGTAGGTATATAATATTTAATTATTTATTATGCAAAATAACTTATTTCTAAAAACTTACACCTATTTTACAATTTAAGTATGATGGAGATTTTTTTTTTATTTAATCAGTAGGTGTGCACTGGAACCCACACTAGGGTGGCCTGTGTCGTGGGCTCCAGGCTCTTCCACGAATGTATTATTTTCACAAGTTAAAGATGACAGATAAAGATGATAATGAAACGAAATCTTAGATAACTCTTTTTTTTTGTATATAAACTACCTACACTACTACTACATAGAAAGAAATTGGATCATCCATCCATTTGATTTTTATTAAAAAAAAAAGAAAAAAAAATCTTATTCCTACAAAATAATACTAATTGTTCTATCCTCAAAGTCCAAGTTAATGCAGTGAACCAACTCATGTATCAACACCTTTGTTGAGCTTTATATGTGACAGTGCCTATCGACTCAGGTATAAATAACTGCGCGTGTGTTTGTTTTAATTTGTGGCAATAGGAATGCAGCAAGGTGGAGGGAGCCCGTAGAAATACTAGTTGACGGAACTGTATACTTTTCAATTCGAGTCCAAGTAGATTCGTTGTTCTGGTTGTTTCATGAAAAAGTAACAAAGAAACTGAGAACCTAATGTACCAACAAACACACTTTTGAATATGATATTAGTGCGGGTGGTGACTCCTAAGACTAATAAGACGAGGATTATAAAATAAGTAAGTTCGTATAGGCCGGGTGGCTGGCCCTGGTGTCAGAGTTTATAAACCTCCTGAAGGCCTCTGACATGGCTAGACGGTTATAACAATCGGGCCTAACCTACAAAGGCATGATTACTGGGTAAAAAAATCATCATCGTAATTAGTCCCTGGGTTAGATTATCAAAAAATATTGGACACGATTTTTTCTTTTGTTAATCAAACAACAAATATCAAAAATAAACCTTGTCAAAGTTTGGGAGTCTCTTGCAGAAGTCTATACATTTGTCTGGCACTTGTGACGTCACTCAGACACTTTTGAAAAATACGTGTCTAATATTTTTTGATAATTGATCTCATGGAATAATAATATTTTTTTTGTCATCATGCCTATTAACGTGTCATCCGGGCCACCACGCGGTAGCGCACTGTTGAAAATGCCACCCGCGGTCACCCATCCGAACACTGGCCGTACTGGACGTTGCGCGTTGCTTAAGACGACGCATCGGGCCGAGAAACACGAAAACGAGTACTTTTGAATGCGCGATGTGAGAGGCCGAATGATATTAATTCAAATTTAAAAATATAGTAGATAAATAAAGGAAAATCTTGAAAAATTTAATGAACCGGACAAAATTTTGAAAAGTAACCTTTATTAAAAAAGTGGCTTTATTAAAAAAAACTTACAAATTTCTCACCAAAAAAAAGTTTAATAATTCGAATGCTCAGAATTATCAGCGACAACACCCCATTATTTTTTACGAATATAATAGCCAGATCACTTTTCTATTTAACAGACCGAGAAGTTATTTTTTTTAATGTTTTTAATGTGTACATTATAAGTAATTAATTAAAAACTCACTGCCGCCCGCCGCTCTAGCGCGATCCTGTCGAGCGCGACCGTGTAAAATTTGTCCGAGTGAAGGGGCGCGGTACTCGATTTTTGAAAAACAATAGTTCGTCAATGCGTCACCTTAACTTCGATGATCGCTTATGAGCACCCAGTCAAACTACACTATGATACTACTGACTATAAAATATGAGAATAATATCAAAGCTTCCGTTTTCAAACATTTTATGGATAATAAAATAAATCTTCGAATTATGTCGCCTCTAATTATGCTAAAACCAAACACAAAACTTAGTAAAAGGTAGAAGCACATTTCAACAACTTCGCCACATTCCCAAGTTTGCACGAAATCTTACACCTTAATGTCTTTTATGAAGTACTTGGAAAAGTTTTTGGGACCGATCACACCGCGCAACTTTTTGGGACACATCAAAATGAGGATTTCTGAACGGAACGGAAGAGTTTCCCGTGGAATGACTCTGGCAACTCTGGCAGCTTGGCTGAACTTGTGCAGTGACATAGAAGAAGAGTATGAGAAGGAAATCTTAAGGCGCCATAGTCTTAGCGTAATTTTTCATATCAGCGGGTGAAGACCGATACGCCCACGGTTTCGCCCGATTTTTGCATTTAAAAAATGAATATAAAATTGATATTACCACTTTTTCTTAAATTTTATGGATGAAAGCTATAGTTAAATCCATGTGCATAAATAACAGATTTAAAAAAAATTGTAAACGTGTAGAAAAATGCCCAAAAATGCAATAAAGTTTCTTAGATATCATGAATTCGTTCTAATAAGCGGTATCTTCACATTTAATTTCTATCGAGCGAAGTTTTTTGAATTATGTTTCGAGTTATTGAATTCTCTACCGTATAGTTTTGAGAATATTGTGTATTTTATTTTTATTCGACAACTTCAAGGTTTGATGGAGAAAAGTCAGTTTAACTAGGGCTCTATACAGGTATTTTGAGATTGGATTAAGTAGATATTACGGACTAGCTATGGTATTACGTATAGCTAGCTATTGCAGCAAATGCAGGGGCTTTCTAAACTTATCTTCCATACAATAATTTATTCTACCTATTCTCAATCCAATATAAAGTTTTCATCATTTCATTTCTCATTTTTATCATTTTTCAATATTGATATTACACCCATAGTAAAAGTTGATCGTAATGATAAGCATAGGGATAAACCAGAATATGAACTTAATACCCTTAGCACATTCTTGACTCTAAAATACACTTATCTAACATACTTTTAAAGAGCAATTGTTCGTATTTTGCTATTTTGTTTTTACGAATCCCAATTGGAGAATGATTTTCAAGAAATTGCATATTAAAATTTATATGAACACCGGATACAACTCACGATTATTTGAACGGTCGAGCCGCTATGCGTCCGACCGGCTTCAGAGTAGTTAGCACTGACCCGTGCGCGGGCGTCCGTTGTCGGGGGCGCGCGTATTCCCTGAAGAAAGAGTACTAACTACTCTGAAACCGGTCGGACGCATAGCGGCTCGACCGCTCAAATAATCGTGAGTTGTATCCGGTGTTCATATAAATTTTAATAATGAATCCTCACGCTAGTTTTAATGAAGAAATTGCATATTTGGTAAATTTATTTTTATAACTGGTATTTTCCAGAAAACCAGAATCTCGACGTATATATTTTTAACGAGAGAAGTTTGGCTGTTCCTTCGTTAATAATTTGTTCTAGATTCCCTACTATCTCAGCTGTGGCGCCCGGACAGAAACCCCTAGAAAGTGTCGTAACGAGAGAACTTGCGCTAATTAATAGCAAGCCCGGGCGAAGCCGCGGGCCAGATTAGTCTTCTGAAAATGCAGCTGCTCGTGTGCTTTTAATTAGAGAAATTGGTTATATTAGACAGAAATATTGCACCATCGTCATAATGCCATTCTTTGGAAGGTATTGTTGAGCAGAAGCTTAACATACCTAGTTTGAGACATATTCTAAAGATTTCGTGTCTATTCAGGGTTATTTCTGATCAATTTGCAACTAACATTTTGTTTTGTGACTTTTGTCAAAACTTAAAAAAATCAGCTGGTCCAACATTTTGTCGAAGGTGAACGATATTTTTCTATGGAACGACACCTTTTTTTTAAGATTTGATATAGGTAAGTCGTTGAACAAAAGTTGTTAGTTATGATGTACAGAATAAGCCCCTAAAAGTATGCTAATTGATTAGAAATAACCCTGTATACTTATTTTAAAACGTAATGCGTTGGCACATTAAAGTTTAATAGATATACTTATGTTAAGCTTACAAAGGAGCGTAAAATTAAAAAAAAAAACAAAATTCCGTGACAATACGGTTCTAAATTTATCTAGATACTTATATTATTAGCTTTCATACAAAAATACTGCGTTTGTTTTGTTATGGTGCTACAGACAAATTTAAGTTAACAAATTTTAAGCCTGTAATTGCCCACTGATGAGCATAGGTCTCTCCTTTTTGTACGCCCATCATCTCAATCCTGTTATTCAGTGCCAATCTCGTCGGGATTGGACTCGAGATTCTGACAATATCGTTTACCCAAAGAACAAACGAAACTTGGGGAGTCCATGCATCAACGCTCCAAGATTGGTTCGTTGTGCGTTCCACCAAACAAAGATTGGCCACCAATTTGTTAACGTTTTGTCCACCTGCCATCACTCTGTTTAACAACGTATCCTGCCCAACTCCATTTAAGTTTCGTGATTGTCCGATGAACATCGTGCATCGGAGCACGACGACGGATTTCGATCTTGTAGTTTGATACCTATCATGTAATTTTCTATTAATAACAATATTGATATAATTAATCTATCTATCTATCAGCCGTAGGATATCCATTGCTGGACATAGGCCTACCCTATGGATTTCCAATAAGGCCGGTTGGAAGCGGCCTGCACCCAGGGCGTTCCTGCGATTTTTATTATATCGTCAGTCCACCTAGCCGGTGGACGTCCTACGCTGCGCTTGCTGGTTCGTAGTCTCCATTCGAGAACTTTCCGGCTCCATCGGCCATCCGTTATTCGAACAATGTGCCCTACCCATTGCCATTTTAATTTGCTAATCCGCTGGGTTATGTCGGTAACTTTGGTTCGTCTGCGGATCTCCTCATTTCTGATTCGATCCCGAAGAGAGACACCGAGCATAGCCCTCTCCATAGCGCGTTGGGCTATCTTGAGCTTAGTCATTAGGCGCACATTAAAAGACCACGTTTCAGTTCCATATGTCATCACTGGCAACACACAACTATCAAAAACTCTCGTCTTACAAAAATAATATCTGTGTGTATTTATTAAACTACAACAAATTACAACATTCACTAGCTAAAATTAAGTACGTAATCAAACTACCGCTAGATATACTTGCAAACAAAACAATAAACCAAAAATGTCTTTGACGATCTTTCAAAAATCCTGTTTGTCCTAAAGAACTCTAGAATCAGTATGTTTTTTCATTGTTTTAACAAGTTAGGCATCACCGGTACAAAGTCTAATTAAAAAAGTTTGAGTCAGGGCCATATTTCCATATTTTCAAATTGAAAATATGGCCGCTAAACGCGATCTACTTGAAAATATTGTAATTTTGTTTGCTTTTTACGTGATCGTATTCAGTTAGGTCATATTTTATACGAAATTTTGTTTGTTAGCGAAATAATTTAACAATGTTAAAGGGTGAGTATTGACTTAACATTTCTCTTGATGAGAAGTTGAGCCAAGCAGTTGCGTCACGGGGGATGGACGTGTTAGATGACTCGCTTTTAGAAGCAGCTGCCTACAATATAAATTTCTAATCAATTAACATCCTTTTAGGGGCTTATTCTGTACATCAAAATTAACAAAAAAAAATCAGCTGTTCTATACATTTCGTCGCGGGTGAACGATATTTTTCTATGGAACACCCAATTTTTTTTTAATTTTGATAAAAGTCGCAGAGTAGAAGTTGTTAGTTTTGATGTATAGAATAAGCCCCTAAAAGGATGCTAATTGATTAGAGATAACCCTGTATGTTACATACATGTTCCCTTACGATTATGGTTTCTTGATCGATGAGGATGTGCATAAAATATAAGTTACATAGAAGGCCAGGGTCAACGAGCTTTCCGGATTAAACTACAAGATCGAGTTTGAAAGCATCTACCATCGTCGTCGTCCATCGTTGTACTTAGGTGCATAGTGTTCATTAAACAATTACGAAACTAAAATGTAATTGGGTAAGAATAAGACAGGCGTCATAACAAAACAAATTCATTAGATATATAAAAGTATAATCACACCTAATGATGCAAATCATTTTAGTCATATCAAGTCGATAGTAGTGCAATTTACCTACATTGAAATACTTACGTATTTTCTATAGTCTGTTTATCTATTATATAAAAGGCTTCCCTGAGTGACTGACTGACAGACAGCCTACAGCCCAAACCGCTCAAGATATACATTTGAAATTTGGAACATAGGTACATTTAACGACGTAATGGAGCACTAAGGACGAAAACTTTAAACTTTCGACCTCTAACGGGGTAAAACGGGCTCTTTTCATTTGTATGTAACTTTTTATTCCGTGTACCGATTGTCTTGAAACTTTGTATGCATATTGTTTAGGCAAAATAAAAAATACGTTTGTTCCTGTTTTTCATAATTTTACTTTTTTAAGTGGTCAAATAAGGTCCCAAAGTTGGTGAAAAAAGCGTCAATTACATCCAACCAGCTGAACGGTTATGATTTAAATTTGGTATGAAGGAAGCACACAGTATGTTTCAATACAGGAACTAATAATATCTAGGAAAATCTATAGGGTTCCATTGGGATAGCCAACATTAATCAGTTTAGTCTAAAGCTCAAACCGCTGAAGATATAAACTTGAAATTTGGAATATACGTACATCGTATGACATAATGAAGCACTAAGGATGAACATTTTGAAAAATCGACCTCTTAGGGGGTAAAACGGGCCCTTTTCGTTTGCATGTAACTTTTAATTCTCTGTAGCGATTGACATGAAACTTTGTACAGATGCTTTTGAGACTAAATAAAAAATATGGTTGTTTCTTGTTATTCCGAATTTTCTTTAAAAATTTTCCTTTGGGGGTCAGATACGTCCCTAAGTTGGTGAGAAAAGCATCGATTACAGCCAACGAGCTGAACGGTTACAAATTAAAACGTGTATGTAGGAAGCACACAACATGGTTCCATACTGGAACTATTATTATCCCGGAAATTCTACAGGTTTCTTAAGGATAGCTAAAAGCTATATGGGTCAGGCCGTAGATTTTGCCACAAATAGCGAAAAGATTGCGCATAATTCTTCGCTATCCTGTCGCGAACAATGGCGAACGATAATGATGAACAATTCTTAGGATGGTGATACACATATGATATTATTTGCAAATGATTACCTCTGAGGTTCGTGTCCCGTGACTACTTACTAAGTGATCTTAGAGGGTTAGTTGCATAGTTTGAAATGCTCAGAATATTATCTTCTTATAATATTTCATAATTAATTACTTTGACCGGCACTTTCAGGTTTAGTCCATAATGAATGATGTCCTTTATACTTTCGAAATCTATAGTCTAAGATCCGACCGCGTGATTTATACGTTCATATGTTTGATTAATAAAATATAATTTTTATCGATATTTATAACTAAACCAATGCAGATCCGCAAAGGTGGCCATCCAAATTTGGCCGCAATTAATTTTAATTAAAATGTAATTAATTATTTATTTTTGAACAATTACGTTCACTTGTAATTGTTAAAAAATATATTTCATTAGAAAGAAATATACCTGAGATACCGAGAAAGTTCAAGGTGCCATCCCTCACTTGGCCGCAACCTAATGTCAGCCAGGTGTAAACAGGTATAATTTCGTTAAATATATACGTTCATAATGTATTATCATGTTATACATACCAAATTGAAGATTAATTCTTTCCCTACATGATGAGATATAGGTGCCTATGCAAAAATGCCCGCAAATAGTGACTGCCAACGATTAAAGATAAATAAAAGCGAGAGAAACTTAAGATAAACACCCCATGTCGAATAAAGATAGAGCATCCCAGCTGCTTGTCGTTTTTATGCTACTGCGCATGCGTCCATAGATAAGGTGCTCAACTAGTAGCTCGCGTATTTGCTTGGAGTTTAAAATACTCCAAAAATTGAGCAGTAAAAATAATATGTCATAATAATTAATCTACCAAACTAGTGTTTTCAATATTTTTTTAATTATATTCAACTAAAACAATATTTTTTAACTGTGAAACGTCATTTAAAATATAAAATTTATCTTTTAAATAAATTTTGTTTTATTACAATTTTTAACAATATTAAGTTTCGTTTATTTTTGTGACGTCGAAACAATATCATTAAAAAACACTTTTTAAATGATACATCACTAAAGTTAAGCACTTCTTGCTTTTCATTACACAACAAAAAACACTTCTTCATTTTATTCTTACGTTTTAATAACGTTAAGAATGAAATATATCAATATTAATATTAACAAAGTTTTATAATTTTGGACTTGAAAAAAAACAACGTGGCGCATAAGACTGTCAAAAACATATGATTGCAATATTCAGTACGGTATTTAGTTGAGCACCTTGCCTATGGACGCATGCGCAGTAGCATAAAAACGACAAGCAGCTGGGATGCTCTATCTTTATTCGACATGGGGTGTTTATCTTAAGTTTCTCTCGCTTTTATTTATCTTTAATCGTTGGCAGTCACTATTTGCGGGCATTTTTGCATAGGCACCTATATCTCATCATGTAGGGAAAGAATTAATCTTCAATTTGGTATGTATAACATGATAATACATTATGAACGTATATATTTAACGAAATTATACCTGTTTACACCTGGCTGACATTAGGTTGCGGCCAAGTGAGGGATGGCACCTTGAACTTTCTCGGTATCTCAGGTATATTTCTTTCTAATGAAATATATTTTTCAACAATTACAAGTGAACGTAATTGTTCAAAAATAAATAATTAATTACATTTTAATTAAAATTAATTGCGGCCAAATTTGGATGGCCACCTTTGCGGATCTGCATTGGTTTAGTTATAAATATCGATAAAAATTATATTTTATTAATCAAACATATGAACGTATAAATCACGCGGTCGGATCTCGTACTACTACTGTTTGGACGACTACTAGTGAGTTAATATTATAATTATTAGTCTCGCGGAGATATATGGTAATTTAAATAAATGTTACACGTAGGTACTATTTATTGAAAGTTACAAAAACGAACATTATACCTACCTATTTTGTTTTTCTTTCAGTACTGACTTTTGATCTCATTCAAGTTTTGCAAAACATGTCAACAGTAAAAAATAACTGCACCTAGTGTGTACTCAGTATTATTTGTGGTGAAGAATAGTTAATAGCGAAGAAATAGCGAACGACCTGTTTTCATAGCGAATGTGGTAGCGAAAATCGATCATAACTCAATAAATAAGACATATTATCATGCCACCTTAACGTTGGAAGATCACGTACAACTTACTTAATCGTGCACAAAAAGAATGATAGATTCTAAATAAAAACTTTTCATTTATTCTCAAAAAATTCACTTCGTAAAACACGTGACACTTTCTACTTCGCACGGGTTTTGACAGCGAACTGATAAAACTGTAGCCACTACGAGCTTTATGATTAAAGAGTACATTACTTAGGTGTTGTCGCGACTTAATTTAAATCTCACTGTGCTTCTAGAATAATAAAACGAGAAGATAATGATTGCGAAATAAAAATATCGTAAATAATCAGTTTTCGAAAGTTTTTAATAAATCTGCGTTTTGTTATGATTTTTTCTTAAACAACACGTAAAGATATTAAAACCGTGGATAATTGACTATAATTTTATAACGTCAAATCAAACGGATTATCAAAAAGTGTTATAGTTTTTATTTTATCGATGTGCAAAGTTCACTCCCACCGAAGCGGATTTGCGTTTTTTATGAAAATTTAGTCAGTTTTCGCAGATAAACATCCTATAACTTTTACAATTTATGAATTGATTCCATTATTTTTACTGGCCGCTATTAACCGATCCTTACGACACACGATAACGATATTTAGAAACAAATCAAAAGTAATTTACTATAAGAAAAAAGAGGCGGAGAGTTAGGGGACCTAAAAAGTGGCAAAATCTACGGCCTGACCCATATTATAAAGCTAAAATAAAATGGGTAAATTAATTCTAACGAAATTTGGTACGAAGCTAGACAATAACACAAATCACCACTTAGGGTACTGTTATCCCGGAAAATTTGAGTTGGTCCTTCGGGACATCAATTTCTTTAAAAAAATGCCAATAGCCTTAAAGTTCGGGTCAATATACGTACTTTGCTATGGGATCGACCTTGAAAAGCGAAAATTACCTAACTATTCCATACATTTTGACGCGAGTAAAAACTTTTTGTGTTAGACAGCTGATTTTATTTACAATACGAGATTTTGGGGTTAGTACTATATTAAAACGTTAAATTGTAGGTCCCGGTTGTTTTAACCGCTTAGCCATGTCAGAGGCCTTCAGGCGGCCTAAAAACTCTGACACCAGGGCTAGCCACCCGGCCTATACGAACTTACTTACTTACTATATTAAAAGTTAGTCTCATGTGAGGATTATAATAGCATCCTAAAACATGCCTGTCGTCTAGATATACACTATGTGTTTCTCAAATAAAATAAAATATACCTATTTGTGTGCCATTTTTTTAATGCCTGGGATCAAACAACGTCTAAAAGTCCTACAAGTGTTTCGATTACTTTTGACTAGGTGAACGGTTTTGGATGAGATTGTCATATATCTCAGGAAAAATGAGTTCAGAATAATCGAAATTAAATTTCTAATGACTGAAACATGTCAAATGCCTGTACCGGCCTAACTAAACGTAGGCCTACCCGCGAATGGTGATTAGGCCATATCCATCACGCCGGCCGAGCATGTGTTGCTGAATCAAAATACGACATTGATATTTCTCTACTGACGTACCTTTTCAGGTTACCTAATGTTTGCCATCAATGAAAAGCCAGTAGTGTAAAATATTCCACACATACTCATACATTTATTATTATTACTGAATGAATTTCAAAAATTCAGCAATTTATCATCCAAAAATTAACGTGCTCCCTTATAAACAAGTAAATTAAATAAGCAAATACTGAGACAACACGCAGGCCAATGCGTGGGCTATTATCATTTTAGGCACCAAATACTGAGACAATATAGGCTGTAGGCATTATTTATGTACTTGCAAATAATACGACAATAAGTTCAATTATGAAAGCGCCATCGTAAATGTAATAGCAACGTAAAAAGTGTTATCTCTATCGAGTGCCTAAAGTGAAAAAGAAACAAAAATAATTATACTAATTAGCTTATATAATTACGATGGCGCTTTCATAATTGGGCCTAATTCAGGGTTAACCACGAGCTATTATTATTTTAAGTAAGTGCCAAGATAACGCGGGCCGAATTGTGGGTTATAAGACATTACGAAAACAACGCGGGTCAGACCGTGGGCTATTTATCATTGCAAGTAATACAACAACGCAGGCTAATGGCAGGCTATTACAATTTTAAGGAAGTATTAAGACAACGCGGGCGAGTCCGCGAACTATTAGATTTTATTTTAAGCAAGTGTCAAGATAACGCGGGTCGAACCGCGGGCTATTTTCATTTTAAGCAAGTGCTTATGTACTAAGACAACGCGGGCGAAGCCGCGGGTTTTAAGCTAGTTTACTAATATAAATACTATCAATCTTAACTCTGCGCTTTGTCAAGCAAAATCATTTTAGTAATTAGCTAAGTGTATAATCTAAGTGTTTTTCATTTGAGATTAATAAATATTCTGAATCATAAACAGAAACAAAGTTAAGCAATACGTGTATATAGTTATAATATCTATCTGGTGTATATTTGGCTCAACGTATAAGCATTGCTATTCAGCGTGGCAATGGTGTCAGCATGCTGGGCACGCTGCATGTCATGTAGTAGTTTTTGTAGTATTAGATTATGTAAGTCTTATATTTAGTGGTAGTTAATAAAGGTACTTGCCCTATAAAAAAGATATAATTTGATCTCATATATCTAAGTATCCTCTCCTCCCCCAACGAATATAAAGAGATTTTCCCCAATTGTTTCATCCGTAAAACCAAAGTTATTAATCTTGTGGACTGATTAAAACTGGCAATAAATCAGAGCCGTACAACTGTGCGCGAAACATCTTGCAATAAACGTATCAGAGGGGAAACTCGCGCGTTTCCGCCCGCACAGCTTCCGGACCAACTTCGGGGGAAAATAAAACAAAAAAAAGATCGACTTTTAGGGAAATAAGTATCTAGTCATGAAGACCGTGTATCTTCACAGATTTAATTAATATAATAGAACGATACATTCATCCTTCCATCCATCAGATATAGGACGTCCACTGCTGGACATAGTAGGCCTCCCTCATTGATCTCCAATAAGACCGGTTGGAAGCCGCTTGCATCCAGCGCGATCCTTCGGTCTTGATGAGATCATTAATCCACCTCGTAGGTGGACGTCCTACGCTGCGCTTGCCGATTCGTGGTCTCCACTGGAGAACTTTTTGACCTTTCAGTCTTCCGATATATGTGTCCTGCACACTACCACTTCAACTTGCCTATCCGCTGCGCTATGAACGATACATTGAATTACAAATATATTGATCACAAATTCACAACGCAGGAGTAAAGGCTGGTGGGGTTGAAAAGTTCTCGAGTGGAGACCACGTAGCGGCTTATTCAGCATATAGTAGAACGTCCACACATACACACATCACCATTTTACACTTGTCTTATTGGAGATCTGTAGATGAGGCCTATTTTCAACAGTGGATGTCTTACGGCTGCCTTCGTAATGAGAATGGAACCGTTTCATAGCTGGCAGCGTTCGTAGCGTAGTTTGACTAGGTGTTTGTCAGCGATCACCGAAATTAAGCAACGTTCCGCGCGGTCAGTATTTGGATGGGTGACCGCGGGTGGCATTTTCCAACTGAGCGCTACCGTGGCTCGGATGACACGTTAAATTGTAGGTCCCGGTTGTTTTAGCCATTTAGCCATGTCAGAGGCTTTCAGGCGGCCTAAAAACTCTGACTCCAGGGCTAGCCACCCGACCTATACGAATTTACTTTCTTACTATAGCTGAATAATCGTTAAGCTATCTCCACATCTCAATTTACCAGCTACAAGTCGCTCAAATTAAAATTAGTGCTGTCATTTTGTAGTCACAATGCTGTGAAAAGTCTTTTACACAGCTTCCAGCCATTTCTTTGACGATGTTTTACCTACGATGCTACGATGATATAGTAGCAGGTATTAGAAATATTACCTACGTGGTATCACGCCAATCATTTCACAACAAACAAAATCCCCAATAAACAAATTATGAAGATATCTGTTCAAAAATAGTAAATGAGAAAAGTTTTTACAACTTTTCGAATCAGCATAATCATATTAGATTTGCGAGTGTTTTTAACGTCGAGTCAGGGCTTCTTCCTTAAGATTCCAAATCTATGTTTTATCGCTTTAACCCAGTAAGGAGGCCGGCAGTTACAAAGAAAACTCTTTTTGTCCGTGAGTTACGACTGTTCACCCATCTCCAACTTTATAGCCATTTGTCAAACTGATATTCGCTTGCATCGGTTGTTTTAGGAGTTTCGAATATTGACATAACTGCACCTAGTTCTTCGAACAGTAAGACCTAGTGACAAATCTCTTTAATCGAGTTGAATTGAAATATGTATACAATATACATTCATAAGCCCATATCTCGTTTCGGTTTTGACCGATCTGGTATCAACCGAAAGAGGTACTCAATTCGACGCGTATGTAAATATATTTTTTATGAATAACCACGCATAACTTTTTCTTAGTAGTCCGATTTCAATAATTCTTTTTTTATTAGAAAGAGTATACTTCGAAATTGGTCCAAATTAAATTTTATCGAAATTGGCTGAGCCATTTTTGATAAATCAACAATAATGTGAAAAATGCTACATCGATCCGTGCGAAATATTCGCGAATTCCGTACACGGGTGAATGGGTCATGCTATTTTTTGCAAAAAATAATTATGCAAGCATTTATTTAACTTGCAATGGATGTATGTTACTATGTATACCTATGTAAGTTTGGGTGGAAACTTGCTAGTTAAATTTGACCTGATTCCCGGTTTCCAATTGAGCTGAAATTTTTCACACACATGTATATCGCATGACAATTCAATAATATGGCACCATGGAGCAGATCTGATCATGGAGTCGAATGGTGGCCTTAGGAACTCATGTACTAAACAAGAGAGACCCGTCGTGTTTGGGCTCGTTTTACTCGTCTTGGCTAGCACTCTGCTTCTTCATGATATCCAGAATTTTAAGAACTTGTATTTATAAAGATATTTTTTTTTAAATAATTTATTCACTACCCTTGGTTAGAATTTAGATATTAAAATCTGACCAATTATTATTAAAATCAGTTGATAAATAGGGCCACAGCAAATTTCCTCCCTATTTAAGAAAAAAACTTAATCCTACTATAATATTATAAACGTGAAAGTTTGTGAGGATGGATGGATGTTTGTTACTCTTTCACGCAAAAACTACTGAACGGATTGAGATGAAACTTTGCAATAATATAGCTTATTTATCAGAATAACACATAGGCTATAAATTATAATGATATATTGCGTATGCGGGCGAAGCCGCGGGTAAAAACTAGTACTTAAATAAAAATAAAACTAAAAAATTATGTCATGATGGTTATTTCTACTGAAATCAACATTATTTCATAAATATTGAGTTTATTCATACTTAATACTTCGCTAAGTGCGAAAACATAAATTTTAATAAATTTAACAGTAGATAAGAACATTTTATCTGAAAGTTCTAATTTATTCACAAGCTTGTAATACAAGAGTATCTTCTACTCTACATCAAACTGTAACTATCAAAATACACGAATAGTCGAGGATCCCGCGCGGCAAAAACGCAGTATGCTCGAGCGTCGTGGAAACTAATTTTGCAGAATAAATATTATAGAAATCAAGCAAACATTTTATCCATAGGTAAAAGTTTTGAATTGTCTGTCAAAAGCAGTTAGTTTCTTATTTATGATAGATAGGATATCAAAATAAATCATATATCTGACGGAGTGAGACAGCATAGCTGGTTTTAGTTGAAAGCAATAGTGATGATTTTAATGCGGGTATCACCCGAATGGGGTCGCACGTGGCAATACTGCATGCTTGTGTCGGAATGAAATGACTTTGACAGATGACCGAAAAACGTCATGCCATTCCGAGCGCAAGGCGGATTGCACCCGTGCAAATCCATTGACTTTGAAATCTGTTTTCATCCTCGATGATTGTTGTTAAATTAATTACCAAGTGATACTAGGTCAATAAAATCACCCGTTGCAGTAGTACAGAGTGTTTATTTTGGTGAGATGGACAACTGGACAACTGGAGACCGCCGGCCAGCTGTACTAATGAATGACCCACAAATATCGATGGCGGGTGATTGAGACGATCACTCTCAGACCCCGACATATCTATCTAAAAATTGTAGCAGTCTTTTCTTATTTTAATTTTATTCCCAGCTCAAGTAAAGAAGGTCAAAGTATCCTAATATTGTACTACATCGGTCTTTTAGTAGGCAGTCCACTGCTTGTAGACCCCTGAAAAACGATTAGACCATACCCATTACTATGGACGTACGTATACAGATTACCCGACAATGTTTTTAGGGTTCCGTACGTCAAACAGAAAAAACGGAACCCTTATAGGATCACTTTGTTGTCCGTCTGTCCGTCTGTGTGTTTGTCAAGACTCTTTATCTCGGGAACGCGTAAAGATATCGAGTTTAAATTTAAACCGTATTCGTATATCTATGGTTTCTTGCAGTTGTGTAAAAGAAACTCTTTTCAGTTATCGTTTAAATAAGTTAGAGCCTTTTATGTCGTAAAAAACCGCATATTTCGACACTCATAAAATCAAAACCTACAGGGTACTTCCCGTTGACATAGAGCTATAAAATTTGTTTTTCAGAGTACACATATAGGAATGAATCTGAAAACTGTATATTTTTATTTAAATCATAAAAAATAGGGCCTCAAAATTCACAAAATATGGGTTCAAAATTTAAAGTGAGTAAATCGAATCGTATCATGTAAGGTATCATATAAAAGAACTTAATTAGCACATGCTAAAACAGGATTTAAATTATTTTAACAACGTGTAATTTTCGATGTATGACGAGAAAAGTGAAAAAAAAAACTATTTTGTCGATGGTTATAATATAGAAGAGATTTTAACAACTTACTTCCCAATTTTGTGAAATTTTCTGGATTTGTACGGAACTCTCGGTGTGCGAGCCTGACTCGCGCTTGTCCGGTTTTTCTTCATATTCATGTGTACATACAACCATAAAATTAAAAAATAAGGATTCGTACGTGATTGGGCTTAAGCCCTCGCTTTAAGCGTATCAGGATTCAGTTTTTCATTGGTGCTTACATCTTCAAAGTTAGCAGAAATGTCCAAATATGTCCAAATATTTTTCCTCTGGCTCCATTACTATTTATAAGTGTAGCATTAAAAATTGAAACTCTCAACTATGAATTTGCAAGTCTGCGACAGGTCCTTTCAAAGTCGCAAAGAACTAAATAGTGATTTAACTTTGGCGATAAATAAGATGTTATCGCCGTAAAGAAAAGATTTATCCTATCACGTCTCGCTAGACAGTATTAGAAAGATATTAAACTACAGAAATTTTACTAACAACTCGTGCATTCAAATTGTTGTTGTTAAGTTGTTACAACTCTAATTTGTTGCTTGAAAGTAACTAGGACCTTCAAAATAGTTAATTGTGTACAGTCGAAATATATCTTAGTTTGAACAGGTTCAAAAATTAAGGGTAATTAATGGATGGTATAAAACAAGCAGTCTACAGGAAATATTCAAACAATTTTGATTTGTCTCCGGATTTAAAACCATAGTTATAAACACGCAGTACGTAAGTACCTACTTCTTTTGAACCACTGCGTACATATTCCTGAATATCAATCCACTTAATAATAATGCCTGTCGGCCAGTTCTGCAATCGCTTAAAATTATAAGTTGTTGTGCACATTATGTTAAAGGCTTCGAGCAAATATCTATGAAGTCACAGACGTGCAAAAATGTGTCCGAGCCTAAACCCTGCCCAAGCTACGTAGTGGGCAGGCTTTTTAGTAAGTCGTAAGGCGATTGCAAGCCGACTACAACGCCGCGCGATGACAAAGTGCTCGGTTACAAACACTAATTAGGTGACATAACGTGGAGATTCGAGGAAACGGGTTATTGAGAATTATTTAATGTAAATATATAAGTGTTTATTTTAATAGAGATCGCAGACCATCGAGGACGAGCAGTCGAGCGAGACTGCCTCACGAGCGCCGGGCGGACGGCTTAAATAGAGCGCCGAGCGGCGGGCGGTGCACTTTAATTATTTTTTTGCATTTTTTGTCATTAATCGAAAATTACGCATCGTAAAAATAAGAAAAAACTTGTTTTAGCATGTTCCAATAAAGCTCTTTCATATGATACCCCACATGATACGACCAACTCACTTTAAAACTTGGACCCTCATTTCTAGAATTCAAGCCCTATTTTTTGTGTTTTAATTAAAAATGTGCAGTTTTCAGATTTATTTCTATATGTGTACTCTAAGACAATGTTGTTTGCCAAATTTCATAGTTCTAAGTCAACGGGAAGTGTACCTTGTAGGTTTTGATTTTTGTGAGTGTCGAAATATGCAGTTTTTTACGACATAAACGGATCTTACTTTTTTCTACGACAACTGAGAAGTATGATTTTGTCACAACAGCAAGAGATCATAGATATACGTATATGGTTTAAATTTCAACTGGTTAACTTCACACGTTCTCGAGATAAAAAGGTCTTGACATACACACAGACGGACAGACGGATAGACGGACAACAAAGTGATCCAATAAGGGTTCCGTTTTTTTCCTTTTGAGATACGGAACCCTAAAAAAAACCTTAGTATAATATTTTACCGAATGCTTAAAACGAATTTTTACACCTTCAAGGTTTACGTAATCTTGTGTAAAATCTTTCCAAAGTGAGTGAATTATGGTTAGTTATTATCTCGGTAGAGCTGAGCCCAGTTATTAGCCTGTCAACGTACCGGCCTTTGAGTTTTCTATATTACGATAACTATAGGTTTACTCTACTTTGAACTAGTTTGAGTAATATTTTAGGCTTACCTAGAATATTCAATTAAACTTATACCGGTACTACACTACATATATTTACTTGGTATTTTTTTGTTTACTACATATTGGGAAGCAAAATCGTCAAGGCCGATCGCGCCTCTCTATTGCTTGTTCCGCTCTCGCTTGCATGATCGGCTCAGACTTGACGGAACGTCTTATCACGCGAAACCTACTTCAAAATGCTACTACTACTCGAATAGAGACCACGTACCGTATTTTTTTTGCTTTTTGCGGTTGGGTTTTAACGTGATAACGTTCATCAGTTCTTACTCTTTCGTGATATGTGCCCTGCCTGCCAGCTGCCATTTTAACTTGCCAATCTGCTGGGCTATGTCGGTAACTTTGGTTATTTTCTTAGATAAAGCCTCATTCTGATTCCATTTCACAGAGAGACTCTGAGCATAGCCCTAACCATAGCTCGTTGGGCTACTTGGAGCTTACTAAAAGGCCCATAGTAGGTACTCTTATATGGGCCTTATTATTATAACACGTTTCTATGCCATAATTATACAGTGAGTAAATAATAATTAATTGACTGAAGCGTACGTGAGAAAAGTCTCAGTTTTAACACGACTATTTTGCTTTCAATGCATGTTGATTTTCCTCTATGGGTTGCAATTTACAAGGAATCTTGACGAAACTTGGTACACAGGTTCTATAATTATATTAATGGATTTTTTGTTCTCAACGATTTTAATTGGGGGGAGGAGGGGCAATACTTCCCTCCAAAAAGGGGGGAAATTTGCTGTCGCCTATTTATCAGCCGTTTTTGATAATATTTGGCAAGAGTCTTTAATATCTAAGTCCTAACAAGATTCCAGGGTATGAACCAAATCGGTCTAGAGGGAGTCGAGATATAGGCTTATATAAAATCAGTTTAAGAGTTATACAACTGTTTGGAAAACTGCTAGTATTTAAATCTGCAAAGACCACCAAATCAAATCCCAGTAAAAGAATAAACAAGGCGCAGCGATTAAATTAATTGTTAATCCCTCCGTGAAATATCGCGGGGAATTTGTTAACTCTATTATACCGCCCTAAGGCCGGTTTCAAACTAGCGTATTTTTCTGCGCGTATACGGTCGTTTGGCGTCTAAGAACTCACGGAGCGGTTTTAGCCGTGCCCGCCGCGGTAGTGGAACTGCAACTGCGGTTTTATTTCTATACTCACGCGACCGGTTATTTGTGCGGTTATGCTGCCGTCGAGGTTAAGATTATTATCCGCAAACGTGGAGTACTACAGTACTATGGTCGCAAGACGGGTGCTTAAACAATCATTTAAAGATCAGACCGCTAACCGAATGCAGAGCGCGCGGTCGCAACCCTGCCGATGCTGCGGTTGACCGCGATTTATTCTACTAGTTGCCCGTCAGTGCAGCGGGAGCCGCAAACAACCGCGCAAACCGCGGGCGTAAAACGAGTTGTATGATCTGCTTTAATATTTGAAGTGAAATTTCTAATGAGACTTCCAACAAGGTTGCGTAAAACGTTTAACGCTACCATGAAGGTGGTAGGGGGGGTTTTACTTTTTCCGCGCGGAGAGACTTAACGCACTATTTTTAAAAAGGTACAATATGTATCAGCTTTCTACAGAAGCTACAGGCCCGCAACCGCGGCGCAACTGTAGCGGTGTCGCTACCGCGCGGGGAGGCTTAAAAACGTGTTAACGCTCGTTGCGCGTGTGCCAAAAAGCGCGCCTATACGCTTCCAAAAACAACGCTACACGCGCGTGAAAACGCTAGTCTGGAACCGCCCTTACGTTAACAAAAGCGGCACAAAGGCTGAATAGCAGCTGTATAGAAGGTGTAAAACAGCGTACTTCCCGGCCAGTGTTCGTCAGGTTAACAGCCAATCAGTTACCTTGATTAAGCCTTAGCTTACTAAAATGTGACACAGTGGAATTATTTAAGACAGAAGGCAAAGTAAAAGTGATAGATTATGCTTAAAAGTAGCCATTAGCTATTATGAGGTGGAAAATTATTTTGTCAATTGGTATGCGAGATTTTTTGAGAATTGAAAGGGTCAAAAATTATTGTTAAATTGTAAAAATATAAACGTAGTCGTAGTAGTATTCGTTGAAGATCGTAATTCTTTCTTAGTGAGCATCGACTTGCCAATTTTTATTTCTTACATTCTATATTGATGCTAGTGAGTGAGTAAGTTCGTATAGGACGAGTGACTAGTCCTAGTGTCAGAGTTTTAAGCCACCTGTAGCCGCCTCTGACATGGTTAAACGGTTAATAAACCTAAACAATCCTAAATAATGTATACACTTAAGAATATGACAAAATACAGTTATTTTTGTCAACGTTGACTAACTTACTCAGGACACAGCTTACCAATTTGCACCTAATATAAGTAATTTATTAACTGAGTTTATTGACTGCATTCTATTTAGAAAGAAGTAGAATTTATTTTCTATCATGACGTAAACATCAGTCCTCTACCTCAGAATCTCCATAATGTATTTTTATACAGCTATTATGTCGTATAAACAATGAGTATTAGCTGCCTTGTGAATTTAAATTCAGTAATTTACAGTTTTTTATTTGAAAAAAAAAATCTAAAAAGAAACATTATTGTTTTCCTGTGTACTTTTACTATAAAGTAATTTAAAGTAAGTTAACAAAATTGCAGGACAGGGTAATTTGCTCGTTCCCGTCGATCGTGAGCTTTCAGGCCAAGTTTTGCCGAACAAACGATCTGATAACCAGGCTCGCTTTGTAAGGGAAAATTTAAAAAGCTTTTAATGACCCGGATACATTTTATCGGTTTTTTTCAGCTGAAAACTTGTTTGGTAGTCGCGGTCACCCAATCAAATACTGACCGTGCTAACCGAATTTAACTTCTGTGGTCGCTGAAAAACATCTAGTCAAACTATGAGCCGTGCAAGACACCATTGTATAAAGGATAAATAAAAGACAGTAAAAACAAGTTAAAAGATATCTTATTCTGTAACTTCTAAAATAGTAAGTGTAATATATATATCGTTTT
The DNA here is from genome assembly GCA_949316475.1 of Hypomecis punctinalis. Lineage (NCBI taxonomy): Eukaryota > Metazoa > Arthropoda > Insecta > Lepidoptera > Geometridae > Hypomecis > Hypomecis punctinalis. Next base: position 1,845,445 of record OX438811.1, read on the forward strand.
TTTATTAAATGTACTTACGTACTTAACTAGGGCTTGCTATTTTTTTCTACCTATTTCCTTACTTGTAAAATTATATTTCACTGTAGGCCCAAACTTTGCACCTGCTATGCTTCAGAACAAGTAAAATATATAATAATAGTATTTTCCTATATACCTATTTGAAATCAATTTCTTTCCAAGTTTTGAAAGAAATCGTGACTACCGAGTAATGTGATGTTATTAATTACAAGCTTTTTTAATTTAATTTATAATGTGTCACCTGTAATTCAATAAGACAATACAAACGATTATAATTAAAAATGTCTTCGAATCGTGAAAGTTCAAAAACAACACTTCTGAATATGCTCGAAATATAGCTTTTTTTAATCATAGCAGGTGGAAAGACTGGGCCTACAGTGAAATATCTTCTTTCATAGTATTTTGACATGAAAACCTTACACTTGTATTATAATTACATAATAAACTTGTATCCTGTCAGGCGAGAATGACGGAGGTTTCAACTTGGCCTCTCGTAAACATAATTATGTAGGACGGACGTGTAACAGTTGCGCGCGGAACCCTAAAATAGTGATTGATATGTTTCGCCCTTTCTGGCGCTGAAGATACAAAGGCATTTGGACGTTGTTCATTTGATTTTTCAACCCAACACGAAAACGGAAAAAAACGTGTTATTTGTATAATTGTAGCTCGATCAAGAGTAACTTAGCGATCATCGAAGTGAAGCAACGGCCAGTACCACAGATTTGTCCAGATGGTGCATTATACTATTTTATTAATACGGGACTTACGAGTATCGCGCAATAAAACATGATATATTATTATTTATTATATACAGGTTTAGCTTAGTTGGGCAGAGCGTCGGGCTAGTGTTCCGAAGACGCAAGGTTCGAATCCTGCATCCGCGAAGAATTTTTGAAATGTTTATTACAAAAATAACTCTGATGATATATTATATTAATTAAATACCTCTTTTTATTTTTCCGACGTTTCGACCAAGTTGCATTGGTCGTGGTCACGGGCAGACTGTATAACATAGAACGTATAACATATTTCATTGATATATCTCATGTTTTATTGCGCGATAAGTCCCGTATTAATATATGTAGTTGTATAATGTGCTCAAATCGCGAAAGTTTAAAAATAACAACAGATGGGGCATGTTCTTACGATTAAAAGTAGATCACACGCACGCACTTCTTAAATTTACAACTACGTGTAACGTCAGCTCATAATTTAATCACTCACAGAGCACAACAAAGTGTTTGCTTATGTAAATGTCTCGTGCGCAGAATACAAAAAAAAACCTCTCTCTAGACCTCTATTGTCAGTACTTTTCATTTTGATTTAGTTTTGTTGTCAGGCTTTTGATTTTGACCGTCAGTAGTATTTACAATTGAATACTGCCAAATCTAAGATGAGAGATAACAGTGTAAGTCACGACTGTTTTTTTACCGACGAACCACCAGAGGACGCATAACTTATTTCGTAGTAGTCCGATTTCAGTATTTCTTTTTTTATTGGAAAAAGTATACTTCGAAATTGGTCCCAATTTTTTCGAAATCAGTTGAGCCATTTTTGATAAATCAACAATAATGTGAAAAGTGCTACATCGATCCGTGCGAAATATTCGCGAATTCTTTACACGGTAAAGTCGGTCATCCTAATTATTGCAAAAAATAATCTTGTGACCTACTCAGTCTTCCGCATAAGGCTTGTACTTTATTAGTTTGTGTTAATAGTACAAAACCCATTATTTAATTTGTTATTGTAACGACGAATAATTGAAATTAAACAGAAAGCTGACTTATCAAATAAACAAGCATGATTTGAAAAAACTGGCCTCACGCATTCATAATTATTATTTAAACTTTTTGAAATGTAATCGTACTTATTGAAGTACTTAGCTTTTATTTGCAGGTTTTTGTTTCAACTTTCTATAAGGTTTAAAGATATGTATTCTCAATTAAAGATATTACATCACTTCCATGAGAACACAATTAAATATAAGTACTTAATTATAAAATTTATTAATTATGTTAACTGTTATTTATATTTATACAGTTCGTCGTTGCTGAGAAAACAATTTTTAAATAATACAAAAATTTAACAACTTTTAGAATATTTCACACCCGCATACCCATCGACTACAATGATGTCTTCCTAGCCGATTTCGGCTACGGCGTATGGTTACTGATGGGTCCTCACACGGCTGATGTGTATTATGTAATCTCCATTTATGTAATTGTATATAATGTTCGACTACAATATAAAAACAAGTGGAAAAGAAAAAAAACATATGAACATGATAACAAACATACAGATTATATGACAAATTTTACTACTATTGACTTCAAAAAAGAGTTTTAAAAAAATCTTGTAAAAATAATAAAATAAAAATGCGTTTCACTCGTAGCCCCCACACCACGATTTCCTTGCCACTTGTCAATACTACACTCAGACGTAGCATCACTATACAGGGTTATTTTTAATCAATTAGCATCCTTTCAGGGGCTTATTCTGTACATCAAAACTAACAACTATTGTTCTGAGACTTTTGTCAAAACTCAAAAAAAAATCAGCTGTTCCATACAATTGGTCGCGGATGAAAGATATTTTTCTATGGAACACCATTTTTTTTTAATTTTGACAAAAGTCTAAGAACAAAAGTTGTTACTTTTTATGTACAGAATAAGTCCCTAAAATGATGCTAATTGATTAGAAATAACCCTGTATAGCAAAGTCGCACCCCTATCTGTATGACCCTTGATCTGTATGAATGTATGCTTATATCTTTATGCTTATACCACAACGAATTTTGATGCGGTTTTTTTAATTTTTTATTAATAATACTCCTGTGCAAAGCCGGGGTGGCTCGCTAGTAAAATATATATCATCACAAAAATATATACCTATAAGTACCCCATCGAGAATCAAACCCTCGAACCCTTGCTCTGTTGAAGTAGAGACTACAATCAACTGTGTGAAAGCTTCTATATACATGATTCATTTTTCATTTTCATCATTGTAATTAGATATAGATAGGTAGGCACTGACATATAGTCCGGTAGTTTGTTTAGCCAAACTACCAAAATATTCTTTTTTACACAAAATGACCACCACTGAACAGTACACTTTATTGACGCAATAACTTTTATGATGAATATACGAAACAGTTGGGTTTACGCCTTTACGGTCATATCCTCATAAAAAGCCGAATATCTTTCTAAAACCTTATCAAAGGAAATATCTTGAATGTTGTCGAATCCAGGCCTTAAGTTATGAGACCGCCGTAAAAGTGTTCTTACTGAAATGTTATACTTTAGTTGAAACTACCTATATATTTTAGTAGTGCTAACAGTATGGGGGAATCTTCTTTCTGTAATCTTATGTTCTCAACGACTTACTAAGCCGTTTAGATACATAATGACGAAGCCAAACAAATTGATAAGTACAGTATTTTAATAAACTTTTTTTTTATATACTTAATTAGTTTCACGATAAAGATTAGAACGTAGTCCACTGCGCAAGTCAAATGTACTTGTAGATTATCAGTATCATTGAGAATTTATAAATCAGAGAACATGGCACATGAGAGAGGAGGCCTGTGCCCAGCAGTGGGTTAAAACAGACTGATGATGATGATGACACAGTTTGTAGGTATGGCTGTAACAGTCACAAAAAAAATACATGTGTATGTGTAGCTGCTCTGTACGTGTATCTGTTTGTCCAAAATTAATTTATGACACTGCAATAACATTAGCCAAGTGTTTCTTTTCAAAGTCCATTATTTTAGTAGTCAGAATAAAAATTGTTGATATTTTTTGACTTTTGATTTATTCATGCACACTATGAAGCCGTAGTGGTCTAGTGGTCGTAACGCTGGCCTGTCATTCTTGAGGTCGTGGGTTTAAATTCCGGTCCCGTACCAATAAGTTTCTTTGGAACTTATGTACGGAATTTCACACCATTGGCTTTTCGGTGAAGAAAATCTTCGTGAGGCAACCTGCATACGCTCGGAGAAGAAATTTGATGGCGTATATGAATCTACAAATCCGCACTGGGCTAGCGTAGTAGATATGGCCCAAACACCCTTCGTCTGGTACCATGCAAACTATAATGTCGTTATTATGATGTCGCAATTTCAAAATGGCGGCTGTTTTTAACCTGTACTTGAGCTTACAAAATGCCCATACTGCCTCAATCGGCTTAGCTATTCCAAACGATTGATTACTTCCCTCAAGTTTTGCTAAGTTTTCTAAAGCCTACCTTTTGAGAAGTTTTCAGAAGGTTCATTAATAATTTGGGAGTCATTTTGCAATTTTCTTGTCTATTTTCACAGAGTCTGGAAATTGGTTTCGGCTCAGGTTGTTCCGATATAGTTTTAAATTGGAAAGGGAATTATTTGCTAAACTTTTGAAGTTGAATGATATCAAAGTGAGGTGGGCAAATAAAATTTGACAGACAGTAGTAGGTACTAGATGTGGGCTGTTTTCACTCAGAGCAAATAAAAAAATCAAGAGAGAATGTTGTGAACAAACAAGTGAAGCCAACCAAAACTACGCCTCGCCGTGTACAGACAATTACACACACATCTAGGTAACTATGAAACTACGCCTTGGCGTGTCAGTCAAACTATGGCGGCGCAATAGCGACGCACTCACACATGTTTAAAAAACCGGCCTCACTTGACTGTTCAACGACGTTCCTTCTGGATTTTTTTATTTGCTCTGAGTGTTTTCAATTGATCTTATTCGGAATTGATGTTCACTATTATCATTTTATACTATAGGAAGTCAACTTTCAAACTCAATCGCCAGCAGAAAAGAAGTGTTTGCTAAACTTGCGAGATGAACTGACACGAAGAACCAACAGCGGAGAGCGAAACCTGACAATAAAATACATCAAAGGTGTTCCTAAGATTATCAAGACAACTTAAACTGTAAATTCACTTCATTTGTATAGGCGACCTTGCTTCTAACATACCAAATTTAATTACCTAGATCTACTTACGTTTATAATCATGACTTGAAACTTTACTTATACTTGCCTACTTAATATTATAAATTTTTTCTACAAGTTTTCCCTATATTTACTTTTCTTGACAATATATTTATTAAAATAAAACGTACCTACTTAATAAATATTGTAATGCAATATGCAATGCATGCAATGTAACAAACAACTTAAATAATTAATTAATCTACTTTAATTGTATTCACAATTCTAATAGATTTATTTACCTATAACTTTACTGATAACACAGAAAGATAGGGAACGGCTTGAGGCGTTCGAGATATGGTGTTGGAGAAGAATGGAAAAAAACAGTTGGACTGAAAAGAAAACGAACCAAGAGGTGCTCGACATGATGAAAGAGAAAAAAAAAATTTGACAACAGTTGAAAATAGAAGGGGAAAGATGTTTGGCCACCTTGTACGACATGACAATCTAATGAAAACCATAATAGAAGGAAAAGTAGAGGCTAAGAGAGGGAGAGAAAGATCACGGAGAGCGTTTCTAGATCAGATCAAAGAGAAGGTAGAGGTCGTGTCGTACAGGGAGGTGAAGACACTGGCGGAAGACCGCAAGACGTGGAAGTTGCTCCACCGATAAAACAGTGCTCTTAAATCCGAATGAATGAACTTTACTGATAACAAACTTGCCATATTTTGTAAACCGTAACGTATGTACACCGTGAGTACTTATGTCGAAGTAGTAGAGTAGATACTTATACTTACGCAACACATTCCAACGTTTACATTGCCTCTGCTAATAGTTATGTTACCTACCTACTCACGCTTATAATATTTTGCTGTTCACATGTTAGTATTTAAGTATCAACCATCCTTATATATAAATAGACTTACTTTACTTTCATCAAGTAGGTAATTCAAGTAATCCAATTATTTATTAACATACATAAATACCTACATGATATAAACGTAGTTATAGACAACAGTTTTTTTTTCTCAATAGTGTTCGGCGCTTTCAATTACTCTTACACCTATAGATATAGCCTGAAAGGCTTCTTTCTGTGTATTGTGAAATAGTTTATACTTAAGATTACCTTGTTTCTCAGATATGTGAATTTTTGTTAATTCTTTTGAGAAATAAATGTCTTAAACCATTTCTATAGGTTTTCCCTATAGAATCAAATGGAAAGGAGCTATTATTTTATAAACGACTTGCATACAGCATGTAAACTTACCCATGCTTATTGTCACGTCACATACCTAGTAGGTAATTAGAAGGCATATTTTTGTGAAGTATTTGTATTTTATTATTTTTATAGATAGAATATCCACAGCTGAACATAGGCCTCACCTACAATCTCCAATAAGACCGGTAGGAAGCGATTTAGATTCAGCGCTATCCTGCGGTCCTAATGATGTCGTCTAACTACCTTGTATAGTGCTAGGTATAACGATGCGCTTACCGGTACGTGGTCTCCACTCGAGAACTATAAGAATATCGTTAATTTGTTCTCCACACTACGTGCCCAGAGGGATTAGTACAAGTTTACACGTAAATCGAAACAACAGTAGTTTCAGTACGGCTCCATACATTTTTGTACAACGCCCCTAGCGGAAACGAGAAAGAACTAACAAAAATATATGGAGCCACACGCAAGTGTAAGTAAACTATGCAAAATCTGTATTAAAAGCTCTGTTTTCTATCATTATTACCTGCCAATGCGCTACCGTGTCCTAATATTAGCCAATGAAGAATTTTAATAATTGATTTCAAGAGCTTTCTTCATTAAACCATTTTCTAAAGCATCTCTTTAACTATTACGAGAACAAGGCGCTCAGTGAAGCGTGCTTAAGATAGTGTAGACTTAAGTATGCACTAGACAATAACCCGGTCTCGACATGCCAGCGTACTTAGGGATCGCACATATATCACGTAAAACTTGAAAAAGGAGAGAAGATTCTGAAAACACACACAAAATATAGCAAAAGTCAGCGGGGAAGTTCAGTGAAATAGTATCCTCAGCATAATCCTTTTCCGGTTGGAAGCAACTTGTAGGTAAATTATTGTGATAAAATTGGTCCTTGCCAGAGGACGTAGTGCTACCGTGGCTCGAATGACACGTTAAATTGTATACCCCGGTTGTATTAACCGTTTAGTCATGTCAGCCACCCGGGCCTATACGAACTTACTTACTTTATTAGAAAACTAGTTTTTACCTGCGGCTTCGCCCGCATGATATTTTGATTTTTGTGGTATCCCATCTCTTTCTTTATCCGGGATAAAAAGTAGACTATGTCACTTTCCATCTTTCAAACCCGAGGCCCTACCTTACCACCCTTAATAAAGATGAAAAAAAAGAAACCTGTTTGACGGTTGTTCGATTCGACAGTTGTTTTTTTTTGACATTTCTTCTTGCTCGCAGATAACAGATTTTTCCTACTTACTTAACACTTATCGTTATATTGTGGAACATTTATGCAATATCATTATAATTTATAGCCTATGTGTTATTCTGATATATAAGCTATATTATTGCAAAGTTTCATCTCAATCCGTTCAGTAGTTTTTGCGTGAAAGAGTAACAAACATCCATCCATCCATCCTCACAAACTTTCGCGTTTTTATAATATTAGTAGGAAGTAGGATAATCGGTGTACCTTGCCGGTGGGTGTCTTTTGTTGCACTTGTCGCTATAGGAGCTTCATTAGAGAACTTTTTGCCACCGTTCTACGAAGTATGGGCCCTGCCCACTGTCACTTTAACTTACTAATCCGCTGGGCTATAGCGGTAACTTTGGTTTGTCTGCAAGTCTCATTCTTGATTCAGTAAAATACCTATTAAAATAATCAACATGTGATATTTTAGCGTGTAGATTTATGTTTGGTTGATTGTATGGTAATTATACCTACCTATATATACAGGGTTATTCTTAATCAATTAGCATCCTTTTAGGGGCTTATTCTGTACATCAAAACTAACAACTTTTGGTCTGCGACTTTTGTCAAAACTCAAAAAAAAAACAGCTGTTCCATACTGTCGAGGGTGAATGATATTTTTTTTCTGCCTGCACCAAGTAATTTACTGAAACACTTTTAAAACAGTAATCCCATTTCCTAAGTTAATGAGTTGACAACCTCAGAGCAAATAAAAAAATCCAGAGGGGACGTCGTTGAACAGTCAAGTGAAGCCGGTTTTTTATCCATGTGTGAGCGCGTCGCTGTTGCGCCGCCATAGTTTGACTGACAAGCCAAGGCGTAGTTTCATAGTTACCTGGATGTGTGTGTAATTGTCTGAACACGGCAAGGCGTAGTTTTGGTTGGCTTCACTTGTTTGTTCACAACATCTCTCTTGATTTTTTTATTTGCTCTGAGTTAACAACATAATAAACAAAAGCACTCCATCGTTACCATCAGCCGAAACAGTGGCATCAAATGCTGACATATTCATAGTAAAAATGAGATGATTGAAAATTTACTTAAAGCACGTGGGTAATGGATGACCCTTCAACCTTTAGACGAAGCTTTTGTTCCTTAAAATAGGATGCATTTTCTTGGATGCTGAAGACGGGGAAGAATGATAGGGTATTTTGACGGCGCGGCCTTCGCGCGCAATTTCCGTGGATTTTCTGGTCATTAGTCAGTTTATGAAAAGGCGTCAGAGATGGCTGCAAATAAAGGAATTTTACTCGTATTTTTTAATCTTTTTGTTGTTGGTGGGACTTTTATTGTGATGGTTTGTTGATGGTAGGGTTGACCCCCTGCCAGTCGTGCAGTTGAAATTTGCATTTCAAAACCTTTACTTTTAAATTCGTTACTATCTGTGAGAAATGTAGTAATTGGATATTTTGTATTGAATACAGAGTTAAGTGATCAAATCTCATCATTGTCAATTATACTACTACACCATGCATAAGTTACTAAGCATGTAGCTGGTTGGAAAGAAAATCATAACTTGCCAGCAAAATCTTTGCCTTGATCAAAATGTTGGAGCGGAAAATTTGTTTTTTTTTTCTGCCGTTGTGCGAAATGAGTCAAAGAACTTTATGAGTCATCATTCAATGGTTAAAAAAATTTGAAAACTAAATTTGGTTCAAAATTTAGCTTTCAATTACAAAATACACATACTAGGTAAGTAAAGGCAGGTAGGTAGGTAACCGATCTTTTTTGGAAGTCATATAACACGAGATAAGTGTCTACGTGATTCTGTAAAAGAGAAAATATTTATTAGTCTACACTAGATATCGTCAGATTTCTTCGCTCTCATTTTGAATTAAGCACATCTGTGAGACCTACGTGATGCCTAAACTGAGGCTCTTGTAAAAGATCCCCGTTGCCTGACTACGTGCCTGCGCTATTTCATTACAGGATCGAAAGTAGGGCTTTCTGTCTTAATGGAATGCTTCAAGAGTATCTACGTGCTATAGTAAATATGATTGAAGCTGTGGTGAAACTACAGGATAACATTTCACAAATATCAACGCTAAGTTCTACGACAAAGTTCATTTTATTACATTAAGAGAAAACGGCGTAGACCTATCCTAATTTCTGAGCAATATGTAATAGTTTTGTGGAAATTTTCAGTTTAATTTTTCGCAGGTCACAGCTTCTTGTAAGAAAAAGTGTTGTTATGCTTATTTTAAATTCTTCATTGCACATATAAGTTTACAAGTCACAGGGAAAAATACATAATAATAAGCCTTAGACGCTATATCTTGAGACATAATCGAAGCACGTAACAGCCATTACTTTAGCTATTCCTTGAAATTTGAAATATCGAGTGCACGTTATAGATTTATTATGAAGATAACTAGTAACGAATTCAGTGCCTGCTTCCCAATATGGTGTGGGTGGTTTCTGATTTATTTAGATCAATGCCATTCTGATCATATTCAGTTTTCTTTACCCGACTGCTGAGTATAAGTCACTCTCTTATACTAATATTATAAATCTGAAAAGTTTGTTGGTTTGTTCCTCTTTCACGCAGCAACAGAGCAACGGATTGACTTGATTTTTGGCATGGATGGTTCAAGGGCCGGAAAGTGACATAGGCTACTTTTTATTCCGACAAAATAAAAGGTTCTTGTGGGATAGCACAAAAGTCAAAATACCACGCGGGCGGAGCCGCGGGCAAAAGGTATTAATAATATATTTTAGTGTTATTTGGTCGTGTGCCAATCATGTCCAGATTTGACCTGCGATTTGGACGTTATTAAAGACCCGACGCTGCGGTGTCGACCTAACGCTTACCCTACCTTATTTTGATATGTCTTATAATAATTATAATTTCCCAATTAAATGTTTTGTCTGCAAAAATGTACCTATTAATGAGCGAAAACAACAGCTGATTAATAATACTCTTCTTTAGTACGAGTACATACTCGTACGTAATTCGTTTTTTTTTTTACGAAATATGATACAATACTACTTTATATGCCAAAACTACCTACACTACTACTACATAGAAAGCAATTGGATCATCCACAGACCCTTAAAGGCCTTAATCCAAATGCTCAAGCCCACTGCCAGTTGGCAGCGTGCCCTGCATGCTGACATGATTACCACGCTGAATGGCAATGCTTATACGTAATTCGTTGTAAAGGCAATTATGGTTTCAAAAATAGTGTTTGTTCACCTGAAAAATATTTTTTCTCTAACTTATGTAGTGATAGCGAAATATGTACTATTAGTATGTGTAACTGATTATCCAGATCCATTTCACGTTTAAACCCCGCTGTTCTAGAATACAAGACGATTAGATAAGCATGTCCCGCATTTTACTGAGGCCATTAAGCCGGAAACATACTATCGTCCGATAGTACTATAGTCCGGCTGACGGACGCGACTTACAGCCGCGACTTAGCAATGTGCACAGTCTTATTAACATCCGGTGTGCCACATCGCTCTCGGACGTCCGAACGCCCAAGGTCGTCCGAAGGTGACGTCCGCGACTTATGTTCGATAGTGTGCACGGCTGTGCTTCGATAGAGTGTACTTTCATAGTCTAGGTCGCGGCTGTCAGTCGCGTCCGTAAGCCGCGTCCGATAGTATGTTTCGAGTTTTAAGCCCATGAATAATATGTTTCCGGCTTTACTTCCTTTCAAGTCCGTATTACCTAGTCTCAACTCCTTGGTCTAACTCTCACCTAACACACAAAACAACGAAAGTATAGAAACAAAATCAAATGTGCATATTAAAAGCAAATTGCTCATTTGATTTTACTTCTATACTTTCGTTGTTTTTTGTGTTAGGGGAGAGTCAGGCCAAGGAGTTTAGTTCTGTTTCTTATTTTTTTCGTGATTTCAGGATTGGTACTTAAAACAGAACTTTTTATATGAACGGTGGATTTGCGTTAGACCACATTCGCTTAAAGTTTTGTACCTATTCAATGTACTAAAGCCGCTTTTAACAAAGTTGCGTTTAAGTTACTATTAAATTTAGCCCTGTATCATATGTGTTGCTCGACCACGCATTGTATGAAGTTAACTTTCTGTTCTATTGTAGTTTTGTACTTCCCAGTAAAGTGTCCCGTCTGTAGACACGTGCCGTCAGACCCCGCTCACGTGTTTGCTAAGCATATTGGACGTCTCACTCCGGCCTACCCTTTGAGCATTATATTCTTAGATACAGTTACGGCTTTACACACATTGTGATTCTTAGAACAGATTGTTCTTCATAGAACAGATTGTTCTTCTTAGACCAGATTGTTCTTCTTAGAACAGATTGTTCTTCTTAGAACAGATTTTTCTTCTTAGAACAGATTGTTCTTCTTAGAACAGATTGTTCTTCTTAGAACAGATAGTTTTTAAAACAGACTGAATTAAAATCTAGACTAAGGACTAAATAAACTACCCAACTAATCTCCTGTTTCGTAATCAGTATAGCAAATAGGTATACAGGGTTATTTGTAATCAATTAGCATCCTTTTAGAGCAAGTTGTTTTGTACACCAAATCTAACAACTTTTGTTCTGCGACTTTTGTCAAAACTCAAAAAAAAAAAATGTTGTTCCATAGAAAAATATCGTTCACCCACGACCAAATGTATGGAACAGCTGATTTTTGTTTGTCGCAGACCAAAAGTTGTTAGTTTTGGTGTACAAAACAAGCCTCTAAAAGGATGCTAATTGATTAGAAATAACCCTGTATAGATAAATTTAATTTGAGAAATGTTAAGGACCCCAGAGTATGTTGTACCTATACCCGCCTTTTTGATAATCCGCTGCAGGACGGAAGCTTGTTTTTTGTATCTACTTTTAACTTATAAAATAATTTTTAAAAATACTCATAAATTGATTACAAAACTAAATGTTTTAAATTGAACATTTCGTTTAAAGTAAGTACCTACGAGTACCTATTGGGATCATTCTGCCAACATAGTATGCTTTGAAAGAGCTTAAATACTATTTAACCATCTATAATTAGTTTATCAATACATAGTATAAAATAAAGTTGCTTTCCGCTGTCCCTATGTATGCTTATATCTTTAAAACAACGCAACGGATTTTGATACGGTTTTTTTAATAGATAGAATGATTAAAGATGAAAATTCATAAAGTATAAAACACCTGTGCAAAGCCGGGGCGGGTAGCTAGTTCTTAGACAAACTAAGTTAGTATAGGCTGGGTGACTAGTCCTGGTGTCAGAGTTTTTAGACCATCTGACATGGCTAAACGGTTAAAACAACCGGGACCTACAATTTTAACGTGTCATCCGAGACACGGTAGCGCTTAGTTGGAAAATGCCTCGTGCGGTCACCCATCCAAATACTGACCGTGCGGAAGACAAACACCTAGTCAAACTACGCTACGAGCGCTACGATATTCGTAAATAAACATCCCCTAGTTCTTTCCGTGTCCCTTCGTTTTGCAAAGAACGCAAGAAATTCGAATCAGATGTTTCAAATGCTTGAATGACTGATGTGTTAGGTATTTAGCAACGCCGCTTTCAATATTATGGAATGTAAACGCCGTAGCATTCAATAACACATCTTTCCTTAAGTATCCATAGAAAGGTTCACACTTGGCACGTCAAGACCTATGTCATTGTTCGGGGATCGACCATGATAGGACAGCGGCCGACAAAAATACCCACCGAGAATATTAGTTAAAAATAAGCGGCTCTGTAAGCTGATCTAGAACTAGTGCTAGGAAAATTCCCCCAAAAGATAAGAAGCGTTTTTACTAAATGTACTAGTCGATATCAAAAGCATATTTTAGCTCGTAAACATACCTTATTATAACTTTTGCTTAGTTCTGAACTAAGCAAAAAGTCAACATATGAATGTATATTTTTAGCAAATGCGTAGGACACAATAGCGCATCTTTCTCCAAAAGTTTATATCTAAAGGTCCGCCATATTTGGTACGTCAGGACCTATGTCATTGTTCGGGATCGACCATGATAGGACAGCGGCCTGAAATAGCCACCGAGAAGATTAGTTGAGAATAGGCCGCTCTGTAAACTGACCTAGACGTTTGCTAGAAACTTCGGAAAGGAAGAAGGGAGGTTTGAAGATGTGAAAGTGAGTTGAAAGGTCAATGTTGCGATAAGTAAAGATACGTTGATATGAATAGATCTTTTTAAGGCAACTTACTTAGACAATACTAACACCAAGATTAGCCGCAATAATATATCGTATTTAGTATTGTTATTTTGAGATCATGACCTTTTTATAATTTTCTACATAACTAAATACCTCTCTTCATAATTGACCGATCGAAAGCAAAGGTCTTCGGATTAATACGGCGATTTTTTGCTTTCAACTGTCCAGATGTTGGTTTTCGTCGGATTTTTCGACGAATAATGTATTACACAGGTTCTTATTAATAGATTTTTTGTTATCGGCAATTTTTGATAAGTGGGATATTTCATTCAAAAAGGGGGAAAACTTGCTGTCGAGTCACCAAATCGGTCAAGAGTGAGTTGAGATATAGGCTTATGAAGATTCAGTTCAAGAGATATATCTCGAAGTAAACTGCTAGGAAAACTACTAGTTAAGATTAGTAACCGTACCACGACCATTGCCAGACCTAAGCTTCCCTCATATATATTAAGCAAAACGACCAGTTGGAAGCTGCTTACACCTAACGTGTCAATATCTATGCCTACATTACAGGATATCCCACGCTATTACGCTAAACTTGCCTGTAAAATGCCATTGATAAAATACAACTTACTACTTTTAATTACAGAATTTCTAGAAAATAAATCACCATTTGTAAGAATTACTTAGGTACATCAAATATTTTCCCTTTGCTCTAACATCAGATACATTAATGTTTGTTCAGCGTTCCCAGACGAATCTCTTTTAATAAAAGATTCATCAAATTCGCAAAATGAGAATATTCGTATATGTTCAACCTTCATTATTAAGTCAACGCTCTTGCATTTCTCCGTTAATTAATATACTCCCTGTAGACCTATTCGTTGGACTTTGTAATGTAAAGTTCATGTACACATCGTCATACTCAGATGCTTTCTGACTTGTTTACCAGTTGTACTTTTCCGTGACACGTTAAACTGTAGGTTTCAACTGTTTAGCTATGTCAGAAGCTTTCAGGCGGCCTAAAAACTCTGACACCAGGGCAAGCCAACCGGCATGTGCGACTAACTTACTTTACTAGTTGTTCGAATTAGATCCCATGTTATAGAAGTCATTAGATTATAATAATGTTCATGTGCATTCGTTCAGTCAAAACTCTTGTAAATAGAGCAATCCCAAATTATGGTATTTTTCGAGTATTTTCACCTCTCTGTGCGATATATGTATTTGCTACTACTACATAGAAAGCAATTGGATCATCCACAGACCCTTGAAGGTCTAAAGATAATCCAAGTGCTCAAGCCCACTGCCAGTTGGCAGTGTGCCCAGCATGCTGGCAGCATTGCCACGCTGAATGGCAAAGCCAGTAGTATTGTATCATATTGTAGTTAATAAAGGCACTTTTGCCCGTTAAAAAAATGTATTTGCTATGTACTTTTTGGTTTTTACTTTCTCTTCACTTAATTTTAACCGACTTAAAAAAGCAAGTTCTCAATTCGACTGTATTAATTTTTGATGTACATTTAAATTACGCGGTTACTCCGATTATGAACAGATTTATATTTTTTTATTGTTTGATAGAACATACTGAATAGTTTGTTTGCATTTTATCGCAATCAAATGAGTGGTTTTTGAAAAATCAACAATAATCTAAAAACGGCATATATCTATATGAAGCACGTGAATTGATCGAATTTTGTATGATCGAAATCGGTTGTGCCATTTTTGGCGACGTGCATAATATTAGGTATTATCATCGACCTGGCATTTCTTATTTCAAATGCCATATTGATGGGTATAATTAATATTCATCTTTTTCCTACAAAATTCCCTACAATTATTATATTTATTTGTCATTAGCATTGATTCTATATCAACATTATCAAATCATGTACATTTACAAGGTGGCCTTCGAGCAAATATCTATAGAGTCAGAATCATGCAAAACAAGTGTCCGAGCCAAAACCCTGCCCAAGCTACGTAGTGAGCAGGCTTTTCAGTTAGTCGTAAGGCGACTGCAAGCCGACTACCACGCCGCGCGATGCCAACGTGCTTGGTTACAAGCACTGATTAGGTGACATAACGTCGAGATTCGAGAAAACGGGTCATTGTGAATTATTTATATGAGTCAATATGTATGACGGCGCTCGGACATTTTTTTACTACTATCACTTAGGGACTGTGGCTCTGTAGATAGGCTCGAAAAAGGTGGCCTAACATTTTTTTTTCTTCTGATCTTCTACTCCTTATGGTAACACTTTCTCTCATAAAGAAATCATAAGTTATAGTACTGTACTGTACCAAACTTTTCAATTGTCCACTGCAGGACGTAGGCCTACCCACGAAGGGTGATTGGGAGATATCCACCACACTGGTCCAGTGCAGGTTGGTGGTTTCACATACGCCATCGAATTTCTTCTACAGACGTATGCAGGTTGCCTCACGATGTTTTCGCTCCGGCTCATAATGCGAAATTCCGTACATTTATTCCAAAGAACTCATTGGTACGGGGGCGGGATTTGAACCCATGACGTCACGATTGTAAGGCGGGTGTCACTACCTCTACCTCTAGACCACCACGGCTTATATAGTTATATCTACTAGTAGTTGTTTCTTAATTCAAAAATTATAATCAGATTTTATAAGTAATTTCGAAATAATGAAAAAAGAAAGATATCTTATTGTATTTGTTTTTGTAAGTTTGTAGACCGCGCTTTTTCAGCAATAAAGATTTTTAATTTCTTTCTGTCTATTCAATATGAAATAGTCATACCAAAAATGCGACTGAAAATTTAATTAAACTGTTACTCATCTACAGTTTTGTTTATGAACAAGTACTACGAAATTTCATTAAAAAGTTTGCCAGTGATCAAGGCGTAGAAGTATTTTTCGTCAAAGGTTTCATTTTTTAATTTTAGTTGCGAACTATGTTTATCATTTACGGTACAGTCGAAATATGCAATTTGATTGTTCAAAGTTAGTGAAATATGTTTTATTTTAAGAATTTACTTAGAATTAGAACGCTTTCATTTCAAAATATGAAGCCGTGGTGTTCTAGTGGTTATAGCACCCGCTTTATAAATATACTAGCTTTTACCCGCGGCTTCGCCCGCGATATAATTTAATTTATCTTTAACTTGTCAAAAAATATGGTAACAAAAATAGTAAGTGCGCCACAAAATATTAGCCCTCATTCAATGTGAATCGGTACCCAAATATTGTAGAAAATAATCATTTCGAACCCAAAAAACAGCCAATCTCAACTAATTTGTTTCGTCATCGTTATCATCCGCAGCTTTCTTTGTCCCACTGTTGGGTATAGGCCTCTCTCTTGCAGTGCCATCTGCTTCGGCTCTTTGTCGGTCGTGACCAGGCTCGACCGGCGGTATTAATGATATCGTCGAGGTAGTCGACCCACCTTGCTGCCGCGCCGCACATAGCTGAGCGCTCTCACCTATTCAAGTACTCTAGTTGACCAGGTCGGTCACAACCGTCTTTCTTGCTCAAGAAGCGCTGGTAATTAGTTGCCACGCCATTGTGAACGATGTCATACGCAGGGCTTTTGCGACCGCCAATATCGCAGCCGTACTTAAACCGAATGGGTTTGCGCGTGGTGATGGCAAAAGGCCTGACGGTATGAAGCTAGTCCTATAGAAGTGTAGACGGCCCTTAGTATGGAACGCGACTTGCGTCGATACTTTGGCGCCGTTACATCTTTCTGAGACTCGGAGTAAGGCTGGAGCGGTGGCCGATTCAGCGGAGCAGCACATACGGCGCAAATATGCTAACCTCGGCAGTGGTTATATATTTGAGCCGTTTGAAATTGAGACATTGTGCGCGTGTTGGCCGGGAGCTCATCTTGTTTTCAAAAGTCTTTCTGAGCGTCTGGTGTACCCGTGTGACCAAAATTCTGGTGTTTATTTGGCTCAACGTATAAGTAGCATTGCCAAGCTGATTGGCAATGCTGCCAGCATGCTGGGCACGCTGCTAACTGGCAGTGGCCTCGAGCATTTAGAATATCTTTAGACCTTCCAGGGTCTGTGGATGATCCAATTGCTTGATATGTTGTGGTTTATGAAGTTTTATTTAGTGGTAGTTAATAAAGGCACTTTCTATATAAAAAAAATCAAGTACCTTGCACCTTGTTGTTACTGTTCAAACCTAACCCGACATCAAAATACCTTATACTTATAAATGCTTCTGTTGATTATGATAAGGTTAGAGTGTACCCGCCCATGGGTTCCCGTCTTGTCGTGGCGGGGGAACTTAGTAGCCGAGGCTTATGGGCGGCGCGGGAATCTCAGGCAGAGCCGCCTCTCTGGGTTTTTTCTGAGACAGCTGAGAAGGCGGCGCTAGAGGTCTCCCGATGCTTTTTGGTCTTTTCCCCCTAGGCAGTTTAGAAGTTTGCACTCGAGGTTGGGCCGCTTTTCTGGGGTTGTTAACTATAGCAGCTGAGAAGCTGGCCGGCAAGTTGCGTGCCTCATGAGAAGTGCCGCAGCTGAGCCGGGCTGCACTTTTATCACTGTTCAATCTTAACCAAACCAACAGAAATGTATGTTCGTGTCAAGGTCACAATTCAGAATAAAGGTTAATAGCCTTAGTTTCAAGATACTCATACTCATGCCATACTACTTCTAAAAATCAAGTCGATCCGTTTCTTTGTATATTAGCATGGATTCTGTACCATAAAGGTAGAATAAAGAAATATGTTTAACCTCAATTCAATTCAATCCTTGTTTGTGGCTTCTGTGAGGGTGTTATGTTTAACCTCTAATGGTGGTATATTTAAAACTATTATTAATGTCAGACGAAATGACGGCCCGGTATTAAACGTCATTGTAATATTATGTAGCATGGCAAAGGGAAAGCTATTTTGTCCAATTTTAATGTCAGTTGTCATTGTTAATCCATACTTTATTTCCTCTTCGAGGAGCTATAATGGTGGAAAGACAGTTTGTCTTTTTGATATGCTAAGCGAGACATTAATAAAAGTCTGCAGTCAATGTATGTCACCTGTCATCTAATTACGTTTTGTCAATCCATATTAGGCTCAATCAACCCAATTATGAACGCACCATCGTAAATTTAATAGCAACGTAAAAAGTGTTCTCTCTATCGAATGCCCAAAGTAAAAAAAAAACAGAAATAGTCTAATTAACTGTTATAATTAAGATGGTGCCTTCAAAATTGGGCCTTTTAGCGTCGTTGTGGTAGGTGACAGTTTCGCTAACGATAGATGTTGTCCTATCCTACGGGAATTATGCAATTTTCGGGATAAAATGTAGCCTATGTCCTTTCTCAGGCTCTAAACTATCTGTGTACCAAATTTCATTAAGATCGGTTCAGTAGTTTAGGCGTGAAAGCGCGACAGACAGACAGACAGAGTTACTTTCGCATTTATAATATTAAGTAAGGATAATATATTATCAGTATGATGATATCCAAGGACTGCTCATCGATTGATTTGACAGATATTCGATCGGCAGTTGTTTATTTTGACATTCTTGCAGCGCACGCTAGAGTAGCTCGCAGATGGCAGATTTTTCCTACTTACTCAACATTCATCGTTATATTTTGGACAATTCACAAAATATCTTTATAAATTGTAGCCTATGTGTTATTCTGATATATAAGCTATATTATTGCAAAGTTTCATCTCAATCCGTTCAGTAGTTTTTGCGTGAAAGAGTAACAAACATCCATACATCCATCCATCCATCCATCCATCCTCACAAACTTTCGCGTTTATAATATTAGTAGGAAGTATTTATGAGCTAATGGGTTCAAATCCCGTCCGATTTGGAATTTCACATCAGTGGCTTCTCTGTGAAAGAAAAGCACAATGAGGCAACCTGCATACATCTGTAGAAGAAATTCGATAGCTTATATGAATCCATCAACCCGCAATGGCCTGAGAATAGGCCTCTCTCCTTGTACGCTAATTATTCCGTTATAAGTACTTATTTAGGTAAATTTTATAACCAGCTATGAACATTTTACACTGAATAAAACGGGAATAAACTCACGTGCACGGATAGTCGTAACGACTATAGTTTCGGTCGCGTTCGGCGACCTTTCTCAAGTTGGCGAGTGCTAGCACACTGAGCCGTCTCGCAATGCATTGCGAGTTTATTCCCGTTTTATTTAGTATAAAATGTGTGAAAACCACGTTAATTTCCAAAGTAAAAAAGCTGTTAACATTCTACTGCTAATATGATGATGAAGTATGATTTAGGAGTGCAATACAAACCAATAAATTAGAATAGAAAACACGAAAAGAGGCTATTGCGGGAGAGGCTATAGAGACTGGCTTATATACGCGAGGTTACAAATGTTGTAAAATCCTGAACTTAATGAGTCATGAGAAGAATTATAAGCCCTTTTCGAAATAACATGAGTAAACTAGAGTTCCAAGCCAAATGACAAAAGTTTAAAATTAATGCCATATCCCAAAAACGCCACAAGTTTTAAACTTCAGAGCTGGGCACCGAACATAGATACAGCGAATGAATATGTAACGAAAGAAAAACTTTTCATTAAACCTAGCCACATGCCGGGACCAATTCATGAAGCTATGAATTCTACAGCAGGTAGAAATTGTACAAAACAAGCGGCGAAGATGGACATCTCGAGTCTGACGTATGAGTGAAAGGTTCTGTAGATATTAAGCAAAGATTTCTAGGTTGAAGTTCGGAAAACAAGATTTATATTTATCATTCAATTTTCTGTATTTTTCCCATATTATCTAGTCTATAGCTATTCAAAGATTGCGGATGACTACAAAATAAAGTTTAAAAAAAAAGAAAAAAAAATAGTTGCATTTTCATACAGCTAGTGTAGGTTAGTAGACTAGGTAAAAGTTGTTTTATTGTGTACAAATATTTGAAGAGAGCCATCTTTATCACCTAGGGTTATACAAAATAGCCTATGTATTATTCTAAGACATACCAAATATTCACTTTTTTAAATAAAATAGGGCAAATCTTGATGAGATTGCCTTGCGAAAGATTTTTAAATATTAGTTTTTTTTATTAAATTATTACACTTCACAGACTCTGCTTTTTAAGATATATATACATTTATTAAATAAGATTTGTAAAATTGCTTATAACTAGAAAAATTTTAAATACGATTTTAAACTACGATGTTTTATTAAAAACGAATTACCCATGTTGCGTGTGTAGGAGCAGTTTGATTCCCACGTAAGTTGTAAATATAAGATTTAAAAGTGCTGCCAAAATTAACGCTCTTCCTTGTATTACACTCACGAGCTTTGCAAAGAGCTCTAAGACGTGCTCTAACTCCTATAAAACTAAAAAAAAACGAACAAAACACATCTAATAATAAAATGAAATCATTTATTGTCAAAATAATACATTGATAACAAAATATAATTAAATATCATCGATGTTCTTATTTATGGACTCGTCCAACATAAAATCATAATAAAATAAAACATGACATTAACAATCAAATTGATTAATTAAAATTCAATAATTAAATAAAAACTAGTTAAAACTATGTTTTAAGAACTATTTCGTATCAGTCAGAAAGCGACACATATTTAGAATGTACAATATGTAAAAGATACGAAATAGATCTTAAAACATAGTTTTTACTAAATTATTTTAAATATATCTGCGGGTAGATCACAATCAATTAGATCACTATTTGATTATTATCTACCCGCAGATGTTCCACTGCGCATAAAAACGTCGATCAGCTGTACTGTGAAGTCATACCTAGACAAAGTACACAACAATGTTTTCAAAATAATTATGTTCAAATTTAAATAAACTTCAATACTACACAACTTGACACATGTATGACAATTATATATCATGAAAAGTTTATATTATTGCGTTAGAGACTGAACCCTAACACCATATAGCAAAGGATATCCATTCGGTACCTTAATGAAATTCTGGAAGTGACGTGGAAATCGAGGACAAAATGTAGTTATTTAGCATTTGATTGCCAGACTAGGATTAGGTCTTTCTCATCTCTTTTCTCTACACTGTAGTGTGTGTTCATTTAAGTAATTGTATACATTTTTGCCCACACCCAGGTGGTTGGCGTCGTGTTATTAATGTATACAAAGTGCATAGAACTTTCTTATCATCTGTAAGTACTGTGCAAACTATATTAAATATTTTGATTACATGAATAATGTAAAATTCCTTAATGATAAATTCAAGTTAAGTCAGATGATATTAATCATTGGAAAAAGCGATAAACTCTATGAAGAGGCATAAATGTTTTGAAAGATATTCAATGATAAATACAAGCAAACAAAAAACGTATTTTTATCAAAAACGCATTTTACGGTGTGTGTAATGTTTACCATGGCAATAGGCATCATGACTGGGTAAAAAAATCATTATTATAATTAGTCCGTAAGTTAGATTATCAAAAAATATCGGATACGTATTTTTTATTTTGCCAATCAAACAACAAATGACAAAGATAAACCTTGTCAAAGTTTGGGAGTGGGGGTCGTGACGTCACTTCTCTTACAGAATATACATGTGTATGGCACTTGTGACGTCACACGGAACTTTGACGGACTATATCTTTATCAATTTTTGTTAAATTGACAAAAGAAAAAATACGGGTCTAATATTTTTTGACAATCTATCTGACAGATTAATTATATTTTTTTTTTGTCATCATGCCTTTTACATTTACTAGGGTGGTCGTACTACGTAACGCTAAGTTATCCAATCCAATTTTGTTTATCTTATTTCTAAGTCAATATCAATGATTATTAATAGTAGGTAATAATTTTGAATGCCAACAATTATGACCCTATCGTTTTTTCTCAATTTTTCGGTACATTCAAAGAAATACCAATGACTGAAGGAAAATGTTACTTCAGTTCAGTTCGTTCAGTCAGCCCGTGACCACGACCAATGCAACTTGGTCGAAACGTCGGGAGAAAGAGAAAAAGAGGTATTTATTAATATATATATCTCATGTTTTATTGCGCGATAAGTCCTGTTTTAATATATTAGTATAAATACTAATTTCCAATTACGTTGATTTTTATTCGGTATTTTTGAAATGCAGGACTCCCACATAACCACCGAATACCTCGAGACGTAGTGGTATATCCACAAAAGATTTTCCCTGGACAAAAAAAAGACTTAATATATCAAAACTTTCCAAATGCGTATTTCCTAATATTTTTAACCGACTTCCAAAAATGAGGAGGTTCTATGTTCGTCTGTATGTATTTTTTGTGTATGTTCATCTATAATTGCGCCAATTGTGAACTGAATCGAAAAATTATTTTTTAGTTCGAAAGGGTATACTCCCGAGGTGGTCTTTTAAATTAAATTTAACAGAAATCGGCTGAGCCGTTTTTGAAAAAAAACAACAATAGTGTAAGCTAATCGAGAAAAATATCCGAATTTTGTACACGAAGAACATCGATAATTTCGCCAATTGTGAACCGAATCGAAAAATTATTTTTTAGTTCGAAAAGGTATACTCTCGAAATGGTTCCATTTAAGTTATACAGAAATCGACTGAGCCGTTTTTGAAAAATCAACAGTAATGTGAACAATTCTAGAGAAATATTCGAATTTTGTACTCGATGGAAGGTGGTTTTGCCATTATTTGCGAAAAATAATTATCTCAATCAATGTCATAAAGCTCCAAACACAGCCCACAGCTCGATTAGCAGCGAGAGTACCGTTCTTACACGATTGTTAATTTGACATTTAAATCGGTAAAAATCGGTATTTTCTATAATTTTTAGCGATATAAATGTCAAATTAACGATCGTATAAGAACGGTACTCGCGCTGCTGTTTCGATTGCATTGCGAGACGGATCCGCGTGCTAGCACTCGCCAACTTGAGAAAGGTCCGAAATAGTCGTTACGACTATCCCTACACGTGAGTTTAGTCCCGTTATATACAGGGTTATTTCTAATCAATTAGCATCCTTTTAGGGGCTTATTCTGTACATCAAAATTAACAACTTTTGTTCTACAACTTTCATCAAAACTCAAAAAAAAATCAGCTCTTCCATACATTTTCTCGCGGGTGAATGATATTTTTCTATGGAAAAACAAAAATTTTTTTTGAGTTTTTACAATAGTCGCACAACAAAGTTAGTTTTGATGTACAGAATAAGCCCCTAAGAGATGCTAATTGATTAGAAATAACGCTGTATAGTATAAGATCTGTTTCGAGCTTACTAATGAGGCCCATACTACGAGATTAGAATGAATATAGTCGTTTAATGAATTATAACTAATTGTCGTATTTCAACACTGACAGGAATTACCTCCTAATGAGAATTATAATAGCGGGAAGAAGATCGAGATTAGTAATAAGACCCGGAGAGATCTGAGATTAAAATAATAAGAGATTTTGTTTTATGACCTTTTATTTAGCACGGCGATTGCTTCAGAAGATAAAAAATGTGTTGGTAGGTTAGGTACATAGAGTAATGTTAGAGGTGGCTTTGTATATTACCTAAACGTAAGGAACATTTACATTTAAAGTATATGTCTCTTTTTTATTGCGAATAAAATTAAGTTATAACAGAATTATTCCTAAAATTAATTACAAATCATGTCAAAGTAAAGTCAAATTAAATAATAAACATGTTGAAATCTAACAAATTAATAAATGTTATTGTTTACGCTTAATTAAAAATTCGTTTAGGCTATAGTAACATTTTTCTATTAGCCATGTCTTAAGTTTACGGCGAAACATTCCATAAGGGAGTTCTTTCAATGATACAGGTAATTGATTATACACACACATGGAATAACAGTTCTTTTGAAATAATGTCAATCTAGGCCGTTGTTCAAAAATTAACCTTTTCCCATATTTTACCCTTCTTGGCTTGTCATTGGCTGTTTTAAAGCGCCGTTATTGTACTATTTTGGTGCTCTTTGGCTGTGTACGTCCCTTCGCAATAAAGGTCAAAGTTTATAGCTTCATTAGTAATGAGATACCTACTCGGGAGCTTTATCCGTCATCCAAAAGAAATAAGTGGATACTTTATTTTTTTCCTGGATAAAAAGCTCCACGTTTGTAAGTAAATCCTAAGTTAGAAATAAAGCTATGTTTTTGCCTAATTTGGAAAAGCAACCATTATTTCCTTTATTTAATCATTACAGTACTAGGATAGGCATCAGCTTGTCTCCACAAGGATATAAAGTAAGGGTATAAGACGAAAGAATATGATTAAGATCAACATTATAAATAACTTTTACTAGAATATCCTTTCTGCATATCACTGCATAAATAGGCAATTATAGTCCGCGCCACACTAGTCACAGTCACACTAGTTGGTGGATGGGAAGTTAGATGCAGAACGCTGCGCAAAAGGCAAAATGTACCTATGCGCGGGAGCCAGAGAGACGAGATGCCGGGGCACACCCGCCCGCCAACCAGACATGACCTCCCGCGCGCTCCCTACGCCCTTGCTCACCACTACGCCACGCGGCGTCGGTTTTGTACACACAATATGCGCAGTAATTAGCTAATCACGGCGAAGTGTCATCTTCTCATAACATAACTTCTCATCCGCCAACATACATGGCGCTCGGGTGGCTAGCCATAGCTTCAGAGTACTGATGCTGCTCCTAGGCTTCTGACATGGCTTAATGGTTAAAAATTCGGGATCCGTAATTTAACCAATCGTCCTACTCACGGTAACGCTTCTTTGTAAATGTGGCCGCATTCCCATCTCAAGTCTGAGACTTCTATAAATAAAATATTATCGTAAAACGTCCCTCAATTTTCATATTTCCAATAGAAACACGTGTATATTGTCATAACTGAAACCCTGTTCAATAAAACCAATACAAGTGTGTAATACAGAAAACATTTTACGTTTCACCAAATGTTGCAAGCAAGTCTTACGTTTTCCCATTTCAATAAATTTGCAGAAATATATTTCCCCTCTTCAAAAACCGTTGCAAATTTTATTCGCTATTTCTATCAGAGAGCTTTCCGATGTTGCCACTCGCTAATAACGTCTTCATGTTGAGGTTGGAACGCACTAGGTACTGTACCGGTCTTTCAAGTCTACGGTTGGACATAGCCTAACCACACGGTCTGTCTTTGAAATAAATATCTAGATACACACTGCTTGATGTTAAGCAGATATGCGGTCTATGATGTAGCACGCTTACCTAGAAGATACCTATTTACTCGAGATTTGAAGACACCTACATTGTACTTTAACGGAAAGACAGACTCAGGCAAAGCGTTCCACATTCTGGCAGTTCGTATAAGGAATGTGGACTCAAACACTTGGTTCTAACGCGTAGGATGTCCACCATGAAAGGGTGGCGCTTTGGTCGCGTCTGTCTAGCCGTACGATAGAAGAAAGGGGCAGGTGGGACCAGATTGTGCAACTCCTGGGCGCACTCACCGAAGTGTATCCGACAGCAGGCTGACAGACACTCCACTCTAAGTCGATGCTCGAGACTTTGCAGCTTCGACTCAGTCAAGGTTTCGTTGCCTATCAGCCTCCTGGCTCGCCTTTCAATGGACTCTAGATATATCTAGAGCCCCACGTCGCTACGCAGAACGTATCACGTGCTAGGGCTGCTCCCCTGGTAGGTAAATCACACGCTCACTGATACAAATCCACACGTTTGTTCGTCACTACGGCGCGCCCCTGCGACTGTTGTGTGAGGAGAGTATACTGAACTCCGAGGCGCGTTGGTATAACAACTCGCGTTTCGACCATTTGCATGATGACGGAATACTGTTAGATACCATTACCATCATCCTTCTCACCATCAGTGTTTGGGCTATATCCAAATGATTCAGTGAGGATTGGTTGATTTACATCCACTATCAAATCTAGCCAGTGGTGCGTAAATCCGTATTTAACGTAGCCGTCGTACGTCGTTTCAGACATATATATGCCTCCCGTACAGATCTGCAATAATACTGTTTGGAAACGGCTTGCATCCAGTGTGCATTGTGATCTTGACGTGGTTTCTATTCGAGAACTCGATCCCATCGGTCATCAGCCTATGTGTTTTGCCCAATTGGAATCTAAAGAATTGGAAATCCAAAAGACAACATACTTCTTTAGAAAAATATGTATAAAAAATAACTACTTCGTAAAAAGAGTTCATTAGTTTTCGACAACATTTATGATTTATACAACTGTGACTTTTCACAATTTAGTTGATATAAAATAAGATGAATATTTCATGGCAAGCGTGTCTTATTTTTGTCAAGATGTTGTGCACAAAACGTCCTAGTGCATCTACACCCTCATTCTGACAGCAAGAAAATAGGAATTGAAATTCTGAGTGCTGTGAGAGTTTGGACAAGACTTTAAAGAGAATTTGAAACATTGGTTTAATTCTTAACTAAGCGTTACCAATAACTTCAATGCATTTAGTAATTAAGTACTGAGAGCTTATGTTTACTAGAATTTTGTATTATTTTCAGATACTGCGCTCAAAAATGTCTTGAATCAAGAAATTGGTAAGTAAATTTTTGATAATAATAAATAATTAATCACTTGAGACTAATTTGACTAATTTTTTACGCTTTGTCTATTATTTTCCTTAGAAAATTATAACTTTATCTCATGGAAATATAATTATAAACACTAAATATTTAAAAAATCTTGCAATTGATTATTATGCAAAAAATGCATGCACACGTTGACACAATATTTTCCTGTGTCACCGCACATTATATTGAAAACCATTTCTCGTCATAACTGTTCAAACAAAATATTTTATTTAAGTCTTGAAACACTGCAGCAGTGCTTGTTTTTTACATAGCAAGATGTATGTAAAAGTAAATAAAATAGGAAAGCTTAGCAGCAGGAGTATTTGCAGTAAGCATTGGACGCCTGTTTAACACCTATAAGTAGTTTAGTACCACAGGTATACGTTTAGAAAATTAGGCATTGTCAATTTTGAAGTTTTCCAACATTATAATTTTAGAAATAAGATCAAAAAAGTAAGGTCGTATAGGCTGGGTGGTTAGCCCTGGTGTGAGAGTTCTAAGGCCGCCTGAAGGCCTCTGACATGGCTAAACGGTTCAAACAACCTAAATAAGATATCACTGCTGATCATAGATCTTCAATTTGAGTCCGAGTCGAAGCTGCAAAGTCTCGAGCATCGACGTAGGGTGGCGTGTCTGTCAGCCTACTATCGGATACACTTCGGTGAGTGCGCCCAGGAGTTGCACAATCTGGTCCCAACTGCCCCTTTCTTCTATCATACGGCTAGACAGACGCGACCAAAGCGCCACCCTTTTATGGTGGACATCCCACGCGTTACAACTAAGCGTTTTGAGTCCACATTCCTCATACGAACTACCAGAATGTGGAACGCTTTGCCTGAGTCTGTCTTTCCGTTAAAGTACAATGTAGGTGTCTTCAAATCTCGAGTAAATAGGTATCTTCTAGGTAAGCGTGCTACATCCTCGACCGCATATCTGCTTAACATCAGGCAGTGTGTAGTCAAACGCAAACCTATCTGAAATAAAAAAAAAATAGACCAGTTGATATGCATCTAGGGTGATCTAAATAACCACCTTGGTAATGGTCTGTCCACCTTATGGGTAGACATCGAGTGCTATTCTTGCTGGTACGTAGTCTTCACTCGAGAACTTTTCAACTGTATCAGTAATCAGTCTTTCGTGCTGTCCCCAACCCACTACCAATGTATAGGCTCATTAAGTTTAAAGCTTTTCTAAATCCTTATTATCATGATTTAATTTATTTTTTATTATAATGAAAATACTAGGTGGGCAGTAAATAACAAAATAGCTACAACATGGCATTGCCTTGCAAATTTTCAATAAAACATTTAAAGCCCTTTGAGTCCAAAAGCGATTCTACGGTATTAATCCTCATTAGGTTCAGGTTCTAATCTTTATAGCAATGCAATTTTAAACCTTATTCGGACTCATTATACGGACAAAAAAAAAGCTAAGCAACATCCCCCACATCATTATCCCTTTGTTCCAAACTCCAGCGAAACTTTTTAACTTTTTCCGTTTGAAAAAATGTCGGTTTAAGCCGCAGTGTCGGGGTGTCAGTTATTTATTGTCAGGAACCGAGAGATTTAGGTCGACACACATCACGGTTCCGACAGCGCGGATTGAAAATAGAATTTTTGAATTTACGCATTTGTTCGTGCAAACCGTCGAAGAGCACGTATCATACGTGCTGAATTAAGGAGCGAAATGTGAGCGATATATTTTTCTGTATTTTTGAGCGGAACTACATAAAAATATGTAAATGAAATTTTGAAGGGAAAAGAGAGCATTTGTTTTGTTTTTCTGTTATATCCATCAGAGAACGGTTTTCAGTACCTTAAAATAATTAATCATAATGCGAGTTAAAATACCCCTCCTTTTCATCATCTTCTTCTTCTTATTCGTCCTCTTCATTGCTGAAGGTCGTGCCTGTCTTGAAATGCCTTGACGGAATCAGTGACGAGTTGCTTCCACTCCGCCCTATCTTCGGCTTTCTTCAGAGCAGTGGAAACTGGAAGCCCGGTTATCAACTTAATCTGATCAGACCAACGGGTAGGTGAGCGTCCACGTCTACTTTTGCCATCTACTTTACCAACTACAACCAGTTTCTCAAAATTATCGGGCTGCCTACGGGCGATGTGACCAAAGTAAGTTAAGACTCGTTGATAACAAATGGTGGAAAGTCTAGTCTTAATCTTTAACTGCTCAAGAACGGACTTATTGGTGCGTTTCGCTGTCCACGGTATGCGTAACATTCTCCTCCAACACCACATTTCAAAAGATTCTATCTTTTTGCGGTCTGCCGCGCGAATTGACCATGATTCGGAGCCATACAAGAATATCGAGAATACCAGCGTTTTTACAAGTCTCATTTTGGTTGCGTTGGAGATATTCCTGTTTCGCCAGATCTTCGTCATCTTGCCCATAGCTACTTTCCCCATCTGTGTACGTCTCCGAATTTCTTTCTCGCAGCCTCCCTGATCGCTGATCATTGAGCCCAGGTACACAAACTCCTTCACACATTCCAGATCAGCTAGTTCTCCTGTGCGTGCGCTCTGTCCAGCTCGGTCAATGATCATTACTTTGGTTTTCGATTTGTTGACCGAAAGTCCGACCATTTCGCTTTCTCGCTCTACCCGGCTGAACAGTTCTGCAAGCTCGCGCTCGGAGGACGCGAACAACGTGGTGTCATCTGCATATCGTAGGTTGCTGATTTTATTGCCACCGACCGCGATGACTCCCTCCCACCCCTCTAAGGCTCTCCTCATAATATCCTCCTTTTCATAGAAGGTTAAAATCTTATTACTTTTTTTCTCTGTGCTACATTTTTTTAACAGTCCACTGCTGGATATATTCCTATCCATGGAGCCGTTATTGGGTTGGCATATCTACAACGCTGGTTCAGTGCGAGTTGGTTCACGAACATGGAAATCATACATTTAGAACTTCTTAATATCCCTTTTACATACTTTATTTGTCCTTATCACCCAAAAGTGACTCCTCAACATAATGATACTTTTTCTAAGAAACTTTTAGTCAGAAATCCCATCAAAAGCTCAGACAGTCTGAAAAAGCTGAACTTAAGCTAACAAATTCGTTGCCTCCGAAATCCTTTCCAATCCTTTATCAAATAGAGTGAACACAAACAGTACTAGCGAAAATGGGATAAAATGGTAAAATGGGAAATCAGGTAACTTATGTATGGAAATCGGATAAGATGGGACTTGTGACATAAGTCGCGATAAAAGGACTTTTGCGCTGAATTATACGAGTGGACTTGACTAATTCATATTTTTAAAATTCAGCTATCTGAAAAAACAAATTCATAAAATGGAGTAGGGTAATTATAATTAAACTAGTTTTTACCCGCGGCTTCGCCCGCATGACATTTTGATTTTTGTGCCCTTAATAAAGGAGGTGGAAAATCAAAAAAATAAAAACGATTTGACGGTTGTTCGATTCGACAGTGGTTTTTTTTTTGACATTTCTTAATGCGCACTCTAGAATAGCTCGCAGATAGCAGAATTTTTCCTACTTACTTAACACTTATCGTTTTATTATGAAACATTTACGCAATAACATTATAATTTATAGCATATGTGTTATTCTGATATATAGCTTTATATTATTGCAAAGTTTCATCTCAATTCGTTCAGTAGTTTTTGCGTGAAAGAGTAACAAACATCCATCCATCCATCCATCCTCACAAACTCACAAACTTTCGCGTTTATAATATTAGTAGGATGTTGCTCCCTTTGACTTTAGATCGCAATGAAAAAATCGGGCAAGTGCGAGTCAGACTCGCACACGAAGGGTTCCGTACCGTGTTGGATCCGCTTTAGCCCCATTCATCTTGCGGTTATTAATAGCGAGCAAAATACTCCATAAATGACGTTTTTTGTATTCTCATACAACAAACGTGATCTTAGGAGCCCCCCATAAATATTTATTTTATTCTGTTTTTAGTATTTGTCGTAATAGCGGCAACAAAAATACATCATTGAAAATTTCAGCTGTCTAGCTATCATGATATACAGCCTGGTTACAGACAGGCAGACGGACAGACGTACATCGGAGTATTAGTAACAGGGTCCCGTTTTTACCTTTTGAATACGGAACCCAAAAAAAAGCAGCTGCATATTATTAGCACTGCTGAGTGTTAAGACCTTAAAAGTAATTGTAAAGAGGAGGAATTCTTCGTGGACAACTGCTTTCGCACAACCAGCTGTGCGATCAAGAATATAGAGGCTTATAAACTGATACAACTTTTTGAATAATAAACACGGATTGACATCTCACAAGGTGCCGTAAGATTTAAGCCCACAACTGCAACGTAGTTCCGAGATTACATTTTGCTGCTTTTCCAATACCAAATAATTATAACTATAACAGAATACGGCTATAACTCACGGCGAAGGCAGTGCGCGCGCGCCAGTCGACGGGGGTGCGCGTATTCCCTGAGGATGGAGTACTAAATACTCCGAAACTGGTCAGATTCCTTACGGATCGACCGTATCATTATAACGTGAGTTTTAGCCGTATTCTGTTATAGTTATGATGAATACTCACGGAAGCTTTAATGAAGTGACCAAATAATTATTATACCTACCAATACCAAGTAAGTTGAATTTTCTATTATATTTTTGTATTTCACGCCTGAATTAGGAGAAGTATTTTTATCCAAGCGTTAATGTACTTACAATAAAAATTCAAAATTTACTAATCAACACTATAGGCCTTGAATATTATATAACTGTGTTTATATAACCCGCAAAAAAACACACCCACAAAATTACTTCATATTTATTTACAACCAAAGATTATAAATTACAAATAGAAACAGATGTGACACGCCGTAAATTGTGCCTAATCCCCAAACTGTCGTGACTTGTGTTCGCAACTCCACAAAACATTGTCTTTATGGCAGTTTACCAAATACGTGACTACGCGGCTTAAATATCCGAAATTACTTTAAATGCTCCTGTATCTGAGGCATAAGTATTTATTGCGATTTTTATTTTACTCTCGCTGGGCGATAATGAGTTCTTTGCCTTTCTGTTTGAATGGAAATTATTCGATGTCTACGCATTTGCATTTATTTGTTCTATTGCGTTTTTTACTTATGATAAAAGTAAAAAAATAAAAGTAAAAAGTGTTTTTCATTCGATTGAATTGGATTTTCTCGATAGCTCGTTTGCATATTTTGTTCTAAATATCGGCTGTTAGCCTTAGCCTTTTTTTTAGCTTAGTCAGAGCATCAATGAAAGTTTGGTTAAAGATTTTATTGTTTCAATTATTATTCCATAACAAAACTTTACCTAATGTTAATTTTTGTATTATGGCGTGTCCGACATGGTTTTTTTTTTCAATTAGTATTATACAGGGTTGTTCCTAATCAATTAGCACCCTATTAGGGGCTTATTCTGTACATCAAAACTAACAGGGCTTGTTCTTCCATAGAAAAATATTGTCCACCCTAGATAAAATTATTGGAACAGCTGGTTTTTTTTTTAAATTTTGACAAAAGTCGCAGTACAAAAGTTGTTAGTTTTGATGTACAGAATGCCCCATTCTGTACATCAAAGGATGCTAATTGTTTAGGAATAACTCTGTATATTATGGCGAGTCATAAGTTTCTGAAAACAAAATTTATAAAAAATTATAGTTTTATCTGTTAAAATAGGTTTGACTGCCTCGGTGGCTCAGTGGTTAGTGACCCTAACTTCTGGATCAAAGAGGCGTGGGTTCGATCCCCACGCAGGGCAAATATTTATGTGATGAACATAAATGTTTGCTCTGTGTCTGGGTGTTATTTAGTTACTATCTATATAAGTATGTATTTAAAAATAAGTATATGTAGTATATCAGTCTCTGGCAGCCATATCACAAGCTTTGCTTAATTTGGGGTCAGAGGCCGTGTGTAAGATGTCCCAAAAATGTTATTATATTATTATTATTATGTAGGTAAAGACATCCTGATTCGTCTTCCTGATCCTCATATTCTTTGACAAAACGTTAATGGCCTCTTAGTAAAATAGCGGCAATAGAGCCACGGACTTAAATTAGGGAGTCGAGTTATGACGCTTTTAAATCGAGTTGCTGGAACCTACAGCCTTATTTTTTAGGCTGATAGTAAACGAGCGAGTCGACATTGATTCAAAAGTCGCCGAAAAGAAGTAGAATAAATAACGTTGATATAGGTAAAAAACGGACACTGGACTTACCATTCAAAATATAAGCGGAACATATCAATAAAATTGTACTGTGTGGATATTTGGTGATGTTTTCGGCGGTGGCAAAACGTTGATTTGAGATGGTTCTTAAAGATGATTCTCAGGTTCAAGCCGAGGTGATGGGTGAAAATCGGGAACGGAGATTGTGGTCCCTACTGACAATATGTCTGAATGATCGACTTGGCAAGCAAATAAATAACTTTGACTTTGGCATTGTCCAAATGTCCGAATGAACGGTTTCCGAATAGACCTCATCATGTGCGAAGTCAAACAATCATCGGTAAAATAAAATTGTAAATTGGAACACATAGATAACAAAAAATAGAACGTTGGCGCTTTAAATCCAAGTATTACAGTTTTGAGCTTGAGTACTTCATTCAATGTGCAATCTTATCAGTGCAGACACTACCAAAACGGAACTATGCGGAGTGAAACAGAGTTGCGTGCGCAGCCCGTGAGTGCACTGCCACATGCCATATTTGCTTACTGAAAACAAAACCTCCACTTAATTCCGCTGTGCTCCACTTTGGTAGTATTTGATCTTTAGGGTTTGACTTTGCAAAGGACTGTTGGATAGAAACATAAAAGGATCGCGACAAATAAAGTGTTTACATTTAATTTTTAAGCGTTTCGCCGAAGTTTCGTTTTGTTTATCTTGTGTTTGCGGCGGTCTTTTAGCTGAATATCTGTGAATAGAGGTCAATGTTCTGGAGTGATTATAGGTATATTTGTGCTCTAGGTATATACAGGGTTACAGGGTAAGTCGACCTATTCTCGTTAAGAGTGTCCACTATCCTAAATTAAAAAAAAAAACAGATATTTGAAATTGGTATTTATAAAATTCGCAATTTTCGGCTATCAGCTCAGATATTTTGAAACGTGTAAGTCGTAGTATTATTTTTATTTGAATTTTACATGTAAAATAATGTTTTATAACCTCACTACCCAATATTGTCCGTAAAATAAACCTTTTATAAAAAGTATTTGAATTCAAATATCTCGAAAACTGTGAGATTTAGGATATGGTGTTACAAAGTCAAATCAGTCAGAAACGTAGTAAACTACACACGCTTAACGGTAATAGGTCGACTTAGCGTTTAATCCTGTATAGCTCAATATCAAGTTTCGACAGCCCAACTTAGAGACCCCTAATTCAAGGAAGGAAAATACGTTTGAATCTCAAAATACCTACTAGAACATGAGCATCGTTTCGTGCCGAAAAGATTAAAAAATAGCATCAGTCTCAAACATCATTGCCCGGTTGTGAGTTACAAGACTGAATATCGTCGACTTGGCATTTTTTCTGTAAAGGTATCAATTTTTTTTCTCCGTGCAAATTCCGTGCAATGATTTCCTCCAACTGTAAGAACTTACTTAACCTAGTACAAATTTTACGATGCCTAGTTATTACGACAATGGTTTTGTATAGGAACGAAACTGTTGAACTCAAACAACAAACAAACAAACAATAACACTTTATTAGACAATCACATTACATTAAAAAAAAACAGATTACAATGACAAAACAAAACAATTCATAGGTTCATAATTGGCGGCCTTATTACTTAGAGCGATTTCTTCCTGACAGGAGGAACAACTCAATGTCAATAAAAATGGTACACAAATGCCATAAAAAATTAAGTGTGCGTCAACTCTATAGATCTACTACAAAACCTCGGGATCGGGATTTAAACCAAAATAATTTCTCGATTCTTTCTTCCACAGAGATATGCCGTCAGAAACTAAAAAAGAAAAATAACTAACAAGTAAACAGAAAACATAACCTCAAAACAGGAAAAACCGCGCAAATACCTGCAAACCGTAGGAAAACATTTTCATATGTCTTCAGCGCGTCGCCATAAATCAGTTCGAGGAGAGATTTATCTCGTGAAAATACTTCAGGATATTAGCAGGAATCTACAAAACTACTCTATAACTCGCTTACTCTATGGTTAGGAACTCTGCACGCTCGGAACTTTTCGAGGGGGACTTTTACAATAGATATAAATATGTTTTTATGGGATAGTTTAGAGACCACGCAGGTAAATAATGTCATAAATATTTTCATACAACATTTATAAGAGTTTTGTCATACGTTTAGGATGGTATACAAATGGGTCCCAATGGCTTGTATTGTAAAGTCATTTGCTGGCTTTAAAGATTAGCACAGCTGGGCACGCTGCAAACTGGAAGTGGACTTAGCATTTTTTTTGTATTCTCTAGATCTTCAATAGTCTCTATAGACTATTAAATCATCTATACAATCCAATTGCTGTTTTTGGTACCTAGTAATTACTTAAGTAGGTACTTTTCTAAAAAAGAAAAATATTTTTTCACATAAGTTTTATTAATTTCTTCGTATATATTAGGGTTCCGTAACTCAAAAGGAAAAAACTGAACCCTTATATGATCACTTTGTTGTCCGTCTGTCCGTATGTCAAGACTCTTTAACTCGGGAACGCGTAAATATATCGAGTTGAAATTTAAACTGTATACGTTTATCTATGGTTTCTTGCAGTTGTGTAAAAGATAAACTTCTCAATTATCATATAAACAAGTTAGAGTCGTTTATGTCGTAAAAAACCGCATATTTCGACACTCCCAAAAATCAAAACCTACTGGGTACTTCCCGTTGACATAGAACTATGAAATTTGGCGAGAAGCATTGTCTTATAGTACACATAAAGGAATAAATCTGAAAACTGTACATTTTTATTTAAATCCCAAAAAATAGAGCCTCAAAATTCACAAAATACGGATTCAAAATTCAAAGTGAGTAAATAACCCGGTCAATTTAGACCAAAAAATGAGAGTGAAGTAACATAAAGCTGAATTTCAGTGAAATTGTTCAAAATATAATTATAAACAATGTCTAGAAGTTCCCCATCATTCCCCTGTAAGGAAAAAAAAAAAATTCAAGGTCAAAGGTCAAAAAAATGAGTTAAATGAGTGAAGTATTTTTATGATAAAACTTACCGTTTTGCTGAAAATCGCGAAAAACTCATTTTTTTGACCTTTGACCTTGAATATTTTTTTTTCCTTACAGGGGAATGATGGGAAACTTCTAGAAATTGTTTATAGTTATGTTTTGAACAATTTCACAGAAATTCAGCTTGTTGGGACTTTATGTAACTTCGAATGTCTAAATTGACCGGGTTAAAATCGTATCATGTAAGGTGTCATATAAAAGAGCTTCATTAGCACATGCTAAAATAGATTTTTAATTATTTTAACAATGTGTAATTTTCGATTAATGACAAGAAAAGTAAAAAAATAAACTTTTTTGTCGATGGTTATTATTGGATATAGTATAAAGATTTTAACAACTCACTTCCCAATTTTGTGAAATTTTCTGGATTTGTACGGAACCAAACACCAATTTTGTGAAATTTCCTGGATTTGTACGGTGCGAGCCTGACTCGCACTGGTCCGATTTTTCTTTTCTGATTATAAAGGCCCTGTAAAAAAAAATATTTTTAAATAAAATTCATTAATTTCTTCGTTTTTATTCTCAATTTAAAACCTTAAAAACATAATAACAATAAAGGCCAACCAAAATAACGAGTGCGCGGCAGCATTAATCTGTCCCACACTTATACAGAGTGGTTTACGTCAAAAAGCTTTCTCGAACCACTTCTTTATACCGTGGAGGTGTTAAAAAACGCTTTTCTTCTGTTTATTACTTTTACTCTAAAATGTAATTTAGTAATTTCTTTTGGCAATTTATAACTTTTTTGTTTCATAAAAGTAATTTAGTCATTTCTTTCAGTGTTTTTTAAGGCAATTTTATGATTTTTGTCGCTCAAAAGTAATTTAGTAATTTATTTTAGTGTTTGTTTTGGAGTGTTAATTTTTAAATAGTTATGTTACGGGCGTCTGGCGTCGTCGAGGTCTTGAAAATGGAGATTTTATGAGCACTAAGGTTTCACTCAGAAAGCAAAGTTTATGAAAGTGCAGTCTCTAGAGGGATGATGTTACTGAGGTGTGGTGGTGAAGTGGGGGGAGGGTAGTGACCTTTTAGTTGAAGATAGATAGGGTTTCATTTTTTGCCAGTCGTAGCAAGATCTAGTTAGATGACAATTTTCCTACACTTTTAGTCTACAAAGCCTCAATAAAGTATTGTATTTTAACCAAGTTCCAAAAAGGAAGAGGTTATAATAATATGTCCTCTTATGTCTGTGTGTATTTTTTTTGTGTATGTTCATCGATATTTTCTCCAATTGCACTGTACTGTAACAGCCTTTTAAGTAGTCCGCTGCAGGACGTAGGCCTACCCACGAAGGGTGATTGGGCCATATCCACCACGCGGGCCCAGTGCGGGTTGGTGGATTCACAAAAACCATAGAATTTCTTCTACAGACGTATTCAGGTTGCCTCACGATGTTTTCCTTCACCGAAAAGCCTGTGATGTGAAATTTCGTACATAAATTCCAAATAACTCATTGGTACGAGACCGGGGATTCGAACCCACGACTTCACGATTGTAAGGCGGGTGTCACTACCTCTTGTCGCCAATTGTGAACCGAAACAAAAAAAAAATTAGTTTGAAGTATTAATTATATAATACATTTGAATGAATATATAATACATTTGAAGGTGGTACTATTTAAATTTAATAGAAATCGGCTTTGTCGTTTTTGAAATCAACAATAATGTGAACAATTTGCGCGAACTATTCGAATGTTGTACACGATGGAAGCCGGTTTTTGGCCATTTTATGCGCAAAATAATTATTGTTTTAGTGATTTATAATTATGTCAAATTATTTTTGAATTTCATTTTTCATTTCATTTCATTTATTTCCCAACATAGATACAATTTTGTATACTTGTGAATGTTCAATAAAATACATTAAAAATTACAATATAAGTAAAACTGCATAAATATAAAATTACACTTGAATAAAAATAATAAATACCTACCTGTAGGTGTGCAAAGATAATTTTGTAACACACGCAATGCTTATTTTTAAAAAACATCACATAGGTACACATTGGTGGATTTAAGTAGGTACGTCATCGAATTTTTCTACGGATGTATCACGAAGTTTATCATCTGTACAATATTATAGGTTCCTATACATCCAAAACGCCAGTGGTGTTATAATATAATCCGCAAATTCCAATGAACACATAGATTATTATTTATCTATGTAAGTATGTCAAGAGCTTGTAAGTATAACGCTGGTATTATTTTTAATTACCTACGGTTCCATAGTATCCAGAGTCGGTGTCGTTTGTTAAATCGACTGTACATAGAGAGGAGTTAGTTTAAATCTTAGCCTAAATTAGTAAGTTGCGGTGCATTTCGTATGCCATGAACAGACTGGGGCGCAGTGACCAGCGTGCAGTACCTGGGATCTGTGCCGGTATTCGTACCTCACGATCATTGTAAAACATGCCTTTTACCACCAAGGCCTGCAACGTAATAAACATCGAAAAAAATCCTTAATTTTTCTTGTTTAGAATTTCCTTCAAACTCTCTCCGTTTATTCGGTTCAGTGACCACTAAGTGGTGCTTTTGTGAGTTTAAACCAATTTATTCTTATTGCCCCCTCAGGACTTATAAAGGATTTCATGCCGTTTTGCCTTTTGGCGGAATGTTTGGTAAAGTAACAATTGTTAATTAGAGTAACATAATTTATAGAATGTATACACGGAGTATATTTGCATTTACAGCTAAAATAATTATATGCATGATGAAAACTTGAGCGTAACGGTTTTCTCTATACAGTATGGGACTCTACGAGACCGGAATTTGAACCCACAAATCCCAGTCCCGTACCAATGATTTCTTTGGAACATGTGTACGGAATTTTTCACCACGGGCTTTTCGGTGAAGGACAACCTCGTGTGAAAACTTACATTCGGAGAAGAAATTTGATGGCGTATCTGAATCCACCAACCCGCACTGGGACAGCTTGGTGGATATCGCACAATGGCTCTTCGTGGTTATGTTACTAGACTAGACTACTAAAAAGGCTGGTACAGTACACTATAGTAAATCGCAAGTAAAAGACAATATTATGGACTTATACTCTATAAAATTTAACTTGATCTCTGCGACAGCTGTCAGAAAAATTACGCCTATGAAGTCCTGAATTTCTTAATAGTACAGACAGTACCTGTCAATGTCATACTTTGTGGACATGCCGATTAGTGATGGGCGACGAATGATGGTGACCACAGAGTTTTAGATAGAGTTTTAATTAAAATATCGATAGTTTATACTGGCGATATTTTAAATAAAACTTGATTTATCATTAATTTTATTGTATATTTTAATATCATAACATTTTTTACATGTGTAATTAAATTAAACCCAATCATATGTTACATTAGCATCGATAATAGTGAAAACGTCGATAAATACTATCGTTACATTATTATGAGTATATAATTAATATCATAACATTATTTACATGTGTACATACTTGATTTTAAATAATATTAAATAAATGAAATCCAATTTTTCACCTTCGATTCACTCATTCGATTTTATTA
The DNA here is from genome assembly GCA_949316475.1 of Hypomecis punctinalis. Taxonomy (NCBI): domain Eukaryota; kingdom Metazoa; phylum Arthropoda; class Insecta; order Lepidoptera; family Geometridae; genus Hypomecis; species Hypomecis punctinalis. Next base: position 1,885,179 of record OX438811.1, read on the forward strand.
CAACATTGTTTGAAAATCGATTTTTTCCACCACTATCCCAACTCTAAAAATGTCAATCTTCTACTGTCGCAAAGATCAAGTTAAATTTTATAGAGTATAGTACTAAGTACATACTCGCGAAAATGTTTTGCTTGCATTTCATATAATGACTGCGAAGAAGTAAGAGCTCTGCGTATATTAATAGAACGGTTAGGCTATTTCTATCGTATAGAGATAATATTAGCAGTACAGCAAAATATGCCTACTATTTATACAGGGTTATTTCTAATCAATTAGCATCCTTTTAGGGGCTTATTCTGTACATCAAAACTTTTTTGTTCAGCGAATTTTGTCAAAACACAAAAAAAAGTTATTCCAGAGAAAAAAACCATTCACCCTCGACAAAATGTATGGAACAGCTGAATTTTTTTTTGTTTTGACAAAAGTCGCAGAACAAAAATTGTTAGTTTTGATGTACAGAATAAGCCCCTAGAATGATGCTAATTGATTAGAAATAACCCTGTATACCTACCTATCAGCTGCATTTGTTTTAAACAAAACCCACATCAGTTTAAGTTAGCTAACTTTAATACTTTATATCAGTCCAATAAGTTATCACCGTGCTGCCAGCGCCAGGTGCGCGACTTTCGACCTTATGCGTCCGATTTATAAACTCCTAGCGACATTCGGTTAGAAAGTTTGCTCTGCGTTGTACCGTCATGACACATGTTCAGTTTGCTAAGTGCTTCAATACAACCACGGTACTGGTATCTAACAGTATTGTGACTCGGCTCTGTCCTTGAAATATATATCTACAGCCCAACGTGGTTACGGAGAACGTATCGCGTACTAGTGCTGCCCGCCTGGTAGGTAAAACGCACGCTTGCTGATTAGGTACAAAGCCACACTCTCGTTCGTCATTACGACGCATTTGTGACTGTTGGTGTACCGAGTGTATACTGAGCTCCGAGACGCAGGTATGATTCGCGTTCCGATCATTCGTATGAAGACGGAAAACTGTTAGATATACCATTACGTGCGGTGGTACCATTATTTCACATGTTCAGTTTGCTAAGTGCCTCGATATAACATACCTCACCTGTGACTCTCAAGTATGAGACTACGTACTGTGTTTATTTGGCTCAACCTATAAGCATTGTTATTCAATGCAATGCTGCCAGCATGCTGTGCACGCTGCCAACTGGCAGTGGGCTTGAGCACTTGGATTATCTTTAGACCTTCAAGGGTCTGTGGATAATCCAATTGCTTTCTATGTAGTAGCAGTGTAGGTAGTTTTATAAAGTAGTATTGTATCATATTGTAGTTTACAAAAAAATAATAATAATGTACATATGAGGCATTATTTGGCGGGTGCCGTACCTCATTCCATAGCCCGTATTAAGTCATCGAACAGCACATCACAATAGCCCGATATACTGTAAGTCACATCTAGCAATAGTTATTTTTATTTTCATTCTACTTTATGTACACAACATTTTAGATTAATTTTATTAAAAAAGATGTAAAAGGGCCTCTCAGTGTTGGCTTCGGCCCCATTGATGCCTACCAAAGGACCAAGCTTTGCTTGTGATTTTAAGTGAATAATATTAAAAAATACTACGTATATCGGAGACGAATCAAAGTTACCGACATAGCCCAGCGGATTAGTAACTTCAAGTGGCAGTAGGCAAGGTACATAGTTTGTAGACTAGATGGGCGATTTGTATTTGCTTTTCAGCCTTTTGGCATTATCAAAAATGAGCTTAGGCACGTGAAGAAGTAAAAAGTTAAAATTAGACAAAGAAAAAGTACATAGGCTTGTTATACACTATTTTTAGCCGGCTAGGAAATGGCAGAGCTACTCCCAAGCCTTTCTGTCTTCTATATATTGTTGATATATGCATTACAAGTTAGGTTTTCCTTGACAAATTTATGACGGGTGACGAGGCCTATATCCAGCAGTGAATGCCTTGTTGTTGGTGGATGGATGAAAACGTATAATTCTGCACAAAGGAGTGGACAACAAGCTAAAGGAATGAACTTTATAAATGCAATTTAGAACAGATTGTTTTGCAAAAGCAAAGACTCAGAAGGAAAAATGAGGATAGAATCATAAAATAATTAGTTAAACAAGTCAAAAGGTTTTTACATTTATTTTACACAAAGAGCTTATTTTGGTCGGTATTTTCCTCATGCCATCAAGCTATTAAGAGCAAGGTTAAACTCCACTGATTTTTACTAAAAAAATATCTGGTTTTGACTAAAGCTGTGTCCAATTCGTACACCACAACCTACAACCTACTTATAAAATAAATAGATATAAATAAAAAGCTCCAAAAAGCCTCTCTTTGACTAGGGTGCCGTGAACCATACATATAGACAAAGACAACTGACATCCACATAGAAAAGATATTTTAATAATGCTAGTAAGTATAGTTATTGAATTGAAAGAAAAGTTAATTTTATCGAAATTAAATAAGTACTATACAGAGTTACTAGCATTCAATTAGCATCATTTTAAAGGCTTATTCTGTACAACAAAACTAACAACTTTTGTCAAAACTAAAAAAAAAAACAGCTGTTCCATAGATATTGTCGAGACTGAACAATAGGTATCTTTCTATGGAAGAGCATTTTATTTTTGAGATTTGATAGAAGTTGTTGAACATAATTTGTTAGTTTTTATGTACAGAAGAAGACTTTTTTCTATTTTTGGACCCAGGATAAACCTTTATGGATACCACCAAGCCTGGGGAGGCTGGTGGTTATGTGAGAGTCTCCACCGCTAGTCGATGGCATACCCACTAAAAGCCTGGGGTGTTTCCGCCACTGCGCCATGTGTTGGGGCTACGGGTAACGCTTCCGCACTCCTCCGCGGCACAGAAGAAGCCCCTAAAAAGATGATAAATGATTATCAGTAACCATGTATAAGCGTGCAGCCTAGACCGCATCTGTTTAAGAACAGACAAGATGAGGTCAAATGCAAACTTATCTACAACTTTAAAGACGTGTAAATCTCTTGCAAAAACCACAGTATTCAAGTAGACTTCTAATTTTAAATCCACACGCGCTAGAGTCTGGCCAACGAAAGCTGTCCACGTATTATTTTCAGAAGTTTTGAAATGGCAATAATTTAAGACTGTCAAAATTGACACTTTGACGTTTCGTACTACTGAAAACGAACTTGAACCATTCATAATACATGTTGGGGACAGTAGCAGTAGCAGCAAAGAAAGCAATGAAGCTGATTCAATATCAGGTGTAGAGTTTTTGGAATCCGATTTTAACTATGACTCATAGCTCCTATATTTGTACGGCTCCTCGGGGTCCTCGACTGTACATAAATAATGGATTATTTAAAAATAACAAAAAGACAGAATTAAAAGTAATCTTTTATTTGATATTCTTCATAATACATTCGAAAATTTCAACAACAGTTGCTAACAAAACAAAATTTTTACAACTCGAAAAAAATGTACTTGCTGAAAACTAAATATTATCAACTCCGTTTATGCAGTGTATAGCCAGGGTTAACAGCTCTTGATTTTTTAAAATTCCCGCCTTTTTTCTTGGACAGCTTTCATTGGCCAGACTCTAACATCTAACAGTCACAATTTAAAAAAGAAAACTTTTCCAAAACTTCGCAGTCAATTAAAATTTCTTTGCACCATCACATTAAAACTTTTAACTGTATTCATTAAATTATTAAATTAAAACCTAGTGAATTCAAACCTTAGCCGAACCACTGAACAATTCCCATAATCGGGTAACTTATTAACTTCATTCTGCTTAAAATAATATTTTTACAACGAAACTCTCATTAAAAGTTCGTTATATCTCCAAGTAGCGTGAATTATTAAAATTCCCGTCGTAGCGTCACTTGCAAAAGGTTTTAAGAGCAAAAAAAAGTGGTAGAAAATTTGCTCACCAGATTGGACAACAAATCTGTTCAAGCTTTTATTCATATTTTGAAATATGACAAATATAACTATGGACTGTATCATGGAAGTGTAAAAAACAAAATATAATACACTAGCTGATCCGGCAAACTTCGTTTCACGTGAAATTTTTAGGGTTTCGAACCTCAACCGGAAAAAACGGAACCCTAATAGGACAACTTTGTTGTCCGTCTGTGTGTGTGTCAAGACCCTTTATCTCGGGAACGCGTAAAGATATCAATTTAAAATTCAAACTGTATACGTATATCTATGCTTTCTTGCAGTTGTGTAAAAGAAAAACTTCTCAGTTATCGTACAAAAAAGTTAGAGCCGTTTATGTTGTAAAAAACCGCATATTTCGGCACTTACAAAAATCAAAACCTACAAGGTATTTCCCGTTGACATAGAACTATGAAATTTGGCGAGAATCATTGTCTCAGAGTACAAATATAGGAATAAATCTGAAAACTGTACATTTTTATTTAAATCACAAAAAAAAGGCCTCGAAATTCACAAAATATGGGTTCAAAATTCAAAGTGAATAAATCGTATCATGTAAGGTATCATATAAAAGAACTTCATTAGCACATGCTAAAACAGGTTTTTGATTATTTTAACAATGTGTTTGTACAGAACCCTCGATGTGCGAGCCTGACTCGCATTTGTCCGATTTTTTGGTATAGCTTATGTGTTATTCTGATGTATAAGCAAACAAACAACAACACTTTATTAGACAACTACTCGTACATTAAATAAAAAAACAAATTATAAGGACAAAACAAAACAGTCTAATTGGCGGCCTTATCGCTTTAAGCGATTTCTTCCAGGCAACCAAGCACGGACAGAAAACAGCATTTGACAAAAAACGTGGCCATAACTGCAAGAAAATTTAAATAGCATAGAAACAAACACTTAAGCGTTATTATTGCAAAGTTTCATCTCAATCCGTTCAGTGGTTTTTGCGTGAAAGAGTAACAAACATCTATACATACAAAACTTCGCGTTTATAATAAGTAGGATAGTAGGATATACTGAGGAACTGTATCATGGAAGTGTAGAAAATAAAATAATACTTCATCAAAACTAGGTACTTACTGCAATTTTATGTACACCATTTCAATAATCGTAAATTATTCATCAGCATCAATCAATCGTAGGACATCTACTGCTACACAAAGACCTTCCTTTTGGATCAGTTGCATGGAAGCGGCCTCAGAGCAAATAAAAAAATCCAGAGGGAACGTCGTTGAACAGTCAAGTGAGGCCGGTTTTTTATACATGTGTGAATGCGTCGCTGTTGCGCCGCCATAGTTTGACTGACAAGCCAAGGCGTAGTTTCATAGTTACCTGGATGTGTGTGTGTCATTGTCTGTACACGGCGAGGCGTAGTTTTGGTTGGCTTCACTTGTTTGTTCACAACATTCTCTCTTGATTTTTTTATTTGCTCTGAGGGAAGCGGCTTGCACCCAGTGAGCGTGTTCCTGCTGTCTTGATTTGATCATCGGACCGCCACCGCCTTGTCGCAGGACGTTTTACGCTACACTTACTAGTACAAGGTCTCTTCGAGAACTTTAGGGACCTCAGCATCGACCAGCCGTTCTACGGACTATGTACCCTGCCCACTGCCTTTTCGATTTGCTAATCCGCTGGGCTATATAATATCGTTAACTTTGGTTCGCCCATGAATCTCTTTATTCCTGATTTGTACTAAGTAATCGCATTTAAGTATTGCTTCAATAATAGTAGATGATTATAAAAATGATGGTAAATAATTATCAAGAATAAATTACAGATACCTACAGGAAATCTAGATCTTGCACAGTTTACAACCTTAGCCTAGACCTAGCATTAGCATAATGAAATTAACGCACAGATTATCTCAAAGGTTTAACGTAACTTAAAGTTAAACTTAACTCCGAACGAACAATTAAGTTTATAAGGAAATGTTCCACCTTGAGCCAATTTTATTAATCACGGAGTTGGAACAAGGACATCGTAATTTTATGGACGTCAAAGTTTAATGTGGAAGGAAAATCAGTTTTATGGGATAAGCGAGTTTAAAATGATTTGGGCAAATTCATGGAATCAATTTTTTTGTCAATTTTTGTGCTGTTTAAAAAAACATGAAGCTTTTTGTACTTTTAATTAAAGAGAGGTCATTGTACTCTACTTTGTCAATAACTCTTACTAAAGGATCAAGCCAAAGTCAAAAAAGTCAGGTATTCTATACATTTGCGCGAGTATTCAAACTTTTTTTATAATAATATATAAGAATTATATATGCACTAATCTCTATAAAATATTTTCAAACTTACTATCAACAATTATTTTTTGCAAAAAATAGCATGACCGACTTCACCCGTGTACAGAATCATTACATAGTATAAATCAAAGTCGCTTTCCGCTGTGTGTCCCCATGTATGCTTATATCTTTAAAACTACGCAACGGATTTTGATGCAGTTTGTTTTAATAGATAGAGTAATTCAAGAGAAATATTTATATGCATAATACACCTGTGCGAAGCCGGGGCGCATCGCTAGAACGCAAATATTATGCACGGATCGATGTAACATTTTTCACATTATTGTTGATTTATCAAAAATCACTCAGCCAATTTTGATAAAATTTAGATAGGATTAATTTTGAAGTATACTATTTAATAAAAAAAGAATTATTGAAATTGGACTACTATAAAAAAAGTTATGCGTAGTTATACATAAAAAAATAGGTGTCGAATTGTATACCTCCTCCGGTGGTTCGTCGGTCAAAAAGCATATTTTGTTGTTGTATGTAGCTCTCTATACGGGTCGAACCTGGACACGATTGGCAAAGGACCGAGGCAGACGGCACTATAAGAGAGAGGCCTATACCCAGCAGTGGGATTAAGAAGGTGGATGATGATGATGATGATGTAGCCTTCTTTATGGCGTGATTTTTTTGGCTTAAACTATTTAAAGATTTTAAATCTAAGAAAACTGCGTGATCTTCCCATTCCAAACACAAGCACACTATCATAATCATTTAGCCATATCAGAGGCTTTCAGGCAGCTTAAAATATTTGAATCCATGGCGAACCAACGGGCTTTTACGAACTTACTAACATAAGACCATTGAATTGCTTCACCAACAAGAGGCTTCTTAAGTTTTGAATGAAAAGAGCATCTATATAAATGCTCTGGAGTTAGGACCCTTTCTTCGCATTCAACTCTCAAATCGTCGCGACACTTCAAGTCGAGATAACCGTTCCAATACTCAATGGAAGATAATTAAGCGCAGGAAATCTGTTGTCCCTTCCGACTCCCATATCGCTCGAGGGCATCTCCGACATTAGGCAAAATGCCATTGATTCGTGACCTTACCCCTTTGACTTAAGGTGCTATTGCAAGATTGTGGCCAAAGATGGACACACATTCAGCAAAAGGACGCATAATAAAGAAACCTGCTTACATCCGGAAAAGAAATTTGATTGCGCTTCATGTGTGAACTAGGAACTATGCCAGTGCAGTAGAGTGGATACCCAAACACCCAATTCGAGAGTCATATATCCATAGATACCTTACACCTTTGACTTAAGGTGCAATTGCAAGATTATAACCATACATAGACAGAGACACATATTGAGCAAAAAGAAGTATTACCTGCATACATCCGGAAAATAAATTTGATGGTTTATTATGAATCCACCAACCAGGAACTGCGACAGTACATTCAGTGGATGACCCAATTACCGTACGAAAATAGACGTATTTCCATTGATTAGTGACATTACCCCTTTAGCTTAAGCTGCAATTTTAAGATGGTGAACATAGACTGCAGATTTTAGACACAGATTAATAAATCCACAAACCAGCAACTAAGCCAGCCCAGTAAAATGCTTACACAATTACTATTTGCAAGAATATCGGTATACCACTATGTTTAGCAGTGAAGTATTATAGATAAATACAGTACAATACTTAATAAGAGATAATTGAACGCAGGAAATCTGTTGTCCCTTCCTAGTTTCATATCGCTCGAGGGCATCTCTAACATTAGGCGAAACACTATTAATTCGTGACCTTACCCCCTTGACTTAAACTGCTATTACAAAATGCTGACATTTACACCATGCATTTAGACGTTTAAAATCATTAAATCATTCAACGAATTAGAAAAATCTAAATGTTACCTCTTAAACTAGAGCATGACTTTTTATGATTTTTTTTTTGTTGTATTATTACGCTCCACAGACTTCACGGTCTGTGTTTTTTAAGATATACATTTTTAAGATAAGATTGAACAATATTGTTTACAACTAAAGGCTTTACAAGAGGACTCTACGCTAAAATAAGTCTAATAAAAATTTAAAAATACGATTTTAAGCTATGATGAATAAAAAAAATTACCTATGTTGCGTGTATACTAGGAGCAGTCCGATTCCCACAAGCAGCACCCGTTCATGAGTGTGACGCGCGTGCCAACCGTCGCCCTCCTCGACCATGTTTGAGGGAAGAGGACGACCCGCCACACGACGCCGTTTTTTTGACAACTCGGAGTTATCAGCAACTTGTCACGTGACTCAAAATTATATAAATCGACGCTTGAAAGGCAAAAATTACCAAGCGACAGTTTGGGCGATATTGAGTTATATAATATATCACTGAAATCAGAAAAAAAAACTGCGTCGATTGGTCTTACTCTCACGGCGCTAGGACGAAGTTTGTTGTCGTTTGGTAACTTAAAAAAAGACACATTTTCACAGTTTTCGGCGTCCAAGCGACAAAAATTTTAATAATTTATGAATATTTTTCACATAGTAAGGATTAGATTTTTATAATTTACACTAAGTAATTTTTGCCTCGACTCTAAATAATGCATCTAAACATAAAGTATTTTCTGCCTTGCGAGTACCCAGGAATTAGCATTACTTAAGAATTTTTACCTGATTGTTGTTTTTCTCTCTCGTAATTTAAGACTTTATAACACACCTTCAATAGACATTCTTTGTCATTTAGTACTTTTTACCTAAATATAATTTATTCAAAAATGTGAACAAGTGAATATCTACCTGCCTAAAACATGATATATTTGGTCGTTAAGTAATTTTCTACCCGCCGATTTTTTTAAAGTTTATGTTACTTAGATAACTATTTCTGATATGAGATTTCTCTATAAGTGACCTTATCCATACAGCACTTTTTTTGTTTTGTCACTTATCCGCACTGTAAATCAGATTCTAAGTGGCTGTTGGTAACAAAATAACGATTACGTCTTCACTGAACTGTCGCTTAGACAACACGCATGCGTGCGCGCATGGTGCAAAGTGATTAATCTCGTAGCTTGTTTGTGTACTCGGTAAGTGCATTATTAAGATTTTATGACTTTATATTTATAGATTTTTAGATATGATTCTATATTAGATTATTAAATTTATATTTTACATTGATTTAAATCTATTGTTAAAAGTACATAAAAATCGAAAAAAGCGAGTAGATTGAAGCGAGATAGAAGCTTGGTAATTTGGTGTTTCAGTGTGTTTAGCATATGTGGACTTTGAGATAGCCATTGATTCGGTCAAGACATGGGCTGTGCTTGAGTCTATCCAGTGATGCCGCAAGTAGTCCAGCCTGTCTGGAGACAGGTCAGTTCCTAAATTTACGGAAGACGGATAGGTTAGTCCTTCTGAGGAAAGACGGGCGCCCTGCGGACTCTCCCTCCGCGTACCGCCCTATAGTACTGCTGGATGAGGTGGACAAGCTGTTCGAATGCGTGATAGCTGCTTGCCTCATCCATTATCGTGATAGGATTGGTCCACACTTGTCCGACGAGCAATTTGGTTTCCGGGCGGGCCGGTCTACAATCGACGCTGTTAAACGTGTCAAAACCCTCTCGGACGAGGCGGTGGCTCATGGTCAAGTGTTGGTGGCGTGTCTCTAGACATCGCCAACGCATTTAGTACAATGCCGTGGGTTTGTGTAGAGAACCTACGAAGAGGCTGCCAGTCTTGCGATAGCAACGGTGCAGGTGGTGGTAAGAAGGATAGTGAATCTGGGACTCCAAGTAGCGCTGAACAAGTCGGAGGCCCTGGTATTCCATGGCCCTCGACGAGCGCCGGAATCACTAGGGAGTGAATCGATTAAGGTGAAGCCTACGATGAAGTATCTAGGACTACACCTCGATGAAAAGTGGAACTTTTGGGAGCATTTCGCCCAGTTAGTTCCTCGAATAATGGGTGCGGCTGGGTCACTTAAACGCCTTCTTCTTAAACTTGGGGAACCAATTGCCGCTAGTCGTCTTTTTTATCTTGGAGTTGTGTGGTCGATGGCCTTGTACGGGGTGCTTATATGGGCGGACGCCCTAAACCGAGAAACGGGCGCTTTTCTAAAGTGACCACAACGCGCAATGGCCATCGGGGTAGTCAGAGGTTATCGCACTATTTCGTGTGGCGCGACATGCCTTTTGGCTCAATGGGATTTAGAAGTGGAGATAAATAAATAAATAATTTTATTTTCAGACAACACAGTAAATCGTTAAAATCAGTAAACACGAGGTACATGCGAACATACTCGTGGCGCACGGAGCTCCGCCAACGCGGGCAGAATCCGGCACTCGCATGCATGCTCGAGGAGTGGAAGGAGGAGCTGGCCAAGCATACAGCTGGCAGCTGGACCGTCGAAGCTATACAACCCGTCCTCGTTGACTGGCTGGACAGGGCGCATGGGTCGCTTTTCTTCCGGCTCGTGCAACATTCGCAGGTGCTTTCTGGGCATGGATGCTTCGGAAAGTACTTGTGCCGCATAACCGGAAGAGAACCGACAACAGAGTGCCACCACTGCGGCTGCGACGAGGATTTGGCGCAACACACTTTGGAGGAGTGTTCAGCATGGGCAAATGAGCGCCGAAGCCTCGTCGCAAGTGTAGGAACTGATCTCTCGCTTCCAGCATTGATTCAGTCAATGCTTGGTTGTGAGAGATTGTGGGAGACGGCCGTTTCCTTTTGAGAACAAGTTATGTTGCGCTTGTGTCGAAAGGAAACGGTGGAGCGCGAAAGGGAGAACTTCTCGGAACTCCCGATGCGCTGTCAAAGAACTGGGCGTCGGAGGAGGATTTTCCACGCTCTCCTTCGACCCCGTAACAAGAGGCATGGGCAACGAATTCGAGGGAGTTCGTTGCCTGAAAAACGTAGCCCGAGGACTACGCTAGGAAGAGCGTGCGGTATTTCCCCGCGCCACTTAAGGAAAGAAGGGTGAAAATCCACCCTTAAATAGGGCAAGGTCCCAGGGGATCAGTGCTACTGGAGCCGCAAACAAGTGCAAAAGCGTCCCCGCAGCTCCAGCACATAAGCAGCAACATCCCAGGGTTTGTAGTGGGTACACCATATCAGTGGAACTCCCACATAACCACCCTGCTCCCCCGGCGGTGTGGTATTCATAAAATATTTCTTTGGAAAAAAAAGGACAAGTAGTCCAGCTAGGTAAGTCCAACTTCAAGAAGGAGGTCAATCGCTGAATCCAACTCGGCTAGGCAGCGTTCGGAAAACCACATGACGTCTTTTCATCCGATAAACCTCAGTGCCTCAAGACGAGAGTTGCAACAGTTGTGTGTTCCCGAAACGTGATCGTTTACTGTGGGCCTAATTGCAGCGTAGTCTTGATAACATTATGGGTCCGCCTCTGAGATGAACGGAAGATCTCATCAAGACCGCAGCATCGTGCTGGAAGCAAGCCGTTTCCAGCCGGTCTTATTGGAAATCTATAGGGGAGGCTTTAGTCCAGCTGTGCAATGTCTGCAAAGACAACGACGACGACAAATTAATAGAAAGAATAATTAACAATAAAATAGGTAATGATTTGACATGGTTGATTTTTATAATAAATATTTAGGTAGGTTTTCCAGAAACCGATGTCAACTTTATAGTTTTAATTTTTAGTAGTTTTTATTGTGACAATATTTTTGATAGCATTTTTTTTCATTCATCATCAGATGAGGTTCATACTCAGTAGAGAGTGATTGTAGATAACTACAAGGGCTGTTTAAGAATTGGTGATGACGATATCCGTTGAAAACTTTTGCAAAAGTTTTCGTATTATTCGTGTCATTCGTGTAGTGTACAAACCTGAATTTTTGTTAGGTTGTTCCTTTTTGGAAGGTACGAGTAAGTGTAGGACTTTTTGTCCTACACTTACCTTATTTAAATAGGACTATGGTTGGAATTGCCTGGCAGTAAAGTGGTTTATCTTTTTATTTCGATCATTTTACCTATCTGTTAAACATCTGTTTATTCTGGATGCATCATTTTGCTTCAAATATAATCATAAAATATTGGGGCTTAGTTAATTTTACATGTTTTATGATAAAATTTTGTTTTTGGTTAGTAACTTTTACCTGTTTGTGATTTTGATCAAAATTTTACTAACCGACACTATCTCTTAAATTATTGAGAAAAATCATATTTTTTAAATGACAGTTCGTAAAGCTTTTAAATTTCATTTATAATCTATTAAAACCGAGTAAAAATGAGTACCTAATAGAAAATTTTATAAGATTTTTTTTCCAAAAAATAAAACTTTAAAATGCTCTGGTGTAAAGTTGCCAATATGTCGCTTGGTAATTATTGCCTTTCAACCGTCGAAATGTACAAGCTGAGCTGTCAATAAATTGTCAGTGTGTGAAAACAAAGGCAAAGTGTCTTACAAACAACCGATAATAATTAATTGTCTACGAAATCTTATCAATGTATTCTCCCCTTTCTCTGTGAGTTTTTTTTTTGTCTTTAACTATTTATTTTTGAAATAGCACCTTAACAGATCTTTACTTCAATCTTTATCCTGGAAATGTGGTTATGACGGCCTTGTTTAGTATAGATTTGTAATTTGGAGCCGTGATGGCGGTCTCGCGTGCTCATTGTTTCACCATAAAATATCTATTTTAACATCTCATTAGAATTTTACATTGAGCTTGGTGTTTAGCGGTAAACATTGTAGTGTTGTAAGTTGACAATATTGTTATTATAGATTCATTTTAGACTTGGCACAAGAAAAAGTGTAATAAATAAAGTTAACCTGTGTTTATAAGCACGAGTTTGTGTCAGGTGTCATAATAATAAGGTAAGGTCACCATTATTTTTTGATTACTTAACTAGCAGGTTTACAATAAAATGCACTAGTAATTTGAAATACTTATATTTATTTTAGTAAATAAGTAACTTTAAGTATTTCAAATCTTGTTACATTTAATACTTTGTAATCACACAATCTTGTTTCATTTATTACTTTGTAACAAATTAAACAAGATTGTAATACCTAACTGTAACAAACTTAAATCCCTAACGACTGTATTGAATTAATATGCGTTTTTTTTGTTTGATGTTTACATATGTATCCATAATAATTTGACGGTTTTTTAATTTTACTATAGTTCTTCTTTGCTTTACGCCTACTAATTATATTAACTGTAGGTACCTACGTACTTGCCGAAATGACAGTGGGCAGGAGACGTATTCCTAGATGTTATGAAGAGTCGCCTCTTTCGCCTATCTCTCAAGACAGGTCAAGTGCCCAAATCTTGGAAACTTGCTAACGTGCAACCTGTTCCCAAGAAGGGCAGCCGTGCCGACCCAGCCAACTACAGACCAATTTCGATCACGTCTATACTCTGGAAGAGTATGGAACGTATTATTAACAAAAGGCTCCTAGCCTACCTGGAAGCGAATGACTTACTCAGTGACCGCCAGTACGGCTTTCGCCGAAACCGGTCTACTGGGGACCTTTTGGCGTACGCCACAGACATCTGGAGTGAGGTCATGGAGAAGCACGGGGAGGCGCTGGCTGTTTCCTTGGACATTTCCAAAGCTTTTGATAGGGTCTGGCACGAGACCCTTTTAGCAAGCTTCCATCTTACGGTCTGCCTGCTAATTTCTGCGCATGGATATCATCATTATTATCAGATATTATCAGATTTCTTGAGGAATCGGTCGATACGAGTTGTCGTTGATGGCTGTCGTCAGACCAAATGGCTATCAATGCCGGTGTTCCTCAGGGTTCTGTGCTCTCTGCGACACTCTTTCTACTGCATATCAACGATTTGCTTAAGCCCGGGATCTTTAGGTACGCAGATGACAGTACAGTCGTGGAGAGCTACACATCCGATGCAAGAACCAGCGGGCCACAGATCGAGTTACACAGAGAGGCTATGGTTGAACGGCTCAACTTGAGTCTGCAGGCGGTATCCGACTGAGGTGATGCTAACCTGGTCAAGGTTAATGCCACGAAGACTTAGGGCTGTCTGTTTTCGGCCAAAAAGAGACCCTTCCAATTGTCTCCCGCTTTCCGTGGTGTCTCCGTTCTGGTAACTGACAGTTTGGAACTATTAGGCGTTTCACTCTCATCTTCTCTTAACTTTGGCTCTTACATAGAGTCTAAAGCCCAATTAGCCTCCAAAAAACTTGGTGTTCTCTCTAAGGTGAGATGGTATTTCACACCTGAGCAACTGCATAGTCTTTATAAAGCACAAGTCAGGTATTGCATGGAATACTGCTCTCACCTTTGGGATGGCTCTGCTAAATATCAACTGGAGGCTCTGGAGTCGATTTCGAGGCGAGCCAGAAGGCTGATTGACAACGACACCTTGACTAAGTCGCAGCTGCAAAGTCTTGAGCATCGTTGCAAGGTAGCGTGTTTGTCGGCCTTATACCGGATACGTTTCGGAGAGTGCGCCCAGGAATTGCACAATCTGGTCCCCCCTGCCCCTTTCTTCTATCGTACGGCTAGACAGACGCGACCAAAGCACAACCCTTTTTATGGTGGACATTCCGTGGGTTAGAACCAAGCGTTTCGAATCCTCATTCCTCATACGAACAGCCGGAATGTGGAACGCTTTGCCTGGGTCAGTCTTCCCGTAAAAGTACAACGTGGGTGTCTTCAAATCCCGAGTAACAACACCCACCCAACACCCTAGACCGCACATCTGCTTAACATCAGGCAGTGTGTAGTCAAACGCGAACCTATTCGAAATAAAAAAAAAAACAGTCGCAGACAGACATAGTCTAATTTTGAGTTGCCAACAAAAACTTGAGAACTTTAAAACCTAAATAGCTTAAAACAGTGATCTAGACTAGTTAGGTTCATGAAACCAGCACGTCCGTTTCACATAACTTATAGATAATAGCTCTCCGTCCAAGGGCGATCCACTCTCGTATTCCGCTGGCAAGCGAGCAGCTAACAATGTAACGATGGATTCAATTTGCCTCACTGACGGCTGTGCTTTGGAACCTAACTACGGGACTAACTGGACCTAGGTATTGGACAGGGATTTGAAAAAACTACGGATAGATTGTTGTCGGAAACCGTTGAACCCTAAAAATAAAAGAATACCTTAAATCGTGAGAAAATGAAGACTTGTATACAAATGATTATATTAAATAGGGATATGTAAAAATGCGTTGTCCGCATGATATTTTGACTTATGTGCCATCTCGTAGAGAGATGCCAGACGGGCGGTGTCGCCACGACATTGCACCGCGGCGGTGCAGCGGCAGCTCTATTACTTTTGTGAAGAGAGCAGTAGTCTAGAATCGATAATAACCGAGATAAATCACTTTTACGTTTGACAGCTGTCACTTGGAAAGCTGTTACTGTGACATTCGTCGTGACAAATTACACTATCCGATTTCTAACGTGTACGAGTGATTTTTCTCATCTTCAGTTTAAGATTGAACTGTTGTCGTCAAAACCTTTTTTTCCCGCTATATATTCATAGAATACTCGAATACTCTAGATTACGCTACCGGCAACACTGGTCGCCGCGGTGACGCCGCGGTGCAATGTCGCGGCAACACCGCCCGTGTGGCATGTCTGGTAGAGCCCTTTAATTTTTACAAGCTATAAACTTGCATTGTTACTTTAAGTTAATCCTTTGCTCTGTTACTGAGTGAAAGAGTAACAAACAGACAAACGTTAACATACTCTTGGATTTATAATATTAGTTAGGATATGGATATCACGTTTAAATATTGGCTTATACCAACGGTCAAACTGTAGGTTATCATCATCATCAGTCGTACGACGACCACTGCTGGACAAAGGCCTTCCTGACGAACCTAAATGCAGACCACCGTCATCTGGGCTTATTGGGCCCGGTTGGAAGCGGCCTGCATTCAACCATGCCAAACCAGAATTCGAGAATAAAAATCAGCTGTTTCATAAATTTTGTCGTCGATTCAGATTTGCAGTTTTGTATGAAACTTTGCAGTTTTGTATTTTAATAGATAGAGTTGCTCTATTTGTATAATACACGTGTGCGAAGCCGGGGCGCATCGCTAGATCGCAAATATTGCGCACGGAACGATGTAGCATTTTTCACATTATTTTTTATTTATCAAAAATGGCTCAGCCGATTTCGATAAAATTTAAAATTTTCAATGTATACTCTTTCCAATAAAAAAATAACTATTGAAATCGGACTACTATGAAAAAAGTTATGCGTGGTTATACATAAAATATATATATATATATATATATATATACTCGTATATATACGTGTCGAATTGTATACCTCCTCCGGTGGTTCGTCGGTCAAAATTTGTTCATAATGATGGTAATAATACTTTACTTTTAAGAGTATAACTTGCAATAGCGTGCACGACGAGCAAAATTTTCACACTAACGGGCTTCATCCATTTCTGTTCAACATTTTTATCCGCTTTTTTTAGCCACAGTGTAGGTAAAATGTTAGAAAAGCTAATGGACATCGGAAACTAGAGATCAATAGTAGAGAGACTGCAACTTGAATTGAACGAATGAACGCTTGTTCGGAACCGTTTTCTATTTTATTACCTTTTACGTAATCGGACCGCTTGAAACTAAATGAAAAATACAGACATTAAAATCATTGTATTATGCATTTGTATTTTAGCCATTGTAAATGGCCTTGCTAGAATAATACCGTATATATAATTATGTATAATTTTATAACAATATATACCTAACAGGCTGTTGCGTTGCGAAATACTGGAACCAAATACCATATAAACTAACTTTTGTGGCTATGAACAATTTATTTTAGCCACCAAATACAGAAATAATATACAGGGTTATTTCTAATCAATTAGCATCCTTTTAGGGGCTTATTCTGTACATCAAAATTAACAACTTTTGCAGCCTATAGAGGATGCTAATTGATTAGAAATAACCCTGTATACTGTCTTGAACAAAAAAGTCCCACTAAAGGACTCGTGAAAAAAGTACATGTAATTAAACATCTTAATTATCCACAAATATTAAGCTCATAATGGAACTTAATCAATTAGAAAACTATTTTAACTTAAAACTTACCATTATTATCTTAAACCAACCACTTTCACCTCCATTTCACTGCAAAATAAATCCTGCCCCAGAAACACGACTACTTCATTCCTCAAGGAAATCATATTCCATTAACTGAATGGAAAACAAACAGCTCCGGAGAGCCGTAAACGAAAACTTTACGAGAACAGAAGAAAACTATAAAAGTGCTGTTCTACAATTTAATTTAACTGCCGCTGGTAAAAAAAACGCTGCTTTTATGTCACCGGATTGTTTAAAATGTCACCAATTTTTTTATAAGCATTGGTGAGGGGTTGGCAAGAAGTTGCGATGGATCGAGACTCATGGAAGGAAATGGGGGAGACCTTTGCCCAGGAGTGGGGACAGTAAGTATATGTAGGTTAGCAACGAAAAAAGCATTAGCATGATTTTATATTTGTTTCTTATTGATATGTCAGAATAATAATTATTTTTTGCAAAAAATAGCATGACCTCCTTTTTTTACAGAATTCGCGAATATTTCGCACAGATCGATGTAGCATTTTTCACATTATTGTTGATTTATCAAAAACGGCTCAGCCGATTTCGATAAAATTTAAATGGGACCAATTTCGAAGTATTATACTCCTTCCAATGAAAAAATAATTATTAAAATCAGATTACTATGAAAATAGTTATGCGTGGTTATATATAAAAATATATACGGTTTGAATTCTATACCTCCTTCGGTTGGTTTGTCGGTCAAAAACTAACGCAACCGCTAAATTGCGACTAGAGTCTTTTTCTACCGCCTACTCGTACTTTTTTAGTAAAAAGTGGTAGTTACACACATTTTCGAACTTAATAAGTAATAATGACTTATACCTACTTAGTTGGATTATATTATAGAGATTGTGATATTTAATATCAGATTTGAATTTAAGCTCTTAGTTAGTGTTTTATAATTGTTTGCATGGGTGTATAACATGAATGAATCAAATTAATGTTCAGAAGATGATGAATCCGAGAAATTGTATAAACGTCATTAACAGCATATGCAATAACACTCTTAAAATTGTTTTTTTTTTTTGAGGACCAAAACCATGAAATAGTTGAAATCACCAATATTGGATTTATTACTCCACTTTATAACATTATTATCGTTTGCCCCGTGACACATGCTCAAGACAGCTCACCGATAAGCAGCATTTCAAAAGTTTGAGCTGCAAAGCGAGGCGCTTTCCGCGCTCTTTCCGCTTTTTCCCGGTATTTTACCGGAATACCGGATATATTTGGAATGCAAAGTTGAGCGTACTGATATCAGATGCGCATACAGACGTTTGCGGAATATAGGGGTGGAAGATCAATATTTGAGTGCAGAATTTTGAATCTATCTGAAGTGATGCCGCTTCCTTTGATGTGTCGGTGATTTGTCTTAGACAACTTTTGTGCGATAAAAGTTTGAACTGTTAACGCATCTGGAATGTTTTTACTTCGGTTATGAAAGGCTCATCAAAAATACTTAACAGACATTCAGTGCCACACAAAACATCAATCGCTTTTACGTTTTTCAATTAAAACACTCTATTTACTTGAAAGCGGTACCCCGATTGACGAGCTTTGTTTTTTGGTTTGTTTAATTTACTGTCCTTTTTTCTTTTTTTCAAAATTACTGAATCAAACGAAAATATATTTAGTGACCAATTTCTCAAAAATACTTTACAATATTAAAGGAAGCACGAGAACCGGTTAAGAATTTCAGGTTTAGCAAAATAATATAGGACGTCATTGTAGCTATAAAACCCGGAAAACACAACTTCTTCTGCATGACATATGTAGTTACATGTATGATTTAACACTGAACACGACTACGCCGGTTTCAATTGGTCTCTCTGAAGACCCCATTTGGCAAGGAAATCTACTTATTACTCTGTGAATACTACAGAACTGCGCTATATCAAAGGAACTCGTAAAACACAGCGTCCTCGAACCGCATTCAGTTAAAATTACGATTTATCTGAACGCAAGTAGGTACTCCGGTTTTGATCGATCTCTTTAGAGTTCAGTCAGGGATTCTACAGCCAATATGATGACAAAAATTAACGCGACTAGGCAATAAATGTTGGTCATCAAACTCATCAACAAACACGTCAAAAGTCAATGGATGAGGCTAGCGAAATGAGAAATACAAAAGCGGGCGAAACAATGACGAGAAAGAGAGGAGGACTATAGGTACTCAGCAGTGTGTGAAACAGGTTGAATAGATATATTGATAAGAAAAAAAGGCTCTTATTATCCCGTAAAAAACCCAGATCCTACAGAACATTTCTGTATCAACAAAACTCGTAATCCACAGCGTCTTCGTGCCACATTTAGTTAAAACTAAGATTCATCTCTCTGGCCATCTAAATAGTGTACGAGTATATCCAGTAATACGATGATACGATGTACTGTACGATGACGAATGTCATGATAAAAATTAACCCAATTAGGCAAAAAAGGCTCTTATTAGTGAAAATGAATCCGATTCTACAGACTGGACGTCACTGTAGAAGCAACGTAACGCGTAAAACAGCGTCCTCCGCGAGCCACATTCAGTTAAAACTATGATCCACTCGTATCCGAACACAGCAACTCCATTAAAGCGCGCTTTGTGCCCACAAAGGAGCTTTAAAAACTACGGCGCATTGTGTTGGCGTCCGATAAGATACAAAGGAAAGTGAGATAACAGGTACACTTGCTCAGCTTTCTTGATAGAGTGACACTCATTGTGTGGCGACGGCTGCCTTGCCTTGTTTCTGCACTCCTAGTACCTATGGCTGACTTGTGACGTGATAACGTCTTATAAATCGGCTGCAGGCACTAAAAAAACATGACTAATTTTAACGTTTAGCCGAGCGTAGCCAAGCACGAGCGCGGTAAAAGCGATATAGAGGCACAATCTGCCTAACCGTTATATGACAATATCACATAAAATCATCGCCCGCAAACCGACCTTACAGACAACCAATTTTTGTCCATGTCACTGACAAATCTAGAAACCCATATTATCTAAAACGTCTCGAAATTTCCGCACGCGCTACGCTCGCGCTTAGTCAAACTCCTCATTTCTTATATTTTAATAGACCTAAACACAATAAAAAAATGCGCTGGCTACGCTTGTGCAACGTTTACCTCTTTGAAGGTTGGGAGTGTCCTGAAAGACCCGACACACAGTCATCCACTACTAGGGAGCAACTAGAACTGGGCGTCGGACAGCAACCGTATTCTACAGCCCTGGTCCCAGTGCCGTTGCACTGGGACCAGGGCCCAGGGTCAATTAAAGTGGCCTTAGGGCCACCCGTTAGGGCCGCGGCAGGTAGGATAGACAGCAGCACACATACCGCCCGTTCCATCCCGTCGCAGCCTCGATTGGCTCGGCCGCGGCCTCGCATGTGTGAACCCGCGATCCTCCTCAGTTAGCCAGCCGACCTACTGGCCAACCCCACACGGGCTTATCGGATCAAGATCTGGAGAAGCGGACCCATTACAGATTCCTCTTCGCTACGCCGAGTCTGCGCGACTCAGCTACTGAGCGTCCCCCGCCACAACAAAGCGGGAACTCTCGGAGGACACCTTGATGACCTGTGGTAGGTTAATAATCCAAAGTTATGTTTGCAGTTGGCATGAAACTTTCTAACTTTGAATTTAAACTAACACATCTGAAACCATGAACCCGAATGGAATAATTACAGTGTTAATATTCTAGTACAAGTGTTCGTTAAGAACTTGAATTTACACCGCTTTAAAATTCAACCCCAAAGAATCCGGAGCGTGTGGACCTCAATTAGTAATTTAAAAGTAAATACAACTTGGCGACCCTTTCAGGCCGGATTCAGGTGGGGTAAAGTAAATAACAAAGCACACGCTATGAAAAGCCAACTAATACATCGTCATCAACATTTCAGCCTCGAATAATTATTGATCTCCAAAAAATAGCAAAACCAGCTTGCGTTCAGGGGATTCATCGAAATCATGCTACATCTTCTTTATTTATAGTTAATTCTACTGTATAAAAACTTACAGTAGAATTAACTCATGATGTCACTGAACTCCTCCTAAGCGGCTGGACCGATACTGATTTTTTTTGTATGCGTTTGGGTGGCGCCCTGGATGGTTTAGATTCATAAATCAGCCCGGCAGATGGCGCTGCGGGGTCCGCTAGTAGCGGTATAAATTTAATTGTCCATTTTATTTCTGTAATATTAAAAATAATACATATTTTATACAATACAATTTTGTATTTTGAAATGAAATCGTTTAATGATTTGTACTTATTTGTAAAAAGAATAATTACAATGCCAGGTAAAATATTTTATTTAATTGGTACTAAGGAACATCTCGAATAGATGCATCGTCTGCACCCATCTGAAGCAAACTGTTCATTCGATTTCACGACAGGTCTCATTCTCAAACGGCCTGGAATTCGCTGTCCAAATCTGGATTACTTTGTTATGCAAATGCACCATCGGTCGCCACTACGTCTTACCTACTATATCTATAATGTTAACTTGCATCACCACGAAGGTACTGGTATTTTCAGTATCTAGTGACTTAAATTTTTAACTTAATTTTAATTTTTAAACTGATCAAAAAGACGTGATCTTTAATAATATTTTTTTGGCAAAAAATCGCAATGAACACCGACTTCCACCGTGTACAGAATTCGATTAATTTGTCGATGTGACATCCATGTACATTTTTGTTGATTTATCAAAAACGGTCCCGCCGATTAAAGTAAAACATATTTTCTTAAAACGGTTCACAATTGGCGAAAATATTGTGTTCATACAAAAACACAAAAAAATAGACATACAGACGAAGATAGTATCCTTTTGATAGAAAAAAAGGGGTTCTACCCTAAAGTATTTCCCATCATACTCGTAGTATTGACCACGACTGATATGCTGAACTCAGTCAAAACGTTGGGAAAACGAGATGTTTGTTTATCTTATATTTTATTGCGCGATAAGTTTCGGAAAATGATAATAATTGGTCCTAATCCGTCCCTGCAGTTTTGGTTACTCAAAGGACGGTAGGTTTATATTTATACAATGTAATGCTAATATTTCTACCGCGCAAGGCCGGCGACGTTGTAAAACGAAAATTAACTTGTTTCACAAACTTGGATAAGCTAAATATCCCTCAGCCATTCTAATGTCCACGAGAGCCATTTTAATTTATGTAAGGAACTTAACAAATTATACGGTGATTTTCACAGTAACTTTGTTTTTGACGCCCGATCGAAATTAACTTTTGTGGTAATTCATTTTTAAGCCCTGACTTGAAGTGAAATTTTACTAAGAAATCATTAAAAAACATAACATAAAACATAAAATATCTTTATTACCAAAAAGAGAAATGAAATTACAGTGGTTCTGTACTAATTTGACATAACAAATTGAAGGTATGAACATTCTGTCATAGCATGTTGGACAGCGGACCCCAAACTAAGCTCTAGGCTTGTATCTTGGGGTCCGAGTGCGTCATTACCAAAATTAAAATAGAAATAGAAAGTACACAGAAACAATAATATATATTATAGGAAATTAAACAAAATTCAAATTCGTTAAATTTAGTTGACTCTCAAATGGAATTGCAATTTTATAAACATGACTTATTATACGTATGCCTGGTGTGTGTATGTGTATGTGTGTGTGTGTGTGTGTGTGTGTGTGTGTGTGTGTGTGTGTGTGTGTGTGTGTGTGTGTGTGTGTGTGTGAGTGTGTGTGTGTATGTGTGAAGTTTATTATTTTTCATTAAATGTTATTAAGAAAGTTTAACGTAACATCTGAGAGTTTTTATATTACTGTACTAATAAACTGGCTTTTGTATGAAAGCAGATGTTTGGTAGGTAGTTTTTAGGTCTATCTTTACTGTACTTTTTTTAACAGTCCACTGCTGAACAGATTGGGTCGTACCCACCACGCTGGCCAGACGCAGCTTGATGGTTTACTTATAAAATATGAACGTATATTATCGATAACTAAATTTTTAATTTTCCGCATTAACACGCTGTATTTAGCCTGATTCCAGCACTTTACAGCAAATAAAACAAAGCTGATACAATAACAAAAAATGTTTTACCATACAACCATGTGTTTAACTAAACATAACATGTTACAAAAGAATAGTTAAGTATTGATATTATAATAATGATGTTAAATTTTTCATCTCTTCAAAAAGCAGCGTAAAAGTGAACTGTAGCAAAAATAAAACTTGGAAATGCACAAAGAGGACTGTAAAAAAACATAGTAGCATCAGACAGAGCGAAGGACAGAAAAGTAGTTTTTAATGACCAAGAGAATAATGTTGATGGTGATTGTAGCAATAAAGCTGGAGTTTACCCGCTCAGACGGCTCTAAGCACATACTAAACTATTTTCAATCTATCCTACTATGTACTAACTCTACAACTGTTATAAAGTATCTACTGTCTACTCGTAGTTTTAATTGGTGGTGCATTTTACGAGCGTTCGCGACTTTTATTTTCTGTTAACCTTTATTTAATTGAATTCTGTCGATCTTATCGCCCTTCTTTATTCTCTGTTGGATATATTAGGTCTATTTCTTGCTATGTTATCTGTTTTAATATTGCACTAACAGTGCTTAGAACAAATAGGAAACACAGCTTACATATAACTAACAGAAAAAATCAAACACCAAACTATGTTATGCTATACTTACACCAAAAAAATTGTTTTTTGGATTTGCACAGGTAACACAGGTATAATTATTATACCACATTATATAGGTATACTGCGAATTTAATTTAAAACTGTAGAAGCTATGGTTGATTAGAAATTCTCATTAGGATCCTGATCGATTGAGATTGAGATAGACTTTATAACAGAATTCACCCGATCCTTGTGTGTGACGTTGAAACAAAACTATTATAGCCACACAACGACCCTAGGGCTGTAAAGTGCTCTTGTTAGGGAGGTTTTATGATCCGAGCATAGCGACGGTTTAATAATGCTTTATGGGGTTTTAACTGTCGGCGATGACCTTCAGATTTCAGCACATTGTTGGAAATTACACGCGGTTTAGTGTGTTTTGTGATTTGTGAGAGGACTTGTTGTTTTGATAATTACTAAGCTCTTGTTGCCGCAGACTTGTGAGCTGACCGCGCAAAATTCATTTTATTTTTACAGATAAACAAATCCTTTTAAGTTTACGCAAACTCATTAAGTAGTCATAACTACGTAGCGTTGACGAGCTACATCAAAAAACCGGTTTTTTAAAAATATTTTTGTACATTTTACACACGGCCTCTGACCCCAAACTAAGCAAAGCTTGTAATATGGCTGCCAGAGACTGATTTACTACATATACTTATTTTTAAATACATACTTATATAGATAGTAACTAAATAACACCCAGAAACAGAGCAAACACTTATGTTCATCACATAAATATTTGCCCTGGGTGGGGATCGAACCCACGTCTCTTTGATCCAGAAGTTAGGGTCACTAACCACTGAGCCACCGAGGCAGTCAATTAGACTTTCACCGTAGTTTTAAGTTAGTGGAATCTTGTGCACAAACTGGCTACTATTTTGGTTTCTAGGTATATGTGCCTCGTGAACACTTTTCTCTTGTTCTTTTCTTTCACATTTTCAAGGCCATTAAATGATTTTTTGAACTTACAACGAACAGTTTATCTATAAATGCCAAAAAAACCAAAAAAACGAAATTCACGCGAGTCCTGCGTCGTTTCGCCCCGCAAGCTGTTGGACCCGCGGGGCGAATCGACCAAGACTCTTTTTGAAGGTCCCCATTCGGCCCGCTCCAAGCAATGCGGGGCGAATAGGGACCTTCAAAAAGAGTCTTGGGCGATTCGCCCCGCGATTCACTTTTTTATCTGTACATTTAAGTAGAAAAGTAGTCAATGGAAAAAATAAACAATTGCATTATTTTGAGGGCGTCATTCTATGAGTCTTATGGGAGTGTATGAACAAAAATGCATTTGTTTGTAAAAATTATAAAATGACAGCTGTCAGTTAAAAATATCAGCTACCTGTCATATAAAACATGACAGCTGTCAAAATTAAAAGAGGTATATCTCTGTAACTGTCAATTTTAGACTATTGATGTATTCACAAAAGTGATAGAGCTCAACGATATCTACATTTCAGATGACAATTGTCAAACTTAAATCAATTGAATCAATTGTTGAATCACTTTAATTAGATAAATCACTTTTAAGTTTGACAGCTGTCATCCAAAATGTAGATCTCGTCAAGTTCTATCACTTTTGTGAAGACAGCCGTAGTCTAGAATCAATAATAACCGAGATATATCACGTTGAAGTTTGACAGCTGTCATCCGAAATGTAGATCTCAATGAGCTCTATCACTTTTGTAAAGAGAACAGTAGTCTAGAATCAATAATTACCGAGATAAATTACTTTTAAGTTTGACAGCTGTCATCCTAAATGTAGATCTTGTTGAGCTTTGTCACTTTTGTGAAGACAGCAGTAGTCTAGAATCGATAATTACCGAGATAAATTACTTTTAAAGTTTGACATCTGTCATCCGAAATGTAGATCTTGTTGAGCTTTGTCACTTTTGTGAAGACAGCAGTAGTCTAGAATCGATAATTACCGAGATAAATTACTTTTAAGTTTGACATCTGTCATCCGAAATGTAGATTTCGTCGAGTTCTATTACTTTTGTAAAGAAAGCAGTAGTCTAGAATCGATAATAACCGAGATAAAACACTTTAAAGTTTGACAGCTGTCATCTGAAATGTAGATCTGGTTGAGTTCTATCACTTTTGTGAAGACATTAATGGTCTAGAATCAATAATAACCGAGATAAATCAGTTTTAAGTTTGACAGCTGTCAACAGTAATGTAGGTCTCGTCAAGTTCTATAACTTTTGTGAAGACAACAGTAGCCTAGAATTGATAATGACCGAGATAAATCACTTTGAAGTTTGACAGCTGTCACTTGGACAGCTGTTACTGTGACATTAGTCGTGACAAATTACACGATCCGATTTCAAAAGTGTACGAGGGATTTTTCTCATCTTCATTTTAAGATTGAACGGTTGTCGTCAAAACCTTTTTTTCCCACTAAATATTCATAGAATACTCGAATACTCTTATACTTTAATGTCTAAATCGCTACCGGCAACACTGGTCGCCGCGGTGACGCCTCGGTGCGATGTCGCGGCGACACCGCCCTTGTGGCATGTCTGTAACTGAACACCTTTGATCCAAATTGGCAGGAATCAACACAAGACCGACAAAACTGGAAATCTCGAGAGGAAGCCTTTGTCCAACAATGGAACATTAAAAGCTCATAAACAAACAAACAATTCTTTTTATAGCGTTGCATATCTGTTGATTTTTTGTAGTCGGATTTTTATTTTATGTCATGTAATTTTATGCGTGGCTGTACCATAAGAAATGCGTAATACTGATGCGGGAAATTGATCTTTATCAACGTGGGCCCAAACAACCACTTCTTTTATAGTTATTGGCGTTTCTCCCCGCGGGCCCAATGGGGGCCTTCAAAAAGAGTCATGGTCGATTCGCCCCGCGGGACCAACAGCTTGCGGGGCCAAACGCCGCAATACCCATTCACGCGCGGTCTAGTAAAACCACCTTAATGAACTTGACAATATTTGGAACGGCAAGTACAGAACATTTATTTCATGACGGAGAGTTGCGCAAATTTTTTCTCTCGTCTTAGACTTGACCTTATAATTTTCCGGTAAAAGAATAGTTTCGGTAAAATGAATATTTTTCTGTGCAAACTAAGGAAATTTTTGCACATTTTGTTTTCAATATCTGAATACCCACCTTACAGAGCTTAGAGTTGTATTTCTCTAGAAAATATCGCGGGTTGAATCTATAGTCGACTCAGACATATCAAAATTTCACATGAGTAATTCTATATGAATTTTATTTTAATTGGTAAATTAAATCAAACTTAACAAACATTTCATAAACTACAGAAATATATACTATTAAAATTAACCTACTTAAAATAAAAACTAATACTAAACACTAAAATGTATATTACTAAAATAAAAATTAAGTAATTACAAGTATTCATACAAGTGATTCTTGTTTTTATATTTAATTATGTGGTTTAGGCTAAATTTTCTAAAATCTGGGCATTATATCATATCAAAGTGACGAGCTTTTTCTGAATTTTTTAATTTTTTTGAGGCATTTTATGCTATCGAAACGCATGGAATTATTGTGCTCCATTTACCTACACCTAAAATATTTTTACGAAATCTTTCGGCATGCAGTATTTTATCAAACTAACTTTATTTGAATCTATAGTGCAAAGGTGCCATTAAAATGAGCGTGATCTGTTAAATTAAAAACAATACCTTAATTACAACTTACATTACTTGGCTGATGTGAATGGCAACCGTATGTAAATTAAAACGCAGGGCTTTTTAAGTTTGCAAGGACTATACCGTGCTAGCAGTGAAGTCTGGTCTAATAAAAAAAGTTATAATAAGTTCAGCGCATAATGTTGCTTCAGTAGATATCCTAACCTCATTTGGTAGCGATTATAATGTAGCTAATACTAGATTACTCTTATCACAGTTCTGAAAACCTAATTTGTAGACTGTTCGGGGAGTAGTTTGGTGGAACTTAGATACAATACATACAAATTTATTAGTGTTGATATGTACTTTCTATTTCTATATTAATTTTGGTTAGAGAGCTAGAGCTTAGTTTGGGGTCCGCTGTCCAACATGCTTTGGAAATAATGTTTATACCTACACTTAGTTTTGTCAAATTAGTACAGAACCTTTGTAATTTCATTTCTCTTTTTGCTAATAAAGATATTTTATGTTTATGTTTATAATAACATCTAGATGTTAATCTAGATACTACCTAGTAGTTTTCCGAACAGTAGACCTCGCGACACATCTCTTTAACTGAATCTTCATAAGCCTATATCTCGGCTCGCTCTTGACCGATTTGGTTCATAATATAAACTCTTGTTAGGATTTAGATATTGCCAAATATTATCAAAATCGGCTGATAAATAGCGCCACGGCAATTTCCCCCCTTTTTTGAAGGAAACAGTTCCCCAATCGAAAATCACCGACGACAAAAATCCATTAATATAAATAAAACCAATGTACAAAATTTTGTTGACATCTGCTGAAAAATGCGACTGTAGACGAAAACTGCCCCGTGTAATAGGGCCTATTCTGTGACAAAAACCAACATTTGGACAGACAAAAGCAAAATCGCCGTGACTAAAACGAAGATTTTCGGTAAACTCGATCACTTAGAAACAGCAGCTCAGTGATAGAACAGTAACTTTTGCTTTGAATTTTATTGCGTCCTGAGATAGGTTTAGAAAACCTATAGGTATTCCGTTTTTTTTTGACAAATAAACACGCAAAACAAAAAAAACGGCCCTCCAAGAACCTTTTACAAGCACTGATCCAGACATAGTACTTTCACTTCTGACTCCAGCAAAGTTTTTCAACCGTGAGCACTCAAAAAATTCCTTAATACCGACTTATCACAATGCTACAGACCTTGGATTTTCCCTGATAACGGTATCGGGTAAACCAACCTCCTTTCATCTTCGACAAACGCCTCTGGCTCTGAGACTCAAAGGGAATGCCTTCTAAAGCTTAGGTAGAGAAAAGAAAACTATTTTTACAGTCTAGCCTTCAAATAGATTCTTAAAGTGAGATGTGTCTGGTACCTTTGAAATGAATTTTAGTTAATGAAATTAAGCTTTTTCTAGTCTAGCGTATTATCTTAACTGTATACAGGGTCACTTGTAAAAGGCCATCGATTTTGTAGGACTATAGATATCATAAAAAACACGAGTTCTACGAGCTCTTAAATAACTCAATACATTAATAAATATATATACGCGTCGAATTGAGTACCTCCTCCGTTTCGTCGGTCAAAAAAGTATCAAGTTTTTACTTTTACTGTAATGTCGTATGTATAATTGCATGTTTACTTCACTAACGCTGTGCGCTGTCCTGTTAATTATTTTAAGGTTTTTAATTGTTTTAACAATGTTAAGTAATTTTCGATGTATGACGAGAAACGTGAAAAAAAACTTTTTTGTCGATGGGGATATAGGGATTTAAACAACTTACTTCCCAATTTTGTGATTTTTTGGATTTGTACGGAACCCTCGGTGTGTGAGCCTGACTCGCACTTGTCCGGATTTTTAAGTTTGACAGCTGTCACTTTGACACCTGCCATGCAACTCTATTATGAATTCCAGAATGACAGCAGTCACTTTGATACCTGAAAAAAACATATTTTAGTTTGACAGCTGTCACTTTGACACCTGTCATGCAATTCTAGCATGACAGGTCATATTTCGTTTCTCTTTGTAATTTTAATTTTACGGTAGTACCACGGATAATTTATTTTACTGTTCTAACAACTTTCAACTGCAGTAGTAACAACGGTAATTCATTTACCGTTCTTACTACTGGTAGTAAGATTGGTAGCAACACTGGGAATAAACCTCCTCAACTTCGTGATTTGCACGTAGATTAAATATAACGTTTAAGCGAAACATTAAATTAATAAAAAATATTATCAAACAACTTTTTTGTTTATGATGTTACGTAGTCCTGCAAAGTTGTTGGTATTTTACAAGTGACCCTGTATGTGAAGAAAACCCTGATCGAATTCCAACCTTCGGAAGGTCACAAAGGCTTGTAACTTACAACTTAGTGTTAGAGACTTGACAAGATCGTATCCCTTTGATTATATATTTAGGAAGGAACAGAATACGCACAAAAAAAACCAAGGGCACATCTCTATAATTAATTTTTTATTTGCTCAACTTGCTATTGACCAATTTGGTTTCCATACGTTGAAAAATACATTTTCTATGCCAAAAGCAATATCCAAACTAATCAATATTCGGAGAGATAAATAAAGAAATTTTCTAGCCTGAATCAGAGACGCTTCACTAGCTCAGTCGAAAATAAGTTTATTTTCATAGTAGGTAGGTAGGTACCAAATAATTATTTTTAAAACAAGATCATTTTTTGCAAAAATTAGCATGACTGACTTCACCCGTGTACAGAATTTGCGAATATTTCGCACGGATCGATGTAGCATATTTCACATTATTGTTGATTTATCAAAAATGGCTCGGCCGATTTCGATAAAATTTAAATGGGACCAATTTTGAAGCACACTATTTCCAATAAAAAAAAGAAATACTGAAATCGGACTACTATAAAAAAGTTATGCGTGGCGTGGTAAAAAAATATACGTGTCGAATTGTATATCTCCTCCGGTGGTTCGTCAAAAAGAAATTTGCTAACATGAATTAGAGACGCTTCACTAGTTCGGTGAAGCGTCTCTAATTCATGTTAGCAAATTTCTTTTTGACGAACCACCGGAGGAGATATACAACTCGACACGTATATTTTTTTACCACACCACGCATAACTTTTAGCGTAGCGCTCGTAGCGTAGTTTGACTAGGTGTTTGTCAGCGATCACCGAAATTAAGCAACGTTTCGCACGGTCAGTATTTGGATGGGTGACCGCGGGTGGCATTTTCCAACTGAGCGCTACCGTGGCTCGGATGACACGTTAAATTGTAGGTCCCGGTTGTTTTAACCGTTTAGCCATGTCAGAGGCCTTCAGGCGGCCTAAAAAAAACTCTGACACCAGGGCTAGCCACCCGGCCTATACGAACTTACTTACTTACTAGTTCGGTCGAAAATTAGTTTATTTTCATAATACCTAACAATTACTTTTCAAAAAAAACGACACAACCGACTCCAATCGCGTACGAAATTCGAATAATTCGCTCGAAACGTGAGTTCAATATTTAATTATTGTTGATTTTTCAAAAACGACTCTGCTATTTTTGATAAAATATAAATTTGACTACCGCTTTTGAACCTATTTTTTATCCGTTCACTTTTGGCGAAAATATCGATGAACATACGCGAAAAAATAAGTATATATCCTGATGAACATAGAACCGTATCCTTTTTGGAAGTTGGTTAAAAGTTAGGAATAAAATCAGAGCCAAGTTTATAAAAATTATATTTATCATTTACTATGTTCCTAGCAAAACATCCGGAACATTTGCGTCGGTACGTTATAATACAATTTATATGAAGCAGGGCCATTCACACATCTGTGTCAGTGCCGGGTCGCCGCCGTCACGTCGGTTGCTGATGCGCGGTTAGGACCATGGAAATATACCTAATACTAGTTGACACGGTATATTAATTTTTTTTCGCAAAAAATGGCATAATATATGCATAATATATAAATGATTTGACTTGACTTGACAACTGTGTACAGAATTCGCGAATATTTCGCACGGATCGATGTAGCATTTTACGTAGAACAAAGTCCGATCTGCAGAGTTGATAGTTTCCAGTAGAGGCTAGAGAAGTTGTAGGCTGGACAAAAAACAATAAGTAAATACGCGGAGCTAGTGGTCAGGTAGAATTCGATTCTATATTTCCGAAACTAATAAAGCTACGATAATTCTAAAAATGCGTCTGTAGATCTAGTGGTTCTTATCTCGTCTAGCTATTTAACTCGTTTTTGCTCTGTGATCACATCGACTTTATTCTATGGATGAGTTAAAACATTGTATTGCCAAATAAAAAATCTGCCAACGTATCACCTAGCGGTATAAAAAATAGCCTACGTTGTATTCTCAGACCTACCAAATATACAAAAAAATTGAATAAATGAATATGTAAAAATAACCAGTTAATGGTGTCTGCTCACTATAAAGTACCATCCATGATCCTAATAGAAACGTACCCGACAAAAAAAATGTATTGAGAAGTATTCCGTCCATCGTGGACGTCCTACGCTGCGCTTGCTGGTACGTGGTCTCCACTCAAGAACTTTACAACCCCATTGGTCATTAGTCCTCCGTGCTAAGTGCCCTGCTCACTGCCATCTCAACTTGCCAATCCGCTGGGCTATGTCGGCAACTTTGGTTCTTCTACGGATCTCCTCATTCCTGATTCGTGATGACGGATGACTTCATCAAGACCGCAAAATCGCGCTGGATGCAAGCGGTACCAATCGGTCTTATTAGAAATCTTTAGGGGAGGCCTATATCCAGCAGTGGACGTCCTATGGCTGAAAAGAAGAGGATTGAAAAGTATAAATCCATGTTCACTAGACCATTCCATCAACCACGAGCACCGTCGCGTGCCACCTACCCACAGAGCGTTTCGACAGTGAAAAAATATTCGCGACGACTATTATTGATGTACATACGTTGTAGTGGGCACAGTATAAGAGTTTTCTGCGCCTCATACGTCTTACCACGGCTATGATATGATAATAATAATACAATAGAAAGGGCCTCGTAAACAATCCGGTAGATTAATCCGGCGCTATAGCTTACAGGGATAAACCATTTCAAATAATAATTCGCCTACTTCTTACAAATTGCATTAATATGTCAATGGGTGCTAGTTTGTTTGCGCTCAACAATATGGCCAAACTATCGCCACAACAATTAGCTGCGAAACTTCCATATTAACTGGTTTAGGTCAGGGTTTGTTTTCATGGCTCATTATTAAGCACTATATTGTTGGAAATTGCAGTAAGTTTGGTAGCTAGTTCTTGGGGTATACAAAATCCTACCAAACATGTGTGTTGTCAAGACAAAACTATCAAGAAGTTATCAGATCTTTAGAGCCAAGCTTTTAACTCTATACGCCCAAACTCTACCAGCCCTAAATTCACAAACTCTGTGTACCTACAAAAATATTTAATGCTTATGTACTAATTTATACATCACTGGTATTTGTGTAAAGGAAAACATCGTGAGGCGACCTGGATAGATCCAAAAGAGAGATTTGATCACATATCCTGCACACACTTCGTGAGAAGGTCTATGTTTAGCAGTCACCATCATCAGCATTTAATAACCCACTGCTGGGCATAGGCCTCCCATTTTTATGCCATTCACCTCTATCTCTTGATAATTCCATCCATTTGATGCCCACTAATCGCTTAATGTCGTCGACTCACCTCATTCTTGGTCTATCCGGATTTCTCTGACCCAGTCTGGGCCACCAGCTGGTTGTGGACTTGCACCACCTGCCATCCCCCCGCCTTGCCACATGTCCCGCCCAGCTCCATTTCAGATCCATCACTCGCTCCACGACATCGACCACGCTGGTGCGACGTCGTATATCTGTGTTCCGGATAGAATCTTGTAGCTTGATGCCGAGCATGGCCCGCTCCATGAATCTTGGTGCGACCCCGATTTTCTGCACAGTCTTCTCCGTGAGTCTCCACGTCTCGGCACCATAAGTTATGGCGGGCAGAACACATTGATAATAGAGACGGGTATTTAGCAGTAGTACTACCATAATGTACAGTACAGGACAGTAAAACAATATAATCTCTCAATTTATCATACAATTGTATATAGAAGCAACATCACCGCGTTAATTGCTCCCAGAACAGCGACTAAAATTGAAAAACATTTGAACAATGTTTTCCGAAGTAAGTTGCTGAGCAATTTGCGAGTTTCATTAGTTAACAGATAGATTTATCGCCGCCGTAAAGTTGAACGGGAGGTGGCACGTGACCCGAGGAAGTCCGAGGGCAGGGCTGGAACCCACTGGGATAAAACGGCACGAGATTCAATAATTCTAGTGCCTCTTTATCCCATGTCTATATATCTGTACATTATAATTATGTAAGTTCTGTGGAGAGGGCTAAGCCAGGGGGCCCCTGCAAGATTGAATCAGAAATGAGGAGATCCGCAGACGAACCAAAGTTACCGACATAGCCCAGCGGATTAAGCAAATTAAAGTGGCAGTGGGCAGGGCTCGTAGTTTGGAGAACGGATGGTCAATGGGGCAATAAAGTTCTGTAATGGAGACCAGGGACCAGATAGACTGACGATATAATAAAGATCGCAGAAACGCGCTGGATGCAGGCCGCTTCCAACCGGCCTTATTGGAAATCCATTGGGGAGGCCATTGTCAGCCGTAGGATGTCCACTGCTAGACATATGCCTGTCCTAAGATTTTTTTATAAATTCGGTTAGAAGTTGTTTGTGCTACGTGAAGGAACAAACCAACAAACTTTTCGGATTTATAGTATTAGTATGATACTCGTAAGCATTGTGTGCATGCCCCAAGCATTCATGCTCACCATCGAAGGGTCCTTCTTGCGGCGGCATCATGTGTCGGGTCGTTCTCCTCCCTCAAATATGGTCGAGGAGAGCGATGGCTGGCACATGTGTTACATTCGTGATCGAGTGCTGCTTGCGGGTCGCCGGTCTGCTCGTGGCATTCACGCAGTGCACTGACTAACTTAGGCTAAGATTTCTAGTACCTACTAACTTTATTTGTACCGTATATTCAAATAATTGTAAATTTTAAGTTAACAAAGGGCACAGACCCTGGGATTTATGGTTAGTAAATTTTAATTTAAAAAAAAGCTCATCATGGCCTCTTTCTTCCTTAACATACATTTTATAAATTGGCACCACCATTACCTGGACATGTAGTTAATAAACATGGCGTTAGAGTTAACACGCCGTTACCCTGAGCGGCTCGAGCCAACCTGAGTCACAATTCAGCTCATTAGGAGCCGCTGTTTACCCCGGCTCTGACTCTGTGCAGTGACCTATTTAGCTCAAACACAACTTGAGACTCGATCAGAATAGGAAATGGTGACGCTAAAATAACCTCTTTACAGACCCACTTAGACGTTGAACTTTCTAGATGTTATTGTAATTTACAATGGAACCACGCAATATTAAATGTACCTAATCGAAATCATTTTTTAAGAATCTTGTGCAATTATTGAACTATCGATGATTGCCTGTTCGAGCCATCGTTGGGTCACTAATGTGAGACGTTGCATACGTACCTATCGTATGAAACTGTTTATTTATATTATAACGTGGTGTAGACGTTCCTCGACCGGGCCCAGCCCGGTCTAATATAAATCATGCCTTATGGCAATGAAACGAGGTCTTTTACTATGGACCTTATTAAAATTCTCCAAGTAGCCCAACAAGCTAAGGGGGCTATGCTCGGAGTCTCTCTGCGAGATTGAATCAGGAATGGAGAGATCCGTAGAAAAACTAAAGTTACCGACATAGCCCAATGGATTTGCAAGTTAAAATGGCAGTTAGCAGGGCCCATAGCGCGAAAGACTGATTACCGATGAGATCGAACATTTCTCAAGTAAAGACCATGTACAGGCAAGCGTAACGTAGGACATCTACCCACAAAATGGACGGAGGGCCACATTAAGACCGCAAGATCGGGCTAGATGCAAGCCGCTTCCGACCGATTTTATTGGAGATCCATAGGGGAGGCCTATGTCTAGCAGTGTACTTCTTATGGCTGAAGTATGTATGTTAGTGGCAGTGAGCAGAGCACATACTACAGGTAACACTGATGACCCATGGAGCAAAAAGTTCTCGAGTGGAGACCAGGTATGGGCAAGCTTAGCGTAGGATGCCGACGAAGAAAGGTAGAAAGGCGATCATTAAATGACCAGAAAATTGCACTGGATGCAAGCCGCTTTCAACTGAACTTGTAGGAAATACTTAGAAAAAGCACTGTGCCCAACAATGGACGTGCGTGGCTGTTATGATAATAATTTTATAGCGTTTACTAAAAATATAAAATGTATTAATTATGATGTGTAGAGTAGCTGCATGTGACGTTGTGAACTAAAATAAGTGGCCAAAAGTTATGTTACGAACAAATTCTAAGTTTCAATTTCAATAATCAGTTTGTCAGCGGAATGGACAAAACCGGTGAAAGCTATCAAATTTGTTGCAGCGGTTGTGGCCACTTTGATTGAGGTATTAGGAACTAAATAATTATCCATATTATCTTGTAAATATTAATCTAGAATATTATTTAGTAGATTTGAATCGAATTCGAAATAAAATTCTTGCATACAATCAAAATAATTACAGATTAGTTACAAAGGAGCCCTTAGAATTACCATTAGAAATCAAAAAAATTACCACTTCTCGTTTTTAAAAGATAATTTAAAAAATCTATACACATGCGGTGATATAAATGTCACATGCCAAAAAGAGCCTGAAACGACGATTTTTTTTCGTATTTATTCAAAACCATTACCTTTTTTGTTTCTTATTTACAATACTTCAAACATAAAAATGCCCACAACCTGTACGCTGGCCACAACCGGGGCGTCTGCCCTACCTAGAAAGTTTTAATGTAAAATTATATTAATAACAAAACATAAGTAATATTAACTAAAATATCTTATCCAAACTTAACCAACCCTATCTTAACCATTATTTATATCCTATCTACATTAAAGTTTTAATTAAATGAATTATATCTAAATCCCAAGCATGCTTAGCCATGCTTATTTTTGATTGACATCTCTACATCTCTACTTTGAATATAAACAAGCTCGGCGTAATGCTTCTTGTTGCAGAAACCGAGGCATATTATACGGGATCTGGTCCTAAATGCGGCTGCACGCGGATCCGATTTGCAAGTTGAGCCTGTGTTGTGTTGTAACTCAGGGTTGGCAACACTTTGTACCTATTCATCATTCAATTTATTTCTTACTAGCTGACCCGGCGAACTTCGTTTCACGCAATATCTTAATAAATTATAGCCTATGCATTGTTACGATGATAAGCATTGCTATTGTAAAGTTTCATCTCAATCCGTTCAGTAGTTTTTGCGTGAAAGAGGAACAAACATTTAATACCTATCAAACTTACATACTCACAAACCTTCTGTACTGTACCAGCCTTTATATTAGTCCACTGCAGGACGTAGGCCAACCCACGAAGGGTGATTGGGCCATATCCACCACGCTGGCCCAGTGCGGGTTGGTGGATTGACATACGCCATCACATTTCTTCTACGGACATTTGAAGGTTGCCTCACGATGTTTTCCTTCACTGAAAAGCTAGTGGTGCGAAATTCTGTACATTTATTCCAAAAAACTCATTGGTTCAATTTCAAGGAAATCATTGGTACGGGACTGGGTTCGAACCCACTACCTCACAATTGTAAGGTGGGTGTCATTACCACTAGACCACCACGGCTAATCACAAACCTCCGCGCTTATAATATTAGTAGGAAGTTAAGCAACGTTCAGCACGGTCAGTAGGGTGGGTCACCGAAGTATGGAGAAAAAAAAAGTTGTAGTTTTTCTTCAGGCACAGTGGAAATATGGTGCCAAACCATAAGAATAAGCAGACTGTGAAGTTTGGTAGTAATCAGAATCCATCTACTGCCTCCAGTTCCATGCCGAAATTTCCAAAAAATGTGGTTAGGAAGGTCTTAGCTGAATGACAAAAAAGTGCACTGATCATAATTATTTATGAAATATAAGCTTTTATCTACAGTAATTAACTTTATTAAAGGGAATAACATCGCAAATAATTAATAAAACATAAAAAATATAGTAATGGAAGTGAAGGAGTTAATATGTGGCAAATTCCTTTTTCTTGTCAAATATTGGTAATGATTTTCTCGCATCTATTTAGGTTTTTTGCATGGTTTTCTCGGTAAATTATGATATGAAAAATATAGCAAAACCGTGAGTAACTACTTTCGTTACTCTTTCTTTCGCTTGGATGTGATAAAAGAGACATAATTAATTTCCTTTTCCTTTTCATTCAACAAATACTTAATTAGAGATTTTTTCAGTTCCAGATTTTACAATTGATGACTCAGTGAAGATTTCTCGCTGATTTAGACGAAAATACGCTAATACATTCATTTTTTCCTTTGGTAGCTCAATTTGTTTTGTTGTTATATCTTTAGTTGTGCCAAAGTCGAAAACACGTGAATATCATCATTTGCCAAGCTATTTGTTGATCTATTATGAAGAAGTCTTCACTTGCAGGTATTTTTTTTGGGGTTTCAGTTAACCACATTTGATTAAATTTTGATTTTTGCAAGCCACAATATCGAAATATCAAACACAACTTTACTTTCAGTCAAAACTATAATACATTTTATCCAGATAGTTTTTGGTGAGATTTGAAAAAGGTCTCTCACTCTAAATAAGAATTTTTCATGAATATATTCATTTTTAGTATTATTATACAACTAAAGGATTCAATTAGCAACTTTTCAATGACAACGGCTTTGATTTCGTGATTATGTTGGCTTTTTTATTCTTATTTTAACTTTTATCAGAAGTACTCACAAAATTCATCATGATTTCATAGTTTGGCAAAATGCCTTTTAAATCCCATAAATCAATCATAAAGAACACTTACAATGGTTTGGAGTGTTTTTCAATTTTAAAATAAAGTTAAACAAATAACTGCACTCCATTTACGCAACGCGCTTCTTAAAAGTTTTTAAGATCAACTTTGCGTCAATTGTTTCTTCAAAAATCCCACCTCTATCCCATTCCTTACTCCTGTTCTTAAACTCAACCAGAGAAACGTCTTTATTTATCGTTATTAAGAGCTATTACATGTATAATCGGATATCAATAACTTGAAAAAAATATTTGAGACTCGACATCAAAAATTTACTTTTTCAGAAATTTTGTTTACAATCTGGAGGCAAATTTTGGAAAGAATAATGAAATCAAACTTTATGTATAAATTTACTTAACCATTTGGCACCTTTTTATTTCTGAGCCTCTTGAAAAATAAAGAAAAAATTTTTTTGACCCACCCTAACGGTCAGTCAGTTACGATGGGTGACTGTGGGTGGCAAACAAATGAGCGCTACCGTGGCTCAGATGACTCTTTAAATTGTGGGCCCCGGTTGTCTTAACCTTTTAGCCTTGACAAAACCTTCAGGCGGCCTAAAAACTCTGACTCCAGGGCTAGCCAACCGGCCCATACAAACTATTTACTTTTTTTAATAAATACTTTATCTTCTTTTTATTATTTCGTGGGCCTGGGCTAGCGGTGGAAATGGTCTAATCGCCTATCGTGGGTAGGCCTACGTCCTGCAGTGGACTATTTAAAAAGGCTGATACAATACAGTATTGGTTTGCGTTTGACTACACACTGCCTGATGTTAAGCAGATATGCGGTCTAGGATGTAACACGCTTACCTAGAAGAAATACCTCTAACATGGCTAAGCGAGTTACAAAACGGGACCTACAATTTAACGTATTAGAAGCACGATAAAAATCATTTCATTGACTAATCAACGCGCCATTTCTCGTTAATGGTAAGAAGTTCTAATAATTTCACATTAAGTGACTGACTGGTTTTAAAGCAGTTCTCACAGATGGCGCTTCCAACAGTGTAGTAGTTGGTAAAAATGATAAACACGTTCACTAATTCGGCGCTTTCGCAGACAGCTTTTCTAGCTTAATTGGACAAAGCATCTGGGCCGAAATCCCAGAGAGATGCAGGTTCAAATCCTGCGAACGCGTCAATTTTTGAAATGTTAATCACAAAAAGAAAATTACAGTAAACAGAGTAAATACTTGCGA
This sequence comes from Hypomecis punctinalis, assembly GCA_949316475.1. Taxonomy (NCBI): domain Eukaryota; kingdom Metazoa; phylum Arthropoda; class Insecta; order Lepidoptera; family Geometridae; genus Hypomecis; species Hypomecis punctinalis. The sequence goes on from OX438811.1 coordinate 1,924,815, forward strand.
AAGAACTGGCGGCCTTATCACTGGAAGTAATTTCTTACAGGGATTTCATTAATTAATTAATAATTAAAAATGGAAGTGGAAGCCCTACATCAATTCCCTTTGTTCCAATTCAACGTGAAACCCCATCTCGTTGGAAACTTTGAGATGCAATGCTTTTGGCGCTACTGATGTAATGAAACTACAAGTACAGTTGAAGGCTTATTAGGCCCCTGTACTTATCCGACTCTTCAAAGAAGGGTATATTTTAGGAATAATGTTAACCTAAAGTTATACAGAGTTATCTGCTTACCCTATACTAAGCCACAAGTGGGTGATTAAAACCATCACTATGATAAATTTTTAATATGGGGCTAACCAAATAATCGAGAAAAAAATCAGCTGTTCCATCATCATCATCATTTCAGCCATAGGACGTCCACTGCTGGACATAGGCCTCCCCTAATGATTTCGAATAAGACCGGTTGATAGCGGCTTGCATCCGGCGCGATCCTGCTGTTCCATACAACGCTGCAGCTCGGAATCGATAGAATAAATGAAAAAGTTTTTTTTAAATTCCGGTTTGGCCCCATAGTTGTTCATAATGATGGTCTAAATCACCTCCTACCGGCTTAGCACACCAGTTTTGGAAAACCTCGTATATTAATCCCATCCCCATCCCATTCTATTAAAATAGAGCTGCGGACTGGTTTGTTGGTACTTTTCCTGTATTGGAATCAATTGTTTTGTATTTTTGTATGATTTTTAATTCAGGTTTATTGCTTGAACAGGTATATAAAAACCACGGATGGATACGAAGATGCAAAAACATATTTGCCAAGCCCTACATAAACTAACATCTTTCTTAAATACAATGCCCGGTATTTAAAAAAAATCTAGGTAGGATTCAACATGAAGCTCCATTTCGTTGGGAACTGCTAGTAACTTTGAGATGCAATGCTTTTACGACTAATGTAATGAGACTACAAGTACAGCTAAAGTTTTCAGTTAAGAGAGCTTTCTTTTAGCTGAAAACTTTTTATTTATCCTACTGTTTGAAAAGGAGGCAATATATTTGCGGAACTATTTATAAATCGAACTGCATTGGTGGCACACAGCGTCAAATTATTATTTTAGTCACGTTATGTACCGTATACGTAGCATAGCGCGGCTCTATGATCGATAAGAGGTTGTCTGGAAGAGATTAATTTTAACGATAAGACCGTCTCTTGTTATAGTTTCAGTTCCGTACCTCAAACGGAAAAAACGGAACCCTGATAGGATCACTTTGTTGACCGTCTGTCCGTCTGTGTGTATGTCAAGACTCTTTATCTCGGGAACGCGTAAAGATATCGAGTTGAAATTTAAACTGTATACGTATATCTATGATTTCTTACAGTTGCGTAAAGGAAAAACTTCTCAGTAATCATATAAAGAAGTTAGAGCCGTTTATGTCGTAAAATCTGCATATTTCGACACTCACAAAAATCATAACCTACAGGGTACTTCCCGTTGACATAGAACTATGAAATTTGGCGAGAAGCATTGTCTCAGAGTACACATATAGGAATTAATCTGAAAACTGTATATTCTTATTTAAATCATAAAAAATATGGGTTCAAAATTCAAAGTGAGTAAATCGTATCATGTAAGATATAGAGATTCTAACAACTTACTTCCCAATTTTATGAAATTTTCTGGACTTGTGCGGCACTCTCGATGTGCGAGCCTGACTCGCACTTATCTGTTTTTTTTCCTGTCACTTTTGCAAAGAAGGGACAATTAAACCAAGGCTACCAAGGCTAGCCCTGGTGACAAAGTTTTTAAACCACCTGATAGCCTCTGATATGGCTAAACGGTTAAAACTACCGGGGCCGTGTAATTTGTCATCCGAGCCACGGTAGCGCTCAATTGTAAATGTCACCCGCGGTCACCCATCATAAGACTGACCGTGCTGAACGTGATGAACGTGGTGAAGTTCGATGATCGCTAACGAACACCTAGTCAAACTACGCTTTGAGCACTTCTAGTAAAAAAAGAAAAAGCTTGTAAAAAGCGACATGCTTCCGTTATTAAATGCCTCACCTGAAACCCTTAATCCAGCTCCCCCTCCCACTCTACCTCTTTCCCCCTTTCATCCGTGATTTATCCCTCTAATCCATAATTTCTGTTTGTCATCTTATTAAATTAGTCCCTTTATTATCCGAGCCAGTTTCCTTGACATTCCACGGTTTTTGCGAGTTTTTCAGTGTACAAGGAAAATGAACTTGACCAAAATGAAGTAAAATTAACTTTGTTTGAAATAAATAACGTCATACAACTGGTTAACAAAAACAAATTGTTTTAAACATACGAGGTTGTAATCTTGTCTTATAATGCTAAAAATAAATTAAACTGGTCCTAAACGCCTTACTCATGGTTAAAATTGAAATGAAGAAATAACTAACCATTTAATTTATCACCGAACGTCGGTTGCGCTCAGTTGTAATGACTATAGTAGACGCGTATGGTGGGGTTGCCAATAAATTAACCTCACTCACTGTTTTACCACTTCAGTGTTAATTAATAAAAAATAAAAATCTCACTACGCTAACAGAGCTATGCTATGGTGAAAATAAATTGACCTTTCTCACTGTTTTATCACTTCAGCGTTCACTAAAGTGAACTACAAATCTTCAAACTAAGAAAGCTGTTATGGGGGCTTCGCTCTGAGGAATACGTTCTGAGGGCTACACTGTGAGGGCTACGCTGTGAGGTCTACGCTGTGAGTGCTACGCTGTGAGTGCTACGCTGTGAGGGCTACGCTGTAAGGGCTTTGCTCTGAGGGCTACGCTGTAAAGGCTACGCTGTGAGGGCTGCGCTTTGAGAGCTACGCTGTCAGGGCTATTCTGCTACGCTGAGAAAGCTACGCTACAAGGGCTATGCTGTAAGGACTACACTGTAAGGGCTACGTTGTGAGGGCTGCACTGTGAGGGCTACGCTGTCAGGGTTATTCTGCATGCTACGCTGAGAGTGCTAAGCTGTAAGGGCTACGCTGAGAGAGTTACGCTATAAGGGCTATGCTGTAAGGACTACGCTGTGATGGCTACGCTGAGAGGGCTACGCTGTGAGGGCTACACTGTAAGGGCCACGCTGAGATGGCTATGCCATGTGCGCTACGCTATGAGTACTACGTTGAAAGTGCTACGCTATGAGCACTGTGCTGAGGCATAGAGTTCATAAATCATAATGATAAGCTCTGAGTGCCACACTATCAACAAAATGTCTAAAAGTATTTTTCGCAAAAATTGCAAATCCGCCTGCCATCGTGTACAAAATTCGAATATTCTCTCGAATTGTTTACATTATTGTTGATTTATCAAAAATGGCTCGGCCGATTCTTTAAATTTTAAATAGGACCACTTCAAGAAAAGATTTTTTATGTTTAAAAAAAAGTATACACCCTATTGAACTAAAAAATAATGTTTTGATTAAGTTTACAATTGGCTAAATTATCGATGAACATACATAAAAAAATACATACAGACGAACATAGAACGTGCTCCTTTTTGGAACTCGGTTAAAAAACCACCAAACTATAAGATAAATCATCCGAGACAGAGAACCCACCTACAAAAATAAGATTTCATAACCAATCTCTTTCAGCGGGATTCTGTCAAGACGGCGGCGAACGCAATTAATTCTCAAAGGGGCACTTCTTTTATCTTTATTCGAGAAAGGAGACGACAATAAAAACCAATTAGGTTTAAGTAATGCGATGGCCGCTAGATGGAGATTCTTTGAGGGTCAAGTGGCCGCTGATTTGGTTATGGGCTCTGTTACTTTATTTATTTATTACTTTGTTTATATTGGTTTTATTGGCTTAATAAAATACGTTTTACTAATGAACTGAAGTCTTGACCCTGGGTTGTTATCAAAACTGTTACGGTAGTACCTAATACCTATGAATAAGTAAATAACAATTCACAAGATGGGCCAACGTTATTGTGAAAATCGCGGGTCGAACCTAGAGATGATTGGCACAGAACAAACACTAACAAATGCTATATACAAGCGAGAGGCTTACATCCAGCAGTGGGGTAAATAAATGAATAATATTAGAATAATGTAATAATAATAATTTTGGAATCGCAGGGGCGGCTTTGTGGCGAGCCGTCGGTGAGTGGCGACACCGTGAACCCTGATTCCCTGGGGCTAAATGAGACCCCTGACTCCTCTCTTGTCTTAACCGGCTGGCTTGGAAACTGAAAAATACCGGGCTTGGGCCGAGAGATGTACATCAAATAAAATAATTTTGGAAATAATGTACATGATAATGGTAATGTTTAAATAATGTTATAATGATGTATTACTGCATGTAGTTGGAAACAAAGGCTTTTTACTTTTACTTTACCTATATCTATGGGAAAAAATGCTCGATCCCTTCCTCTGTTGCTGTGTGAAAGCAGTTACAAACAAACCAACAAATCAATTTACCTACTAATAAGCTCACTTTCGGAAATATAATATTGGTAAAGAAATAGGGGTCAAGCGCCAAGGTGGTTATAATCCTACCCCTTAATTTAGTCCTCGCCTGCGCGGTACAGGGGCGCCGGGGAAGACGACAAAGGGGACTGAGACAGGTGCGGGCGGCGGGTCTCCGGCGCCCGCACCTGTCTCAGTTCCCCAGATTGGCAAGGTGGAGGCTGGTGATACCAGGGCCGCAAATGAGTGCAAAAACCTGTCCGTAAGCCCTGACACCAAGCTTGTGGCGGAACTCGCCAGGATTTTTAGTGGTTATACCGATCTCAGTCAGCGGAACTTCCACATAATCATCGGCGTATTTTTTAAAGCATAAGTATTAGCTTGTATTTGACTACATACTGCCTGATGTTAAACAGATATGTCGTCTAAGGTGTAGCACGCTTACCTAGAAGATACCTATTTACTCGAGATTTGAAGTCATCCATGTTCGACTTTAGCGGGACGACAGACTTAGACAACAGCAACAACTTAGACAAGAATGTCCACCATAAAAAGGTGGCAATGTGGTCGCGTTTATTTGCCTAGAGGCAGGATGGTATTCATAAAGATTTTTCCCTGGACAAAAAAAAAGTTATTATACTTTGGCTATAGCTAAATAATATAATTTTCACTCGATTTGCTTCGACCTTTCACTGTGAACTGATTAGATGCAGTGCAATAAGATCCCTCGGGTATAACCTTTCACTCAATTGGAAAGAAATCGAGCTCACGACGACTGATTATCAGATTTATTATACTTGAAGTTTATTGGGTGTAATGTAAGACTTTCCATTATTTATAGACGTTTTCTATTATTATAAATTATGTTTATTTAAAAAGTACCTAATAGTTATGATGGTTGATAATTTATTACAACAAAACCTTAATAACATTTCATGAACTACACCACATATTGGAGCACTACTAATGTGTTGATAATTTCGTTGATATTTTTAAGACGAAGAAGGCAATTTTTTGACCGAGGAATTACCGGAGGATGTATACAATTCGACGCGTATATTTTTTTTTTAGTATAACTATGCATAACTTTTTTCGTAGTGGTCCGATTTCAATAATTATCTTTTTATTGGAAAGAGTATACTTTGAAATTGGTCCCATTTAAATTTTATCGAAATCGGCTGAGCCATTTTTGATAAATCAATAATAATGTGAAAAATGCTACATCTATCCGTGCGAAATATTCGCGAATTCTGTACACGGGTGAAGTCGGTCATGCTAATTTTTGAAAAAATAATCTTGTATTTATTATCAAAACTAACAACTTTTGAGCTGCGACTTTTGTCAAACTAAAAAAATCAGCTGTTCCATACGTTTTGTTGAGGGTGAACGATAATTTTCTATGAAACAGCATTTTTTTGAGATTATAAAAGTCGTTGAATAAAAGTTGTTAGTTTTTATGTACAGAATAAGCCCCTAAAAGGATGCTAATTGATTACTAGTATCCCTGTATATAAGAACTAAAATACAGTACAACTTCCCAAATTCATCACCATCATCATCAGCCGTAGGACGTCCACTACTTAAATTATTACATGGAAATCTATTTAATCACCCATCCATCCATCAGCCATAGGACGTCCAATGCTGGACATATGGCTCCCCTATGGATCTCCAATAAGACTTAGTGGTAGGGGCTTGCACCCAGCGTAATCCTGCAGTCTTATAAGATTATCCGTCCACCTTGTGGGTGGACGTCACTGCGCTTGCCGGTACGCGTTCTCCACTCGAAAACTTTTCGACCCCATCGGCCACCAGTCCTCCGCGCTATGTGCCCTGCCTACTGCCATCACTATATTAGACCACAAATCATTAAATAACTAGAAATAATCTAAATTCTCCAGTCCACTACCATTTGTCAGCATGCCCAACATGCTGGTAGCATTACTTCGCTGCAAGACTAACTAAACTATGAAAAACAATCATAATTTGAGGTCTCATGACTTCAAGCTTTCTGTGGAGGTCTAGTGGTAATGACACCCGCCTTACAGTCGCGGTGGACAATATGGCACAATCACTCTTCGTGAAGAAGGAGTTGCCCTAACGACGAGAAAAACGTGCATACCCACCGCACATAATACGGCGGATTAGTGTTGTTACTACCACACTACACTTATCGATTTCCCCGTACTTATCGATAAAACTATCGACACAAATTAATTTTAGCCGAATCAAACATAATGGCAAACTATTATTTAAAAAACCGGACAAGTGCGAGTCAGACTCGCACATCGAGGGTTCCGTACAAACACATTGTTAAAGTAATTAAAAACCTGTTTTAGCATGTGCTAATGAAGTTCTTTTATATGACACCTTTCATGATACGATTTACTCACTTTGAATTTTAAGCCCATATTTTGTGAATTTTGAGGCCCTATTTTTTGTGATGTAAATAAAAATGTGCAGTTTTCAGATTTAATCCTATATGTGTATTTTGAGACAATGCTTTTCGCCAAATTTCATAGTTCTATGTCAACGGGAAGTACCCGGTAGGTTTTGATTTTTGTGAGTGTCGAAATATGCTGTTTTTTACGATATAAACGACTCTAACTTTTTTAAACGACAACTGAGAAGTTTTTCTTTTACACAACAGCAAGAGTTCATTAATATACGTATACAGTTTAAATTTCAGATATCTTTACGCGTTCTCTAGATAAGGAGTCTTGACAGACACACAGACGGACAGACGGACAACAAAGTGATCCTATAAGGGTTCCGTTTTTTCCTTTTGAGGTACAGAACCCTAAAAATTACAGATGTCAAGGTTGCAGCTGTCATATTCAAGAATCCACACTAGAATGGTAGGACGAGTTTTTTGGCGGGAACGCGGAAAAGACATGTCGCCTCATTGTATTATTTTGTTAAAGTTGTGTTTTTATCAGTGATAATTAGTGAAAAATTGTGGTATTTCATTGATTATGAGCTGAATTACGTGCATAAGTGTGGGCAAGTGATATAATGTGACGTATCATGTCGTTCCGTATTGTTACCAAAACTCCATAGACACCTCTAGAAAAGTCTCCACTGCTTTACTGAGTTATGACTTAGAATTAAAGTGATAGGACTTAATAAGAGCTACATATCGGATGACAGCTGTCAAGCTTAAATGTGGAATATCTCCATAACTATGTATTATAGACCATTGCTTTCTTCACTAAATTGATATGAGATCTACATTTCGGATGACAGCTGTCAAACTTAAAAGTGGATTATCTCCGTCACTGTCGATGCTAGACCATTGCTGTCTTCACAAAAGTGATAAAGCTCAAGGAGAGATATGATATCTTTCAGATGACAGCTATCAATATTACGGAAATAATCAACTTTTAAGTTTGAGCTGTCACATCAAATGTAGATCTTTTTAAGCTCTATCACTTTTGTAAACACAGCAATGGTCTAGGGTCAATAGTTACACAGATTTTTCACTTTAAAGCTGTCATCTGAAATGTAGGTCTCGTTGAGTTCTATCACTTGTGTCACGTCAGCAATAGCCTAGCTTTATTAGTTACGGAGATATTCCACTTTTAAGTTTGACAGCTGTCATCCGTGATGTAGGTCTCGTTGAGCTCTATCACTTGTATCAAGACAGCAATAGTCTAGCTTTAATAGTTATGGAGATATTCCACTTTTAAGTTTGACAGCTGTCATCCGAAATGTAGGTCTCGTTGAGCTCTATCACTTTTGTGAAGACAGCAATAGTCTAGCTTTAATAGTTACGAAGGTATTCCACTTTTTAGTTTGACAGCTGTCACCCGAAATTTAGATCTCGTTGAGTTCTATCACTTTTGTTAAGACAGCAATAGTCGAACTTCGATGGTTACGAAGATAATCCACTTTTAAGTTTGACAGGTGTCATTTAAAATATAGATCTAATTGCGCTCTGTCACTTTTGTGAAGTCAGCAGTAGTCTAACTTCAATAGTTACGGAGATAATTCACTTTTAAGCTTTGACAGCAGTCATTAGGACAATCTAATAGATCTCATTGAGTGTTATTACTGCTATTAAGACAGTAATGGTCTTGCTTCGATAGTTACGGAGATAATAATACTTCTTAGTTTGACAGCTGTTACTTTCACACCTGTCATGCCATTTTACTTGTATTAATTCTGGAATGACAGTTGTCAAATTTGACATGAAAAGTGAAATGAAATAAAAATTCAAAATTTCAGCTAACCAATAACACAAATAAAAACTAACCAAAATATCGATAGTTTTTTTTGATATAATTAGAACATCGCTATTGTTTTTCGACTCAATATGGCGGACCAGGCACGCGCGACACGTCACGAAAAATATAGACACTTTAGCGAAACTGTGCTGTATAATGTTGGTCTATTCTTATTACGTACATTTGAAAGAGACGCCTATATGATTATTATTTCGGTTTTTAAACTATTACATGTCAAAGTATCTAAATGTCATTACACCATCTCCTTCTGATTCCTTCCTCAATGGTAATTCTACGTCCTGCAGTGGACTATTAAAAAGCTGGTACAGTACAGAGTTCAAGCTTACATGACCTCAAAACAATTGTTGGTAAACTCGGTTTGATTGATTGATTGAAATTGTTTATTTCCAAAAACTTATGAACTATGTACATATTAGTTAATAGCAAAATACACAAGTAAATATATCCTAAATTAACGTACAAAATATTATGTGCACTGCAGCCCACACTAGGGTGACCTGTGTCGTGGGCTGCAGGCTCTTTCACTTAAGCTAGCTTATGATTACTAAGTGATTTGTGAGTGAACGTGAAAGTGGGTGAGTGAGTGAGAGAATGGGTGGATTTTAACACATGTGTGTGTGTGTGTGTGTGTGTGTGTGTGTGTGTGTGTGTGTGTGTGTGTGTGTGTGTGTGTGTGTGTGTGTGTGTGTGTATGTATATTATGATAAGAATATATATTAAGAGGATATTTGGATACATGAATACGAATTTGAGAACTAAAATAAATACCAAAAAGTTATAGATAGATAGTTATAGTTTTCGGGCAATAAATTAAATGATAACGTCATTAGAAGACATTAGGCTTAATTATGAAGGCGCCATCTCTCCTCTATTAAATGTCTAAAGTTTAAATAAAACAGAAATAGTCTAATTAGCTATTATAATAACGATGGCGCCTTCGTAATTGGACTGAATCAACAACTGAAATAAGCTGAACGCTTAGGCCGATTGTGCCTCTCTATCGCTTCCAAGCTCGGTTCAGGCGGAACGTGACACTTTTTCTTGCGTGCAACCGGCGTTCATAGATTTACAAGACGTTATCACGCCAAAAATCACCATAGTAAAGATCACATCGTTTGTAAAACCGTTGCTTGTGGTGTAAAATCAAAACAGCCATTACTTTATATGACGAGCCCTAGCACCTCTTCCGTCCTAACCGTGTCCGTAAAGCGCTATTTTTATGACCTAAAACACCACTTTTATGACCTAACGTCCAATAACTTGACTCCGAATGTCGGCACTAGCAGTGAAACTAACAGATATCTATAGAATGGCTTTCTCTTTACCCAGCGCGAGACATTTATATGAAGCAAATACTTATATAATCCTACTAATACTAATTACAAATTTACTAAATTTACATCCTACTAATATTATAAACTAACTTTGATCTAAACATACGAAGTAGCCCAGTAGTATGTAGTGTTTATACTTACCTAATTTATTTACTAAGTACCCGCAATTTTATGTTTTAATGAGTAGCCTATTTTCTAACTATTGTTAGCTTAAAGTTTTAAAAGGCATCCCTAGCCTATAAGACGATGTATTATTCTAACTTAAATGTTATTTAAGCCATATAACGCTAAATATACATTGTATTATTTACTTTTGTTAAATAAAGTATTTTATAAATCAAAATCAATATTATAAACGTGATAGTTTAGGTATTTATTTGGATGTTTGTTCCTCTTTCAGGCAACTCAAGAACGGATTGAGATTAAACTTTGCAATAGTAATGAAAAAGCTTTTATACGAAATACAAAATAATTTATTTACCACAACTTTTACGAAAACCTTAATGATTAAATTAACAATGAAGATTAATTTTATTTAAGGAAGTCATATTTATAGTCATTATTTTACAATTTAAACTAAGGTTAATTTATGCAAATAAAAGACATTTTCACCAAAGCAAAAATAAGGTTTCGCAGTTTGATTGTGAGACCTGCACTAGTAATAAGTACTGTATCGCATTACTCAAACAGTTCTAATGAGTTACTAGACTAAGCATATTGGTGCGGCTTTATTGAATAAATGACCTGAAGGTGGTGTGATGTGTGTGTGGTGTGTATGTGTGTGTATGTGTGTGTGTGTGTGTTTGCTGTTTACTTAATTATTCTCAGAAATTCCTCAGTCTCATCATACGTGAGTTTACTTAGGTATTTTGGTAGTGCTACTTTGCATTCTCAAATTGTTTTGCCACGAATGGGATACTGTTTGTTTATTTTATTGTAAATGTAGGGTTATCTGAATTCTGGAAAGCGTTGAGCAAAGGTAGTTTTAGTGCGAGGTTCATTTATCCGAGAAGGCCTCTTTTTTGGAGAGCCAGAGGAGCTTTGAGTTTATAACGTCCGCCGCTGTACAATAAGACATTGTGTGCAACGAAGTTCGCTGGGTCAGCTAGTGTCCAATAATTTCAGTCCGAATGTCGGTACTAGCAGTGAAACCAATAGATATTTAGATAGTGGCTTTCTCATTACTCAGCGCCCGAGACGTTTCTAAGTAGCAAATACACACAATGTTCAATAGTTTGACTTCGAATGTCGTTACAATGAAACTAATAAATGTAGAGAGTGGTTTTCTATTTACCCAGAGCGCGAGACATTTATATGTAGGAAATACAGTTCCCTAATGGCAAAATATCACTTTAAAACTAACTATTCGTATAATATTCATTCAATTTAAAAGGGTTTATTTTACAAACAACGTTTCGTATATGGGGAAATTCACGTAAAGCTGACAGCAAAGAAAAGTGAGGTCGTGAATTTTGTTTATAGGTATTCTGGTTAGTTATACTTCTAGTAGACGTGGAATGACGTGGATACACACATTTTTTTATAAAAGCGACAAGAGATAGTAATTACAAGACAGCGTAGGACTCATAGCGTAGAGAGAGGCCATTGGCCATCTGTTTTACCTGCCGCGCGTTACATTTATGTGTAACAATTATCATACATAGCAAAAAAAAGAGATAGACAGACAGACAACACCAAAACTCTTTATTGATACCGACTAAAAAAAATTAAACACTACTTAAATCAGTCTCTGGCAATCATATCACAAGCTTTGCTTAGTTTGGGGTCAGAGACCGTGTGTAAGATGTCTGCCAATATTTACAAATGCATGACAAAATATGGTTTTAAAATGGCGGCCTTATCATCCATGACGATTTTATCCCAAAAGTATGTCTATGAAATATTCATTCGTGTATTATAAATGATATTATTATGTTGTGCTCTGTGAATAATATTGGCGTTACACGTAGTTGTAATTTTAAAGGCTCCTTTACACACAGGCGGTACGAGCGGTATAGCAGACGGGCGGGCATCTGTATTGTACTGGTTATATAAGAAGGGCTCACACAGGTCCGGTCGCGGTACTGCCGTACCGCCCTTTACCGCTCGTACCGCTCTACCGCTCGTACCGCCTGTGTTTGATGGAGCCTTAATCCGGAAGTTTTGTGCAAACTTTGGTTCCCGCTAGAACAAGATTACATGCCCCATCTCGAGAGGTCTGTGAGTAAAACGAAGCCAAAGATAGCTAACGACTCGAGTACGTGAGCGGACGACTGTAGGTCGTAAACTCTAAGGTCTATTGTGCCACAAATTTTCACTTCTATACCACTTTAAGACGCAGTTTAGTACCCTAGCACAGAATGTAGGCACTGTACGTGCTAGGTATAGTACCAGTCCTTTAATAGTCCACCGTTGAATGTTGACCATGGTGATATATTCACCACAATGGTGCAAAAAAAGTAAGTTCGTACAGCCCTGGGTGGGTAGCCCTGGAGACAGAGTTTTTAAGCCGCCAAATGGTTAAAAAGTTAAAACTACCAATGTAACGTGTTATTGTGTAATTACACGTAATTCGAGCCATTTCAATTAATTTTCTATGGAAATTTATCAACCTAAACTGAACAGTAGCGCTCATAGCGTATTTTGAATAAGTGTTTAGCTATCACCGAAGTTAAGCAGCGTTTGGCTAGGTCAGTCTTCAGGTCCCCCCAAATGGGTTCCCGCCTTGTCGTGTCGGGGGGCTTAGTAACCAGGTAGGGCCAGCCTGGTGAACCAAGAGGAACCCGTGGTGAGGCCGCTTCTCCGGGCTTTTGCCTCCAAGCCTGAGTAGAAGCTGGCCAAAGTAGGTTGCGTGCCTTATGGGGGGCACCGCAACTGAGGGGGGCTGCAGTGTCGTATGGGAGGCACTGCGGCTGAGGATTGGAGGCCGCGGCGGGAGAGGACTGCTGGTGTGTTGTTGCCACTTTCCCCGCTTTCCGCGGCCTCGACGGGGTCGCCACCGTTTGATGGCGGACGCGGTGGGGCTGCAGGTGAAGAGGAGTGTCGGTATGTCGTCGACCGCTCTCCCTATCCTCTGCAGCCGTAGTGGCAGGCGCGGGGCCACTTTAATTGACCCGTTGCATGGGGACCAGGGCTGTCGGATACGGGTACTGTCTGATGCCATTTCGGCGTCACGTTCGGCACATCGTCATTCTGGAGGGAGCCTACGCTCCGATGTGGGGCCCGGTTTGGGCTAGCGCTGTCGGGTGCCGCGGAGGAGTGCGAAAGCGTGCCCGTAGCCCCGACACCAAGCGCAATGGCGAAACATCCAAGTGTTTTGGTGGGTATACCGTCCAGCAACATTTATAGTTATGGATGACACGTCAAATTGTGGATCTGGTTGTTTTGGCCATTCAGTCATGTCAGAGGTTTTCAGGCAGCTTAAGAACTCTGACACCAAGACTAGCCACTCAGTCTATACGAACGATAATTAGTATTTTTCGCCAAGAATGGCTTAACCGACTTCAACCGTGTGCAGAGTTCGAAAAGTTCGCACGGATCGATGTATCACTGATGAAGTAATTTACACATTATTGTTAATTTTTCAAAAACGGCTAAGCCGTTTTCGATAAGATTTAAATGAGATCACTTCGGGAGTATACTCTATCGATAGAAAAAATATTTTATAGACAAATATAGACAAAAAAATACATACGTTCCATCTTTTTAGAATTCGGTTAAAAACACATCTCGGGAAGATATATAAACTGTAACCACCTGACCAATGAACGGTGAGTGTCGCTTGATTTATCGAGCCCATTACACCTTTACCTTATTTCTCCGGAAGGTCGCAATAAAAGAGTATTTTAAGGAAAAACTCCATGTTCGTGAATCGAGAGAAAAATCACAAATGAGTCAGCAACCTTTTATAGGTGAGATTTTTGGGGATACTTTGGCACTTTACGTCAATTTGGGAATTTCGTCTATCACGACATTCCCAGGCACCACAGGTGACATTGTAGGGCTCCACTTTCACCATAGGGGCGGTGTTTAGAGAAATTACAAGTTTTTCTAAGGGACGGTGTTCGAATTGACATAATATCATAGAGGAATTAATCACTACGTTTTAATAATATCTTCTAATTTATATAAATCAATCGTGGTTGTTGTTAGTCTCGCTTATACTCGAGAACGGCTGAACCGATTTCGCTAACTTTAGTCTTGAAATATTTGTTAAATAAAATAAATAATAAATAAATATTGGGGGACATCTTACACACGGTCTCTGACCCCAAACTAAGCAAAGCTTGTGATATGGTTGCCAGAGACTGATATACTACACTAGCTTAAAACCCGCGGCTTCGCCCGCGTTGTCTTAGTACATAGGTACTTACTTAAAATAGCCCGCGGTTTGATCTACGTTGTCATTGTACATGCTTATAATAATATCTAATAGTCCGCGATTTGGCCCGCGTTGTCTTAATACTTGCTTAAAATTACTTGCAAGGATAATGCCCACGGTTTGGTCAAAATTGTAACAGTATTTGCCTATAATGATAAATAGGTCACGGTTGGCCCGCGTATTGTTAGTACTTGCTTAAGATGGTTATTTATAGCACGCAGCATGGACTGCGACGTCTTAATACTTGCTTAAAATTATAAAAGCTTGCCGTTTGGCCTGCATTGTCGTATTACTTACAATGATAATAGCCCATGGTCTGGCCCGTATTGTCTTAGTACTTGCTCAAAATGATAATAGCCCGCGGTTTAGCTCGCGTTGTGTTAATAATTAGGTACTTAAAATGATAATAACCCACAGTTTGGCCCAGGTTGTTTTAATACTTACTTGATTAAAATAACAGCCCGTGGTTCAACCCGCGTTATCTTGGCATATATCTAATAGTTCGCGGTCTGGCCCGTGTTGTCTTAATAAATCCTTAAAATTATAATAGCATGCCGTTAGCCTGCGTTTTTGTATTACTTGTAATGATAATAGCCCACGGTCTGGCCCGCGTTATTTTTGTAACTGCTTAAAATGATAAAAACCCACAGTTAGGCCCGTGTTTTCTTGGCACTTACTTAAAATAATAGTAGCTCGTGGTTAAGCCCGCATTAGGCTCGATTATGAAGGCGCCATCGTAATTACGAGTATAATAGCTAATTATCATAATTATATCTGTTTCTTTTTCACTTATAGATAGAGAGAACACTTTTTATGTTGTTATTATATTTACCATAGCGTCTTCATTACTGAGCCTATTATCGTATTACTTGCAAAATAATGCCCACAGTTTAGCCTGAATTGTCTCAGTATTTGGTTATTTAATTTACTTGTATCTGAAGCTTATTACGGAGTACGTAAATTTTTGGATGATAAATTGCCGAATTTCTGAAATTAACTCAATAATAAATAAATATGTAAAATAAATATTGGGGGACATCTCCCACACGGTCTCTGATCACAAACTAAGCAAAGTTTGTGATTTGGCTGGCAGAGACTGATATACTGCATATACATGTACCTGTAGGTTGACAGATAATGCTGTTTAGCGTTAAGTCCTCCTTTTGTACAAATGGTGTGCAAGAAAGTGTTAAACAAATAAATAAAAATACATTAATAACACCCAGACACAGAACAAACACATTATGAACATCACATAAATATTTGCCCTGGGAATCGAACCCACGCCTCTTTGACCCAGGAGTCAGGCTCACAAACCACTGAGCCACCGAGGGAGCCAATAATAATAATTGTATGAGTAACTATGTAAGAAATTTCACTTTTCATTGCTGGAAAACATTGAGACAACCTGTACGTACGTAGAAAAAATCAATGTCCTATGTGAATTCAGCAACCCGTGCTCGGATATGGCCCAATTACCCCTTGCGGATAGGCCTATTTTCAGTCTTCCATTAGCCGAAGGACGTCCACTGCTGGACATAGGCCTCCCCTATGGATCACCAATAAGACCGGTTGGAAGCGGCTTGCATCCAGCGCGATCCTGCGGTCATCCGTCCACCTTGTGGGTGGATGTCCTACGCTGCGCTTGCCGGTACATGGTCTCCACTCGAGAACTTTTCGGTTCTTAGTGCTTCATTATGTCGTACGATGTACGTATATTCCAAATTTCAAGCTCATATCTGCAGCGGTTTGGGCTATAGCCTAAACTTATTAATTTGGCGTATCCCTAAGGAACCTTATAGATTTTCCTGGATTTTATTAGTTCCTGTATTAAAACATGCTGTGTGCTTCCTTCATACCAATATTGATCCATATGTGCGCTAAGTTTAAGACTATTGGCTCACAAAATAAAAAAAATCGTATACTTTTGGGGACCCATTTTGCCCCATTTAAAGATAAACTATCATAATCATAATCCTATTCTAGATACTACATTATTTAAAAAAGCGCATTGAAGTTTTGGGACGTATCTGACCCCTAAGGATTTTTTGAAGGAAAATCCAGAAAAACAGGTACAGCCAAATTTTTTATTTAGTCTCAAAAGCATCTATACAAAGTTTCATGTCAATCGGTACAGGGAATAAGAAGTTACATGCAAACAAAAAGGGCCCGTTTTACCCCGTAAGTTAGAGTTGGGTACGTTTTTCATCCTTAGTGCTTCATTATGTCGTACGATGTACGTATATTCCAAATTTCAAGCTCATATCTTCAGCGGTTTGGGCTATAGCCTAAACTTCTTAATTTTGCGTATCCCTAAGGAACCTTATAAATTTTCCTGGATTTTATTAGTTCCTGTATTAAAACATGCTGTGTGCTTCCTTCATACCAATTTTCAACCATAACCGTTCAGCTGGTTCGATGTAATTGACGCTTTTTTGACCAACTTTGGGACCTTATTTGACCCCTTAGATGAGGAAAATTCGGAAAAACAGGAAAAAACGTAACTTTTATTTTGTTTTAAAAGTACGTATACAAAGTTTCAAGTCAATCGGTACAGGGAATAAAAAGTTACATACAAACGAAAAGGGCCCGTTTTACCCCCTTAGAGGTCGAAAGTTCAAAATTTTCGTCCTTAGTGCTCCATTACGTCGTACAATGTACCTATATTCCAAATTTCAAGCTCATATCTTAAGCGGTTTGGGCTGTAGGCTGTCTGTCAGTCAGTCACTCAGGGAAGCCTTTTATATAATAGATATGCATATTTTAAATACATACTTATATAGTATCTAAATACACCCAGACACAGAGCAATGTTCACCACATAAATGCTTGCCCTGGGTGGGGATCGAACCCACGCCTCTTTGATCCAGAAGTCAGGTTCACTAACCACTGAGCCACCGAGGCAGTCAAATTCCAGGGAAGGTTTATACGATGAGAAAATATAAAATGTAGCTAGTAAAATAATAAAAACATGAATTTAATATTTCCACACAAAATTTTCCTGCATGTAAAAGTTGTCATTGACAGTTTGACAGATGGTAAGATAGCGTTCACCGGGTCAGCTAGTATTCAATCAAGGAAGTTTCATACGAGAATCTAGTATGAAACTTCCTTGTATTCAATATAAAGCTCAGCCTAAGGGACGTTTGAAGTTTGTCAACCATTATTGTGAAACCGATTTTGACATTTGATCACTAGTTCTAGTGTCATTTGTGTCAAGATTACATAGCAGTTTCTATGCGTTTTCGCCGCCATGTTTCTGAGATCATGCATCACAACATTTTTACTTTATGTCACTTCCTCTTTTTTTCGGTATTCTGAGACTTTCACACAGTTGTTTGAAGAAAGTACTGTACTGTACCAACCTTTTAAATGGTCCACTGCAGGACGTAGGCCTACCCACGAAGGGGTGATTGGGCCATATCCACCACGCTGGCCCAGTGCGGGTTGGTGTATTACGCCATCAAATTTCTTCTACGGACGCATGCAGGTTGCCTCACGATGTTTTCCTTCACCGAAAAGCCAGTGGTGTTAAATTCCGTACATAAATTCCAAAGAACTCATTGGTACGGGACCAGGTTTGAACCCACGACCTCACGATTGCAAGGCGAGTGTCAATACCTCTAGGCCACCAGGGCTTTCTTGAAGAAACTGTGAAGTAATAATTATTTTTCACAAAAAATGTCACCACCGAATTCCATCATGTACAGAATTTAAATAGTGTGCATGAATCAATGTGACATTCATATACATTATTAGTGACTTATCAAAAACGGTTTAGCCGATTTTGATAACATTTAAATGGGTAAAAATAAAGAAGATTTTTTTTTAATCGGTTTACAATTGGCAAAAATTTTGATGAACTTACTGTTAATGTATTGATTCAGCATGTTCCAACCACTGCTGAGTATAGGCCTCCTCTGTATCTTGCCATTCATTCCGATCCTGTGCTAGCTTAATCCTAGTTTGGGGTGTCTAAGACCATGTGTAAATAGTAGATTGTATCATATGGTAGTAAAATAATATTTTTAGAGCTAGGGCGCTTTTTTGAATCCAGAGTGAAGTGAGGGAAGTAGTGAGGGATTCAAAGTACATCGCCCGAGCCAAAAATATATTTTGCGCACGAGTGGTAACCTACTTTTCATCACCTCTATGAGAAAATAAAAGGCGCCTCATATTTTATTGTTATATTATTATTTAATATAACGTAGAGTAACAACTAAATTTAAATTAAATGTGGTATCTAATAATAATAAATAAATAAATATATCTTTATTGTACACAGAAACACATTACAGACTATAAAACAAATGAAATCTTATATTTACGTCTTTTCATTCATTTTCTTGGAGCTGAACACTAACATTACAAATACTTTTAAATTCAAAAAGTGCGCGGCATAGATAATTCCGGCGCACTTATAAAGTTGCTTATAGAAAACACCACTTGGGCGCACTTAAAGGCGAACCAAGTAGTCCTTTTCGAATAGATGTGATGATAATAATATTTATTAATTAATTTATTCTTCCCGACAAGGTTATGACATCATTTGACCATGATGAACATACAGAAAAACAAATACATACCTACAGACGAACATAGTATATTAAATAAAACAATAAATAAATAATAGTACTTCCTCCTTTTTGGAAATCGGTAAAAATGGCAAAAATGCCTTGGGACTTGAACCTTCCAGTGGAGTGTCATCCATCAGCCATAAGAAGTCCACTGCTGGACATAGGCGTCCCCTATGGATCTCCGATAAGACCGGTTGGAAGCGGATTGTATCCAGCGCTATCCTCTTGAGTGGTTCTTGAGTGGAGTGCATTTATAGTTTATTTATAAGGGGGCGATTAAGACCATCTTTACGAACCAATTTTGCTATGAGGCTAACCCAGAATTAGAGAAAAAAAGATGTTTGATACAAAATTGCAACTCGGAATCGACAAAATGTATGAAACAGCTAATCTTTTTTTTCGAATTCCAGGTTGACACTGTAATAAATGTTGTTCATCTTCTGTATCACATTCTTTCGACTTACGATTATTACGAGTACATCAATTTTCGATAACCCTGTATTAAATTCAGATAAAGGCTCCTGCTCAAAAACCAAAATCCAAGTACTATTCTAGCTATATTATGGAACACGTAATCACTAAAAGCATAATGCCACAAATCTGAATTACTACCGCTGACAGTTATACCTCGAGAACCATTTCGTTTTACGTCCTCGTGACCTTCAAGCGATGGTATTACCCTTAGGTACTACCCGGCACTTTCCCTTTCATGATTGCCTAGTACCTACTTATTATTGGTACGCGATAAAGTGGAGTACACAAAATAATAAGGGGTTTGATTTGAAAAGCCAGCGGTAAGATTAGGATTTCGTGAGAGTTAACTCCTAAGGATCTTTTTTTCTCAAATATCTTAGAAATGTTAACATTATTATTAACATAAAATCTTCTTCGAGATAAATCAACATTGCAGTAGTGGCCAAACACATGCGAGCAGCTGCTGGAAAAAGATGTATGAAAATCCATAATATCTGTCGTGATTTGCGGCTTGCGGCCAGATAAATTATGTGACTCATATCTGTCGTGAAATAAAAAATGGAACAATGTTTTAGTACTAAACATGACAACCAAAGAGGTAACTATTATAAGGTTTTATTTGAAAAGCTGACTTGCAAATAGATTGCTGCTTATTGAAAAAAAACAATGGTGTATGTATATGTACCGCAGCGACCTTCAAGATAGACACCTAATCGTACAAAATGAAATGTCGCCGACCAATATCAACCAATCCATATAAAATCAACCAATCCAATACTAGTCTTCTTTAGACTGGCGTTGCGGTCGCATCTCGAAGCAAAGAGGTATATATGGTGAACTGCGCCATTCCATCTTGCCGAAATTACTCGGTTTCAAAAGAAATAACGAAAGGCATTGTCACATACCACCGGTAAGTAATAAATAGCTTTCTATGTGATTTACAAGCAAAAGCAAAATATTGAAAATGAAATCATTTGACAATGTAAACAGAGTGGAAAATTTCTCTATGGTCAGTTAGAAATGTTGGATAATGTCAGTATGAGATCGAATATTGACTCGCCAAATCGATCAACTTTAAGGTCAAAATTGATTTTGACCCGGGCGGCCGGCCATGTAAAGGAATAAGGTCCGCAAGGTCAATGTGGGTCGAACTACTAGTTTTAGATCGATTTAATGTCATTATGGAGCAGCATCACGTGATGTGTTCATATTTTAACCGATTTAAAAAAAGGAAGAGGTTCTATGTTCATCTGTGTTTTTTTTTATTTCTGGAAGAGAAAAGATCGAATTTAGAGGTACTTAAGGCTGCCAGCTGTTATTTAATAGTGTTATTGACTTTTGTTTATAACTTCTGGAATGAACGATAAAACCGTATTTATAATTACATAAGTCCACCTATTAAAAAGAGTCAAGGTGTGAATAGATTAATCGAAATTTCAGCCAGTCGGACTTAACATGTGATAAGACATGACGTCATCCTAGACTCGAATCAATTTAGGAATCGATTCTTTGCATCATGTATTTTGAAATCCTTATTTCAAGTGGCAAGTTCACTCAAAAGTTGTCTATGGTACAAATTGTATTTTTCACATTTTTAAGTCTATACTCTATAAAATTTAACTTGATCTCTGCGACAGTTACATATTGACATATTTAGAGTTGAGATAGTGGTGGAAAAAATCGATCTTCAAACAATGTTGTAATGAAATCGAATGAGTAGCTGAAGGTGAAAAATTGGATTTTATTTACTTACTATTATTTAAGATCAAGTATGTTAATAATATTATGATATTAATTAAATACTCATAATAATGTAACGATAGTATTTATCGACGTTTTTCACTATTATCGATGGTAATGTAACATATAATTGGGTTTAATTTAATTACACATGTAAAAAATGTTATGATATTCAAATATACAATAAAATTAATGATAAATTAAGTTTTATTTAAAATATCGTCAGTATAAACTATCGATATTTTAATTAAAACTCTATCTAAAACTCTGTGGTCACGATCATTCGTTGCCCATCACTAATCGACATGCCCAAAAAGTATGACATTGACAGGTACTGTCTGTTCTATTAAGAAATTCAGTTTAATTTAATTACACATGTAAAAAATGTTATGATATTCAAATATACAATAAAATTAATGATAAATTAAGTTTTATTTAAAATATCGTCAGTATAAACAATCGATATTTTAATTAAAACTCTATCTAAAACTCTGTGGTCACGATCATTCGTTGCCCATCACTAATCGACATGCCCAAAAAGTATGACATTGACAGGTACTGTCTGTACTATTAAGAAATTCAGGACTTCATAGGCGTGATTTTTCTGACAGCTGTCGCAGAGATCAAGTTAAATTTTATAGAGTATAGGTTTGTATGAATGATACCAAAATTATTGCATAAAGGATAAGTGTTAACAATTGAATACAATAAAATATTGTTCATGTGAATCTGGATATTTGAAAATTTCTATAAAATTATTATTTTTACATAAAATTGTCTTTTAATCCTTAAAACTCAAAGAGGCCTCAACTAGTACTAAGATAGCTACAACCAATGCATCTACCCTACTTAGACGTTGGCGCGCGAAAACTGTTGTTCGTTGTACATCATTGATTTGGAAAATTATTTTAATAAGTTGGTAATTTCCGTGTATTATTTGAGAAAAGTACAACAGAAGCCTTGGCCACAATTACTAGGGATCGATGGACTTATGTGTGCCCCGGCTTCGCCTCGGCCCACATTCACGCGTACGTCCATCAATGCATCTGTTGCTGGCTGCTGAACCGTCGAGGCGTTACGGTGAACCAACAATAAGATTTTAATCAGCAGCCAAGGTACCGACGACTTGGTAGACGCGAGTCTACTGATGAAAACCGAATTGGCGTCTGACAAGTATCAAACATTTTTAGTTGTACTAGCAATGACAGAGCAGTTTCACCAAAGTTACAAAATTAGAAAAAAGCACACGGGCGTCCTCACCTACGAGGTTTTTCTTTTTGCACAAACTGAAGGTTACCTTTGTAAACAGCAAAATCTTCTCCGCTTTTGCTCTACAAAATAGCAAAAACAACAATAAAGGTCCCTGATTTTAATATTCAAGGCAGGTCAGCGCTAAACGGGCATTATAATTGTATCATAAACACACCTTAGGGCGGCACGCGACTCTCGACCCACGACTTATGGCGGCCATGCGTGGGTATTTTGTAACACTGGTCATGGTTAAAGGCTCTTCACACTAAGATATACTCGTAGTTAATCATAATCTGTCCAAGTGTTCATCTTTTTTAACCTCCGACGAATAAAGGGTAAAGTTTGAGGTGTGTGTATTATATGTTATGTATGTCTGCCAGTACAAGTAGCGCAACGAGCCATGGAAAGGGCTGTGCTCGGAGTTTCTCTGCGAAATCGAATCAGAAATGAGGAGATCCGTAGAAGAACCAAGGTTACCGACATAGCCCAGTGGATTGGCAAATTGTAGTGGCACTTTGCAGGGCACATAGCGCGGAGGACTGATGACCAATGGGGTCGAAAAGTTCTCGAGTGGATACCACGTACCGGTAAGCGTAGCGAAGGACGTCCACCAACAAGGTGGACCCCATTAAAGCCCCAGGATCGTAGTGGATGCAAGCCGCTACCAACCGGTCTTATTGGAGATCTTTAGAGGAGGCCTATGTCCAGCAGTGGACGTCCTATAGCTAAATGAACGATGTCTGCCAGTGACATCATAGCTGAAATAAATGTATCAATTCTGATGCACGTTTTTTGGCTGAATCAAGATGGTTCTTAGCCGTATTTCAATGACAACTGTCGCAACAGCTTTTCCAATGTTTTAATTTTATTTTTAAAAGTAAACCAGATGGGAGATGTGCTCCTTAGTTAGTTTTATGTTATATGTTTAGTTATTATCATAAGGTAAATATGTTAGGGAAGTCAACGGGCTATGGAGAGCGCTATGGTCAGAAATCGAGTCAGAAATGAGGAGATCCGTAGAAGAACCAACGCTTGTGGCATATTCCAGATGATTGACAAGTTGAAATGGCAGTGAGCAGGTCACAAAACAGGATGGTCTAATGAGAGATGGGATTGAACATCATACGTGAAATCATCGAATTACCGCAAAATCACACTGGACGCAAATCGCTCCCAACCGGTTTTATTAAAGATCCACAGGGAAGACCTAAGTCAGGGAGAGGACGTCTATGGCTGAGGGATGAAAAAAAATATAATGCAAGTATAACGCAATATGAAAAGCTCCGCTAATTGTTAGCTAACATGAAAGGTTTCCAGCTGTGAAAGCCATTTGAATTTAATTGAAAGCTTTGAAGTTTAAGGTGAACCGTAAACCATGTACCTGATCATTATGTATGTCAGTCTATTTATACCACAAATTTATACCTCGTAGTCACGTTGTGAACTTATGTGTGGAGTTTATGATGCCATCATAATCACGATGTTAACTTCAGTTTTGTTGAATTTATGAAACAGCTCGAATAGTTGAAAGTTATTTGTCGAAAGTTGTGGTGGGAGTAGTCTAACTTACAAACGTGAGGCATGGATTCAAATCCCGTCCCCGTGCTAATTAATTCTTTGGAAGTTATGTACGGAATTTTGCCATTAAATATTTATTTTATTCTATTTTAACCGTTTAGCCATATGTAAAAACACAGACACCAGGGCTAGCCACCTGGCCTATACGAACTTACTTACTTATTCTATTTAAGTATTTTTTGTTAAAGCGGCAACAGAAACACATCATTTCTGAAAATTTCAACTTTAACTACAGCTTTAAAGATGGCCATTAGACAGCGAGACGCGGCGGTGGTGGAGGCCCTGAGTGGTGTATATAAGTAGTCTTTTTAAAGAAAAAATGTAAGTTTAGAAATTTGATTAGGTTTAGATTTATTTTAGTGTAGAGTCCTCTATTAAAGCCTTAGTTTTAGAAATAGTGTTCAAATCTATAAAAAAGTAATGTGTAATCTTAAAGAGTACAGGCCCCGGGGTCTCTAGAGTGTAAAAATTCAAAAAAAATATTTCAACTGTCTAGCTATCTCTGGTGACAGACAGACAGACTGACAGACAGACAGACTGACAGACAGACAGACAGATAACTAAGTCTGAGTAATAGACCCGATTTTACCCTTAACACAGAAAGAGTACGGAACCCATAAAACAGATTATTATCATAAGATTCCAATAAGGATAATTAATTACATACTAAGTTTCGCTATTGTGTAAAAACAAAATCTTTCTTTATAATTTTTACCGACTTTTATTTTTATTTCTTTGATCTTCAAAGAAATAATGCATAACACACCGCCTTTGTTGACTCATTGAGATTGAGGGCCTTGTTAAACTCAATCTACTGTTAACTTAACTCAAAAAGTTCGACAAATAAATCTAGCAAGCAGTAAAACCCAACAAAACAGGAAAACAAGGAAGGAAAACGGCACAAACAAACACTTGGCACAAACGCGTGGCAACAGATCGTTGAAACGACCTCTCACTTCACTTGTAGCGGTCAAATCATTAAAGGGATTCTTTGACCGAATGAGTGAAGAAAGCGTCTACTCGTGCTTTTGGATTGGTAATTTTTTAGGGTTCCGTACCCAACGGGTAAAAACGGGACCCTATTACTAAAACTCCGTTGTCCGTAGGCTATATCTCATGAATCGTGATAGCTAGATAGTTGAAATTTTCACAGATAAAGTATTTCTGTTGTTTCTGTTGTTTTCGTTTTTTTATCGATAGTAATAACGGCAACAGGTAGACGCTTGAAATATATATTATGGTACCATACGGTGCGGAACCTTTCGTGCGCGAATCCAACTCGCACATGGCTGATTTTTTTTGTCCGTCCCTCCATAGATGTGGTTGGTCCTCTTTTTACAAGTCGCATTTTTCACCGAATTATGACAAAATTTGGGGTTAAAAAAGTGGGGAAAAAAAAAAGGTTCTATAATTTATGGTGGTTAGCAAGTTTTGATTAGTTTGGTGTTTCTCTCAATTAATATTATCTGATTGAAATATGAATGGATGGATGGAATTAAATTGAAAAAAAAAATCGATGATAAATATCATCGATTATTTTTTAAAATAAAATAAATCGTTTAGCATTCAAATCCCAACATATTTCAAGAGCAAGTTGATATTAGGCTTTTGAAAATTCAGCAAGACCCTTATGTAATACCATAGGGGCATTCCACGCCAAGCGTACGCTAAGCGTACTGGTTCGGCAAAATTTTAAAACCCCTTAATTCCTTATACACCAGGGTCGATAATTTATACAACCAAAAAAAATAATAGTAGGATGAAACCCATTAGAAAAGGAGGGGAATATTATAAAAATAAAAGGAAATATCATTTACGGGCGATCTGAGGTCGGGAAGGGGATGGGAATGGAAATTTTCGATTGAAAATTAGGGTGTTTTTTCGATATTAATTCAAAATAAGGTGAAAAAATTAATATTTTTAATCAAATAAATTACAGCGTATTTGGGACATAAAAAGGTAAGTTTTCACCAAATTTCGTTAAAAAAAAATATTCTTCCTTTTCTAATGGGTTTCATCCTACTATTATTTTTTTTCACTCTTTATTATTTTTAAAGGCTTCTACTCTGGTGTATTAATCATTCATTATACTACAAACTATGGGTCTTATTAGTAAGCTCCAAGTAGCCCAACGAGCCATGGAGAGGGCTATGCTCGGAGTTTCTCTGCGAGATCGAATCAGGAATGAGGAGATCCGTAGAAGAACCAAGGTTACCGACATAGCCCAGCGGATTGGCAAGTTGAAGTGGCAATGGGCAGGGCACATAGCGCGGAGAACTGATGACCGATGGGGTCGAAAAGTTCTCGAGTGGAGACCACGTACCGGCAAGCGCAGTGTAGGTCGTCCACCCACGAGGTGGACGGATGACCTTATTAGGACCGCAGGATCGCGCTGGATGCAAGCCGCTATCAACCGGTCTTATTGGAAATCATTAGGGGAGGCCTATGTCCAGCAGTGGACGTCCCATGGCTGAAATGATGATGATGATGAATGATGATACTACAAAAATATTTGGCACACGTATCAAGGACATGTATAGGTAAATATTACCGAAATCAAAACATTGTTTTTTTTACCTGTCCACTTGGCGTGGAATGCCCCCATATACAGGGTTATTTCTAATCAATTAGCATCCTTCTAGGGGCTTATTCTGTACATCAAAACTAACAACATTTGTTCTACGACTTTCGTCAAAACTAAAAAAAAAATCAGCTGTTCCATACATTTTGTTGCGGGTGAACTAATTTTTTCTATGGAAAACCTTCTTTTTAGGGTTCCGTACCTCAAAAGAAAAAAACGGAAGCCTTATAGGATCACTTTGTTGTCCGTCTGTCCGTCTGTGTGTGTCAAGACTCTTTATCTCGGGAACGCGTAAAGATATCGAATTGAAATTTAAACTGTATACGTACATCTACGATTTCTTATAGTTGTGTAAAAGAAAAACTTCTCAGTTATCGTTTAAAAAAGTTAGAGCCGTTTATGTAGTAAAAAACCGCATATTTTGCACTCACAAAAATCAAAACCTACAGAGTACTTTCCGTTGACGTAGAACTATTAAATTCGGCGAAAAGCATTGTCTTAGAGTAGTTATAGGAATAAATCTGAAAACTGTACATTTTTATTTACATCACAAAAAAAGGGCCTCAAAATTCACAAAATGTGGGTTCAAAATTCAAAGTGTTTAAATCGTATCATGTAAGGTATCATATATAAGAACTTCATTAGCGCATGCTAAAACAGTTTTTTAATTATTTTAACAACATGTTTGTACGGAACCCTCGATGTGCGAGCCTGACCCGCACTTGTCCGGTTTTTTTTTTGTACAGAATAAACCCCTTAGGAGGATGCTAATTGATTAGAAATAACCCTATATAAACATACGTACAGACACAAATTTTCTCTTAGAAGGATGCTAATTGATTAGAAATAACCCTATACAAACATACGTACAGACACAAAACACATAAAAATGTGTTGTTCATACAAATACACACAAAAAAAATTGGGAACCTTATTTATTATTTAAAAGTGTCCGAGCCCTATTGCTGAATGTATACCAATTTATTAAACCTTCGAGATATTTATGTCAGCGCATAAAACCCTTGAGGTTTTATATTAAACTGCTATGCAGATGAGGATGGACACACGTCTATATTTATTTTATGATCAAATAGATGTTTATGTTATAATACAGTGAGTAGCAGTTCCCAATAAAAGCTGTATGCGAGACGGAATACCAACGGGAGTTCTTAAATTTAATCATTATCATCATCATAAGACCTTCCATATAGGCTGAATCAAAATTAATGGCGTCTGCGAAGTCAGCTTCAAGCTGCGCATATTCCCATTCCTAGCGGCGGCGCTGAGATATGAATAAATCGCTACTGTGCTCAGCATGGGTAGCATGCAAAGGGATAAATTGTCTTTCAATTATTATATCCCCTCAAACAGGAAATAAAGTATAGATTAACAATGACATTTAAATGGCATTTAAAGTGCCCGTGCAGAATCATGCAAATTAAGTAGAAATGACAAAGCAAAATGGCACAGACTTGGCATTTTTTCTGTTTTTTTTTTAAATTGTGTTGTGATGCATGATCTCAGAAACATGGCGTCGAAAACGCATATAAACTGCTATGTAATCTTGACAGAAATGGCACTTGAACTAGTGATCAAATGTCAAATTCGATTTCACAACTATGGTGGACAATCTTCAAACGTTTCTTCGGCGGAGCTTTTATTTTGAACACTAAGTTCATAGCAATAATGCCATATCTATTCAAACACCGCCCCTATGATGATCCATGACTGTGCTATACTGACTCGCTTCGTGTCCTTCATTATAGATTTCCCATGAAACCTCGCATTATTACGAATTACTAAATTATTTTTCGTAGTGCAGGCCGTTTCCCACAGTGGGCTGTCTGCCTATGTCCAGCAGTGGACATCTTACGGCTGATGGATGGATGGATTCGTAGTTACATACATCACGATTTAGATATAGCGATTTTAAACAGATACTATACTGAGCGCCACACAAATTGAAAGATGTGAAGTTAGCCGCAGATGACACTTCGCCGTGATTAGCTAATTATTGCGCATGTGTGCACAATGCCTATACAAATGGCGAAGTAGTGATGAGCTCGGGCGTAGGGAGCGCGCGGGAGGCACGAGGTTGGCGGGCGGGTGTGCGCCGGCGTCTCGCCTCTCTGGCACCCGCTAACGTCTATATTTTGGCGTTTGCGCAGCTCTCTGCGGCTAACTTCCCATCTTTCTATTTGTGTGGCGCTCAGTATACTATTATACTTAGACCGCGGGTGACATTTACAACTGAGCGCTACCGTGGCTCGGATGACACGTGAAATTGTAGGTCTCGGTTGTTTTACCGTTTAGCCTTCAGGTGGCTTGAAAACTCTTTACACCAGGGCTGGCCGCCCGGCCTATACGAACTTACTTAGCATTTTTTTGCACTTCAGAGTTCTTTTTGTAATTTCTATTTTATTTATTTGATACACAAATCAGAAAACAATCTAATTCTTATTTTAAACTTAGTACTTAACTAAATTTTACACTGGATTGTCGTCCAAGGTATGTTTAATGTGTATACAGGAAAATCACTTTTCATAACAAACATTCTGTGAAGGTATTATATTATTATCTTGAAGAACGTCAAGTCCCAATCAAGCGCAAACCCATTTTGAATAACGATTCTTATTTTTTATCTGTCTCGTTTTCCTGATTAAAATGATTGTAATCCTTCCGGTTACTTTGCTTCCCGGGTATTCCCCGGGGAGTACTCCATTTTGCGCATCTGCCGTTTTTAGACTAAAGTGATTGATTTTTCCATTGTTCCTTTACCTTGTCAAAAATAAAATTCAATGATACGAACAAAGTTGGACAAACTTTTAGTAGCAAAAAATTGAAAATGGTTTTTAAAGGAAGCCTGCCTTTCGATATGAAGGCGTATTGCGAAAAAACAATGATTGCGAGAAAAATTTCAACAGGGAGAAGGTTCAGCATGTATCCTTATACTGCCAAAATGTCTTTAAAATGCTTAGTATCTAGGTCTTAGACAAGAGTGAACAAGCATTTTCTAGGTCTATATACTCCATTTCTGTTTTTTTTTTTATTTCGAAGGGGTTCGCGTTTGACTACACACTGCCTGGTGTTAAGCAGATGTGCGGTCTAGGGTGTAGCACGCTTACCTAGAAGATACCTATTTACAATTTCGCTTTATATCAGGAGAGTTGGTGACCAAATGTGGGAAACATTTGGTCTATTATCATTTGGTTTGGGTTATTATGGATAAAAAAAAGTTTTATAAAGCTATAATTATGATACAAAAGCCATAAACATTCCAAATCAAACACTTATAAAATCAGTATTAGGACATGTTAGTAAGAAGCAAATTAATCATCATAACTCATAGCTTATTTTCTTTATTGAGGTAATAATGGAGCAATACTGATTTATGCTTATTAGGTACATCCATGGAGTAAAAATGAAAAAAAAAATATTACAAATTTACCTACATTGTATTTTAAATCTGTTTAAATTTCAAATATAGATCCCAATTCAACTTGGTCAGGCAAACTTACTAGTACCTACATGCATCGAAGGTTTCATGCATAAAATTACGTGCCGTTTTACCGTTCACATACGGAACCCTAAAAATAATGAATTCATTACCCAGACCAGATCCAATTAAAATATTTAAAACTCGTTCTATCGTTAAATTTCGGATCAAGATCGTAAATTATCGGTAAAAATCGTAAATCGGGACAGCAGTAATCGTAAAACCGGTAATGAATAGGAAAACCCGGCAACGTGTAGGGAATGGACAAGTGAGCTCAGATAGGGCCCTTCCCCGTGATTTAATGGGTAAACTGCTTTAAAAGGGGAAAATGGTGGTCGGTTTCCGCTTTTGGTCGTATTATTAAAGATTTATAAAATGGAGGGGAAATGCACACACTGTTTCATGTGTTTTATTAATCCGTTCCAAAATTTGCTTGGTTGAGATTGCTTTTCAGCGATAGATACCTAAATGCCATGGCAAAACACCGTGTAGTCACAATAAAATGCCGCCACTGAAACGCTAATTTTGTGGTAGAGTCTGTGCTAAAAGGTGTAGGTGAGATCGCCTGTGTGCCATTTTAATAATTTTATTAGGTTGACAACACTGCCTAGTCATTCCTAGTACATACAACTAAACGAATTTGATATTTGGTAGATAATTCTAATTCCAATTCTGTTTTCAGTAGACTCGCGTCTACCAAGTAGTCGGTACCTTGGCTGCTGATTAAAATACTATTGTTAGTTCACCGTTACGCCACGACGGTTCTCGTTTTTGTTTTTTATTTTTAATAGGTTCGCGTTTGACTATACACTGCCTGATGTTAAGCAGATGTGCGGTCTAGGGTGTAGCACGCTTACCTAGAAGATACCTATTTACTCGGGATTTGAAGACACCCACGTTGTACTTTAACGGGAAGACAGACCCAGGCAAAGCGTTCCACATTCTGGCTGTTCGTATGAGGAATGAGGATTCGAAAAGCGTTGGTTCTAACGCGCGGAATGTCCACCATAAAAGGGTGGCGCTTTGGTCGCGTCTGTCTAGCCATACGATGGAAAGGGGCAGGGGGGACCAGATTGTGCAACTCCTGGGCGCACTCTCCGAAGTGTATCCGGTAAAAGGCCGACAAACGCGCTACCTTGCGACGATGCTCAAGACTTTGCAGCTGTGACTTAGTCAAGGTGTCGTTGTCAATCAGCCTCCTGGCTCGCCTCTCAATCGACTCCAGAGCCTCCAGTTGATATTTAGCAGAGTCATCCCAAAGGTGAGAGCAGTATTCCATGCAAGACCTGACTTGTGCTTTATAAAGACTAAGCAGTTGCTCAGGTGTGAAATACCGTCTCACCTTAGAGAGAACACCAAGTTTTTTGGAGGCTAATTGGGCTTTGGACTCTATGTAAGAGCCAAAGTTAAGAGAAGATGAGAGTGAAACGCCTAATAGCCAAGCTGTCAGTTACCGGAACGGAGACACCACGAAAAGATAGAATTTGTGAAAAATCATTTTACACAAACTCTATCTTCAGTGATTCCTACATCTTTTTTTTCATATCTGCGTGAACAATAAAGATCTTGCTATCCTAAGAGCTTATAAATCGTAAAAAAACGTCGACAACTTCCCTATTTTTGTATTTACCTAAAAAAGTCCATATAACAAGAAAAGTGCCGACACAAAGTTGGCAGACTATCAGCAGACGAACTACGGAACTTTTCCGATACGGCGGCTGAATACAAATAGATCTAGTGTTTATGGACAAAAACTAAGCGAGCTAGTTCTTCTTATTCTTAGTTTATTGCTGAAAGAGATTATGAAAATATTTTCCTTGTAATGCGGATGTTTGGAAAGATAGCTGGATATTTGGGATTGTAGGTAAGTAGTTGTCTGCTGTGAAGTGATAGTATAGAGTTTATTTACCTGACTACTTGTTTATGAACTATAGGGGTACCTAGTATTTATTTCTATATCTATGAATAGATTAATCGATTTTGATAGCATAAAATATAATTTTTTTGCTGTTCAAGTTGACGTAAGATTTAGATCTACCCCTCTAGTGAAATTCTAAATTTGTTTCTCGTTGTAAGTTATTAAGACAGAGTTCGAAACAAAACACAGCGTTCTATCACTGATGTTGTTGACGTATTAAGCGGGTCATGTGGTTTGTATTCAACCCAAGAAATCGGCCAGGATCAAAACATAGTCGGTACCTGAGGGCAGACGAAGGCAAGGAAGGTCTAAAAAACGTTGGCGTGACGATCTTGATACTTTCTTGATAGGTTGGCGGGATTTGGCTACAGACCGCGATATATAGAAGGAAGGGGGGAGACCTTTGCATAGAAGTGGGACAGCATAGGTTGATAAAAAATACGTTCCTGTTAGTCTATTTGTCCACAAAGAAATACAAAGACAAATAATTGGAAGTTGCTTGCACACATCATAATTTTTTATCCACTTTGTAAACGATATTGTAGTGATTTTACTAAAATAATGCTTTGGGCACTTAGTCGAAACTGTTACTTAGTATATATTATAACGGCTA
This sequence comes from Hypomecis punctinalis, assembly GCA_949316475.1. Lineage (NCBI taxonomy): Eukaryota > Metazoa > Arthropoda > Insecta > Lepidoptera > Geometridae > Hypomecis > Hypomecis punctinalis. Next base: position 1,957,445 of record OX438811.1, read on the forward strand.
GCTAAATCAAGAGTTTGTATTGATTCTTCAGTAACAAACACATTCCTTGCTAGACTCGCTACGCATCCTCACATCTCCGGTGGTTGCGCAGTTTACGAGATATATAAATAATGTTTAATTCTTATTTTTCCTTCGCTCCTTCGTACTCGTATGTGCATTTATATCGATCAGCATGTCCCAAAGACTATAATCAATAAACCCTATAACTTTACGTCTATTTGGAACCGTAACAAAGCGTAGCATCTCTACCAACCCGAAACTCTTGCATTAATAATGGCGCCTGCCGCACGTAAACATCCCCATTTGCTGACATTATTTCCTGTTCCCCTTCACAAAAAATTAGGATAATATGTTACAAAATATTAAACATTTGGTATTGCAATTTGGTTTTATTTTTTTTATAAACCTGTACCCCCAGAATGGCAAAAGGATTAAGCTATTTTACATTTTATTTACGTTTAATGTTAGTTGTCAAAGTCAGTATTTTAAGCGTGTTTTCTCTTCAAGAGTATTTACTGGTGGAAATTTTGTTGTCCGTCTGTCCGTCTGTATGTACGTCAAGACTTTTTATGTCGGAAACGCGTAAAGATATCGAGTTGAAATTTAAACTGTATACGTATATCTATGGTCTCTTGCAGTTGTGTTAAAGCCGTTTATGTCGTAAAAAACCGCATATTTCGATATTTCGATACTCACAAAAATCAAAACCTACAGGGTACTTCCCGTTGACATAGAACTATTAAATTTGGCGAGAAGCATTGTCTTAGAGTACACATATAGGAATAAATCTGAAAACTGCATATTTTTATTTATACTTATCGCAAAAAAACTGGGCCTAGATTCACAAAATATGGGTTCAAAATTCAAAGTGAGTAAATCGTATCATGTAAGGTATCATATAAAAGATCTTTATTAGCACATGCTAAAACAGGTTTTTGATTATTTTTTTTAATGTATGACGAGAAAAGTGAAAAAAGAAAAACATTTTTGTCGCTGATTATGAGATTTTAACAACTTCCCAATTTTATATTTTTTTTCTGGATTTGTACGGAACCCTCGGTGTGCGAGCCTGACTCGCACTTGTCCGGGTTTTTTTGTTAATCACTCATACACAACTTGTAATAAAATTACCACTGCTTTGCCGAAGCACAACTTGGCCTTGACCGGGATTTTTTTCCTTGACTTTTTCAGTACATCAGTCTTTTTAGGGTTCCGTGCCTAAAGGAAAAAAATTACCATATTACTAAGTTTCCGATGTCCGTCTGCCGTCTGTCCGTCTGTCCATCTGTATGTCTGTCACCAGACTGTATCTTATGAACCGTGATAGCTAGACAGCTTAAATTTTCACGAAATGGAGATGAATGAAGTATTTCTGTTGCCGCTACAACAACAAACACTAAAAATAAAGTCAAATAAACAAACAATGGGGCTAAGGAGGCTCCACCACCGTAAGGAACTCTTCGTGCGCGAGTCCAACTCGCACTTGGCTGATTTTTAACATTCACTACAGGACATACCACGAAGAGTGATGGGACCATATCCACACTGCTCCAGTGCGGGTTGATTGATTCACATACGCCCCACGGTGTCTTCCTTCACCGAAACACCGATGTGAACACTGGGGATGAGACAAGAGATAAGATTTGGAAGATAAATAATAGGATTTTGTCCAAATTAATAGGTAATGAGGCGGTCAAAAAGACAAGAATCCAAGTCGGTAGGTATAACTTAAAAAAACCGTAACCATCCCGATCGTCTTGCATTAATAATGGCGCCCGTTCCGCACGTAAACATCGCCATTTGCAGACATTATTTCCTGTTTCCCTTCAGAAAATTGAATAACACGGCCCGTTATTCACGAATACGGGTCCATTACGCGATTTATTCTATATTCTCTGTATTTGCTCAAACTTGAGGCTCAAACGCTCAGGGTTTATTGAATTTAATGTAATCATAATACCTACGGAAAAGTTTTCGTACCTAACTGTTTTGTTGTTGTTAGTGAAATGACAACAAAAAGGGCTTGTGTGGTGCCGCATCAGCCTGCAAAAGTCTAACGGATCATAGACTTACTTTTGAAGGTTAATTAGACCATATATTCATTATGGATTGTATTGCATTTTGCTCCGATTCTTATAATTATATTATAATAGATCCAACCGTTTATTTTCTTTTTGACTGCACCAATAGAACGTAACTGCGTCATGGCTACACACGATAGCCATAGAACGTAAATTTTTAAAAACGTTTGTTATTTTATGTAATTTATAAAAAAAAACTACTGCACTTATGGACTCAATTTGTCAAAGATGATTATTATACGGGATCAAGGAGCAAACTTAGGCAGTTGTCATATTTTTAAAACCTCGCATTTAAAAGTGAACTTTTGCGTAACATGACGCAGTTACGTTCTATTGGTGCTGTCAAAAAGAAAATAAACGGTTGGATCTATTATAGTCTTGATAATAATGAATACCTACAGATTTCCGTATATCCATACAACTTATTGGCATGGATTATTTTTGAAGCGAAAACTTCTATAGCGGCGTTGTGCACTTTTTGGGATGGGTGAAAAATGTTAAAAACGCGTCAAGACACGTGACCTGATCGAAAACTCGTAAGATGGTACAGGGCGCTTGAGCGAATGTGCGTGTGTGATATTGTATTTACCACATAAATGATAAAGTTTTCACTTCTGCCGGCACACCCGGATTGCAACTCGTTGTTTTTAGGGGAACCCTAAAAACAACGAGTTGCACCTGAGTACCTCAAACGATCGATTTGCCGACGATATCGTGGTCATGGCAAAGTCGATGGAAGAACTCAGCACGATGCTCGAAGGCCTTAATCAAGTCTCTCAACAGGTGGGTCTTAAAATGAACATGGATAAGACAAAGGTCATGTGTAATTCTCATGTTGTACCCACCCCAATTTCAGTTGGGAACTCGGTTCTTGAAGTCGTTGACTCGTACGTCTACCTGGGACAAGTAGTCCAGTTAGGTAGGTCCGACTTCAAGAAAGAGGCCAATCGCCGAATCCAACTCGGCTGGGCAGCGTTTGGAAAATTGCGTAACGTCTTCTCGTCCGACGTACCTCAGTGCCTCAAGTCGAAAGTTTTCGACCAGTGTGTGTTGCCAGTGATGACTTATGGCACAGAAACGTGGTCTCTCACTATGGGCCTTATTAGTAAGCTCCAAGTAGCCCAAAGAGCCATGGAGAGGCTATGCTCGGAGTTTCTCTGCGAGATCGAATCAGGAATGAGGAGATCCGTAGAAGAACCAAGGTTACCGACATAGCCCAGCGGATTGGCAAGTTGAAGTGGCAATGGGCAGGGCACATAGCGCGGAGAACTGATGACCGATGGGGTCGAAAAGTTCTTGAGTGGAGACCACGTACCGGCAAGCGCAGCGTAGGACGTCCACCCACAAGGTGGACGGATGACCTTATTAGGCCTGCAGGATCGCGCTGGATGCAAACCGCTATCAACCGGTCTTATTGGAAATCATTAGGGGAGGCCTATGTCCAGCAGTGGACGTTCTATGGCTGATATGATGATGATGATGATGACCTCAAACGGAAAAAAAAAAACGGAAAAATGTCGTAAAAAATCCCATATTTGGCACACACAAAAATTAAAACCTACAGGGTACTTCCCGTTGACATAAAACTATGATATTTGGCGAAAAACATTGTCTTAAAGTACACATAATATAAGAATAAATCTGAAAACTGAACATTTTTATTTAAATCACAAAAAATAGGGCTTTAAAATTCACAAAATATGGGTTTAAAATTCAAAGTACGTAAATCGTATCATGTAAGGTATCATATAAAAGAGCTTCATTAGCACATGCTAAAACAGGTTTTAATTATTTTAACAATTTTCGATAAATGACGAGAAAATAAAAAAAAAATTGTCGATGATGATGATGATGAGTATAGAGATTTTAACAAAGTACTTCCCAATTTTCTGAAATTTTCTGGATTTGTACGGAACCCTCGGTGTGCGAGCCTGACTTGCACTTGTCCGGTTTTTTTTACTAGGTATGTACAATACTACGGGTGTTGGCGATCTCTTTATTGTATTTTAATGTAAATACTTTTCCATAAACTTTGTCATTTTATGCTGTTTTTATTAATGAGTAGAATGTTTTAGTTTTTCTTTTGTCCTTCCTGTCTCCACTTCAGCTTTACATTCAATGCAGTAATGGAGTCTTTCGTGCTCGTTTTATTATAATTTTATTAGCTGCAGTTATTGTCCTCTACAACGGGACTAATCGCGTACTGAAAATATGAGATAAAACAAATACCTACCTCACTATCCCGTCGTATTCTTATGTATTCGTATGCGACTGTGGCGCCACTCAACAGACCATAGAGCATCTACTTAGTAGATGTAGAAGTAGACCATGGAGCATATACTTAGTAGATGCTCCATGGTCTCTCACACAAGATCTCTACGAGGCCAACACCGCCAGTCTCCATGGCCTCCTACTGGTCGAACAGTAGGTATATAGCCAAATGTAAATTTTATGATCGAATCGCTGACTCGAAAAGAAAAAAAGAAGATCCCACTGTTTCGGCCGAGTAGCATCGATCTTGGTCACGGGATACGTGGTACTTGATATGCGAAGCCTCAGAACAATAATGCGTTCAAATCGCGAAAGGTTAAAAAACATTATTGTTACAGGACTAGAATTCGACCCATGGACAATGAAGTTCTAAAGCGGAGAGTTTAATCACCGTATTTTGTTATCTTCAATCAGTTATTACCATAGGCAGTTTAAATATTTCTGGTGGCCAATTAGGCCTGTCTGGTAATAATTAATTGGAACTTAAAGTAAACTAATCCAATAACTAGGTGTATTAATTGTACCTATCGAGGAGCAGATATATGTAAATAGCTAGTACGCTTATTTAAATTAGTACCAACTATCATCACTACATAGTGTAAAGCAAAACCGCTATTTTTGCGTGTCTGTCTTTGTATCCGCTTATATCTTCCAAACTAGACAACAGATAGCTAGTATTGTTATAAATTATCTTCTATCCATTCCATATAAGACGTAATACGAACGAATCCTGCGAGGATGTCTTGATTGTGTGTGCAGCTGTAGTCGCCGAACGATGCCACGCCAATCTAAACCAAAATTACATTATACTGTTAGTTCTTAGGTATATGTAGCTCTTTTCTGACGATAAAGTTTATAATTGCTTGAAACTCAAAATTATCTGTTTACCAACTTATTACATGATTGAACAGAACAACCCTCGTCAAAATGAGGGCTAATAAAGCACTTAAAAGGAGCTTCGAGATTATAGACAGGCACTAATATACACCCTTAGCCTCTCTTGTACGCATGTACACGCGCACATACCCTCACACGCATTCACACACACAAACAAGCGGACGTGCGCATACACACGATAACATTTTTTGGTCGGAGGTGAAAACAAGAAATATGGACTCAATCTGAATATAAATAAGAAAAAAATATGGACCCAGTTCCATCGACTCTTACCAAAAAACGTTCATTCTCTTTTAGTAAAACTAAAGGTCCTCCGGAGTGGCGAATGCAGAATTTCTCATGGCTCCGCGTACACAGCGTCCTCTGCAATGCAATATTCGCCAAAAAACACAGAAAAAGGTCCTAATAGCATAGAAGACTCATTCTTTGAAGGGGATAGTTTCAAAGCTATCTCACTCGTCCCTTTGCACATGATGGCACGTGAGTGAGATAGCTGCCAAACGCAGTCTTAGCATGATACATTCATATCGACGTTTGATAGGCAATCATTAATTATTACCAAGCGACATTTTGATTATATCATTGAAATTGGATTTTTTCTGATTTTCTGTCGATATAGACCTGCCGGGCTAGTATATGCACCACGACATAATTTTATCGACGTGTCAAAACGAGACAGAGTTACGATGAATTATAATAAATTTGTCACTTTTCACAGATTAGCAAAAATTATGTTAGGGTGTGTATGCTAGGCTGGCAAATAAAAGCTAACTTGCCTAAAAGACTAAAATACCAGGACTTATATATATACCTCCATTAAATATCTAGTAGAATTAATGCACTCTGAGGTGGGCACCACCACCATGCTTACATCCATTTGCTTCAGAAGTGGTGCAAACCCTGCACCTGAAATAAACCAAAGAGGGACCAACCACAAAAAAAAAAAACATAAAATCGATCAAACCGTTTCGGAGGAGTTCTAAGTGAAACTATTGTTTTACTATACTATGGCTATCGTGTGTAGCCATGACGCAGTTACGTTCTATTGGTGCTGTCAAAAAGAAAATAAACGGTTGGATCTATTATAGTCTTGATAATAATGAATACCTACAGATTTCCGTATATCCATACAACTTATTGGCATGGATTATTTTTGAAGCGAAAACTTCTATAGCGGCGTTGTGCACTTTTTGGGATGGGTGAAAAATGTTAAAAACGCGTCAAGACACGTGACCTGATCGAAAACTCGTAAGATGGTACAGGGCGCTTGAGCGAATGTGCGTGTGTGATATTGTATTTACCACATAAATGATAAAGTTTTCACTTCTGCCGGCACACCCGGATTGCAACTCGTTGTTTTTAGGGGAACCCTAAAAACAACGAGTTGCACCTGAGTACCTCAAACGATCGATTTGCCGACGATATCGTGGTCATGGCAAAGTCGATGGAAGAACTCAGCACGATGCTCGAAGGCCTTAATCAAGTCTCTCAACAGGTGGGTCTTAAAATGAACATGGATAAGACAAAGGTCATGTGTAATTCTCATGTTGTACCCACCCCAATTTCAGTTGGGAACTCGGTTCTTGAAGTCGTTGACTCGTACGTCTACCTGGGACAAGTAGTCCAGTTAGGTAGGTCCGACTTCAAGAAAGAGGCCAATCGCCGAATCCAACTCGGCTGGGCAGCGTTTGGAAAATTGCGTAACGTCTTCTCGTCCGACGTACCTCAGTGCCTCAAGTCGAAAGTTTTCGACCAGTGTGTGTTGCCAGTGATGACTTATGGCACAGAAACGTGGTCTCTCACTATGGGCCTTATTAGTAAGCTCCAAGTAGCCCAAAGAGCCATGGAGAGGCTATGCTCGGAGTTTCTCTGCGAGATCGAATCAGGAATGAGGAGATCCGTAGAAGAACCAAGGTTACCGACATAGCCCAGCGGATTGGCAAGTTGAAGTGGCAATGGGCAGGGCACATAGCGCGGAGAACTGATGACCGATGGGGTCGAAAAGTTCTTGAGTGGAGACCACGTACCGGCAAGCGCAGCGTAGGACGTCCACCCACAAGGTGGACGGATGACCTTATTAGGCCTGCAGGATCGCGCTGGATGCAAACCGCTATCAACCGGTCTTATTGGAAATCATTAGGGGAGGCCTATGTCCAGCAGTGGACGTTCTATGGCTGATATGATGATGATGATGATGACCTCAAACGGAAAAAAAAAAACGGAAAAATGTCGTAAAAAATCCCATATTTGGCACACACAAAAATTAAAACCTACAGGGTACTTCCCGTTGACATAAAACTATGATATTTGGCGAAAAACATTGTCTTAAAGTACACATAATATAAGAATAAATCTGAAAACTGAACATTTTTATTTAAATCACAAAAAATAGGGCTTTAAAATTCACAAAATATGGGTTTAAAATTCAAAGTACGTAAATCGTATCATGTAAGGTATCATATAAAAGAGCTTCATTAGCACATGCTAAAACAGGTTTTAATTATTTTAACAATTTTCGATAAATGACGAGAAAATAAAAAAAAAATTGTCGATGATGATGATGATGAGTATAGAGATTTTAACAAAGTACTTCCCAATTTTCTGAAATTTTCTGGATTTGTACGGAACCCTCGGTGTGCGAGCCTGACTTGCACTTGTCCGGTTTTTTTTACTAGGTATGTACAATACTACGGGTGTTGGCGATCTCTTTATTGTATTTTAATGTAAATACTTTTCCATAAACTTTGTCATTTTATGCTGTTTTTATTAATGAGTAGAATGTTTTAGTTTTTCTTTTGTCCTTCCTGTCTCCACTTCAGCTTTACATTCAATGCAGTAATGGAGTCTTTCGTGCTCGTTTTATTATAATTTTATTAGCTGCAGTTATTGTCCTCTACAACGGGACTAATCGCGTACTGAAAATATGAGATAAAACAAATACCTACCTCACTATCCCGTCGTATTCTTATGTATTCGTATGCGACTGTGGCGCCACTCAACAGACCATAGAGCATCTACTTAGTAGATGTAGAAGTAGACCATGGAGCATATACTTAGTAGATGCTCCATGGTCTCTCACACAAGATCTCTACGAGGCCAACACCGCCAGTCTCCATGGCCTCCTACTGGTCGAACAGTAGGTATATAGCCAAATGTAAATTTTATGATCGAATCGCTGACTCGAAAAGAAAAAAAGAAGATCCCACTGTTTCGGCCGAGTAGCATCGATCTTGGTCACGGGATACGTGGTACTTGATATGCGAAGCCTCAGAACAATAATGCGTTCAAATCGCGAAAGGTTAAAAAACATTATTGTTACAGGACTAGAATTCGACCCATGGACAATGAAGTTCTAAAGCGGAGAGTTTAATCACCGTATTTTGTTATCTTCAATCAGTTATTACCATAGGCAGTTTAAATATTTCTGGTGGCCAATTAGGCCTGTCTGGTAATAATTAATTGGAACTTAAAGTAAACTAATCCAATAACTAGGTGTATTAATTGTACCTATCGAGGAGCAGATATATGTAAATAGCTAGTACGCTTATTTAAATTAGTACCAACTATCATCACTACATAGTGTAAAGCAAAACCGCTATTTTTGCGTGTCTGTCTTTGTATCCGCTTATATCTTCCAAACTAGACAACAGATAGCTAGTATTGTTATAAATTATCTTCTATCCATTCCATATAAGACGTAATACGAACGAATCCTGCGAGGATGTCTTGATTGTGTGTGCAGCTGTAGTCGCCGAACGATGCCACGCCAATCTAAACCAAAATTACATTATACTGTTAGTTCTTAGGTATATGTAGCTCTTTTCTGACGATAAAGTTTATAATTGCTTGAAACTCAAAATTATCTGTTTACCAACTTATTACATGATTGAACAGAACAACCCTCGTCAAAATGAGGGCTAATAAAGCACTTAAAAGGAGCTTCGAGATTATAGACAGGCACTAATATACACCCTTAGCCTCTCTTGTACGCATGTACACGCGCACATACCCTCACACGCATTCACACACACAAACAAGCGGACGTGCGCATACACACGATAACATTTTTTGGTCGGAGGTGAAAACAAGAAATATGGACTCAATCTGAATATAAATAAGAAAAAAATATGGACCCAGTTCCATCGACTCTTACCAAAAAACGTTCATTCTCTTTTAGTAAAACTAAAGGTCCTCCGGAGTGGCGAATGCAGAATTTCTCATGGCTCCGCGTACACAGCGTCCTCTGCAATGCAATATTCGCCAAAAAACACAGAAAAAGGTCCTAATAGCATAGAAGACTCATTCTTTGAAGGGGATAGTTTCAAAGCTATCTCACTCGTCCCTTTGCACATGATGGCACGTGAGTGAGATAGCTGCCAAACGCAGTCTTAGCATGATACATTCATATCGACGTTTGATAGGCAATCATTAATTATTACCAAGCGACATTTTGATTATATCATTGAAATTGGATTTTTTCTGATTTTCTGTCGATATAGACCTGCCGGGCTAGTATATGCACCACGACATAATTTTATCGACGTGTCAAAACGAGACAGAGTTACGATGAATTATAATAAATTTGTCACTTTTCACAGATTAGCAAAAATTATGTTAGGGTGTGTATGCTAGGCTGGCAAATAAAAGCTAACTTGCCTAAAAGACTAAAATACCAGGACTTATATATATACCTCCATTAAATATCTAGTAGAATTAATGCACTCTGAGGTGGGCACCACCACCATGCTTACATCCATTTGCTTCAGAAGTGGTGCAAACCCTGCACCTGAAATAAACCAAAGAGGGACCAACCACAAAAAAAAAAACATAAAATCGATCAAACCGTTTCGGAGGAGTTCTAAGTGAAACTATTGTTTTACACATATCTCTGAACACAACAAAATGAAATAGGCAAAGAAGTAATTTATTTTTCCTTTGTACTGTACATAAGTACAGTACATACATAGTAAGTATAGTGTACATAAGTACAGTACAAAGGAAAATAAATTACGTCTTTGCCTATTTCATTTTGTTGTGTTCAGAGATATGTGTAAAACAATAGTTTCACTTAGAACTCCTTCGAAACGGTTTGATCGATTTTATGTTTTTTTTTTGTACATTTGTAGGATAAGAGTAGCCTTCTCCAGTATTTTTTATGGGATGGAGAATATAAGAGTAACTTTCTCCAGTATTTTATAAGGGAAAGTAACGTTTGCCGTGTCAGCTACTCAGCGAAGTCAGCAAAAAGATTATAATTATTAATTTAATATTAATATAATATTAATATTTTTTTCCAAAACGGTAAGAAATTTCCTCTTGCGCTATTTATACGCCGATTTCGATAACATATTTTATCAAGATTATTTAGTATCTAAATCCTAAGAATGTCTGCAAATACAAACCAAATTGGTCAAGAGCGAGTCAAGATATAGGTTTATGAAAATTCAGTTAAAGCGATTTGTCGCGAGATCTAACTACTACTTATAAATTAAAAACTTACTGTCAGGCATAGATTTTCCGTATCCAGAAGCCACAACTACAGTATCGATGTGATTGGTATCCTGAAGGCTGGATGGAAGTTCAATAGGCTGCACATTATCTGAAATTTGTAGACAATCTAATTTTTTCTTCCTCAATATTATCATCATCATAACGCTGTACCCGTTTCCTACATGGAATTCTCTAAATAGACTCCAAACACAAGTGAACCATTGCAGGATCATTTAGACCAAATGAGGAAATAAGACACCAGTGTAGTGCTCAGCAGTGCAGGGCGATTGCACAGCGCCAGTTCAAACTATGTAGCACCTCCTTTCGTGGCATCTTTGTTTGGATGCGAGCACAATGCAAGATAGACAAGACAACTCCCCGCGGGATTACCGTACGCGTACTGGGAGAAAACCCTTTCAATATGTTAATGATCATCGACGAAGATGGTAGCACTGATAGCGTAGTTTAACTAAGTGTTACTTAGCGATCACCGAAATCAAGCAACGGTCGGCACAGCCAGTTTTTGGATGGGTGACCGTGGACTGCATTTACAACAGAACGCTGCTGTGGCTCTTATTTGTGAAAAATACATATATTCTTAAAAACAGTGAATACCACATTGCAATCTGTTGTGTAGTTTACAAGATCTAAGTGGCTACACGGACGGCCATAAAAAAAAGACTGATTTGTAACATCTAGTGATGATGATGATGATAATAATGATAATCCACAAAAACTTACAGGTATACTCAAAATAACGAAACCCAATCATCGCCAAGTCATTGACCAAGGCTTTGGGATCCCACTGATCATGCATCACAACATTTTTAGTCCTGATCCTGGTCCCTCCTCTGAAGAGGTATTCGGAAGCGAAGACCAGCGCGAGCTCCCGAGCCTGTTGGAAGCCGTCCCACCAGCAGTGGGCTGCCGTGATGGCACGATCATTGGTGATCAGAGACGCTCCACAGACTGAGAAGGTCTCGTTCAGTTTGATCACCACACCCACCTGTAACCATAGAAGAAAAATTTTAACTACATTTTAAAACAGGTGTTACTTACGCTTAACCAACTAACATACTCTGCTCGCTGCTGCCCCTACCCCCGCACCGCAACTGCTACCACCGGAAGCGCTTCACGCCGTGCCGTAGCTTGCAGTGCTATGCGAGACGAGCCCGCGTGCTAGTACTCCAATTATGAAAAAGAGCGCCAAATGCGATCGAAACTATAGTAGAACGTATATCTTCTTAGATAAGCGTGAGTAATACCTGCCTTAAAATTTAAATAAAATGTGTAAAAGCCACGCAAGTTTCCATTATCAAATACAAGGTAAAGTAGAGTAATATGCTCAGCAGTGAACTAAGCACCTATCATTAAAGAGGGGGATGATAGATGCGCAGTAGGAGACTATAAAGTGGAAATCACAGGTCAAACCTGGACACGATTAGCACATGACCGAGACAAATGACACCGTAAGCGCAAAGCCACAGCAGTGGGATAAAGAAAGCTGGTGCTGATGATGATGAGCATCTATCATTCATCCATCCCTCAACCGAGGTTCATTACTGGACTTAAGCCTCCTCTACAGATCTCCTGCTCGCGCCCGTTACTCGCGTCACAAGAGCGAGTGGGAGAAAAAGCGAAGCCGAACGTAAGAACGCGTACATAATGCGATCGCTGCTCTGGTTTGTGAAGCCATGGGCGCAAGTACTCCAAAAAGTTATATACGAGTAGTTGCTTATAGCTTAACTTTAACTTTTTGGATATAAACATCGCCGAAGGCTTAAAATAATGACACTCACCAAATAATGATGATCAAAAAGAGCGTTATATACTTTTGCTCTCGGAGCATCTGGCTTTATCTCGTCTTCATAGATCCGTTTAGCTTCCGGAATGCCAACCAAACTGTGGTAGCCTTTGTCTTCTGCAAATGCAATTTTAAAAACGATTGCCAAGAGTGTCTCCGCTTTCGTCATTTCTTTTACTTATAGTTTCTTTTCCTTTTTATGTTCTTCTTTTCAGGCATATGACATATATCTGTTATACAATGTGTTTGTCTACCGGTGTTGGAGCCTTAAGCGGTGACATCTATGGAAAATTTTGAACAACTTTTACTATGAGACCAACTCTGAAAAGTAAAAAAAAACTGCTGTTCCATACGATGTTTGATAAGACTTTCGACAAAAAGTATGGAATAGCTGTTTTTTTTTTGCGTTTTCAGAGTTGATCCCACAGTAAAAGTTATTCATTCAATTTGCCACATAAGTCACCGCTTCAGGCTCACACATTGTATAAGTATTTATTTTTTTCTATTTGTAAAAACTTGTTTGTTTTTTGTTTCTTTATCGATTGAATATTTGCTGCTGTGGTGAGTGTTCGTGCAAATATGCAATCACTTGATTCGGACAGTTTACTTAGCTCGTATTATCTTGACCACTAGAATAACAATTAAAAAGCAATCTGAGTGTTTTTATTGGAAATACTGGTTTATACCTACTTGCTTTAGTTCCATCGCAAACGAGCGAGTTGATACAGCTACAAACGCCATCGTTAGAAGATGAATAATATAATTTAACCACTGGGAACTGATATGTATACGTCTCCGGTTCTTCAAAAAAATATGAAAAATATAAAAGAAAAGATAATAACTCGGTACAAAATTAAGCTCCGTCTTCAAATTTGTTCGACATATTGCTGAGATGCCAATGCTACAAGTGTACTTAGTTTTATTTCGATTACGCAGCAGTTCCAAGACTCCGCACTACCACTGAACTCTGATCGACGAGACGCTTCACTCAAAGTTTCCAGATACATTTGTGTAATTTATGGTACGAGTAATGTCCGTTCCATAACCGTTGAGATTGGATCAGTTGAAATCTATTGAAGAACTTGGCACAAATCGTAAAAATAATACGTAAATATTACCTAGTTTCTATACGCATTATTGTCTTTTAAAAACTACCAGAATAGAGTGAGAATTTGAAAGCAAATTGTGAACTATAAAACTATGTAAGCCGTGGTGGTCTAGTGGTAATGACAACCGCCTTACAATCGTGAGGACGTAAGTTCAGATCCTGATCCTGTACCAACGAGTTTTTGGAATTAATTATGGAATTTTACACCGTTGGCTTTTCGGTGAAGGAGAACAACGTGAATTCGTGAGGCATCCTGCAACTCTGTTCATAGAAGAAATTCAATGGCGTATATGAATATACCGACCCGCACTGAACCAGTGTGGTAGATATGGTGTAGGTATATATCTACGTCCTGCAGCGGATTAAAAAAGCTAGTACAGTACAGTACAAAGCCATAAGGCGTTTCTTCAATCATGCATCGTTCCACGATGAAAAACTATGTTGACGACGTTTGTGGCTTTGTGTAGCGAGTTTGGGCATGTTGCTCGCTCGTCAACGATAGCACTAACATTCGGAATTACAGATTCTTGGGCTAATGGATTTGCTTCTACAGAATCAATATACTACAAATCATCCAATTCACGGACCAATAACTACTTATCGGGGCATAATTGGGCATAGATATTCGAAATCACGGATTCCTGGACTTCGATCTACATTAGAGAATTATTATGGACATTCCGAATAATATATATTCCTCCATCAGAATATAATAAAATTATTGAGGAATCTGTGTTACAAACAATTTTTATGGTTTGTATGTGTGCAATAAAACATTTTTAGAGCTTCAGTTCATCATCATTATTAGTCTTCATAATATAGCTAGATTATAAGATTTAAAAAGGAAAAACAATACAAAACACGTGTTTTTATGATAAACTAATGCTTAATATAGTGTATGAAAATACTGCCTTAATAATTGTACTTAGGTAATTTAAATACAAATACACAAGTTATAAATTTAACAAAATAATCGAAATAAAAATAGATAAGTAGGTTATATTTAGTAGATAAATAGGTAATAGTCCAATAAGTAGGTAATGCGATCAAAAATATTATAATATCACTGTCATTTAAATAATTTCAAGTACCTATATAGCTAAGAACGCACTCCTTGAAGACAATTGCTATTTATATAAAATGCTCCTATGCACAGACTCCTGTGGCCCAAGCATGCGACCCACGAGAACGATCTTATTTCTAGTAAAATAGAAATATTCCGATACGTCCACCTACGGCTAAATTCGCGTGCACATGTTAGAGGAGGTCCTCTAACATGTGCACGCGAATTTAGCCGTATTTTGACGTTTAACCGCGAATCTTTTCGTCAAACTTTTTGGGGACGAAATACTACGAGATAGGTAAAAGAAACTAAAATAAACAACCAGCGTTGCTGAATTGTGAAGGGTTTGTCAAATTACGGGGAATCATCTCCATTGGAGATTGTTGTGGGGATAGGTATTTTATTGTATCGATTTAGGGATGATTTATATTAGAACGGGGCGGGCGCGGGACGGACCGGGGACGGGCCGGACAGGGCCCGTACGATGCATGTTCTACACATTTTGTGTAAAAGCTAGGACGGGCTCCGTCCGGGCGTCATACGGACCACAACAAAAATGTATGTAACGTGCGTCGTATGTGCGTCGTACGGGCTCCGTCCGGCCCGTCACCGGCCTGTTCCGCGCCCGCCCCGTCCTAATATAAATCATCCCTTAGCGAGGTAGTTTTTTTGAAAACAGGCTCCGTGCTGAGACTCCTTCTAGATTGCAATTTGGCGAGGTATCAGTTTAGATTGGAAATCGGGATAATTTTTCTCGTCAGTATAGAGAATTATACATTTGGGTTTTCGGGAATTAGAAAATTCGGTATTGGCAACGCTGTAAATATTAAACTTATAATAGTGCACCGAGCTCTTGAGTGATATTGTCACAGAATACTAAAGATACTACGTATCAGACAGGAATCTTTGAACAGCCAATAGCGGGTTGGTATTTTAGAGTTTGACATTTATTTATTTTAGTTAAAGTTATGTATAGATATATAGAAGTTAATTAATAAATAAAACTAAATATTGTGCTACTTCATGTTTATTTATCATTCACATCAATATCTTTGGGAAGTTTTAGGTTAACTTTCGTAAAATAAGGTTTTTCAGTTTTGTACAGTTATTATTGACAGTAGACACACACTTGAGTCCTATTTAACTATTTTGGAATACGTTTTATCCTAATTATGCTTCGCCTGCAGTTGTAGAACCATACAATATTATATATGATGCAAAAATACACTCAATGACCAATGTATGAACACCAACGCATAAAACATAATAAATTTGTGGTATTGTAGCAATTCATTTCAACGTCACGAAAAGCAAAACTTACGTTAAATATGCTTAAAGTTACCTGTTTCAGTCATAATATAAACTACGATGATAATTGATAATCGTAGAGGTACCTTTGTGGTAAACTCAGAGGTATCTCTGTGATTTTAATGGTTTTCCTTCTTTATTGTTCTCTGTTGTATTTTTGTTGTCAAATTTCTATTGAAATTTAACGTTCTTCAATGAAAAGTTCATATTTTTCATAAATCTTTTTAACTCATGTTGTATTAAAATTAAATCAATGGACCTCTTTCAGATTATCTCGATAGACCACATTATCCCTTTGGAACTAAATTAGTTTTGCTTCATTGCAAAATTAAATATCCAAATTATGTAATCACAGGGCGACACTAGTTTTTCGTGACCATAGATCACGATTCTATGACAAGAATTTACTTCACAAGAATTGGTATTTCGGACGAAATAATTGCTTCGGGTCGCATGCTAAGCCGGCTGAACTAGTATTTGCTTATATTTATAAAAAAATAAAGATATTTCGAATCAAGGCAATAAATCCTCGTCCCCACAAATATATTCAACTCCGAGACAATCTACAATCATTCAGGACGAGCGATGCGACGTTTGCTAACATGTGTACGGTTGGCATAAAAAAATTAGTTGCCTGTAAAGTCGGTATACGGGCGAAAGTTTTACGTGACAACGACTTTGAGTGGTAAAATAATTTTAATGTGAATATTCATTCGTATAGTAGGAAGAAGGATGAAAATGTCTGTCTCTCTCGCTCTTAGACGGGCTAACCATGACGCGTGCCTCTCACTCGCTCTCATTGTGAGCGCATAACGTGAGCGGAGCGTAACGCAGTTTCTTGAAGTGTCACCCGGCAAACCAATTTATAAGACGTTGTCACGTCAAAATAATTTCAAGCATAAACTGTTACATATCCTACTGAAAAGTCTTTCTGTTTAGTACAGTGTAATTTATGGCCCCAAACAATATAAGGCAATTCTGTAATATAATTACTAGCTAAAATCTTTCTAACGACGAGGAAGTTTATTTGACGCCAAGTCGCCAACAGAAATGACTGATACTGTTAATAATGCGCAAATGAGCTTTCTTCCTCAACAATGACGCGAGAATTATTTTAAACAGTACGTAGTACGTACGATATGTAGATGACTTTAGTCATTTCTTCGCTCAGGTGAGATGAAAAGTTACGTATTGCATTCGAGTAAAAAGATTTTAAAATCCTTCGCTTGCTCGGTCATCAAAATTGAGCACGCGGTTAAGAAGCAACTTTGCATTCTTGTATAACAATTAACTAATATTATTAGTTCTTAGGTCTTTATAGAAAGTCGAAATCAAAACCAACTAAAACTAAAATAAATCGGTACCTAATTATAATCAAGATTTGCAACGACAATAATATTGTTTTACGTCCTTAACAAATTCAACAGGGAAATGTGTTAAAAATAAAATCTGCAGTACTGTCTGTCCCGAAAGAAGCCGTAGCCAATGGGACGGATAATTTGATTCGCCACGACTGGAACCGAGTTACTGATACCTGGATCGAGTTAGCAGGCAAAATATCGGCTTCTATTAATATGCTCTTACTATTTTCACCTGTATTGTAACCAACTCATTTGAACTCTATTTTGACCCACTATAAACGGTCAGATTAGATTTAAAGTTTCTAAACGTATCAAAGACAACAACAAAATACATAATGAAATCGTAGTTTTTAAAAGTAGTTTATTTTTAGATAATTTTTGCGCGCTCTTGGAATTTACAAATACACACACGTAAATAAACAGAGACAGACTCTAACACATCCATGCACAAATGCTCAGAAAAACATAGGTACAAGGAACAAACGCACAAACACGCAAATGCACATTTGCACACGTAGAAACACTCATAATGCGCACGCACACAAATCCACATTGATACAAACTGAAAATGCGCTTGCTTGAACAAATTGGTTGTATGTGTACGACAAAACTAAATGATTAATGTGTTGACATTATTTTGTGAAGAAACGATTTCAATTTTTTAATTTCAATTGAGTGTTTTTTTATTAATGTAAAAAGCACGTAACTTTTTATGTAACTTTTATTATTTTTATAGACCTGTAACAAAACGTTATTAATAAAGGGAATATGAATATCGTGATGTGATGTGAAGAAACAGTATTTCAGAAGCGAAACTAAAAAGACAAACGCCTAAATATAGACAAAACTATTTATTTCTACAAAAATATTGAGTGACATTTCAATTTTCGGGCAATGCCTAGCCCGAGTCCCTATTCCGCTAAAAATAAAAAATAAAACATGCAATATGAGACAGTATAGCTCGTTTTATTTATCCTAAAAGAAACCGTAGCCAATGGGACGGATAATTTGATTCACCGCGACGGGAACCCAGTTACTGATACCTGGATCGAGTTAGCAGGCAAAGTAGCGCCTTTTATTTTTAGATAATATTCTACGCTTCCTTGGGATTTCTCGATTGTGGCTGGAAATTTAATTTTAAATGAGGATCTGAGAGAATCTACTTTGCAATTCTTACCTTACTTGCCAACTTTCAACAAAAAGATAATAGAAAAGTACTCGTATTAGCAGATTGTCGGATTTTTTATTCATAAATGCAATTGGAATTTAATTTTTTTCTTGAAGTGGAACATTAGTTACTGTTGCTACATAGGTACGTATTCTTTTGTGTATTTAAGCGATCACCGAAGTTAAGCCATTTTCGTTGCGGTCGCAGTCTTCGGATAACCACAAGTGGCATTAATAACTGAGCGCTGCGCAGCTATGGAATTGCAGATTTCGGTTGTTTAAAAACCGTCTATGCACATCAAAGGCGGATTAAAAATTCTGATGCCAAGGCTATATTTTTACTTTCAATCTCTTCCAAGTTAATTTTGGTTTAGGAGAAAAACAAGTATTGATTTGAAAAATATAAAATATGGCGTCTACTTTGCGAACCGTACGTCCTATTCCTAGTTCCATTACCGTCGCGGTGCTGCCTAATTCAATTCCAGTCTAGTCACTCCGCAACGTCTCGGAGAACATCTTGCTCTTTTTGCCGCGTGTTACGTGTGTCTTGTCTATTACGTGTAATGTCCTTGGTTTTTTATTCTTTTTCCTCGTGCTGTCTTGTTACGCGTGTCGTGTCTATTACGTGTAATGTCCTTGATTATTTTTTATTTATATTGTTAAGTGACGTTGGGAGTGATCCACTAAAAGGAATCTTATTCCTTGACAGATCAGAATAAGATATTGTGTGATGTTATTAGAACAAAGCTTCTTATAACTGTGTCTGTTTCTCTTTTTCTTTTAACGTAAGTATCCTTTGCGTGGTTTTCACGGGTATAGCTGAACATTCTCAGTTATAGAAACAGTCAAAACACAGCCAGTCTATTTTTTTTGTATGTTTCATATTTATATTTTACTGCTCATGTGGTATCAAGCGTGACGTCGCTTGCTGGTCTTAACAGAACACCAGTAGTAGCTGGTACGTAATAGTATTTGTTCGTCTATGGTATGCGTAACCGGCATGATGCTGAGTTTTATTTGTGACCATGATATTAGGCATGTTGAGTAATTATTTTGTGTTCAGTTAATATGTTGTTTGCCTTATTGTGTTGTTGCAAGATAAGTGTCTGTTTTTATTGTATTTTTTAAACGGCACGTAATTCAAAAAACGAGTTTAAACCTTCGCCAGCTAAGTTACTCGTAGTGCCTTTCGTAAAATATACCTAAATAAAACTTACCGTTTACCTACTACTTATTCTTTATCATCATCATATCTGCTGCAAGACGTCCACTGCTACACATAGGTTTCTCTTATGAATCCTATTTATTATAATATTTATAAACGCGAAAGTTTGTATGGATGTTTGTTCCTCTTTCTTGCAAAAACTATTAAACGGATTGAGATAAAACTTTACAATAGTAATGCTTATACATCATAATAACACATAGGCTATAATTTATAAAGATATTGCGTGAAACGAAGTTCGCCGGGTCAGCTAGTTTTCAATAAAACCGGTTGGAAGCGGCCTGCATCCAGCGCAAATCTACTTCGTCGATGAACATCATCATCGGCTAACTGTATCGGAAACAAAGAAACAATAGGCCCAATTATAAAGGCGCCATCGTAAATTTAATAGCAACTTAAAAAGTGTTCGCTCAATCGAATTCATGTAGAGAAAAAAAACCGGACAAGTGCGAGTCAGGCTCGCACATCGAGGGTTCTGTACAAACACGTATTTAAAATAATTAAAAACCTGTTTTAGCATGTGCTAATGAAGTTCTTTTATATGATACCTTACATGATACGATTTACTCTAATTGAATTTTGAACCCATATTTTGTGAATTTTGAGGCCCTAATTTTTGTGATATAAATAAAAATGTAGTTTTCAGATTTATTCCTATATGTGTGCTCTAAGACAATGCTTCTCGTCAAATTTCATAGTTCGATGTCAACGGGAAGTACCCTGTATTTTTTGGTTTTTGTGAGTGCGAAATATGCGGTTTTTTACGACATAAACGGCTCTAATTTTTTTAAACGATAACTGAGAAGTTTTTCTTTTACAAAACTGCAAGAGACCATAAATTTACGTATACAGTTTAAATTTCAACTCAATATCTTGACGCGTTCCCGAGATAAAGAATCTTATATATATAAGTGTTCCGTTTTTGCCGTGTGAGGTACGGAACCCTAAAAACAGGAATATTCTAAACTGATATTACAATAACGATGGCGCCGTCATAATTGGGCCTAATGTGACCGTATTTTGTCATTTCAACTTGCTCACCTCTTAGACAATGTCAGTAAATTTGGTTCGTCTACCCTTCAATCCTGATTTGTTGTATCATAATACTACTCATTATTATAAATACAAAATGTGGCCAAAAAACAAAAAGCGGTTTAGTAATCCTCTTACTTACAACTTCATTATTTTCCTCATTTTCTAACATAAACAAAACCTTTGACCGGTGTGCGTGAAAATTTGAAAGAACAACTCATTTTGTAAACGCCTGAAGCACACTTTCGCTACGAAACTTTAGCTGAAAAATTGTTATTTACACAGTAACATTGACGTCTATTTGTGCCATATTATTTATTGTGACATTTTTTTACATATACATATTTAGATTATTTAGACATGTATAATATCTCTGTACATACTTAAATGAAAATTGTAAAATACCTAATGACTCGTCATGCGCCGTGGCGATACTGTTAGTATGATGAGGAAATGAAACAAATGAAATGATATAACATATGTAATAATTATGTAAAAATTTTGTTTTACTTTACAAACCCACAGAGATCTATAATATATTTACTAACTTAATCGATAAAATTATCTTAACCCAGTTCTACAAAGCGTACTATTACTAGCGCACTAGCGGATACAAATAAAAACAATATTTTTGGTCCTTATTTTTCACATACCTACTGAAGTAGTTTTATGTATATGAAACCTCAATCAGTGTGATTTAGCTTTGCTTACACTTATACTAATATCTGTTACACCTAGATCCTGAACGATATATTTATATCTATATTTTCAGCTTTGCACACCCATGAATAGCGATTTTTACTTTAGTTAAGTACTTATCTATATAAGTATGTATTTAAAAATAAGTATATGTAGTATATCAGTCTCTGGCAGCCATATCACAAGCTTTGCTTAGTTTGGGGTCAGAGGCCGTGTGTAAGATGAAAATAAGATCAAAATATTATATTTATTTTTATTTATTTTACTGCGAAGGTGTACCAATACGCGCAACCTATTAGCTTTCCTAGCTGTTTTATCTTCTGCTCTCGGACATCCAGCATGAATCATCTCTGAAAATAACTTTATTACTATTTTTATAAGGTTGGCATTCTCTTGGCAAATTTGTTTCGGTTGTTTATGATAAATAATTTATGAAGGACTTACATTTGTATTTAAAATAGGTACTAGTTCTAGTACTCACTCGAAATAAGGCTCATCATTCATCATTACATATGCTATTTTACTATGGAAATTAACGTGGTTTTCACACATTTTATATTATATATAACGGGTCTGAACTCACGTGTGGGGATAGTCGTAACGACTATCCCAAAGTCATGAAAACCACAATGGTGCTTTTCACATATCAGTCTCAATGAAAAATGCACTTTAACTATAACATATTCACAATGTAACCATCATCCAATATTCGACTCTGTGATCAATCACTTCGAGTATTAGAAGATTAATGTCGATTTAAATATACGATCTAGTAAAACTATTTTCTACATACGTGGAATTTATATGATAAGAGCGCTACCATAGCTGACTGGCTCTGTAACTGTTAAGACATGTCAAAGCGGCTTAAAAACTCTACTTAGGTACTCCTTGGGCTAGCCAGGTGTACAAACTTAAATATTTATAGTGTTGTGAACTTAATTTTTTTTTTACCCAAAGAGTAAAAACTGGACCCTATTACTAAGACTCCGCTTTCCGCCTGTCTGTCTGTCACCAGGCTGTATCTCATGCACCGTGATAGCTAGAAAGTTGAAATTTTTACAGATGATGTATACATATCTGTTGCCGCTATAATAACAAATACTAAAAACAGATTAAATAAATATTTTAAGGGCTCCCTTACCCATACAACATACCTGAATTTTAAGCCGTTTTTCGCCCGTTATTAATAATGGTAACAGGTAGACGCGCGAAATATTCACAGAATATTTAGT
This sequence comes from Hypomecis punctinalis, assembly GCA_949316475.1. NCBI lineage: Eukaryota > Metazoa > Arthropoda > Insecta > Lepidoptera > Geometridae > Hypomecis > Hypomecis punctinalis. The sequence continues at coordinate 1,980,183 of OX438811.1, forward strand.
TGTAAATTCACTTAAAAAATAAATAATTAAATACAATAAAATATTAAGGGGGCACACGGTACGGAACCTTTGTACGCAAAACCCGTATTTGGTCGATTATTTTAGTTACTATAATTAAATTAAATACATTTGATCACAAAAATAAATTAATAAAATAAAACATAGGTAAGTAAACAATATGTATGTGAATGTGTGACTATCTAAGTACTTACTGAAGTTTCTTAGCATTTTAATAGCTTCTCAGATTTAAGTAAAAGTAGCCTACTCAATTTCTAACATAGATACTGAAATAAATTCAGCTACTTAAGTATTTCTATTCCAAAACATCTACTTAGTTTATCGAATAAAACCCGAAGCTCTGCTAGTTGTACAATAAAGTTCAAAAAGTCATCATTTATCCCCTCAAAAAATTGTTTTATTTGGCTCGTTTCTGCCGTTGCGTTTTCCTCGAAAATAATTTTCCCTATTATCCTTCATCTTTCAAAAGCTCGCTTTGCCAGATAGAGAAAAGAATGAAATGCAAAGGAAAAAATATGCACAAACAATCCGACGATATTCGTTCATCTTTTTATCTCCGAATTGGAATGCTGGATTTTAGTACTTTATTCTTTTTCTAATATAACTTTTAATGACGTTTTCTCTGAAATAAGCGCGAGTAAAGTTTTAGGGCTTTAGGTGAAGTTTACACTAGGAATAAATTGCAGAAATATGTTTTTAAAAGCTTTAAAAATTGACCACATCTTGCTCATGTTAAATTAATAAGAAACGGTAAAAATCATCATCAATTAATCGAATCGAATAATAAGAAAATTATAATATACTTACCACTAAGTAGGTATCACAAAGTAGTTTTATAATAATGATGGTGTAACCAAAAAAAGCCAAGTTGATGTGTATACTAATTAATTAAAGGTTATCATATCAGATCATTGTCTTGGCATTTTTATGGTCCCGTACCTCAAAAGAAAAAAAAACGGAACTTCCCAATTTTGTGATTTTTTCTGTTTTTTTACGGAACCCTCGGTGAAAGCCTGACTCGCACTTGTCCGGTTTTCGTATGATGTATCCGATCTTGTACCACTGTAATACCTAGTTTAAGATTGTTTTCCACTTTTGGTTCACTGTTGGTTTATCTAAGTATTACCTATTCCTTATTTTCTCTTATCTTTCTCTTTAGATTATGTTCACTTTTCCTAGAGTGCTAATTATACCATGTGCAAGTTGTAATTAGTTAATTTGAGAAATTTAGAGTAACACAAGATTATTATATCTTTTTGAAACAAGCACGTGTAGACTGCGGTGATTATAAATTGCGGAAATATCATTTTGCGCTCACACTTACTGTCATGCGGATGTTTACACTTATAAATAAATAATAATATTATAGATGAACATTTTGGGACATCTTACACACGGCCTCTGACCCCAAACTAAGCAAAGCTTGTGATGTGGCTGCCAGAGACTGATATACTACATATACTTATTTTTAAATATATATATAGACTAGCTGACCCGGCCACGCGTTGCTGTGGCTAAATAAATTAAAATTGCGACCATAATTTGAGATTTAAACTATCCTATCTCTCAAGTTGGATCGAACTGCACATGGTATGCGAAGTTTGTTATAATCGGTTAAGTGGTTTAGGAGTCCATTGAGGACAAACATTGTGACACGAGATTTATATATATTAAGAAAGATAGTAACTAAATAAAACCCAGACACTTATGTTCATCACATAAATATTTGCTCTGGGTGGGTATCGAACCCACGCCTCTTTGATCCAGAAGTTAGGGTCACTAACCCCTGAGCCACCGAAGCAGTATATAAGAAATAATGTCGAGTGTGTGAGTGTGTTAATTTTAACGTATCGTTTTTAAATGTCACTTATTTTAATAAACGAAACAATAGTTACACGCAAAGAAAGTTCTTGTGAGTGTAAACAGGGCCTTATATATTTCAAACATACCTAAGTTATAAACGAACTATTTAGCACTTTTGCAAGTGATTTATAACAAAAGTTTAAGTGTAACATAAATCCAAACTATTCAGTAATGATATTAAAACGAAATAATGGCAGAATTAAAGTTTTCAAGTATCTTTTAAGTGTTTTTGCAGTACAAGTTTTCACGCGCAGATATTCCACATTTTATGTTTTACAAGCGAACCATTTATAATGTTACAATTTTGTGGGATAATTTAAAAATTTATTTTAGTTGAAATTAAATATGGATAATTATGTTTTACTCATAATAATACATTAGTAAATCTCGCAAATGTAATACATAGGTTACAAAGTAATAACATTTTGAAGAAGTCATAGTAAAGCCGAATTCTCATAATGAAAGTAGTAACATAATAATATGAAATATTTTAACAACGTTTCTGTATAATTATTATCCAAAAACCCGCACTGAGCCTCACGTACTTAACGTGATGGATATACAAGGTTATTTCTAATCAATTAGCATCCTTGTAGAGGCTTATTCTGTACATCAAAACTAACAACTTTTGTTCTGCGACTTTTGTCAAGACTCAAAAAAAAAATCGTTCTTCCATAGAAAAATATCGTTCACCCGCGATAAAATGTACGAAACAGCTGTTTATTTTTTTGAGTTTTGACAAAAATCGCAGAACAATAGTTGTTAGTTTTGATGTACAGAATAAGCCCCTAAAAGGATGCTGATTGATTAGGAATAATATTATGTATATGACATGTATGGATAACATTAAAATCCTACGGTCACGACAATTTTTTGAATTCAATATTCAATTGATTTATTGCACCACAAATACCTACATACATAGTCTAATTGTATTAAATTTAAAAAGTATTCTTATTGTTCTGAATTTATTCAATTTCTTATTGTAATTCTTATTGATCACAAGTTACAACTGTTGTAACCCAACTACTCTACAAAATGAGCGTGACTCAACTCTAGCGGTCCCTCCAAAACAACAACAGGACAATAAATAAGACAATTCAGCGGCTCTACGCGCCGGAATTGATAGGATGTGCTTACAGACATATTACATGAAGAGCAATCGGTTATGATCCTGTTGTTTTACTAGAACGTCCTTTGCAGGATGCTACTTAAAATAAAATAAAATATTCTGGGACATCTTAGACACGGCCTCTGATCCCAAACTAAGTTAACTAAAGCTGCCAGAGACTGACTACATATACTTATTTTTAAATACATACTTATATAGATAGTTACTAAATAACACCCAGACACAGAGCATACACTTATGTTCATCACATAAATATTTGCCCTAGGTGGGAATCGAACCCACGCCTCTTTGACCCATGAGTTAGGGTCACTAACCACTCAGCCACCGAGGCACTTATCTATGAAATTTCTATAAGACCGGTTGAAAATGACTTAAACCTGATGATGGGTTAAAAACGTCTGTACTGCTACTGTACTTGTCACGTGGTCTCAATTCGGGAACTTTATAGCCCTATACGCATTACATATAAAGGCATATCGGCCATCGTACAGTTCAACTTACCAATGCACTTCGTCATATGGATAGCTTTTATTCGACTACGGATATCCTAATTTGATCTTGCAAAGAGACTCCAACAATAACTCTCTCTATAGCTGGTTGGGCTGCTTTAAGCTCAAATATACGGCCCCTTGTCATTATAATCAGCGACTTATTTAACATTTTAAACTAACATATTTAAACTCTATAGAGTAGATTTATAACAACAACAGGACCATAAATAAGACAATTCAGTGGCTCTGGAATTGATGGGCTGTGCTTACGGGAAGCGTGAAGCAATTGTAACTAGAGAATCGTATTCTCTAGTTTTGACTTGTGGTTTTACTTGTCATCGCAAAACCGCTCCTGCACATAGGCCTTATCTAAGGAGATCCAATAAGACTTCTAAGAAGCGATTTGCATTCAGCGTGTTCCTATGATTTCGATCCGATCGTCAGTCAAAAACGTCTTATTGCTGCTGCGCTTGTCAGTCAGGTCTCCATTCGGGAACTTTACAGCCCTATCAACCATACGCTCTACATAATCATATCGGCCATAGGCCGTGCAGTTCAACTTACCAATGCGTAAGACCATGTGGATAACTTTTATTCGACTACGTATGTCCTGATCTGAACTCCCGAAGAACTACTGATTGGGCTGCTTTGAGCTCACTTATATTAGGTTCACTATCATCAGCGACTTATTTAGCGTTTATTGTAATGTATTAGCCTTTTTAATAGTCAACTTCAGGACGTAGGCCTACCCACCAAGGGTGATTGGACCAAATCCACCACGCTGACCCCATGTGGGTTACTGGATTCACATACGCCATCGAATTTCTTCTACGGACGTATGCAGATTGCCTCACAATGTTTTACTTCACCGAAAAGCCAGTGGTGTGAAATTCCGTACAATTCCAAAGAACTCATTGGTACGGGACCGGGATTTGAACCCGCGACCTCACGATTGTAAGGCGGATGTTACTAGCACTAGACCACCACGGGTAGCCTTAATATAAATTAAGCGTTTGAAACTTACATACTAAAACTCATGTCCGTGAAAAATTTATGCATGTGGCACATGGAAAAAAGAGTACAATATCTATGTTCTGGCATCGTAGCTCACGAAAAAACCTATCACGATACATTGTTTATCTATCTCAAACGCTTAAGGAATCGAAATATAATGTATTATGTTATTCTGATGACATACGTTACTGGGCTTCAATTTTCTCTTCATTTTCTCGCAAGTCACTTCAGTAAACAGTCTGACAAGTGAGCCGTCGGCCGGACCGGCTAACGACATTGAAATAAATAAGATTATCCGGCGCACAGTGACTGACGACAGGCGGATTGATGTTCGTCGCGTTTACTGTGCTACCTACTTATCTGACCCGCGCCGCGGGACGAAGGCCTAACAAATGGATGGACAAACATACATACACACTCACAAGCTTTCGCTTCGCATTAGTGTGATTCATTTCATACTAGCTGCGCCCCGCGGTTTTACCCGCGTTAGCCCGAGATAAAAGTAACCTATCTTTTAACCCAAGGTCTAAGCTACCTTCATACCGAATTTTATCTAAATCGGTTCAGACGTTTGTGCGTGAAAGAGTAACAAACATCCATACATACTCACAAACTTTCGCGTTCATATATTATACTAGTTTTTACCCGCGGCTTCACCCGCATGATATTTTGATGTTTGTGCAATCCCATGGGAACCCTTTATTATCCGGGATAAAAAGTAAACTATGTCACTTTACGTCTTTCAAACCCAAGGCCCTACCTTATCACCCTTAATAATCCTTACCACCCTTGATAAAGAGGTGGAAAATCAAAAAAAAAAGTTTCTTCGATTCGACAGTTGTTTTTTTTTTACATTTCAAAACGCACTCTAGAATAGCTCGCAGATAGCAGAATTTTTCCTACTTACTTAACACTTATCGTTATATTATGAAACATTTACGCAATAACATTATAATTTATAGCCTATGTGTTATTCTGATATATAAGCTACATTATTGCAAAGTTTAATCTCAATCCGTTCAGTAGTTTTTGCGTGAAAGAGTAACAAACATCCATCCATCCTCACAAACTTTCGCGTTTTTAATATTAGTAGGACTAGTAGATTGAGATTTTCCACCAAATTTTGGCATAATAAATAATATTGGCAACAGTAAAAACGATAGCAGCGACACCGGCACCGGCTCATATAAGTTTGTGGCACTGTAGAGGCCTCGTTATTACTGAAGTCATTTAGACGAGGCGCTACAATCGCTTCTGAATCATAGTTTTTCAGATATATTCACAAAATTTACTCATAGCCGACTTTGTCCGCAGTCGATTGTGGATAGTTGGATAAGTCTTCTAATTAATAAAATAATAATTAACTTGAAAAGTTAGATCCTAATTTCCAAACTTAGTTCCAAAAATTACCGTGGGACTTCAGTGGTGGCACTTGGTGGCACGAAGTTTACTGCTGCACAGGGTCGGATTTATACGTTTCACACACGCGGTGCAGTTTAGTGACCCAGTGGTAGTATTAACGCTCGCCTTGTAATTATTTGGGCGTGAGTTCAAACCCAATTCCGTATTAATGGGTTATTTGGAACTTATAGGGGACAAATTGTCTTTCCACCAATTTTATCCCCTCGAAGTGGAAACAAAGTATTGTATTGTTATTTGTTTTCAGCCTTTTGGCATTATCAAAAATGCGCTTAGGCACGTCAAGTTGTAACAAAGTTAAAATTAAAATTAAACAACGAAAAAGTGCATAGGCTTGTTATAACTATTTTTAGCCAGCTAGGAAATGGCAGGGCTCCCAAGCCTTTCTATCATCTATATATTGTTGATAACTATAATAAGCATTACAAGTTAGTTTTTCCTTGACAATTTTTTTGAATTTACTCTCATTTAAATCTAATTCTTATAAGTCTGAATTTACATTGACAACTGACATTTTAAAGCTTTATAAAATGGTTTTATCCCCTTACCTTGCCAGGGGTGCAGTGTACTAGTCTAGTTCGATACAGTGAAAACTTTGAGATAACAATTCAGCTAGTTCGGTTAGCAATCTTTATGTCACTAAGTTCAAAGTTCCGTAATATTCCGTATCCAACGCATTCCAAAGATGAAACGTTCCAGATATTCGGTCCTTACTTTCTTCATTATCTGATTCCCGACTAAAATAGTTTAGATGGCAAACTGAGCGTGTTTATTAGCCTACAACTGATAATGTAGACTCTATAGCCTAGGCCATAAGAACTTAACTCCAATAACACCAAAATAGCAAAACAAATTCGAAACTCAAACGCGGATATCATTTTGTAATTTGTTCCGAAAGTACGAAGCTGCAAATTAAAATTAAATTAAATTAAAATGGCTCCTATTTAAAGGAGAAAAGAGCTTTTGTTAAGCAACTGAGCCCAGATGTACACAAAATCCTCGGAAAAATTGCCATCATAACACATTAGCGTTTTCCCAAAAGTTGGGTAATTTTCCCCGACAACAAAAGGTTCGACCATTTTCCAAAACAAAGGGAATGTGTAACTAGTGCCTTGAATATTTCCATATTTTTGGGTACTGATTACTTCGTTCTGTCTCTTGAATACTCGGCTCTAGACAATTGCGTAAGTAATGCTTACTGATATAATGAATCCGAATGTGTTTGTTTGTTACATATTTTAAACCGACAAAAAACGGGGGAGGTTTTCAAGTTGACGCGTATATAATAATAACCTAGCGACCCACCCCGGCTTCGCACAGGTGTATTATACATATAAACCTTCCTTCTGAATCATTCATACACACACACCCCCACACACACACACACACACACACACACACCCTCACACACACACACACACACACACCCTCACACCCTCACACACACACACACACACACACACACACACACACACACACTACAGTAGGTATTGAATGCTCACATAGGATTAAAAATTGTAAATGTAATTGTAATTAAAATGAAACTGTACTCTGCAACACAGGCTCCTCGGAGACCTAGTGCCTCTGCACTAGGTCTAGTGCAGCGTACTTAATTTAGCCTAAGCGTCCCCTTGGAACAAATAAACTATTATTATATTATTATTATTCTATCTTTTAGAAAACCGCATCAAAATTTGTTGCGCACTTTTAAATATATAAGCATACATGGGGACAGACAGACAGCGGGAAGCGTACCTATTTTTATATGTAATCACGCATTACTTTTTACAGAGTACTCCGATATCGTCAATTCTTATTTTTTTGGTAGATCATACTTCAGAAATGGATCAGTTTGGATGTTATCGGAATCGGCTGAGCCATTTTTGATAAATCTACAATAATGAGTAGTGACAGCCGCCTTACAATCATGAGATTGTAGGTTTAAACCGCGGTCCCGTACCAATGAGTTCTTTGGAATTTATGTACGGAATTTAACACTTTTCGGTGAAGAAAAACATCGTAAGGCAACCTGCATGCGTCCGTAGAAGAAATTTGCTGGCGTATGTGAGTCCACTAACACGCACTGGGCCAGCGTGGTGGATATGGCCAATCACCCTTCGTGGGTAGGCCTATGGTGTGGGTAGTGATGACTTATGGCACAGAAACGTGGTCTCTCACTATGGACCTTATTAGTAAGCTCCAAGTAGCCCAACGAGCTATGGAGAGGTGGAGCTCGGAGTCTCTCTGCGAGATCGAATCAATAATGAGGAGATCCGTAGAAGAACCAAAGTTACCGACATAGCCCAACGGATTGGCAAGTTGAAATGGCGATGGGCAGGGCACATAGCGCGGAGGGCTGATGACCGTTGAGGTCGAAAAGTTCTCGAGTGGAGACCACGTACCGGCAAGCGCAGCGTAGGACGTCCATCCACATGGTGGACGGATGACCTCATTAAGACCGCAGGATGCAAGCCGCTTCAAACCGGTCTTATTGGAGATCCATAGGGGAGGCCTATGTCCAGCAGTGGACGTCTTTCGGCTGATGGATGGATGGATGGATGGATAGGCCTACGCCCTGCAGTGGACTATTACAAAGTTTGACTCTGTACAGAGAGGTTAGTACAGGCTTACACGTAAGTTGAAACTACAGCTGTTTCCGTACGGCTCTATACATTTATGTACAACGCTCCTGGCGGAAACGAGGAAGAATTAATTAATATCTATGGAACCACATGCTAACGCGAAAATTTAAGTAAACTACACAAAACCTGGGCTAAGGGCTTAGTACGTAGCTTTAATCCAATTGCATCTGATCAAATCACTGACGGGCAGCTGGTAGGTAATAATCTAATATAGACAGTCTACAAGTAGCTCTGATGCATGAAACTGTTTCCTCTGATCTGTAGATTGCTCTAATTACCAATCAATAGCCCAAATTGCACGCATACTGCTCGTGGCAAATATATGAAACCCACTCACGCGTATGGCGAGAGTGATTGGCGGATCTAGGATTAATCTAGAACGCTGATTGGGCGTCTGCTAATTACCATCGCATCGTAGCCACCGCAGGCCTCATATCTATATGGTTTTATCTTCGTCATCGTTATAAAACCCACATATTATTCGTACTTAAAGCCTGAAATAGATAACTTTTAGTAATAAAACCGCCAGTCGTTTCACTCATGTTTAAGGTTCTGTACCTATCTTTGCATTTTGTAATAGTGTGTGTGTGTATGTGTGTGTGTGTGTGTGTCAATAAAGATCTTATCCATGTATTTATTACACTTATTACACACGGGGTTACATATTATGTTGTAGTTCAATGCCCATTAGATTGCCAAAAAACAGAATGCGTTACTCTCAAACCACGCTATCGGTATACTTACTAACCAAATTTCCTCTCTCATGTGTTGGATTGTTTACTCTCCCCAGAATGTTTGAACACTATTAAGTGAACGCTAATGTTTCTTCAGCAAATTGATGTTGTCAATGTAATTTGAATTAATGAGGAACGGAGCAATTGTAACCTTGGAATTGGGATGTAACACAGAATAAATAATTGTGAAGATATTGGGTAAACGCTGCGGCTCAATTTTGCTTATTGGCGTTTTACTTAATAATTCTAAAGTAACGTAAGCTATGCTGTTGCGGTCCGGATGCCGCAACATAGATTTTTTTTTTGGATTTTTATACACTATTTTTTTGTAACCGTTGGTCTCTGAGGGTTTTACAGCTTACTTACCGGGCGTAAGCGAGCGCAGAAGGCGGCTAAGCCTTAAAGACCTAATCTAGAGGAGTGACAAGCACAAAGTCATTTCATCATTATAAGCTATAGGACGTCCACTACTGGACATCGGCTTCCCCTGTGGAATTCCAGTAAGCCCGGTTGGAAGCGGCTTGCATCCAGCGCGTTCCTTCGGTCTTAATTATATCGTTGGTCCACCTAGTTGGTGAACGTTCTACACTGCGCTTGCCAGTGCGTGGTCTCCATTCGAGAACTTTACTGACCCATCAGCCATCAGATCTATGAACGAACTATGTGCTCTGCCCATAGATATTTCAACTTACTAATCCGCTGGGCTATGTCGGTAACTTTAGTGCGTCTGCAGATCTCCTCATTCCTGATTCGATCTCGCATAGAGACTGCGAGCATGGCCCTGTCCATAGCGCGTCGGGCCTTGAGCTTATTCACAAGGCCAACAGTAAAAGACCACGGTTCAGTTCCATATGTCATCACTGGCAACACACTACTGTCGAAAACTCTCGGTTTGAGGCACTGAGGTATGTTGGATGAAAAGACCTTACGTAGTTTTCTGAACGCTGCCCAAAGGTATTTGCGAAGGTACGAACCTCAGCTTGGCTCGTAACCTGGTGGGAGGAATCAGACATGGCTGGGCATCCCAAAAGGGGTTCATTGAAATCCCCTGTTTTTATACGCTATATAACCGGACGGTTACCGATGGGGTCGTAAAGTTCTCGAGTAGTGACAACGTACCGGCAAGCGCAGTGTAGGACATCCACCTACGAGGTGGACATATGATCTCATTAGGACCGCAGGATCACGCTGGGTAGAAGTTGCTTCCGACCGGTCTTATTGGAGATCCGTGGGAGAGGCCTATGTCCAGCAGTGGTCATCATGTGGCTGATGGATGGTACCAGACGGTTGACTGCATGGTAGTGCGTGTGAAAACTGCAGTTTCTTATATTTTTCGGTGTTGCTATAGCCGGACCACACAACCGCATCCGCATAGCGCGTTCGCGGCGTTTATTCTGAGTAAAGGTCAGTAAACACCATGTATTTAGGTAGTTTAATACGGATTTTAGTCTCTCTAAATATCCAATCACACTCACACGCACTCGGCGGAATATAAATATCACTTCAATTGACAAACACGCTCCAATCTACCGCTGGTTTTCTATGATAAATGTGATATACCCATTTCCCTCGCTATATGCGGCACGAACGTTTCGCTAGCTGTATTCTACTCACTTTTGCGTCAGTGGTACTGTACTGTACTGTACCAGCCTTTTTAATAGTCCACTGCTGGATGTAGGCCTACCCACGAAGGGTGATTGGGCCATATCCACCACGCTGGCCCGGGTTGGTAGATTCACATACGCCATCGAATTTCTCCTAAGGACGTTTGCATGTTGCCTTACGATGCTTTCCTTCACCGAAAAGCCAATGATGTAAATTTCCGTACATAAATTCCAAAGAACTCATTGGTACGGGACCGGGGATTTGAACCCACGACCTTACGATTGTAAGGCGGATGTCACTACCTCTTGAACCTCCGACTACCACTGTGTACAGAACTCGAAAAGTTTGTACGAATTATGACATCCACGTACGTTTTTTTGATTGATCTAAAACAGCTAAGCTCATTTCGATAAAGTTTAAATGGGAAAACCTCGGGAGTATACACATTTGAAATAAAATTTTTTTTTTCAATAAATTCTCGATTGTTGAAAATATCAATGAACATACAATAAAAAATACACATAGAGTCATAGATGATCATAGGTAGTACCATCTCTTTTTTGAAATTCGTTAAAAACTTGAAAATTAGATTCAACAAAGAGTCTTGAATGCAGGCAACACAGTCTGTCTACACATGACCAGACATCGACAACATGAAACCAGTGTCGATTTCAGTGGTGATCTCTATAATTTTATCGAAAAAAAAGCATCGCGTTATATATCTACTTAACAATAGCTACTGTTACGAGATTGGTTCTTAAATAATCAGTTAAAATGCCGGTTATTCGTTCGGTGATGATAAAGTAAGCAACAAGAAAGTTATCGAAAACATTGAAAAAATATTAAAACAATAGAAAAAAACATTAAATAAAATACCAAACAAAAGACGACCCAATGGCATCGCAGCTTATATCATAGATCCTCGCGTGTTTAGATGTAAACAACGCAGTTTACGTCGTAGTTACTAAGTAACAGAACCAAAAAAAGTATAAAAATATTTATTTCCCTTAAAATATGTACAGATCCAGATTGACAACAGTCCCCGCTCTAGGGCTAGCCTGTATCGCAAGAAACTGAGGCCGATTACTTAAATATAGTAGAGAACTTGTACTATTAATTTAAACTACGTGATTACAAATTGCATAAACAACGAAAGGTAACACACAGCGAAAGATGTGTATACGTGTTTGTGTGTATCTGTGTGTGCGTATTTGTGTGTGTGTGTGTGCGTATGGGCAGTTTCAGGTATTGTAGTGAAAGTCATGTTTCTGTTAAATTTAAATTTTAAATCATTTATTTTAGCTAGTCAGTATTATGTAAATTATTTTAAGTATGAATGATAAACAAAGATTCAGTAGCATCGTAATCAAGTATGAGTAGCCATTTCTTTACCTTTTTCTCTTTAGCTTCATAAAATGAACTACCGCTTAGATTACAAAACTTAATTACGCGTTAATATGGTAACATGATAGTAACCGCTAAACATACAGACGTAGCGGTAGTGCGCGGCCGCCACCGGTGTGGTCAGTGGCCCCTCTACGCTGAGGCTTATGCTTGCTGATCTGTTTGAGCATAACGTATTACGCGTCATTTGTTGTTGGAGACGAGGCTTAAATTTCTCAAAAATCCTCCCAGCCGTGTACATTATTCAATTCCAATTTCTATACCATGAGTCTCCATCCAATCTCCATCAACAGTGTTGTGAAATGAGCCGAACGCCGCAGCCACTCTCGTGGCGGGAACAGCTTTCAAATCAATCCTGTTTTCATTACCTTAAAGACGTGATAAATCTTTATATGGCGGGTCTCGGAAACACGCTTGGAGTTACCGGATGGTTGACACGTCTGAGGCGTTTGCCTCTGCGTTATGTACATGTTTATTATGCATAATATAGACAACAAATTCGTCTTTAAAACCAAAGTTTAAGAAATATACCATGTATAGCGAATAAATAAGCAATCAACATTTTATCGAGACTCAATAAAAGTAAGTTAATATAGGTTGGGTGGCTAGCCTTGGTGTCAGAAATTTTTAAAAGCCGCCGCGAGGCCTCTGATATGACCGAATGGTTAAAACAACTGGGACCTACAATTTAACGTGTAATCCGAACCACGGTAGCACTCAGGTGTAAATGCTACCCGCGGTCACTCGTCCGAAGATTGACTGTGCTGAAAGTTGATTAACTTCGATGATCGCTATCGAACATCTAGAGACTCAATGAACTTTATGCTATAGAATTATTTAGTAAAAAAAATTTGGTCATTTCGAAGTTGATCCCTTTGTACAAGATAGTCGTAACGATGACACTTTTTAAGGCTGATAAAAAGTTGATGATGAAAAATGTTATAGCAATTAGTATTTATATTACACTATATCGATGAAAAGTAACAACGAATAATAAATCACTAAGAACTCTCGTAGCACATTCGTAGCACATGCTACGAAACGAACACATAAATCTCGAATTTTTGTATTCGTTTACCGTTCTGTTTTACAGAAAATTAACTTTGTAGAACATAAGCATTTCGCTATTTTATTTACTTTTTAATACCTCTCGGTTCTCGAGTTTAAGGATAAGCACATTAAAAAATTTATAATCATCATGTAGACAAATTAAAATTTTAAAAAACTTTGATTTCTGTACAACTTTATGTCATTATTACTTAAGAATGCAACTGCCCAGTCCCATTTTATGTATATAATCTATATTAAAAACCCAAAAACCGCAACGCATAATTACATATACTCGTATACAGGTCACAAACAAACCCACACAACCTTCTACATTTACAAATCAGCTCTAGTGTAATATCGAAACCACACTTAATTAAATTCGCCACCGATATTTCTACTGAATATTCCGAATTTGATAACAAACTCTCATAACCAATTTGTTTGTGTCAACCTCTTGGGAACTGCTTTCATCGCAAAATGGCTCCCACGTTTGCTTAATAAAGTACGAAGTTATTTTATGAAACTGGATAAACCTGATTAATAAGTTCATTTCAATGTTAGACAGACAACTATTTATTTACATGTTTTCTTTTTTATAATACGATGTTTATAGGTCCAATCAACTGATGCGATAGTGTAGTTACAATGCATAAATATAAAAATTAATCGTGGTGTTTAGTCTCGCTAAAACTCGAGAACAGCTGAACCTATTTAAGGCTAAATTTGGTCTTGAAATATTTGTGAGAGTCAAGAGAAGGTTTAAACGGTGAGAAAAATTGTAACTGTTGCGAGTAAAAACAAGAATTTAATTTTCTCATACAAAATGTTCCTGCTTGTAAAAGTTGTCATTGACAGTTAACAGGTGGTTAGAGCTTAGATTATAGAGAGGTTAGACGAAGTTCACCGGGTCAGCTAGTATACCATAAGAACATTGTTCCATTCAAACTGCTTTCCTTTTGTTTTTTTTTTTATTTAATAATGACAATACTACTGCTTTCCTTGTAGCGCGACGCATCCGACTTCATTGGACAACAAGCGCGCGCTTTTTAAATAAAGATCATATTTCGAATTGTAACTCGATCTTGTTTTGTTTTTAATGATGATTTAATGCCATGAAAATTCTGTACATTTTTATTTTGTTTAGTAATAAAATTAATTGTTGTACAAAGACTCTTCAATTGCTAGTTATGGCTCTGCTTCCTCATAATATTTTAATTTCGCCAAAAACTTTTTCATTAAAATATGCAACATTGTAAATAAGTAATTCAATTGAGTAAACAAAGAGAAAGCCTGTTCCGCATGTGAAACAACACCAAAATTTCGTTTGCATCTGTTGTCGGCCGGTAATTGTATTTTGAGCTAATTGGATATTTCCGGTCAAATTGGACGTCCGGTTAGTCATTACGAGGAACAATTTGATGTAGTGTATGACTATATGTGAATCATCATCATCATAATAGCAGAACTAGCCATGTTAGAGGCCTTCAGGCGACTAAAAAACTGACACTAGCCACTCAGCGACATACCTACGAATACCTATATATACCAACTTACTTACTTTAACAGAACGTAATTAGGACATAATTTAGATTCTTTTGAAAAAACTCCGCTGATCTGACGTCTCCCAATGTGCGCCTGTACTATTCTTTGTTACATTAACTTCAACGCCAACGGGTATAGAAAACATTGTGATTTTTTCCCTTCATAGAAATTCAATAACAATTGAGCATATTCAGCGATGACTCTTTACCTGATCGTTAAAGCAAAAGCCCGTCGGCTTTTTTGCCACTTCATGTCATCAAAAATATCAACTGAAGAAATTAATTTACCTCTGGATTTTCAATAGGAGCGGATAGAAGCAGCTTGCATCTATTGTGTTCCTGAAATCTTATTAATTCATGTTTTAGCTAGAATTAAAATTAATCTACATTACTAAATACAATACTGTCTAGGCATAGAGTTTGGTATTAAATACGTAAAGGCGTTACATTAAAGTAATCTAACTGCAATATTATCGCTATTTAGTAGCAATCTCATTACAACGTACGTCCCATTTCACGTATTTTTCAAATTTCAATCCACTGCACGTACAAAGCGTAAAATATTTCAGCCAAGCCTGATTTTCCTCCGACAATTTCATCACGAGAAACGTAAAAGCGGATTCTAATAAAATACATATTTGTTTCAGGTACACGAATGAGATGAACGAACGAAGACATCAGAAGAGCTATCCAATTTAGAACGAGTGAAGCAAATGTTAACGTTAATGCAAAATAATGAATCGAGATGAAGACTTAACAAAAATAGCATATAGCATGGACACAGAACAACATTTGTGCTCAAATAGGGAATGTGAGAATGTGTCTAAAATCACAGCGTTTCGATTAAGACCTCCCGATCCGAATTCGACATTTGATGAACGAGTGAACAGTTCATTCAGGACGATATTCGATTTTAATGATACGTTGATATATGGAACGCTCAATTCAAGTTGTTCCGTCGAGAACGGGACGTGTAGTGATGTGAATAGTTATAACTTTTGGGCGTTGTCGTTGCTAGTATTTCCTTTATTAACGTTATTTGGTAACGTGTTAGTGATTTTGAGTGTATCGAGAGAACGTAGCTTACAGACTGCTACAAATTATTTCATAGTGAGTTTAGCGGTAGCGGACTTGTTGGTAGCGGTGGTGGTGATGCCTTTTGGAGTTTATTATTTGGTGAGTTAGTATTTTTAAAATTCTATCGGTACGTAATAATGAAGGAAGAAGCAAATCGCTTAGTATGAGCAGGTGGTACAATGAATATGTAGGGATGGTATTTAAGCATCTAAAAGAAAAAATGCCAAGTCGATGTATTTAAGCGTCTTCTGGCTTGTACTGTTGTGAAAAGGACTTCCTTCATAATGCGGACCGCCAGAAATTGGAATGCCCTGCCTCCGTCATTGTTTCCTGACGATTGCAATTTGGATTTCTTCAAGTCAAGAGTTAAAAGGTATTTTCTAGGTCTACATATTCCATCTGCGGCTACAACTTCGCTTTCCATCAGGGAAGTTATGCATACCTATTATACTCGTACATAAGAAAACGTAATAATCATTTAACAATTTGATGCTATTATTGAATTGTGTTACTAATGAAGCATTTGCAAATAATATTGTTCTATTTGGTGAATTGCTATTCTCGAAATACTGTCGATAATAATTTGTAAACAAATAGATGTTATTTGCGGTACTTGTAGACCTAAGGAGGCTTTTGCAAATAATGCTCAAGAAATAACAAATAAATTATTGCCTTCTAATCCGCTGTGTCCTACTCACTTCTATTTATTTTAGCAATAGAATCAATAACAGATTAATGTTTTTTTTTAGGATTGCAGAACTAATTCATTTCTTTGTTCTATTATGTTAACGTTATAGGAGATTGCAGTATTTGTATCAAGACTTTATGGTACCAACGGTCTTATCAGTGGCTACTAAACTTCCCCATCATTTTATAGTCTACCGTCCGTTATAATCCATAAGTTTTTTTTTATGATAGATAAAACTCTTGCCTTGAGTACAAGCCAGAGATACCAACCAAAAATTTGTTAATGCTGTCAAGTTAACGAAAGGCGGCCGCCGGCCTCTCGCCGCTACACTACCGCTCGGTGTTGCGTCAGAGTAAACTACAATGACAGTCCCCCCTCGGTGACGTTGACAGCTGACAGTTGCCACTGCTGTTTACTCTCAACATTCAAACGCGCCGTCATATTCAAAACACCATCAACAATTCAATCAGTATTCTGTATGAAAACAAACACGTAACGTGCTCTAACATGCTCTTTGTTTTTTTAAGAAATTTGGCTTTATAATATTTATTTTTTAATTAACATAACTGAAACTCGGTTTATAATTAATTTTAATGTAATTTACATTTACCAAACATTTTTCCAAACAAAATTCACGGAATTAAAAAAAACTTACCGCGTTACGTTAAGTTTCATCGATAGAGAATCAGGCCCAGACGAGATTCTAACGACAAAATAAACAAAACTCCACTTGCAACTAGATTCCAAACAATCCTAAATCCGAATTCAAATTCGAAATAAATTTCCAAATTTGAACACAAATTGAATTCCATATCTCAATCAGAGGTCCGGCTTAATTCTACCGGACAGCTCTCCAGCGGCCGACCCAATCAGGCAACTTGTTAATTTCGCAAATATTTCCAGAAAATTTCCAAGTTGTGTAGGATAATTTCCAAAATTCTCAACAATGTTTGGCTGTTTGCCGCCGGCCGTCCCAGCGCTCCAAGTTTTACATACTTTGTTGGTTCTAATCCAAGAAGTGAGTTTCGTCACGTCATAACTATTAGAGCGTAAAGTCACTTCAAGGAACTTCATGTGGAGTGCAAAGTGTGCAAATTGTAGGTTTAGTTTCGGCAACAAACTCTAAAGTTATGTCTGTTCCTGAATAGCGCAGTGCAATACTAAGTAAATACTTGTTTTATTGAAATTCATGCAGCAAACTCAATTTATAGCGCATGCTATTAAAAGTTTTCTAACCCTACCTAACCTTTTGTTCTCACTTGGATCATCAGTTCATTTTAGCCGACGGCGAGGCATACTGAAGTTCTCTTTTTCTCACTCAATTTAAAGTGAAATTTAAAACAGATTTTTCATCGGTTAACTCAAAAAGTTGTTAGTCCTAGTCCTGTACTGATGGTCATGGCTTACTTACTGATGAATTGGGGCATATCGCTCTTGAATTAACTAGTACATTGACCATGATACTACTCTAACGATTGTTTTACCGTACACGTGATATTAGATGACAATTGCTCAATTCTAGCATACTTTATATTTACCGCTTATCTGGCTTCTACCTTCTACCTCTTCAAATCTACCTTTACAAATATCATATGGGCTCAACTGTCGTTATCAAAGACGTGTTTAGTAAATCTCCACGCGTGCCGGCTCACATTGTCATTCAATGTGAAACGTCTCCAAAGTTCTGTGCCTCTTGGGCTAGATGCTAATCACATTACTGTCAACTCTGGAAAGGGCTCCCAAATCTATTTATCTATTAAGGTGACGTCTTATAGTAAACAAACCGCTTCGTAAACACTTGGTTACCATAAAGGCGTCTGCTCACTATAGCATACCATATCATGACCGAGCCAGGGAAATGTCTGGCAAAAAAATAATAATTACTATTTTGTATCGGAAAATAATGCAGGTGTCCCGGTTGTGACCATCTTAGTATCATTGGTGGCGACTTTAAATTATTTATAATATTTAAAAAAAATATTTATTTCATGTCAATATACAATAATTCCTAATACATGTCAAAAAGAATTCAATACAATAAAAAAATATCGTCAAGTTGGTACTTGTCACGTACAAGAAAACATGTCAAAAAAGCCCCTCGCGCGTAGACCGTGACCCAAACGTTCCCAACACACTAGCGGCATGTCCTCGCTGTATGGCCAATGAAATTCATTGGACTACAAACCAGCCCGCTCGAGGATCCTGACCCTTTTCGTGCAAACGCTGTCCCAGGTCATAGGCAAATTTCTTAGCGTCGGAGTCCCACGGTCACGCCGCCATTTAAAAAAATATAATTATATAATTTGAGATCCACACAAACATATTTATGTTGTTACATTGTTTATAATTACCATTTATGCAATAATTTTGACACCAACATGGTCACAACCGAGTCAGTGGCCTCAAACGGGGCACCTGCTATATAAGACTATGCCCACTAGACCGTCCCGTCACCGACTACCGCTGCGTGCCATGCACGGAGCGTTTCGGCACCGGCAAGATATTCTCGACGACTATTAAATATTAACGTGTGTTACGTAGCTTACGTAGCAGTGGGCATAGTAGATCGTATCGTATTGTTTTCCGTGCCTGATACGTTCGTAACCGTAGCACGGTCATGATACTTTACGTTGTAGTAAATTAATAAGTATTTAGAGAAAAATCGAACCAAGATGATATACGCATCATTTGAAAGCTTGTTTATATGGGCTATATATTTAATTTAGATATTATCACCCCTCCAATTTTTTGAAATTGGAGGGGAAAAATAAATTGTATGAAAAACAATAATGTATTTTTTCGAGTTTAGCAATAATAAAGTGCTTCTATCGTTATTTTACTTGCATTCGTACCTGATTCTTTCACATTCATCTCTTAATTTTCTAAAATTAAAAATTATGACCCACCAGTGTGACCAGTTAGTAAGTACATTGTGACAAATAAACACTTAAAAACTGTGTCTAATTGGTAAAAATACTTCTATTTAACAATTTGGAGGTTACTTAATCAGGGTTGATAGAGATAAACTACCTATTGAGGCAAATATATTTATTTATCCTAATAGATTCAAAATTAATTTAAAAAAAAACGGAGGGCTCGTTTTTGGTTTTGACTTAAGTAATAGACTCAGAAAAATTTGAACTTTCTCGAAATGTAACAAGAGTTGTGGTTAGAATTTTAGATTATTATTATACCAGCCTCCATACAATTTATGGACATGTCCTTTGTTTAAAAAAACGTAAAAAAAATCTGTTGAGACGTGCAAGTCGCTTACAACTGATTTAACGAGAAATTTATTAATCATTATCATATTAGCTGTAGGACGTCCAGCCCGGACATAGACGGATAAAAAATTCCAATCCTATGATACCAGTAACAGTAAGCAGTTTTTAGTTTAACACAAAGTCTTTTGGAGATAAAAGTAATTGACTGCATCGGTGGCTCAGTGGTTAGTGACCCTAACTTCTGGATCAAAGAGGCGTGGGTTCGATCCCCACCCAGGGCAAATACTTATGTGATGAATATAAGTGTTTGCTCTGTGTCTGAGTGTTATTTAGTTACTATCTATAAAAGTATGTATTTAAAAATATGTATAATATGTAGTATATCAGTCTCTGGCAGCCATATCACAAGCTTTGCTTAGTTTGGGGTTAGGGGCCGTGTGTAAGATGTCCCAAAATATTTATTTATTTATTATTATTATTTAATAATGGACAATAAATTATGAAGAATAAATAATGAAGATGATGGTAACAAAATAACCTGAAAGCTAATGTTCAAATAATTAGGTGTTATTCTACTGTATTGTACTGTAGAAGTCTTTTAAACAGTCTACTGCAGGACGTAGACCTACCCGCGAAGGGGAAAGGTGTTATTCAATAAATAATATATAGCACAATAATTTCACAGTGCCTATGTCTTAAAATTTAATCATATAAATGCTTCGTCTGCTAATTTTTTAAACCCTAGTACATGTAGCAGCACGTAAATTTAGCGCTGAGCGAAGTGTGGAGGGGATGGCTGCGCATGGTTTTGTTAAGCGGTCACCATGCGCAGCCACCCCCTCCACACTACCCTCAGCGCTAAACTTACGTGCCGCTGGTATTGCGGCTGTCCGAATATAATTATTTTTGTCAAAAATGGCTTAACCGCCTCCATCGTGTACAAAATTAGAATATTTCGCTCGAATTGTTTACATAATTGTTGTTTTTTCTTAAAACGGCTCAACCGATTTCTGTAAAATTTAAGTGAGACCACAAGTGTTCGTTCGAAAGGGTGCTGCTCCCTTTCGAACGAACACTTGAATGTTTAAACAAACAAAGACGATTGTCTAAAGTGTCATTTTGCTATATAAGGTTTTGTAGGAAAATAACTGAACGACACAAGGCGATGTTAAAATGTAATAACATTGTCTAGGGCTCCAGGGCCTTTGTCTAAATAGCTCGGAGTACTTTGTCTAGTTTCGAGAATTGAGACAATGTGTTTGACAGTAGTGTAATTGCTACAACGTAATGCCGCAGAGATTCCTTCATGTGAGATTAGCCAGGCGGTGCGTGCCGCTCGGCAGCAGGAATGCGGTGGAGGCATCTGGCAGGCCGGCTTGAAATGTCGACCATTTACCCTGTTGCTACTGTGAGGATTTAGCTTTTAGAGGAGAGTTGTTTACGTGACGCTGTTAGTGTAATATTAGAGACTGCTTGAGTAGCTTACAGACTGCTACAAATTATTTCATAGTGAGTTTAGCGGTAGCGGACTTGTTGGTAGCGGTGGTGGTGATGCCTTTTGGAGTTTATTATTTGGTGAGTTAGTATTTTTAAAATTCTATCGGTACGTAATAATGAAGGAAGAAGCAAATCGCTTAGTATGAGCAGGTGGTACAATGAATATGTAGGGATGGTATTTAAGCATCTAAAAGAAAAAATGCCAAGTCGATGTATTTAAGCGTCTTCTGGCTTGTACTGTTGTGAAAAGGACTTCCTTCATAATGCGGACCGCCAGAAATTGGAATGCCCTGCCTCCGTCATTGTTTCCTGACGATTGCAATTTGGATTTCTTCAAGTCAAGAGTTAAAAGGTATTTTCTAGGTCTACATATTCCATCTGCGGCTACAACTTCGCTTTCCATCAGGGAAGTTATGCATACCTATTATACTCGTACATAAGAAAACGTAATAATCATTTAACAATTTGATGCTATTATTGAATTGTGTTACTAATGAAGCATTTGCAAATAATATTGTTCTATTTGGTGAATTGCTATTCTCGAAATACTGTCGATAATAATTTGTAAACAAATAGATGTTATTTGCGGTACTTGTAGACCTAAGGAGGCTTTTGCAAATAATGCTCAAGAAATAACAAATAAATTATTGCCTTCTAATCCGCTGTGTCCTACTCACTTCTATTTATTTTAGCAATAGAATCAATAACAGATTAATGTTTTTTTTTAGGATTGCAGAACTAATTCATTTCTTTGTTCTATTATGTTAACGTTATAGGAGATTGCAGTATTTGTATCAAGACTTTATGGTACCAACGGTCTTATCAGTGGCTACTAAACTTCCCCATCATTTTATAGTCTACCGTCCGTTATAATCCATAAGTTTTTTTTTATGATAGATAAAACTCTTGCCTTGAGTACAAGCCAGAGATACCAACCAAAAATTTGTTAATGCTGTCAAGTTAACGAAAGGCGGCCGCCGGCCTCTCGCCGCTACACTACCGCTCGGTGTTGCGTCAGAGTAAACTACAATGACAGTCCCCCCTCGGTGACGTTGACAGCTGACAGTTGCCACTGCTGTTTACTCTCAACATTCAAACGCGCCGTCATATTCAAAACACCATCAACAATTCAATCAGTATTCTGTATGAAAACAAACACGTAACGTGCTCTAACATGCTCTTTGTTTTTTTAAGAAATTTGGCTTTATAATATTTATTTTTTAATTAACATAACTGAAACTCGGTTTATAATTAATTTTAATGTAATTTACATTTACCAAACATTTTTCCAAACAAAATTCACGGAATTAAAAAAAACTTACCGCGTTACGTTAAGTTTCATCGATAGAGAATCAGGCCCAGACGAGATTCTAACGACAAAATAAACAAAACTCCACTTGCAACTAGATTCCAAACAATCCTAAATCCGAATTCAAATTCGAAATAAATTTCCAAATTTGAACACAAATTGAATTCCATATCTCAATCAGAGGTCCGGCTTAATTCTACCGGACAGCTCTCCAGCGGCCGACCCAATCAGGCAACTTGTTAATTTCGCAAATATTTCCAGAAAATTTCCAAGTTGTGTAGGATAATTTCCAAAATTCTCAACAATGTTTGGCTGTTTGCCGCCGGCCGTCCCAGCGCTCCAAGTTTTACATACTTTGTTGGTTCTAATCCAAGAAGTGAGTTTCGTCACGTCATAACTATTAGAGCGTAAAGTCACTTCAAGGAACTTCATGTGGAGTGCAAAGTGTGCAAATTGTAGGTTTAGTTTCGGCAACAAACTCTAAAGTTATGTCTGTTCCTGAATAGCGCAGTGCAATACTAAGTAAATACTTGTTTTATTGAAATTCATGCAGCAAACTCAATTTATAGCGCATGCTATTAAAAGTTTTCTAACCCTACCTAACCTTTTGTTCTCACTTGGATCATCAGTTCATTTTAGCCGACGGCGAGGCATACTGAAGTTCTCTTTTTCTCACTCAATTTAAAGTGAAATTTAAAACAGATTTTTCATCGGTTAACTCAAAAAGTTGTTAGTCCTAGTCCTGTACTGATGGTCATGGCTTACTTACTGATGAATTGGGGCATATCGCTCTTGAATTAACTAGTACATTGACCATGATACTACTCTAACGATTGTTTTACCGTACACGTGATATTAGATGACAATTGCTCAATTCTAGCATACTTTATATTTACCGCTTATCTGGCTTCTACCTTCTACCTCTTCAAATCTACCTTTACAAATATCATATGGGCTCAACTGTCGTTATCAAAGACGTGTTTAGTAAATCTCCACGCGTGCCGGCTCACATTGTCATTCAATGTGAAACGTCTCCAAAGTTCTGTGCCTCTTGGGCTAGATGCTAATCACATTACTGTCAACTCTGGAAAGGGCTCCCAAATCTATTTATCTATTAAGGTGACGTCTTATAGTAAACAAACCGCTTCGTAAACACTTGGTTACCATAAAGGCGTCTGCTCACTATAGCATACCATATCATGACCGAGCCAGGGAAATGTCTGGCAAAAAAATAATAATTACTATTTTGTATCGGAAAATAATGCAGGTGTCCCGGTTGTGACCATCTTAGTATCATTGGTGGCGACTTTAAATTATTTATAATATTTAAAAAAAATATTTATTTCATGTCAATATACAATAATTCCTAATACATGTCAAAAAGAATTCAATACAATAAAAAAATATCGTCAAGTTGGTACTTGTCACGTACAAGAAAACATGTCAAAAAAGCCCCTCGCGCGTAGACCGTGACCCAAACGTTCCCAACACACTAGCGGCATGTCCTCGCTGTATGGCCAATGAAATTCATTGGACTACAAACCAGCCCGCTCGAGGATCCTGACCCTTTTCGTGCAAACGCTGTCCCAGGTCATAGGCAAATTTCTTAGCGTCGGAGTCCCACGGTCACGCCGCCATTTAAAAAAATATAATTATATAATTTGAGATCCACACAAACATATTTATGTTGTTACATTGTTTATAATTACCATTTATGCAATAATTTTGACACCAACATGGTCACAACCGAGTCAGTGGCCTCAAACGGGGCACCTGCTATATAAGACTATGCCCACTAGACCGTCCCGTCACCGACTACCGCTGCGTGCCATGCACGGAGCGTTTCGGCACCGGCAAGATATTCTCGACGACTATTAAATATTAACGTGTGTTACGTAGCTTACGTAGCAGTGGGCATAGTAGATCGTATCGTATTGTTTTCCGTGCCTGATACGTTCGTAACCGTAGCACGGTCATGATACTTTACGTTGTAGTGGGCAGACGCCTGGAATTACAGTTTTGCATAAAATTCGCTTCATGGAAGGTAATCTTTGCATACTCTGACAAAATTATCCTTTATTCACTTAGACATACTCGTAATTCAAAAATAGTGTAACAAACACTTTTGAACGCTTTTGTAATTTAGATGGTTTTACATAATTATTATATACTACGGGACTAATCTCGCACTAAAATTACGAGATAAATAAATACCTCCTCATCCCGACGTGTTCACGGTCGATGCAACTCGGCCGAAACGTTCGTGTTCAAATCGCGAAAGGTTAAAAACAACATTAGATGGTTTTGGCTGTACTCTGAATAATAGACCTAACATCAGTTCTGTTTAACTAAATATTCATAAGCGTACATCACAACATGCTCTCGACCAATGTCGTTTATACTCGTAAATCTTATTAGTATTTAGATATTAAACAATTTCACCAAATACTATTGAAGTCGGTTGATTAATAACGCTACAAAAATTTCCTCTTTTGCGAGAAATTCCCCCACGGCCCAATAAAAAATCGCATACAAAATCTGTGTCTAACTAAATTTAATTATACCTACTAAAGATGACGTTCACAAGTGGTATATTATTTAGAGAAAAATCGAACCAAGATGATATACGCATCATTTGAAAGCTTGTTTATATGGGCTATATATTTAATTTAGATATTATCACCCCTCCAATTTTTTGAAATTGGAGGGGAAAAATAAATTGTATGAAAAACAATAATGTATTTTTTCGAGTTTAGCAATAATAAAGTGCTTCTATCGTTATTTTACTTGCATTCGTACCTGATTCTTTCACATTCATCTCTTAATTTTCTAAAATTAAAAATTATGACCCACCAGTGTGACCAGTTAGTAAGTACATTGTGACAAATAAACACTTAAAAACTGTGTCTAATTGGTAAAAATACTTCTATTTAACAATTTGGAGGTTACTTAATCAGGGCTGCTAGAGATAAACTACCTATTGAGGCAAATATATTTATTTATCCTAATAGATTCAAAATTAATTTAAAAAAAAAACGGAGGACTCATTTTTGGTTTTAACTTATGTAATAGACTCAGAAAAATATGAACTTTCTCGAAATGTAACAAGAGTTGTGGTTAGAATTTTAGATTATTATTATACCAGCCTCCATACATTTTATGGACATGTCCTTTGTTAAAAAAAAGGAAAAAATCTGTTGAGACGTGCAAGTCGCTTACAACTGATTTAACGAGAAATTTATTAATCATTATCATATTAGCTGTTGGACGTTCAGCCCGGACATAGACGGATAAAAAAATCCAGTAATTACAGTAAGCAGTTTTTAGAAATTTATTACAAAGTCTTTTGGAGATAAAAAGTAATTGACTGCATCGGTGGCTCAGTGGTTAGTGACCCTAACTTCTGGATCAAAGAGGCGTGGGTTCGATCCCTACCCAGGGCAAATATTTATGTGATGTTTGCTCTGTGTCTGGGTGTTATTTAGTTACTATCTATATAAGTATGTGTTTAAAAAATAAGTATATGTAGTATATCAGTCTCTGGCAGCCATATCACAAGCTTTGCTTAGTTTGGGGTCAAAGGCCGTGTGTAAGATGTCCCAAAATATTTATTATTATTTAATAATGGACAATAAATTATGAAGAATGAATAATAATGAAGATGATGGTAACAAAATAACCTGAAAGCTAATGTTCAAATAATTAGGTGTTATTCTACTGTATTGTACTGTAGAAGTCTTTTAAACAGTCTACTGCAGGACGTAGACCTACCCGCGAAGGGGAAAGGCGTTATTCAATAAATAATATATAGCCCAATATTCACAGTGCCTATGTCTTAAAATTTAATCATATTAATGT
The DNA here is from genome assembly GCA_949316475.1 of Hypomecis punctinalis. Classification (NCBI taxonomy): domain Eukaryota; kingdom Metazoa; phylum Arthropoda; class Insecta; order Lepidoptera; family Geometridae; genus Hypomecis; species Hypomecis punctinalis. The sequence continues at coordinate 2,006,749 of OX438811.1, forward strand.
TTCGTCTGCTATTTTTTTAAACCCTAGCACATGTAGCAGCACGTATATTTAGCGCTGAGCGAAGTGTGGAGGGGATGGCTGCGCATGGTTTTGTTAAGCGGTCACCATGCGCAGCCACCCCCTCCACACTACCCTCAGCGCTAAACTTACGTGCCGCTGGTATTGCGGCTGTCCGAATATAATTATTTTTGTCAAAAATGGCTTAACCGCCTCCATCGTGTACAAAATTAGAATATTTCGCTCGAATTGTTTACATAATTGTTGTTTTTTCTTAAAACGGCTCAACCGATTTCTGTAAAATTTAAGTGAGTCCACAAGTGTTCTGAAAGGGTGCTGCTCCTTTTCGAACGAACACTTGAATGTTTAAACAAACAAAGACGATTGTCTTAAGTGTCATTTGGCTATATAAGGTTTTGTAGGAAAATAACTGAACGACACAAGGCGATGTTAAAATGTAATAACATTGTCTAGGGCTCCAGGGCCTTTGTCTAAATAGCTCGGAGTACTTTGTCTAGTTTCGAGAATTGAGACAATGTGTTTGACAGTAGTGTAATTGCTACAACGTAATGCCGCAGAGATTCCTTCATGTGAGATTAGCCAGGCGGTGCGTGCCGCTCGGCAGCAGGAATGCGGTGGAGGCATCTGGCAGGCCGGCTTGAAATGTCGACCATTTACCCTGTTGCTACTGTGAGGATTTAGCTTTTAGAGGAGAGTTGTTTACGTGACGCTGTAAGTGTAATATTAGAAAAAAATAAATTATTATAAAAATAAATAAAATAAAAAAAAAAAATAAAATAAAATAAGCCTTTATTGCTAAGTTACTTATTGATTACATAAATATGTATTACAATTGCGGTATATTGGTTTCTTGTTCCTCAGCTTGTCCTTCGACATAGGCCTCCTCTAAAGATTTCCACATATCTCTATCCTTCGCAGTTCTCATCCAGTCAGGGCCAGCAGTTTTCTTTAGATCATCTTCCCAACGTTTTGGTTGTCGCCCTTTACTCCTTTTCCCTTTATTATAAAAATATAACTTTTTAAATACAAGCTTTTGAGATCCTGGATATAGCAGTAAAGTGCCAGCCAAGACAAGTCAAACAATCTTGTTTAGTAAAGTAGTTCCTATGGCCACCTCTAACTCCATCATCACATCAGCTCCAGGATACCATAATATTGCATTTTCACGCAATATACATATGCATGCAAAATTTCAGCTTAATCGAAAACCGAGAAGTTGGTCAAGTCTAACTTGCAAGATTTTACCCGAACTTACAACCTTACATACATACATTGCAAGTTTAAATAAAGATAAAAGCTTGTAAAAATAACGGGTTGTGGCGGCTGAAGTTAAAAACTTAAACATTAACTTTGTGCATTTTTGAATATTTTGGAATTAATTTCCCACGAATTGCTATATTGATCAGTTTAAAAGTACTATCATTTATGTGGTAAAACACAATATCACACACACACTCTCGCGTAAGCACCCTGAGCAGAAGCAGGCGTACACTATCGCCGCACGTTTTCACTTCAAAAATCGATGAAATTCATAATAATCCTTGCTAATATTACAAATGCGAAAGTGTAGATTTTTTGGTATTATTATTGTGGAGCGACAAAGATTATGGGGTCAAAGCCAGTGTTAGTGATCCATATTTAAATCACAGTTTCAGTTGTGACTCGAAAATTTTGTTTTCGCCTCCAAATGTTGATTATCCTCTACAAGTCACATTTTTCAACAAATCTTGACTAAATCTAGTGTAACTAAAGCACATGTCCACAAAATGTATGGAGGCTGGTATAATAATAATCGAAAATTCTAACCAAAACACTCGTTACATTTCGAGAAAGTTCATATTTTTCTGAGTCTAATTCAAAAGAGCCCTCGGATTTTTTTTTATTTAATTTTGATTTTATTAGAAAAAATAAATATATTTCGGTCAATAGTGTTAGCTGCGCTTATTAAAGAGGGTACCTACACATGTCGCAACACACTTCGGTATTGCGATGGTGAGGAGTAGATAGAATGAGGGTAGACAGAGACATGATTTGGGCGACGGGCTGGAGTGCCAGTCTGTGAGAGTGATCGGTGGTGTATGGGTGAGTGTGATACAACTTCGATAAGCCAGTAGTTTGGAGCAAGCCTTGTAAGTACTTTAAGTTTTATAGTGACTGCCGAGATATTGGATATCCGTATTATAATCCAATGGTGTATCATCTGAGTGTCCTACTAGAATCTTAGTGACGCTGTCGGAGCACTATGCCCTTCAGCTAACAATAGGTAGTTTATCTCTAGCAGCCCTGATTAAGTAACTTCCAAATTGTTAAATAAAAACATTTTTACCAATTAGACACACTCTTAAAGTGATTTTTTTTCACATTGTACCTACTAATTGGTCACACTGGTAGGTTATAATTTTTAATTTTAGAAAATTAAGAGATTAATGTGGAAGAATCAGCTACGAATGCAAGTAAAATAACTATAGAAGCACTTTATTATTGCTAAACTAGAAAAAATAATAAGCTGTATTGTTATTTTACATACAATTTTTTTTTCGCATTTAAATAAAATTGGAGGTGTGATAAAATCTAAATTAAATATTTTTGGAAAGCCCATATAACAAGCTTTCAAATGATGCATATATCATCTTGGTTCGATTTTTCTCTGAATAATATACCACTTGTGGACGTCATCTTTATTAAATAAATAGTATTTTGTGGTGGTGGACGTTTCTCCGTATGACGTCAGAGTCACCGGTGTGCGGTTTCCTAATCTTTATCTTTTCGTTACAATACATACGTTGGGTAGTTTGAGGATTATAAATTCAGTGATTTAGTGATTTTGACAAGTAGATATTTAGATAATTATAAAACTCTTTCGGCAAATAGTTGAAAGAAATCTTTATTGGTCGTTCCAATTTATCATCGGTTAAAACATATTTGTAGTTACTAGTATTCTGAGTATTACGAAGTTGAAGATTTATTCTGAGACTCACTCCATTATACAGCGGATTGTTCTGAGAATCGTCTAATTGGCAAAAGGGACATTTGTGCTAATCTCCATTTTATTTTTATTATTTTCTTAATACCTCAGATTTAGGTTACCTATTTGCTAGAAAATAGTGGGTTCCCGTTTTAAAAATGCTTAGTAAAGTTAAGTAGCATCAGGTATAGCGAACAAATGTTACTTTTCAAAAATATTTTCTCAAACGAACGTTCTTTCAACGAAACTGAAAATGCCAAACAGGCAAAGAAAATCTAAATTCAAACTAAGTGGTCGTCATTTTAAAGAAATCCTTTATTAATGAAAATACAGTTTTAAGTAATACAAAATCATTGAAATCATTTGAATGATGATTTTTTTGTTTGTGAATATCATTTGAAAAAATCTTCAAATTCTATAATATTTATTTTTATAACTTAAAAAAAATTGAAATTTAATTCTTAACTACCTTTTACCTGTATAAATACATCCTACCTATCTAATAAAAAAAGGCAAAAAATCGAAACAAATACTGTGTCCGTGTGGTAGGGTGCCAAGAACGCTGGCTGCATTCCCACGCTGAATGGCTAAAGAGATTCTCTGTGCGAGGAATGAACCAGCACTCTTGTCACCAGCAGCGTCAACAAGTTTTGGCGAAATTGTCTTAAATATTTTTTATAGGGATGGACCCCACGGACCAAAAGTTTCGACGCCAAGCGGTGAAAATACATATTCACTTGCGAGTGATGCGTATTTGCCCCGCTTAGCGTCTTCTGCGGCCTCCGCCGCGGCTCCGGCTCTTTGAGTTGTCCCACTGAAGCGAGAAGGGGCCAAGGTATCGACACATGTTGCGTCCCATACCAGCGCCCTTCCACGCTCCCAGGGGATCAATTTTAAGCCGTCAGGGCGCTTGCCATCATCCCGAGCTATGACAGCTGGCTCTAAAATAGCTGGGATGTTGATAGTGGCAAGCGCCCTTTTAATGATGTAATTTAAAGAGCCGTGGCGGGAAAACCTACCTGCGCTTTTTCTGGCAGCAAAGCAAATTAAATTATGTTCACAAAACTAAAAGAAAAAAAACATATAAGTAACAAAATGTTTTAGTGGCTACATACATCTGATTGGCATATCAACAAAGTCAGAGAAATCTCTTAGAATGACGTGTTTGACTTCTCCGTCGAGTAGATACTTAAATACATGAATTTTCTTCATCTTTTTCTACTTCTTCTTCTATCAGTTCTTTTCTTCGTTAAAAAAGAGGCGTCGTCCAATCTCAAAACAGGCAGAATAAAAACAGTTTATTAGGCTCGCCAGACCGTGTTCCAACGACTGAATTGCCTATGATGTATGTCTTGGTCTCTGATTCACATATTCATGTGAATCAGAGACCAAGACATACATTTAATGCCTGTGCCTTCATCGCAACTGTTCTTTCCATAGACATTAAATTCGGCTTCTAGAACAGCGATGCAAGCAGCAGAATATTCCACTTAAAGACGTGTGTACTTTTCTTCTGCTTGGCCTTAAAAAAATGAGTATGTTTAGATGACGATGAAAACCCTAATCTAAAAGCCCACTACCAACGGGCACAGTTCGCAAAATGCTGGCCCCATTACCACGTTGGATAGCAATACTGATCCTTTGGGCAAAATAGAGGCCAGCATTTTGGTCACGTGTTGCGTCGACCAGTCGTAATGAAAAATCTTTGTGCATGTTTTTTGCTCCCGAACTCCACGGTCCTAAAGTTTCGACCCCAAAAGTTTCAAATATGTAACTACTGTCAATGTTCGAATATTTGTTCCTTTTGAGGCCTTCTTCATATTCAGCCTTAAATGAATTCAATTTAATTCGCTAAACTAGCGGACCCGTCGAACTTCGTACCGCGAAGGTCAATGAATGTAGCTCAACTTAATATTAAATCGACGTATGCTACGTATACCAGTGTATCTACAAAAACCTAAATTTACAGGAGAGCCATTTAAAGATTTTGAAAACTTAAAATCATAACTTTTTTCTCGAATGGACTAAAGTAATGAAACTTCGTAAACTGTTTTATAATAGGGTTTTATTTATATAAAAGAAGAGATTATGCTCGAACACTTATCAGTTTTGGTGTTATCACACATACACACTAATTCTTGGTAATGTGTTAGTGGCAAAGTTGAGTATTTGGTAGTTACGTATTTATGCGATGTAATTATTGAGTGTTTTGTTGATGTAACTGCCTGGTAGAAGGTTTTACGCGAGCAATCTGTTTTAAAATACTGAGTAAGTGCCTTTTATGAAACTGTTGTGTATTTCAAAATTATTTTATCAACCTATCTTTTTAATGGGGTTTCGTTTGTATCTCTCGTTAAATTAGTTTGTAATCTATTATATAAAAGGCTTCCCTGAGTGACTGACTGACAGACAGCCTACAGCCCAAACTGCTAAAGATATAACGTTGAAACTTGGAATATAGGTACATTGTACTACGCAATGGAGCACTAAGGACGAAAATTTTGAACTTTCGACCTCTAAGGGGGTAAAACGGGCCCTTTTTGTTTGTATGTAACTTTTTATTCCCTGTTCCGATTGACTTGAAACTTCGTATTCTAACTTCTTTTCAAACAAAATAAAAGTTACGTTTTTTCCTGTTTTTCCGAATTTTGCTTATCTAAGGGGTCAAATAAGGTCCCAAAGTTGGTGAAAAAAGCATCTATTACATCCAACCAGCTGAACGGTTATGGTTGAAATCTGGTATGAAGAAAGCACACAGCAGGTTTCAATACAGGAACTAATAATATCCAGGAAAATCTGTAGGGTTCCTGAGGGATAGCCAATATTAATCAGTTTAGGCTACAGCCCAAACCGTCGATGATACAAACTTGAAATTTAGAATATACGTACATCGTACAACATCATGAAGCACAAAGGACGAAAATTTTGAAAAATCGGCCTCTTACGGGGTAAAACGGGCCCTTTTCGTTTGCATGTAACTTTTTATTTCCTGCACCGATTGACATGAAACATCGTAAAGATGCTTTTGATACTAAATAAAAAATATGGTTCTTCCTGTTATTCTGAATTTTCCATAAAAAAAACTTCCTTAGGGGTCAGATAAAGGAATACTAAAGTTGGTGAAAAAGCTTCGATTACAGCCAAGGAGCTGAAAAGTTACGAATGGAAACGGGTATGTAGAAAGCACACGACATGTTTTATTACTGGAATTATTATTATCCCGGAATATCTTCAGGTTTCTTAGGGATAGCCAAAATTAATCAGTTATAATATTATAATGTAAAGCTAAGTTAAAATGGTTAAATGAATTCTAACGAAATTTGGAACGAAGCTAGACAATAACATAAATTACCACTTAGGGTCTATCCCGGAAAAATTGAGTGGGTCCATCGGGATGTCGATTTCTTAAAAAACACTCAAAACTGTTTGAAAATCTCAATGAATTCAATTTTATGTTAAAATAGCCACCATTTTTACTAATAAATTACTAACTATTGACATTCTGGGAAAAGTCCCGTATTCCTTGTGCGCTAGCCCAATCGTAACCCTGAATAAGCGTAAAAAATAATCACAAAGTTTTTTTTAATAATATACTTAGTAAAATATCTAGAATAGAATTAAGATAATGATTTATCCTTATATGGGGCTAAATGGGTCCTTAATAGTTGATGATTTTTTTCTATTTTGTGAGCCAATAATCTTAAGCTTAGGGTACATACGGGTCAATATACGTACTTTACTTGTGTTGAACAGTTGATTTTATTTACGTGATTTCGGGGTTGGTACCATAGTAAAAGTTCATCAAATGATGTATAAGTATAATAGCATCCTTGAACTGACTGACTGTTTCTCGACAATAATAAAATATATTTTTTCATCTGCCTGGGGTCAGACAACGTCTGAAAGTCCTGCACGTGTCTCGATCACTTTTAACTGGGTGAACGGTTTTGGGCGAGATTGTCACAATCGGGACTCGGGATTTTCACTCTCGGGAAAAATGAGTTCAGAATAATCGAAATTAAATTTCTAATGACTGAATGAAACATGTCGAATACATATACCGTTCTTAATTAATAGTGCACTAGTGAACGTAGGCCTACCCGCGAAGGGTGATTAGATATCCATCACGCTGGGCGAGCGCGGGTTGCGGAATCTATACACGACATTGATTTTTCTCTACGGATGTACCTATACATGTTGCCTCAATGCTTTCCATCAATAAAAAGCCAATAGTGTGAATTTTCTAACATTGGCCCTCATACAATTATTATTAGTATTGAATTAATTACAAAAATTCAGCTTTAGATACAAGTACGAGTAAATTAAATACGCAAATACTAAGACAATGCTGTTTACGACCAGTGTGTGTGTTACCATTGATGACTGATGGCACAGAAACGTGGTCTCTCACTATGGGCCTTATTAGTATGCTCCAAGTAGCCCACCAACAAGCTATGGAGAGGGCTATGCACAGAGTCTCTCTGCGAGATCGAATCAGAAATGAGGAGATCTACTACCAAAGTTACCGACATAGCCCAACGGATTGGCAAGTTGAAATGGCAATGGGCAGGAAACATAGCGCGGAGGGCTGATGACCGATGGGGTCGAAAATTCTCGAAAGGAAATCACGTACCGGCAAGCGCAGCGTAGGACGCCTACCCACAAGGTGGACGGATTACCTCATTAGGACCGTAAGATCACGCTGGATGTAAGCCTCTTCCAACCGGTCTTATCGGAGATCCTTTGGGGAGGCCTATGTCCAGCAGTGAACTTCTTATGGCTGATGGATGGATGGAGACAATGCAGGCCAATCCGTGGGCTATTTTAGGCAAATACTTAGACAATTCAGGCTAAACCGTAGGCATTATACTTGCAAGTAATATGACAATAGGCCCAGTTATGAAGGCTCCATCTTCAATTTTATAGCAACGTCTCTATTGAACCTTAACCACGAGCTATTATTATTTTAAGTAAGTGCCAAGACAACGCAACAACGCAGGCCAGACCGTGGGCTGTTATCATTGCAAGTAATACAACAACGCAGACTAACAGCAGGCAATCATAATTTTAAGGAAGTATTAAGACAACGCGGGCCAGATCGCGAACTATTAGATATTATCAAAATAATACGGGTTGAATCGCGGGCTATTATTTTAAGCAAGTAAGTACTAAAACAACGCGGGCGGCAGGCTATTATAATTTTAACCAAGTATTAAGACAACATGGGTGAAACCGCGGACTATTAGATATTATTTATAAGCAAGTACCTATGTACTAAGACCAACGCGGGCGAAGCCGTGGGTTTTAAGCTAGTACAGTATATCTACTTACAAAGTAGTCATTTTTCAAAGAATACTAATAAATGAAAGGTACAGAATATTCAGATATATTAATAAAAATTATGGAATAATATTAGCTATCAGTCATATTTTAATAGAATAATCAACTATTTTATTATAAAAATGTAATACTTAATCAAGTAGCTACTTAAGTGACTTGAGGTACACTTTGGTATTAGACAACTTCTTAAAATTATTATAATATCAATAAGAAATATAAGTAATGGATACAAAACATTCAAAATTTAACGAAATAATCACAAACGGTAATAAAGGAACTCTGTACTGTACCAGCCTTTTTAATAGTCCACTGCAGGACGTAGGCCTACCCACGAAGGGTGATTGGGCCATATCCACCACGCTGGCCCAGTGCGGGTTAGTGGATTCACATACGCTATCGAATTTCTTCTACGGACGTATGCAGGTTGCCTCACGATGTTTTCCTTCACCGAAAAGCAAGTGGTGTGAAATTCCGTACATAAATTCCAAAGAACTCATTGGTACGGGACCGGGGATTTGAATCCACAACCTCACGATTGTAAGGCGGGTGTCACTACCTCTTGGCCACCACGGCCAAAGGAAAAAGGCAAAAGAAGGGCAAAGGAACTCTAGATCGATATTATTAACTATTTGGTATCAGAAATATTATTATTATAGACAAATCAAATACTTTGTACTAGAAAACAACTACATATTATAATGTCAAACATTGACACAAAATTAATAGTCTAAGCTAAAATAGTTATGTTCTGAAGTATACGAATTACTAAAACACATGCATAAATGGCTCATTTTCATCAACGTCACTTTCAATGATTTCGTCACTTTCCATCAAGGTGTATTACAAGTCATGATATATGGATGGCTTAACGTTGACACAAATTGTAGATGGGCTATTGTTGTTTGGTACTTCAACCTGTTTCAGAGGTGACCTGGCCTCAGTGAAAACTTTTTAGTTACCGGAGGAGTAGTTTCCTTTCGGCTTTTTTTTAAAGCTTTATAATAACTCACAGAATGTCTCAAATGCCAAAAAAGCCGATTCTCAGAATAAATTTTCAACTTCCTAATAGGTACTCAGAATACGAATATCTAAAAATATGTTTTAACCAAAAGATAACTTGTCTGTCAACGGTAACGGTGTCTTAATTGGTAACGGTCAGCAAAGTTTTTGTCTATGTGTCGAAAGGGACAATTCTCAGTATGACTAATTACCAATTTCACTAAACCTTAGAAAGCATAATCCTCAAATTATCTGATACTCGGAACTCTCTTATCTACTAGTATGTAACGAAATTAAAATTATCTCGAATGGAGACCGCTACCTTACCTGTGGCGTCGGCATCATACTCATAGACGTCTACCACCATAATTCGATTTAAAAAACGCAATCAATTTAAGTTTTGTTGCAAAATGTATTGGTTAATAATCATATTAACTGTAAAATATCCATTGCTGGACATAAGCCTCTGATATGGATAAAAGATAGGCTCTCAATAAGACCAGTAGCAGTAAGTAAGCCTCTAGAAATTTGCTAGAAAGGATTTAAGACTGGCTGTGGACATACATAATTATACACCTAACAATGGACAAATTATGGCTAATACGACGATGAAGAAACTTGTGACAAAATGATCAATTTTCGGAAAGTTTAATTCCTAGTTACCATAATACCCATTTGAGAGTTAAATAAATTATTCAACAAATAATGTCACAAAGCGTTTCATTGCTGAAGTACAGTCATCGAAATGTTTCTTCAGCTAAACTGCTTGGTAAATCAAATTTTGCTGAAATAAAACCTATTATTTTAAAACAATTTAATTTAAAATTAGTATGACAGCGTTATATCGAAGCTAGTTAACGATAATTACCATAACCAGTTTTTTGACAATGCGAGAATAATCTCTTTAGGTAAGCAGCTGTCACTATTGCCATCCCTGTCGTACAAACGCAAGCGGTGATTGGTCGAGATTACTCGAGATCGTTGGTTACTGCATAGCGGTGCAAAGCACAAGGGAGATAACGAGCGCTATTTATAAGCTTCAGAATTGTACAAATCTAGTCACTTTGCTCTTAAACGGCGTACAGTATAATCATATCAATTCTTTTTGATTTGAAATATGGAGCCAACCGCAAAAACTGAGAAGCCTGAAGACAGCCCCTTAGTATCTTCAAATGGTACAAGATCTCGTCTGCATGAATTGCAACTACGCCTAAATCGAGCGAAACAAGAATACGAAGGCATTCAAGAAGAATTCACCGATGCCTGCATCGCCATGCTGAAAGAACAAATCGACAACCATGTAAAGAAAATTTACGATGGAATCACAAACATTAAGCAAGAAAACGTTTGTGAATTACAGAAAACGAGAAGCAATGGAAATTGGCCCATGTGGTTGTCTTACGAAAGCCAGGCAAGACAGATTATGCTGACCCTAAATCCTACCGCCCTATAGGTCTGTTGTCCGTGATCGGGAAGATCGTTGAAAAGCTTTTGATCGGTCGACTTCAATGGCATCTTCTCCCCACACTGAGTTCGAGACAGTATGGTTTCATGCCGCAGCGAGGAACGGAGGACGCTCTCTATAATTTGGTAGAGCACATCAAAAAGGGAGTATCGGATAAGAACTTAGTACTCCTCATCTCCCTAGATATAGAGGGCGCCTTTGACAACGCGTGGTGGCCTGCTTTAAAATATCAACTAATAGAAAAAAAGAGCCCATTAAACCTGTACGAGATGGCATGCTCCTACCTCGGTGACCGAGAAATTGAAGTCAACTACGCTCGAGCAACGTACAGGAAGGGGACCACCAAAGGATGTGTTCAAGGGTCAATTGGTGGTCCAACTTTCTGGAATGTTATCTTGGATTCGTTGTTGCGTCTATTGGAAGCCGAGGGGGTACATTGTCAAGCCTTTGCCGACGACGTCGTTCTCGTGTTCACGGGCCAGTCAAGCACAAAATTGGAGCAAGAAGCAAACAAGGCATTAAACACAGTAGTAGAGTGGGGCAAATGTAACAAACTGAGATTCGCAGCCCACAAAACAAACGCGATGCTAATGACTAGGAAGCTGAAATACGATGCACCGAATCTGGTTATGTCTGGCGTCCGGCTTAATCTTGTGAATGAAATCAAACTGCTCGGCCTCTTGCTTGATCGAAGGCTCAACTTCAAGGCACACGTAACCGCTCAATGTAAAAAGGCAGCGGATATTTATAAACAACTTGCGCGCGCAGCGAAGGTGTCTTGGGGGCTCAATAGCGAGATCACGAGAACAATATACGTCGCTGTGGTGGAACCAATCATTTTGTACGCTTCAAGCATATGGGCTCAAGCAACAGATCTGGAAGAGGTCAAAACTCAACTTAACTCTTTACAAAGAGGCTTCGCCCAAAAAATATGCAAATCATATCGTACTGTTTCCCTCACGTCGGCTCTGGCTCTGTCCGGTTTACTCCCTTTGGACCTAAGAATACACGAAGCTGCAAGTCTGTACAAAGCTAAGAAAAATATTTCTGTGGATTATCTCGCACCAGACACGGAGCTTGAACGAAACCTGAACTTTCTGGACCAACCTCATCCGTCCACACAGACATCCTTAGATTTCGATCTCCTAGAAACCAACTCGAACCCGATAAGTGGTCCCCAGATTTATACAGATGGCAGTAAAATTAAAGGCCATGTTGGCGCTGCCTTTACCTGGTGGGAGAATGGCCAAGAGGTCAGGTATGCTACTTTTACACTGCACGCCGACTGCACAGTATTCCAATCAGAACTTTATGCACTATACCAAGCAACTCAAGCAGTGATGTCGAGTGTAGACCCCTCGGTTAGCATTCTGAGTGACTCGAGGTCTTCACTCGAATTATTGCGGAATCCCAAAACGAGTCATCCATTGGTTAAATGTATAAAGGAAAACATTGGAAGGATCAGTGCAGAGGGAAGATCTGTTCGTTTGTTCTGGCTGAAGGCACACGCGGGAACTGTCGGTAATGAAAGAGCGGATGAGCTCGCGAAATCGGCAGCTCTCACGGGCACGTCCTGGGATTACGAGGGGATCCCCTTGTCCTATGTCAAAAAGAAAATCCGTGAGGAGTCAGTCAGGAAGTGGCAAGACCGGTATGAGACTTCAAGCACTGGTAGAGTGACATATAAGTTCCTCCCGGATATCGCCAAAGCATACCGGATGTCACGTACCACAAAACTGACGCCTTTTCAGGTGCAAGCGCTGACGGGACACGGAGGAATAGCGGAGTATTTGTACAGATTTAAGCTTAAAGAAAGTCCAGGTTGTGAGTGTGACTCGGATATCTCAGAGTCAGTATGGCACATAATCATGGATTGCCCACGCTTCATTGCGGCTCGAAATGACCTTGAAATATGCATTGATAAAAAGCTATTAGCCTCAGATCTCCACAACATCTTAGAAGATCCAGAAAGCAGATCGCACTTTCTATCATTTGTAGATAGGTCGTTTCGAATAGCAGCCAAAAGAAACTCAACTCTTCATAGACCCTCCTCTTCTCTCGGTCTGATGGCGCCCTCCGCCTCTGCTTCTTCCTCCCGCACATGGCCTTCCTTCGCCTCACACATAGCTACACCGGTCACCACCAGTGCGCAGAACTTAAGACGCCCTCCGGAAACCACCATAAAAGACGTAGCAGTAGACTTCTTACTCGCTTCTGCGGACAGAGGAAAGCCAGGAATTCGCATCCGTGGGGTAGCCCTTTTCATGGATAACAATAAAGAGAGGTTTGGAATAAGCTTTTGCCTCACCCGGAACAAAAAACGTGTCCAGCTGTCGCCCGGACTGGCTTGTTTGCTCAATGGCAGTACTTCTAAAACCACTATGAAGCAGAAGACATACGACGCGATGCCAACACTGGAAGTTGCGGGCTGTCAATGTCGACTGGTGCGATCGAAGAATAAAACGATTGCACTGTTTGACTGGACGACTGAGACTCCTTATGCGCGGGCTGGTTTGCTGCTCAAAAAATTAGGTGAAAACGCAGACAGTAGTTGTCGTGTGATAAGCGTCGACGCCATGGTCATAGCACATTGGACGGGAGAAGTCGCGGATCGATTAAGTTGCCTGGAGGCCTCTAAACATCATGAGGTCATTATATACGAAGACAGGGGAGAAAACCTAAGTTTTTTGAAGTCTTCGTCAGAAAACCCTGCAACCGACAGCTGGGGACATCCCGTTCCATGTTCGTCCATTCAGAGCGGTTCTGAAAGGATGCAAGAAAGAACAGTGGCAGAAAGGGCCGCGAAACGGCAAAGTGACGGCAGACGCAGTGAGAGTGGAGGGCACGTTTCGGCTTTTTTGACAGCATTTAGCGCCGCAGCACAGAGCTTGTTCCCACAAACAACGAAAATAAAATGGCCCAGCACTCAGTCAAACACAGCAACAACACCACGAACAAGGCAAGTGGTTCAAACGAGAGCCGACATGGGACAAGTTAGTCCGCCCCTCTATATCCAAGCCTCGACAGCAACAGATCACGCCAGAAACGCCTTCATAGAATTCTTAGCTATAACGAGAGCGACTAGAGAAGTTAATCTCAGAAACTGCGAAAACATCATGCAGTCTTTCAGGCTAGGAAATGAGAGTCTTTTGATGGCGAGACTGGAAGAAGCAGAAGCAGCCATATACAATAACGACACTTCCCAGGTCATCAAGGGAACGATGAGAGGTCAATATATGGCTGCTTATAATGCAATAGAAGGCTTCGTGGCCCTGGATGATGATGAGACGAATCGGACTGGCAAACTGAGGTACATGACGCCACCAGAAGACCCTATTGTGGTTGCCGCCAAGTGTACCAAAATAATGCTGGACGACAGGATTATTGACATGGCAAAAGCCATTGAGGGCAGTTCTGGAGTCGAGGCACAGTGGGGCAATTGGACGGTACCCAAGATCCAGTGGGTCAATGGAGTGCCCGGTTGCGGTAAGACAACTTGGGTGGTACGACACTTCGATGTGGATAAGGACGTTATCATCACCACAACAACTGAAGCAGCCAAAGATCTAAGAGAGAAGCTGGCGCAGCGTATAGGTAATCTAGTAAGAACTAAAGTGCGCACCATGGCTTCGACTCTCGTAAATGGTTTCCGAAATTTCGAGAGCTGCTACCGCTTAATGGTGGATGAAGCTCTCATGAACCATTTTGGAGCCATAGTGATGGCTTTGAGGCTGTCTGGTGCCAGTGAACTTGTCCTCATCGGAGACGTCAATCAACTACCTTATATCGACAGAGAAAACCTCTTCGAGATGAGGTATAATCGCCCTAACCTGGTCGCCAACATTAGCCAGGAGTTGTTATGTACGCGCCGGAACCCCATGGATGTGGCGTTTGCACTGAGGGAGATATACGCGGGTATATATTCTTCGTCTATCCAAGTCAGATCTCTAGAGCAGAAAAAATACACGGGTGCACAAATACCCTACAACCTCTCTAACACCCTTTATTTGGTCCACACTCAAGAAGAAAAGGAGACCCTTATCAGCCAAGGGTATGGAGTGGGGTCGGGGTCGCGCATCCTTACCATCCATGAAGCTCAAGGTCTGACATACGACTCTGTCATCGCCATTAAAATCAAGGCCAAGATTAGATTGCACGAAAGCGTTTCGCACGCGGTCGTCGCAGTTTCACGCCATACCAGGTCCTTCACATACTTTGCCGACAACGAGGAAGACGCCATCAGCCGCTTCGTGCGGCGTGCGACGACTGCGTCACCTAAGGTCATCGTAGACTATAATATAAAGATGGCCATTAGAGAGCGAGACGCGGCGGTGGTGGAGGCCCTGAGTGGTATAAGTAGTCCTTTTTAAAAAAAAAAGTAAAAATTGTAATTTTAGAAATTTAATTAGGTTTAGATTTATTTTAGTGTAGAGTCCTCTAGTAAAGCCTTAGTTTTAGAAATATTGTTCAAATCAATTAAAAAGTAATGTATAATCTTAAAGAGCACAGGCCCCGGTGTCCGTGGAGTGTAACAATTCAATAAAAAAAAAAAAAAAAAAAAAAAAATAAAAAAAAAAAAAAAAAAAAAAAAAGAATTACAGAAAAAGACAGACAGAAAAGCCTCGGCTGAAGTGGCAACACAGACAGACGAGCCGAAAAAAGTATTTTGGTATCCCATCAACTGGGATTGGACATCGCCATCGATCACTTCTTCTGTAGACATAGAAGAAATTGATGAAGAAGAATACAGAGGAGACGAAGAAGAAGGAGAAAATTCTTCTTCATATCAACACGACGAAGTCCACGACATAATTTAATTGATTGTATTTTAAGTAATTATTAATTTAATGGTATTTTGTATAAAATATTTAGGTTTAGTTTTGTTTAGATTAGAATGGGTTTTTTGCTATTGTTACTTAAGTTGTACATAGTAAAAAAATACTTGCAGATATAGTTTTAAGATATTTTTAATATTTACTTACTTTAGTTTTTTGCGTAATGCTTGGTGTGTTTTTTTCTTAAAAAATGAAAATAAATGTATTTTTTTTAATTCTGAACAATTTCTTTAAATTTGAACTTCCTTGATACCTACGTTGTTTAATAAGATAAAATACGTTGAATTAAAGCACCTAGTCTTATTGAAGATCTTTAATGAGAAGAGGAGGGTGGTGTCCAATCAGGCGACAGAAAATAGGTATTGTCTTCTATATCTTTAGGAAATCTTATCTTGAGGAAAATTGAAAGAGAAGGTGACATAAAAATAACGCCGTTTGTCATAATGTTTTTGAGTCTTACTAGATTTTTTATTTCTTTGTCTACTACTGTCAGTGTATTTAGTTTAATGGATAGAGAGATAGTCTTGGTGGCTCATTTTTTAACCGACGAACCACCGGAGGAGGTATAAAATTCGCCGCGTATATATTTTTTTATGTATAAAGCATAAATATATTTATAGTAGTCCGATTTCAATAATTATTTTTTTATTAGAAAGAGTATTCTTCAAAATAATAAATGGGACCATTTAAATTTTAAATAATGTGAAAAATGCTACATCGATCCGTGCATAATATGTGCATTCTAGCGATGCTAGGCTTTGCACAGGTGTATTATACATATAAATATTTCTCTTAGATTACTCTATCTAATAAAACAAATTGCATCAAAATCCATTGCGTAGTTTTAAAGATATAAGCATACGTGGGGACAGACAGCGGAAAGCGACTTTGTTTTATACTATGTAATGATTCTGTTCACGGGTGAAATCGGTCATGCTATTTTTACAAAAAATAATTATTATTTTATTGTAAATACCACCTGTGTTCACCCATTAAAATCTGACCATCTATTGGTTTTTTTTTCAGTTATCGGTAAGAAACATTTAAATGACGCTTAGCTGAGAAGTTTATTGTTGTTGTAGTGTAGTATTTGTAAATAGACCTACATTTATCTCAATATTTTGCTACTCGAACTGGCTCCGAAGTTGCCGGAAGCCAGTCAAGATGTCTGATTAAGTCCCGGACAAGCATGTGAAATTCAGGGAGATGTCATGTGATCTTAGCTGCCGAGTACATGTCAGCCAAATTTCTGTTTTAATTCCCTTCAAGCTATTCGTTCCAAGTGCCTGGGTGATATTTAGTTACTATTTATCTGTCAGGCATATATATTTTTTAAATTTTTTATTTATTTGTCCTGAATTTAACATACATAGGTACAGTTAAAAGTACTGCCAAACAGCGAAGCGGATTGTAAGCGTATCACAAGCTTTGCTTAGTTTGGGGTCAGATACCGTGTATTTAAGTATTAAAGTTAGCCAGATGTATAAGTAAGTAACAATTTTGTTTTTTGACAACATAGATAGATTTTTTTACAGTATTATACCTAGAATCACATACGTATATTTCAAAAATGCATCAGACGTATAAGTGTGTATGTTGCAGATACACTGGTATACGTAAGAGCCGTCGAAATATGATATAGCTTAAACCAACTTAATACACAGACTTCGCCCGTGAAATCTCTTCAATTCACATTTATAACTTATTTCTGCGAGCTCGCGCAGACCATCTAAATATCCACACACTGCTAGCAGTGTAAAGGCAGCCTCAATCGGTTATAAATATAAAACAGTGGAAACATTTAATATGTATTTACGGTAATTCCCATGAATGGCGGCGGCGTCAGTGCGACACTTCCCTTAATATCACCGGCTTATCCCGGACTTTATCGGACATCTTTATTGGCTTCCGGTGAATTCGGAGCCACTTTGTGACGTAATATTGTAGGTTTATTTGAGACAACTCATCACACAGGTAGGTGTCATTGTAGTAATGATTTCACTACACTATAATACATGTGTTTTACCGGTCAAGGAAGTAAATCAAATATCAATATGATAGGATAGGTGAGAATTGGCAACTAAGTATTATCGTCATTCAGATGACACAAATAAATGTGTAGGTTTCGGCCGCTTTTTTATAAATATTTGGGGACAACATACACGGTCTCTGACCCCAAATTAAGCAAAGCTTGTGATACGCCTACAATCCGCTTCGCTGTTTGGCAGTACTTTTAACTGTACCTATGTATGTTAAATTCAGGACAAAAAATTAAAAAAATATATATTCCTGCCAGAAAAATAGTAACTAAATAACACCCAGGCACTTTGAACGAATAGCTTGAAGGGAATTAAAACAGATTTTTTGGCCGATATGTACTCGGCAGCTAAGATCACATGACATCTCCCTGAATGTCACGTGCTTATAGGGTAATGCAAGAGATATTAATTATTGAAATCGGACTATTATAAATATATTTATGCTTTATACATAAAAAAATATATACGCGGCGAATTTTATACCTCCTCCGGTGGTTCGTCGTTTAAAAAATGAGCCACCAAGACTATCTCTCTATCCATTAAACTAAATACACTGACAGTAGTAGACAAAGAAATAAAAAATCTAGTAAGACTCAAAAACATTATGACAAACGGCGTTATTTTTATGTCACCTTCTCTTTCAATTTTCCTCAAGATAAGATTTCCTAAAGATATAGAAGACAATACCTATTTTCTGTCGCCTGATTGGACACCACCCTCCTCTTCTCATTAAAGATCTTCAATAAGACTAGGTGCTTTAATTCAACGTATTTCATCTTATTAAACAACGTAGGTATCAAGGAAGTTCAAATTTAAAGAAATTGTTCAGAATTAAAAAAAATACATTTATTTTCATTTTTTAAGAAAAAAACACACCAAGCATTACGCAAAAAACTAAAGTAAGTAAATATTAAAAATATCTTAAAACTATATTTGCAAGTATTTTTTTACTATGTACAACTTAAGTAACAATAGCAAAAAACCCATTCTAATCTAAACAAAACTAAACCTAAATATTTTATACAAAATACCATTAAATTAATAATTACTTAAAATACAATCAATTAAATTATGTCGTGGACTTCGTCGTGTTGATATGAAGAAGAATTTTCTCCTTCTTCTTCGTCTCCTCTGTATTCTTCTTCATCAATTTCTTCTATGTCTACAGAAGAAGTGATCGATGGCGATGTCCAATCCCAGTTGATGGGATACCAAAATACTTTTTTCGGCTCGTCTGTCTGTGTTGCCACTTCAGCCGAGGCTTTTCTGTCTGTCTTTTTCTGTAATTCACAAACGTTTTCTTGCTTAATGTTTGTGATTCCATCGTAAATTTTCTTTACATGGTTGTCGATTTGTTCTTTCAGCATGGCGATGCAGGCATCGGTGAATTCTTCTTGAATGCCTTCGTATTCTTGTTTCGCTCGATTTAGGCGTAGTTGCAATTCATGCAGACGAGATCTTGTACCATTTGAAGATACTAAGGGGCTGTCTTCAGGCTTCTCAGTTTTTGCGGTTGGCTCCATATTTCAAATCAAAAAGAATTGATATGATTATACTGTACGCCGTTTGAGAGCAAAGTGACTAGATTTGTACAATTCTGGAGCTTTTAAATAGCGCTCGTTATCTCCCTTGTGCTTTGCACCGCTATGCAGTAACCAACGATCTCGAGTAATCTCGACCAATCACCGCTTGCGTTTGTACGACAGGGATGGCAATAGTGACAGCTGCTTACCTAAAGAGATTATTTTCGCAATGTTAAAAATCTGGTTATGGTAATTATCGTTAACTGGCTTCGATATAACGCTGTCATACTAATTTTAAATTAAATTGTTTTAAAATAATAAGTTTTATTTTAACAAAATTTGATTTACCAAGCAGTTTAGCTGACGAAACATTTCGATGACTGTACTTCAGCAAAGAAATGCTTTGTGACATTATTTGTTGAATAATTTATTTAACTTTCAAATGGGTATTATGGTAACTAGGAATTAAACTTTCCGGAAATTGATCATTTTGTCACGAATTTCTTCATCGTCGTATTAGCCATAATAAATAAATAAATATTTTGGAACATCTTACACACGGCCTCTGACCCCAAACTAAGCAAAACTTGTGATATGGCTGTAATATATATTTATAATTTATCCATTGTTAGGTGTATAATTATGTATGTCCACAGCCAGGCTAAAAGACTTTCTTGTAAATTTCTAGAGGCTTACTTACTGCTACTGGTCTTATTGAGAGCCTATCATTAATCCATTTCAGAGGCTTATACCCAGGTATACATATCCATATACCCAGGTAGACGTCTAGACGTATATATACCCAGGTAGACGTCTATGAGTATGATGCCGTCGTCACAAGTGAGGTGGCGGTCTCGATTCGAGATAATTATAATTTCGTTACATACTAGTAGATAAGAGAGTTCCGAGTATCAGATAATTTGAGGATTATGCTTTCTAAGGTTTAGTGAAATTGGTAATTATTCATACTGAGAATTGTCCCTTTCGGCAAATAGACAAAAACTTTGCTGACCGTTCCAAGTTACCTTTTGGTTAAAACATATTTTAAGATATTCGTATTCTGAGTACCTATTAGGAAGTTGAAAATTTATTTGAGAATCGGTCCATTAAAAAGCGGACTATTCTTAGAATCGGCTTTTTGGCAAATGAGACATCTTGTGAATTATTATTAAGCTTTTAGATATTTATAATACTGCTCTCACCTTTGGGATGGCTCTGCCAAATATCAACTGGAGGCTCTGGAGTTGATTGAGAGGCGAGCTAGGAGGATCTTGTATGTTAGTTTGTAAATTTATTTATTCCCATGTGTCTTCCAAATGGTTGGATCAGGATCTATGTATGCTGATTTCTTGCAGTCGGGTTTTTTTAACTAATTTGTTGACGTTTTACTTATTTCCTCAACAGAGCTAGAGAAATCTCTTTAAGTAACGTATTTGACTTCTTCACCGAGTAGATCAATACTAAAGTAAGTAAGTTCGTATAGGCCGGGTGGCTAGCCCTGGTGTCAGAGTTTTTAGGCCGCCTGAAGGCCTCTGACATGGCTAAACGGTTAAAACAACTGGGACCTACAATTTAACGTGTCATCCGAGCCACGGTAGCGCTCAGTTGGAAAATGCCACCCGCGGTCACCCATCCAAATACTGACCGTGCGGAACGTTGCTTAATTTCGGTGATCGCTGACAATCACCTAGTCAAACTACGCTACGAGCGCTACACGTATAGATCAATACTAACACGTATCGTCTTTATCATGTACTATATCTTCTTTTGTAACAGTTTTTCTTTAAATAATAGGCGATGTCCGATCTCAATTGAGCAGATTCCACATTTTTTTCGTACGCGTTTGTCTTGGCTTCAAGAAAATGTGTTCTTGTTGCTTGTGCATGTATAGCAACCTTTCTTTCCATCGACATTAGATTTGGCTTCTACAACAGCGAAGCTCGCAGCAGTATGTACTACTCCAAAACCTGTGTACTGTTCTCTTGCTTGGCCTTAAATGTAATCAAATAATCCGCTAAATATTTATACGTATTAAAAATTACCTAATCTGAAGAGATTTCACGGACGTCTGTTTTCATAACTCACACGGTTTCATAACTTTTCTACGCATGATCGCACAGAACACCTATCTACTCATTCTTAGCAGTAGAAAACCAACCTCAGCCGGTTATAAAACATTATTCTAATCTGAATGAATGGCAGTGGTGTGGGCGCGAAACTTCCTTGAATATCACCGGTTTAACCCGGACTTTATTGCGGACATCTTTATTGGCTTCCAATGAATCCGGTGCCACTTTGTAACGCAATAATGTTGTTTTATTTACAAACGACTCATTACAATATCATATATAGAAGTAATTGTAGTGACGGTTTCACTACACTATTTTTTTTTCATCATATATAACAGCATCATTTCAGTCTACATCAAGTTGATGCAAATATGGTAGGATGGGTGGTATTAACAACTAAGCGTTACCTATCATGATTCGAGGGCCACATTATCATGTACCGGCACCCAAGATCGCATGACAACTCCTTGAATATCACGTGATTGTCCCGGACTTATTCAGACGTCTCCTCAAGATAAAAATACCTACTTTCTGTCGCCTGGTTGGCCATAGATTTCTTATAAGACTACCTTTTAAAGTAACGGTGCTTTAATTCAACGTATGGTGACTATCAAATAAAGTTTTTATTTTTATTATCATTTAAAAAGCACTTTAATTATTATACCAAAAATTTACTACTCATCTTAGTAATAACAAAAAAAAACATAAATCTAGATAAACAAATATGTATTACTTATTTTTGTCCAAAACATAGGAAACAAAGAATTGAATATGAGGACTCTTTAAAAATACGATTAAAATAATATATAAACAATTGAATTAATTTTATTTTTTACAATCTTATCAACTAACAACTTTAAAGCTTGTATAGTCTGACAAGTTAGCTTTAAGTTTCTACTGACAGGTTTCATCGTAGACTTCATCGTTGAGTTGATAAGGAGAAGAATATTCCCCTTCTTCATCGTCTCCTGTGTATTTTTCTTCCTGTGTTTAGTCTGTTCCCGTAGAAAAAGAAATAGAAAACGATGTCCAACCCCAATTGAAAATTACAAATTTAATGGCTCGTCTGCGTTCCGAATTCAGATGAGCCTCTTCTGTCTTGTCTTTTCTCTAATTCACAAACATTGTTTTGCTATATGCTAGGGCTTTTATTGCAAATTTTCGTTACATGGACATCGATGCAGGCAGCGGTGTATTTTTCTTCAATACGTTCGTATTCTTATTTTGCTCGATCTAGGCGTAATTTTAATTTGTGTAGACAAAATCGGATACTATTCAAAGGTACTACGGGGCTGTTTTCAGAAATCTCTGTCTTCAATGTTGACGCCATATCTCAAAATCAAATCTTAAAAGTATCAAAAAATGAATGTATTTATTTTTCTATAAAACTAGGTGTAAATTTGTGTTCTATAACCTTTGAGAGCAAAGACGAAAGTGACTGGACGGGTCTGGATATATCGTGCGCTTAAATACCGCTCTTCAACTCCCTTATGCTCAGCACTGCTATGCAGTCACCAAAGGGCTTCGACCAATCATCGCTTGCGTAGGATGCACGACAGAGATGGCAATAGTGACAACTGCCCACCTGAAGAGATTATTTTCGCATTTTTTAAAAAAGGTTGCGGTGATTCTCGGTAGCTGGATTCGACATAAATCTGTCATACTATTTTTAAATTAAATTGTTCGAATGTTGTCATGTGTCCAATAGGTTTCATTACATCAGAACTTGGTTTACTAGAAATTAATAATTAATTTGATTAGCTTTATCAAATGTAAATAATTAAAATGAAGTGAATTTAAGAGGAGTTTTTAAATTAAAGAATTACAAATCACTTTTAAATTTGTATCTGATACGAAATTAATTTTAAAATGCAACGAGAACTCTTTTACCCCATGTACATTCAGACTATTGACGCGGCAATAAACTTGGGACATGGGGAATAAACAGGGAAATGCAAGAATGTAAACAGGCAATTCTCATTGCCATTGACGTTCCCATAGCTCAGCTATCCCACATTTAACGGTTTTTCTTGGGACATCAAAGCACGGCAAAGCGAGTGGCAACGTGTGTTTTCATGTAGCTTTCTCAAGAGCTTTTAATATCTTTAAAATAATGTTTAGATCGTTCTAATAAAATGAACGCTATCATCCACCATCTCCTCTGATGACAACGTTTCTTTTGAACTTTATTTCTATTTGAATCATCAAAAGGGTATTTAATCTATTATGTACAAAATTGATGTTAGCCTTCTCTTTTTAGAAAAATGTTTTTTATAATTAAATAGGTAATGTTCTTTAATTAGGTAATAAAAAATATTTATTTCTGCATTAAACTTATACAACAAAAGCATTATAATCTAACCTAAACACTTACAAAATACCATTACATCAATTATTATACGCTACTTAAACTATTAAATATTACATCACGGAAGAAACACATCGTCTTCAAGTTCTTCGTCAGAGAAAGAAAAGTTTTCTTCTTCATCGTCTGTTTCATATTTGTTTACATCTTCCTCAACCTCTGTTTCATCTACTTCTTTTTTTTGAGGGGAAGAATTAGAATCCGATTTCCAGTCCCAGTTGACAGGAAACAAAAATACTTTTTTGAGCTCGCCTGTTTGTGTTCCTATTTCAGCAAAGCATTGTTTTTCAGTTCTATTCTGTAATTCATAATCAATTTCTTTGCTTTGTCCTCGTAATTCTATCGGCGATATTCTTTTCACTCATTTCGAATTTGTCTTCTAGAACAGCGATGCAAGCAGCGGTATATTCCGTTTGAAGACGTTCGTACTCTTGTTTTGCTTGATCTAGAAGTAGTCGCATTTTATGCAGACGAGATCTGCTACCATTTGATGCACTAAATGGCTGTCTGTAGGCATTTCTGTAAACATCATCTGTGTCTCTGTTCCATGTAACAAAGTTTCGTTATGAAACTTAAAAAGGAATTAAAATGTTAATGTTGTCCATGCCGTTTGGGATCAAAAGAGCAAGTGACTGGGTCTTCCCAATTCTTGAGCTTATATACGCTCTTCAACTCCTTTGTGCTTAGCACTACAGCTATGCAGTCACGTTGGTTTCGACCAATCACCGCTAGCGTAGGATGCACGAAAGAGACGGCAATAGTGACAGCTACTTACCTGAAGTTATTATTCTCGCATTGTTAATATACAGGTTATGTTTATTCTCGTTAGCTAGCTTTGGCATAACTGTGTCATACTATTATTAAATTGTTTTGTTGTCATGTAGACAATAGGTTTCAATACATCAGAATTTGGTTAACCTAGCAGTTTAACAGACAAAACATTTAGATGATTGTACTTTAGAAAATAAACGTTTTTTGAAATTATTATGCTAATAATTTATTTAATTTTGGAATGGACATTGATTACTTTGTGACGATGATAATCATCATTATCGTATTAGCCATATATTTTCAATAGATTGTTAGTTGTAACTGTATGTATGTCCAGAAGCATTTCTAATAAATATTCTAGAAGCTACTGTTACCGTTTACTGTTAAGACGAGGCACCGGGCCGAGAAACACGAAAACGGCAAAAACGAGTACTTTTGAATGCGCGATGTGAGAGGATGAATGATATCGATTCAAATTTAAAAAATGTCATAGATAAGGGAAAATCTTAATAAATTGAATGAACCGGACAAAATTTTGAAAAGTAACCGGCTTTATTAAAAAAAAAAAAAAACAAATTGCTCACCAAAAAAATTTTAGTAATTCGAATGCTCAGAATTATCAGCGACAACACCCCATTATTTTTTACGAATAAAATAGCCAGATCCCTTTTCTTTATTATAAACCGAGAATTTTTTTTTTTTAAATTGTATATTATGAGTAATTAATTAAAAACTCAATCAAATCTCTTCGCGCCTACTCTAGTTTAGCTTTTACTCTACAGTGTTTGCTCAGAATATTTGATCCGGCACTATCTGGGCCGCCGCCGCCGTACCGGTGCGACGTTGCGACTCCGACGAGCGCATGATTCGCTCAGCGTCGGGCTGGCAACGCCGCAAAGTACGGACGGCGCGAGATGCGTGCTGTTTGTTTTTGGTTATTGTCTTCTAGGTACTCTGTGCGACGACAACCGAGTAATTTACTTCAGAATTATTTTCAAAATTATAAGTTAGACTTTAGTGTACTATATTATATTGTAGCTTTAGAACATTATTATAGTAGGTAGTAAGTTAGGTAGTATTTTTATTTGGTAGTGTGTAAATAGTAGTGAACAAGTGTGCATAGAAAATGGGGAGGAAAAATAAGCGGAAAGAATTGTTTTTACAAAAACGAAAAAGAAAACCTAAAAAAAATGACGGAATGTTTGGGTAAGTCGAATTACATATATAATAAACTTGCAATAAATAGTTGCACTCTAATGCCCTAATAATAAAGTCTATATTTGGCAAATACACATTCGTCTACAGATTATGGATTATCACATTCTTACTACCTAGGTACTTCAATTTTTCTGCATTTACCTATATTTACAATTTTTTTAGGTCAAAAAAACGGAAACTGCAACCTGACGATTGTCAATCCACATCCTCAACAGGGCCAGTAGATAGAGAGTGAGTCCATGCCAAGTACCTATCTATCATGTCAGCAATCAATTTAAAGTATCTAGTAATAATACTCCGTCTATTCTTTATTTTCAAGTGTGTACCTACTAAGATTTGTCTGTACAAACTAACCATACTGTAGGAAACAAATATCAGAACAAAAAGCTATGGAGTCGTCTCTTGATATTTTAGAAACCTATCTAAAATAATGATATTTATTAGGTGATGTTCTATCACCTAAATAATTGTGTTAGCTTTAACTTTTTAATAATTATATAATTACATCATTTTATTTTGTAGCCACCCAGAAATATCACCAATGACTTTATTGGTATATGTAACCAGGTATACACAAAAAAAAAAATGTAATCATAAAATAATGTACTTTAATCTTGACTTCTATTCTATTGAAGACTATTTTTTTTTGTTTAAATTACTAATTTATTAAGTTTAATGAATTTATTTTTATTAATTTATTGAAGTCAAGAGATATTGTAAGTAAGTTCACTAAATTAGTATGAACCGAATGAATACAAGGTGTGAGATGTGGTAAACGAAAGGTTTATAAAGCCAGTGGTCAATAGAGTGAACTCTATAGAACCAGGAAATAGATGAGAGACAATTAGCTCTTATCTGGTAGATCGTTACGATCTGCAGGACCACAGATTTAATTTAAAAAGGACATTTGAGAACTGAGCCAAATATTTATGTCACGAGAAGTAATGTTGTTATGATATTTATAGTGGTAGTGTATTAGAACAATCATCAAAGCACACTATTTGTTTGAATTCTTTGAACAATATGAATCAGAGTACAATACTATACCTTATTGAAAAGGTAGTTTCAATTACTGAAGCCTATGTAACTCACTGTATGCATAAATAAATAACATTTTGATATTTAAATTGTAGAGTTACTGAAACAGTATATTTAAGATGAATAATTGGTTTGATTGGGTTTTTCTGGGTTTTCCCCAATCCTGCGCAACAAATGTTGAACCAATTTGAATGTATCCCCAGACAAGGTAGGAAGGTGTGTTGTGTTATTTTAATTGTATAAAATTTCGTTATCAAAATAGGAATTGATTTTTAAATAGATTAATTTTTGAGGGGGCGTGTTGGAATATGATACAAAAACTAATCTATCTCACTCTAACATGTAATGTATGTGAGTGTTTCTCTTTCCTTCACGACGTTTACATTATAGTAAAATACCCCTTTGTTCTACAACTTTAATGCTTATTATGAATTCCTCACCACTGTTCTTATAGAGCTGTGCTAGACCGCACTCGCACCTATCCTACCAAATATCGGTAAATAAATGATTTATATTTTAAACCGATTAACTAAATATTTTATTTCTGGCATCCAAACCCTTTTCTAAGTGTGTGAAGCACGATAAAAATAAGTTCATTGATTATGATACCTGTACATAATCAACATTAATTTGTATACAGGGTTATTTCTAATCAATTAGCATCCTTTTAGAGGTTTATTCTGTATATGTACATCAAAACTAACAACTTTTGTTCTGCAACATTTCTCAAAACTAACAACTTTTGTTCTGCAACATTTCTCAAAATTAAAAAAAAAAAGCTGTTCCATACATTTTGTTGCGGGTCACGGGTAGACTCACTATTCTACGGAGTGTCTACCCTTGACCACGGTTGATGCAACTCGGACGAAACGTCGGGATGATGAGTTATTTATTTATCTCGTAATTTCAGAGCGCGATAAGTCCCGTAGTATATAATAATAATGTGTTCAAATCGCGAAAGTTTAAAAACAGCAGTTGAAATAACCCTGTATTGTATGAAAAAAAAAAACATTAAAAAGATCAAAATAATTTTTGCCTTTTTTTTAAATTGTTGATTAAGGACAAGGCGACTCCATGATTATCTATGCTCTAGGCAAATTGAGTTGACGCGTGCCGCCGCCGCGCCGTTAGCAGCGCCACGTACGCTAGCCCAGCGTTGCCGCCCGCCGCTCTGGCGTGATCCTGTCAAGTGAGACCGCGTAAAATTTTGTCCGAGTGAAGGGGCGCGGTACTCGATTTTGAAACTATAGTTTATCAATGCGTCACCTTAACTATTTGCTGCTACCGGTTTTATTGGGAACGAATCTTTTTTCTATATCAAATATTATGATGGTAATTAATTTGTTAGCGATTTGCACGTTTTAACTAGTCTTTTGTCTACATTTTATCGGTTGCTTACGTTTTGTAAATCGAATTATGGTGGTGGACGTCTATGGCATCATACATGTCAAAGTCACAGGTGTCGGTGGCGGTCTCCATTCGAGATTTTATGATTTCGTTACATATTCGTAGATAAGAAAATTCCGAGTATTCGGTAATTTGAGAATCATACTTTCTAGGGTTTAGTGATATTCCCACTAATATGTCATATTGAGGACAATTTTCAAACCTTTCGGCAAATAGATAAAGGAAAAATTTATTGAGCGTTCCAATTTATATTTTGGTTAAAATATATAGTTAAAATATTCTGAGTATGTATTAAAAGTTTAAAATGTATTCTGAGAATTGGCTTTTTGGCAAATGGGACGTTCTATGAATTATTATTAAGATTATAGATATTTTGTGGTAATCTTCCTTTACACTCGACTGCCAAAAAAAGGCTATTGTTTTTCGCGCTTATTTTATATGTTTGTAAGTATTTTTTATTCCCACGTTTGTTTTCAATGGTTGGATCTGGATCTATCAATTGATTTTTGCAGTCGGGTGTTTTTAACTGATTTTTTAACGTTGTACTTGTTTTCTCAACAGAGCCAGAGAAATTTCTTTAGATGACGTATTTGATTTCTTCGCCGGGTGGATAAATACTAAAACGTATCGTCCTTTTTGTTGTTGTTGTAACTTTTATTCTCAAAAAAAGTAAGCTATGTCTGATTGATATTTTAATATCACCTTATTTTTCAATTTTCCTCAATATAACCTCATTTTATTTTCTCATATAGGTTTCCACCAAAACTAGGTGAAAGTTGCTTTAATTCAGCATGTACTATTTTTGATTATTTTACTCAGGTTTTAGGAATGTCTAAATTGAAACAAAGTGGCCATAATTAGATAAAGTATTTATTAAAATTCAAATACAACATTAAGTATTACGCGAAATCCTAACTACGTGTATTAAAAATTAAAAATACTTAAAACTATTTTTACAAATCCTATTTTTTTTTCAAGCAACAAAGCAGCATAATTATTCTAACTTAAACTAAAACCCAAATATGTGCAAAAACTATTACAATAATAACTTACTAAACAATAAACAATTGATTTATTTTAACTTAACAATTTTAGAAACTAAAAACTTAAAACTTAAACAGACTAACAATAAGCTATTTATAAGTTTCAGCTAATAGTTTTCGTCATAGACTATGAAGTCGAGTTGATAAGGAGAAGAATATTCTCTTTCTTCACCGTCTCCTTCATATTCTTCTTCGTCTCCTGTGTATTTTTCTTCATCTGCTTCCTCTATTTCCGGAGAAGAAGAAATAGAAGATGATGTTGAAGACGATGTCCAATCCCAGTTAATGGGAAACAAAAATACTTTTTTTGGTCGGTCTGTTTGTGTTCCGACTTCAGCCACGCGTTTTCTGTCTTACCTTTTCTTTATTTCACAAACGTTTTCTTGTCTTATGCTTGAGCTTCTATTGAATATTTTCTTTACATGGACGTCAATGCAGGCAGCGGTGTATTCTTCTTGAATACGTTCGTATTCTTATTTTGCTCGGTCTAGACGTAATTTCAATTCGTGCAAATGAAATCCAGTGCCATTCAAAGGTCCTGCGGGACTGCTTTCGGAAATTTCTGTCTTCAATGCTGCCGCCATATCACAATTCAAACTTCAGAACAGGATGAAAAAAGGTCAATTTATATTCTATGCTATTTTAGAGCAAGGGAGCAAGTGATTAGATCTGTATAATTCTTGCACTTTTATAACGCTCTTCAACTTCCTAGTCCTTAACACTGCCATGCAGTCAACAAAGGTCTTGACCGTTCGTTACATATTCGTAGATAAGAAAATTCCGAGTATTCGATAATTTGAGAATCATACTTTCTAGGATTTAGTGATATTCCCACTAATATGTCATATTGAGGACAAATTTCAAACCTTTCGGCAAATAAATAAAGGAAAAATTTACTGACCATTCCAATTTACTTTCAGTTAAAATATATTTCTAGTATTCTGAGTATGTATTAAAAGTTTAAGATGTATTCTAAGAATTGGCTTTTTGGCAAATGGGACGTTCTGTGAATTATTATTAAGCTTTTAGATATTTAGTGGTAATCTTCCTTTACTCTTGACTGCCAAGAAAGGCTATTGTTTTTCGCGCTTATTTAATATGTTTGTATGTATTTTTTATTCCAACGTTTCTTTCCAATGGTTGGATCTGGATCTATCAATTGATTTTTTGCAATCGTGTATTTGTTAACGTTGTACTTGTTTTCTCAACAGAGCCAGAGAAATCTTCGCCGGGTGGATAAATACTAACACGTATCGTCCTTATTATTGTTGTTGTAACTTTTCGTCTCCAAAAAAGTAAGCTAAGTATGTCTGATTGATATTTTTATATCATTTTATTTTTCAATTTTCCGCAATACTATAAAACCTCATTTTATTCTCTCATATAGGTTTCCAACAAAGCTAAGTGAATGTTGCTTTAATTCAGCATGTACTATTTTTGATTATTTTACTCAGGTATTAAAAAAGTCTAAATTGAAACAAAGTGGCCATAATCAGATAAAGTATTTATTAAAATTCAAAAACAACATTAAGTATTACGCGAAATTCTAACTACGTGCATTAAAAATAAAAAAATACTTAAAACTATTTTTACAAATCCTATTTTATTCAAGCAACAAAGCAGTATAATTATTCTAACTTAAACTAAAACCCGAATATGTGCAAAAACTGTTATAATAATAACTAACTAAACCATAAACAATTGATTCATTTTAACTTAACAAGTTTAGAAACTAACAACTAACAATAAGCTAATTTATAGGTTCAGCTAATAGTTTTCGTCATAGACTTCATCGTCGAGTTGATAAGGAGAAGAATATTCTCTTTCTTCACCGTCTCCTTCATATTCTTCTTCGTCTCCTGTGTATTTTTCTTCATCTGCTTCCTCTATTTCCGGAGAAGAAGAAATAGAAGATGATGTTGAAGACGATGTCCAATCCCAGTTAATGGGAAACAAAAATACTTTTTTTGGTCGGTCTGTTTGTGTTCCGACTTCTGCTGAGCGTTTTCTGTCTTGCCTTTTCTTTATTTCACAAACGTTTTCTTGTCTTATGCTTGAGCTTCTATTGAATATTTTCTTTACATGGACGTCAATGCAGGCAGCGGTGTATTCTTCCTGAATACGTTCGTATTCTTCTTTTGCTCGGTCTAGACGTAATTTCAATTCGTGCAGATGAAATCCAGTACCATTCAAAGGTACTACGGGGCTGCTTTCGGAAATTTCTGTCTTCAATGCTGCCGGCATATCACAATTCCAACTTTAGAACAGGATGAAAAGAGGTCAATTTATATTGTATGCTGTTTTAGAGCTAGGGAGCAAGTGATTAGATCAGTATAATTCTTGCACTTTTATAACGCTCTTCAACTTCCTAGTCCTTAACACTGCCATGCAGTCAACAAAGGTCTTGACCAATCACCGCTAGCGTAGAGGATGCACGACAGAGACGGCAATAGTGACAGCTACTTACCTGAAGTTATTATTCTCGCATTGTTAAAAAACAGGTTATGTTAATTCTCGTTAGCTAGCTTTGGCATAACTGTGTCATAGTATTATTAAATCGTTCTGTTGTCATGTAGACAATAGGTTTCAATACATCAGAATTTGGTTTACCTAGCAGTTTAACAGACAAAACATTTTTATGATTGTACTTTAGAAAATAAACGCTTTGTGAAATTATTATGCTGATACTTTATTTAATTCTCAAATGGAAATTGATTACTTTGTGACGATTATCATCATTATCGTATTAGTCATATATTTTCAGTAGATTGTTAGGTGTAACTGTATGTATGTCCAAAAGCATTTCTAATAAATATTCTAGAAGCTACTGTTACCGTTTACTGTTAACTCGGTTTCTAGAACGAAAATGCAAGCTGTGGAGTATTCTACATCAACACGTACGTACGTAGAGTACGAATTCTCCTATTTCTTGAACTAGGTATAGTTGCAATTCATTTATTTATTTTTTTATTTATTCACATAAGAAACACCAACAGTATATACATTAAATATTAACTAGAATTAACACTTTCATAACAAACAATATAGTTCTGATATATATACCCCTTATAGGTGTTTACAGCATTCTTTAAGTATAGGTAAAACAACGATGAAAAGTATTGTTACTGTGATACAAATTTGAAAGTAACAAAAAAAGGAATTGTTGTAAGTTTGATAATTAAACAGTTAAACAATATTATATTGTTTACAATTATTGAAAATGGGAAATGACACAATATTATCCATTGTGTTTACTTAAATAATTATACAATTTGTTCTTAAACACATTTAAAGAATCGTGAAAAATGTCAAAATCATTCACGGAACCATTAAAGTCATTGTAGGTACGACACATTCTTGGTAGTGGAGAGTTATAAGCTAAGTTTGTTTTAGCATGAGCAATATGAAGAATTTTAGTAATTCTACGATGTGGGTAATGGCCAGGTGTATTAAGGGAGATGTCTTTTAAGATTGTGGGTGAGTCTGTTACATTATGAATCAGTTTATATAGAAATGCAAGGTCTCTGATTTTTCTTCTGTCGCGCAAATTATTTATTTTGAAGAAGGACAATCGGTTGGAGTATGGACTTCTATGTGATATCCCTGGACACGAAAAAGCCAAAGACCTAGTGAAAGCTCTCTGGATACCCTCGATTCGCTGCGAGTGTACCGCGTAGAAGGGGTTCCACACAACGCTCGAGAACTCCAGACAGCTGCGAACCATTGAGTAATACAGCAAGATTTTGGTACGACATGATTTGAATTTTTTTGTATTTCGCCGTACAAAGCCCAACTGTTGTGCTGCCTTTTTGACTATCGAATCAATATGAGCTCTGAATGATAATTGGCTATCCATCAGTACTCCCAGATCTCGTATTTCCTTCACCTCCTGCAACAACTCATCATTAAGTGCATAGGTCGACTTTGTAGGGTTTTTCTTGCGGGTATATTTTATATAGAAACATTTTTTAACATTAAGATGCATTTGGTTTTTGTCACACCATTCGCTAATATTATTAATGTCATTTTGTACGAGATTAACATCGGTGTGACTGTTTATTGACTTATAAATTTTTAGGTCATCCGCAAATAATTTGTATTGGCAGTGCTTTATACAAGTAGTAATATCATTTATGAAGATAGAAAATAGAATAGGACCAAGGTGGGAACCCTGGGGAACACCAGAGTCCGCAGTATACCTCTCCGATTCGAACCCATTGACAAAAACTACTAGTTCTCTTTTTGTAAGGTATGACCAAAACCATTTTAAAAAAGACCCATAAAAACCTATGCGTTCTAACTTCTTTAGTAGTAGTATGTGGCTAACTTTGTCGAATGCGCTGCTAAAATCAGTATACACTGCGTCTATTTGACCACCTCTGTCCACTTCCTGAGTTAGTTCTGAAATAAATCCAACTAGATTAGTTTCTACAGAGCGACCTTTCATAAAACCGTGCTGATGTTGTGACAGGAGGCGAGAAGAATATTGAGTTACTATGGGACACACTAGCGCTTCGAATAATTTGGAAAAACATGACAAAATTGAAATAGGTCTGTAGTTCTGCACGTTATTTATGTTGCCTTTCTTGTGAACGGGGACAATTTTCGCCTTTTTCCATTCATTAGGAAATTCTCCCAAGGACAAGGAGCGATTAAATATGAGTAAAAGAGGAAGCGCGAGTGCAGGACCACAACGCTTGACTAATAGAGGTGGGATTCCATCTGGACCTGGTCCCTTATGAGTGTCAAGTTGCTTGATTTGTTTTAAGACTTCACGTTCCGTAATGCTAACTTTGCCTATGCAATTGTGTGATATATTACAATTTGGTGTACTATCATCAAGTGCCTCAGTTGCGTTGGAAGTGAATGCATTAGAAAAATTTTTTGCTAGCAAATTAGCTATATCTTTCCCTGTACTAGCTACGCTATCACCCAAGTGCATTTCTGCGGGAAGTGATGACCTAGTCTTCCGCTTGTCCTTAACATAGCGCCAAAATTCTCTCGGATTTCTTGCAATGCTTTTTTCTGTTTTTTGTATATAATTTTTGTACAAGATGTCAAACCGCTTATGACCTCGTTCCCTTAAATATTAAATTCAATTAAATCACGAGGGTTTTTATATTTACGATATCTAATTCTTATCTTTTCTTTTTCAGCAAGCAACTTTATCAACGATTTATTGAACCAAGGGGGAAACAACTTTCTATTAAACTTATGCTTGGGAACGAAATCGTCAATACATTTTTTAATTATAGTGTAAAAAGTAGAGGTCATTTCATTGACTGTAGTACAGTCATCGAAAAGTGCACACCAATCTATATCTCTTAGGTATTCCGAAATACAACTAAAATCTGCTTTATAGAAATTGAATTCTGTGGCCGACTTAGGGCGTAAGAATTCCATTTCTTTGTCCGGAATAGTAAGTAGGATCGGGGGATGTTTGACATCAAGTTTGCTTAAATAGTCAGGGGGCGCTGCTAGAGAAATGTCAGGAATTGTACTTATAGCAAGATCCAATGTTCTGTCATCCTCGTTGCAGATGTTATTAAACTGATACATGTTGGATAGAGAAATGAAGTCAACTAGAGCATTGCCTAACAAGTTACCATAGTTCGACGGAGTAGTAAAGTTGCTGCACTTAGACCATTTTATAAACGGTAGGTTAAAATCTCCAAGTATCACAACCTCATCTACCTGACTAATAAAATTATTTGCATTATCAAGAAAAACATTTAACGTGTCCAGTTTTACAGGAGGAGGTATGTAGACAGCACAGATAGCCACCTTTTTTACTGTTTTGCCCGTTCGCATTTCTACCAATACCCAAATATCTTCACAACTAGATTCCCAGGCTTGTATGCGAGTAGAAGCATAATTTCGAGAGACAGCTATCAACACGCCCCCTCCATCTTTCTTTACATTAGGACCAGAATTAGAACACATACGATCGCGCCGATACACTTCATAACGGGAGTCTATAATTTCGCTACTGTAAATGCTTGAATTTAACCAAGTTTCTGTAAATGCCAAAATGTCGTAAGAATTTAATAGTACATTTTTTAAAATGTCATTTGTTTTCGTTCTCATGCCGCGAACATTTTGATAATATATAGAAGCCATTTTTATATATCTAAAACACAAATAACAAAGCTTACAAAAAAACAGTCCCAACTTATTTCTTGAACAAAAAGAAATTACTGTCCAATGAGCGTATTTGAATCGCAGCGCTAGTTTCATCTTTTCTTACGTAGATCCGGCCGTCGCGAACCCAGACAAACTTGTAATCTAACTCCTTCTTCTTTTTTCTAGCGGCAGCATGGATTGCCTTGTTGGTGGGACTTAAATGCTCTGAGACGAAAACGGGAACACTGTCACCACCAATTCCTAGATGATCCGAGCTTAACTTGTCGCGAGAGTTGTTCTTGTTGAACGCGTGAACTGCTGCGAGCACGTTATCGCGCATAAGTCGGGACCGAAGTTTAAGGATTATTGTACGCGGTCTAGTGTTTTCCTTATTTAACTTGGCCACTCTCGAAACATGGACGATGTCATTCTCAGAAATGGAGCACTCAATCTTCTTCGCAAGTTTGTCAATAATTTTGAGAACATTCTCGGAGCGGCTTTCAGGTATCCCATTTATCTCGACGTTGCACTCGCGCTGGTGCTGCTCCATTTGATTCAGTCGACCGGTGACACCCTTTTCCAGCTCAATGAGTTTAGTAGTAAGTTCTTCATTACTTTTCTTAAGTTGGTCTATGATAGCGGTTTTTTCTTCCAGAGTTTTTTTTAAATCTTCGTAACATGCGTTAAAAAACAACAGCGACTGCTCGAATGAAGAAACCTTTCCGCCAACATTCTGCATTTCTTTCGTTAGGCCTCTCATTGCCAGGGATATCTCTTCACGTATGATGGTACGGATATCTTTATCGCTTTTACAACTGTTCGAGTCGGGATTCTCGCAAGGAGCGTCGCCAGAAGACGCACGGCGAATTTTAGACTTAGAGGCGTTGCGCTTAGTAACATTCTCCGAACCGCTCGGTGGGGCCGCGGATCTGACGGGCGTGTTGGTGTTATCCGTTTTTGGTCGTTTGCTCGAACAACCACAGCAGTTCCAATTTGTCTTCTTTTCCGGGGAAAATGCGTTAAAACGCTTCACAGTAATGTTGCAACATTCCAGATCAAACTTCATATCGCAACTTGAGCAAACCATAAACTCTTTTGATTTGATCTTATTTTGACAACCTCCGCAAATCGACGACATCTTGCCTCTTTATATATCTACGGCGTAGCGATATGCTCCAGAATACGCAGCAGTAGTTGTAGCTCGCCACAGAATACGTATTAGTAGTTGTAGACTAGGCCGCCCGGCACTAGAAGCTGCGACCAGTCCCAGAATACGTAATAGTAGTTGAGCTCACCACAGCATACGTATCAGTAATCGCACGATTTGCGTTTTGTGCGAAGACAGTGTGACACGGATCCCGATGCCTTCCAACTAATAACTGTGTCGACACAGTGCACATTCACGGCGGCAAAACACCCTCATTTGCACAAATATTATGGGGAATTATTCTTACAAAAATCGTTTTCACGATAAACAAATATCATCAATTTGTCACTTGTAATGTCCTTGTAATATTTCACTACTCTTGAAATGTCAATTTACACTATAAACAGCAATTTAGAATTATTTTCGTTGCATAGAAATAATAACGTCTACCTCGCGTCGGCGTCCACACACAACCTGTGCAAATTCATGCAGAAGAGATCTGATACCATTCAAAGGTAATAAGGGACTGTTTGCAGCCATCATATTGTAGATATATCTATGACTACACTTTATGACATGTACGTGAATTCAACTTTTGCTAAGTATTTTATTATGATAGCCGTAAGTCATCCACTACTAGCCATATGTCTCCAATATAGGTCTCTAATAAAATCAAGAGCAAAGGTTTTGAACCCAGGTTATCTATTGCATTGTGTACAAAAATAACGTTAACCCTTTTCCTTTTGAAATCTTTTTTAAAAATAGGTAAGTAGCAAAAAATGAAGTGATTATAATTAAACAAATCATTTACATTTTTTAATAGTATTTATTTATGTATTAAGCTTACAAAATAACAATAACATTACATTTTAATCTAAATAATACAATACTAACAATTATAAACTACCTATACTATTAAATTACGTCACGGAAGAAATACTTCGTCGTCAAGTTCATCGTCATAGAAAGAAAAATCTTCTTCTTCTTCGCTGTCATTTTCATATTCGTCTCTGGGGCCTTCTTTTTCAACTTCTCCTTGTTTGTTAGAGAAAGAATTAGAAGACGATGACCAGTCCCAGTTAAAGGGAAACAAAAATACTTTTTTTGGCTCTTCTGTTTGTGTTCCCACTTCAGACAAGCCTTTTCTGTCGGTCATTTTCTTTAATTCACAAGAATATTGTTGATTTGGGCTTCTATCGCACATGTTCTTTTCATTCATGTCGAACTCGTCTTTTAGAACAGCGATGCAGGCAGTGGTATATTCCACTTGAAGACGTTCGTACTCTTCTTTTGCACGATCTAGACGTAGTTTTAATCCCCGCAGATGATATCTGGTACCAATCGAAGATACTAAGGGGCTATCTTCAAGAATCTCTGTCTTAAATGTATATTCCATGTTATAAAGTTTTGTCGTAAAACTTGCAAAGAAATCAAAGAGTGAATGTTGTGTATGCCGTTTGAGAGCAACGAAACAAGTGACTGGGTCTGGTTTTTTTTTTTTTTTTTTTTTTTTTTTTTTTTTTTTTTTTTTTTTTTTTTTTTTTTTTTTGTGAATGACTTATAGCTGTTGGCCTCTGAGGCCTCTACAGCTTACCGGACATGGGCGAGCGCGGATGGCGGCTGAACCCTAAGATTAGGTTATAGGGTGACTAGCGCAAGGGCACCTGAGAAGGTACGGACCTCGGCTTGGGCCGTCACCCGGCGGGGGAGATCAGACTTGCCCGGGCACCCCAGAAGGGGTGTGCCCTGTGGCCCTAATAGGTTGAGCTGATTGACTATTTGGAGAGAATCTAACCGATCTTCTAACAGATCCTGAGGGTCCTCGACCTCGCCGGCGGGGTCGGTGTCTGACTGTGTGCCTTTGGTAACCGGCGCCTATACCAAATACGGAATACTTCCTGTTGCAGGGAGCTGTCGGATCGGGTGATCCCAGCGCCGCAGATGTGACTACAGCGATGGGGTCATCCGGGTCGCCCAGGAGGTGTTTGGGGCGGCGACGGAGAGGAGGTGGGTGTGTGGTGTCTGGCGTGTAGTCCGAGGCTTGAACTACGAGTGGGTTGGGGTGGTGAGGGGCCCTATCGAAGTAGCGGCGAGAGAGGTACTTGATGTACTGAGTGATAGAGGGGAGTTCGAGATCGCAGTGCAGGTCAGAGTTTCGCATGAACCAGCGAGCTCCGACTGCTTTGCGAATGAACCTATTCTGAATGACCTGGAGTTTGTCCAGGTCAATGCGGGAGGCATGGCCGAAGACCACGGAAGCATAGGTCATGACTGTGCGGATGCACGTTTTGTAAATTGTCACCTTATTTCTAAGGGACATTTTACTACGTGAGTCGAGAAGTGGTGCGAGGCGGCCTAGGAAGAAGGCTGCTCTGTTTCGGACTATTTGGATGTGTTTCGAGAAGCAGAGTCGACGATCGAGGGTCACGCCAAGATATTTGGCCGTGGTGGCCCAGGGAATAGGCTTGCCGTTAAGCGTGAGTTGCTTACGCGGGTTGCCTGTGCCCGTATTGGGGTGGAAGTACATGGCTGCACTTTTATCGGGGTTTACCGAGATGGCCCATTTCCTAAACCAATTACCAAGCTGGTCAAGGGCTTTTTGGACATGGGTCGCCTGGTAGCTCTTTTTCCAGCCTCTGGAGTAAAGAGCGGTGTCGTCCGCGAAGAGCGCAAGCTCGACGTTGGGAGAACGGGGAATGTCGCATGTGTAGAGCGAGTATAGCACAGGGGCCATTGCTGAGCCTTGAGGGACTCCAGCAGTGATGGGGCGGGGGGTCGAGCGGGCTCCTTCGACCCTGTAGGAGAACTTCCGACAAGATAGAAAGTTTTGTATTATGAATACAAGACGGTCTGGGAATTGTTTCGCAAACAGCTTGTAAATTAAGCCGTTGTGCCAGACTTTGTCGAAAGCCTTCGCTACGTCCAAGAAGACCGCTACGGTCCCTTGGGGCTTTGGCGTGGTAAGAAACCCATGACTGGGTTTCTTGTTGAAGCCTTCGAGGATGTACTCCGTTATGCGGTGTACTTGTTGGACGCAAGAGTGTCTGGCCCTAAAGCCAAACTGCTCGTTCGGAAGGATGTTGTTGTCCTTGATGTGGGACCAGATGCGCTTCAGAATGATGCGCTCATAGATCTTCCCCAGAGTGCTGAGGAGACTGATGGGGCGATAGCTAGATGGCTCTGAGGCCTTCTTGCCGGGCTTGTGGATGCCGATGACATCGGCAGACTTCCAGGCTTCGGGAAACATGCAGTTGTTCATAGCCGCATTGAAGATGCTGACTAGAAGGCACATTAGGGATACTGACTGGGTCTGGATAATTCTAATGCTTATATATCGCTTTTTAACTCCCTTTTGCTTAGCTCGGTTTTGCAGTCACCAGCGCAGCGGTCTCCGCCAATCGCCGCTTGGGTTGAATGCGCGACAGAGATGGCAATAGTGACGGGTGCAACGGGTTAGATTATGGTATTTCTCGTAATTTGACATAACTTTGTGACACTATTTTCAAATTTAATTGTTCAAATTTTGTCATGTAGACAACAAGCTTATCAATAAATAATAACTAACTCGAAATTAAAATTTTAAAGAAGTTCTTAATTAAATAATTTGTATCAGATGCCAAACTATTGCAATATATACACCCTTGACTTCAGACCAAATAAAAAAATAAAAACAGAATGTTATGTACAAAGAAATGAGGCGGGCAAAACCATGCCTCGCCGCAATAGATGTGTACAACACACACATTTACACGTGCAAAGAAGTTATGCCTTGGCTTGTCAGTCAAACGAGTTATAAAAAACCAGCCTCACTTGTCTGTTTATGACGTTTCGTCTTGTTTTTTATTTGGTCTGAGCCCTTGACTGCAGTGATACATCTTAAAGTGGATCTATTTTAGCTTTTAAAATTGATTACATGCAGCGGCACAAGTGAAATTATAAAATAAATTGTAGAAGGCCAAACGAACTATCGATTTGAATTTTTAATTCGGGATCTCTTTCTTTCATTCAGTAGGAGTTTACAATTCGGGATTCTCCTTCTTTCATTTGGTAGAAGTCAGGAGCCAGTTTGAGGTGACCCTCCTTTCTGGGACTGGACGCCCTGGTGCACTAGCCAGGGGGCAATTCTGCGGGGTGACTCTTCCATAATCTTCATAACATCGCGGCTATCCGGCCGTCTTGACGGGGTTCGACGGAACTACGGTGGCCATCTTGGCTTGGGTGGCCTTTCGTGGCATTGTAGTACCTTCATGGGCCACAGCCTGGTTACTATATTGTGCCGTCACGATTTGAATATTTCAAAGTAGGTACCGTGTTTTATCCTACACTGAATA
Source organism: Hypomecis punctinalis (assembly GCA_949316475.1). NCBI lineage: Eukaryota > Metazoa > Arthropoda > Insecta > Lepidoptera > Geometridae > Hypomecis > Hypomecis punctinalis. Next base: position 2,047,445 of record OX438811.1, read on the forward strand.
AGTACCTAACTTTTACCTACTTTGTGTAAATCTCAACATTTAGATGATTGAGACCTTGAAATGGAACTCTTTGTGAAATTATCGTCCGTATTATTATTATTGGATCCCAACGACATCTAATTGTGAATTAAGCGTTCTATAAAATTGTTTTCTTGCCATCGTCTTTATCATTTAGCTGTAGATATTCATGGCTTATAAGACTGCCAAATAGATTTCTAGGAGCCACTTTCTATTATCGGTCTTATTGCAAATCCATAACGGAGGCTTCATTCCGGAAGTAGGCGTCCTACGCCTGGGTATGATGACGTTGAATAGGTGTTCAATTCGCACCATATTCAAAATAAAAAATAATTGCTAAAAGGGTTCCGTACGGGGAGCCTCCCTTAATATTGTAGAAAAATCGCGTTTCTGGTATGGAGATCCCCTTACATACTTCATCGTTGGGAAAAGGCCTCTTTCTTATGAGTGGCACTACCTTAAATACATATTTTAATTTAGCTATTTATTTTCAAAGTAAATATAGCATTAAATATTCTGTAAATATTAAAGCATATATCCGTAACCATTATTAATATCGAGTTAAAAACGCCAAAAAATTCAAGTTTATTGCATTTATTCTATTTCAAGTATTATTCGATAATTATAGCGGCAACAAAAATACTTTCTCTCTGCAAAGTTTTACTTTCTAGCTATCACAGTTCATGATATACAGCCTGGTGACACACAGGCGGACTGCGGAGTCTTAATAATAGGTCTAGGAACCCTAAAAACCAGCCTCACTTGTCTGTTCACGATATTCTGTCTTGATTTTTTTTATTTGGTTTGAGTTTACTGTCATATTTAAGAAAATCAATATATGGTGATAGTAAGGTAATAGGCATCTTTCCGTATGACGCCAATATCGCCGTTGCGTGGTCTCCATTCGAAATCCTTATCTCAAAGTTACATAGATAAGAGAATTCTGAGGAACGAGTAGTTTGAGGATTATAATTTCTAAGGTTTACTCATAATGATAATTAGTCATTCTGAGAATTGTCCTTTTCGGTAAATAGATAAAAGAAAACATAATTGAGAGTTCGAACTTAAATTTCGATTTTAATATATTCGTAGTCCGTAGATGTAAGTAAGTATTCTGAGAATTTATTAGAAGTTGAAAATTTTAACTAAGAATCGGCCATTAGAGTGGATTATTCTGAGAATCAGCTTTTTGGCAAATAACATATTATGTGAATTATTATTAAACTTGTAGATCTGTCTGTGATAATATCCTTTTTGTTTTTAATATTTTGTTAATAACTTAGATTCATGTAACCTATTTGTTGGAAAATGTAGGAAACCACTTTATAGAAGCAGTCTAGTACACAACACCAAAAATTAAATAACATACTGGTATGGCGTACAAATGTCAGTTTCCGAATATTTTTTTCTCAAAATATACAATATCATGGATTTATCATATAAACAGGATTGAGTACTGGTAAAGAAAAACGTGCCGACAAGGATACCACATCAGATGATTGTGTCTCTTTTCCAAGTAGGATGACCAAAACATCTCGATCATCTCGGGATATAACATTTCTTTGGAATGTTACTGCACGCAGGAATCGCAGTTATCTTACCCCTAAATCGTCGTCTTTCGTCATCGTCGTCGTTTTAGCAATAGGACGCCTACTGCTGGGCATAGGCCTTCCCTAAAGATCTCTATAAAACCAATCTCCATAAAAGCAATGGTCTAGAATTAATATATACGGAGATAATTCAGTTTCAAGTTTGACAGCTGTTATCGGAAATGTAGCTGTCGAAGAGTTCTTTCACCTTTGTTAAGACAGCAATGGTCTAGAATTGATAATGAAGGAGACAAAACCACTTTTAAGTTTGACAGCTGTCATCGGAAATGTAGATCTGAATGAGTTCCTTCACTTTTGTGGTGACAGTAATGGTCTGGAATCCATATTTACGGTGTTAAACAACGTTTAAGTTTCATAGATGTAATCTTGACACATATCACGCAATCCGTGTCAGTACTTAACCACGAAAAACTTTGTCACAAATAAACTTTATCACAAAAAATCTTAATCACGAAAAGACTTTGTCACGAAATTCTTAATAGACTTTATTACGATAAGTCACGGTCATTTTTAGGCTTCCGTTGTAAACAAGGCATCCATTATGAAATAAAAAATTGCAGACTTACTTTTTTGAAAAAGTCGTCATGGGTGTAGTTTTCGAAGTCTTTGGTAGATTTCAAAAATGGCATCCATTTTGAAGTAATGCTCGCTACTTACTTGTTACTTGTTGTTGCGGGCCTATTCCACAATTGAGCCCTCCATGGGCCCGTTTTATGTAGGTCGCCAAGCTGCAGCTAGTTCAGCCACCCGGTGTCCTCCAGGAAGTCCAGCAGCTCGCCAACGCCGGCGCAGGCCTCCCGGAGTGTCCTCGGTGCCCCGAGGAATTTCTTGCGTTGTTCCGCCACACATTCAAGCAGCATATGCGCGGTTGTTTCTTCTACCTCTGCACAGAGGGCTGTCTGTAACACCAATTTTAAACAGATGCTTGTTTAGAGAGCAATGTCCCGTGACTACTCCAGCTATGAGTCGGAGTTTGTCTCGTTTAAGGTTCAGCAGGCGTCGGGAGTATCTCGGATTTAATTCCGGGAAAGCTTCCTTAGACTGCTTACAACCCTCAGTACTTGCCCAGTATTCCTTGTGTTGTCTAGCTGTGTGTTGGCGTATCCAGGATCTGACTTGGCTGAAGGGCAAAGGGATCATCGGTCCAGGCCCTACAGGGCGCCTACCTGCACCTCTCCTAGCTAGCTCGTCCGCCGCGTCATTTCCTCTGGACCCGCTGTGTCCTTTGATCCATTGGAGAGTGACTTTATTTTTCTTAATGCTCGCTATCTTTAATTCCAAAATGAATGCTAATTTTGAAATATACACCCCCAAATTCTCAAAAACGACGCCCAAGACGACTTTTTCAAAAAAGAAACATCCGCCATCTCTAATTCCAAAATAGATGCTATTTTTGGAATCTACACCCCCAAAAACCTCGAAAACTATACCCATGACGAATTTTTCAAAAAAGTAACGTCTACCATCTTTAATTCCTAAATGGATGCTAGTTTTGAAATCTCCACCCCCTTAAACCTCAAAAACGAAAAAGTGTCATCCGCCATCTTTAAGTTCAAAATGGATGCCATATTTGAAATCTACACCCCAAAAACCTCGAAAATTACACCTATAACGACTTTATCAAAAAAGTGACGTCCACCATCTTTAATTTCAAAATGGATGCCAATTTTGAAATCTACACCCCCAAAAACCTATTAAACGATACCCATGACGACTTTTTTGCAAAAAAGCGACATCCGCCATCATAAGTTCAAAATGGATGTCATTTTTGAAATTTACACCCCTAAAAACCTCGAAAACTACACCCATGATGACTTTGTCAAAAATGTGACGTCCACCATCTTTAATTCCAAAATGGATGCTAGTTTTGAAATCTACACCCCCAAAAACCTATTAAACGCCACCCATGACGACTTTTTGCAAAAAGTGACATCCGCCATCTTTAAGTTCAAAATGGATGCCATTTTTGAAATCTACACCCCCGAAAACCTCGAAAATTACACCCATGACGACTTTTTGCAAAAAGTGACGTCAGCCATCTTTAATTTCAAAATGGATGCCATTTTTGAAATCTACACCTCCAAAAACCTAAAAAACGACACCAATGACAACTTTTTGCAAAAAGTGACTTCCGCTTTATTTAATTTCAAAATGAATGTCATTTTTGAAATCTTCAACTCAAGAAAATGAACAACGACACCCACGACTATACTCCTATTATACTCCTATTGTACACCCAGCATGTTTAAGAAATATGTCAGGCATAGTCACCCTACTACACTTCTTTGTATACACCATAGTACGCCATTTGCAATCGACGGTGATACTCTAGTCAAAATTAAAAAATAACCATTAATCATAAAGACGTAGGTATTCATAGAAAATAAATATCAAACTCTGTTTTATTAGCATCTATTCGCAATTTTAACTAAATTCTCATCAAACTACATTATTATAAAAACTTAGAAATGGTTAAGGGAGTCGCGGCTTTACAGTTAATAATTCTACCATATATAAGTGTCTTTTAGAAATGGCAATAGTGCGAGCGGGACACCTTCATCACTTTGGGAAGTCTCACTCGGCACAGCGTCTCTCTTATGGCATTTCAAAGGAATATATGTTTTGTTGCAACGCTTTAAGGTTGAATTTTCCTAAACTAACTTTGAGCCAAATTTCGTCTGTGCGCAGTCCAGATAGTATACAAAGTCCTTGTACAATATCAATAGGTACATACATTAATTATTAAAATTAAATAATCAACCAAGTGCGAGTCGGACTCGCGCACGGAGGGTCCCGTACCGTATGGAATCCTCTTTAATACATTTTATTGTAATTTAATTATTTATTATTGAAGAAAATGTACAACTTAATATTTTGTAAATATTTTAAGCATCTTCCTAAAAAGTTAGACGGACTAACGATTTGAATATTCTAAAACCGTTTATCTATCCTACGCGGAATCAGTAGCTTCTATCTCATGTAAACTAAGACCTTTAGTCGATTGAGTTCTTAGTTAGAGACACTGTGTGAAATCATTGTGCAAATTTATGAATCCCGATGGCCATTTGAGAAATAAAGGAGATATTGCAAAAATATATGGAAATTGGGCCACCAAAGGGTACAGTATATCATAATTTGCCTCGTTTCTTCCGAAAAATGATTTTACCGTTATTTTTTACAATAACAGTGTCCATTAAAAGTACTTTTTTGTATTCGGATTGAAAATTAGATTGACATTGTTTGAAAATAAGGCAGCCATACTCTTCTTCTTTTATATTTTGGTGTCGCATGGTAAATGCATTTGCTAGTGTTAAGTAAAAGTATTAAACCTTTTTTGGTATTTTATTAAAATAGTTACAGTCTAAGTCACGTCATAGTCCAAAAAAGTCGCGTTCAAGTTAGATCTCAGTAAAGCATTGGCAAACTAATTATCACTGATAGAAACATGCTTCACAAAATAATAAAATGCGGCGACATGATTTTTCCGCGATCTTGTCAAAAACCACGCGGCCATACTCGACTTGAAACATTAATAAATATAAAATGTCACAAACAATAAAAATAGGCTAAATGCCTGTTAAAAAATGATTTCAATGTTATCTTGGATTCTTATTTCAACGAAAAGAACACGTTTAATTGCAATTCGATGGATGATTTTTGATTGTTAACGTCTGAAAAGTTTTGCTACCAAAACTAAACTCTTCAGTGCATTTTTTACATGTAGGCTATTAATTATGTAGGTTATAATGTAGGTTATATCAAAAAGGTTACATATGATCAAAATGGCAGTAATTCAATGACTGAACAAAAACCAAATTGGAAAATGTGAAAGTACTCATAAATTAAGCATTTAATGCGGTTGTTTTACTCTGCGCATTTATTTATCATAGTTTGTCGGATTTTTTGAGCTACTGTACCTAGTCAGAGCCCTTTTTGCAATATCTTCTTTTGATAATTTGTCTTGTCATCATCATCATGTCAGCAATAGATATCCAGTGTTGGGCTTATAAGAATTCCTAGTAGATTTCTTGGAGCCGCTTTCTAACACCGGTTTTATTGTAAATCTATGGCTGAGGATTCTGTCCAGCATAGCACTGAAATTACGTTGATGGTTAACTTCTCCATAGCTTTCCAGTTATCGTCATGTTTTAACAATTAAATAATCTGAACCCAATCCAATCTGTAATAAAGTAGTAAGCTACTTGCGCATAAGAGTGCGCTTACATCAACGTGTTACGATGGTAGTGGACATATTTTCGTATGACGCCAGCGTGTAGGTGCACGGTCTGCATTGGATAATTTTATCTTTTCGTGACATAGATTAGAGAATTCTTAGTAAAAGGGAGTTGGAGGATTATACTTTCTAGGACGAAGTGATTTTGATATTTAAAATGATCTTGTCTAAATGATTTAAATACGATTTGAATGACATGTAATTTTTAAAACCAATTTACCAATAAATTTGTTTATCTGTTTAAAGTTGGTTATAATTCGGCTGACTAATTACAATTAATCATTCTGAGAATTATCCATTCCGGCAAACAGATAAGCGAAAACTTTATTGAGGGTTCGAGCTTCAATTCTGGTTTTGATAAATATTCGTAGATATTTTAAAAGTGTTCTAAGAATTATTAATAAACGAAGATTTAATAGCTAGAGAATCAGCTTTTGGGCAAATGAAACACTTCTCATTTCAAACAAAATATTTTGATATAAAATTTGTGTTAAGATTATGAATTGTTTAAATATTACTATCCAAAAATCTTGTTATAATTAATACACGAACAACTTAAATTATATTAATAACAAAAAAAACCTTGAACCTATATTTATAGACCTGAAATACTTATGCTTTAGTAGCTCAGCATCAGGTTGGCTAACAGAGCTACGGAAATCTTTTAAATGAGGTCATTGACTTCTCCGTTCAGTAGATAAATACATGAATATTCTTTTTCGTTTATTGTTTCTTCTTCTACCACTTCTTCATCTCAATATAATGAAATCCATTTTCAATCCATTCGTACATTTGAGCGAATGTAAAAAAATATTTGTCTCCTCTGGCTGTGTTTCAACGACTGATGTGCTTAGTCTATATGCTTCCGTTTTTGCTTCACAAATGTGTTCCTCTTTAATGCTAGTGACTTCAGTTCTTTCCATCGACGTTAACTCGGTTTCTAGAACGAAAATGCAAGCTGTGGAGTATTCTACATCAACACGTTCGTACTCTAAGCTCCTACGAGTATTTCTTGAACTAGGTATAGTTGCAATTCGTGCAAAAGAGATCTGATACCATTCAAAGGTACTAAGGGACTGTTTGCAGCCATCATATTGTAGATATATCTATGACTATACTTGATGACATGTATTATTGAATTCCACATTTGCTTAGTATTTTATTTAAACCTCTTTTTTAATTTTCTCATGGTACCAAGACTGTACCATATTATTATGTTAGCCGTAAGTCATCCACTACTAGCCATATGTCTCCAATATAGGTCTCTAATAAAATCAAGAGCAAAGGTTTTGAACCCAGGGTATCTATTGCATTGTGTACAAAAATAACATTAACTTTTGACTTTACCTTTTTTAAAACTTTTTTTGAAACCTTTTTTAAAAATAGGTAGAAAAAAATTAAGTGATTATAATTAAACAAATCATTTACACTTTCTTAATAGTATTTATTTATGTATTAAGCTTACAAAATAACAATTACATTACATTTTAATCTAAATATACAATTATAAACTACTTATACTATTAAATTACGTCACGGAAGAAATACTTCGTCGTCAAGTTCATCGTCATAGAAAGAAAAATCTTCTTCTTCTTCGCTGTTATTTTCATATTCGTCTCTGGGGCCTTCTTTTTCAACTTCTCCTTGTTTCTTAGAGGAAGAATTAGAAGACGATGACCAGTCCCAGTTAAAGGGAAACAAAAATACTTTTTTTGGCTCTTCTGTTTGTGTTCCCACTTCAGACAAGCCTTTTTTTGTCGGTCATTTTCTCTAACTCACAAGAATATTGTTGATTTGGGCTTTTATCGCACATGTTCTTTTCATTCATGTCGAACTCGTCTTTTAGAACAGCGATGCAGGCAGCGGTATATTCCACTTGAAGACGTTCGTACTCTTCTTTTGCACGATCTAGACGTAGTTTCAATCCCCGCAGATGATATTTGGTACCAATCGAAGATACTAAGGGGCTATCTTCGAGAATCTCTGTCTTAAATGTATATTCCATGTTATAAAGTTTTGTCGTAAAACTTGCAAAGAAATCAAAGAGTGAATGTTGTGTATGCCGTTTGAGAGCAACGAAACAAGTGACTGGGTTTGGATAATTCTAATGCTTATATATGGCTCTTTAACTCCCTTTTGCTTAGCTCGGTTTTGCAGTCACCAGCGCAGCGGTCTCCACCAATCGCCGCTTGGGTTGAATGCGCGACAGAGATAGCAATAGTGACGGGTGCAATGGGTTAGATTATGGTATTTCTCGTAATTTGACATAAATTTGTGACGCTATTTTCAAATTAAATTGATCAGATCTTGTCATGTAAACAACAAGCTTATCAATAAATAATAACTTATTTGAAATTAAAATTTTAAATTTCTTAATATTAAAAAATACATAATATTGTCACTCTAAATTTAAATAATTAGGATCAGATGCCAAACTATTGCAATATATGTATACACCCTTGACTTCAGCTCAAATAAAAAAATAAAAACAGAAAACAAATGAGGCCGGCAAAACCATGCCTCGCCGCAGTAAATGTGTACAACACACACATTTACACGTGCAAAGAAGTTATGCCTTGGCTTGTCAGTCAAACGAGTTATAAAAAGCCGGCCTCACTTGTCTGTTTATGACGTTTCGTCTTGTTTTTTTATTTGGTCTGAGCCCTTGACTGCAATGATACATCTTAAAGTGGATCTATTTTAACTTTTAAAATTGATTACATGCAGCGGCACAGGTGAAATTATACAATAAATTGTAGAAGGTTAAACGGACTAACGATTTGAATTTTTCAATTCGGGATCTCTTTCTTTCTTTTTTTTCTTTCATTAGTAGTCAGGAGCAATTTTGAGGTGATCCTCCTTTCTGGGACTGGACGCCCTGGTGCACTAGCCAGGGGGCAATTCGGCGGGGTGACTCTTCCAACGCCTTCATACCATCGCGGCTATCCGGCCGTCTTGGCGTGGTTCGACGGAACTACGGCGGCCATCTTGGCTTGGGTGGCCTCTCGTGGCATTGTAGTGCCTTCATGGGCCACATTCTCGTTACTATATTGTGCCCTCACGATTTGAATACCTATTTCAAAGTAGGTACTTAACTTTTACCTACTTTGTGTAAATCTCAACATTTAGATAATTGAGACCTTGGTAATGGAACACTTTGTGAAATTATCGTCTGTATTATTGTTATTGAATCCCAACGACATCTAATTGTGAATTAAGCGTTCTATAAGATAGTCTTCTTGTCATAGTCTTTATCATTTAGCTGTAGGTGTCCATGGCTTATAAGACTGCCAAATAGATTTCTAGGAGCCACTTTCTGTTACCGGTCTTATTGCACATCCATAACGGAGGCTTTTTTCCGGAAGTGGGCGCCCTACGCCTGGGTATGATGACGTTGAATAGGTGTTCAATTCGTACAATATTCTAAATTAAAAAAATTGCTCAAAGGGTTCCGTACCCCCGTACGCCTCCCTTAATATTAAAGAAAAATTTTTTTGGTATGGAAATCCCCTTAAATACTTCATCGTTGGGAATAGGCCTCTTTATTATGATACCTTAAAGACTTATTTTAATTTAGTTACTTATTTTTAAAGTAAATATAGAATTAAATATTCGGTAAATATTGAAGCATATATCCGTAATCGTTATTAATATCGAGTGAAAAACGCCAAAGCATTCAGGTTTTTTGTATTTATTATATTTCTAGTATTCTTTGATATTTATAGCGGCAACAGAAATACTTCCTCTCTGCAAAGTTCTACTTTCCAACTATCACGGTTCATGAAATACAGCCTGGTGACACACAGACGGGCCGCGGAGTCTTAGTAATAGGGCTAGGAACCCTAAAAACCAGCCTCACTTTTCTGTTCACGACATTTTGTCTAGATTTTTTTATTTGGTTAGAGTTTACTGTCACATAAAAAGCAAATCAATATATGGTGGTAGTAAGGTGGTAGGCATCTTTCCGTATGACGCCAATATCGCCGTTGCGTGGTCTCCATTCGAAATCTTTATCTCAAAATTACATAGATAAGAGAATTCTGAGGAACAGGTAGTTTGAGGATTATACTTTCTAAGGTTTACTCATTATGATAATTAGTCATTCTCAGAATTGTCCTTTTCGGTAAATAGATAATAGAAAACTTAATTGAGGGTTCGAATTTAAATTTTGGTTTTAATATATTCCGTAGATGTAAGTAAGTGTTCTGAGAATTTATTAGTAAGTTGAAAATTTTATCTGAGAATCGGCCATTAGAGTGGATTATTCTGAGAATCAGCTTTTGGCTAATAACACATTATGTGAATTATTATTAAGCTTGTAGATCTGTCTGTGATAATATCCTTTTTATTTTTAATATTTTGTTAATAACTTAGATTCATGTTACCTATTTGTTGGAAAATGAAGGAAATCACTGTATAGAAGCAGTCTATTATACAAGACCAAAAATTAAATAGCATACTGGTATGGCGTACAAATGTCAGTTTCCGAATATTTTTTTCTCAAAAGCGTTGTCAATAGGTACGTACATTAATTATTAAAATTAAATAATCAATCAAGTGCGAGTTAGACTCGCGCACGGAGGGTCCCGTACAGTATGGAAGCCCCCTTAATACATTTTATTTAAATTTAACGATTTATTTTTGAAGATAATGTACAACTTAATTTTTTGCAAATATTTTAAGCATCTTCCTATTGCCGTTATTAATATCGAGCAAAAAAAATGTATGGAACTTCATTCATACTTACATACGTTTTCTCTGACAAGTTTGAGGTACTTTACAATTGTAAAATTATTAAATGATGTTACATAATTACATGGAGCTTAGGTCTATTTGCTTAATATTAGCTCTGTAAGTTTTGTAAAATAATTGCACTGTTTTCTTTAGTACCCAACGAGCTACAGTTCAGATAGGAAAATATTTTCTAATCGTATTTTAATGACAATGCTCGGAAAAAATGGCGACCATACAAAAAAAACATGTATGGAAACTAACGTGGTTTTCACACATTTTAATACTTTACTTATATAACGCGGGTATGTACGATTGCACGCGTATGTAACTTGAGAAGGACCGCCAAATGCGATCGAAACTATAGTCTTGTCTAATGATAATGACTATACTAAATTTGTCAGTGCATACGTTGTAATAATCGAATATATAAATTATTAAAATAAAATACAGTTAAAAAAGTAGTATTCCACACTTTGATTATGTATCTTGCATAATCAAAGATTCCGCAAAGTATAAATTATATTTATTTCCAGTGATTACATTTATTTTGCTAAAAAATACAAATTGGTTGCAATAGATACAATTACTTTTGTCCGTAGTTATTTTTTTGTACGGCTTAACGGTATACCGGTTATGCAGCTGCCGCTATAGCCGTCTCTTTCGTACTTTTTTCTCGAGTACTGATTGGCGGAGAGCACCCGCAAAACGGCAGATGTCTGTATCTTGTCGCGCTAAAGAGATCGACATAAACGCGCACGTCATTTGCTTTTTTGCTCAACAACTTTCAACCGCGTGTATTACACTCTCTTTTTTGAAAAATAATAATACTGCCATATCAATGGCGTCAGGAAATTCAAAAGGAACTAGATCTTGTTCATCCGAGTTAAAGCTACGTTTAGCTCGTGCTAAAGAAGAACATGCAAGACTTCAAGTGGAGCTAGCGGCCGCTCGCATCGCAGTTCTAGAAGCGGAGCTTGAAGCCGAAGAAAATAACAACTGGGCAGTCACAAAGCCGACGAAAACAACAATTAGGCAGTCGCAAAATACAAAAGACTCGCAAACACAGACTCCCCAGACAGAAAAAAAAGATGCTTGTACGCGCACTGTGGAGGCGAGCGATTGCAACCTATCAAAAACAGAACAAGAAAATCTATTGGCACACATAGAGCATAAAGAATTCCCGGAAGATGAAACAGGACTTACTACAGAATGGGACGTATACCGTTCCCAGTCAAATTACGTTATGTTTGCTGAATTAAGACGTCTGTACAGACTGCCAGAGCCTGTTTATACATCAGGCGCAATTACCGCTTTTGCTAACAATATATGTAGCGCTATAAATACGTTCAAATCTTTTAAACTATATTTATTTGAACCATTTCTTATAGAGTCACTTTCACAAAAGCTCCCATTAGAAATCCGCCAGAAATGGATTCAGTTTGATGAAATCAGGCCGAAAATAGAAGACGATCCATTGGAATTGGAACATATTGCGAGGTTCCTGCAGCGTGAAGCGAAAAAGATGCGTTGGCAACAGCGACGAATGCTGCAAGACAGCGGAAGCGCCGAAGGCTATATTTAACCAAAGCAGAACAGAGCGTGACGTGTGGCACTTGGCAGAACGATGAAGTCTAGAAACCATTGCAGACATGTCATATTTCTTAACAACAACACAATGGTTACGAAGCGGAGACTGTATTTTGTTTTTTTTATGTATGTACATGTATAGCATTATTCTTTGTAATGGTTACGGTACACATCACGCTACATCTTTGTTTTGGTGTAGTCTGAGCATAAGAATATGTTCGAAATAGTTTGCTAAGTTCTTTTTTTGTTATTTTATTATTCATTAGTAATTTCAAAATAAATTGCATGTTTCCTGATTCTTTGTTTTTTTTTAAGTATTGTAATCCTCCTTTTTTATTTGTGATAGTTTTTTGTTTTTTTTGTTTAACTTACTCGATGTTGAGCAAAAATGTTTATTTAACACTTATAGATCCTAAATTAAACTGAAGCATCATCATTATTATATACTACGGGACTAATCGCGCACTAAAATTACGAGATAAATACATATACAGTCTACCCGTGACCACGGTTGATGCAACTCGGCCGAAACGTCGCGATGAGGAGGTATTTATTTATCTCGTAATTTTAGTGCGCGATTAGTCCCGTAGTATATAATAATAATGAAGAATCATCTACTTATGTAGGATTTCAAAATGTAACTTGTTAGTGTTTTGTACATACAATAAATAATTTCAAAATTGATAGATAGTTGAGGGATCTGAATTGAACTGGGCAGATGGGACATTCTATGAATATTGAGCATTTAAATGTTTATGGGTAACTTCCCTTGTGTTTTATATATATTCTTTTATAACTCAAATTGCTGCCATAGAGATATAAGGGTGAGGTTGAAAGTAATTTAACGCCCCTACTTTACATGTATGGGAGCTACTCGTAACCCTTAAATACACATAATAGATATTTGTAAGTATTTTAAATTGACATCGAAGAAACGCTGACGTAACGATCTTGACTCATTTGAGAGGGGTTGGCAAGAGATTGCGAGAAATCACAACAGTAACAACATGGAAAGATATGGGAGAGAACTTTGCCCAGGAGTTACTAATTAGTAACTTACTTCCTACTAATATTATAAATCCGAAAAGTTTGTTGGTTTGTTCCTCTTTCACGCAGCAACGGAGCATCGGATTGACTTGAATTTAGCATGGATATAATTCAAAGGTCGGAAAGTGACTTAGGCTACTTATTATCCCAAAAAAATAAAAGATTCCTGTGGGATAGCACAAAAGTCAAAATACCACGCGGGCGGAGCCGTGGGCAGAAGCTAGTAAATAATGAATAAATAGGTATTATGAGACAACTTACACACGACCTCTGACCCAAACTAAGTAAAGCTTGTGATATGGCTGCCAGAGACTGATAACACTACATTAGATATTTTTAAATACATAGGTACATATAAACAGGGTTAAATTATTTCTAAACAATTAGCATCCTTTTAGGGGCTAATTCTGGACGCCAAAACTAACAACTTTTGTTCTGCTTCTGCGACTTTTGTCAAAACTCAACAAAAAAAATTCGTTCTTCCATAGAAAAATATCGTTCACCCGCGACGAAATGTATGGAAAAGCTGATATTTAATTTTTACAAAAAATTTTAGTTTTGATGTACAGAATACGTATCTAAAAGGATGCTAATTGATTAGAAATAACCATGTATAGATAGTATCAATCTAAATAACACGCAAACACCAATGTTCATCACATAAATGTTTGCCCTGGCTGGGGATCGAACCCACGCGTATTATTATATCTTCTTTGCCCACGCCTCTCTCTCTCTCTCTCTCTCTTGATACAGAAGTCAGGTTCACTAACCACTGAGCCACCGAGGCAGCCATTCATACTTATATTCATACAGTCTACAGTATAGGTTAACTGATAATTAATTATCTCCTAAAATTATCACAATGTCCAAAGTATTTGGTTCATTAATGTGGGAATTAGATCGAATTTTTCACCCTTTTTATATATTTCTCTTTGTCTACCTCTTGGATATCTCCATGGTCTGGTTTTATGGATAAAAATTCGTGCGTCCATTGATGAAATTGGCTTCTAGCTCTCCATAAAATGATGCTTATTTTTCATCATTGCTAATGAATACTATATTCCTTTGACGTGTTTTCTATTCTAAATAGTATTTTCTTTTCTCTTCGTTCTCAACTTTTGATGTGACAACGTCTTATAAATTGGTTTGCCGGGTGACACTTCAAGAAACTGCGTTACGCTCCGCTCACGTTATGCGCTCACAATGAGAGCGAGTGAGAGGCACGCGTCATGGTTAGCCCGCCTAAGAGCGAGAGAGACAGACATTTTCATCCTTCTTCCTACTAGGTATACGAATGAATATTCACATTAAAATTATTTTACCACTCAAAGTCGTTGTCACGTAAAACTTTCGCCCGTATACCGACTTTACAGGCAACCAATTTTTTGTTTAGTTTTACATGTTTTATTTCTATAAAGACATGTTTTCTTCCAAGAATCTCATTTAATAATTATCTTATTACAATACATATATTTATTCAGCGTCATTTGTCCCCTCACTCTTTTTCCGCTTTCGTTGACCTTTTTTTGCTAATCTTGCTCTTTTTGGATATTTTGAAGTAAGTATATTCATAATTTCCCCATGATAACAATTTTTAAAATATTGAGTTTTTTTTTAATATAAGTGCCTCTTTTATATTGTAAGCGCCCTCTTGTGTCGCTCTTTTGTAGTTTTGTTCTGTTTGTCTAGTATAACGTCCTCTGTATATTTTCTGTAGTAATAACTGCTTAGTATAGATGGCGCTAGTAGTTTTTAAATGAAATAACTTTTTCCAACCAGATCGCTTTTATATGTAAAAGTATTTCACGTGTAAAAAACTGTTTATGTCCGTCCGGGCGGGGTTTCATTTGTAATCCGGGGTTTCACTTGTAGTCCGGGTTCCTATTCGCATAATTCACAGTACACATATTCGCAGTTTTTCCCACGGTTTTCTGTTGACACGTCTGGGTTCTGGATTCTAAAATCCGGGATTTTAGTAGCCAAATTTTAGGGATAGCAATCCTATTCTAGCCACACATTTATCCACTCAGTATCAAAGAAAATATCTCTCAGTATCACATTATAAGACATTGGCGTAATTGTGAAACACCATTACAGAAGGCACAAATAAGAATTGAATTGAATAATTGAACCCCTTTTTTCACCTTAATAATAGGTAATCCTACACACTTAGACTGTCCTTAGTTAAAGTTTGTTGTTACCTATAGGTAAATGCTGAAATTAATTTAAATACAATGAAATCTGTAACGCATCTTTGATTGAGGTGGTTTTACCGGTGGTTGTGATTTGGTGGTAGTTCAGCGCGCGAAATTCAAATATTTTCGGTTTTTTTCCATTTACAGATAAACTACTCTTTTTAAGTTAACAACCATCTATAAACCAAATTAATAGTCAGTTTATGCTTCGTTTCAAGTTGATGCACTCAACTTGAAACGAAGGCGAAATTCAGTTGATGCACTCTGACCACTATTTTGGGTTTAAAGGCGTTGGTAATAGGTACCACGTAAACACTACCTACCTATTTATGAGTTTTCGTGGATTAAAAATGAGTAGTTTATTTGTAAATGTATAGCAATAACCTAAATGATAACCTATGAATTACGCGCACTGACCAAGACCAACCGCTTTTTAACATCAGCCAAGATTTAGCCACACGCAAACCTATCACAAGTATAAATAGAGACTCAGTAGTATACTCATAAAAATAACAACAACAAAAAACACAGTTTATTTCTTAAGTATAAAAGGACAAAAAAGGAGCAGGTATTTCTTAATATATTTAGAATAAACTCTTAGGCACAGACTCCAATGCGAAGATGTAAGTAGGTACTAAGTGCTGTGGGCCATATAAATAAGCGCCGTTATAAAACTAGGTAAACAGGGCTAGATAGCCCCGCATTAATAGCCCTGTACTTAGTACAGGATAAGCAGATGCTTACCCTGTACTAGATCGAAAGGGGGTGTTTAAGACTTTATTTTATTTTTTATTTTATTTTTTACAAGTTCGGTACAAAAGTGACGAGCAAACTTAAAAACTTAAATAAACTAATTCACAAAAACATTATGAATTTGCCAATCAAAATATTGTACACAGCATTTTCAGAAAAAACTTAATTTGAAACAAATAGGTAATCAAACGCCAAACTAGTCAAAATGTATTTTATAGAGTGTACTTTTATAATTAAACAAGTTTTGATAAAAAATATCGAGTTCACTGCACACCTCTGTGCTTAGATGGTTATATAAATGACACATACGATAAAGGGGATTATTGCCTCCTACATTATTATTTGAAGGTGGAATACTGAAAAGCGTACTTGTTAGTCTTCGCTTGGATAAGTTGGGAGCCATGAAGTTTATATTGGCAAGTAGTTCTTCGCTTAGTGAACCATTAGCAACTTTGTGTAGCAAACACATGTCAGTGATTTTACGTCGGTCGACAAGACTTTGAATGTTGTAATGAACTAAACGGTCTTCGTACTCAGGAAGCGTTTTTCTCAAACCATGTTTGATACTAAGCTGTCTTAAAAAACGCCGTTGAATTGATTCAATGCTATCCCTGTCAATTTTGTAAATTGGTGTCCAAATTGAGGAACAATATTCCAAATGTGATCTAACTAAGGAAGTATACAATATCTTGAGCGAACCTGGTTGCTTAAAAGGTTTCGAGGTACGCATTACGAAGCCCAGCATTCTACTTGCCTTAGCAACTATACTCTTGTAGTGATATTTGAAACTCAGCGAAGAGTCAAACCATACACCTAAATCTCGTACAACGTTAACTTTATCAAGCCTGATACTCTCGATGGAATAGTTATATTGAATTATATTCTTTTTTTTCGTGAAAGTGATAAATTGACACTTATTAATATTTAAAGACATATTATTTATTTTACACCAATCATTTATAATATTAATATTATGCTGAAGCAAATCACAATCATCTATGTTTGAAATTTCTTTGTATAATTTAATATCATCTGCATAAGCTAGACACGGACACGTCAATTTTTCTAAAAGGTCATTAATGAATATTAAAAACAGAAGAGGACCCAGGTTTGAACCCTGAGGAACTCCAGATGATGGTTCAAAAGGAATGGATTCGTACCCATACAGAGCAACTATTTGAGTGCGACACATCAGATAAGTGCGGAGCCAGCGATGTAAGTTTCCATGGAAACCATAACGGTGAAGCTTTAATAGAAGTATAAAATGAGGAACGCGATCAAACGCTTTCGCGAAGTCTGTATACACGGAATCTACTTGTGATTGCCTGTCAAATGCACGGCACAAATTATCCGTATATGTTAATAAATTAGAAATAGTAGACTTGCCACTGACAAACCCATGCTGATTACAGTTAAGTCTATGTTTAAAGTGATTATAAAGGGAATCATACAACATACTTTCAAATATTTTCGCAAAGCTATTTAATATGCTAATAGGTCGATAGTTCGTTACGTCGTTCTTGTTGCCTGATTTATGAATTGGAGTTATTTTAGAAATTTTCCATAGATCTGGGAAGATACCCTCGCTAAGTGACTTGTTAAAAATGATAGTCAAAGGAACTTTCAAAGCTGAAGAACACATGTGTACAAAAATCGGCGGGATCCCGTCAGGGCCGCTTCCTTTTTTTGAATCTATTTTGCTAATTTTATTGTATACTTCTGATTCCGTAAAACTTATATTGCTCAGAGAGTAGTTTGTAGATGGAAAATCTGGAGTGTAATCAATCGTTGATTCAGCATCGAGAGAGGTATATACAGTTGAGAAATATTTTGCGAAAAGATTTGATATATCTGTACCATTAGTAGCAGTCTCATCTAGATATCTAACTGATTTAGGGAGATCATTCGTGATCCGTTTAGATTTGGTGTATCGCCAAAAAGCTTTGACATTGTTTGATAGATCACTTTCAATTCGAGATATGTAAGACTTGAAACATTCACTAATTAAGATTTTACAACGAGATCTCAGAAGAGAGTAGTGATCGTAATCTCGAGGGTTGTTATATACTTTAAACCTGCGGTGGTATTTATTTTGTTCCCTAATTACCCTGATCAGTGATTTAGAAAACCAAGGTGGATGACGACTAGTTTTATATGAAGCTGATGGAGTGTATTTATTAATTATATCCCATAATTTGTTATAAAATAATTCCACAAAGACTGTAGCGACTAACTTCGCTACATGTGGCGCCACCACACACGCGGCTCGAGAAACTAGCGTCAGCCAATCACAAGCCGAGGGCTGCATCGCGCAAACGAAATTCTCAGCGGCGGCCGAACCATAACAAGACCAAAGCTTACGCTGTCGGATAGCTATCTCCGGGCACAACACCTCGCCCAGTAGAGTACCTACTCCTTTGCGAGATGTTATCCTATCATCATGATCTCGACATGGACGACCACCAAGTCCATAAGACCATCATCATTAAGAAATAACTTTCACTATAGGGGGTCAACTCAAAATTCGAAGGAAGAAATAAGCTGATCCATAGAAAATTGCAACTCCGAATCGACAAAATGTATGTAGTAGTAGCCCCATAGTAGTTGTTCTTAATGATAATCTTATAAAGACCCTTTCGGCTTATAGTACACCAGTTCTGGATAACCCTGTATACTTAATTAGAGAAGAAGAAAACACTAACTCCGCTCGGTAATCAAAATTGTATTATTACTCACTAAGAAACAATTTTTTCTGTAAGTAATGGTTCATAGACTATAAAGTTACGCCCAGTACAACACATCTTCGCCTCGCTCTGTTTTGTTGTGGTCTAGGCTTTATCTGCACTCTATGGCAGCATTTGTTGCTGTTGATAACGCATCTTCTTCGCTTCTCTCTGCAGAAACCTCGCTATATGTGCCAATTCCATTGTATCTCCTTTTATTTTCGGCCTAGCTTCATCAAACTGGATCCATTTCTGGCGGATGTCTAATGGTAGCTTCTGTGAAAGTGTGTTTATAAGAGATTTGTTGACTAACTGTAGGTTCATGGACTTGAATGTGTATACAGCGCTAGATACATTGTTAGCAAAAGCAGTAATGGCGCTCGACGTGTAGACAGGCTCTGGTAGTTCACGCAAACGCTTCAATTCAGCACGAAAAATGTCATTTAATTGGTTCCAGATCACATCCCAGTCTTTAGTGAGTCCTGTTTCAGTTTCCAGGATTTCTTCAAACTCTAAGAATTCCGAAAGTTTGTCTTGTTTTAGGACTGGGAATTCCTTTTTCATTTTTGATAAGTCGAAAGTGGTCACCTCCAAAGTACCCGAGCAAGCATATTTTGTGTCTGTCTGAGGAGTCTGTGTTTGTGTCTTGTTTCTGACTGCCTTCTTGTTATAACCTTCGGCTTCAAGCTCCGCCTCCAAAACTGCTATGCGAGCGGCCGCTAGCTCCACTTGAAGTCTTGCATGTTCTTCTTTGGCCCGAGCTAAGCGTAACTTTAACTCGTATGAACAAGATCTTGTTCCTTTTGAGTTTGACGCCATCGTTACCGCAGTATTATAAGATTAATGAATATTTTCTACGAAAATCGGAGCGCTATACACGCGGTCGAAGGTTCGAGAACAATAACTGGCATGCGCGTGCCGCGTTCATGTCGATCTCTTTAGCACGCAAGGTAAAGACATTTGCCGTCTCACGTTTCCCCTTCGTCAATCCGATACATGAAAGAGACGACTATAGAGGCAGCTGCGTAAGCGATAATACCATAAGCCACACAAAAGAACTACGAACATAATGTTATAGCATTAATTGCAACAGTGCAATTTTTAAGAAATATAGGTATACTGGGAAAATATGACTTTCTAGAATAATATTTTCTAAACTGATTTTTATTCGAGGCCGCCATCACGATTTATCTTACACAAATATCGATGGTAAGTACATCAATTCGTGCCAAAAATAATTGGTTTGGTTTTGGCGAAAAATAATTGAGACATTTTATTAAGGACGTCTCTCTGCGAGATCGAACCAGAAATGAGGAGATCCGTAAAAGACCCAAATTAAACGAAATAGCCCAACGGATTGGCAAGTTGAAATGGCAGTGGGCGGGGCACGTAGCGCGGAGGACTGATGACCGATGGGGATGAAAAGTGCTCGAGTGGAGACCACGAACCGGCAAGCACAGTCAACCCACAAGGTGGTCGGATGACCCCATTAAGAGCGCAGGATCGCGTTGGATGCAAACCGCTTCCAACCGGTCTTATTAGAGATCCATAGGGGAGGCCTATGTCCAGCAGTTGACGTCCTTAAGGTCGATATAGGAATGTTGGTATGTGTAGGTGAGGATATCACTAGTACTTATTTATTTGAACTGTAGATTTCACGGCAGTTCACTATAAACAATATAAATATAGTTTAAATAAAACTAAAAAAACACGCTTAGGATTAATGATTTTTTGTTTTTAAATACATTATCATCGGTTTTTGATAGGTGTGCAAAGTTTAAAGAAAATCTGATCGCTCAAAGTACCTATGTCAAAATCGAGCTCAAAGGGGTTGGTTACATTACAAGCAAGCAAGCAAGCAAACATACAAGTGAAACTAATAAAAGCGTGTTAAAAAGCCCTTACCCTTACACCAGTCTTGGGTAATATAATTAACCTAATTGCACATAGATCACAATAAATCTTTAGGGCTGAACAAAACACGTTCAAAATTAATCAGAACACAAGCGCCGCATCGGCCCGATTGCAAATTAAAATGTGTTCCACTTACACGGTAGGGTTGTCACCTTAGAGTATTATAGGTAACTAGTACTTTAGTTATTTATTTTATTCTCTAAGGTTGTTGCTCATTTTCCCATGTTGCTAAAGATAGAGTATGTGCAAAAAAAGAACCGTCGTGGCGCTACGATGAACTAACAATAAGATTTTAATCAACAGCCAAGGTAGCGACGACTTGGTAGACGCGAGTACTGGTGAAAACCAAATTGGTATCTACCATGTATCAAAACCTTTTAGTTGTACTAGCAATGACAGAGTCGTGTTGACAACGTAACAAAATTAGTAAAATAGCACACGGGCGACCTCACCTACGACGCTTCTCTTTTTGCACAAACTCTAATAATATTAAATATTTTATTTTATATACAGGGTTATCCAGAACTGAGCAGAAAGGAGATGATTCAGACCATCAATATGAACAACTTTTACTATGCGGCCGAATCAAAATTTGAGAAAAAATATCAGCTTGATTCAATGTTTGTCATATTGTCGATTTCGAGTTGCAGTTATGTATGTTGGCTCCATAGTAAAAGTTCAAAAAATGTTATATTGTCTTCACCCAATATTTGGCCGTGTAGCCTGGTGTAGATGTTCCATTGTGCAGGGGCTCGGACACTGTGGGCACGTAAGCGGGTGATCCATGATCCTGTTTATTGAATTAGCTTTACCCGTGGCTTAAAATCCATGAATGTCAAAAAAAAGTAGCCCATGACACTGACTGACCTCAGAACTACAACCGTGCAAAATTGAAGCTCCATCTCTCCGTTGCTGTGTGAAAGAGTAATTAGCAAACCAATAAGCACTCATTTATAACATTAGTATTAGTAAAGATCCGAGCTAATATTATTGTAGAAAGTGTATTTGTTGGTTTGTTCCCCTTTCACGTAGCAACGAAGTTTTTTGGCATATATATAGTTTGATAGACGAAAAGTGACACATTAGGCTACTTTTTACCCCGAAAAAAAACTAAAAGGTTCCAAGATATAACGCGAGCAAAGTCGCGCGTAAAAACTAGTAGTAAATAAATACTTACAACGCTTCAATTATACCAGACAACCTTTTATAGAAAGAGAAATTCTGTCACCAAATGAAATCCTATACAAACATCGAATTGAACCGCACAAATTGGATAAACGATTCAGTAACGACAAGTTATTGTATCGGGAAAGTATCGGGAAGATGTCTGACAATATTCCCGGCTATAAGTGGCAGCCCTAATCCCCACGCGTCCATAGATCGCACAGAATCGGATGCAAAGTGTTTTCCGATGACGGCGCCATTACTTTGGCCCCCCTATACGGCGAATCTATACGGTATTCTTCTTTGTATCTTTTGTTTGATATTTGTGATATAATGAAATGTTTCCCGCAAGATACGAAGTCCACACCCATAAGGTAGACTGACGACTTCATAAAGATCACAGGGTCCTCGAATGGATGCAAGCCGCTATAAATCGGTCTCATTTTAGATCCACAGGGGAGGCCTATATCCAGCAGTGGACGTCGTATAAATGTTGTTTTTAAACTTTCGCGATTTGAACACATTATTATTATATACTACAGGACCAACGGTTTATCTCGTAATTTTAGTGCGCGATTAGTCCCGTAGTATATGATAATAATAAGACGTCGTATAAATCATAGATGGATCGATGAACGAAAATATGTTTACCGGACATGACAACATAAAAAGGGTAATGATTTATTAAGGTAAGCCTATGCCTAGGTGAATATTCCTTTGTCTTGTATTTTGATCAGTAATTAACGCAGTTGTTTTCGTAGACTTTTAAATTAGTGATAAGTAGGTACTTATATAAAAACCATTATGAAATTCTACAGTATTATTAAGATATCTTTGTTACTCTAGTTTAAGTACCAACCATGACTATTGTATTATTACTTTATATTTGGTATAAAAATATATACTAGATAATTGGCTGATGGAAATAAAATAAAAAGTTGTTGTTATTATAATATCTGGCTTTAAATTTAGTGGCATCCCTAGTCACCATGTGTTCATAGATCCCACAGAATCGAATACAAAGTGTTTTCCGATGACGGCGCTATTATTTTGGCGCCCCTATACGGTACTGTGCTTCTTTGAAACAGTACACAGTTCGTTTTTGAGGTAATTTTGTATTTGTGAGACAGTAAAAAATATTTTGCCTAACTACCAAAGAAAGAGTAATGATAATTGAGTACTGTACCAGCCTTATTAATAGTCCACTGTTGGACGTACGCCTACCCACGACATAGGATTCACACATGCTTTCGAATTTCTTCTTTGTAGGACTATAAGATAAGTAAGCATTGAGTAATTAATCATTTCTTATTATATTAACTAATTATTATAATGATTTTAATTGAGTATTTGAGTAATGATAATTGAGTAATTAAGCTTTATCAATTTAGAAACTAAGATTAGTTCATCAATTACGAGAATTGCGTAATTATGAGGTATATAAGATGACTAAAAAAATACAATCAGACACATAGATTAAAAAAATAGACACATATTTAATATTTTATTTTGTAAATTAAACAAAAGACGAAGAAGATATTGCCCGTTAAAGTTCTGCGTGACGTCACGAGTGCGCTACAAATGTACTGACTACGTCGCACTAGTGACGTCACGAGCCTCCACTCCCAAGCTTTGACAAGGTTTATCGTCATAGATATATTGTTGGCTTGACAAAAGAAAAAATACGTGTCCAATATTTTTTGATAATGTAACTCACGGATTATAATAATGATTTTATTACCCAGTCATCATGCCTATTAAGAGAGTAATGTTGAGTAACTACTGATAAGGTAGAAGAGGTGATGTACTGTAAGATCCGTAAAAATATTTTTATCAGATTCATAATCATCAGCTTATTTCGGCCCACTGCAAGGCATAAGCCTCCTCCCCCTTACGCCAACTATCCCTGTCCTGTGCCAGTCTCATCCAGGTGATGCCGCAAAACTTTTGGATGTCATCACGCCACCAAAAAT
Organism: Hypomecis punctinalis; assembly: GCA_949316475.1. NCBI lineage: Eukaryota > Metazoa > Arthropoda > Insecta > Lepidoptera > Geometridae > Hypomecis > Hypomecis punctinalis. Next base: position 2,071,397 of record OX438811.1, read on the forward strand.
GATTGCTCAAAACAAACTTAACACTGTTTTCAGATTCCGTATTGATGCTCAAAACGTTGCTAAGGTACCTACACATAATTTTGAGTAACAATAGACATGTTTGTTTTACCATTTTATTTAAAATTAATTATATTTAATTACGAGTAAAATGATGTTACTAACTCAAAAGCTGCTGTTAATACACTCAAAAATTGTTACGTTATATTCTTAACGTGTCTTCCTAATTATTTTAATTATGTTCAAAGTAGATACGTATTTAACCAGGCCAGCGTCGGGAGTCGTAGCTAATATTCTATAGAACAAATATTAGATTTAGATTAAGGGTAGAGTATTCCAAGCGCGAAATCTAATTTCGTTGTGTAAGCACACTCAAAACAACGTGTGGGATACCCGATGCTCATCTCACCCCGTCTCGTTTCACCCCGAGTCATTTCATCCCCGTCTCGTTTCACCCCGTGTCATTCCATTCCGTCTCATGTCGCCCCCTTTGGTCTCACCTAGGTGAAATGTCAGAGTGCACAGTTACTCGTATTTGAAGGTTTTAAATCACCGACTATAGACCTCGTAGACATACCATTTTTCAAAGAGACAAGAAGTGACCATAATTGGGTGTTTTGTTTGCCACGTTTTGGTATACATTTATTAATATGCACTTAGATCAAAATTTCAGTTCTCAAGGTTATAAAACAACTTAAACTGTTCCAGAATTTTAAGTTCATACGATTTCAAGACCCTAAGACGATTGATAGTTCGCTAATCGCTGTAAGATAAAACATTTCATCTCTGTGTTATAAGTACTTATCACATTATTACCTACGAGCTTCGAGCAAATATCTATAGAGTCACAATCGTGCAAAAAGTGTCCGAGGCAAAACTCTGCCCAAGATATGTGGGGGCAGGCTTTTTAGTTAGTCGTAAGGCGATCGTAAACCGTCTACAACTTCACGCTATGCCAAATTGCTCGGTTACAAGCACTAATTAGGTGACATAACGTCGAGATTCGAAAAACAGGTCATTGTGAATTATTTAATGTAAATATATAAGTCGGTATGTATGACGGCGCTCGGATATTTTTTTACTACTTTCACTTAGGGACTGTGGCTCTGTAGATATTTTCTCGAAGCCTACGAGACAGAAACCTACACATATATTTTATAGATGCATGCGACAAGGCGATCTAAAAATGTACAAGAATGCGATTTTGACACTGTAATATTTCCGCTTTCTGATCATGGTATTAATCAACACAGGCACGTAATAGGTTCCCATTTATTACAAATCACACCTATGTGTTAACTAACATTTCGCACCTCATTTCGGGTGTCTATTAGATTTATATCATTGAAATATAACTTCAGTTATGAAACAGGGTCAGTCAGATTATTCACCTGAGTAATAAATCAACAGTAGATTTAACTACCACTGGATAGTACCCATTAAATTTCCACAGTCACGTTGAAACAACTCGGTTATTTTGCGTGAACATCCATTTTATGACGAATCCGATTTATGTTAGATACTAAACTTCACAATATCTGGTAGGGCTTGGACGAGGAATTTAGTTTAGTTTGATAACAGGGTTGACACTAAAATTTGTGGTTTCTCGAGAAACCTATATGGTTATTACGACTTTCATGGTGGGTTTGATGAGATCATTAATAAGGAGATGGGATGACTATGAAACGTAGAGTCTATCAATGGTTATAACGATGGAGCGATGCTATTGGTGCGTGTGACTAAAGTTAGTCTAACTTATTATAAGACTATGCTATCTTTCTGTTTTAGTTTGACTTTCTTGTATTAGTCTAATAAGTCCTACTGCCAGGAAACGGCCAGTACTCGACTTTAAGCATAAACTCTTCTGTATAGGTACTGTACATATGTACCCTAAGTCGAATCAAACTTAATGGCGTCTGTGCACACGATTCTAGTCGTTGCGCAGAAGCAAATTTCGTTCTTTGACATTCACACAAACAATAATTATAATGCTGCTGCTACATTATTGATAATCTATGCAATATTTTTTACATCAAATGGCAAAAACCGAGGCAGTGGCCACAACCGGTGCGTCTGCTATACCTATTTCATTATTTATATTTTTGAACGTGATATAAATAAGTATAATAATAAGGTAAATTAAATTAAAAATAAGTAATGCTTTAGTATTAAACACTGTTATGTTACTTAGTTTTATATCAATAAAAAATTGAATTCAGTCTACCCGTGACTACGGTCGATGCAACTTGGCCGAAACGTCGGGATGATGAGGTATTTATTTATCTTGTAATTTTAGTGCGCGACAAAGAATTGAATTGAAAGTAACGAAAAAATCTATTTACGTACTTTTAACAAAAAATAACACCAAACTAGGACACTCAACAAAGCATTACCTCGTCTGTGACTCTACTACGAAACGTACCGTGATGTACCTAGGTAAGTTCGCGAGTTGATTTTGATTAAATAATTCCAGACGTCTATGCTTGAAGCGAGGTCTAGCACCCGCGTCTACATGTTGGAGTTAGCGTGTGAATTCCATCATCATTATTACTTCAGCTCGTGATTGAATCGCTAGGATTGAGCTGTCGGTGACGGCAAATATCGATAGGGATTTTAATGCACAGTAACCAAGCCTTATTTTAACAAATTTCGACAATGTATTTATGCGAACGAACGAAGTCACGTTTGCTTCACAATAAGTAATATCTATAATTTACCCACTAAAGTAAGTAAAACTTTACTAAACTTACTTACTAAAGTAAGTAAATTATTGAAATTATAGAAAAACTTCAGCATCTTTATAATATACCAACAGTAACATTTCAAAGAAAGTTACAAGTGTGTGCCTAAGTAGAGCAGGTAGGTAGGAACCTAATAGGCTGCTATTATTATCGGTTGGCAATCACGTACCTACTTACTTACCACCATCGAATTGTCATTTTTAGGGTTTCGTACCTCAAACGAAAAATAAACGAAACCCTTATAGGATCATTTTGTTGTCCGTCTGTGTGTATGTCAAAACTTTTTATCTCGGGAACGCGTAAAGATATCAAGATAAATTTAAACTGTATACGTATATCTATGATCTCTTGCAGTTGTGTAAAAGAAATACTTCTCAGTTATCGTTTAAAAAAGTTAGAGCCGCATATTTCGACACTCACAAAAATCAAAACCTACAGGGTACTTCCCGTTGACATAGCTACATAACTATGACATAACTATGAAATTTGGCGAGAAGCATTGTCTCAGAGTACACATATAGAAATAAATCTGAAAATTACATTTTTATTTAAATCACAAAAAATAGGGCCTCAAAATTCACAAAATATGGGTTCTAAATTCAAAGTGAGTAAATCGTATCATGTAAGGCATCATATAAAAGAACTTCATTAGCACATGCTAAAAACAAGTTTTTAATTAATTTAACAATTTGTGATTTTCGATGTATGACGAGAAAATGTAAAAAAAAACTTTTTTGTCGATGGTTATAGTATAGAGATTTTAACAACTTGCTTCCCAATTTTGTGAAATTTTCTGGATTTTTACGGAACCCTCGATGTGCGAGCCTGACTCGCACTTGTCCAGTTTTTATTTCTTGATGCTTACCACCAAGCGTAGAGCTCAACGTCAACCCTCATGATGGACAAATTTATGAGACTACAAGCTCAGATTAGACTAATAGTTAACGATACGGCTGCAGAATTGAGCGAATTGGATGCAAGCCACTTCTAAAAAACTTTAGGTATTTGAAATATGTATGAAATATGTATCTATATCCAACAGTACTACTGATAGTAAGAGAATACCGTCGCCCGTGGACAACACCAATACCACAGGCGTTAACTAGAGTCTACTCTTCAGGGTAGCACTCATAGTGTAGTATGACTTGGTGTTCGTAGCGATCAGTCAAGTTAAGCTACGTTCAGCACGGACGATTTTCGGATGGGTGCCCACGGGTGGAATTTACAACTGAGCGCTACCGTGGCTCGGATGACACGTTAAATTGTAGACTCCGTTTTAACTGTTTTTTACTTTTTTTATTTCCTTCACCAGCTATCCCTAACTAGTCAGTGTCAGGGGTATTTAGAGAAGATTTGACAATTCTAAGTTTTAACTGTTTAACCATGTCAGATACCTTCATGGGGCGTAAAAACTCTGACACCAGGGCTAGCTACCGGGCCTACTCAAACTTACCTAGGGTAAAAGAGACTGTTCGCATTTTGTCACATGGCTGAGCTGTTAATGATGAAATTAATGAAATATCAACTAACCTATCAGTATATCATAGGCAGGATTCTAATCCAGATATCCTCTAGAATCTAAAACGACATAAACACTACTACATAACAGCAATTGGATCATCCAGAGACCCTTGAAGGTCTAAAGATAATCCAAATACTCAGCCCACTGCCAGTTGACCTTCATTCAAGGGTCGCTGGATGATTTTATTGCTTGTTATGTAGTAGTAGTTTATGTAGCTTTAGATTATGTAGGTCTTGTATTTAGTAGTAGTTAATAAATGCACTTGTCCTCTAGAATTATTTACAACATATTGGGCTGGCTTTAGGGAAGAAGTGGGTCACTGCAACAAAGCTCCGGGTTAATAGCACAAACTTCATTACGTATTGACTCGCCGGAAACGCACCGACACCGGAAACGACGTAAAACGGAACTAGTGATTTAATTAAGAACGGAAGTTCAGTGAGTTTCAAAGGACGTACCTATAAACTTTTTACCTTCCTCGTAAATGAGAATGAGTCTTTAAATTTACAATAAACAGGTATCATCTACCTGAATAAGCGCGACGTCTTTATCAGTTACCGGGGCATTATTTTTTATTTTCGATTTACGACTCGGACGTAGAGTGCGTTTCACGAAACAAGTCCCTCGACAAAAAGTGAAACTAATTTTAACAGATTGCCCTGACGCGTAGTTCTGAGAGTTTTCTTTCAAGGAAAGTGCTTTAGTATCTCTGTATGAGTAAAACTAGAGTCCGCATCACGTCAGGAGACCCGAGAAATACGTGAAACTATTTTTAACGTTTCGGCCATGCGGTTGTGGCGATAAAGTTTTGTATACGTTCTCACTGTCTCCATACAAGTTCCGTATACGTTCGAGCCGCACGAAAGTCAAGAATAGTTACAATGAGGTGTTTAGCCGTGTGCAATTTGCCTTGGAAATTCGCGCCCTAAGTTTTAATGTTTTTTTTTGTTTATTTCATGTAATAAACATCGTTACTTTTATATATAAATACAACTATAGTAATTAAAAATAAGGCCAAAACAGATTACAGTTATATAGTAATAAGTATACGAGTAAGTTTACGATTAATAATACGACTTAACAGTATTTATGTTATAATATTCATGTATTTACATTTTACACGCGTGTGTGTGTGTGTGTGTGTGTGTGTGTGTGTGTGTGTGTGTGTGTGTGTGTGTGTGTGTGTGTGTGTGTGTGTGCGTGTGCGTGTGTGTGTGAGACATTTCTGACTTTGAATTCAATTGAATCGTCTCCGCAATACACAAGTCCTCGTGAGAGTCAGTGTTCGCAGAGACGATGTCAGGAGTGTGTAGGACACAGTGTTTTATTTTTATTATGTTATGTTGGTGTTTGTTTCATCGAGAAGAGAGTTTGTTGCAGATTTACCTACCTGCCTTATGAGCATTTTTTTAAATTTCTAGCCTTTTTTAGTTAAATGAAAAATATCTAATTTTGAGTAATGTAAATTGTAGGTTTGGGCGGCACGACACAAGACTGAGTTTTGAGCGTTATTAGTGCTTGGATAAGGGACATGAAACAGGTGCGTGTTGAATCTAGTGCGACGGATAGGTACCCTTATCGATATGTTGGCCAAAAGTTTCCCGCAATCTATTTTTCCGGAAAATATGTCATGCAACAGTACAATGTCATATTGCTCACGTCTCTGCTCCAGTGTACTAATCCTTACTTTAATATTATAAATGCGAAAGTAACTCTGTCTGTCTGTCTATCTGTCTGTCTGTCTGTCGCGCTTTCACGCCAAAACTACTGAACCGATCTCAATGAAATTTGGTACACAGATAGTCTAGAGCCTGAGAAAGGACATAGGCTACATTTTATCCCGAAAATTGCATAATTCCCGTAGGATAGGACAAAATCTATCGTTAACGAAACTGTCACCTATCACAACGACGCTAAAAGGCCCAATTTTGAAGGCACCATCTTAATTATAACAGTTAATTAGACTAGGTATTTCTGTTTCTTTTTCACTTTAGGCATTCGATAGAGAGAACACTTTTTACGTTGCTATTAAATTTACGATGGCGCGTTCATAATTGGGTTGATTGGGCCTAATATGGATTGACAAAACGTAATTAGATGACAGGTGACATACATTGACTGCAGACTTTTATTAACGTCTCGCTTAGCATAACAAAGAGACAAATTGTCTTTCCACCATTATAGCTCCTCGAAGAGGAAATAAAGTTTGGATTGACAATGAAAACTGACATTAAAATTGGACAAAATAGTTTTCTCTTTGCCATGCTACATATTATAATGACGTTTAATACTGGGCCGTCATTTCGTCTGACACTAAAAATATTTTTAAATATACCACCATTAGAGGTTAAACATATTTCTTTATTCTACCTTTATGGTGCAGAATCCATGCTAATATACTAAGACACGGATCGACTTGATTTTTAGAAGTAGTATGGCATGAGTATGAGAATCTTGAAACTAAGGTTATTAACTTGAGTCTGGAGGCGGTGTCTGATTGGGGTGATGCTAACCTGGTCAAGTTTAATGCCACGAAGATTCAAGGCTGTTTGTTTTCGGCCAAAAAGAGACCCTTTCAATTGTCTCCCGCTTTCCGAGGTGTCTCCGTTCCTGTAACTGGCGGCTTGGAACTATTAGGAGTTTCGCTCTCATCGACTCTTAACTTTGGCTCTTACATAGAGTCAAAAACCCAATTAGCCTCCAAAAAACTTGGTGTTCTCTCTAAGGTGAGACGGTATTTCACACCTGAGCAACTACTTAGCCTTTATAAAGCACAAGTCAGGTCTTGCATGGAATACTGCTCTCACCTTTGGGATGGCTCTGCCAAATATCAACTGGAGGCTCCGGAGTCAATTGAGCGGCGAACCATGAGGCTGATTGACAACGACACCTTGACTAAGTCGCAGCTGCAAAGTCTTGAGCATCGACGTAAGGTGGCGTGTTTGTCGGCCTTTTGTCGAATTCACTTCGAAGAGTGCGCTCAGGAGTTGCACGATCTGGTCCCACCTGCCCCTTTCTTCTATCGTACGGCTAGGCAGACGCGACCAAAGCGCCACCCTTTTATGGTGGACATTCCGCGCGTTAGAACTAAGCTTTTCGAATCCTCATTCCTCATACGAACGGCCAGAATGTGGAACGCTTTGCCTGGGTCTGTATTCCCGCTTAAGTACAACGTGGGTGTCTTCAAATACCGAGTAAATAGGTATCTTCTAGGTAAGCGTGCTACATTCTAGACCGCACATCTGCTCAACATCAGGCAGTATGTAGTCAAACGCAAACCTACAAGGAACAAAAAAAATATATATATTAACCTTGATTCTGAATTGTGACCTTGACACGAACATACAGTTCTGTTGGTTTGTTTAGAATTGAACAGTGATAAAAGTGCAGCCCGGCTCAGTTGCGGCACTCCTCATGAGGCACGCAACTTGCCGGCCTGCTTCTCAGCTGTTATAGTTAAAAACCCCAGAAAAGCGGCTCAACCTCGAGTGCAAACTTCTAAACTGCCTAGGAGGAAAAGATCAAAAAGAATCGGGAGACCTCGAGCGCCGCCTTCTCAGCTGTCTTAGAAAAAACCCAGAGAAGCGGCTCTACCTGGGATTCCCGCGCCGCCCATAAACTTTGGCTACTAAGTTCCCCCGACAGGACAAGACGGAAACCCATGGGCGGGTAATCTCTAACCTTATCATAATCAACAGAAGCATTTTTAAGTATAAGGTATTTTGATGTCGGGTTAGGTTTGAACAGTAACAACAAGGTGCAAGGTACTTGATTTTTTTATATAGCAAATGCCTTTATTAACTACCACTAAATACAAGACTTACAATGTAAAACTTCATAAACTACTACTACATATCAAGCAATTGGATCATCCACAGACCCTTGAAGGTCAAAAGATATTCTAAATCCTCGAGCCGACTGCCAGTCAGCAGCGTGCCCATCATGCTGGCAGCATTGCCAATCAGCTTGGCAATGCTGCTTATACGTTGAGCTAAATAAACACCAGCATTTTGGTCACTTGGCGGGTACACCAGACGCTCAGAAAGACTTTTGATGAAAACAAGATGAGCTCCCGGCCACCACGCGCACAATGTCTCAATTTCAAACGGCTCAAATATGTAACCACTGCCGAGGTTAGCATATTTGCGCTATTTGTGCTGCTCCGCCGAATTGGTCAACGCTCCAGCCCTACTCTGAGTCTCAGAAAGATGTGACGGCGCCAAAGTATCGACGCAAGTCGCGTCCCATTCTAAGGGCCGTCTACACTTTCATGGGACCTGCTTCATACCGTCACGCCTTTTGTCATCACCACGCGCAAACCCATTCGGTTCGAGTACGGCTGCGATATTGGAGGTCGCAAAAACCCTGCGTATGCCATCGTTCACAATGGCGTAGCAACCAATTCGACCAGAGCTTCTTGAGCAAGAAAGACGGTGGTGACCGAGCCAGTCAACTAGGGTACTTGAATAGGTGAGAGCGCTCAGCTATGTGCGGCGCGGCAGCATGGTGGGTCGACTATCTCGACAATATCATTAATACCGCCGGTCGAGCCTGGTCACGACCCCGACAAAGAGCCGAAGCAGATGGCACTGCAAGAGAGAGGCCTATACCAAACAGTGGGACAAAGAAAGCCGCGGATGATAACGATGACGAAACAAATTAGTTGAGATTGGCTGTTTTTTGGGTTTGAAATGATTGTATTCTACAATATTTGTGTACCGTTTCACATTGAATTGGGGCTAATATTTTGTGGCGCACTTACTATTTTTGTTACCATATAGTTTGACAAGATAAGCATAAATTAAATTATATCGCGGGCGAAGCCGCGGGTAAAAGCTAGTATTAAAATATTTGCTCTTATATTTCAATAAGATTATTTGTTTATTGTATTCACAGAATGATAACAAAGTGGCAAAAGAAGATGATTGTTTAAGAGTTATGATGGGCTTAGGAAGATTTCGAATTTATTGTCAAGAATATTAATTAAAGAGCTTTTAGGCATACACGTTCTGCAACTACACGTTTCTCGTCACTACATGTCGTTTTTACGTACTCGTACATCATAACTTCATAAATACAAAGTTATCTTTTGGGATGGTAACCCCGGGTAAGAACCCCGGGTTGACTTATCTTTATTAATGACAATACTACCTTCACAAGTAACGGTTGCCTGGAAGAAATTGCTTTTTAGCGATAAGGCCGCCGATTGTAACACTTACTATAAGTTCCTAGTCTAAGTTTTCCTAGTTTATTTAAGTTTTGGTGTGGCAATAAAGAATTTATCTATCTATCTATCTATCTACTACACTACTACTACATAGAAAGCAATTGGATCATCCACAGACCCTTGAAGGTCTAAAGATAATCCAAGTGCTCAAGCCCACTGCCAGTTGGCAGCGTGCCCAGCATGCTGGCAGCATTATGACTAGTTATGAGGATGGGGATCTCTAGAAGTAATTAACCTCTGTTTAGATAAGACCGATTAGCCATGTCAGAGGCTTCCAGGCCGCTTCAAAATTCTGACACCAGGGCTAGCCACCCGGCCTATACGAACTTACCTAGGTACTTACTTATACGAGCGATAGCAATAACATACGTATGCTGCTGCCTGCTCGTGGCATTCACGCAGTGCACCGAAACTACAGTTACTTACTCAGACTAAGATTTAAAGTGACCCCTCTCTTTGTACAGTAGAGTTCAACAAATTGTAAACTTCACTAACAAAGTCAAAGTTATTTATTTGCTTGAACATAGGTAGTATACAGGTCTTAAATAATAAAATGTTTGACTACATTCAGTCCGTGTTGAACATGCAAATATATTTACAAACTAATTATAATGTCAAAATTTAATAATAGATGTTGAAATGAATTATTTATATTTATGAAGGATTGTCAGGAAAATATCAATACAAATATCAATTTTTAAAACAAAACACCACAGAGCTATCAAAACATCCATCCATCAGCCAAAGGACGTCCACTGCTGGACATAGGCCTCCCCTATGGATCTCCAATAAGACCGGTTGATAGCGGCTTGCATCCAGCGCGATCCTGCGGTCTTAATGAGGTCATCTGTCCACTTTGTGGGTGGACGTCCTACGCTGCGCTTGCCGGTACGTGGTCTCCACTCGAGATCTTTTCGACTCCATCGGTCATCAGTCCTCCGCGCTATGTGCCCTGCCCATTGCCATTTCAACTTGCTAATCCGTTGAGCTATGTCGGTAACTTTGGTTCTTCTACGGATCTCCTCATTCCTGATTCGATCCCGCAGAGAGACTCCGAGCATAGCCCTCTCCATAGCTCGTTGGGCTACTTGGAGCTTACTAATAAGGCCCATAGTGAGAGACCACGTTTATGTGCCATAAGTCATCACTGGCAACACACACTGGTCGAAAACGTTCGACTTGAGGCACTGAGGTATGTCGAACGAAAAGACGCTACGCAATTTTCCGAACGCTGCCCATCCGAGTTGGATTCGGCGATTGGCCTCTTTGTTGAAGTCGGACCTACCTAACTGGACTACTTGTCCTAGGTAGACATACGAGTCAACGACTTCAAGAACCGAGTTTCCAACAGAAATCGGGGTGGGTAAAACATGGGAATTACACATGACTTTTGTCTTATCCATGTCATATCAAAACATACCACATTAATATTTGTATGGAAAGATTATATGTCATAGTATACATCAGTTTACAATAATTATGTTTTTGCATTTATTTGAGAGTGTAACGGCAAAAGGCACGGACTCTAGTGTAAATCCTACTAATATTATAAACGCGAAAGTTTGTGAGGATGGATGGATGGATGGATGTATGGATGTTTGGTACTCTTTCACGCAAAAACTACTGAACGGATTGAGATGAAACTTTGCAATAATATAGCTTAGATATCAGAATAACACATAGGCTATAAATTATAATGATACTGTGTCAAAAATCAAAATATCATGCGGGCGAAGCCGCGGGTAAAGACTAGTGGATAATAAATTCTCAAAAAAAGAAGAGGTGGTATCAATCTTTTCGTAAATTTAACTACCTAATCCTTACTACCTCACTTACATTATAAAACGGTCCAAAGCTAGTATAATAACATGATGTTTGTTGTATTGCAGTTCAATGGAGTGTGGGGCCTGCCGGCGGTGGTGTGCGACTGCTACATAGCCATGGACGTGACCTGCTCCACCTCCAGCATCTTCAACCTGGTAGCCATCTCCGTAGACAGGTGAGAGAAACACTACCCGTTTCATCACACGTGTGTAATGCTTTACTATTCCAGCGTAGTTCAACTTGGTGTTCGTTAGCGATCATCGAAGTTACGCAACGTTCAGCACGGTCAGTCTTCAGATGGGTGACCGCAGGTCGCATTTACAACTGAGCGCTACCGTGGCTCGGATGACACGTTACATTGTAGGCCCCAGTTGTTTTAATCGTTTAGCCATGTCAGAGGCTTCAGGCGGCTTAAAAACTCAGGACTAGCCACCCGGCTTATACGAACTTACATACTTTTATTATTCCATCCGCTAAAATATTATACCTACCTACTGAAAATGTAAATGACGCCGCTAAAAACCCCTATCTCGATATCCATCCATCAGACATAGAACATTCACTGGACATAGGCCTACCCTGTGAATCTCCAATAAGACCGGTTGAAAGTGGCTTATATCCAGCGGGATCCCGCGAGTTTGGTGAGGTCTTCTGGACGTGCTACGCTGCGCATTTTCTTTAATCGAGACCTTTTCGACGGCGTCGGTTATCAATTCTCCGTGATATGTGCCCTGCTTACTGAAATATCAACTTGCCAATCAGCTGAGCTATTGGTAACTTTGGTCCTTCCACTGATCACCTCATTTTTATTCGATCTCGCAGAGACTCAGAGCATAGCCCTCTCCATAGGTCTTTGGGATACTTGGAGCTTACTAATGAGGTCCATTTCAAACAATAATTAATGACATATGTTGATTTTCCTTCGCCAATAAAGCCCACGAAGATAAAAAACAACACTTTTCGTAAACAGCCAACCCATCCACCTCGATCTTGGCAAAAAATTGACATCTTCTCGTACTAAATACAAAACCCACAATCGATAAAACATTTTACGTCTTTCCGAATTCAAGGGCAACCTTCAAAAGGTAACCAAAGTTGAGTAACATCAATATTTAAGTACCCTTTCATAATCACACGTTTCGGCGCTCCGCAAACTTTCTGTACAACTTTTAAGCTTAGCTATTGCGACAAAGTGCTTGAACACACCTCTTGGTGTATTTACTTACTGTTACCTCAAAATGAGGGTTGGTTGAGGAGTAGGTAAGGAGCGAGACTGCCAAAAGGGTAAATGAACCATGATCCATCCAGCTATCACTCACGGATCACTGATTATTGCCTCGTGCCGCAAGCTTAGGTTCGTAATACCGAAAACACACGGATTAGAATAGATTTTCTTTACCGCGATATCAAGTCATTAAGGCTTGTATCAAGGTGATATAGTCATCATTATATTCAAATCCGCCGTAATAGCACGTAAACCTTTTTAGGGTTCCGTACCTCAAAAGGAAAAAACGGAACTCTTATAGGATCACTTTGTTGTCCGTCTGTCCGTCTGTCTGTATGTCAAGACTCTTTATCTCGGGAACGAGTAAAGATATCGAGTTGAAATTTAAACTATATACGTATATCTATGGTTCCTTGCAGTTGTGTAAAGGAAAAACATATCAGTTATCATATAAAAAAGAGCCGTTCATGTCGTAAAAAATCGCATATTTCGACACTTACAAAAATCAAAACCTACAAGGTACTTCCCGTCGACATAGAACTATGAAATTTGGCGAGAAGCATTGTCTCAGAGTACATATATAGGAATACATCTGAAAACTGTAAATTTTTATTTAAATCACAAAAAACAGGGCCTAGATCCGTAAAAAATGGGTTCAAAATTCAAAGTGAGTAAATCGTACCTAGTAAGGTATCAAATAACCTATAATTAGCACATGCTAAAACAGAACCTCCTCAAAACTCTAAAGGTTTCCTATAAGACTGGTTGGAAGAGGCTTGTATCCAATGTAATCCTGCTGCCTCGATGAGGTGGTCAATCAGTCTTTGTGGAAGGACATCTTATGCTGCGCTTGCCGGTGGTCTTCAATATAGACCACCTCTAGAACCACCTATAGGCTTACCTATATTTTTTGGCATAGTTATTTTTTTTGGCTTTTGGTTACATTTTTGGCAAAATAGAAAAGAAGTTCGTATTTAGAGGTGGCTTCTACTTTCAGAGTTTTAAAACCGCTTGAAAGATTTCTAATAATACCGGTGAGAAAGGGCTTGCATCCAGTGTGTTCTTGCGGCCTTGTCTGTTCGTGTACCTATGCTATGTCCTTTTCATTCCTTTTCTTTTTCATGCAAAAACTTTACGGCCACATCGGTTATTTATTATACGGGCTATATGCCCTGCCTACTGCCAATTTAACTTATTAATCTGAAGGTATTGAGGCAGCTCCCGGCTCCTGTAAATCAATACATATGGCGTAGCTTAACTAACTTAGCAATGCACAGTTCTAGCCCAAATTCTTTGGCTATAAAAATATTCAATAAAATGTTCAATAAAGTGTTTCCAAATAATCTAAAAGATATCGAAAGAGAAAACTGTTTCATAAAACAACTAAAAATAATCCTTTTATCGAAATGCTATTACACATTAGACTATTTTTTTAACGATAATCTAGAAAACATAATAATAAATCGTTCCAATACAAATAATAAAATTGCCATACCCTTATAGGTATATGTATAACTATACAAAACATGTTAACTAAGAACCGCATGTAAATTTCATGTTGCAATAAATGATTTGACTTTGACTTAATTTCGTGTTTTTATTTGTTTTTATTAGGTCTTGTTACTTCATTTTCTTCTTAGCAGTGATCGAAATCAAGTACCTATCTAACGTTTGATTTTTTCGGCTAAGTAACTGCGGGTGGCATTTACAACTGACCGCCACCCTGGCTCGTATATTAAATAGTATATGACACCTTAAAGTTAAATTGCATGTAGGCGACTTCAAGCGACAAATAACTGACACTCGTCTTCGTGTCGAGTTATATAAAGTGACGTAAGATGTCCATTACTGAACTCATGCCTCTCCTATAGATTTTATTAATAAAACCGGTAGGAAGCACTTTGCAAACGTAGAAAACACTTTGCAAACGTAGAAAACACTTTGCAAACAGCGTGTTCATGTTCTTACGGCCTTAATCAAGTTGTTTGTCCGGGGTCGTCCTACGCTACGCGTACAAAGTAGTCGCTAGAAATATATAGCCATATCGGCCACCCTTCTACGAACCATGTGGCCCGCCCATTGCTAGTTTTTTTATTATTTTATTATTTACCCAGAGTTTTATGACATGACACCCTAGTACACTTAACATTTTTTTTGTGCACGGTATGCATTGTACAGCCCTCTGGCATCGTTTGTATATATATGTATATGTCTTGAATCGAATGCATCGTGTAGCCACGATTCAGGCAGCTCTTAGTGCATATCATGGATATGAGTCATTTTTGTTGCGTTATGGTTTGATAATAAGGGGTAATTCTGTAGATTGGGAGGAAGCTTTTAAAGTTTAAAAAATGTATCAGAGCATTATCTGGTGCATATTTTCTGGCACCATGTAGACCATTATTTAAAAAATATAACATTTTACCATTGCCTTTACTATATATATTTGAAATGTGCTTATTTGTTCGACGACACCAATCCGAGTTTCCGTTAAATAGTAGCGCTGATGGGAGCGATAGATAGCAATGACGAAAATATAAGTTGAATATACCGCATCAGATGTATATGTATAGTAATAATGTTTATTGTATGGCCATTAAGGTATACAACAAATTGCCTAATTGTTTTGAAGAACTTAATTATGATACTGATACAAATTACACAAGTTCCTTATTGACAAGTGCTATTACACTATTAACGAATTTTAGAAGCCTCACTTATATATTCTCTAAAAATATTTGTACACCTATAACAGTAGAATATTTGAGACACTATTGTTCCTTTGACATCTACATGGTAAGACAATATTCTAACAAATAAACGAATTTTGATTTTGATTTTTTGTATCAGGTGTAGATACCACGTTATTACAGCCTCCCACTTGCCAGATAACATGATTACAGCCAAAGAGTTGACGCAATCCTTTATTCCAGGCACATTCCATTAAACATGGTACACATCTTCAATCGATCGCTATGGCTCGATTGAAGATGTGTTCCCACACGTTGACTTCACTTTTCCCATAATATACGCAAACATGTTTAATGGGACGTATCCAGAACGAAGCCATGCAGCTGTAACAATCTCGTTCCTTCCCATGTTGGCCCTCAGAAACCATTGAGACCGTAGAAGTGTAGACTGATTTGCTACTTCAAGTTACAAGTTACCTGCTTGACTATGTAACATAAGTTCGTCTACGAATCTCCCGACTCCTAATTCAATCTCGTAGACTGGAGATCTTCGAATAGCTCATTGTGCTATTTCCAGCCCACTTACTTCAATACTAATTATTATTAGACATATAAATGTCATTCCATTCTGTTAGCGAGGCACTCATGGAACTTACATAATTAATTACAATTCAAAATGTCAGCCGGCATTACTATATATAAGTAGAAAACAAAATATAGGTTATTTTGTGTTCTAAGCGAGCAAATATGTAGTGTCCCTACGATAAATTAGGAAAAGTAAGTAAGTGATACTGTCCGTATTAGCAAGGTACCTAGCAAACCCTGCTAGCCTAGCATACGCACCACGACATATTTTTTGTCGATGTGTAAAAAAGTGACAGATATACAGGGTTACAGGCTAAGTCGGCATATTCCCGTTAAGCGTGTGTAGACTACGCTTCTGACTGATTTGACTATGAAACACCATATCCTAAATCTCACAGTATTCGAGATAATTGAATTCAAATACTTTTTATAAAATGTTAACTTTACGGACAATATTGGGTAGTGAGGTCATAAAACATTATTTTACATGTAAAAATCAAATAAAAATAATAATACGACTTACACGTTTCAAAATATCTGAGCTGATAGCCGAAAATTGGGAATTTTATAAATACCAATTTCAAATATATATTTTTTTTAAATTTAGGATAGTGTATTTCATAGTCAAATTAGTCAGAAACAAAGTAAACTACACACCCTTAACGGGAATAGGTCGACTTACCCTGTAACCCTGTATATACTTCACAATAACTAGTCTCATTTTGACGAGTCGTTAAAATGATGTCATGGTGCGTATGCTAGCCCGGCTGTTACAACGTCTAGTACTATTCAAGTCAAACCGCTTGAATGCCTCCAACATGGAAAAGCGGTTAAAATCCGGGACCTACAATTTAGTATCGGTGCGACGGTAGCGCTCAGTTTAAAAATGCCACCCATGGTCATCCATCCAAAGACAGACCGTGGCAAACATTTACATACAACTTTGTTCGAGAAAATGTATGGTCCTTTTTAGCAGTTTTAGAATTGGTCTCACAGCAAAGGTTCGTCATTAATAAATAAATAAATATTTGGGGACATCTTACACACGGCCTCTGACCCCAAACTAAGCAAAGCTTGTGATATGGCTGCCAGAGACTGATATACTACATATACTTATTTTTAAATACATACTTATATAGATAGTAACTAAATAACACCCAGACACAGAGCAAACACTTATGTTCATCACATAAATATTTGCCCTGGGTGGGGATCGAACCCACGCCTCATTGATCCAGACTTTAGGGTCACTAACCACTGAGCCACCGAGGCAGGATTACGATGAGTACAATGATATGGTAGAACAGGGCTGTCCAAGCAACGGCGGCTTGTTTTCATGCGGCCCGTGACGCATGTTTCAATCAGAAAATAGTTTTGGACATAACTATGTATACAGGGTTATTTCTAATCAATTAGCATCCTTCTAGGGGCTTATTCTGTACATCAAAACTAACAACTTTTGTTATACGACTTTCGTCAAAACTCAAAAAAAATATTTGTTGTTCCATAGAAAAATTTAGTTCACCCGCGACAAAAAGCATGGAACAGCTGTTTTTTTTTTTAGTTTTGACGAAAGTAGTAGAAGAAAAGTTGTTAGTTTTGATGTACAGAATAAGCCCCTAGAAGGATACTAATTCATTAGAAATAACCCTGTATAGTTTGGTTAGAAAAATTCTTTGTCAAATTATATAATCAATAGTTGGTACAATATAGTATTCTTGCAACATTGTATTCGCATGGAATAATTTAAAAGTGAAGCTTTTTACTGCAGAATTCTCGGAAAGTATTTTATTTTTGTAGAGTGAGTATTTGTTGTATTAGTTATACTTATGCTTTCACTAAGTTTGTACCGGTACTACCTACTTGAAGGTACTCCTTTGAATTTTACACATTATAATAAATATTTAACAAGCAGGTTTGAGAAAAATACTTGACTAAGTTGTGGCAACAACGGAAGTTAATATCGATATGATTATTAAAAATAAATTAATTAACGAAGAACCAATAAACGTAAGGAAATGATTATCCTGTATTTTTCCTGTATTTTTTTTATTTAAAAACTGTTTTTTTTCTGCAGCCCGCCAGCGCTTGAAATAAATTTAATTAGGTATGTAGGTTGGGTATGCCGCGAAGGTATGTAGGTTGGACACTTGGACAGCCCTGTCGTAGAATATATTCATAATCTAGAGATACACCCTGTATACAATGAGTAGTATATTAAGAACCCTTATCCTCCGAAAGCCATAAATTAAGCATAACATCTGACCTTTCCCTCACACAGGAAACGTAGGCCCTAGCTTTCGTCGGTCACAAAATCTGGGGCTTGCTCAAAGACTTATAATATTCATCTAAGGACATGGCTACCGAAAATATGATTTTCTACGTAATTAAAATATAATCTTCTTCTTCATATTGTTTGATAAAGATTACCTAGTATTATTTACATGAATAAGGATACATATATAAACACAATAAAAATAAGTTATAAAGTATACCAAGACATCATAACGCGATTTTAGAATTTGACTGCCTCGGTGGCTCAGTGGTTAGTGACCCTGACTTCTGAATCAAAGAGGCATGGTTTCGATCCCTGATTCCCCACCCATGGCAAGCATTTATGTGATGAACATATGTGTGCCCTGTGTCTGGATGTTATTTAGGTACTATCTATATAAGTATGTTATTATTATATACTACTGGACTAATCGCGCACTAAAATTACGAGATAAATAAATACCTCATCATCCCGACGTTTCGGCCTAACACATTATTATTATATTTATAATAATAATGTGTTCAAATCGCTACAGTATTAAAACAACATATATAAGTATGTATTTAAAACATGTATATGTAGTGTATCAGTCTCTGGCAGCTATATCTCTGGCAGTTTGGGGTCAGAGACAGTGTGTTAGATGTCAAAAAAATATAAAACTATCTATAACCATTAATACTATCTCATCTGTCTAAATATAAAATGCTTAGCTGGATATCAACCGTCTCAATAGTCGCAAATACCACATGGGCCACATTGTTCGCAAGTCTGTTTTAATTTAACCGCCGTAATGTCACTGCCCCAGATATATTATGGGTAACCCGGATCATCCATATTGACCCCATCGCCGTAGTCACTTCTGCGGCGCTGGGGTCTCCCGACCCGACAGCTCCCTGCAACAGCAAGTATTCCGTATTTGGTATAGGCACCGGTTACCAAAGGCACACAAGACATACACCAACTCCGCCGGCGAGTTCGAGGACCCTTCGAATCTGTCAAAAATCGGTTAGATTCTCTCAAAATAATTAACCAGCTCAACTCAATAGGGCCACAGGGCACACCCCTTCTGGGGTGCCCGGGCAAGTCTGATCTCCCCCGCCGGGAGACGGCCCAAGCCGAGGTCTGTACCTTCTCAGGTTGCGTTAAATAACCTAATCTTAGGGCTCAGTCGCCTTCTGCGCTCGCCCATGCCTGGTAAGCTGTAGAGGCCTCAGTGACCAGGTATTGACTGATAAGTACATAATGACTTATCAGTTAAAAAAAACTCATCTATGGGAAAGTTATTCAAGTAGGTTGTCTACCGTATAAATGTGTGTATAGTGTGTAGTCAAAAGCAAAGCTATTTGAAATAAATAAAAAAAATGTCCAATCTTGACCTTGATAATTATTTTTTGCATCATATCGCAACACCGACGTCCACAGTGGATAGAATTCAAATATTTTGCACAAATCGATGATATCCATGTGTATTATTGTTGATTTATCAAAAACCTCGGAAGTATACTCGTTTAAACAAACAAAATTATGTTTACAATTAGCGAAAATTTCGATAAACATAAACAAAAAAATACAGAACGATACAGACGAACTTGATTCCTCTTCCTCTTTTTTGGCAGTCGGTAAAAATAGGAAGAAATAACCACCTCTAAACATTTAGTTCAATGAGCCTATCAGGCTCCATACGATATCCTTAACTACATCAGTTGACCCGATAGACTTTAGTATTATCTGCTTGCTTTCAGAGGAAATATAGAGATGGAAGGGAAACGAATCCGATCCGGATATCGGAAAGTACTTTTGTTACCACAATCTACTGAAAGTAGACCTAGTTTTAGGGTTCCCTAGTCGTTTCTATGTGAATGGTTTGAGGGCATATATTGTATTTGATATGTCGTCGTAGTCGTTTCGGTTATGTTCGACGTTGTTATGTTACGAATTAGTTTTTACAAAAAAAAATTAAATCGATAAGATTATGCTGTTCCGTACATTAATAATTTAACTTCTATACTAATATAAATCTACATTTTATAATGTGGCCAATTTTAAAGGCGCCATCGTAGATCAAAAGCAACTTAAAATATTGCTGTTTCTCTCAAATGCAAATAGTGAAAAAGAAAGACCAATATTGTGAGTTGCTATTAAATTTACGATGGCACCTTTAAAATTGGCCGCTTTAAAAAAGTACCTAAAGTTTGTGATTAACGAGGTGGGTAATCTCCTGAGCTACTGAACCGATTTTGAAAATTATTTTTCTTCACATCGATTCGAAAAGGACTACTTGGTTCACCTTTAAGTGCGCCCAAAGTTGGTGTTATCTATAAGGAACTTTATAAGTGCGCCGGAATTATCTTTGCCGCGCACTTTTTGAATTTGGAACAAATAAGTGCGACGGAATGAACTTTGCCGCGCACTTTTTGAATTTGGAACAAATACGAGTAAGTGCGACGGAATGATCTTTGAATTTGGAAGTATTTGTAATGTGAGTGTTCAGCGCCAAGAAAATGAATATATGTATACTTAAGTTTTTATTTGTTTTATTATTAGATACCATTTAATTTCAATTTAGTTGTTACTCTACGTTTTATTAAATAATAATAAATATGAGGCGTCTTTTATTTTCTCATAGAGGTGATGAAAAGTAGAGTGTACCACTCGAGCGCAAAATATATTTTTGACTCGGGCGACGTACTTTGAATCCCTCGCTACGTTCAGGATTCTACTAAAGAATCCCTCGCTACTTTCAGGATTCTACTACAGAATCCCTCACTTCGCTCTGGATTCAAAAAAGCGCCCTCACCGTAAAAATATTATTTTGCTCCCTTATGATACAATCTACGATTACTAATAAAAAGCCACATTATTGGTGTGATAGGCTATACAATAATCGTTAGTGAAAATAGTCGTCGTAGAATAAGTCGTTACCAAGTAGGTACATAGATATACCCACCGTTTCACTAGTCACTCTAAAGTTTGTGCAAAAAGAGAAGCGTCGTAAATGAGGTCGCTCGTGTGCAATTTTACTAATTTTGTTACGTTGGCAACACTGCTATATCTTTGATAGTACAACTAAAAGTGTGTGATACTTGGTAGACACCAATTCAGTTTTACCAAGTATAGGTACCTAGGCTGCTGATTAAAATATTATTGTCAGTTCACCGTTACGCCGCGACCGTTCTTTTTTGCACATACTCTATATCTGTTTCGTACATTATTTTTCTGCCGGATACACTTAAGTGTACTCCAGAATCCCACAACATAATTCCACCCATCTTTTATCTAAGGAGCACAATCGCGAACAAAAGGCCACCCTTGCATGGAAAACATTTCCTTCGTATCTTCGCAAAAAGCATTTTGAGTATTCAATTCTTATACAAACCGCGAAAATATGGAACCTTCTATTAGTATTTTCCATTATATGTAGGTGTACTCATACATACCTCAGTGCCTCAAGTCGAAAGTGTTCGACCGGTGTGTGTTATCAGTGATGACTTGTGGCACTGAAACGTGGTATCTTACTATGGGTCTTACATTGATAAGCTGCAAGTAGTCCAACTAGCTATGAAGAGGGCTATGATCGAAGTCTCTCTGCGAGATCGAATCAGGAATGAGGAGATCCGTAGAAGAACCAAAGTTACCGACATAGCCCAATGGATTGGCAAGTTGAAATGACAGTGGGCAGGGCACATAGCACGGAGGACTGATGACCGATGGGGTCGAAAAGTTTTCGAGTGGAGACCACGTACCGGCAAGCGCAGCACAGGACGTCCACCCACAAGGTGGACGGATGACCTCATTAAGACCGCAGGATTGCACTGAATGCAAGCCGCTTCTAACCGGTCTTATTGGAGATCCATAGGGGAGGCCTATGTCCAGCAGTGGACGTCCTATAGCTGAAGGATAGATGATGGGGATGTACATGTATCAAACTCTAAAGATATGGTTCCGAACAGATTTGGAAACTAAAATACTGACTATTATGCTGTCTACTATTATGCTCTCTGTGCACGTTAATATGTTTTGACTTTGCGTAGTATTATTATATCTTCTTTGACTTTGCGGCGGGGTTCGAAAGTCATACAATCCAGACGTGTAGTTTCTGCATATGTTATGCTGTTGGCAGCTTATATAGGACCACACTGATCGCAATTTGCAGTGTAAGAGTGCTTGTTCACGGCAATTAATTTTACCGGACTACTGACCGTTTTTTTACCGAATTTGGGCTGGTGTATGGATTACAATGAACGTGTGCACATCAATCCGGCGAAAAATGTAGGCATTTGTTTATTGACAGTTCATTTTTCAATAAAAAAAAACGGACGCGAACAAGTGCTCTTAAGATACTTTTTCGAACAGTATTTAAATAACAATACCTGGGAGATCTGTGAAGAGACCTTCAACCCGCTTTCTTAAAAAAAGTGTTTTCTAATTAAGAGTGCTGTATAATAATACATTTTGGTTAGCAGTTTCCCAATGCCTGTTATTTAATAAATAATTAACCTTTGTACTCTTCCTTCTACAGATACATAGCAGTAACGCAGCCTATAAAGTACGCGAAGCACAAAAGCAATGGCCGCGTGTGGTCCATGATCGGCGTGGCGTGGCTGGTCTCCGGCGCCATCGGGTCTCCAGTGGTCCTGGGTCTCAACAACACGCCGGACCGGAGCCCCGACCAGTGTCTCTTCAACAACACAGACTATGTCATCTATTCTTCACTTGGATCGTTCTACATTCCCTGCATCATCATGATGTTCCTGTACTATAACATTTTTAAGGTCAGTTTCAATGTTATTCCATCTTTGTGGGTGCAAGTTTGAAATCTTGATCTTATAGTTCAACATGATATATTTCGAAGAATTTTCAGCTGTATATCTATTAACATAAAATATATTCTTATACGTCATAAGAAACGTGACTATAAAGAGGCTTAAAGTCAGCAGTAAAAGCACAACCGCAAGCATGATTCATGGTGAATATTTATTTCTTATATTTATATTTACTGCAGAAGTGTTCAGATTTCTTTTGAAGTGATCTACCGCCATGGGGACAGATAATGTCATTAGATCACAAGAGCGCTCCGAATGCAACTTGCTTACAATCATTCTTATTGGAAAGTAGCTAACAGCCACATTTTTGTTGGCAAATATTCTCTTCAATTTATTTTTCTTAAACGAAACACACATCATAAAATTTGTGCCCACAGGCAATTCGTCAAAGAGCGAAAAAGCAGCGATCAGCGAAGAAGACCGCCTCCGCACTAGGCTCGGCAGTGTCTAGCGGCACCGCAGCCGTGGTCATCGAGAATGTGGCGCAAACTCACCGGCTGGTCAACGACATCACCGACCAGCCGACCAATACTGCCTCGGGAAGCAACGAGGATGAGGACGATGACAAGTGAGTTAAATACAAGAGAAGACAATTGCAAAGCTGCAATTGTCCATCAAAAACGTGGCGCAAACTCACCGGCTGTTCAAGACATCTCCGACCAGCCGACCGGCCTCAGGGAGCAACGAAGATGAAGACGATGATAAGTAAGTTAAATACTAGAGAAGACAATTGGCTAAGTCAGTGGCCACATAGATCGTAAAGATCCAATTCGGGGTCGAGTGATACCACCAACACCACCAGATGATTTTGGAGAGCAAGCGTAGGTAGTCGCAAAAAAAACCGACAGTGCTACATAGATTATTTTTCCCGTAGTAATAGTTTTATCACTTAAAAGTTTTTTTTTTTTTTTTTAAATGGTTGTCTGTAAAGTCAGTTTACGGACGATAATTTTACATGATAACATCAAAAAAAAACATTTTTAAGATAAGATTTTTCCTTTATTTCCAATAAAATTTAAAATTAGAGTACAGAGCAGTTTCTTTCTTTCTTTTTCTTATCTTAACATCGTTGAATCAACAACTGTAACAAGCCGAAAGCTTAGGCCGATTGTGCCTCTTTATCGCTTGTACTGCGCTCTCACTTGCACACTCGGCTGAGGCGGAACGTGACAATAAGTCGTGGTTTTTTCGTGCGTGCAGCTGGCGTTTATCGATTTATAAGACGTTGTCACGTCAAAAAATACATTTACTGGATTTTCATTGGTAGGTACAGTATAATCGTGATTTTCAATGCCCGACAGTAGTAGAAAGTTGATAACACGCACCTATTTCCGTACCCAACCACGCCTGGTGAGCTAATTTTATGACTGTGCAAAACTGAAGGGCTCGTCCGGGATTTGAACCCGGGACCTCTCGCACCCGAAGCGAGAATCATACCCCTAGACCAACGAGCCGATAGGAAAATGCATGAATACTTTAACACGTTTCTTTTTTCCTATAATAACCATATCCATAAACATAAAATTATACGAGCATTTATAATTTAATACGTGAAATGGTATAATGTACGCTATAAAAATATTTTCATAACATTTTAGTAGTCTCTGTGCGGCGATTTATAATGAAAGCACTGTTTCACTTTCATGGCTAATTTAAATGTGTAAATATTAAGCGTTATATTAGCACAATAATACGTGGTCTCGCAGTTTTTTATGTATTTCTCTTGTATAAACAGGCCGCTTGAGATACTGTGAAATAAGTACCTACTTACTAAAGGTCATCGCAAACGTGCGTGTCGCTCGCTACAGCCAAATACGCCAACAACTATATTTTATTTCAAAATCATAATTAACAATTACAAAAGTGGTGCACCAAAGATGTCACATAATAATGATATTATTATCTATACTGTAATTTATTGGAAATAAATATTATTGATTATTACACATAATTATACACACATTACACATAATTATAATACACGATATTAAAGGCTTTTTTACAGTTCTAAATATAAATATGTTGTTTTATTCGCGATCTGAACACATTATCTATTACTAATCAGGTATTTATTTATCTCGTGACTGTAGTGCGCGATTAGTCCCGTAGTACATAATAATAATGAGTTCTAATTATAATTTGAAAGTGTTGCTCTCCTTGTCTAATATCTGCAACCAAAAACAGCTTTATTTTCATTTAACTGCTAAGTTTAACTGTCAAGTTAAGCCTTCAAAATAGAGCACATTGTGAAGACGCTTAGTATATTATTTATTTATTTATTTCAGTTCAGCAACATTATGTACATCAATACATTGTCAAAAGATTAAACATAAAAAATAGGAGCTAATCTACTTATATCTATTTTCAAGGATTTTATTTATTTTACAAGCATTTCAAAAATTCACCACACATGGTAAAGATACGAGTAATGACCACCAAAGCAACGTTTTGCATGGTCAGTATTTGGATAGGTGACCGCGGGTGGCATTTACCAACTGAGGGCTACCGCAGCTCGGATAACACGTCAAATTTTAGGTCCCGGTTGTTTCAACCGTTAAGCCATGTCAGAGGCTTTCAGGCGGCCTAAAACCTCTGACACCAGGGCTATCCACCCGGCCTATACGAACTTGCCAGCAACTTTTTTTTAACTTCGGCTTTTGTGGGTGTGGTGAAACGTTCGTTTGCGATAAGTCTATGTGGGCCAAGGCAAAATAAATGTGTCGATTTTTTTGTAAAGCTATGCCCTTATAATATTTAGTTAGAATATTTTGCTGCAGTACTTCAGTACGACTAAACTTAGTGCACTGCAATGCAACGGCATTTTATTTCGTAAAATCACGATTCTCACTTGAAAAGTTATTAGTATTTTTTTAAACGCGAGCCTTTGAAACTTTGATTGAACTTTTGCAAATGAAAAAACATTCGTAATTTTTAAGTGTAACAATAATTTCAGAAAATATTATCGATATAATACTATAAACTATTTACTGAAGAGATGTAACTCAGATATTAGATCTTTATCCAACGTGTCGTACGAGTCACGGTAGCGCCCAGTTGGAAATGTCACCCAAGCAAAGACTAGAATTGAATTAAGGAAGCGAAATTTTTGAATTTGAATTAGAATTTTCTGGAATCTCAATACCTATACATATAAATTAGCTGTTCAATGGACTATTTCTTATTTTGCCTATTTAGAAAAAATATTTACTGATTTGTCATTTTATATATCTCATTCAATGATAAATATAAAAAAGAAACTGCAAATGATGTCTCTATTCGACAGTTTCGGGCGGACGGAGATGGGCGTGTACGCCGAAGAGCTGGCCACCACCAGGTCAGCTCGGTTCATGCTGGCCGCCGTCGTCGAGGAAACTGGGCTGTAAGTTGCAACGCTATAGATCGAATCATACGACTTGGCGGCTATGATGTTTGCTACAAGCTGCGGATAACCCAACTGCAGCTAAGTGCAGATAAGTGAGCTTCAGTCAGAACTGGGCTATCCGCAACTTGCAGCCAACATCACAGCGGCCATCTTGCGTGTTTCGTGCTGCTATTGATAAAAACAGGTCACTACTTCAACTGCGATTGGAACATCCCCCATGCGCATCAATTAAGCCGCGCTAACCCTGTAGCAGATTCCAATTCTCATTAATTAATTTTATTTCTAAACTTTCTCAATTTTAATTCAATATTTTTCTGTACTGCGAGACTTATCGCGCAATGAAAATACAAGATAAAATTAACATCTCATTATCCCGACGTTTTGACCGAGTTGCATCGATCACAGTCACGGATGTCTACCACGATCTACCGTTACTACGATCGGTACAATCGGATCGGACGAACCGTCGGGATAATATGGTATTTATGTTCTCGTATTTTCAGTGCGCGATTAGTCCCGTTTTACATAAAAATAATTATTTTGCCGAGGCTAGCAGACTTCTTCTTCATCTAATAAATGATGTTATCTATCCATTATATCACGGCTTTACATTATTCATGTATTCCAATGGAACCATGAATTTTCCTTAATTTTGTGAAGAGCGTAGCGTATATTCTTGATTAAATACCTAGTTATAGCTGAAATCTTAAAATACCTAGATCAAATTGATTCGAGGAACGAATTTATTCGTAAAACAAATTGATGCATGAAATCTTTTAATAAAAAAAATATTATTATTATAATACAGTGCCACACTAATCGTTGCCATAATTCTTACTAACAGTATAAATCCTAACGTGTGTTTGTTGGTTTGTTTGTTGCTCTTCCACGCAATAACAGAGCGTAGAACCGACTTGAATTGATTTTTGACATAAATACTGGGTTATCCAGAACTGGTGTACTATGCCGAAAGGAGGTGATCCAGGCCATCTTTACGAAAAACTTTTTCTAAGGAGCCAATCCGGAATTCGAGAAAAAAATTGTTGTTTCACATATTTTGCCGATTCCAAGTTGCAATTTTGAATGGCACAGCTGTTTTTTCTTTAATTTTGAATTGGCCCCGTCGTAAGAGTTGATGGTAAAGATGGTCTTAATCACCTCCATTCGGCGTAGTACGGGGTAAGCAGACATACCTGTGTAGTTTAAAAATTGGTAAGTGCCATAGGTTACTTTTCATTGCTGAAAAAGAAGAAGAATCATGTGGAACCCGGCAAGTAAGACTGTACTATACTGTACCAGCATTTTTAATAGTCCACTGCAGGACGTAGGCCTACCCACGAAGGGTGATTGGGCCATATCCACCACGCTGGCCCAGTGCGGGTTGGTGGATTCACATACCCCATCGAATTTCTTCTACGGACGTATGCAGGTTGCCTCACGATGTTTTTCCTTCACCGAAAAGCCAATGGTGTGAAATTCCGTAGGTACATAAGTTCCAAAGAAACTCATTGGTACGGGATCGGGATTAGAACCCACGACCTCACGATTGCAGGTCGGGTGTTACTACCACTAGACCACCACGGCTTCAAAGAGTAAGAGCTACTTCGATATAAGTACCATATCTGTGTAATAAAATAACTTTTTCTATTCCCCACAAAAAGCCCTAACACGCGTAAGCTGATGATCCATCATTTATTTGTGATTCGGATCTCATTAGAGCCGTTCGTTAAACCGTTATGGGTCGCAACAATCAATCACCCTACAATAGGAAACATTTGCCGGCTGTACTGAGCCGACCTATCGACCGCGTTTTGTATCAAATGGGTCGATGGTACCAGCAGTTAATCGTTTCGGCTTATATTTTTGCAATAAGAGACTTACCTATTTAAACAAATACTTAGACGTCCACCTGTGAAAGAGGTGTAAAGGGGTCAGATGACCTTATTAAGATCGATTGAAGAAGAAGAACAAAAGTGTCTCTGACACCTATTTGTCGAAACAAATAAAGTGAAATCAAAAGATTTCGTAATGTTAAATCTCTCTTATACATTTTCCTTAAAGAACTTTTCTTCACTTCATCAATTCCGTCCGCCATTTTTTCTCAAGAAGCTTTCCTCTCAATGTTGTTCACTTTTTAAACTAATTCAACCCTCCTTACAAGATAACGTTTTATTAATCTTCTTCGCTTTCAAAACAAATTCAACCCTCTTCATTTAATTTTTGAAATCAACGCATGATAACATTCTCTCAACCTTCTTCAATTTCTAAATTAATTCAACTCTCCTAATTTCATTCGCACAATCTCCACAGGATAATGGCCAACCTGGCCTCTCCCATCCCCATGATGGACCCAAACACCAACAACGACTCCGGGTACGCCCCTTCCAACATCGACGGGGAGACCAAGGAGCATTCCCCTCCCCCCTCCCCGCTGAAAGAGGAGAGCAACGAGGAGAGGAAAGAGGAGAACTGCACGAAAAGTGAGAAGAACTGCACGAGTGAGCCGGTGAAAAAACCGGAGTTAAAGTAAGTAACTCTCAAAGTATTTTCGGGTATTTTGCTTGATATTTGTTGAATAAATGAAATGAAATGAAAAATGATACTGCTACTAAATTTATGAGATACTTTGAGAAGTACATATCATTGTCCCTCTTCATCGAATGAGGAGAGGAGAGAGGAAGACTGCGCGATAAATGAGAAGAACTGCACGAGAAAAGAAGTTAATGTAAGTAGTAGTTTCTTTTTTTACTGAACTGAGATTGCTCCTAGATACAATTACAAGATTTTGCTACTTTGTATAACTCTGAGTACACCCTCTCCAACATCGACGGGGAGACCAAGAAGCATTCTCTCCTCCCTTTCCGCTGAAGAGGAGACCAACGAGGAGGCTGTACAGTAAGTATTTCTCAGTGTCATTTATCTACGTCTTTTTCACCCACCTTTGATTGCGACTTGAATTGACAAATTTACTACTCGATACAACAACCTTTGTAAGTGTGTAAATCATTAAGCATTATAAAATCTTTATTTTAATTACCACGACATTCATATTCATTTTCTCAAAGAAAACTCTTGAAGCAAGCTCCTTGGCAGAGCAAATTCCTGTCGATACTCGTAACTTGGCTCTTAAGCCAGTCGCTACACCTAGATTTCAAAACAAGCTACGATCAGAAAATGTATTGAGCAGCACTCAGAATTCCGTCACAGAATACTAACATGCCTGAGCAGAGCTAGAGTGGCATTTTGCGAGCTTCAGTGCTACATACCAGCAGCCTTTCAATGCCACAGGCTAGTGACATTTTCAATCGGGTTGCTTTGAGCAGTCACACTACCTACGGACCAGGGGGTTTTGTGCTGGGATCAGTGACAGCGACAACCAAGCTAAGAGAAATGCGGCCTGCAACAATATTTTCATGTTATTTTAGCATTGAATACTGCACAACAATATATATTGAGCAATCTCGTTTCTTTTTAGGGTTCCGTACCTCAAACGAAAAAAACGGAACTCTTATAGGATCACTTTGTTATCCGCCTGTGTGTATGTCAAGACTCTTTATCTCGGGAACGCGTTAAGATATCGAGTTGAAATTTAAACTGTTTGCGTATATCTATGGTCACTTGCAGTTGTGTAAAAGAAAAATTTCTCAGTTATCGTTTAAAAAAGTTAGAGCCGTTTATGTCGTAAAAAAACGCATATTTTGACACTCACAAAAATCAAAACCTACAGGGTACTTCCCGTTGACATAGAACCATGAAATTTGGCGAGAAGCATTTTTGTATAAATCACATAAAAATAGAGCCTCAAAATTCACAAAATATGGGTACAAAATTCAAAGTGACTAAATCGTATCATGTAAGGTATCATATAAAAGAACTTCATTAGCACATGCTAAAACAGGTTTTTAATTATTTTAACAATGTGTTTGTACGGAACCCTCGGTGTGCGAGCCTGACACGCACTTGTCCGGTTTTTTTTAATTATTTTACAACTCCCAGTGTATTAATTTTGTAATTTCATAATGGTTATAGATTTATACGATGCGATGGATGTATTGGTCCATTCATGAAAATATTAAATGCTTTAACCTCAATAAATAATAAAAATTTAAACATACTTTCATCTATCTATATATATATAAAAATGAAACCCGTTTTCCGTTGTCACGACATAACATGAAAACGGCTTGACCGATTTGGCTTATTTTTTTTTGTAGTTTTCTAATACTCTGTACAAGGTTCTTACGGAAAGCGAAACGAAGTTCGCCGGGTCCGCTAGTATTATATATTAAATAAAAAGGTATGTTGGAAGTAAAATAAGTACGCTCTATTAGTACTTACTTTGCTTTTACTTCGTTCAGTTCTAAAATAAAATATCCCAAGCGAAACCTTAAAATGCGAACCGTAGTACAAAAAACTTGAGCGTAGCTGCTATACCCGGCTCTATTTTTACCATGAAAGCCTACCTTCCGGTGCACGAGACGGCAAAGGACGGCGGAAAATAACTTACAAATGCTCTTTCGTAATACTTTCTTGAAACATACTTTGACAATTTGTCGAGCAAAACTCATCAGCATCATTATCAACCGTAGGATGTCCAATGCTGGAAACCTCTTCCAACGGATTTCGGATGAACGATAGGGCTGAAAAGTTCTCGAATGGAGACCATGTTGCGGCAAGCGCAGTGAGATGTCCAACCACAAGGTAGATACATGACCTTATTGAGATTGCGCTTTATGCAAGTCGATTCCAACCGGGCTTATTGGAAATCCATAAGGCAGGCCTATGTCCAGCATTCCGTCTTATGACTGAAACGAAGAAGAAAACAATTAAGAAAAAAAACTTCACTTGGGTTACCAAAAAACAGGCCTAGCCGAGTTTGGAACCCTTACGGCATATCATCCAACAGCTATGTAACAATTTTTGTCAAATAAACATATTTCATTTCATTTTTCATTTCATATTTCATTTCATATTTCATTTCATATTTCATTTCATATTTCATTTCATATTTCATTTCATATTTCATTTCATATTTCATTTCATATTTCATTTCATATTTCATTTCATATTTCATTTCATATTTCATTTCATATTTCATTTCATATTTCATTTCATATTTCATTTCATATTTCATTTCATATTTCATTTCATATTTCATTTCATATTTCATTTCATATTTCATTTCATATTTCATTTCATATTTCATTTCATATTTCATTTCATATTTCATTTCATATTTCATTTCATATTTCATTTCATATTTCATTTCATATTTCATTTCATATTTCATTTCATATTTCATTTCATATTTCATTTCATATTTCATTTCATATTTCATTTCATATTTCATTTCATTTTTCATTTCATATTTCATTTCATATTTCATTTCATATTTCATTTCATATTTCATTTCATATTTCATTTCATATTTCATTTCATATTTCATTTCATATTTCATTTCATATTTCATTTCATATTTCATTTCATATTTCATTTCATATTTCATTTCATATTTCATTTCATATTTCATTTCATATTTCATTTCATATTTCATTTCATATTTCATTTCATATTTCATTTCATATTTCATTTCATATTTCATTTCATATTTCATTTCATATTTCATTTCATATTTCATTTCATATTTCATTTCATATTTCATTTCATATTTCATTTCATATTTCATTTCATATTTCATTTCATATTTCATTTCATATTTCATTTCATATTTCATTTCATATTTCATTTCATATTTCATTTCATATTTCATTTCATATTTCATTTCATATTTCATTTCATATTTCATTTCATATTTCATTTCATATTTCATTTCATATTTCATTTCATATTTCATTTCATATTTCATTTCATATTTCATTTCATATTTCATTTCATATTTCATTTCATATTTCATTTCATATTTCATTTCATATTTCATTTCATATTTCATTTCATATTTCATTTCATATTTCATTTCATATTTCATTTCATATTTCATTTCATATTTCATTTCATATTTCATTTCATATTTCATTTCATATTTCATTTCATATTTCATTTCATATTTCATTTCATATTTCATTTCATATTTCATTTCATATTTCATTTCATATTTCATTTCATATTTCATTTCATATTTCATTTCATATTTCATTTCATATTTCATTTCATATTTCATTTCATATTTCATTTCATATTTCATTTCATATTTCATTTCATATTTCATTTCATATTTCATTTCATATTTCATTTCATATTTCATTTCATATTTCATTTCATATTTCATTTCATATTTCATTTCATATTTCATTTCATATTTCATTTCATATTTCATTTCATATTTCATTTCATATTTCATTTCATATTTCATTTCATATTTCATTTCATATTTCATTTCATATTTCATTTCATATTTCATTTCATATTTCATTTCATATTTCATTTCATATTTCATTTCATATTTCATTTCATATTTCATTTCATATTTCATTTCATATTTCATTTCATATTTCATTTCATATTTCATTTCATATTTCATTTCATATTTCATTTCATATTTCATTTCATATTTCATTTCATATTTCATTTCATATTTCATTTCATATTTCATTTCATATTTCATTTCATATTTCATTTCATATTTCATTTCATATTTCATTTCATATTTCATTTCATATTTCATTTCATATTTCATTTCATATTTCATTTCATATTTCATTTCATATTTCATTTCATATTTCATTTCATATTTCATTTCATATTTCATTTCATATTTCATTTCATATTTCATTTCATATTTCATTTCATATTTCATTTCATATTTCATTTCATATTTCATTTCATATTTCATTTCATATTTCATTTCATATTTCATTTCATATTTCATTTCATATTTCATTTCATATTTCATTTCATATTTCATTCATATGTCATATTCATATTTCATATTTCAAAATGGATTTCTTTTACAACCTGAAGGAAGCGGCTTGTATCCAGCATATTCCTGAGGTCTTGATGTGGCAAAACTAATCTTGAGTTGTAAAACAACACCTTTAGGAATTCTTAAAGAATTTTCTACAGCTACTATAAATGTATAATTACTATTTATGAATTCCGTGGTTTTACCCCAGCGTGTAATTTAAAATTCAGTTGCCCAATATCACACGTGTAATAAACAAAACATCATAGCTAGGGTGTCCACCTCTTTTCGTTACAAATCCTGACCCGAATGAAAACGTGGAAAAACTAAAATACGGTAATACTAAATCAGGCAACGTAGGAACCTAGAGATAGTTTCAAACTTAGATTTGTAATTACAACCAGTACTTAGATGAATTTCGTGGAATGGTACCCTAAAAATTTAATTTACTTTGCTTCAGTAATTATAACGAGTTCTAAAGAAGTAATAAGATTGTTTGTAAGTAGCTACTACAAAAATCATTTTTAAAGCAACTTAGCTTGATGTTACCCAGGAGGGCTTGAGTTTGATTGTTTATATTATAGTCTATTGTTTAAAATTCACATTCACCTACTTAAGTTATTACGCAAATTCAGCTTCATTCAACGTTCATTCTCCTTATGGTTTCCCTTCAATCTTCCCTTCAATCATGCCACTGTTACCCGGTGCGAAAAATGTAGGTATTTTTTCCTAAAACGTCAATAAATAATAATAAATCGATAAGATTAGGCAACCTTTTCCTGGCACATCTGGAGTATTGATAATACATTGGGACCAGTCTCATCCTAACTTTTCCCATATTATCCCGAGAAAGCTGTCACACATGGCCACCCTCCCCGTGGTTCCCCAACAACCTTGCCACCTTGTTAATATGTTAAATACCCGGCGCGAATATAAATGCAAATGGGTAGGTTAGGCTCGGCCATGTTGGCTCAGACACGACTCAATGGCTCCGAATTAAACTTGTGATAAACATGGAGATAACATCATTTGATGGACTTCAGATTTGAACCATTTTCTTTCACCGATGGTCATAGGGAAAGTGGACAGCAAGCGTTCTCGAGGTCCTAGTCCGATACGCTAGACAGATCAGAATTTAAATAACGCCACCCTTGATACATCAGTTTTTGAAGCGCTGTGTGTTGCTAAAGATAAAAGATTGAGAAGCATTATCAACTAGAAGCTTATGGGAGGCAAAATGCACAGCCCTCAGATAGACAGACAGACAAAACTCTTCATTTACAACCACTAAAACAAATCAGACATGTGCAACACGACGCGTGGAGAAGTAGGGATTTATCTATTGGGCGTCAATAGGGATGACTATACCTATCTTTCAATCACCCATTCATTCTTCCATCAGCCATCTTGTCTCTGCAGAGATAAATTACAATCTGAAGCTAATCAAAGTCAGTTGAATATGCGTGCTTCATCTTCGACGACAACGTCGCTTATGGTCAGGCGAAATGGTTGTCAAGCGTGGACTTACGAGTATTCGCGATAAAAAAGAGGATCGATTGAGTTTCTTCGTTAATTCCTTTGCATGAAATCCAAAGGCCTAACTTTCATTATTAAGTATTTATTTAAACCTGCATTAACCCACTGCTGGGCAAAGGCCTCCCTTCCTACCACCCAGTCCTCGTGGTCAAATACTTGGTGGTCCAGGCCAAAAATTTATACGACACTTTGAGTCCCGTACCCAAAGGGTAAAAACGGGACCCTGTTACTAAGACTCCGATGTCCGTCTGTCTGTCACCAGGCTGTATCTTATGAACCGTGTGACAGCTAGACAGCTGAAATTTTCACAGATGATGCATATCTATTGCTGCTATAACAACAAATACTGAAAACAGAATAAAATAGATATCCCAGACAATAAACGTGATTTTTAGGATTATTTTGCTCGCTAATAATAACGGCAAGAGGAAAGAGGCTAAGGGGGCTCCAACATGATACGGAACCCTTCGTGCGCGAGTCCGACTCGTACTTGGCCAATTTTTTATGGAATGATTTTTTCTAGGAAGAATTAACTTCAACAAAAAGTTTCAAGAGAGAAATATTTTCTAGCTGAATGCTGCCTACTTCGACAAAACCCGATACTTTTCCAACCTTTTCTACGAATAAGGGTACTGTAAGTGTCGTCACAAGGTTTCAATACTATTTCAATATGGCGAAATCTGTTAAAACGATTCCTTTCAATGTATGCTATTAGAATGTTCTGGGAAACCAGAACTTCTACATCATGTTGTAGTTTAGGAGTCTGTGGGTGCTTTTCTTACGGTCACGAAACTGAAATGAAGTTGGGCACGACACATTGCCAAAAATAGTGACGGCAGGTGCCCTAAAACGATTTTTCGCCAAAAAAGGCACAACCGATTTCAGTCGTGTAGAAAATTCGAACAGTTCGCTCGAATCAATGAGTACCATTTTTTGAGAATTGCTGATTTTTCAAAAACAGCTAACCTGATTTCGATAAAATTTAAATGGGAAGTATGATCTACTAAACAAACAAACAAATTATCAAAATCGATTCATAATTGGCAGAGGTATACAAAAAAAACATCGCATAAAAAACGTTTTCATGTAAAATGGGGCCAAGACGAAACTACACTTCGCACTATCAAAAAGTAATCAGATCATGTAGAGCCAAGCTTCTAACTATACAGGACTTAACTCTACAAGCTCTAACTTACTTCACAAACTCTACACCTTAGTTAATATAATATGCGGCTTGTCTGTTTCGCTAATTTCACATGGGCGTAAGGTAAGAATTTACTCACTTTTATACAAATTACTTCTCTGTTATACAAAAAGTTCTTGTTGTAACTAATGGCACGTCTTGGCGGGTGCACTACCGTGTCCCCAGATGCAGTCGAATCGAGAACATATTTTATTGAAGTAAGTTAAAAAGCAAAGTAGAGCGCGTTTGCACAGTACCGAGAGGTTTAGCTACGTAGTATTATTATATCTTCTTTGGTTTGGCTTACAAAATGAAAGGCCTGTTCTCAGCAGTGAGCGATCGCGCACTGTGGATGATGATGACTATGAAATTGAATAAGCACTTCTTGAATCTGTCTTTCAATCATTACTAAACACATAGGCCTCTCTTTGTAGAAAGTTTATGCTATGTACAACATGTTGACCAGCTGACACAATAGCGGGTTGATAAATTCACATATTATGCTAACGAATTTCTAATCTTTTTAATATTTTTAATTTGACTGCCTCGGTGGCTCAGTGGTTAGTGACCCTGACATCTGGTTTAAAGAGGCGTGGGTTCGATCTCCACCAGGGCAAGCATTTTTGTGATGAACATAGGTGTTTGCTCTGTGTCTGGGTGATATTTAGGTACTATCTATGTAAGTATGTATTTAAAATATGTATATGTAGTATATCAGTCTCTGGCAGCCATATCACAAGCTTTGCTTAGTTTGGGGTCAGAGACCGTGTGTGAGATGTCCCCCAATATTTATTTATTTATTTAAAATCTATTCATATGGTATCGTCAATTCGCAAAAGCTAATTTTAACCCGTAGTTTGATTTGGTTTCAGAGAAATAATGAATTAGACTTCAAAAGGTTAAATTTAGAAACAGTTACTCTTAGACTTGAGTGTCAAGGCAACTGAGGCAACTAAACATAGTCAAGTTTGATTAATAGACTAAGATGAAACTTTGAGCGAGCAAACATAGGTCACACGGAATGCCTAGAACTCTATACAAAATGTTTTAGACGTCCTAGATATATTTAGAACAATTTATTGTGTTCCTGAAACGAAGGTTA
Organism: Hypomecis punctinalis; assembly: GCA_949316475.1. Taxonomy (NCBI): domain Eukaryota; kingdom Metazoa; phylum Arthropoda; class Insecta; order Lepidoptera; family Geometridae; genus Hypomecis; species Hypomecis punctinalis. The sequence goes on from OX438811.1 coordinate 2,108,428, forward strand.
CCTTCACCTTTAGATCTATACTTAACTAGGTATAGTACCTATTTGAACCAAACCGTTTCAATTTCGAAATAAAGAAATTTATTGTTAATTCTAATTAATTTAGTTTGTTTATTAAAGCTGTTTGTTTTCCAACAATGTATAAATAAATAAAAAAATGTATAATAATTATTATTTATATCTAATTTGCTATAATAATACAGGGCTATTTCTAATCAATAAGCATCGTTTTAGGGACTTATTCTGTACATCAAAACTAACAACATTTGTTCTGCTATTTTGCTCTAAACTCTAAAAAAACTGCTATTCCATACATTTTGTCGCAGATGAACGATATTTTTCTATGGAAAAACGATTTTTTTTTGAGTTTTGACAATAGTCGCAGAACAAGAGTTGTTAGTTTTCATGTACAGAATAAGCCCCTAAAAGGATGCTAATTTATTATCCTGTATATTGAGATTGATTGTCGGCGATGGCTGACTTACATCTAGTCGTAAGTCAGCGATCGTCGAAGTTCAACCTTCAGCACGATAAGTCTTTGTATGCGCTGACGATGACTGGTCAAGTTGTGGGTCTCGGATGTGTTAACGGTTAAAAGCCTTCAGGTGGCTTAAACACTCTGACAGGGCCATCTAAGTAGGTACCTAAGTTTTCTATGCGGACGTACTTAATACTTATATTTTTTTTTTAAATGAACATAGTATACCTACTAAAAACTAATTTCCCTACATGCCTACTGAAATGACGCAGATCGTCAGTGTAGGTACCTAGCTCATACCTAAGGGATAATTTTGTAGACTAGTTCCGAGTTTTGATTAGGGTTCATAGTTTCCAAGATGATGAATTGATTAATGCTAAGTCGATATCTGATCTGAACATTTCTTGGCAATCTTGAAAGTTAAATTTCCCTACACTTTCACGTTATATCATTACAATAGTAGATTGTATCATATGAGAGCAAAATAATATTTTTACGGCGAGGGCACTTTTTTGAATCCAGAACGAAGCGAGGGATTCTAGAGTAGAATCCTGAGCATAGCGAGGGATTCTTTAGTAGAATCCTGAACGTAGCGAGGGGTTCAAAGTATATCGCCCCAGCCAAAAATATATTTTGCGCCCGAGTGGTACACTCTACTTTTCATCACCTCTGTGAGAAAATAAAAGGCACCTCATATTTTATTGTAATATTATTATTTAATAAAACGTAGAGTAACAACTAAATTGAAATTAAATGGTATACTAATAAAACAGATGAAAACTTATATTTACATTATTTTCATTCATTTTCTTGGTGCTGAACTCTAATGTTAGTACATTACAAATACTTCCAAATTCAAAAAGTGCGCGGCAAAGATCATTCTGTCACACTTATTTGTTCCAAATTCAAAATGTGCGCGGCAAAAATAATTCCGTCGCACTTATAAAGTTCCTTTTAGAAAACACCTCCTTTGGGCGCACTTAAAGGCGAACCAAGTAGTCCTTTTCGAATAGATGTGATGAAAAAGTTTAAATGCAGCTTACGTAGTTTATTAGTCTGGTACTACTACTACTACTACTACTATCATGTCTTCGAAAACAATAAATTAAATACGGTTATTGTATGAATGCGAATGTCGGGCGCATAGCGGCTCGACCGTTAAAATATAATCGTGAGTTGTATATAAAAAAATTAGTAATTAATCCTCACGCTATTAGTTTTAATGAAGTATTCAAAATGGTTCTTAGCTGTAAACTGCCGATTTTTTTTCTGAAAAGCTCGCTGCCATGCACCGAGATCTGAAACTTTTCAGAAGAGTAGATATATAAGTATCTTCTAAGTGTGGTGGTCAAACGTGAAGAATAAGAATAAGAAAATGTTTATTGTTAAGCCGTGTAAAAAGATGTTACAAAAAATTGGTTTCAACTGCCTGCCCATTTCGAGCGTACAATAATCTTTTATGTCGCGGGATCATTCGCTAAAAAATATCTATTATCCTACTAATATTATAAACGTGAAAGTTTGTGAGGATGGATGGATGGATGGATGGATGGATGTATGGATGTTTGTTACTCTTTCACACAAAAACTACTGAACGGATTGAGATGAAACTTTGCAATAATATAGCTTATATATCAGAATAACACATAGGCTATAAATTGTAATGATATATTGCGTATGCGGGCGAAGCCGCTGGTAAAAACTAGTTTTATAATATAGTTTAATCCAAGTAGTACCTGTTTATCCCCCGTTGCCCCACTGTTTGGCTCTACTAGTAGAGCGAAGGGTAATTTTATTTTCTCGTGACACTACTAGTAGTGCTACGGGTAAAGTACACTTTCCAAGACACTATTCTGTTTCCAGTAGTGTCACGAGCAATGTTATGTACCTCATCCAACTATGTAACTCACTTCTAATCCTACTATTATAAACGCGAAAGTTTGTGAGGATGGATGAATGGATGTTTGTTACTCTTTCACGCAAAAACTACTGAACGGATTTAGATGAAACTTTGCAATAATATAGCTTATATATAAGAATAACACATAGGCTATAAATTATAATGATATATGATTAGTCTGTTATAATTTTAATGTGGCCGACCGCGTAATTTTGCAATGGTAGTTTATTAAATTTGAATTATACCAATTTTGTAATGATAATTGTTTATACCAATTTTGTAGTGATAATTGAATAATGATAATAATTTGTTTTTGATTTTGTGATGACAATTTATTTGTAATTTTGAAATGAGACGTTCCAATGAAAATAATAACTATGGAAATTAACGTGGTTTTCACACATTTTATACTATATATAACGGGACTGAACACACGTGTGGGGATAGTCGTAACGACTATAGTTTCGGTCGCATTCGGCGACCTTTCTCAAGTTGGCGAGTGCTAGCACGCGGAGCCGTCTCGCAATGCAAAAACTATAGTCGTTACGACTATCCCCACACGTGAGTTCAGTCCCGTTATACGAGTATATAGTATAAAATGAGAAAATAATAACATTTGCCATACCCTTAAAGGGTCATGGTTATTTGACATTATTTTGACATGTTATCTGTAAACCGCATGTTAAATTATATTAAAGTTGTAATAACCAACATTGCAATCTAACAGCCCATATACAATACTCGTATGTCGTTTTATGTTAGTTGTTCTTATTGTAGTAAGCACAAGAATTTAGGAAAATTAGGCCAAAAAGCCGATTAAAACTTACCTTTAGTTTGTCCGGCTTGGCTTAAGCAAGTTTGTAATAGTTTGTATTTAATCGCGTAACTCCTGCGCTGGAGCCCGCAGATTATAGGCTTTGGGTAATGGAGGGTCGACGACAAACACGCGTTACGGCGCGAATTATATTATCATATCTTTGTTTGTGTAATAGCGGTTTGAACTTGGGTAGTGGTTCTATCAGCCGTAAGATGTCTACTGTTGCGAAGGTGTCAGTTGTAATGTGTTCTAATTGCCTCTATTTTTATGGGTGGACATCCTACGCTACGCGAGCGAAAGGTAGTGTATATCTATATATATATATAACTAGCGACCCGCCCCCGCTTCGGTGTATCATGCATATAAACCTTCCTCTTGAATCAGTCTCTATCAAAAAACTGCATCAAAATCCGTTGCGTAGTTTTAAAGATCTAAGCATATGTAGGGACAAACAGACAGCGGGAAGCAACTTTGTTTTATACTATGTAGTGAAAATGAATCGTGGTTGTTAGTCTCGCTGAAACTCGAGAACGATCAATAATTTTGATCTTGAAATATCCGTTGAAGTCAAGGGAAGGTTTAATTTAAACGGTGAAAATATAAAAATGTAGGGAGTAAAATAGTAACAGCGTGAATTTAATTTTAACATACAAAATGTTCCTGCATGTAAAAGTATTCATTGACAGTTGACATATGTCGAGATGACGTTCACCGGGTCAGGTAGTACCTAGTAAAATTGGGATTCCGATTATCAAAGCAAAGAGTCTATGCAGACTTTGGAGCGGCGCAAAAGTTCAGGATCAAGTTATGAACTAACCATAGCTAGGCGTATAGATATGGAATTTTACCTATAACTGTTGATCAGTAAGTATTTTGATCAGTCCCCTTGTCGCATAAAACTGAAGGCAAAAAGATAACCTCTAGAAACTTTCTGTTTCAAAAAATCAGAAGCTTCACCAGGCACTAACTTGCAAGCAAAGACGTCTTCAGCTTCAACCGACAAACACTGATATACTCCTGTGTTTCCAGAAAGAAGATCAGCCGTCTCGGCAGCAGCTCCCTGATCTCCACCCCCCGGCGGAGATTCCGGAGTGCAGCATCAGCAGCTCGGTTCACCATCTTCAGAGCGAATCGCGCGGGGAAGCTGCGCGCCAAATCTTTTGCTAAGAAGGAGAAGAAGGCCACGCAGACTCTGGCTATAGTTTTAGGTGAGAATATAAATTTTTAACATACCGTTTCACGTTGTAAAACTTATCGCAGAGTGTCAAAAAATGATTTTTGCTTAATTGTTATTTACAACATTTTCATATTAATTTATTGATACATAATTGAATACGTCAAAAATAAAGAATTACAGCAGTAGTGACAATCATAAGTATGTATATAAGTTACACTTATTAAAAGTAACAATTAATTAAAGATAAAATAATAACAATTTCAATTAAATGTCATAAGAAATAAATAAAAAAAAGATATTTCAACACTTCGATTATATATACTCGTAGTCTCGAAGTTACAACACCATCAAAAATTTTGCGTTAGATGCGCTTTCTCATTACGCTCTCTCCACAAATTACATTTCTACAATCTGAAAATGGTTCGGAAATACCCAGATAGAAGGAAATACATAATACACTATTCAATGATTATATCAATCAACGTGCCATTGTTTGATTGTCGTGGGCAGGCCTGTTCAGTAGTGGACTTTCAAAAAGGCCGGTACAGCACTCTTCAACCCAAAGCTAACAGGATACATTTCAGTACTATCGCCCAGGAATAATGATCTGATGAAGACCACAGCAACACGCTGGATTCAAGCCGCGTCCAACCAGTCTTTTTAGAAGCCCATAGGGAAAATTTATGTCCCGTAGTCTGTGGGCATTTAGTGGCAGTTCAGTAGAGTTAATATTTGATTTTTTGACAATTAATATGTATACAAGACAAAGTTATGTGCTTGCCCTGTATCTACTAAGTCAGCCAAAAGTGATTAAGACCATCAATATGAACAACATTTACTACAGAGCAAACCCGAAATTCGAGAAAAAAGCTGGTCCATACCAAATTGCAACTCGGAATGGAATGGACAAAATTAATGCAACAACTGATTTTATCTCGAATTCTGCTTTGTTGGCCCCATATAGAAAATTGTTCATATAATGATTGTTCTGGATATGTTTATGATAAACTTACTTTACATAACAATTTATAACTTTCTAATTTCAGGCGTATTCCTCATCTGCTGGGCGCCCTTCTTCACCTGCTCAGTGCTGGACGCGCTCTGCTCCAAGTTCTCCCTCTCCTACTCCCCCGGGGTGACGGCCTTCATCCTGACCACGTGGCTGGGCTACATCAACTCCTTCCTGAACCCCGTCATCTACACTATCTTCAATCCGGAGTTCCGGAAGGCCTTCCGGAAGATCCTGCACTGCGGCACCTAGCCCGCGGACTACTATATAGTGTACGACTGAGCCAGACCAGCGTCTTCTAGTGGACTCTTCACTTTCTTGTGAACAAAGTGAACTTCTCAAGTGTTAGTTGTGTAGTGAACTCTTGGATTAGAAACGTATCAAACTTTCCTGCCTTTTTAGAGCATATAATCATCTACGTATTGAGACCATAAATGATATCGGTTGGAACTCATTAATATGGTTGAAACCAAATTAATGAATCTGGAACAAAATTAATGTAATTGGAATAACATTCATACGTTGGAACTATATTATTATTTATGCAAGGCATTTTGGTTATCTTTTGAACTCTTAAACAAAGTGGACTTCTTGCGTGAGATTTTCTGTACAAATGTTAGTAGTAGATCCATGGCTATTCTAAATTGATAAATGGTACACTTGCGTAATGAAATCAGTACTAGAGTCTACAAATCGACTCTTTACGTTTCTAAATAGTACAGCATCTTCCAGTGATATGTTCATTGTTGAGGTAGTCTTGAGCTTTCTTTCCTACCTCGAACAAGAAATTATCTCAAATATTCAGCCCTAGGTGATACCTATGGTTGGAGATATTTTGGTTGGAATCATGTTAATTTGGCTGGAACCAAATTAACTGTAATTGGAACATTTAGTGTTCCAACTGCAATAAGAGTTTTAGTGTAATAGGTATAGTTGGAAATTGTTAGAAATAAAAACTTTTGACAAACTTTTGTTTCTTCGTGCAGACAGATTATTAAAACTACAATTTAATAATCTTTTTCTCTATTTTATGTAACGTTCCACTCAATTTATGAATTTGATAACTACGGTCAATGTATTTTTTTGGATAAACGTTCCAATAGACTGGCTTAATATTTTAAAAAGCTCTATGTACAATACATAAAATTTGTTGTAAATAACATAACTAGGAAATTGAAAAATACGAATGCATCACACAAATATTACTCATAGATCTATAGAGTTAAATTAAATTTAGAGGATGTGATCTAAAACTGAAAGTATTAATTATTTATTACAGTAATTTTTGTATAGGAAGAAACAATGCCATGGCTCAGAGCAAATAAAAAATCAAGAGAGAACGTCGTTTAACAGTCAAGTGAAGCCGGTTTTTTATACATGTGTGACTGCGCTGCTGTTGCGCCGCCATAGTTCGATTGAAAAGACAAGGTGTAGTTTCCTAGTATGTAATTGTACACGGCGAGGCGTAGTTTTGGTCGGCCTCACTTGTTTGTTCACAACATTCTGTCTTTATTTTTTTATTTGATCTGAGTGCCATGGACGCATTATACTCCTGTCAGATTCAAAGGGCAATTCAAACGTCTCCCCTTTTTCTTTCAAGAGTCGCGATCCATTGCAACCTCTTGCCAACCCCTCTCGAATGAGTCAAGATCGTCACGCCAGCGTTTCTTGGGTCTTCCCTGGCTGCGTCGTCCGTAACGTTTGCGTCACCCTCTCCGTGACGATCCTAGTCCATCAATGGGGGGTGCATCCGCGCCACATGTCCCGCCCAATCCCACTTTGGTTTGGTGACTTTTCGGCCGACATCAACTACACCTGTGATAGAAATTAGAATGCAGTGTGCTGTTGCGAACTGAACTTGGTATCAATAAACTGATAGCAGTTCTATTGATACCAAGCACGCTGCGTTCCATTGCTCTTTGGCAGACCCCAAGTTTGGACCTTTGTGAATCGGTCAGTGACCAAGTCTGGGCACCATAGGTTAGGACAGGCAACATATCATATCCTACTAATATTTTAAACGCGAAAGTTTGTGAGGATAGATGGATGGATGGATGGACCTATGGATGTTTGTTACTCTTTCACGCAAAAACTACTGAACGGATTGAGATGAAACTTTGCAATAATATAGCTTTTATATTAGAATAACACATAGGCTATAAATTATAATGATATATTGCGTATGCGGGCGAAGCCGCGGGTAAAAACTAGTTAGTAATAATATTCATAATTTTTATGATATACGGAAGACAAAGTATTCTTTGCAGTTTCAACGTGACTTTTTTTAATGGATCCGTAGTAAAAATATTTTACTAAAAATCCTCATTTTAAAACCACAAATGACATATTTCGTCGATGAGTTACTTACATCTTTATTCAGTTCAGTTTTATAAGACAATCTCTAAAATCAATATTTATATTAATAAGCTCTATTTGTACATTATTCTGTAAATTGCTGTAAATGTCGTGTCAGTAGTAAGAAGGAATAATAAATAGTTAGTTAGTTTAATATATTCATTATTTCGATCGAACGAATAGGCCAGCGCGTGATATCCATTTGTTATAAGTTTTTTGCACTCTTACTCCTGACCTAGAAACCGCCCTCGCCGCGAACCTCGAGATCGCCCTGGATGCAAGCCGCTTCCAACTGACCTTTTTCAACATATATAGAGCAAGCCTATGTCCAGCAGTGGACGGCCCATGGCTGAAAAAACGACGTACGAAGAGATCAGGATTATAACTATAACAGAATACGGCTAAAACTCACGTTCTAATTATACGGTCAATCCGCAAGGAATCCGACCAGTTTCGGAGTATTTAGAATTCCATCCTCAGGGAATACGCGCACCCCCGTCGACTGGCGCGCGCGCACTGAAGTCTGCGGCGCCTGCCCGCAGTTTAGTCGCCGCCGGTAGTTGTAATGAAGTGAGATCAGGATTAGGTTGCAATAAAAAACAATGGGTTGCAACTGTTGCAAGTAAAAACTTGAACGTAATATAAATTACTATCATTTGTGTAGTAAAATATAATATCATACACGCTCACTCGCGCAAGCGCCCTGCGCCCTTAAACGAAACATCAAGAGCAGGCATACATTTTCGCCGCCTGGTAGAAAGAGAGGGGGATATTACTTCCTCTCTACGCCGCGCCGGCGGTCTACTCTCCCTCCGTCTTACGAATTTTCGATCAGCCAAAGAAGTTTGCACTCAAAAAAAACAAATAATAATTATATACCTACCTAAATAAAAAAAATCGCAATGCTGACCCCAAGCATTAAAATATTTATAATTAGGATCTTAGTCTATTATATTTATAATTGCTTACTTCCTACATCCCTGTGGTTGTGAGTTAAGGCTCTCTGTATAGATAAAATAACTAATGTATAAAGCAATAAATATCTACTTGTATTATTTGTCATACGAATTAAGCATTAAATATGTCTATTGAAGTATATTAATGTTTGTACTAAATACTTTAAATTTTATTAATATAACTAGCGTTAGTCAAGAAATTGTAACAGTAAAATGTTTATTTTTTTATTTGTTGGTGTTATTTAATTTGTAGATATTCTTCAGAAATGCTACAATATTTTACATAGGAAAAAGATAGACGCTTTTTGGAAATCTTATAATTAAGTATGTATGTATATTGTACCTACCTAAGTCACTGCCTGATTTTTAACGTTAAGCTATCCTAAGTGTAGATTTCTGTACTATCCTTGATGAAAATGTTATATCCTATTATTGTACCTGTATTTAAAAAAAATGTTTGATAAATACATACCTTTCTATAATTTGTTGAAATAGTAGTACACAGAATAAATATATATATATATACAGAGTTTAGGCCTGGTGCACCACGCCAAAAGGACCATTACTATTAACCAGTTTTACTTTAGGATTCGAGAAAAAAAAACCGGACAAGTGCGAGTCAGGCTTGCACATCGAGGGTTCCGTATACAAATCCAGAAAATTTCACTAAATTGGGAAGTAAGTTGTTAAAATCTCTATATGTACTATAACCATCGACAAAAAAGTTTTTTTTCACTTTTCTCGTCATACATCGAAATATACACATGTTAAAATAATTAAAAATCTGTTTTAGCATGTGCTAATGAAGTTCTTTTATATGATACCTTACATGATACGATTTACTCACTTTGAATTTTGAACCCATATTTTGTGAATTTTGAGGCCCTATTATTTGTGATTTAAATAAAAATGTACAGTTTTCATATTTATTCCTGTATTTATACTCTAAGGCAATGCTTCTCACCAAATTTGATAGTTCTACGTCAACGGAAAGTACCCTGTAGGTTTTGTTTTTTGTGAGTGTTGAAATATGCGGTTTTTTACGACATAAACGGCTCTAACTTTTTTAAACGATAACTGAGAAGTTTTTCTTTTACACAACTGCAAGAGACCATAGATGGACGTATACAGTTTAAATTTCAACTTGATATCTTTACGCGTTCCCGAGATAAAGAGTCTTGACATACACACAGACGGACAGACGGACAACAAAGTGATCTTATAAGGGTTACGTTTTTTTCCGTTTGATTTTAGGGTTCCGTACCACCCTAAAAACAGCTGTTTCATACATTAGGCTGATTTTTTTCCTCGAATTCCGAGTTGACCGCGTACTAAAATTTGTTCAAAATGATGATGATCATCATTTTTTTTCGGCTTGGTACTAGTTCTAAATAAACACGTACCTATTGTTCGCTACCATCTCGCCATAATTCGATGTAGCTAATAATTATGTTTAGAAAAATCTATGGGCTTTCATAATTTCCTTATTTTTTGTATCTTGTAAGAGTAGGTATTGTGATAATATTATTATGTGGCCAATTCTATGAGTTGACTATTCCGAACATTTGACAGGTCTAAAATTACGTGGGGATGTTTACTAAAAAAATATAATTGTTCCGTCAAATAGATTGTCAAAAAATATTAGACACGTATTTTTTCTTTTGTCAATTTAACAAATATTGATGAAGATTTAGCCCTTTAAAGTTCCGCTTGACGTCACTAACAGCTACCAAATGTACCGGCTAGTGACGTCACGAGCCCCCACTCTCAGACTTTGACAAGGTTTATCTTAGTCACTAATTGTTTGATTGACAAAAGAAAAAATACGTGTCCAATTTTTGTCAATAATCTAACTGACGGATCAATAATAATAATGATTTTTTATACCCAGTAAACATCCCTATTATTATTTATCGCAAAAAAACGCACCACCAATTTCCACCGTGTACAGTATTCGAATAGTTTGCAACGTAGGTGTATCAATTGATATCCATGTAAATCATTGTAGGTATCAAAAATGGTTCAGCTAATTTCGATAAAATTTAATTAGTAGAGTGGGAGTAGATACCTATACCTTTTCGAAACAAAAAATATTATTTAATTCGGTTCGCAGTTTATAAGTGTTTATAACTTTTATTATTACCAAAAGAAATACACAACAAAAGTAATACATCAAAAAAAATTTAAACTAATACAATGCAAATAACTAAAGTTTCTAAGATTACAAATAATCAAGTACAGATCAGTAATAATTTCAATAAAAAGCTAGACGGCGAGCCCCAAACTAAGCACAGGCTTGTATCTTGGGGCTCATATGCGACGTTACCAGGATGCCAGGAATTGTTACAGATTATAGTTTACAGATTAGAATTCTAAGTTTTTTATAATTAGCAGTGTTCTCATAGAAGCGATGTACATTTTATAATGAGAATAAATATCTTTAAATCTAAACCTAATTCTAGATCAAATTTGCGAAGACCAAAACTTTGTTATTTACTAATACAATAATATAGTTGGCGAAACTATCAACGAATATACCTATACCTAGGTACAAAAAAATACATACGAACAGATAGTACCTCCTCCTTTTTGGAAGTCAATAAAAAAGTATTTTCGTTGCAATCATGCCGGCTCCAGATTAGTGGTGTGAATAAGAGCAGGGGTCTGATTTTTGAACTTTGCACGGCTTCGTCGCATACGGAACTTGTACGGAGTACTCGCAACTTCCATAGTCAACATGGAGATTACATACAATCTTTTAAAGTTCCGTATGTGTTCCCAGGCGATCGAATTTGAAAAATAGGGCCCAGTACCTACTTTAAAACTATGTATAGACCTACCAAAATGCCTTCGAAATTGAGTCCATTGTAGGTACGTGATGTACATTGTAATTGCTTGATTCACCACGTGATGTACGTTCATACGTTGTAACTGCTTGAATCACCACCTCTTGATATTTAGCCCTATGACTATTTATTTGAGTTTCTGACTTTTTTCGTTTATTTATGTACTTTTTCTAGTCAATTTGCCAAAGACACTGTATTATATCTTTAAATCATTGTAAATAAAATATATTATTATAATCTAAACCTCGTGTAAATAATTTTGTAAAAACATTAGAATTATGCAAAAATATACTAATTTATCGATGTTGAATAAATGGTGCAGTATGTCTGTATCGTTTTTTATTTTTTTCAACTATTTCTGTGAGACGAGAGTACTGAGACGATATGAACCATTCGAAATTATAGGTATATAGTGCTATTTAGGGATATTTCCTCATCATTATCATTATCATAACAGCTTAAGAGCGCTTGTTCACCGCTGTTTTTTTCACCAAACAACGGATCGTCAATAAACTACTAACTAATTCTAACTCGCATACAGTTTTCGCCGGATGGATGTTCGATGCATCCGCACATGTTCATAATAAACCATACACCACCGCGGATCCAGTGGGAAAAAAAAACGGTTCCTTGTCCGGTGAAACAAATTGCCGTGAACAAGCGCTCTAAGGCTGCTTTTCCAACACAGATGTGCGTGAATGTATCTGTTTATAAATTATTATAAAATAACAAGCTTTTTGAGATCCAGATATCATATAGCAGCAGAGTGCTAGCCAAGACAACTAAAACGAGCCCAAACATGACGGGTCTATCTTGTTTAGTAAGTAGAGGAGTTCATACGGCCAGCTTCAGACTACATCATCAGATCCTCCATGTTACCATATTATTGCATTGTCACGCAATATACCTATACATATGCGTGCAAAATTTCTGCTCAATCGGAAACTGGGAAGTTGGTCAAATGTAACTTGCAATATTCCACCCGAACTTACATAGGTACCTCCATCCATTGCAAGCTAAACAAAAGCTTGTAAAAACAATAGAATCTAGTTTTAGAGCTTCAGTAGCGCAGCTATGCAAACAGCTTACTTTAGAGAGCCGAACATTTGTACACAATTTAGGCCAAATCAACCTTATTGGCGGATAACCCAAACTCACTGAAAACACTTATCTGTATACAGGGTTATTTCTAATCAATTAGTATTCTGTAAATCAAAACTAACAATTTTTGTTCTGCGATTTTTGTCAAAACTCAAAAAAAAATCAGCTGTTCCTTACTATTTCGTCGCGGGTGAACGACATTTTTCTATGGAACAACCATTTTTTTTTCATTTCGCAGAACAAAACTTGTTAGTTTTGATGTACAGGATAAGCCCCGAAAACTCAAAAGACCTGTAACAAGGTTAGAGTTACCGCTGAATGTCATGCGACATTTCAAACTCTTTCAAACACAGAACAATCGTGCGCTGGACAAAGAGTCACGGATCATGTTCAGGCAACAACATAGCCGACACCCTTGCCAAAGAGGGCACGAGAAAACAGGTAGGGGACGAGGCAACAAAACACTGTAAGCCAACAGCGGCGGAAGTGCGCGAGTTGCTGCGTCGTCATACCGAAAAAGAACAACAGAATATGTGGAACAAAAGGGAAGACTGCAAGCACTCTAAGGCTGCTTTCCCCAATCTAAATAGAAACATCACAAACGACCTATTGAGGTTGCAGCGGCAAGACCTCCGACTTATGGTAGGACTCATAACTGGTCACTGCAACTTAAATAGTCACTTGTATAAACTTGGTGCCACTGACAGCCCACTTGGTCGTGGCTGTTTGCAGGATAACGAAACTGTAGAGCATGTTCTGTGGCACTGCAAGGCCACGGAAAACACTAGAATAGCTAACGGGTTGCATGATGCCTCTGCATTATCATCGGCTTTGTCATCTACATCGCCATCATCTCATTCACCATCTAAGCTACTGGAGCAGTTATGCCAGCGGCCCAGAGCCACGCTCCGTTACTTTAAGGAGCTGGGCTGGCTCGGGTAGACGCTGGAGGGGGAAATGCACAAAACACCCCATGCAGGACGTCAGTGCAGGACTTGTCGCCCCTACTTCAAATTAGAATTATTAAACCCCTAAAAGGATGCTAACTGATTAGCAACCACCCTGTACACACGGTTGAAACCCTTTTTAGCGAAAAATAATGATTTATGCTCGTTTCCAACAAGACAGAAGCGTCCACATGGACTGAAATTCCATAATTCGTTGTCAGTGTTTGATCGAGTTTCAGCTGCCGGAGCGGGGCGCAATTACAAGTTTTTGACGCGTCATTCATCAATGCGGGATATTGATGAATCACGCAACTTATTAGCCATTTCCTTCCCCTCTTCGCATCCGCCCGCTATGTTCTACAAGTGTATCTTACCTAGGTATATAAAACCTTTCACATTTTTAAAGGAGTTAACGAAGTGAAAGAGGTAGTTGCGTACCTACCTGATTATCGTACAACAAAACATACGCGACCAAAGCGCCTCCCTTTTATGGTGGACATTCCGCGCGTTAGAACTAAGCGTTTCGAATCCTCATTCCACATACGAACAGCCAGAATGTGTAACGCTTTGCCTGGGCTGTCTTCCCGCTTAAGTACAACGTGGGTGTCTTCAAATCCCGAATAAATCGTTATCTTCTAGGTAAGCGTGCTACACCCTAGACCGCACATCTGCTCAACATCAGGCAGTATGTAGTCAAGGTAGGTACCTACTTACCTAATTAATTAGTACTAAGTACCTACCTACCTTTCCAGGAAATACCATCCAGTAAATACCATCCAGTAAATACCATCCAGTAAATACCATCCAGTAAATACCATCCAGTAAATACCATCCAGTAAATACCATCCAGTAAATACCATCCAGTAAATACCATCCAGTAAATACCATCCAGTAAATAACGAAGCTAAGAGCGCTAAATACCTATTGCCTACGTAAGTAATAAAAGTTGGCTGATGAAGGTAACAAGTAAATAATAAATAAATAAATATTTTGGGACATCTTGCACACGGCCTCTGACCCCAAACTAAGTAAAGCTTGTGATATGGCTGCCAGAGACTGATATACTACATATACTTATTATTTTTAAATACATACTTATATAGATAGTATCTAAATAACACCCAGACACAGAGCAAACACTTATGTTCATCACATAAATATTTGCCCTGCGTGGGGATCGAACCCACGCCTCTTTGATCCAGAAGTTAGGGTCACTAACCACTGAGCCACCGAGGCAGTCAATATAGGTAATGATGATGTGTTACTGCATATTAAATTCAGACGATCGAAAAGATTGCCTAAATTCCATTAGGTAGGTACCTCCCTACCTAGTACCTAAATCTCAGTAGACTCGCAACGTTAAGTAGAAAAAAAAGTAAGTGTTAAATTGGTGTTAAAAGTACGAAATGAAATCTGCTTGGTAGGTACTCTTATGATAAAGAATAAAAAAACTAAATTATGTAAAAAAACGTGAGGAAATAACGGAGTAGGCCACAAAATCAGCTGTACCTACATCCTACGCTGCGTTTGCCTTTACGTGGTCTCCACTCGAGAACATTACGGCCCCATCGGATATCCGTATATATAGTTATGTGCCCTGCCCAGTGCTCACTACTGCAATTTCAACTTGCTAATCTACTGGGCTACGTGAGTACCTTTGTATCGTCTTATTGTTTACGAATCTCCTCATTCCTGATTCGTAGGGAGACTCCGAGCATAGCCCTGATCATAGCATGCTGTCCACCCTGGTTTAAAGAACCAGCACGATATTGAAAGCATCAAGGTACCTACTTAATGTCAAGAACGTCTTGCAAGAAATGCGAGAAAGAGAAAGGGCTGATTAAGATGATGATAACAATTTCTAATCGTCACGACTAACTGCCTGATGGTAAGCCACGATGTGGTCGAGGATGAAGCACGCCCATTCTATCTAAGGTTTTTGGTGTTCCTATCAGTCATAGCACATTGCATTGCATGTCATTAAATAAATAATTAGGTTCTAAGAATTAATTGTTTATAATAAATGAAGGAATGCTTATCACCGATATTAAAATAATTTAGTACACGTTGCGACATCTGTGGTGGAGTAGTCAAACTAAGGTCGGACTAGTGTAACTACAACTAGTCGCAGAAGGTTGAAGGTTTAACATTTAGGGTTCAAACATTAGTTGGCCAAAATATTCGTTTGTAAAAATCATTTTAGATGAAATACCTGCACGAAATAAAAAATTATAAGCAATATCGTTCAGATTAATTAAAATTTATACAACTAAAACTATTTTATAGTAACTAAAAAAAGAAAATTACCAATGACCTTGAACGAAGAGGAAATATCGTAGTTTTGCCACTTCACTCTAGATGGCATCAGCAGCACACAAAGCAAAGTGTTTGTCACGCCCAAAATTAGCTTATCCGCACAGGATTGTGTGTAATTGTGAAATAGAATCCTGTTTTTATCTATTTCTTCTATCTTTTCAATTCATGGAAAGAAATAAATACTTTTATTTACGAATTTTCCTCTGCAATATTAATGCAACAAGAAAATGACGTTTGCCTATATTTCAAGTTCTTTTCATTCCGCGAATCATGCCGACTATCTCTGTCGCACATTGGCAAGCGCTGCATGAGAATGAAAGAGATAGATAAAATCGTTAGTTGCGCTTGAACTATAACAGCCTTTCGTATCAGCTGACAACCAAAGCAAAACAGTCGGTGCGCGACCATCTTGTCAAAACTCAAGTCGGTGTCAACAAATAATATTGCAAAATGTCCTAATTCGCTTGTAATGACTAAACATTCGAGTTGTATTAATAAAGTACAGTGTATACTTCGTTTTGGTGTTGTTTTCGAAGCAATTGCTATACAATTTACTCAGTAATTGGGGTTTGTGTTGCGTCAAATGACGTCATGTGTGTGATTATACACGTATCGCGGCTGTGGAGTTTGTAAGTATTTTCATTTATTTCTGTGTTAATTTTACGAAATCGACGCATGTAATTAGTAGTTTTCCGTGGCTAATGGATGTTGGTTTCATTCATCATTCTTTTGTTGTAAACCGGGGGGCCTGCGATCGGGTGCGCGATCGCGTCTGCAACTGGAGCTAAAGATGCCCTTGAAAATTATGCAGCAAAAATCACGTCTTTATTGTGTTGATGGTGTCAGTTTCGTCGGCCTGTCGTCTCCGCGCGCCTTTCCATTCATCAATATAGCTGCTGCAGTCCCCAATAATACCTATTTCATTTCGCATGGTAACCGATCTGCGTACCGCGCTGAACAGCTAAAAATGGAATTCTCTCGACCGAGTCATACTTAATGGTCATATCATAGAAAGTATTGTTGTTCATAAACATCGAAAGTGCCACGGACGTGTTGGCGATTCTGTATAAAAATGGCCGTCCTATTGATAAATTAACGAGTTTTTTCGCCACTTTCGAGTTCGTTGCTGGCATGCGATCGCCCGCTCGGCACAAATACATACGATTTTGATCGTTTATATCGCACCTACCGATAATCGTTTTGTAAATAAATACAGTACATCTCGCTAATAAGCTTGTACATACCTGTCTACTTACCTAATTAGTCACTTAGCTATTGTATGTGTAGCTATGTATAGCCTATTACGCCTTGTCTAGCCATATAATATTGTATACCTAGGTAGATATGTAGGTAGGTATAAGTGAACATGTTTACGTGTTCTTTTCAGTGTGGTGCGCTTTATTGGTAGTTATTATTCCTATTTCTTTTACCATTATGTTCGGTATTACCCTTGACGTATTCATATAGGTCGGTATTTCACCAGGATATTAGAATAATGCCAATGAATAATAACACAGACGCGACAGGTCGCGGTGACCTGAATACCTACGCAGAAGGAGTGATTCGTAACGCCCCCCGCTTCGTTCCAAGCCCACGATACCCCGCGAGTCGCTAGGGTTGTCACTCGGCAAGTTATGAACTGAAGCATTAAAATTCGTGACAATAGACTTAACTATACCAGTATAGGTACCTAATAGGCGTTTCATGGAACACAGTTAGTATATAGGTATTAATCTGAATACCTAACATGTCTGATGACTATGAGTCAGATTTTATAAACTTAATGAATTAAATAATATCGAGTGTTAATAATACTAGGTATGACATTGTATTTGCTGTCTGCGGTAGGTACCTACTTCGTGATAGGTACACTTGTGTAACTTTCAGTTACACGTCAGTTGGATATTACTCATATTAGGTGAATACCTACCTTATGATTTAAAGTAAAATTACTTTTTTGCTACTACATTTTCAAGCTCCATCTCGATTTTTAAGAGCAATAGAGTTCAAGCTGCCGATGTAAATTATCTTGTAAGCCGTGGTGGTGTAGTGTTAATTACACCTGCCTTACAATCGTGAGGTCGTGGGTTCAAATCCCGGGGCCGTACCAATAAATTTCTTGGAATGTATGTAAGAATTTTACACCACTGGCTTTTCGGTGAAGGAAAACATCGTGAGGCATACGTCCGTAGAAGAGATTCGATGGCGTATGTGAATCTACCAACCCGCCTTGGGCCAGCGTGGTGGATGTGGCCTAATCACCATTCGTGGGTAGGCCCACGTCGTGCAGTGGAGTATTAAAAAGGCTGGTACAGTACAATACAGTACAATTCTTCAATAGATATGCTTCGCTTACCTACAATGTTTGGCTCTTAGGATACAATTTAGTAGTTAGTTGTGTTGATTGACTGCTGTGTAATTAGTGGGTAATTTACTAATAAATGATAATGACTTTTAATGTGCTATTGCTTACATTTAGCCACAAAATAGTTAATATATCATTTTTCCTACGATCGTAATTCCAATAAAAAATCAACTTTTCCATTTCGTTTGGAAAGAAGCTAAAATTATACACGTTAGGCGCAATTTTAAAGGCTTTTTGACAGCTCTAAATACTTTCCATAATTTTTAAAGTGTTGCTCTCCGTATCAAATAGATCGCAACTAAAGAGACAGCTATAAGCTAAATACACATTTTAGGCAATTTTAAAAGCTTTTTGACAGCTCTAAATACTTATACATAACTAGCGACCCGCCCCGGCTTCGCACATGTGTTTATAAACCTTCCTCCTGAATCACTCTATCTATTAAAAAACCGCATCAAAATCCCTTGCGTACATTTAAAGATATAAGCATACACGGGACAGACAGCGGAAAGCGACTTTGTTTTATACTAAGTAGTGATTTTAAAGTGTTTCTCTCCTTAAAAAATAGATCATAATTATAGAGACAGCTATATTCTTAGTTCATCTGTTAAAATTGAGCGCATTGGGGACGTAACGTATCAATTCATCAATAATATGCCATATACATTACTATAGTAAATAATTTAAATATAGTTTAAAAAAACTAAAAAAACACGCTTACGATTCATCAATTTCCTAATTATTCTTTTTTTTATAAATACATTGTCATCGGTCTTTGATAGGTGTGCAAAGTTTAAAGAAAATCTGATCGCTCATAGTAGGTCAATATTCTAAAGGGGTTGGTTACATTACAAGCAAGCAAGCAAACATACAGGTAAAACTAATAAAAACAAACCTAATTAAGTACTTTAAAATATGAATTGTCGCCAAAACTTCACTGATACCCCTTATTACGTACTCTCAGAAGCAAACGCGCGTGGCTCGTGTGGCCCTTCTGTGTCAGTTCTGGGTTTTTGTCCGAACAGATTGGCATAATAACTCGCACACTGATAAGACTTTAAATTACCTATCATACATACAACCACATGATACTATGTTTGTATGTACGCGTGATGCTACTTGCGTAAACAATGTTGGGCTCTTGAAATCGTTGGCAAGCGTCAAGCATCGATATTGTTACTCTGTTTTTTATCGGACGACGTAGTTTTTGTTCGTTCCGATGCACGTAAATACAATAATAGTTAAATATCTAAGCTATTGTAAAGTGGAGCGGAACAAGGTTGGAGCAAGAAAACTGTGTTGTTTGCTTGGAATTTTTTCTTTCCTCTATATTGATGGTTGTTTGCAAGCGTTTCTAACAGTGATCGAGATTATCGTCCTACCCTGAATTTAGATACGCCGCGAAATAATCATGAACTACATTCAATTAAAGAGTCTATTCAAGTATTTTGCGATGGTTTTCCTGGATTTACATCGATATACCTAATATATCCTTGTCGCTTGCTATTCAATGGATGTACCTACTTCGGGAAGTGCCAAAACCCCGCAGTGAATTACTTCCGACTTCAATGGAAGCCGCCTCATTAATAAATATCTTAAAAGAGATCCCAGAACAGAACTCCGAAGTAAACACCTATTTAGAACACTTTGCATAAGATTGCACAATATTAAATGTGCCAAGTACATAAACAAAGTGCACATATACCTACTGATTGATACTACGTGCTGTGAAAAGGAAGTGCATTGGACGAGACAGCCAAGAAGAGAGCTTGTAGCTAATTTCACATCTGCCAAGTTAGGTATATTCTTTCGGTTTGTACTGTTTTTAGGGTACCGTACCTCAAAAGGAAAAAACGGAACCCTTATAGGACCACTTTGTTATCCGTCTGTCCGTCTGTGTGTATGTCAAGACCCTTTATCTCGGGAACGCGTAGAGATATCGAGTTGAAATTTAAACTACACACGTAAATCTATGAATTCTTGCAGTTGTGTAAAAGAAAAGCTTCTCAGTTATCGCATAAAAAAGTTAAAGCCGTTTATGTCGTAAAACAATGCATATTTCAACGCTCACAAAAATCAAAACCTACAGGGTACTTCCCGTTGACATAGAACTACGAAATTTGGCGAAAAGCATTGACTCAGAGTACACATATAGGAATAAATCTGAAAACTGTAGATTTTTATTTAAATCATATTAAAATAGGGCCTCAAAATTCACAAAATATGGGTTCAAAATTCAAAGTGCGTAAATCGTATCATGTAAGGTATCATATTTAATAAAAGAGCTTCATCAGCACATGTTAAAACAGGTTTTTAATTATTTTAACGATTTTCGATGAATGACAAAAAAAAACTTTTGTCGATGATGAGTATAGATATTTTAACAACGTACTTCCCAATTTTGTGAAATTTTCTGGATTTGTACGGAACCCTCGGTGTGCGAGCCTGACTTGCACTTGTCCGGTTTTTTTTATCGCGAATAAGTCCGCGCATCACCACCAACTCGTCTGATGGTAGCTGTATGTGACATTGTGGTCGAAGATGAAGCACGCAGACCTAGAAGATACCTATTCACTCTGATCTTGAAAAGCTTTAGATTATATCTCTTAGGAAACAGGAAAGCAGGACGACTGTCCCATTCCCTGGCGGTATACAGACATGTTGAGTCAAACCGCTTCGTACGTATCGAAGGAAAATCGACATTCTACATTGAAAAGGAAGTGCATTGGTCGAGACAATCGTAAGAAAAGAAATGGTAGACAGATCATAGAATGCTAAATATGATATTGCTGGTCCATTATCTTATCAATATGCCAAAGGCTAGCTCCCTCGTGAGTCATTCAATTAGCTCCTGACATTGCAATACGTCGGTGCGGTGACATATTGGACATATTGCATTGCGGAATTGGATCCTGTCTTATCTGGGTAGAAGATCGATGGAGTTGCAACACGTTTTGATGAAAGCCGAGCGCATTGCAGCTACTGGAGACCTAATTTTATTTAATCAATTGGAAATTACTGCGCTGCATTTGTTTGCCGACTCGAAGAATGGTACAGACAAGTAAATAATCTAAGGGTACAGATCATTTTTGTACGACAGTTTCGTTTAATTTGGAGTGCTAACTGGTAACAGAATAATACAAGAGCAGAGGTTGTCTAGACAATATAAATTTTACCATTGAAGCCTTTGGTGATACTATAAGGTATTAGGGAAAAATTGCGAAACAAATTGAAACGATGATAATGTAAAGCGTTGCTTTCGGTGACATGTGACTATCATTCAGATAGCGAGGAATGTGACAAAGCAATTTCGATCAACAGAATCGAAAGATTCGGATAAACTTTCCAGCAGATATCTATAGAGTCACAATCGTGCAAAAAAGTGCCCAACCCTGCCCAAGCTACGTAGTGGGCAGGCTTTTTAGTTAGTCGTAAGGCGATTGCAAGCCGACTACAGCGCCGCGCGATTCTAAAGTGCTCGGTTACAAGCACTAATTAGGTGATGATAACGTCGAGATTCGAGGAAACGGATCATTATTATATTGCTTGGAAATTATTTTGCTACTTTCACTTAGGGCACGTGGCTCTATAGATACTTGCTCGAAGAGATACCTAAAAATAAAGTCCATCAAGGGCTACTGGTCATGGAGCTGCTCTTGAATGCAACACGATGCACTGGAGTCGGTGCGTCGAATGGAAAGTTGCCAAACTTGACTGCCTTGCCGAGGAAACCGGAAGCCAAACACTGCAGTATCAATAATTCTATCATTTCAATGCTGAACGAATTAATATCCTGCCTAAGGGCAAATTGTTGAGAGACAAGTGCGAGTCAGGCTCGCACATCGAGGGTTCCGTACAAACACGTTGTTAAAATAACTAAAAACCTGTCTTGTGTTATGTGCTAATGAAGTTCTTTTATATGATACCTTACATGATACAATTTACTCACCTTGAATTTTGAACCCATATTTTGTGAATTTTGAGGCCCTATTTTTTGTGATTGAAATAAAAATGTACAGTTTTCAGATTTATTCCTACATGTGTACGTTGAGACAATGCTTTTCGCCAAATTTCATAGTTCTATGTCAACGGGAAGTACCCTGTATGTAGGTTTTGATTTTTGTGAGTGCGAAATATGCGGTTTTTTACGACTCTAAACTCTAAACGGCTCTAACTTTTTTAAACGATAACTGAGAAGTTTTTGTTTTACACAACTGCAAGAGACCATAGATATACGTATATAGTTTAAATTTTAACTCGATATCTTTACGCGTTCTCAAGATAAAGAGTCTTGACATACAACAGACGGACAACAAAGTGATAAGGGTTCCGTTTTTTTTCGTTTGAGGTACGGAACCCTAAAACGTGACATGGTAGAGCGTTCATTGAACACTGAATAAAAACGTTCAACAACGATTGATAGAAGCAAGATACTATTTAGTTGCAAGTTACTATTAAAGTCATCGAGATTAGCTATAGGCGTAGTCAAAAAACTTGGCGTCTGCGATGTTAGTTACAAGCTGCGGATAGCTCAGTCCTGACTGTATCAGCCTTTTTAATAGTCCACTGCAGGACGTAGGCCTACCCGCGAAGGGTGATTGGGCCATATCCACCACGCTGGCCCGGTGCGGGTTGGTGGATTCACATACGCCATCGAATTTCTTCTACGGACATACTTATGCAGGTTGCCTCACGATGTTTTTCCTTCACTGAAAAGCCGGAGGTGTGAAATTCCGTACATAAATTCCAAAGAACTCATTGGTACGGGACCGGGATTTGAACCCACGACCTCACGATTGTAAGGCGGGTGTCCTGACTAAAGCCCACTTAACAGCCGCCAAGATGTTTGATTCGGTCTGTACATTAGAAATCATTGAATGAAATCAGATGCTGGTGAAAATAATTATGTCAGTAATCGTAACAATAGGTACCTACTAATACTTAATAGAATATTCATAGAACAGACATAATGATCATTATCGACAAACCAATTACTAAACAACATGAAAAGTTATCATTAGACATGGTGTAGGTATATAGTAAAACTTATAACTTTGAAGCATTTGAACTATCGGCACGTGTTTCACTTAACCTTACACGACTATACAATTATATGTAGACTTTTCAAGATAAACACAACCGCAACAAATATCTCTCAGATGTGGCAGTATAGGCAGAGTCAATCGAATCATAGAAGTCGGCGTATGTAAAGTTAGCTACAAGCGCCAGCGCAATATCGAATCATCGCACAGCTTGTGAGCATGTGAGCTTCAGTCAAGATTGGATATTGTGCAGCTTATAGCTAACTTCACATCCGCCGACTTGTATGATTCAACCTATAATAAACATGATGACTGAGTAAAAGAATCATTATTATAATTATTTATATCGTCAGTTATATTTATCAAAAATATTGGACGCGGTATTTTTCTTTTCTCAATAAAACAACAAATGGCAAAGATATATCTTGTCAAAGAATAGGAGTGGGGGTCGTGACGTCTCCTCTCTCACATGCACATTTGTATGACACTAGTGACGTCACGCGGAACTTTATCGGGCTATATCTTCATCTTATTTTGTTTAATTGCCAAAAGAAAAAATACGTGTCTAACATTTTTTAATAATCTATCTGACTGACTAATTAAACTGACTAATTATATTTTTTGTCACAATGCCTATTGTATTCAGGGGTTCAGTGCGGTTTTTTTTACGAGGGGTAAATCTTCGAAAGATGCCCGACTGCTTTGGGGACAGTCGGGTTATGTGGGATTGTATCCACTAAAACCTCGGTGGCCAGCCTTTTTGCCTTTTTGGGAGCTCCGGGATCTCCAAAAGGAACGCACCAGTGCTCCGGGCACTTAGTGTCTTTACTCGCCTGGTAGTAGAACCAGGCTTGTGCGGTCCTCTACGACAGCGTTGCCACACACGCTGCCGTTTTCGTCGGGCCTGTTCGAGTGGATGGCCAGAGCCCCAACTCTGACCACCCATGCACGAGCCCAGGGGTCCCCTTTTAGTAGGCTCTCACTATAGGCAGGGGATACCGATGCCGTATTCTAGTGCCCCGGCATCAGGGCAACAGTGGTTCAGTGCCTACTCGGTCACGAGAGCCAGTTCTTTAAAAACTCCTGTTAAAAGATTTTTTCTTCAGTGAGATTCCGCTGTCGTTCAATTAGATACTTATCGATCAACTTTATTAGGTTAAGAGTTCTGTTATTCCCTTGCTTAAGTTTCTAGTTCATAAACCTCTCTGAACTTTGTTGAGGTCACAAAACTAAACTATATTTTAAAAGAAGCAAGACTAATGCTGGACCATGTTGTGTGTTATTATTACACAATTTATTTTGTGATGAACATTCAGAAGAGTAATTTTGTGTACAATTTCGCAGCCATGTTTCATTTTTAGGGTTCCTTACCCAGAGGGTAAAAACGGGACCCTATTACTAAGACTCCGCTGTCCGTCTGTCTAGTCTGTCACCAGGCTGTATCTCATGAACCGTTATAGGTAGAAAGCTGAAATTTTCACAGATGACGTATTTCTGTTGCCGCTGGAACAAAAAACGCTAAAAACAGAAATAAATAAATATTTAAGGGGGGCTCCCATACAACAAACCTGAATTTTTAGCTCAATATTAATAACGGTGAAAGGTAGATGCTTGAAATATTCACAGATGTGTTATTTATTACACAATTTCTTTTGTGATGAACATTCAGAAGAGTAATTTTGTGGACAATTTCGCAGCAATGTTTCATTTTTAGGGTTCCTTACCCAAAGGGTAAAAACGGGACCCTATTACTAAGACTCCGCTGTCCGTCTGTCTAGTCTGTCACCAGGCTGTATCTCATGAACCGTTATAGGTAGAAAGCTGAAATTTTCACAGATGACGTATTTCTGTTGCCGCTGTAGCAACAAACGCTAAAAACAGAAATAAATATATATTTAAGGGGGGGCTCCCATACAACAAACCTGAATTTTTAGCCGTTTTTCGCTCAATATTAATAACGGTGAAAGGTAGATGCTTGAAATATTCACAGAATATTAAGTTGTCTATATGTCTTCAAAAGTAAATACTTAATTAAATTAAAATAAAATACATTAAGAAGGCTTCCATACAGTACGGAACCCTTCGTGCGCGAGTCCGACTCGTACTTGACCGATTATTTAAGTAGTTTATGTGCTTGGATCATATAGCCCGGGAGGTATGCGCAAAAAATGCAACTACTTTCCAAGAGCTGTTTTTTTGGTATTTAGGTAGTCATGGTGATGTACACTGTACAATAATACCCCGAAGTCAGTCAGCTGGGATGCTTAGCGTTTGGTGGGGACACCCGTTTGAATTTTCAAAAATTTATATAAGTATCTTGCAACTACTTCTAAAAACTGAAAATTGGTAATACAGGTAGATAAGTAATTAAAAAAAGAGTTTTTTATTTTTATTTATTTCAAATAGGTTTGCGTTTGACTACACACTGCCTGATGTTAAGCAGATATGCGGTCTAGGATGTAGCACGCTTACCTAGAAGATACCTATTTACTCGAGATTTGAAGACACCTACATTGTACTTTAGCGGAAAGACAGACTCAGGCAAAGCGTTCCACATTCTGGCAGTTCGTATGAAGAATGTGGACTCAAAACGCTTGGTTCTAACGCGTGGGATGTCCACCATAAAAAGGTGGCGCTTTGGTCGCGTCTGCCTAGCCGTACGATAGAAGAAAGGGGCAGGTAGGACCAGATTGTGAAACTCCTGGGCGCACTCACCGAAGTGTATCCGAAGAGTTTGACCACAGCCAATTACCCATAACATGTAACAGAGCTTTTCACTCAGGCTTTAAGGCGGCGCTACTTTAAAGCCTGACGGGCTTTGTAACTTATTTCAGGTAATTTGCGTTGGTTAAACTTATTTTTAGTTACTTTTCTACCCGCACGCCAATTTTCAGCTTATAAAAGTAGTTGCAAGATACTCCTTAAAAAAAATTCATTCTGGTATCTCCACCAAATGTTAAGCATTCCAGCTGACTGAATCCTGGGTATTATTGTACACCACCATGACTACTTAACACCAAATAAACCAGACAAGTGCGAGTCAGGCTCGCACATCGAGGGTTCCGTACAAATCCAGAAAATTTCACAAAATTGGGAAGCAAGTTGTTAAACTATAACCATCGAAAAAAAGGTTTTTTTCACTTTTCTCGTCATACATAGAAAATCACATAGGTATTGTTAATATAATTAAAAACCAGTTTTAGCATGTGCTAATGAAGTTCTTTTATATGATACGATTTACTCACTTTAAATTTTGAACCCATATTTAGTGAATTTTGAGGCACTATTTTTTGTGATTTAAATAAATATGTACAGTTTTCAGATTTATTCCTATATGTGTACTCTGAGACAATGTTTATCGCCAAATTGTATAGTTCTATGTCAACGGGAAGTACCCTGTAGGTTTTGATTTTTGTGAGTGTCGAAATATGCGGTTTTTTACGACATAAACGGCTCTAACTTTTTTAAACGATAACTGAGAAGTTTTTCTTTTACACATCTGCAAAATACCATAGATATATCTTTACGCGTTTCCGAGATAAAGAGTCTTGACAGACACACAGACGGACAACAAAGTGATCCTATAAGGGTTCCGTTTTTTTCCGTTTGAGGTACGGAACCCTAAAAATCAGCTAGATCATCAGTAGAAAGTAGTTGCAATTTTTGCGCTTACCTCCCGGGCTAATATTAGTAACTGAGGCATGTAAGGTCAAAGCTATCTTACGTAATTAATTAATCGAGCGTAAGTGAAGATCTCCGTTTTAAACACGCCGATTTTGTTTTTCGTCTTTCCAAATGAACGATTCCATTTATTTGTTTTACAACTCACGGGTTGCCCTGGATCTTTAAAGGGCATTGATGGGGCCGAAACCCAAGAGGCCCTTTTACAATCATTAAGTAAAAAAATGCAGTTTGTGGGTGATAGAAAGAGGGAAACTATTGTAAAGACGGGGAATAGGTACTTCTTGGGATATTATAAAGAATTATTACGTGATTAAATCTTTGTTTTGAATAAATATTTAGTGTATTTCCGCTGTGTTGCTTGTTTCCAGTAAATGTTTCGCAAAATTTGATTTATTTACTTTTTATTATTAGATTTTTTTATTTGATTTACTGGAAACAAGTCACACTTTGCAAAACAATCATACTTTCCAAATTTTACATGTATGTGAAAAAGGTTTTCGCTTAAACGTTTTGGAATGAAACATCAAAACAGAGACAACGAGCTGCTGAACGACCAAACTACCGTCACATCCCCTTTACTGCGATGCTTCATGGATGAGTCACGTATGCAAACACGTGATGACGCACCGTACACAGGTAGCGGGCGGTAGTATATAAGGGGAGACGGCGCGGCGCGGAGTCATTCTTGCGAGCGACCTCGAAGAGTCAACACGTCCTGAAGATGCCTCGTTGAGAGGCGAAACACGTGTCGAACAGAGTGTAGTGCAGTGAAAATAAGTGATATTTGTTATTATTTTATCCATTTTGTAAAATTAAGTTTTTAAATGCATAAATATTGTATGATAATTGTGTATTTTTTTTAAATGCCCTTAAACTTATTTGCCTACAACAAGATAGCGGAAATACACTAAATATTTATTCAAAACAAAGATTTAAATATGGATTTCCGCAAAATAACGCCTGATTCAATCAACTAAACTACGTGATTCTATGGATTGATTCTGCTGATCTATGGAGTGAGGTGCGGCACCCGCCAAGTAATCCCTCGATGGGGGCCCCCCCATAAAGGCTACCGTAGTTTGGCACCGAAGGGGCAACATTGGTGTGGACGGCTTAAGGTGTCAAGAGGTGTGCTGCGCTTTCACTAGACGCTACTCGCGGCGTTATGCCCTTTAACACTTGGAACGATTTATTATTATGTTTTCTAGATTATCGTTAAAAATTTCGTCTAATGTGTGATAGCATTTCAATATTAAGATGATTTTTAGTTGTTTTATGAAACAGTTTTCTCTTTCGATATCTTATAAATTGTTTGGCAATTTATTGAACATTTTTATAGCCATAGAATTTCGGGTAGAACTGTGCATTGCTAAGTTTGACTTTGGTTCCGCGAGTTTATGTCTGTCTATATTGTGAATTAATTTTGTGCGTTTTATCAGACGCTTTGTTAAAATAGTCAGAGTGCTTTTTGAGAAATTTGCATATTTCAAACATATGTATAAAGGTTATCTGCTTGTATCTAACATTTCAACCGCCAATTAGTTTGCATCCTCCTATAGAAGCAATTACTATTCTTACGTCGCGTGTATGTGTTTCAGGAATATTATTACAAAACCTCATTTGAATTGGAATCGTATCACTCCGATAACGCGCTTTATAAATAGCCGGCAGTGCAACGTTTCACAATGGTACTTACTTAATTAATTTGTTTACGCTTTCCACTGTTTCCGATCGCAAAATGAGGGGATTCAACTTAATATAGAACTGATAATAAACAATAACATAAGTACTTAGGCCTATACGTTTTATTATGGACTTTGCATTCCTTGGCATAATAACGATCAAATGTACAGTCCGTTCACAGTTATTTTACCTCTGTCATTTGTTGCTGTCTCTGTCTAACTCTAACCTGTGATGGTATGTAATGACTAGACAGAGACAGTGAAAAGAGAGCTAGAAATGTCAGAGGTAAAATAGTGTATCTTTGAACGGACTCTAGTATGCTTAAATGAATATAAGGGATATTTAGGAGGCAAACTGCTTTTGTTTATTACTTAAATAATTAATTCCCTTCTTAAGAGACTACAAAAAGGAAGCAATGCTTATGTTTTGCTGTAGTATATGTACGTATTTCTATATATTTTATGTTCACTTAAGTATTTGTTTATTTAATCAATTGATTGAAAATAATCTGTTAAAATATCCTCTTTGGGCGTTGTACAAAAATGTATAGAGCCGTAAAGAAACAGCTGTAGTTTCAATTTACCTGTAAACAGGTACAAGCCCTTCAGATTGTGTGGGTAGACAAACATCGTCTCACGAGCTAAGAGCAGAGTAATGTCGTGGACGATCAATACATTTATACCTACGCAATTGGTGTCAAATTAACGCAACTTACCTGTGTTATTATCTGCGTCACAGGACTCACTAGTGCTAGGGACTCCCAGCTATCAACACTGATTGCTGAGGTGAGTTCCTTTAGTTTTTGTTTTCTCTTTGTTTTATAAGTTTTTGTATAATGTGTCTACTAGCTTTTGCCCGCAACTTCGCCTGCGTGATGTTTTGATTTTTGTGCTATCCCATAGGAGCATTTTATTTTTTCAAGATAAAAGTAGCCTACGTCACTTTCCGTCTCTCAAACTATGTCCAATGGACATTGTCCATGCCGAAAATCAAGTCAATCCGTTGCTCCTTTGCTGCGTGAAAGAGGAACAAACCAACGAATACACTTTGAGATTCGGATTTATAATATTAGTTAGGAGTAAGAATTGTCATAACCATCGTCTTGAAGAATTTAATGTTGATTATTCACGACATAGCGTACCTCTCTTCATTAAATTTCCATCAATTAAATCATCCATATTGAGTATTCAGTGAATGTGGTAAAGCTGGATCAGAAACCAGAATCAACAGCTGTTTGATTCACCGTCAACGTCCTGACGTGTCGCCCACATTCATTAACCAAATGACGCGGCGGTTTTGGTTTAAACAGGGCCGGATTTATCGTAAAATATGGCGTTTTGTGCTTCAGTCCAGGGCCCCGTCGATTCCAAGGGCCAGCTAAGTCAACTCTAAGTCAAATATTCAAAAATTTTGATAAATTAAACAGATCGTATAGTTTACGAAATTTATAACGTTTAGGTGTTGGTACTTCGAACTGAGTGAGGCTAGTGCGCACATTAGTTTTCTCAATCTTTTCTTACGGCGCCGAATCTTGGATAATAAAACAGAAAGAAAGAGCAAAAATCGACGCTTTTGAAACGTGGTGCTGGAGGCGTATGTTGCGAATTCCATATGGTGCCGCCAAACTCTCCACGAGGCGACACGAACACCGCAGCTGTGGCTAACTTCACATGGTCTTATATAAATACAAGTGGGCAATGTGAAGTTAGCTACAGAAGCGGTGCTCGTGTCGCCTCGTGGAGAGTGTGGCGGCACCAATAGACCGCACGTCGAACGAACGTGTCGATACTCAAGGAGCTCGAGATACTCACAAGATTATCCACTACCTGTTTCCAGCGGATACTCACGTATTTCGGACACTTTGCACGTAGAAACCCAGGTTGTCTGGAAAAACTTATGGTGGTTGGGCAGGTCGAAGGAAAAAGACCGCGCGGTCATTCGCCTACCCGTTGGTCTGACCAAATAAGGACACTTACTGGCCTGCCGATAACTAAAGCCGAGGACAGAACCGTATGGCGAAATGTATGACAGAAGCGTGGTTCGGCTAGTGGCGAACATTCCTGACCAGACACGCCCTTCAGCAATGAAGATACCGATTAAGAAGATAAGAAGACTTCGAACTGGCAGTTAAAATGTTTGGCAACCATTACACATTCGTGTGATCTCGATCTTGCTCCGCTGTTTCCCTCTCATACTCTATCTCTTTCTATCTTGCTATCCTATATTTTGAGTAATTAGGTGGTAAGTAGTATAAGCCCAGGGCCCCCTAAACTCACGGTCCAGCCCTGGGCTGGAATATCCATCATGGACGTTTGAGTTTCATCTGACATCTCGCTACACAGTCGCATTCACTTTGGATAATGTTCTGTCTAAACTTTTAACCCTATCACAGATCTCTCTATTTATGCTCTCGTTGCTTCGTGGTTATTCCTTAGGTACTTACTTGTTATAGTACCCTTGCAAATATAATTATGTACCTTCAATCGAGAACCAGAAGGCGTGGTTCGCTTTAAATGTCAATTTGTGCAATATCAGTATTTCCTGGTTCTTTTCTGACTTCTTTACCTTCTTGGTTACTCCTTAAATGTGCTTGTTATAATACCCTTGCAAATATACCATCGATCGGGGACCAAGAGGCGTGGTTCAGTGACATTTTATGACACTTTGATCAATACTAGTATTTCCTGGTTCTTTTCCGAATTCTTTACCTTCTTGGTTATTCCTTAGGTACTTGTTATAAATTTATAACAAAAAACCCGCTCTTGAGAATTGTGTTAGTAACTGCTTGCCTACAGTTTTATCAACTTGATTCCTAATGAAACAACAGTCGTTACCACATCCGCCACAATTCACACATGTTTTGTGACATATATTTTCATATATTATATTATTTTCATCGAATGACACAGTCTGTTGGCTGAGATTCAGTCTTGTCATTATTAGTCTGGTCATTATGACTGGAGATTTTTTCTCTAGTTTCAGATAAGTGTACTTCAAAGGTCCAAGACTATTGACTATTTTTGACCGGCGAAACAGAGGATGTACTCAATATGTATAATCATGCATAACTTTTTACATAGTAGTCCGATTTCGATATTTCTTATTTTATTGGAAAGATATATAATAAATAAATAAAAATAGCCTTTATTCACTAATATACAGATACCTTTTGAAAACATTACTCTTATTTCTATTTCTTAAATAAAAAAGGCGCAGTAAAGCCAGAGATAGGGAGCTCTGGCAAATTCTAGAGGTTGCCTATGTCCAGGCGAAAGAGATATACCTACTAGTAAATTGGTCCCATTTAAATTTTATCGAAATCGGCTGGGCCATTTTTGATAAATCAACAATAATGTGAAAAATGCTACATCGATCCGTGCGAAATATTTGCGAATTCTGTACACGGTTGAAGTCGGTCTTGCTATTTTTTTCGAAAAATAATTAGGTATTGTTTAATTAAGCATACTTCAAAGGTCCAGGGCTATTGACTATTTTGTAGAATGAAACTCCTGAGACCTACCCAATGGTAAATCAAATAGACCGTTGTACAATAAATACTCCGTTGACTAAAAATCCCCAAAACTCCGATGAGATCAACCAACGCCCGTAAATATTTTCTTTCTTCCACAAATAAAATTAAATAAGGTTTTGGCAAAAACGATCCAGGGTTATGGCTCGAAACTGGGTAATCGGGGCGATGTCTGCTGTCTACCAAAGCTTCTGAGTTACTTGACGTCAGCGCGAACTAGTGAAACTTACCCACGTCATGGGTCCTGACGTATACAACTATCTCCCTAAACACGTCACTGTTGCTCCTAGTTTGCAGAGCTTGGCTTGTTGAGCAAGCTTTCTATAGCTATGAAGAATTTTATTAAGTACTACTATTGGCTTATAGCCAAACTCACTGACTTTATTGTGAAAGGAGTTGTACCTGATTTACAAGGAACTCGGTATTAAAATTCTAACCAAGATAATTTATTTTTTCTAGGAATGTACTTAAAGTTTAAAGCTTCATGGAGTAATAAAAAATAATATATAGCCCTGCATTTTTTTTTAAATTGTTATTTTAAAAAAATATATTGGAAATTCAAAATCATATTTTCTAAGAAAATAAATAGGGCAAATAAGCGCTAGATAGCCCTTTCCGGGCTAAATCATTACACATCAGGTTCACCTACAGTAAACAGTCTTAAATCTAGCTCCAAAAGGGCTAAGGTGGCAACACTGATTGAAAATCAAATTAATCAATCAATTTCTTTTGACATTGGCATTTCTATTATACTTTTTTTTTTAAATTAGCTTTGATATTTTTCAGATTAACGTGTTTCTTTACGAGATATCCGTTCCGTTTCACGTTAAATACCCCAAATATATATTATCGATTTTCTAAATATTGCAGGGCTTTAAAAATATGTTTTTATCAGATAATAATTACATTTTAAATGCTCTTTATAAAACAGCAATCATTGATCTGGTTAGAATTTTTATTTATTTTAATACCGGTAACGGAACAAATCCTTTTAATTGTTGTTAACTTATTATGTAAATTGAATTTAATCAATTTTTATTTCGATAATCAAATCGGAAGTATATCTGTTGCTGCTATAACAACAAATACTAAAAACATATATATATAAAATATATTTAAGGGGGGCTTCCATACGGTACGGAAACCTTCACGCGTGAGTCCGACTCGCACTTGGCCGATTATTTCAAATTACATGTCGTTTTAGAACTCTGAGACCATTTGATTTCTAATCCAGAAGTCCTGAGCTTTTCAATCCCAAGATATAGGCCCAGTTAAACTTCTTGGCGGCTGTGAAGTTAACTATGTACAAGCTGCACATAACCCAATCCGTGCGCGTGGATTGGGTTTCGAACAGCTTGTGGCTAACTTCGCAGCCGCCAATTTCATTCGGCCTATATTACACTTTGATATTTTTGGATATTATATATGAACACTTAAAAGTAGAGCGTATATATATCTAATGAATTATTTGTCATGAACATGACAGTAATGAATTTTTAATGTTTTGATGATGATAATAATAGAACTAAGAACTAGAAGTTCTTTTATCTATTGCTACTGCGCTACTGCGGCTACTGCGAAGGAGCGCGTTGTACAAAATATACAAACAAACAAATAACTCTTTATTGTACACACAAAATAAACTAACAATAAATACATTAGTGAAATTCGCACTATCGCGGCCTTATCGCTGGAAGCGATCTCTTCCAGGCATATACAGGGTTATTTCCAATCAATTATCATCCTTTTAGGTTTAGGGGCTTATTCTGTGCACCAAAACTAACAACTTTTGTTCTACGACTTTTGTCAAAATTAAAAAAAAAATTTGTTGTTCCATAGAAAAATATAGTTCACCCGCGACAAAATGTATGGAACAGCTGATTTTTTTTTTTAGTTTTGACGAAAGTCGTAGAACAAAAGTTGTTAGTTTTGATGTACAGAATAAGCCCCTAGAAGGATGCTAATTGATTAGAAATAACCCTGTACATCTATTAGATTTCTACATGTTTTTTATATTATTTTGCTATATTGAATCCAATCCTGACTGAAGTTCACGTAACAGCTGCGTGAAGATTGGGTTTCGCGTAGCTTGTGGCTAACTTCACAACCGCCAAGAAGTTTGATTCGACCTATACCTAAGCACTTCGTATTTTCTATAATAATTTATAATTACGAGTTAATTACCGCTACTGCGAAGGAGCGTATTGTCGAATCACACACGTCGGCAGATGTGAAGTTTGCTAAAGTTCAATCAACTCGCAGTTTTATGTAAGCTTCAGTCAAGATTGGATATTGCGCAGCTGTACGGTCGCAATCCGCACGGTCAGTATTTGGATGGGTGACCGTGGGTGGCATTTTCCAACTGAGCGCTACCGTGGCTCGGATGACACGTTAAATTGTAGGTCCCGGTTGTTTTAACCGTTTAGCCCTGTCAGAGGCCTTCAGGCGGCCTAAAAACTCTGACACCAGGGCTAGCCACCCGGCCTATACGAACTTACTTACTTACTTATTGCGCAGCTTGTAGCTAACTTCACATACGCCGACTTGTATGATTCGGCTTACTTATACGAAATATTGCATATTATTATATAACACTAGTTGACCCGATGAACTTCGTCTCACCATCTGTCAACTGTCAATGACATCTTTTACATGCAGTAACAATTTGTATGGGAAAATGAAATTAATGTTTTTATAATTATTCTCGCAAAGGTGACGTCCACAAGTGGTATATTATTCAGAGAAAAAAATTAACCAAGATGATATATACATAATTAGAAAGCTTGGTTCATGGGCTTCTCAAAAATATTTAATTTAGATTTTTTCATCCCTCTTTTTTTTTAAATGTGAAAAATAAATTGTATGAAAAACAATAATACAGCTATGTATTTTTTCTAGTTTAGCAATAATAAAGTGCTTCTACCGTTATTTTACTTGCATTCGTAGCTGATTCATCTCTTAATTTGCTAAAATTAAAAATTATAACCTAACAGTGTGACCAGTTAGTAGGTTCATGGTGACAAATAAACACTTAAAAACTGTGTTTTATTGCTAAAAATGCTTCTATTTTACTATTTGGAGGTTACTTAATCAGCTTGCTAAGGATAAACTACTTATTAAGCCAAATATTTTATTTATTTTTATTATTTATCCTATAATAGATTCAAAATTAATTTAAAAATAACGGAAGCCTCTTTTTTGGGTTTAACTGATGTAATAGACTAAGAAAAATATGAACTTTTTCGAAATGTAACGAGTGTTGTGGTAAGAGTTGTTGAATATTATTATACCAGCCTCCATACATTTTGTGGACATGTCCTTTAGTGATTTTTCTCACCGTTTTAACCTTCCCTTGACTTCCACAAATATTTCAAGATAAAAATTAGCCAAATCTGTTCAGCCGTCCTCGAGTTTTAGCGAAACAAACAACCACGATTCATTTTTAACACCCGTTTATTAGTTTCACCTGTATGTTTGCTTGCTTGCTTGTAACCAACCCCTTTGAGTTTGGTTTGACCTACTTTGAGCGATCAGATTTTCTTTAAACTTTGCACACCTATCAAAGACCGATGACAATGCAAATTAAGAAATTGATGAATCATAAGTGTGTTTTTTTTTTAAACTATATTTATATTATTTGGTCGACCAGCCCCCCTACCGCCTAAGCAATAGCAATCGTAATAGCAATCGTTTATGACTTCATTTTAGTCATTTGGCACCGCCTTTGTGACGTTAGCCATCAAAGTTGTTCATTCAGCGATTGCTTTCGCAATCCGCACAAAGCAATTGATGGCTAACGTCACATAGGCGGTGCCAAATGACTAAAATGAAGTCATAAACGATTGCTATTGCTTAGGCGGTAGGGGGGCTGTATGTAACTATGTAATGGAGTCTAAGGTAACTAATTCAACCATCTTCCAAGGGTCGTAGCGTAATGAAAATTGGCAGCTCTTGAATATTGAATTGAAAAACTGATGACAATACAATAATATGGTACTGTCGAAGTGATCTGATGATGGAGTCGGAAGATATGAACTGGAACTTCATGATGGAAAATATTATCATAGCTGTTTTGGATTTCTTAGAAAGTCTTGTAATGAACTTTGACCACGATTAGTTTTCAAGGTCTGATGATGAAGCCGGAAGATAGGCACGTGCATTCTATGATGGAATGAACTTGTGAGAAAGGTCACGTAAAGCGTGTTTTTCTAGTGTTTTTAGATTAATATTAATTTGTTATAATATAGATTTCTATATGTCTACATGATTTTTGTGATATTTTGTCATATATTCAATAAAAAAAAATAACAACCTAAGCCCACACGCTTTTCTAATCCTATTATGTGGAGCCGTGTCCGGCGGCGTCCTCTTTTTCTACTTTTATCATATAAGCCGTCATCTTAGCATTTGTGTCCCTCGTATTTTCCTTTGTATCGCAGTATTTATAGAATTTCAATAAGCCCTCTGTCATGAACTATTCGTTTTGTGTTTGTACTGCCAAAGAGTTTTAGAATTCTATGTGATCATATGGTGAATGTACGAGATTAGAATGGTCCTGAATCAGCTTAAGAACAACAAGGCGCCGGGTGATGACGGTATCACATCAGAGCTGCTGAGAGCGGGTGGAACACCGGTACTAAAAGTCCTCCAGAAGCTTTTCAACACCGTCGTCCTCGAGGGCATCACGCCAGAAACATGGAACAGAAGCGTGGTGGTGTTGTTTTTCAAGAATTTTTTTTGAATTTTTATTGAAGAACTACAGACCCATCTCGCTTCTTAGCCATGTTTATAAGCTGTTTTCAAGGGTCATTACGAACCGTCTCGAGCGCAGGCTTGATGACTTCCAGCCTTGCGACCAAGCCGGTTTCCGAAAAGGCTTTAGCACCATGGACCACATTCATACGCTGAGGCAGGTTATACAGAAGACCGAAGAGTATAATCTGCCACTTTGCTTAGCGTTTGTGGACTATGAAAAAGCCTTTGATTCGGTCGAGACATGGGCTGTGCTCGAGTCTCTCCAACGATGCCGTATTGACTATCGGTACATCGAAGTGTTGAAGTGCTTGTATAATAACGCCACTATGTCGGTCCGAGTACAGGAAGAGAGCTCCAAGGCGATCCATTTAAAAAAAGGCGTAAGACAGGGAGACGTATAATTTCTCCGAAACTGTTTTCAAGCTCCTGGAATGGAAAGGATTCGGCATCAATATCAATGGCGAATACCTCACCCAGCTTCGGTTTGCCGACGATATAGTCATGGCAAAATCGATGGAAGAAATCGGCACGATGCTCGAAGGCCTCAATCGGGTTTCTCAACAGGTGGGTCTTAAGATGAACATGGACAAGACGAAAGTCATGTGTAATTCCCATGTTTTACCCTCCCCAATTTCTGTTGGAAACTGGGTTCTTGAAGTCGTTAACTCGTACGTCTACCTAGGACAAGTAGTACAGTTAGGTAGGTCCGACTTCAACAAAGAGGCCAATCGCCGAATCCAACTCGGATGGGCAGCGTTCGGAAAATTGCGTAGCGTCTTCTCGTCCGACATACCTCAGTGCCTCAAGTCGAAAGTTTTCGACCAGTGTGTGTTGCCAGTGATGACTTATGGCACAGAAACATGGTCTCTCACTATGGGCCTTATCAGTAAGCTCCAAGTAGCCCAACGAACTATGCATGGAGACGGCTATGCTCGGAGTCTATCTGCGGGATCGAATCAGGAATGAGGAGATCCGTAGAGAACCAAGGTTACCGACATAGCCCAACGGATTAGCTAGTTAAAATGGCAATGGGCAGGGCACATAGCGCGGTGGAGTCGAAAAGTTCTCGAGTGGAGACCACGTACCGGCAAGCGCAGCGTAGGACGTCCACCCACATGGTGGACGGATGACCTCATTAAGACCGCAGGATCGCGCTGGATGCAAGCCGCTTCCAACCGGTCTTATTGGAGATCCATAGGGGAGGCCTATGTCCAGCAGTGGACGTCCTTTGGCTGATGGATGGATGAATGATATGGTGAATGAAATGGGCAGGCCACATGATTCAGATGCACCGTGAGAGATGGGCGAAGATCGTCACTCAATGGGAACCTACAGATGGCCGGCGGCCTCCGGGTCGACCCCGAATAAGGTGGCGTGACGAACTTCGCTCTTTTCAGTCCGACTGGATATTATATTCTGTGAATATTTCAAGCGTCTACCTGTTACCGTTTTTAATATCAAGCGAAAAACGGCTTATAATTCAGGTTTGTTGTATGGGAGCCCCCTTAAATATTTAT
Source organism: Hypomecis punctinalis (assembly GCA_949316475.1). Lineage (NCBI taxonomy): Eukaryota > Metazoa > Arthropoda > Insecta > Lepidoptera > Geometridae > Hypomecis > Hypomecis punctinalis. The sequence continues at coordinate 2,146,902 of OX438811.1, forward strand.
TTAATTTTGTTTTTAGTATTTGTTGTTATAACGGCAACAGAAATACAGCATCTGTGAAAATTTCAACTGTCTAGCTATCACGGCTTATGAGATACAGCCTGGTGACAGACAGACGGACAGCGGAGACTTAGTAATAGGGTCCCGTTTTTACCCCATGGGTACGGAACCCTAAAAAATAACAACGGGTTGCACTCCGGGAGTGCCAGCAGAAGTGAAAATTTGAACCATATAAATACTATAATTTATGTGCTAAAATATAATAGCACACTCGCGCAAGCGCCCTGCGCCGGTTCAACGAAACAGAAGGAGCAGGAATACATTTTCGCCGCGCGGTAGAAAGGGGAATATTACTTCCTCTCTACGCCGCCGCGCCGACGGTCTACTCTCGCTCCGCTCGAAAAATTCTTAGTATTGGTAGGTAATATAAATGAAATTTGGTTAGAGATGAATAATTAGGCTCCACATTTAAAGTTGTACTGTTGTTGTACAAACAAATTACTCTTCTTATCATCATGTGTTAATCAGGTACTTTGGTTAAAAACTCGATGTTAGTGTTATCTATCTGTGATAATATCTCAATATGCTGTGATGTAAATTGACATCATGATTGCCATAATTTAATGGAATAGTGATGATAAGTTTAACATGAACTTTAATATTATTAAGATTCAGTTTATTTAACCTCTACTGTCCCACTATTGGGCATAGGTCTCCCCCATTACCTTCCATGAGTCGATATCCGTCGTAACCTCATGCCAACCCTTCTCGAATGAGAGAAGATCGGTACGCCAGCGTTTCTCGGGCCTTCCCTGGGCATTTCAGTTTTTAATAAAGTTTAGACCAGAAAAGTTATTTCTTCTGGTTTTTTTGTAATTTCGATGAAAATCCCATCAGTATTAAATTTTAACTTAAAACCATTCCAAGTTCTTATTTAATTTTTAGGGATCGACAACGTAGCGCACAAAGCTGTTTTTGAAAACCCATTATTGTTTGAGATAAAAATGCCATTAAATATCCATTTCGGAGATAAACAACAAAATCATTTACAAGTACAACATTATACCCACAGAGATTATACCCAAGTAATGTACAATGTACCTGTCATTCGTTCGTCATCTTGTGACGTAGTCGCACGCCTAATTCTGTATTCGTCTCGTAATCTAATAATAGCTCCATGTAAACACTTGTATGAGACTGATGATCTGATGATGTGCTGCTGCTGACACATTACTCTATCTTTTTTGACCGACGAAACTGAGGAGGTACACAATTCGACGCATTTTTTTATGTATGACCACGCATAACTTTTTACTTAGTGGTCCGATATCGATATTTTTATTTTTTATTGCAAAGAATATAGTCCGAAGTTGATCCCATTTAAATTTATCAAAATCGGCTGAGCCATTTTTGATATGTCAACAATAACGTGAAAAATGCTACATCGATCCGTGCGAAATATTCGTGAATTCTGCACACGTATGTGTCTATGTGTACAAGTTGGTCATGCCATTATTAGCAAAAAATATTTTATTTTTTATTAGGGGACATCTTACACACACAGATGTATACAAATGTACAACGCTGTTGACGATGTGACGTTATTTTGACGCTCAAGTACGGTGTGCAAAAAAAAACCGGCCAAGTTCGAGAAGGACTCCCGCACGAAAGGTTCCGAACCATCTTCTATAAAAGATATGTTTCTACCATCGAGTAAAAATTGCTTAAAAATTCCAGCGATGCGTCGAGTTAATGTGACCGCGTTGTATAGCATCAATAGTTTTCGCCCGCGTATACCTATTTTAATTTTTGTGTTAGGAACCTTTTATTTTTCCGGGATAAAAAGTTAGCTTATCACCCGTTCGATTGGGTGTTTCCTCATGGTCGTACTAGATTGTCATACCAGTATGACCACGAGGATATATGTACATGTTCTCGTGGTATATTGGTAGGTATGTTGTTTTTAAACTTTCGCGATTTGAACACATTATTATCAGTCTTCCCGTGACCACGGTCGATCTCGGCTGAAACGTCGGGATGAGGAGGTATTTATTTATCTCGTAATTTTAGTGCGCGATTAGTCCCGTAGTATATAATAATAATATTGGTATGACCAAAAGAGCATTATCCGTCTTACCACAAAAGATTTAAACACTCACCAAACACTGTTTCATAAATCATTTATTTGGCATAATAATAAATTTGTGCAGATACATTGTTCCAAAGGCTTCCAAACTAGTCAGAGACTGTATGTCAGGAGCCAATGGCTTCTCTTATCATGTCACAATTATGTTTAACCGTGCAATTTGTACTGTTAAACATTGTCTAAAGCGTGCGTAAAACTTGTGGTAAGACGGTGAGTGATCACGTGGTCATACTCATACGGACGACCTTGCTATATCCACGCCAAAAATCAAGTCAATCCGTTGCTTTGTTGCTGTGTGAAAGAGTAACAAACATCCATTGTAATTGTTACAACATAGTAACAGTGCATTGTGCAATAAACGAATATAAATAATATATAATATACATCATCACAAACTTTCCCGTTTATAATATTAGTAGGATTATGATATTATGATGTTCGGCCTTTGTTTGGTCCTACATTTAGACACCATTATGAGAACGTATTTTTTACTTAAATTTTACCCTCTAACTTGTTTTCCTTCAATTATATACCTTACTAAACTCGTATCCTACGACACTAGATAACTCTAGCAATCGATACTTTGTAAGTACATAATATAATAAAACCACCAACCCGCACTGGGCCAGCGTGGTGGATATGGCCCAATCACCTCTTCGTGGGTAGGCCTACGTCCTGCAGTGGACTATTAAAAAGGCTGGTACAGTATAGTACATATAATAAACTCTCGCATAATGTGATACCTAATAATTATGATGATGACATAAAATGTATGTAAGAGTATGTAGGTGTAAAATACAACTTTATACCCCGCAGAATAAGGTATACTTATTCTGTTTTGTTCATTAAACAATAGCGTAGGTACATAAAAGTGTGTTAAATTGCTAAAATAATTAGAACCAAACTGCGGTAACAATTTCTTATCAGCGTACTATGAAATAACAATGCTTCTATTATTTCATAACGCCGTTGTAGTAAAATATTACAACTAACGTTATAAAACTGTTGTAACACCTTCGGATTGGTAGAGTAGGTAAAGTATTCCATCAGAGTAAGTAAAATATTCCATAAGGGTAGGTAAAGTATTTCATAAGGGTAGGTAAAGTATTCCATCAGGGTAGTAAAGTATTCCATAAGGGTAGGTAAAGTATTCCGTCAGGGTAGTAAAGTATTCCATAAGGGTAGGTAAAGTATTCCATCAGGGTAGTAAAGTATTCCATATGGGTAGGTAAAGTATTCCATCAGGGTAGTAAAGTATTCCATAAGGGTAGGTAAAGTATTCCATAAGGGTAGGTAAAGTATTCCATAAGTATAGGCTAAATCATACAAGTCGTCGGATGTGAACTTAGCTACAAGCTGCGCAATATCAAATCCTGACTGAAGCACATAAAGCTGCGCGTTGATTGGATATTGTATAGTTTGTAGCTAACTTCACGTCCGCCGATTTGTATGATTCGGCCTATACAGGAAAAGTCAGCAGCATAGTGACAACCCTAATAACAAGACTGGCCGCAAACGATCGGTCGCTCCAATAATTAGTGATGCGATTGATGTTGATAAAATCGGTAATTAATCGGTTTTTAGTTTTGTTTCACTAACGCGTTTCCAAATAGTTTATTACACTCTCAATCTAGATCGCGAACCATATTGAGTGTGTAGGTAATAAGGTGTTACTACTTAATATAGGCCGAATCATACAAGTTGGCGGATGTTAATTTAGCTACAAGCTGCGCAATATCCAATCAACGCGCAGCTTTATGTGCTTCAGTCAGAATTTGATATTGCGCAGCTTGTAGCTAACTTCACATCCGCCGACTAGTATGATGCGGCCTATACTACTTATGGAATACTTTACCTACCCTTATGGAATACTTTACCTATCCTTATGGAATACTTTACCTACCCTTATGGAATATTTTACCTACCCTTATGGAATACTTTACCTACCCTTATGGAATATTTTACCTACCCTTATAGAATTCTTTACCTACCCTTATAGAATTCTTTACCTACCCTTATGGAATACTTTACCAACCCTGATGGAATACTTTACTACCCCGATGGAATACTTTACCTATCCTTATGGAATACTTTACTACCCTTATTGAATACTTTAATACCCTGATGGAATACTTTACCTACCCATATGTAATACTTTAATATCCAATCCTGAGTGAAGCTCACATAAAACTGCGAGTTGATTGGATATTGCGCAGCTTGTAGCTAACTTCACATCCGCCTACTTATATGATTCGGCCTATAAATGATATTACCTCGGCTTACTAAACGCTTTTGAGGCCCGAATGATTATGTATTGACACTTTCCTTCCGTTCGGGGCGAGTCTAGCCTTATCGCGCAGGAAACTTGTTACGATACGACGCGTTCTGCATAATGCTCCCAGAATGTGTGATAACTGCGCACGGCCAAAATTAGGAACTAATTCAATGAATGCTGCCGGGGAATACAAAATGCTAGCAATATAACGTATGCGGCGCCACCACTCCCGTACAGTTATCTCTCGCGTAAGTTGTGTTTATTAATAGCGTACGTTCTGTACCTAATTTTAGGTTAATTTAACAGTGGAGTTTTATGATAAAATAATGAATGAAATGACACTGCCTCAGAAGGGAATGTTAGTTTAGGTCGAATCAAACTTCTTGGCGTTTGAGATGTTAGCTATGCGCAGCTGTTAGTGAGTTAAATCGCACAAATAGATATAAACTCCTGTTAGTGAGTTAAATCGCACAAATAGATATAAACTCGTAGAACCAAAGCCTAACTTAGCAATGCACAGTTCTAGCCCAAATTCTATGGCTATAAAAATATTTAATAAGTTGCCATTTAATCTAAAAGATATCGAAAGAGAAAACTGTTTCATAAAACAACTAAAAATACGAAATGCTATTACACCTTAGACGATTTTTAAACGATAATCAAGAAAACATAATAATAAATCGTTCCAATACAAATAATTAAATTGCCATACCCTTATAGGGTCATATTATGTATCACTATACAAAACATGTTAACTAAGAACCGCATCTAAATTTCATATGAAATTATTTTTATCGTGCTTCACACTAGGTGTATAGAAACTTTCTTTTTGTGATAAACATTGCGTTTGATGCAGGTTCAAATCCTGCGAACGCGTCAATTTTTGAAATGTTTATCACAAAAAGAAAGTTTCTATACAACTAATATGCGAAGCACGATAAAAAAAAAATTTAAAAAATATAATAATTTCATTGATTAAGCAATGCGTCATTTCTCGTTAATGGTAAGAAGTTCTAATAATTTCACATTAAGTTACTGACTGGTTTAAAGCAGTTCTCACAAATGGCGCTTCCAACAATGTAGTAGTTGGTAAAAATGATAAATACTCACTAATTCGATGCCTTCGCAGAGAGCGTTTTAGCTTAATTTGGCAAGCATCTGGGCCGGAGTCCCATAGGATGCAGGATCAAATCCTGCGAACGCGTCAATTTTTGAAATGTTTATCACAAAAAGAAAGTTTTTTAAAATTTCATATGTTGCAATAAATGATTTGACTTTCAGTTAGGATTAGGATCACAGCCACCAACAAGATTGATTTGGCTTATATTGACAATAAGCTCGATTACAGAGGCGCCAGCGTAAATTAAATAGCAGCGTAAAAAGCGTTATCTCTATTGAATGACTAAAGTGAAAAAGAAACAGAACTATGATATTTAGCTAATTTAGGTACGCTGACGCCTCTGTAATCGGGCTTAATGAATTATTAAAAAAAGTAAAACAATAAAAAGAAATATTTTTTCTTTTAATTGTTTATGAATAGATTAGAACATGAGCTCGGATTGTTAACTAGCTTGAACTAACTAAATTGCATAAACTAAATTGTCTTTTTATCAAAGCGCTATCTAGGTAGCTACGAACTGTAGGTACTGTAATATTTTGTAAATCATGTCATAACTGCCTCGGTGGCTCAGTGGTTAGTGACCCTGACTTCTGAATCAAAAAGGCATGGGTTCGATTCCCACCTAGGGCAAGCATTTATGTGATGAACAGGTGTTTGCTCTGTGTCTGAGTTTTATTGAGATACTTACAGAGGCGCCAGCCTAATTTTAATAGCAACATAAAAAGCGTTCTCACTGTCGAATGCCTAAAGTGAAAAAGAAACAGAACTATGCTATTTAGCTATTACAATTACGATGGCGCCTCTGTAATCGGGCTTACTATCTATATAAGTATTCATTGAAAAATACGTATAATTATGTAGCATACATATTTTCTGGTTCAAGCAGCCAAATCACAAGCTTTACTTAGTTTTGGGTCAGAGGCCGTGTCTAGATGTCCCCTAATATTTATTTATGACTTTTCGTCGGTTATTAATATTTGAAATTGTACAAAATTATTGTTCAAAAATATTTAAATTGATCATATAAACTTGAATGTTGTAAATATTAACATACAATGGCAGACATGATTGAGATTAAAAATATTGTGTCATACCTAACTTGCTCACCAGTTTTATTGTTCCTAGTGGTAAAGGCTACTTAATTAATATATACGTCTCAGTCTCAGAACATTGAATCTGACATTTATTGTATTCAGTAAAATAATCCATAAAATATTTGTAATAAGAGTTTATTATATAAGTAGGTATTTAATGGCGGAATCAAACTACTTGAAAACAGAATAAAATTAATGTTTAACGATGGCTTCCATACAATAAACGTGATGATTTTGCCGTTTTTGCTCGATATTAATATTGGCAACAGGTAGATTCTTGAAATGGGGCTAAGGTACGGTCCCATTCGGTACGGAACCCTTCGTGCTCGAGTCCGTCTCGCACTTGTCCGGTTTTTACTATGCAAACTTATATGTATAGGATCAAAATAGAGCCCAAGGCAAGTTGTTGGTTAGGCGCAGACTTATTCACGATAAAAAAAGCCCAAAACATAGACACAAAATAGCTCTTGTGCATTGCGTTGGTGACTATTTCAAAATAGACCTAACTTTGAAGACCTAGCTGAAATAAACGTGTTAAAAATATGATGGCGACCTCATTGCAAACCTGTAAAGATGTCCAAACCTTGACCTTGTGTCGGCGTCGTGCATTTTGACAAAGGGACATCCATAAATTACGCGACGAATTTATTTGTTTTTTACGTGAGATATTAAAATCACCCTCCATGGTGAGATTTGCTTCGACCCCCTCACGCTTCTCTAATCTCAAATGAGATTTTGCAAAATTCGTACCTACCTAGTTTTACTTTAAGTGCGTTAGATTCACATACCTACATTTTATTTCAAAAAATACAATTTGCAAAGGATGTTTATTGGAATTTCGAGAGCTCAATTTTATGCAGGAAAAAAATACGTGATATTTTCCGAAACCTCCTCTACCCCACGTAATTGCGTGAGATTCAGCTCGACCCCCTCCCCTCCTAAACACCTCAAGTATAGGCCAAATCATATAAGTAAACGGATGTGAGATTAGCTACAAGCTGCGCAATATCAGATCAGCGCTGGTTGGTCCACAACCAGCTTATGCTGAGGTGGGACCATGTTCTGACAAAAATTAAATTAATTAATTAGGATGACATTGTAAAATATTTAAGATTACATGTTTATGCTGTTTATTTTGTTTTGTTTTGCTTTGTTGTTTGTTTTGTGGTTTTGTTTAATTTTTTTTTTGTCCTAATAAATACTTAACTGTCTATTGTCTATATCCAATCCTGACTTAAGCTAATAAATGTCTATTGTCTATATCCAATCCTAAAGATATAATAATACTACGTAAGCTCACAGAGCTGCGCGTTGATCGGGTTGGGTTTCGCGCAGTTTGTAGATAATTTCAAACCCGAAACTTGTATGATTCGGCCTATAATTTATGGACGTCCCCCGAGAGCAACCTTGAGGTCGGCTGCTGTGTAACTGATTCCGCAATAACGCGACCTTGATTGTAATAAGCGTCATAGTGATATTCTAAATTGTATATCTTGTGTGTTTAGTTTCAGTTGACGAGGATGTTGCCGATAATAGTTTTAGCATGAATCAGACTTTTATATATCTACCGCTCTACGGCTTTTGCCGTATCAGGAATATCATCATACATTGACTAAAGTGTATAGAATATGTAGAGATAAAGCGTGTAGAGTTAGAAGCTTGGCTCTACATGAGATCTGATACCTTTTTGATACTAACTGTTAATTTTTGATGCGAACTTTGGTCTTATCTTGGCTATATTTCACATGAAAATGTTTTTGTTGGATTTAGTTTACGTCAGCTAGGTATCAAGCGTAATAAAATGCTTGACAAACTTAGCTGGTGCTTTTAGGGATATGAGTTTATAAATACAATAAACGAAAACTGTTCTCGCTTTCGTAATGCTTCGCAATATTTTACTTCCTCGTTTCCGGCAGAGGCGCTATACCCAAATGTAGAGAAATACACTGAAACTACTGTAGTGTCGTTTTCGAATAATTTACCAAAACTAAGGCCTCATAGCATACTTTAGTGCTAACATGTTGAATGTTGTGTTGCGTCATTGCGTCGTTTTGATTGAGTAAGTTATGAAATCTAGACTTGTTTGTATGGGAACTAGTTTTGAATTTGACTTTTACTATATGTATTGATAGTTTTCGTTGACTTATAATTTCATTTAAATTATAAAATTAGAAATCAATGAAATACATAGTTATTTAAATAGAAAAACCATGTTAAAATAGAATGCTATCAATATAGCTGTTGAGTTAAAATTTGTTAACCAACAAGTCCTAACGCGACAAGTTCATTTAATTAAATAAAAAAAAACAATACCTTAAGCTTTGGTTAATTATGAATCTATCTTACCTCAGGAAAAATAGAATTTAACTCTGCACTTAACTTTTTTTAGAAGGTTTAGGATCACTTATTGAGCATAAACTCACAAAATGCTGACAGATCCAGGTGGAGCTTCAAGCGCCATCTTGAAAAAAAGGTTTTTGGCCGATATCTCGGAAACTATGCACTTTAGGCACTTAGGGCAAAAGTTGATCATTACTGTAGAATAAAATTTCGCATCTTTTGTATACCGTATTGGCTGAGTAAAACGGCCCAAAAAATAACTTATAAATGGACCATAAGCTTGGAAATTTTGACAGTTTAGACATAGTATAGGTAAGCGCACAATGTCAAAAAACTGGGCCATATTGTTTTTGATTAATGTTTGTATATACCCATCTAAACAGATACACAATTAATTAACCAAATACCTTTAGATACAAATTGGCCATTAGAATCAAGAATGCGTCACAATAGGACTCTGCTGCATTCAATTAGATCGGCTGACCATCGTCCGACAGACGCTGACGACTTCTCCGCTCCGACATACGTCTTATCGTACCTATAGGTATGATACTGTCACTGAGCATGAGCACCTCCGACGATCCGTCAACGACTTTGTCGAATTTTACTAATTGATAATAATTATGTACACGTACAATAGGTATATTCTAGATCTACATACCTACTCCATCTTCGGCTACAACTTCGCTTTCCATCAGACGAGTTGGTGGCCAAATGTAGCTCTATTCTACATAAATTAAAAAAGGTATATTTAGTAACAGTTCATTTAAATCGTTGGTTAATTATTTAGAAAAAAAATAGAACATTAGTATCTACTAGATTAGTAACACAATAATATAATTATGTTATCGGAGTACACCAAAACTCCTTGACCGATTTTTATAATTTTTTGTATATATTTGGTAGATCTAAGAATAGGTCGTAAGCTTTTTTTCATATCATTGGTGATAAGAGTGGCAATATTTTTTTATACAGAAAAACAACGGTTGCAGGGTCAGCTAACACAATACACTAAAGGTAACTGACTCATATTTCAATCAAGCAACAGTAGCGTTCATAGCGTAGTTTGACTAGGCGGTTGTCAGCGATCATCGAAGTTAAGCAACGTTCGGCACGGTCAATCTTCGGATGGGTGACCGCGGGTGGCATATACAACTGATCGCTACCGTGGCTCGGGTGACAAATAAAATTGTACGTCCCTGTTGTTTTAACCGTTTAGCCATGTCAGAGGCCGTTAGACAGCTTAAAAACTTGAAGAATACAATCAAAAGGCCAAATAGAGCGTACAGACGGACTGAAAGATATAATTGTCTATTTATTGATTCAATTCCGTCACGGGTAAGTGAAAACGCGGCGAGGAACAACTACCGATACTTACCGCGTTACCGTTATTGTGTAACTGTTAAGGTTAACTAAACTTGTAATAAACACATTAACGGCTTTTTAGTGGTGACGCGGCTATCTTAAGCATATATTTGACGACTGCCTTGGTGGCTCAGTGGTTAGTGGCCCTAACTTCTGGGTCAAAGAGGCGTGGGTTCGATCCCCTCCCATGGCAAATATTTATGTGATGAACATAAGTGTTTTCTGTGTCTTGGTGTTATTTAGTTACTATCTATATAAGCATGTATTTAAAAATAAGTATATGTAGTTTATCAGTCTCTGGCAGCCATATCACAAGCTTTGCTTAGTTTGGGGTCAGAGACCGTTTGTAAGATGTCCCAAAATTATTTATTATTTGGATTCATAATAAACAAAGGATTTATGTATCTGTCTTTATTTATTTATATTTGTTAGTTTTAATAATTATAGATATAGGTAGGTATTGAATGTCCAAAAACAGTTAGTATTTCTCAGTCGTAACTGCGTACGAGTATAACTTTAAAATAAAAAGTTTGTGTAAAAAACTAGAATAAAAAACTTTTAATCACTCCATCGAAATTAGATTTTTTGAAATCTGAAATTTTATGACTAACAATATATTTATTGGAAGTTCCCATGCTAGGTTATTTTCAAGTCAAATTGCGCAAGCAAGAATACATAAGTTTGACGCGTACAAACTCTATAACTAAACTTGCAATAAACACATTAGCTACTAGGTTTGTACTCAATGGTCTTAGGAAGTTATTCCTGAAACTTAGTCATGCGAAGAATGAAGACTTACTAACTTCTAGTTCTGTTCTACCATTATAAATCCTTATTTGTATGGGAAAGTTCAACGAGAAAGGGACATTTATGAAGACAAACTACTGCAGTGCCTACACTAAAAACGATTTTAGTTACTTCTGGGTACTTAGGATACTTACGTCATTAATTTTCAATGGAAGTTTATGATATTCGTAATGAATCTGGTGCATAAATGACGTGTAATTCATGAAATGTAAACTTAATAAATGTGTCAACTTTTGAGTAGGAGTAGAGTGTGAGTAAAAGTAGAATTATAGTATAGAAGAGCTGTTATGTCGCACAAATCACACGAGGTAAGTATACCTATAAACTCAACGAAACCTGCACAATTAATACATAGATTTTCAATAAACACAACACATCTATATTCATCCCAAAATGTCAGAAAACTATGAGTATAGTTGTAATGTGGTTGTAATCCTGTTAGATTGTTTAGCTTTTATTTACTCGCAAAACAGAATAAATACTTTACGGAGAATTACTAAACAGGGGCGAATTTACGTATTTTCTGTTAGTAGGCTGTTGAATATAGACATAAAACTTAAGTCACTTAAGTCTATCTCAAGACTTAAGTCTTAAGTCTATATTCAACAATTATATTTCGCAAAACAGCAACAACGTCTTCCACCGTGTACAAAATTCGAAAAATTTGCACGAATCGATGTGACATCCATGTACATTTTTGTAAGTCAAAAACGGCTCAACCGATTTCGATAAAATTTAAATGGGACCACCTCGGAAGTACTACTCATTAGAACTAAAAAAGATTTTTTGAATCAGTTCGCTATTGGCGAAAATATCAATGCGCATACACATAAAAAACCTCCTCCTTTTTGGAAGTCGGTAATAAAATGAAATGATCCGTAACTATCCGCCCCCTAAAATCTGCGCACTAGGCTCTAGCCTACTCATCCCATTGGTAAATCCGCCAACTGACACTAAAAAAAGAAAAGGAAGAAAACTGGTACCCGATAACAATTGAAAAGCGTACACACATATTTGAAGTGAAATTTCAAACGTATCACAAAATCGCACGCGCATCTAAGTGACGTAACCCAAATATTTCCCATTCACTTGGAAAGCTCGCCGGTGCCGCGGGCACCTGCGCGAGCGCCGCGGTCCCGAGTTTTCACTTTCACGGGCCGTTGCCCCGACACCAGCCTCGGCACACTTCGCCTTTGGGTCAAGGTCAGGTTGTGGGGCTCTCTGATACGGGACCTTTGGGTCGGGATCCGTGTGACTGCTTGATTATGATTCTATTCAATCATTTATTGCAACATATTGATTTCAAAGTCCACTTTTGTCGTAAATTGCTTTACAGGAGGCTAAACAAACTGTTTTACAATTCATCAAAGAGTGATTTTAGGATAAATCACTCAATATTTCATTTTGTACAGTTGTAGTTTTAAACCTAATAGTACATTTTCTACCATAAAAAATCTAGTAATAGATAACATAACCGGAAGAGGTAGTAGACAAAGAATCTAAAGATTTAAATTATCATTAAAAATTCGTCTAATGTGTAATAATTTTATACAATAGCATTTGGTTTTGATTTTTGGCTCAACGCTATCGATAGTTGAGAATTCAGGGTCAGTGTGACTCTATATTCTATATTTCGTATTTGGGTCAAAGTCAGATTATGGGGCTCTCTGACACGGGACCTTTAGGTCGGGGTCTTGGTATGTGGGACTACTTGATTCTAGTGTCTCTCAGTGTATTCTATATTTCGCCTTTTTTATCTCAAATATGTTTGCGTTTGACTACATACTGCCTTTTGTTAAGCGGATAGCCGATCTAGGGTCAAGGTCAGATTATTGGGCTCTCTGATACAAGACCTTTGGGTCTGGGTTACAGACCCTTAACTACTTAACTATGACTCTATATGCGCTATCGATAGTTCTGAATTCAGGGTCAGTGTGACTTTTTAGGTATTCTATATGTCGCGTTTGGATCAAGGTCAGATAATTGGGTTCTCTGATATGGGATCTTTTTTAAGGTTTGGGTCTGTGTGAATACTTGGGTATAGTGTGTCTTGTGTCGTGTCTGTGACTACATTACACTATCGATATCTATAGAATTCAGGGTCAGTGTGACTGTACTCTATATCAATAGTTTCTTGACACGGTTTCGAATTAGATTTATGCCGTTTAATTTGCGCCAGTTGTAGGTAAGTATATTTTATTTGGCACGTGTAGACTTTAAGCAAAGAATGCTCAGGACATGTACCGTCTTACCACAAAAGTTTTACGCACGGTTTAGACAACGTTGCGCGGTTAAACAGTGTTTAAAGCGGGTTTAAATCTTTTGTGACAATGTGGGTAGTCTCTTCAAGCTCTCTTACAAGAGAGACTGATCATTTCGGATTTTTTCAGCAACAGTCCAAAAACTCGGATCAAAATACTGAGCTGTAATAATATTCAGCTTTCAAATGTATAGCTTTCTACCAAAGTTAGTCTATATCAATCCAGACCTGAAAATAGAACTCTGTCTTATATCCGCGTTTCTTGTAGCTTTGTAGTGTCTGATATATTTGGACCGTCCGGGATATGGTCTGCTTATGCCATTGAACGCTCGTCTATCTGTAACCTATACCTGTTTATATTTTTTCTTCCCCTCTAGTTTTGAGATGTAGGTAGTCGATATAGTGGAAGATTAGATAAAATTAGTCTAAATTCTTGTCGAATCAAGTTTATTAGCGAGTTTTGACATTTTCGGAGTCTGATATACTGCCGAACGTGTCAACAGTTGCTTAAATCCAAAGCTTGAGACATCCGCTACCCCAGTTCGCCGCATTCGGAATACAAAATGCTCGTCGAGGCATAATTAACATTCATTCTCAATTTGTTATCGGTCTTTATGAATCATTGATGCATTAACCTAATTTTATCGTAGGTAAAGGAAGTTGACAGGAGTTAGACTAAACTGGTCTATTTCGAAGTTTGTTTAGCATTCCGATTCCTCTCTGATTCATCTTAGAAAACTTCTGAAATTCTACAAACATTCAAACTACTTGACATATTTTTATTCACAAATGACGAGTGATATTATATTTTTACGAAATATCATAGCAGCGATCATCGACCCTTCGCTATCGGCTGTTATCTCGACCAACATAGCTGCTCTTGGCAAAGAAAGGGTCTTATCGTGATTCACAGATAGCTCAGTGAAACAGTAAATCCAAACAAACGTCTTTTTGCTTATTATTGTTCCCTTGCAAATTATCTGTAGGTATAGTGGGGTTTTGGCAGAATAAAGATACATTCGTAATCTTGCAACTTTCGAAAGATTGTTACGGAACTTGCGAAGAATCACTATCACTATAGTATAAAACAAAGTCGCTATACCCTGTCTGTCCATGTGTATGTTTATATCTTTAAAACTATGCAACGGATTTTGATGCGGTTTTTTTTAATAGATAGAGTGATTCAAGAGGACTGTTTATATGTATAATACACCTGTGCGAAGCCGGGGTGGGTCGCTAGCGATAAATGAATAAATCCATGTCAATGCCCCGCCGCGACACAAGCGCTCGAACCGAAGCTCCGACATTCTATCACTTAATAAAATCAATTCAATAACAACGCATGAAAGAGACAGATATAGCTACTCTGTGAGCTAATTGTGTAATGGAGAATGTATCGAGGTTTTTTTCCTCGTTTCAGATAGTCAACAATGCACGAGCAGGACGGCGACAGCGAGCCCGCGCACCACGCGCGGCGCCCAATGAACGCTTTCCTCATATTCTGCAAACGTCACAGGAGCGTCGTCCGCGATAAATACCCAAATCTAGAAAACAGGTACGTTCCCGTTTCTCACTTTCCTCTTGCGTAGTTTGACTAGGTTAGCGATCATCGAGGTAAAGTAACGTTCAGCACGCACTGAGAGAAAAACTAACAAAAAAATAGTAATCTTTACTAAAATTTTACTAAATCCGAGGACAACAAATGACCTGTAATAAATACAAATCGATTTTTGTTAATGCAATTAGTAGGTATTACAATATCAGTTCTGTTATATGTAGTAAGGTCCCAGTAGCTTCAATAGATTAGCTTTGTAATATCTAGTCAAGTCTATAGTAATCTTTACTAAAATGTTACTAATCCCGAAGACAACAAATGCCCTGTTAAAAATACAAATCGATATTTAGTAGGTATTACTAATACCTGTTTTGTTATAGCTAGCAAAGTCAAAGTAAAATCTTAGTAAAGAATACTAAAGATTTTACTAATTCCGAGGACAACAAATGCCCTGTAAAAAATACAAATTGATATTTAGTAGGAATTATTAATACCTGTTTTGTTACATGTAGTAAGGCCCCAGTAAATCCAATAGATTAGTTTTGTAATATCTAGCAAAGTCCTAGTAATTTCGAAATTTTAGTTTTGTATTATCTATAAACCCCTAGTAATTTTAATAGAATAGTTTTGTAATATCTAGTCAAGTCTTAGTACTTTCAAAAGTTTAGTTCTGTATCATCTAGTAAACCCCTAGTAATTTTAATAGAATAGTTTTGTAATATCTAGTCAAGTCTTAGTACTTTCAAAAGTTTAGTTCTGTATCATCTAGTAAACACCTAGTAATTTTGATAGATTAGTTTTGTAATATCTAGTAAGCCTTAGTACTTTCGAAAGTTTGGTTCAGTATTATTTAGTAAAAGTCTAGTAGTTTCAATAGCTTAATTTTGCATTATCTAGTTGATTTTTGTAATGTCTAGTTTAGTTCTGTGTTATCAATTTAGTAAACCCTATCCAAGAAAAAGTTATAAAACACTTCAAATTGAAATATTAAAAACTGAATACCTACTTATAACAATTACCTATAAGTATACAGTATTAAATATTTCAATTTGAAGTGTTTTATAACTTTTTTATGGAAAGGGTTTATTAAGTAGATATCACAGAACTAAACTAGACATTACAAAAACCAACTAGATAATACAAAATTAAGCTATTGAAACTACTTGAGTTACATATCTTACAAAACGAATCTAAGGTTATAAACTAAAAAAAAACTAAATGTAAGTTACAAGGTGAATAATAATTGCAAACATAAAAATAAAGATTCAAGTAAGTCATGTTAGATATTTATTAAGTATTATACATTTATAATATAACACACGAAACAGCCACATGTACAATAAAACATAATTTACATTGAGTATAATGTATTCACGGAGATACCCAGTTACTCAGTAGATTCTGGGTAAAATTGTCAATTTTCACTTACACTGGTTAAATCTGTACTTATGACACTACACTATTAAACACAGTTAGTTGGTACGCACTGAGCTTCATTCTCCATGCTTACTCAACTGCACGCAACGACGAAATGGCTGCTGGAAAGGCGGGATCGTATTCACTGAGACCCCAATTATTCAGTAAGATGACTGTATAGCTGTTATAACAATGACTCCTGGGTAAGATTGTCAATTGTCACTCACAGTGTTTAAATCTGTTGATAAAACACAGTTTGTTGGTACTGAACTTCACTCTCCATGTTTACTCTTCTGCAAGCAACTACGAAATGGCTGCTGAAAAGGCGGGATCGTATTCATAAAGCATAACTCACCGGACACTTTAGTGGAAATAACAAAACATTTCGTTGAAATTACTTAGCTTATTGCTGGATTTACAAAATAGACCAAAAACTAAATGTTTCTGTTGCATTAACTAAAGTTTTGTAGTAAAATTACAATAGTGTCTTGAAATTAATAGAGCCTCATGCTTGAAATTATTCTTCCTTTCGATACAAATAACAATAGAGTTTCGAAAATGATTAAACCCACGCTTGTAATTACAAAACAAGGTAAATCAATTTTTTTTCATCTTCCAAACCAGTGGTATATCAGATACCAATACTTGTCTATACCAGTACCTATCTAGGTACCAACGCGGTGGATTTTTTTGTAAGTACATAGTACTAATCGCCTAAGAGCATGTCAAACCGTACGAAGTACTCGTATGATACTTAGTGTACTGAACTACTGAAACCAAAGCCAAAGCCGTCAAATAAGGATATTTCAACGACGTTGGCGGGAACAGAAAACGCGGCATCAGAAAAAATCTAAATGCCAATTAATGCAATTAGAATTAATGCATAAGTATTAATTTGAGATTTTTCGAGTATTAAAGTGTAAACTTATCTCGTATATTATTCCAGTAACTTCAGTGCCCTTACCATGACTTTTGATAGTAAACGTAAACTTTTTTCCGTTTCCGTTTAATAGCTTCATATATTTAACCATACCTTATTAAATGTTAAAACCAAAAATTTGCTTTTTATTTGTAAGCGTTTAGAATCCAGCAGCTATGCTTATTCTTCATTTTTTTACTCTTGACTCAAGACCATAGCGTAAAATCATTTTATAATAATTTGTTCTGGGAAAAATATTGCTACTTACTACTACTTATGATCTAATATTTGCTATTGTTATAGACGATAAGTTTACGTTTTACGGCTAATTTTGTCGATTTTATAACTTTGTTTGTTGTTGAAAAGCAATAATGCTTTGTTTGGGAATTTTGTCATCTTGTAATTTCAATTGAGATTATTATCGTAAGAGCGCTTATAATGTTTGTTTCTGAAAAAACAGTACGTCATATTTTGATTCCTGTAGGCCACGCGGGCGAAGCCGCTAGAAGCTCATAATAATTAAAGCGTGTTCCTTGGAATTACAAAAAGGGATAAATTAGTTATATTTGTTGTACCAAATAAAGTTCTTGTTAAATTTTATAAACGTGTGTTGAAGTTAAATAAGCGTGTTATTTGGAATTGCAAAACGGGAAAAACTAAATAATTATGTTGTATCAATATTCTTTACTCAACTTTACTCAGTCAAAGTTCTTTATAAATTTCACAAACGTGTGTAAAAAAATAATAAAGCATGTTCTTTGGAATTACAAAAAGGGGAAAACTAAATATTACTGTTGTACCAATTAAAGTTATTTATAATATTTACAAATGCGTGTTGAAATTAATTAAGCATGTTGCTAGGAATCACAAAAAGGGTAAAACAAAATATTTTTGTTGTACCAATTAAAGTTCTTTCTAAAAATCACAAACGTGTATTGAAATTAATAAAGCATGCTCTTTGAAATTACAAAAAGGGGAAAACTAAATATTATTGTTGTACCAATTAAAGTTATTTCCAATAATTACAAACGAGTGTTTAAATTAATAAAGCGTGTTACTTGGAATTACAAAAAGGGAAAAACTAAATATTTTTGTTGTACCAATTAAAGTTATTTCTAATATTTACAAACGCGTGTTGAAATTTAAAAAGCATGTTACTTGGAATTACAAAAAGGGTAAAACAAAATATTTTTGTTATACCAATTAAAGTTCTTTCTAACAATTACTATTGCGTGTTGAACTTAATAAAACGAGATGCTTGGAATTACAAAAGGTAATAACTAAATCTTTTCTTGTACCAATAATTTTATATTTTCTAAAAATTACAAACCCGTGTTGAAATAAATAAAACGTGTTGCTTGGAATTACAAAAAGGGAAAAACTAAATATTTTTGTTGTACCAATTAAAGTTATTTCTAATATTTACAAACGCGTGTTGAAATTTAAAAAGCATGTTACTTGGAATTACAAAAAGGGTAAAACAAAATATTTTTGTTATACCAATTAAAGTTCTTTCTAACAATTACTATTGCGTGTTGAAATTAATAAAACGAGATGCTTGGAATTACAAAAGGTAAAAACTAAATCTTTTCTTGTACCAATAATTTTATATTTTCTAAAAATTACAAACCCGTGTTGAAATAAATAAAACGTGTTGCTTGGAATTACAAAAAGGTAAAACTAAATATTTTTGTTGTATCAACTATAGTTCATTCTTAAAATTACAAACGTTTTTTAAAATTGATCACAATTATTACCTACTTAGAATTACAAAATAGGTAAACTGTTAGAAACACAACTACCTTTTCTTGAAAATAGTAATCGAATTTGCGGAATTTACAAAACTCTAACAATATTTACTATAAATTTGTAATAAATATTAAACTTTTGCAATATCTGCATTTACTAAAATCGTATTTTAGGAATTACAATTACAAAAAAAAAACTGTTAGTAAAAAATAATAAAAATTGCAAATACAGCAAAACTTTGCTAAATTATACTAAAATTTAGTGTTTTCGCCAAATACAAAGGACTTTTGTAATATTTAGGGGCGATTTTTTTCTCAGTGCGGTCAGTCTTCGGATGGGTGACCGCGGGCATTTACAACTGAGCGCTACCGTGGCTCGGATGACACATGAAATTGTAGGTTCCGGTAGTTTTAACCGTTTGGCCATGTCAAATGCCTTCAGGCGGCTTAATAACTCTGAGACCAGGATTAGCCACCTGATCTATACGGACTTACTTTTTACTTTCGATCCTCTTTTATGACTCTTATGAACCGTGGTGATCTAGTGGTAGTATAACACCCGCCTTGCAATCGTAAGGTTCAAATCCCGATCCCGTACGAATGAGAGAAGCCGAACGTCAGAAAGCTTACACAATAAGGCTCCTGCAAACGTCCGTAGAAGATTTGATGGCGTATGTGAATCCACCAAACCGCACTGGGCTATTGGTGGATATGGCCCAATTACTTACTGTGGATACTACGTTCTGCAGTGGACTATTAAAAAGACTGGCTACAGTACAGTACAGACCGTCAGACCTACAGCCGGTGCCTCTACAAGTCTACATAATCATGTATTCGTATTTATTCTAACATGTATATATATGTGATTACAGGTCCATAACAAAAATTCTCGGAGAATGGTGGGCCAACTTGGACAAAGACGAGAAAGCTTGCTACACAGGTCTTGCTAAACAGGTGCGTATTCCTTTATAATTAGGAAATCATTGAATGTTCAATACAACGTTCACATTTATATTCCCATAAATACGTTCACGGAATAATTTTATTTTCTTTATTTTCTAGTATAAAGACGCGTTCTTCAATGCTCATCCCGACTTCAAGTGGTACAAGTTGCCCGCACCACCCCTGCGTTCTCTCTCTGCCAGACCTAGAGAAGTTTACGAAAAGCCTGCAGAGTTCCCCAACACAGAACACCATGAAATCGAACTCGAACGTACCAACAACAACTCCACTAAGTTCGACTACAACAACAAGCCGATCAATGACTTGTACGACAATGAACCCAAAACTTTGTCCATGTTCACTCCCGGAAAGCTGGCCGACGAGGCCCAAATGGGAGGCCTCAGCAGCCTCCTCGCTACTAAGACTGAAACTCAAACTCCAAACCCGTACTACTCACCACCATCGTTTAAATTCAACGCGATCTCAACCTCTAACGATTACCGATCTCATTACTTAAAAGGTATTTCTAATCGAGAAGACAGCATACGCGAGCTGCAGAACGCTCTCTCCGAGACGACTAGGGTATTCGAAGAAGACTTCGACGAGAAGGGTAGAATATATCGCTATGCCAACGTGCCGGGAGACCCTTACCCCGCACCGAACGACCAGTTCACGAACCAAGACGTGATAGACCAAATAGTTGATAAGAGATATTCTAAGGATGACGATTACAACAGGAACTGGTCGGACGACGAGAAGAATACCAGATCTGGGAGGTCTTGCAAAGGGAAGAGGTACCAGGAGTTCATGGCCGTCGGAGGACTGATCGCAAACAAAAGGCAGAAGAGAGATTACGCGGACAAATCGCCAGACGAAGGCTACAGCATGAACTGTAACTGGGATCCTGGCAGCTCCCGCAGCGAGGAATCTAACTCCACCATCACCGACGATTCGAAGCCAAATAACTCGCTGAACGACATGTCGGCCGATACCGACATCAAACTCGAACTTACATCTGAACCGGACAATAACATTAACAAAACATTCAAGGCTGCCGACTTCGACTTAGACGCTAAAATTAAAGCCTTGCCCTCGCTTAGCTTAGAGAAGTTCCAACAGAAGAAGCGCGAAAACAAACGGAAGAAGAAAACGATCAACCTGAAGCCGAAAGCTCTCGAGTCTTCTCACATCATCAACTCGGTGCCGCGTCCCATGATAGACGAGAGGCGCCAGATGATAGAGAGCTGGCGCGACACCGTCATCGGGAGCCAGAAGCGGAAACCGAGGAAGATCAGTATCACGCGACTCGAGATCAACAGCATGGTTTCGAGCGTAGATTTGAACAATGCGCATAAAATTAGCCCCGAAATAAAAATAGCCACGGAAGCGCCTTGCACCGTTGCCCACAATATGGAGATCTGCAAGCAGACCTCGCACGGGAACGTAGACCTTTTCGCGCTGGCAACCCTGGCAGAAGTGGCCTCCAACACTTCAAAACTCGAACACTCTTCTATCGTCAACAACTTGACCGCCAAAGCGAGCGACGGAAACGCTTCCAAGGTATGAAATACCTATACAACTAGCCTTAAAAAAAGATATTCCAAATATTATTTACTTTGTAACAATCAGATAATATTTATACATAGATCTACTTTTACAATGTACGCATAAAGATTAATATTATTGTACACACTTTTAATTGTAGTTTTTATAAATTAGCTATAGACTTATTTATATTGAGATAGAGAAAACTATGTATACTTATTTTAGTTGGATACGTCGTCGTGTAGGCTGCTACATATTGCTTTTTAGAACTAGAAATTTAACTACGGTGATTGATGGATGGATAAATTGCAAGAATAACAGCAAAGCATAATGTTTTATACGTTATAAGGGAAAATGATTTACAAGTTAGATCCCTGTTATCTTGTGACTTGTTGCTCGCATATACCAACTTTTAATTATATTTATCGTTGATGAGTAACGAGTCAATACATATGTCTATTAGTAGGGGCAATCATCACAATATAAAATGCCAAACTTAGGTATGTCATATTAGTTTAAACGGTAAACCTCATTATGTGTTAAAGTTGATTAATTTTAAATCGCCTTAATAATTAAGATGATTAACAAGTTAAGACACCACGTGCATAGACTGCATTGCATTTTGAAGGTGATTTTGTTTTGTCGTTTTAAAGTTTGCATATTTATGCAATTACGATATTTTTATTATACCTATATATAATGTGACTACATAGTCGCACGTTTTATATATATACGCGAATTTATCACAAGTAAACTTTGTGCTACGGTGTTCAATCGAATGCGGAAAATTATGTATTATGCGTTGATGCGCAGTTTTTAATATATATATAAATGTACATAATTCGTAAACGCGAATCATGTTTTTTTTTGTTTCAGTTGATATTTGAACGGCCCTATAACACGGCCCATATTTTATACTACCACTTTATGTGTGAGTAAGACTCGCAATCATATTTTCTTTGTGATAAATTGACTAGTTTTAGTTAAAAGTTTATGAAATCATGCAATTACAATGTGTTACAACAACTAAAATATATCAAAAAGTTAAAAAAGGTTAGATTTTAATCTTGTCCCTATTAGGTACCTGAACTTAATCGAAAAATTAATAAAATTATCATTTTTTTTTAAATCATACATTCGATTTATTGATGTTAGTTAAATCATATTACGTTAATGTTAAATGCGGAACAGTGTTTCTCAAATTGTCGCGTACGATGGATTTATGAGTTACTGTGATTTTGTTCAAAATGTCCAACGTCGAGGTCGCTTTCGGAGTTTTGTTGCAGGTCTAGTCTAGTGTAGGGTTTATAAAGAAATCATCAAGTACGAAATTTGAAAAGTGCACTTATATTTTTTAAACTTACAAAATAATATATGATGACACAAGCCATAATGTGACATGCTCATCCAAAGACCAAATATTTTAGAATAGAGATGCTAGGCTGTAGATATTGTATATGTAATTATATTATAAGTGATATATAAAATAATATGTATTGTATATTATAATATGAAATACAACATGTCAATATTAGTGTCATTCCAAAAAAATATAAAAATTTTAGTAAGTTTGGTTTTTTTATGCATTTTGTTTGAAACATTTTATATATCACATAGCTTGTAAATGGAATTATTTGATTGTTGCGTTTTATGTAAAATTTTATCGGTTGTTAAGTTTTGGTACGGAGCGGAGAGCTTTGAAGGTTCCTAAACGAGATTTTACTGAAGAGCTTCGAGGGGCTTTACATATACAATACAGAGGAAATTACATAGTAACCTTTCGAACCGATCCTTATGACTAATGGTTTGCCTTGTCAATAACTAAAGAGCCTTATATTTAAATCTAGTGTTAAGGTAAACGAGATGGGGCCAGTATGAGGAAGTACACGGTAAAAATCACATATTTGTGGTTTTTGTCATATTCTAGAATGGGCCTTTATACAGTTACAGTTGGTATTAAAACCTTGAGGAATCTGTGGACTTAGGATCCATTTAAAATTGTATAATGGTGCTGGAAGATCTGTTTTAAAATTATGTTAAGAACCATAGCCCATTGCCAACCTTGTCTTTGGCAATGGGCTGAGTAGTCAGTATAGGTATTGTAATAATCGTTAATTTTTAAGAAATCGCGATCATTTTGTGCTAAATGTACCTATATCATAATTTTGTGTTAATGTTTACAGTACATTGTTATATAGCGCACAATTTGATCGCGATCGCTTTTTGTCATAATGAGGGGGAAGTTTAATCGTTTGAGAAACACTGGTCTTGGTATTTTTGTGTAAGTTAAGGCATAATATTGTAAAGTCGGCACCCAAAGTGTTTACCTGTTTGGTTCCAAAGTATATTGTTGAATGTTTTGTTATTTGTGAGAGCGGTTCGATTTATTATGCTCTTCATGTCTCATGCTTGGTAAGCTAACTTTTTTTTAATCTGTCAAAGTTCCGTATACGTAATTGTATGAAATTCAAAAATAAAGTCACCGAACATTAAAATAAATAAAAATCTTTAAAATATGATATCTGATCAGTTTCTATTCAATTTGTTATTTATTTATTTTTGTTAATCAGACGTGCTTGCTTACTCTGCATCGGATATGAAGAGCTTTGTTACACGAGGGCTGTAAGCAGGCCATAACACCCGAGATATTTCGCCCGTCAAGCACAGTTAACAGGCCTTGCCCAAAGCGTGTTATGGCTGGCTACGTCCATGTGTCTACTACCTATAATTTATTAGAGAAATAAAGTTTATTCATAATTAAATTAACTACAACATGTCGTATTTTATTTCCATGTCTTAATGATTATCCTTCCCTATTTCCTTTATCTGAGGGGTTAGTCCAGGTTTACACGTAAATTGAAACTAAGCTGTGTTCCGTACATTTTTGTACAGAGCTCCTGGCGGGAACGAGGAAGAATTATCAAAATATTGTATGGAGCCACACGCGAACGCGAAAGTTTACGTAAACTACGCAAAACCTGGACTAAGGGCTCTGTAAGGTAAGTGCCCCCGCCAAGACGAGCCAAGCGAATTGCAGGGGCACAATATGATTTTTTGAACTCTCATAACAGTTAGGAGTTTACTAGGTAGATAAACGAAATTCTCTGGATATCATGTCCATAATAGACTTGACAAATCCCTGCCATAATCCTAATAAAGGCTCCATCAAACACAGGCGGTACGAGCGGTAAAGGGCGGTACGGCAGTACCGCGACCGGACCTGTGTGAGCCCTTCTTATATAACCAGTACAATACAAATGCCCGCCCGTCTCGTACCGCCTGTGTCACCTGTGTGTAATGGAGCCTTAAATTATATTGTACATGGACTGCTCGAAACCTCTCTTGAAGCTGTCTGAGGGGTTCGTATGAAAAAATAGATTAGGTACCTAAGTATATAGTTATAGGCCGAATCATACAATTTTGTTGATTGGAATTCGCGCAGCTAGGTAATGTCCGTCTGTCCGTCTGTGTGACTCTCAGTATACCTACATCAAAAATTAAGGATTAAATCCTTAATTTTTGGTATACATAGTCATAATGTAACGCTTTTTATTGTTCTGAGCTCCATACTTTCTATACAGCGCCCCTGGCGGAACCAGAAAGAACTACCAAAAATGTGGTATGACACTAAAACGGTAATAGTTCGTTAACTATAGGTGTCGGCGGATGAGAAGTTAGCCTCAGATGATACTTCGCCGTGATTCGCTAATTATTGCGCATGTGTGCACTATGCCTATACAAGTGGCGAAGTAGGGAGCGCGCGGGCGCCATGAGGTTAGCGGACGGGTGTGCCCCGGCGTCTCGTCTCTCTAGCTCCCACGCATTCCTATATTTTGCCTTTTGCACAGCATTCTGCGCATAACTTCCCATCCGCCGACTTGTGAAAATGAGGTACATATTTGAAATAAGCTATTTTTTCTACGTCGATTGGTCTAAGTCAGACAAGTGAAACGTTATATATACCACTTTCTTGAGGTTTTGGATTTATTTTCGAACGTTCTTACTGCACACTACTGCACAGGCTGGCATCAAAGATAATGGCTGGCATTTTTTTTGCTGCTTTCAAATTTTGCTGTAAGCATTGAAAAGAATGCAACTGAATGTGTACAACGCTCAGCGAGACAGCGAACTATGGAAACCGGCCACAGGGTGCCCAAGATACAGGCTTTGCCTAGTTTGGGGCCCGTTAGCAGGTACATTCTTTAATGCTAATAAATATATTTTGATTTTGACATGAAGTCGGTTATGCCTAATTCCATGGTTATGCCATTTTTTGCAACAAATTAGCTCCTTGGTATTCTCAATGGTATTCTGTACGTGACTGTCAAATCTGTCAATACAACAGAGAAACGTCAATGTCATGTCATAATTCACTCTTTGATAATTCAATGCCCGCATTTAAAAAAAGTGGAGTTCGTTTAATAAATATTGCGGTACATAGCTTCCAGCATTAAATTATATTTCGGTCACTCCTGGTAAATAGGATTTATTTAATGTGGGTACGCTGTAAAATATATTGTTTCAAATCTGGATGAGGAAACAATGATTGCCGCATCTGAGCCTCTGGTGAGATTTTTGTTTTCCTAGCCGGCTTTTTGAATGTTTTGTTTACAACAAAATAATTATTGTGCATGAATAAAGTGTAAAGCTCCGTTTTCTATGCATAAAGTGACCATAATTTACTATATTTGTCCGTTTTCAATCATAAAACCATCCTAGCAGTTTTTCAGCAATATAGAAATTATTGTATGTTTGATCCAAACAAAACTGTTGTTTCGAACTTATTGTGTATACTATACCACATCACTGTACACTGTTTTTACAATAAAATTTATTCTATTTCGACTTATTTCTTTAAAATAGTGTTATTACAAAGTTTGTACAATACTTAACACCTAGTTGGTCTTGAACCCTACAAGCTACAAGTTGTTCAATATCCAATCCTGACTGAAGCTCACATAAAACTGCTTGTCGACTTGTATGTTCCAGCCTACACCTAGTTAATTTTTATTGCTGAAAACTAAAGTATAAACTGAATCATACAAGCCAACGGATGTGAAATCAGCTACATTGGATGCTGCACAGCTTGTACTGTACTGTACCAGCCTTTTAATAGTCCACTGCAGGACGTAGGCCTACCCACGATGGGTGATTGGGCCATATCTACCACGCTGGCCCAGTGAGGGTTGGTAGATTCACATACGCCATCGAATTTCTTCTACGGACGCATGCAGGTTGCCTCATGATGTTTTCCTTCACCGAAAAGCCAGTGGTGTGAAATTCCGTACATAAATTCCAAAGAACTCATTGGTACGGGACCGTAGATTTGAACCCACGACCTCACGATTGTAAGGCGGGTGTCACTACCTCTAGACCACCACAGCTTGTAGCTAACTTCAAATCCGTTGACTTGCATGATTGGATCTATATATACTTTAGTTTTCAGCAATAAATATTAACTAGGTGTAGGCTGAAACATACAAAGTCGACGGATGTTAAGTTAGCTACAAGCTGCGCAACATCCAATGTGCATCAACTTCTGTAGCACTTAGTATACCTAGCTGTTACTTGAATACTAGAAAATCTCAATTTCAATTATTATCAGGAGTTTGTGCCACACGGGAGATCCGTGGTAGCGAAGCATCCAGGTCAGATTTACGGCAAACACAACACATCTGTATCGGAGAACTCGTTGCTCTACAAGCTGAGCAACTTCGCCATCAAGGATGAGAGCCTGCTGCCAGATAAGGACGAGGACAA
This sequence comes from Hypomecis punctinalis, assembly GCA_949316475.1. NCBI lineage: Eukaryota > Metazoa > Arthropoda > Insecta > Lepidoptera > Geometridae > Hypomecis > Hypomecis punctinalis. Next base: position 2,174,191 of record OX438811.1, read on the forward strand.
GGAGTGGTGGACCATACGAGAGGTGTATTACAGGGAAACTGAAGGTATACTGCTTCTGTCATAAGCATCAATAATAAGATATAACATGTCCATTTTTGGAGATAGATCACTACAGATTTCCAAGTATCTAAAATGAATGAATTGTTTTTGTTTTTTACTGGAGATTAGTTTGTATTTGACCACATCCACAATTTGATTTCAAATTCCAGTAATTGAAAATAAAAGAAAAAAGTTTGTATGGCCCGCATGGTTAGCCCTAGTGTCAGAATTTCTAAGGCCTCTGACATGGCTATATATGAGTAAAATAACTGGGGCCTACAATATAATGTCTCATTTGTGCTACGGTAGCATCATAATCAATTTATTGTTAACATTATGTTACAAGTCATTATCCATAGCATCAAAAATAATATTTGGATTAATAATAACAGTATAGAAATAAATTAGTGTTCTTTTACAATTGTAAAAAGACAACCAGTTAAAATTAAAATTCATTACTTTAAATTCAAAAAAATACTACAAGATAAAATTATTTATATGCTTCTCATAGTCACCCTTCTAAACACCGACCATGCCGAATCATGCTTAATTTCTGTAAGTAAAGTAAGTTCATATTGGCAGGGTGGCTAGCCAAGGTGTCAGAATTTTTAGGCTGCCTGTATGCCTCTTACTGGCTCAATGCTTCAACCGGGACCTACAATTTAACGTGTCATTTGAGTCACGGTAGTGCTCAGTTTGAAAATGCCCGCGGTCACCCATTCAAATAGTGTTTGTGAGGAATGTTGCTTAAATTCGGTGATTGCTGACAAACGCCTACTCAAACTACGCTATGAGCGCTACAATCAATTTATCATTGTTTAACAGTAATAGAAGATGAGCCCACACCAGCCAAAGACAACAAGGACTTCAACTCGGACTCGCTCCGTCCCCCGAGCCGCCTGCGCCCAGACTTCAACGTCTCCATAAAGTCGGAGCTGTTCAACAAGAAACAAGATGAGGCAGCGGGGGGGTCTCGAATCGGCAGCGCAAATAGCTCCAGCAATATGTCTAAGAAGTTTAATTTAAGCTCAGGTAATTAATTAAGTTTGCTTATAACTCTATGGACACTAGTATATAAGCTCATAAAACAGACAGTAAAGAAAGATGTAAAAGATAGTTGATTGAATAATCAGGTATTACATAAAAGTTGTTTGTTTAAGATTATTGATTTATTATGCTTTTCTTCACCAATGCCAGTGATCTGTAAATTGGTATCATACATTTCAAATATATTGGTTCTGATTTCAATATGTTTATTTTGCAAAATAATCTTGACTACTTTACTGCGATGATACAAGCTCGGTTATTGCTTGAGTTGTAATTATGTATTTCACATCTTCAGGGGCAGGTAAGGGCAGCAAGCAAAGGCCTCTGAATCCCAAGACAGACAGCTTCTATGAAGAAGAGTTGTATGTCAAGGGGTGTACTGCGGTCTGGTCTAAAGGTAAGAGATATATTTTATTTCAGTTATTTCATAACTGTGCTATGTATTAAAATTATTAAATTTTATCAGCACAATAAAATTTAGTAATTTTACGCACACTAGGATTTATCTCAAAGAAATTGTTCGTTTTGTTGTAAACATTTCAAAAATTTGCCGCGATCGCAAATCCCATAAAGATGCAGGTTCAAATCCTGCGACTGGCTTTTTACTATAGAGAAATTTCCAGTTTTTCAAAGAACTTACTAAGACACTTTCTTATAACTCATAGAAGTTTAAGTTAATCTTAAATTACTTTACTAGCTAACCTGGCAAATATGTTGCCATAAAAACATATAGAAAGGACCCCCCTTATCAGTTAAAAACATATGGAAAGGCCATACAAACATATTACCAGTTAAACCAGGGAAACATATTACCAGTTAGAGATGTAAAAAAAATAAGGATAGGGGCCCCCTTATCAGTTAAAGATCTAAAAAACGTATGGAAAGGGCCCGCTTACACACTGACACAAGATTGTTGTATTTTATGCAGGACTGAGAAGTGACATACAAGAGGCCTATGCTCGACAGTGGGTGATTACAGGTTTTTTTAATCAACCAAAAATATCCATCACATGCAACAAAATGGATGATTCACATGGCTTCAAACATTTTTTGAGTCTTAAATTCTGAGCTGCAATTACAAAGTGTCTTCGAATAGAATTAAAAAAATGTAAATTAATTTACCAGCTTTTCTTTCAGGACTAATATCAACGCCTGCCACAAAAATGGCGAATGCTGAACAAAGAGAAACCATATGTTGTTACACCATAGAAAACCCCATCCAGCATGCAGTCTTCGCCAACTTCCATGTCGACATCAAAAACACCATGTTGATAGATGCACTTAACTCTCAAATCGGAGATGCAAAGAAAAACATCAAAATCGAAGACACTACGGAACATATCAAATCTGAAATAATGCCAGCAATAGCATTACTAGATAACAAATGCATGAGAGTTTATGCCACAGATGGCAGAGAATACATTACAAGTGTACCATTTCAGGTGAAAAAAGTATGGCCGATGAAATACGGTGTTCTCTTAGAAAAAGAAGCGTCACCAGTTTTACATAATTCTTTCTTACCTGCTTCGTTCTTGAAGCAAAGCGAGACTAACAGCCCGTTTAGTAGATCGAAGAACTTTTTCAATATGAGCGTAAAGTCTCAAGAATCTATGTCAGTGTATGATAATGATGTGCCATTGCCGACTTGCTTCTCACTAACCCATCCTTTGGATGAAGTTACTCCGATTTTGATGAAATCGCCATCTCAAGGCTTGCAATACTACAACGATGGAGATCTACAAATTATCTATATCAACACCAATCCAAGTATAATCCTGTTATATGATTGGAAAATTGCATGTCATTCTCTATGGAGGATACGGAAAGCCACTAGAGACGAATGCCTCTCAATGTGCCCCAATATAAATTCAACGACAACAATGTTTAGTCAATCGTGTGACTATATTGGGAGCCCTATGCAGAGTAATAGGAATACTACCAGCTGGGCTACGGGATTGGGCAGTCCGATGCAATCTAAAAAGACTCCTAACACTCCTACTAGGTCGAAATTAAATAGTCCGATGGCCAATGTTTTTCATCAGCAAGGAATGTCACCGCAAGCGTCTATAGGTCAAGCGTCAAACGTGTCAATGATGGCTCAGACTATGAACCAGCAATTGCCATCATTGCCTCTGTACCCTGACATCTGTATAGACCACATTTGGACAGACAATCTTTCTATCAGACGAGATCCTATTGAAAGTCCGAGAGACACAAAAACTTTTCTGCATACAGATTTAGTTGGGCACGAATATTTGTGTTTCATTGTGAAAGTCAACTCGGTTAGTAAGCTGCAAATATTAAGGCTACAGAAATCTCATTTTCATGGGCAGTCTTCGAAGACCAATTTGATTGTTGGAGCGGTTTCAACGGTGCTGGCAAAAGATGCCGTAGTGTTGCCACATTTGAAGATGATTGCGCTGATAGACGAGGCTGGGAACATTATTTTGCAGTCTGGCAATAGTGTTGTTGGGAAGGTAGGTACAATTAATATGTAACATACACACATTGTACGAATTGGTACTCAGGTGACACATTTTTTCATGCAATTCAAAATTCAATAAAATTCAAAATTCTTTATTTCGTACAAAAAACATAAGGTAACATATAACAAAAGAAACGATGTTACCCGCAGAAGTCAGGAAGACTGTGTCGCAGATAACGACGCCCACCTCCAGCAAAGAATTGTACAAAATAAGTATTTATATACATAGTTCTTACATAAATAAAAAGTTAGTATGACAGAAACCATTTTTGAACAATCAATTGAACATGGGCGCTCGTGTGTGTGTGTGTATGTGTGTGTGTGTGTGTAAGTGTGCATGTATATGGCCGTGTGCGTGGCTAATAATGTGAGCACATGTGAGTAAAACTGCGATACACGAGATCTCATAAGAGTCAAGGTTCGCAGCGTTACTCATGAGAAAGTGTACATTCATTGGGCGTGTTAAAGGTATGATTGGGGTCTGTGTTACCATATACATTAGTAAAAACCGTAATCAAGTCCTCATTGTCTTTGTCGGACAAAGACAAAAGCCATTCAGTACATTAATAATTGGTGCTCATGCCCTGTGATACCCTGCCCTATAGTGACATCACTTAATTTCTGCAATCACACATATCTTTCGATCTACACTTTAATATGTTGATATATTAGAGTTTGAAATGTGCCGTTCTTTTTTTTTAATTATTACACTCCACAGACTCCAGGGTCTGTGCTTTTAAAGAAATACATTTTTGAAATAAGATTGAACAATATTGTTTATAACTAAAGGCTTTACAAGAGGACTGTGCCGTTCTTAAACTTATGACTCCCCGTTACATTTCGTCTGCCCATTAAATGTGATCTAATTTATGGATGTCGCCTTTCCTGATTTCAGGTCCACGTAGGCGGAGTACTAGCTCGTCTAATCGACTCCCCGTACTCGAAACGGTCGACGTTCCAGTCGCCGTTTCCACGACGTAGCAGCCTATTGCCCAGTCGTCGTGAAGATACGACGTTCGATGACTCGGCGCTGCATCTACTGTCGCCCGTGCCTCATACTTCCACCTCGAGGATCGAGCAGAGAGAGAGCTTAGGTGGGTTGAAATAAAGTCGATTTTCGGGTCCACGTAGGCGGAGTACTACCTGGTCTAATCAACTTGCCGTAGTCGAAACAGTCCACGTTTCAGTCGTCGTTTCGACGACGCTGCAGTCTATTACTCAGTCATTTGATGACTTGGCGCTGCATCTATTGTCACCCGTGCCTCACAGTTCGACCTCGAGGATTGAGCAGAAAGAGAGCTTAAGTTAGTGGCAATAAAGTTGATTTTCAAGTCCACGTTGGCGGAGTACTAGCAGGTCTAATCGACTTCCCGTATTCGAAAGGGTCGACGTTCCAGTCGCCGTTTCCACGACGCAGCATTTTACCCCAGCGTCTATCCGACGCGTAGATAATGTTTGACAATGTATTTTCCTATTTCCCTCAAAAGTGGGAAAGTTGCTGTCGAGCTATTTATCAGCAGGCTTTGAAAACATTTGGCAATATTGTTTAGTATCGAAATTCTAACAAAATCTGCGTGTATGAACCAAATCGGTCAATAGCGAGTAGAGTAATAGGCTTATAAAGATTCAGTTAAAGATATGTGTTCGCGAGGTCTACTATTTGAAGAACTACTACTTATTCTGTTCTTACGAGCGCTTTATAATTCATTTTTTATATGAATCAAATTTTCACCAAAAATCGACAAGAACTCACTGAAGTTCTATACCATTTAGTTACAATCTAAGCCCGATTACAGAGGCGCCATCGTAATTATAATAGCTAAATAGCATAGTTCTGTTTCTTTTTCACTTTAGGCATTCGATAGAGAGAACGCTTTTTACGTTGCTATTAAATTTACGCTGGCGCCTCTGTAATCGGTACACATAATAATTAATAGTAGGTGCAGATGAAAATACCTATTTTTGCGCTCCGACAAAGGGTAAAAGCACTAAAGTGACAGCAACTAAAGCAAGTTACATTTAAGGATTTGACACACCGGATGTGTTCTGCGGTCACCGGTCCGGGCAAACTGAATGCAGCCCGCGTTTTGTATGAACAACGTTATCGGTCAGGGCAATCGGTCGGCTGTCCGGTCAGCGAACCGGGCGATGTGGGCAGGACTTAGAGCGATCACCCGCCGACCGCCGCCCGCTGCCCTTGCGTTCCTTTCGCGTAACCTGGCGGTCAGATCGCATATCTATACAAGATATACAGATACTGACACTTCTTCTTCTTCGTCGTGTCGATGGTTCTAATAGTTTCTAATGGTGCTAACTATACAAGTTTCGACCAGTAGGTAGTCGCTGCCACCTCAGAAGGGGAGGTTCCATGAGGTCACCCAGTGTGCAGGTGGTTGTACACTGAGGGCAGGACAAAAGATGATTCATCGTTTGCACTTCTATTTACACATAATACTGACACTGCTGTTTATACATAATGTGGGCTGCTTTCAGTTTGCCCGGACCGGTGACCGCAGAACGCATCCGGTGTGTCAGATCCTTTAACGGTCAAATAATTCCAGGTCTAAGCGGGCTGTGTGACGCGGCGGGCTCCCGGCTCACGCTGCAGTTCCTCGCGGGCCCGATGTACAGGATCTCGCTGCCCGCGCTGGCTTGCTCCGCGCTGGTCACCAAGTGCTGCGCCGCCGCCACGGCCATCCTGCCGAGAGACGTCACCATGCAGGTACCAGCACCATCCCAGCTCTAGCTCAGGCTAACATGACAGACCTGTTCTATGAAGTGGATCGCCTTAACTGCCATCCTGCAGAAAGATGTCACCACGCATATACAACGGAGTTCTATTGAGTGAAGTGGAGTTGCGTGCGAGGCATTTGCGTCCACTGCATGAATGCCATAATATATTTCGTTATTTATATTTATTGTTTATAGTTTTTTAACACTCACAAGTGTGTAGTACCTTTGTAATAAATGAACTGAACTACCAAAGCTGGAAGCTTAGTAAAACCAAATACACAGTCGTGACCCGTGCACAGTTCCGGATCTTCCCTAAGGCAGATCAGGCAATTGTTTAGGGGCCCTCATAACGCATCCATCCATCAGCCGAAGGACGTCCACTGCTGAACATAGGCCTTTCCTATGGATCTCCAATAAGACCGGTTGGAAGCGGCTTGCATCCAGCGCGATCCCGCGGTCCGTCCACCTTGTGGGTGGACGTCCTACGCTGCGCTTGCCGGTACGTGGTCTCCACTCGAGAACTTTTCGACCTCAACGGTCATCAGCCCTCCGCGCTATGTGCCCTGCCCATTGCCATTTCAACTTGCCAATTCGTTGAGCTATGTCGGTAACTTTGGTTCTTCTACGGATCTCCTCATTTCTGATTCGATCTCGCAGAGAGACTCCGAGCATAGCCCTCTCCATAGCTCGTTGAGCTACTTGGAGCTTACTAATAAGGCACATAGTGAGAGACCACGTTTCTGTGCCATAAGTCATCACTGCCAACACACACTGGTCGAAAACTTTCGACTTGAGGCACTGAGGTATGTCGGACGAGAAGACGCTACGCAATTTTCCGAACGCTGCCCATCCGAGTTGGATTCGGCGATTGGCCTCTTTGTTGAAGTCGGACCTACCTAACTGGACTACTTGTACGAGTCAACGACTTCAAGAACAGAGTTTCCAACAGAAATTGGGGTGGGTCATAACGCATAAATAAAAATAACTGGACAACTCAGGCTCGCCTACCAAGGGTTCTGTACAAATCACTAAGATGCCTGGTGTAGGTGAATCAAACAAGCCCTACTGCAGGACTTTATTATCGTGTAATAGCCTAAATGAAAAGGGCGTAAAGAACAAGAAACATGCAAGCTGCATTAATTGTATACTAATTTTATGATTTATCATGCATTTTCGTTTCTAATGATTAATGTGAATACTAAAAAATCGTAACTATTTCATTTACAGGTCCTAATAAAATGGTACGGCGTTCGAAACGCGCCCGGCACGCAGGACCTCACTCCCGAACAAGAATGGTCGATGTTCTCCTCCCTCCTCCTCTCCCTCATCGGTTACGACTCCGAACGACTAAAATCGCACCAAAACGATGAAGAACACACTGAAACAGTGACTAAAAAGCAAAGAACCTCCAGCGACGGATCGCACGAAGACTGGGAATACTTATTAAACTCGAAACTACACAAATGCATTGGGAACGAGCTATCTGAGCTTTTACATTTACCTTTGCTAACATCAGAAAGCAAGCACAAGCATATAACTATAGAAGACGATGAGAAACCGAGTCAATTCAATTCAAACTCGCTTTTATCTCCGTATTTGATACAAGTGCTGTACGCCTTTCATTTAGTGTACGAAGAAATAAAGTTGAACACTCTCTTGTGGAGCGACTTGAAGCCACTTTCGTCCTTATTGTATCAGTTAGCGAAGGATTTGAAGTTAGAATGCTATATCAACCATTATTGGCTGGATTTTCCAGCGGAATATTGTATAGATATGGATATGGAGTCGCAAATACCTGATGAGGTTGTGAAGAAGTTGATAGAGCCGTCGTATTTTAGTAAAGAGCCTCCTAATGTGTTTGCGTATTTGAATGCGATGTTCAAAGACGTGGATGTTGGGTACTATCCGTATTTGACTGATGTTAATAATACGACTAGAGATATGATTGAGGTATGTATTTAAACATATTCATATTTACTGGCTTTTTGTCTTTAAACAGTTTTTCTTTTACAAAATCGAAAGGTATGAAGTGAATGATAAGCGTAGGGAGATGGAATGATATGTATCAGGGGATCCTTACTAACATTAAGCAGGATTTCTAACAGATCAACGGATAGATTTGATTTTAGGCATATAGTTCAATGGTTGGAGAATGAAAAAAATAGCCTATGCTAATTTGTGTTCCGAAATAAAGGTTCCTAAGGGATAGCACAAAAATCAAAATACCTCGTAGTAACTAATAGATATTAAAATACTGAGTTTCTCAATGTTATTATTCGCTACTGGAAACTAAACAAAAAAAATATCACAGTTACTGAAAAAAACATTTTTAAAACTTTAGAATCCTACGATTCATTCACGTGTGTACGGGATTGAGTGACGTATACGATTGTACGTATACTGTAACAGCCTTTTTAATAGTCCGCTGCAGGACGTAGGCCTACCCACAAAGGGTTGATTGGGCCATATCCACCACGCTGGCCCAGTGCGGGTTGGTGGAATCACATTACGCCATCGAATTTCTTCTAAGGACGTATGCAGGTTGCCTCACGATGTTTTTCTTCACCGAAAAGCCAGTGGTGCGAAATTCCGTACATAAATTCCAGAGAACTCATTGGTACGGGACCGGGATTTGAACCCACGACCTCACGATTGCAAGGCGAGTGTCAATACCTCTAGGCCACCACGGGTTCCACTGTACTTGTAGCTGGAGTCAATTCCGCGTCTATAGCACAGGATAAGTTGTGGACCCTTTCAAAAACATATAAAAATCGGTTTTCGCGCAAATCATATATAAGTGGCCCGAGATGTAAGTTTAAGGGGCCGCCTAATAAAGTGTATTTTGAAGACGTGGTGTAAAGGTAACGAACATAAATATCCATATTAAAAACATACTGTAGGAAAAGAAAAAACCTATAGTAGCAAAGTAATCGCGTAGAATTTTGGAAAATAATATGGTCACTTTAGAAAAAAATATGTAAAAACATTTTATTTCAAATGCTCGAAATTATCAGCGACAACACCACATTATTTTTGACAAATTAAGTAGCAAGACTAATGTTCTAGTCAAGTAATCAATTAGTTTTTTTATTACATGCTTAAATTTTGAATAAATAAATAAAATCCCACCTAAAAATGTAAGTTGGAGTTAGAAGCCAACATCATCGTAAACTGTGTCATGCGATTTTCGACTCTAAACAAAGCTGCATAGATGATAGCGGGCGATGCAAGAAGTGCGGGTGAAATCTGATTTTTTCATGGCATTAGGCGCACTCTTTACGCATTCCATTATTTATTTGGATAGTATAAGGTGTGGTAAATATTAATATTCCATTTTTTCTAGGTGATGTCAATAGTAGGATGCGGCAGGACGGCCGGGATTCAAACTATTACCAGCAGGGAAACAATGACTGCCAGTACACCGCGCGGCCGCCGCGACAGCAGCTCGCCCGCGTGGCCTGCCCACTGCCAGGCCGTCATGATGCTGTGCGACAGAGGTAAACATTATATTACTGGCACTACTATTACTACTGCTTTAACACTTTATTATTGCATAGTCTCATTCACAGGCCTTCAGGCAGTTTAAAAGTCTGATTGCAGGGCTAGCCACCCGGCCTATACGAACTTACTTACTTTTTAAGGTTCCGTACCTCAAAAGGAAAAAGACGGCACCATTGTAGGATCACTTTATTGTTCGTCTGTCCGTCCGTCCATCTGTCCGTATGTCAAGGCTCTTTATCTCGGGAACGCGTTAAGATATCGAGTTGAAATTTAAACTATATACGTATATTTATGGTCTCTTGCAGTTGTGTAAAAAAAAAACTTCTCAGTTATCGTATAAAAAAGTTAAAGCCGTTTATGTCGTAAAAAACGCATATTTCGACACTAACAAAAATCAAAACCTACTCCCGTTGACATGGAACTATGAAATTTGGCGAGAAGCATTGTCTCAGAGTAGACATATAGGAATAAATCTGAAAACTACATTTTTATTTAAATCACAATAAAATAGGGCCTAGATTCACAAAATATGGGTACAAAATTCAATGTGAGTAAATCGTATCATGTAAGGTATCATATAAAAGAACTTCATTAGCACATGCTAAATTAGGTTTTTAATTATTTCAACAATGTATTATTTCCGATGTATGACGAGAAAAGTTAAAAAAAAAACTTTGTCGATGATTATAGTATACTTACTTAGAGAATTTAACAACTTACTTCCCAATTTTGTGAAATTTTCTGGATTTGTACGGAACCCTCGGTGTGCGAGTCTGACTCGCACTGGTTTTTATAACATAGTTATAGAATGTGACCATATTTGCCGCAGGTATAACATCGCGCGACATCGACAACCTGCCCCCGGCGCTGGGGTTGTTCCTCGTGTCGATATTCTCCCGCTGTAAGGGCGCGGCGTGTGAGTGGCCCGCGCCCGCCGCCGCTTATGCCCTGGTCATGCGGGAGGAGCTGGCGCTACAGCAGCAGATAGCCGACACTGTCGATACTACCACGGAGTATATGGAGTGTAAGTATCATCATCATCATTATCACCTTAGCTGTAGAACTGAGCTGAAGATCTACAGATCGTCTAGCCACAACGCAGCTTGAGTACGTGTTTCTTATCAGTAGGTATTCTCTATTTTTATACTATATATAACGGGACTGAACTCACGTGTAGGGATAGTCGTAAGTCGTAACGACTATAGTTTGTTTGACCAATGCATTGCGAGACGGCTCCGCGTGTTAACTCGCCAACTTGAGAAAGGTCGCCGAATGCGACCGAAACTATAGTCGTTACGACTATCCCCACACGTGAGTTCAATCCCGTTATATATAGCATAAAATGTGTGAAAACCACGTTAATTTCCATAGTAAAAGGTATTCTCTAATATTTATTTCGCCCTGATTATCAAAATAAAATTTAAAAGATCCAAAAATACTGAGGTTAAGATTCTACTACTTTTAAATACGTAAAAGTACGAAGTCAAAATCACCACCAAGTGGCTTCCCAACTCGTTCCGGCCACTTGGCAGGCCGCGAAAGATATGGCGCGAAGACTTTGACACCTTTGATAAGAACTGGTACACTGTAGCACATAACTGTGAAATCTGGAAATATCGGGGGGAGCCCTTTGCCCAGCCGTGGGACACGACAAGCCAACAACAACAAAAGTACGGTGGTAGCACTGGGCCACCTAAGCAGGAGACCGCGTAGTCTGGCAGGAGGGAAGGGAGACCTTTGCCCAGCAGTGAGACAATACAAACTCAAAATACGATGAGACTGGGACAAACCAGTAGTCTAAAAGCCTCTGAAAAAGGAATTTGTGTTTTAGGCTGAATCATACAAGTGAAGTTAGCTACAAGCTGTGCAATATCCAATCAACGCGTAGCTTTATGTAAGCTTCAGTCAGGATTGGATATAGCGCAGCTAGTAGCTAACTTCACATCCGCCGATTTGTATGATTCATTCGGCCTATACTTGTTGTGTGCTCGCGTTATTTTGTGGGTTTTTCTCAAAACTGAGTACTTGAAAGTAATATATTTGACAAATACTTGTAAGTAATTTAAAATATGTCTGTCTCTTTCCAGCGCTAGCGTTAGGAGCGCTAGAGAAAGAGACAGCATACTCGGTCCACAGCAGTCCCGCGGAAGAACCGGCCAGTAAGACAGAGGAGGCTGACTCTACCACCGGCATGGAGCATCTGAACACCAAGCTGCTGTCTCTGTTGTACCCGCGGGACCATCGGTGAGTGGGAGAGAGATAACATACTCGGTTCACAGCGGAAGAACTAAGCAGAACTAAGACAGCAAGGCTGATTCTAAGCTTGAAACAATACTATCGGACGCGGCTTACGGACGCGAATGACAGCCACGACTGATAGGTATCTAGATAATGAATGTACACTGAGCCGTGCACACTATCGGACATCAGTCGCGGACATCACCTTGGGCTGACCTTGAGCGTTCGGACGTCCGAGAGCGATCTGGCGCGCCGGATGTTTTAAGACTGCACACTGCTAAGTCGCGGCTGCCAGTCGCGTCCGTTAGCCGCGTCCGATAGTATGTTTCCAGCTTAAAGGCCGAAGCAAACTTCTCGGCGGCTGTGATGTTAGTTACAAGCTGCACGAAACCCAATCATGATTGAATTTGAAGCTCACATAAACAGCTACGCGAGGATCGGGCTTCACGCGACCTGTAGCTAATTTCATACCCGCCAACTAGTTTGATTTTAATGTTAATTTTGTTTTTTTGGTAGATCAATACAAATATCAATATTCGTCAAAATTGACTTAGCTGTTTTTCAAATACAACTATAGTAAAAAAATTATACATTGATTTGAGTACTATTCGAATTTCGTACGATTCAAGTCGGTTTAATGATTCTGGACGAAAAATTATTTAAAAAAAAACATCAACCTGCGATCTCTCATCTTGGCTATGTAGCTATGTAGTTAACTGCCTCCGTGGCTCAGTGGTTAATGACCCTGACTACTGGATAAAACAGGCGTGGGTTCGATTCCCACCCAGGGCAAGTATTTATGTGATGAACATAGGTGTTTGCTCTGTGTCTGGTTGTTATTGAATTTGGTAATTATCATCTAATTATGTATTTAAAAATATGCATTTATGTATAGTATATCAGTCTCTGGCAGCCATATGACAAGCTTTGCTTAGTTTGGTGTCGTGAGACCGTGTGTAAGTATTTATATTGATCTAATTATCTATTTTTTGTTTATGTTTAATTTCCAGAATGACGGAAGTGTTCAACCTCCTCCAGTCGTCCCAGCCGGTGGCGATCAACCTGACGCAGCGGCCCGAAGTATCTGACCACGATTTTATTGAAGAACAGGAGAAATATCTGTTCGGGCTCAGCACTAGGACCACCGCCTTACCAGTCGCTAGGTAAGACGTATTCTAATATAGTTCCATATTCAGGTGCTCTATTTTTGACTTCCATCAACAGCCGATCCGTTCGAAAGTAAAAATAGAGCCGAGTGGCAAGTGGCAGTTTTACAAATCAAATCGAATTACTTCTACGTCGCGTTGACCGAACGTGTCGAGCACACACTCGAGCACATTGACACACGCTTAAGTTAGCCAATCACGGACGTTGCCGCGCTTGTGTTGGATCGGTTTGGAGCTCGTTATATTACCGTAATAAATACTCACACTTAGCTATTCAGTTTTCTATACGTGACACAAAATGGTGCTGTGCCATAGAAATCACATCAAATTTTAACGCGATCGAGCTCGAGCGAAAAACTCCTACTTTAAGGAAACATTTTAATTTTAGCAAAACTTGAATTTTCGTAGTGATGGAGTGATGTAGCATCTTAGGCGTCAGACATAGAGTTTCGGCGTAATAGTAAAACATATTCAGGTAATCGAAGGGAATCCTTACTCTCCTTACTAAAATTTTAATTCTAAAGTGCAAACGGTTTGATGGTTTGTTCCTCTTTCACCCAGCAACGGAATGATTTGATTTTTGACATGGACATAGTTTGAAAGCCGAAAAGTGACAGGCTACTGTTTATCCCGAAAAGATAAAAGATCCCTATGTGATAGCACAATCATCAAATTTATTAAAAAAAAACTATCTTATCTTTACTTCTTGGAGAATATGTCAATTCGTGCGAACTATTCGAATTCTGAGGGCTAAGTGGGAGATTTTCGCTCGAGCTCGATCGCGTTAACGTTTGATGTGATTTGTATGGAAATGGCACAGCGCCATCTTGTGTCACGTACAGAAAACTGAATATCTAGAGTATTTATTACGGTAATGTAACGAGCGCCAAACCGATCGAACACGAGCGCGGCAACGTCTGTGATTGGCTAATTCAAGAGTGTGTGTCAACGTGCTGGCGTGTGTGCGCGGCGCGCTCGGTCAACGCGACGTAAAAGTAATTCGATATGATTTGCAAATCTCCCACTTGACACTCTGTACACGGTTAAAGTTGGTAATGCCATTTCTAGCGAAAAATAATTTTCGTTTGACAAATTTTGCATAACAACTGTGCCTATGCCTATATCAGTGTTATCAACCTCAAAAAACCGTATTTTAGTGAAAATGTATAGGATATTCATATCACCCTTCGTGGGTAGGCCTACGTCCTGCAGTGGACTATTAAAAAAGGCTGGTACAGGTACAGGTATAGGATATTTTGATAAGACTTGATTAGGTCGTATTTTAAAAATAAAAAGTATTTTTCATATTAATAAATGCTTTATTGGGGCAGCTGAGACGTATTTGCCTTTTTTCGGGTTTTTAGAGGACCTGAAAGCCGTATGATACGGCAAAAGCCTTATCAGGAACATCCCTGGCCTACATGCGTAGCAACCTAACAACCTTAACTTAAGACGCGATATTGTTTCTCTTGCAGGGGTATGCTGACTTACCGCACGCTCCCCTGCTCCCCAATCGAATCCCACACGGTGCCGCGAGTCTGCGTGTGGGGCCGCGGGCCGCGCGCCGCGCCCATCGCCCCGCCGAGCTCTGAACTCACGGCCCACGCGCTCGCCTGGCCCAACTTCCACACCGGCGTGGCTGCCGGGCTGGCGCTCGTGCCCACTACCGGCTCCAGCATGGACTCCTCCTGGCTCTCTTATAATAGACCCAAGGTAAGTGTCTATAAGGCAGACGTTTGGTTGCAGGCTTGACACTCGTGCCTACTACCGGCTCCAGCATGGACTCCTCCTGGCTCTCTTATAATAGACCCAAGGTAAGTGTCTATAAGGCAGACGTTTGGTTGCAGGCTTGACACTCGTGCCCACTACCGGCTCCAGCATGGACTCCTCCTGGCTCTCTTATAATAGACCCAAGGTAAGTGTCTATAAGGCAGACGTTTGGTTGCAGGCTTGACACTCGTGCCCACTACCGGCTCCAGCATGGACTCCTCCTGGCTCTCTTATAATAGACCCAAGGTAAGTGTCTATAAGGCAGACGTTTGGTTGCAGGCTTGACACTCGTGCCCACTACCGGCTCCAGCATGGACTCCTCCTGGCTCTCTTATAATAGACCCAAGGTAAGTGTCTATAAGGCAGACGTTTGGTTGCAGGCTTGACACTCGTGCCCACTACCGGCTCCAGCATGGACTCCTCCTGGCTCTCTTATAATAGACCCAAGGTAAGTGTCTATAAGGCAGACGTTTGGTTGCAGGCTTGACACTCGTGCCCACTACCGGCTCCAGCATGGACTCCTCCTGGCTCTCTTATAATAGACCCAAGGTAAGTGTCTATAAGGCAGACGTTTGGTTGCAGGCTTGACACTCGTGCCCACTACCGGCTCCAGCATGGACTCCTCCTGGCTCTCTTATAATAGACCCAAGGTAAGTGTCTATAAGGCAGACGTTTGGTTGCAGGCTTGACACTCGTGCCCACTACCGGCTCCAGCATGGACTCCTCCTGGCTCTCTTATAATAGACCCAAGGTAAGTGTCTATAAGGCAGACGTTTGGTTGCAGGCTTGACACTCGTGCCTACTACCGGCTCCAGCATGGACTCCTCCTGGCTCTCTTATAATAGACCCAAGGTAAGTGTCTATAAGGCAGACGTTTGGTTGCAGGCTTGACACTCGTGCCCACTACCGGCTCCAGCATGGACTCCTCCTGGCTCTCTTATAATAGACCCAAGGTAAGTGTCTATAAGGCAGACGTTTGGTTGCAGGCTTGACACTCGTGCCCACTACCGGCTCCAGCATGGACTCCTCCTGGCTCTCTTATAATAGACCCAAGGTAAGTGTCTATAAGGCAGACGTTTGGTTGCAGGCTTGGCGCTCGTGCCTACTACCTGATCCAGCATGGACTCCTGGCTCTCCTATAATAGACCGAACATTAAAATTAATCTCTTAGCAATATCTAGTGATGAAGATAGAGGAAAACTCTGCTAGCATGTTTGGTATCATTGAAAGAAAAGCTACCTTGGGTTATGATTGTTTTATAATGAACCATATTCATCGCGCATGCTTAGAGCAGATTGGTGGATTCACACACGCCATCGAATTTCTTCTCCGGACGTAAAAGATTTTCTTCACCAAAAGCCAGTATTCATACGTAAATTGCAAAGAATTCATTGATGCAGGACCCGATATAATGTAGATCACAAACAATAATACCTCATTAGACAACCACATTCATTACATAAAAAG
This sequence comes from Hypomecis punctinalis, assembly GCA_949316475.1. Lineage (NCBI taxonomy): Eukaryota > Metazoa > Arthropoda > Insecta > Lepidoptera > Geometridae > Hypomecis > Hypomecis punctinalis. Next base: position 2,190,637 of record OX438811.1, read on the forward strand.
ATTTTTCATCCCCCCATCTCGGAAAGAGTATTTTTGCTCTTCGAAATCTGAGTGCAAAAGCCGTTTTTATCCGCGAGAAGGTAAAGTAAAATTGAATTTAGAACATCGTGTGCACTAAGTTTGTGAATACAAAACACTATTAAACCTATTTACTTCTACCTCCATGGTGACAAATTTATCATACAACCTTCTTGCTGCACTTTTGTTAATTTGCTTTGCGCGCGCCATTTTCTTATCATACATGTCGTATTGTTAATAGTTTTAAAAATAAGAAGAAAAAAAACTGGACAATTCAAATCAACTTTCCACTCTTGTACAACAAATAACGATTCCCGGCCAAAATAGATTATAATAATGAATGAAATAAACTTTTAATTTATCCACAGGGCACGGCGGAACTGTCTCCCGAGCACGCGGGCTTCCTCATGGGTCTAGGCCTGAACGGACACCTGCGAGACATGCCCTTCATGAATATATACGAATATCTGGTCAAGAGCAATGAGATGATCAGCGTCGGACTGCTGCTGGGCCTCGCTGCCAGCTACCGAGGTCAGTGCTCTCCGTACCTAGTTCTCGAATGGAGACTACTAATTAGCAGGCGTAGTGTAGGACGTTCACCAAGAAATTAACTGATGACGTTACCCTTTATATAATACTAGTTTTTACCCGCGGCTTCGCCCGCATGATATTTTGATTTTTGACACAATATCATTATAATTTATACTGTACTGTACCAGCCTTTTTAGTAGTCCACTGCAGGACGTAGGCCTACCCACGAAGGGTGATTGGGCCATATCCACCACGCGGGCCCAGTGCGGGTTGGTGGATACACATACGCCATCGAATTTCTTCTACGGACATATGCAGGTTGCCTCACGATGTTCTCCTTCACCGAAAAGCCAGTGGTGTGAAATTCCGTACATAAATTCCAACGAACTCATTGGTACGGGACCGGGGATTCGAACCCACGACCTCACGATAGTAAGGCGGGTGTCACTACCTCTTGACCACCACGGCTCCTATATTTATAGCCTATGTGTTATTCTGATATATAAGCTATATTATTGCAAAGTTTCATCTCAAAACGTTCAGTAGTTTTTGCGTGAAAGAGTAACAAACATCCATACATCCATCCATCCATCCTCACAAACTTTCGCGTTTATAATATTAGTAGGATAGGCCAGGTGGCGTAGCCTTGGTATCATAGTTTTAAGCCGCCCGAAGGCCTCTGACTTGACTAAACGGTTAAAAATACCGGAATCTAGAATTTTAGGTGGCATCCGAACCTTGGTAGCGCTCAGTTGGAAACGCCATCTGTGGTCACCCATCCGAAAAATGACCACACCCACCGTTTCTTATGATATTATGTAAAATAAATATAAATAGGCTGCCAGCTACCGAGGTCAGTAATTATATACTTTCCATTTCCTCTATATCAGTTATTTTGAATTAGAAATTCAATCTTGCTGTAGCGTAGTTTGACTCGGTGTTCATTAGCAATCATCGAAGTCAAAAAGTGAGGTTAAAAAAATTACATTTCCACTATACATGTCTGGGTTCCTCGTTTTGCTAATTAACCCTTTGTGTTTTTTTTTGTAGGCACAATGGACCTGCAAGCCACGAAGCTGCTATCAATCCACTTGGAGCCGCTCCTGCCTCCCACCTCGATAGAGATGGACCTGCAGCAGAGCATCCTTGTTGCGGCCCTGCTCGGGGTAGGACTCGTGTATCAAGGAACGGCACACAATCACTACTCTCAAGTGCTGCTCAACGAAATTGGTAAGTCACTTCTTTACGTCTTATGATATCCTGGTAATTTTTTTTTTAAATTTACTACTGCGCACGTTTCATATACACCATAGAAAAAGAACTAAAGTAATAGAAACCGTACTAAAGTAGCAAGAGATCACTTCGTCCCACTTTAAATATGAAATTGAAAATGTGTTAGAAAAAGATGCACATACACCCGAACTTACGTAATTTCGAAGGGTTTCATAAACTAGCATTGAGCTATATATCTCGGCTGTTCAAATTCAAAAAGGTAAAATGATCGGAGATTTGAACATTTTTTACTGGAACTAGAGGGTTCAAATTTCCGATCATATCGCAAAAGACAAAGTGGAACCACTTTGACAACTTGTGATTTTGACGTATGCCGTCAGACAATGTGTTTTTCTTGTTCCACTCACTCTCGCGTAATATGCTGTAACATAGTTTTATTTGAGCAAAATTTAGTTAGTATTCTATTACTTTAGTTCTAATTTCTAACACGACCAAACCCAATCAATTTATGCGAGTTTCAATCAGGATTGAATATGATAATAATGCGCAGCTTGTAACTATACTCTATAAAATTTAACTTGATCTCTGCGACAGGTGTCAGAAAAATCACGCCTATGAAGTCCTGAGTTTCTTAATAGTACAGACAGTACCTGTAAATGTCATACTTTATGGGCATGCCGATTAGTGATGGGCGACGAATGATCGTGACCACGGAGTTTTAGATAGTGTTTTATTTAAAATATCGATATTTTATACTAACAATATTTTAAATAAAACTTAATTTATCATTAATTTTATTGTATATTTTAATATCATAATATTTTTTACATGTGTAATTAAATTAAACCCAAAATATATGTTACATTAGCATCGATAATAGTGAAAAACGTCGATAAATACTATTGTTACATTATTATGAGTATTTAATTAATATCATAACATTATTTACACGTGTACATACTTGATCTTAAATAATAGTAAGTAAATAATAGTACATTGTTCACCGAGAGGAGTAAGTGACCGATTACCGTCGAGGGTGTCGTTTGAAAACACCCGAGATCGGGAATCGCACTTTACATAGTGCTTTATACTACACCTACGAGGAAAATAAAAAACTAAATCTTTACTAATTGAAATTGTTGCAGTTAGTGAAGCTTAATGTAACACCTTTATTTTACTTTTTTACGAAAACTGAATCCTCAAACAACACACAAATTGAAAATGGCGACAATGGCGTCTGCAATTTAAACATGTTCTTTTTTCAAATAGTTTGACACCATCCAACACACAGCTAGTGGCCAGTGTTATTTTGCGAACTTGGAGATAAAAACTCACTGTAAAAACTTTTTGGCTTTTGATATTTAGGTTACCAGCGCATAGTCTTAACCAAAATTAAAAAAGAAAAACCACGTAAGAAATGGATTTTCATACACTTTTCTCTCCCGCTCAGATGCGTTTTCTCGCCGCATATTTGTTCGATATGCAATGACGTACTTTCTACCGTAAATTTGATAAAGTATCAAGGTACTTTCCGAGCAGGTGTAGTATAAAATCCAATTTCTCACCTTCAACTACTCATTCGATTTCATTACAACATTGTTTGAAAATCGATTTTTTCCACCACTATCTCAACTCTAAAAATGTCAATCTTCTATATCAATGTCGTAGAGATCAAGTTAAATTTTATAGAGTATAACTTCATATCCGTCGACTTGTATGATTTAGCTTATACTATACATTTAAAATGTTCCAGGCAAACCCCCCGGACCAGAGATGGAGAACTGCGTGGAACGAGAGGGGTACGCGCTGGCGGCGGGGCTGGCGCTGGGCATGCTGCAGGCGGGGGAGGGCGCGCGGGCGCCGCGGAACATCCCCACCACGCTGCGGACGTACATGTTGGGAGGGGAGCGGCACCCGCTCACTGGTGACTGTTTTGTATTGTATACTGCCTGGTCCAGTGAACTTCATGCCACCGTCATCTGTCACGCTGGTAGCATTTACGGCCACTATAATAGATCCAACCGTTTATTTTCTTTTTGACAGCACCAATAGAACGTAACTGCGTCACGTTTTTAAAAATTTACGTTCTATGGCTGTCAATATTAGCCATAAAACGTAAATTTTTAAAAACGTTTGTTATTTTATGTAATTTATAAAAAAAAACTACTGCACTTTATGGACTCAATTTGTCAAAGATGATTAGCAAACTTAGGCAGTTGTCATATTTTTAAAACCTCGCATTTAAAAGTGAACTTTTGCGTAACATGACGCAGTTACGTTCTATTGGTGCTGTCAAAAAGCAAATAAACGGTTGGATCTATTATAACGAACAGATACGGCTGTGTTTTAAACTTTTTAACTACACTTTTACATGTAGTAACATTTTGTAGGGGAAAATTAAATTGATGTTTTCATTATTTGAAGGGAGTGAACAAACATCCGACCACTAATGAGTAGGTAGGTATAGTTATATACAGGGCCGGGAGAGCCGCCAAGCCATCAAGGGAGATGGGGAAGTTTTTAAATTTATTTATTTTCAAACTCAAATAATTTGTTGCAACATATGAAATTTACATGCGGTTCTTAGTTAACATGTTTTATATTATAGTTATACATAAATGACCCTATAAGGGTATGGCAATATTATTATTTGTATTGGAACGATTTATTATTATGTTTTCTAGATTATCGTTAAAAATTCGTCAAATGCGATAATAGGATAATTTTTATCTGTTTTATGAAACTGTTTTCTGTTTCGATATCTTTTAAATTGTTTGGCAATTTATTGAATATTTTTATAGCCATAGAATGCGGGCTGGAACTATGCATTGCTAGGTTGGACTTTGATCCCACGAGTTTATGTCCGTATTGTGATCTAATTTTGAGCGATTTATCAGACGCTTTATTAAAATAGTCAGGGTGCGTTTTGACAAATTTACATATTTCAAATATATAGATAAACTGCCCCTTTCTTCTATCGCACGGCTAGACAGACGCGACCAAAGCGCCACCCTTTTATGGTGGACATTCCGCACGTTAGAACCAAGCGTTTCGAATCCTCATTCCTCATACGAACAGCCGGAATGTGGAACGCTTTGCCTGGGTCTGTCTTCCTGTTAAAGTACAACGTGGGTGTCTTCAAATCCCGAGTAAATAGGTATCTTCTAGGTAAACGTGCTACACCCTAGACCGCACATCTGCTTAACATCAGGCAGTGTGTAGTCAAACGCGAACCTATTCGAAATAAAAAAAAGAACCAGGGACATAATTTCAAGTTTTATAAAATATGTTTTATGGAATTTTGGTTTGGTAATGTCGGGAGTTTTTATATTTGCGAGTATACGAATATATATTTTTTTGTATTATGAATACTCCATTTGCGTTTACACTATTCCCCCATAAAATAATTCCATATTGGAGCCACGAGGACGCAAAGGCATGATAAGCACTTTTGGCTGTCGGGAAATCTGTAGCAAGTCTGAGTTCTTTAAGGCTGTATAAGCTGCTTAATTTAGTTTTAAGTTTTTTAATGTGTGCTTTCCAATTTACGTGCGAATCTAGTTCTATGCCAAACAATGTCGCCGAGTTGACACATTCGATTTTATTGCTCTTACATTGAAAATTTATATCATGAGGAGCTTTTTGGCAGGGTCTAAACTGTAATATTTTTATTTTAGAAAAATTTAATTCTAAATTATGTTCGCTCATCCAATTAAGTAGTTATTTTGTCAAATATTTCTTTAAGAGTATTATTTAGATGTAAATTATTTGAGCTTGAAGTTAGTATAGATATATCATCCGCAAATATAATACAAGTATCGTTAAGTATCGTTAGTGTATTTTTACGCCTAAAAGGCAATTTACATTAAAATAAACATCGATTATTAAGACTAACCCTGGAATTTGAAATAATGGTTTTAAAAAACGCGAAACACAAATTCAAAGTGAGATATCGTGTGTATTTTTTTCTCGCGTGCCAATGTCAAAACCGGAGAGAAAAATGGAGATGTTAGGTATTCTCGCTGCGTAAGCTGCGTTACTTTAAGCCGCCATCCAATCTCAAAATACCTTATAGAGCCCTAGTTAAACTGATTTTTCTCCATCAAACCTTGAAGTCGTCGAATAAAAATAAAATACACAATATTCTCAAAACTATACGGTACGGAATCCAATAACTCGAAACACGATTCAAAAAACTTTGCTCGATAGAAATTAAATGCAAAGATACCGCTTTTTAGAACAAATTCATGATTTCTAAGAAAGTTTATTGCATTTTTGTGCACTTTTCTAAATTTATTTTAATCTGTTATTTATGCACATTAATTGAATTAAAGCTTTCATCCATAAAATTTCAGAAAAAGTGGTGATATCATTTTTATATTGATTTTTGAATGCAAAAATCGGGCGAAACCGGGGGCGTATTGGTCTTCACCGCTCATATGAAAAATTACGCTGATACTATGGCGCTTTAATTCAATAATCTCTCTCCCAGGAAACCAAAAGGAGAAATACAAACAGGGATCGTTCGCGATCCGCGAGGGCGCCACCGTCAACCTGGACGTGACGTCACCGGGCGCTACGGTAGCCCTAGGGCTCCTGTATCTTCGCTCCGGGGCTGCGGCGCCGGCCGCTTGGCTGAAACCTCCTACTACAGCGTACCAACTGGACTTCGTCAGGCCTGATCTTCTGATGTTGAGGATTATTGCCAGAGGTAACATTATAGCCATTTGTAACTACATCATTTAGCCATTGGTAACTACATAGCTTAGCCATAGGTAACTATGTCATTCAGCCATTGGTAACTACGCCATTCAGCAACTGGTAACGATATTAGTCAGCCAATGGTAACTACATAATTCATCCATAGGTGTCCTTAGCTTATATACATATATACAGTGTATACATACGTATACACTGAATATTTGACAAATCTGACCTAATGCTGAGGATAATTAACTTCAACACATCATCTCATAAGAATTTTGATTACCTATATACTACGGGACTAACCGCGCACTAAAATTACAAGATAAATAAATACCTCCTCATCCCGACGTTTCGAGCGAGTTACATCGATCATGGTCACGGGTAGACTGTACGAATACGAAACAGCTGGTACCGCCAATTCATCTCAAACTTGAGAACAACAACTCGTAGCAAGTTTATAGCTGAACATATGTAGACCTAGACAGGTAATGTCATCATTCATTCATTCAAAATCGCCGCGTGTCGTAGTGGTGAGCACGGGCGTAGGGAGCGCGCGGGAGGCATGAGGTTGGCGGGCGGGTGTGCCCCGGCGCGAGTCTCTCTGGCTCCCGCGCATACCTATGTTTCGGCTTTTTCGCAGCGTTCTGAGCATAACTTCCCATCCGCCGACTTGTGTGGCGCTTAGTATAAATGATATCTTTACCGACTTCCTAAAAGCAGGAGGTACTATGTTCATTTGTATGTATTTGTTTTGTTTATATTCATCGATATTTTCCCCAATTGGCAACCGATTTAGAAAATTCTTTTTTAGTTCGAAAGAGTATACTTCCGAGGTGGTCCCTAAAAAATGTTATCGAGATCGGCTTATCCGTTTTTGATAAATCAACAAAAATGTACACGGATATCACATCGATCCGTGAAAATTATTCAAATTCTGTACGCGGTAGAAGTCGGTGTTGCGATTTTTCGCAAAATGAATCTTATAAAATGATTCTTGGGTATACTAAGCGCCACACAAGTCGGCGGATGGGAAGTTAATCGTAAAACTCTGCGCAAAGGCCGAAATATAGGTATGCGCGGGAGCCAGAGAGACGAGACGCCGGAGCACACTCGCCCGCTAACCTCATGCCTCCCGCGCGCTCCCTACGCCCGTGCTCAACACTACGCCACGCGGCGTCGGCATTGTGCACACATGCGTAATAATTAGCGAATGACGGCGAAGTGTCATCTGTTAGTATAATGTATTTGATATTTCCCGTTCAGGTTTGGTTTTGTGGGACGAGATCGAGGCGAGCGAGGAATGGGTGGAATCTCAAGTCCCAGACTCCATCAAGCCCCACGTATTCGTCAAGCCGACTGAAGAAAATATCGATTACGAAGCTATGAAGTAAGTGCCCACTCAAAAATTAGACTAAATTATGTTTAAAACAAAAATGCTTTTGCTGAGTGGGGTATCCACTCTTCTTTGGCACAGGCAATATGGCATTTTAACACTAATCGATCAGATCCAATCTCGAACCTTACACTCTCGCAAGTAAATTACCACGTTACGGTTTTTTTGTACTAATTAAAAAAAAAATATGTATATTTATTTCGCCTTTGGTTTGGGTTTTGTTTTAGTGATATTTTTGTTTTCTGTGTCTGGTGTAATGTTACTGATGCTCTACCTGCTTCTTGACGCGTAAATTAGCGCGCTAAAGAAGCCGTTACCTAGATGGGATCAACTTTTTAATCTGTTAAAACCTAAGACTGACAGTGTCAAGCGGCACAAAACAGCTTAATTAGCTCGCAAAGTTGGCACAGACTTTGTACAGTAGCCCAAAAATATTTAAAATATGGTGCTATACTGTACTGTACCAGCCTATTTAATAATCCACTGCAGTATGTAGTCCTACCCACGAAGGGTGATTGGGCCATATCCACCACACTGGCCCAGTGCGGGTTGGTGGATTCACATACGCCATCGAAATTATTCTACGGACGCATGCTGGTTGCCTCACAATGTTTTCCTTCACCGTAAAGCCCGTGGTGTGAAATTCCGTACATAAATTCCAAGGAATTCATTGGTACGGGACCGGGATTTGAACCCATGACCTCACAATTGTAAGGCGGGTGTCATAACCACTAGACCACCACGGCTTCTAAAATATGGTAAATATATTCACAGAAAAAATAACGATATTTAATGCTTAATTATTGTGTAATATCATATTTTCTAATTTGATTTTTAGTCAAGACCGCCACCATGGCTGCATATTTTACACGCAACGTCAAAAGATATAAAGCAAATAATTAAATACTGTACTAGGTAATAACCTAAGCTCAATATAGGTTTAAAGAATTTTATTTATCATTCAAGACATTTCTGTCGCTTACATGATAAAAATAACTTAATTAACATTTTAAAATATCGTCGTCACACTCAGTACATAAATATAAACATAAACAACCAAAAAATCGTGATAAAGCAATAAATACATATTACAAAACTAAACAAACAAACAATCCGACTACCCACTCGACTTCAAAAACACTATATTTATATTATATTATATTTTTGCATAGACTCATTTACGCATTAAGACGCAGGTGGACCAGTACTGTACTGTATATCTTTGGTGCCTAGCCAAAGAAGATATAATAATACTACGTATAGAACGGCCACTCGTTACCCTCCACCCGTTTGAGTCTTCCTCACTTCCTCCCGCTTCCTCGGACAGAGCTTGTACACCGGGTGCGGGATGCACTGGCCGGTGGATTTTCTTCTTCGGTGGCTCGCACATCGAGGGTTCCGTACAAACACGTTGTTAAAAAATTAAAAAACCTGTTTTAGCATGTGCTAATGAAGTTCTTTTATATGATACCTTACATGATACGATTTACTCACTTTGACTAATTTTGAGGCCATATTTTTTTGTGATTTAAATAAAAATGTACAGTTTTCAGATTTATTCCTATATGTGTACTCTGAGACAATGCTCCTAGCCAAATTTCATAGTTCTACGTCAACGGGAAGTACCCTGTAGGTTTTGATTTTTGTGAGTGCGAAATATGCGGTTTTTTACGACATAAACGGCTCTAACCTTTTTAAACGATAACGGAGAAGTTTTTCTTTTACACAACTGCAAGAGATTATAGATATACGTATACAGTTTAAATTTCAACTCGATATCTTTACGCGTTCCCGAGATAAAGAGTCTTGACATACACACAGACGGACAACAAAGTGATCCTATAAGGGTTCCGTTTTTTCCGTTTGAGGTACGGAACCCTAAAAACTACCTAGACTGTGACAATAGGGAAGATTTATACTGTCTATCAATGATACGTAACAAAACAAGAAATTTTAATGTTTACCTAAGGATACATACGAGTAAAAGACACTTATTTTACATTATTTGGTTATTACTTCCTCTTGATATTTTCTTTCAAATGAAGAACATCGGTTAACTTTTATTAAAATGCTTCCAAATTAAGTAATTGTTATACTTTTTTAAGCACTAGATTTATAGTCATTTTTTGCAAATTGAATACGCAACTATCTTACTCACGCGGCTTGTTGTCGCGTCGTGACGATCGCTGACAGCCATAGACGTTCCGCACACAAATGCGCGTGTAGCGACCGTGCGTATGTGTGTTGTCTGTGAGTAAGTACTATGTAGTGTGCGTAAGACAGCAGTTTTTCTATGAAAAATCGCGGAGTGTCCGGGCTGTGGACTAGCTACGTCATGTTGGCGAATTTCAACATAGTAGGCTATTTGACTAGTTTTTGGAAATCGTTTTAATTTAATAAATTATTCGTTAGCACATACTAGGCACACTACATTTATATTTCCGAGATATCTACTGTATTAACAATGAAAATCAGTGTTAAAGAATAGATGTTCAAGATCCCACCAAAAAGGGCATTCTGTAATGGCGCTGGTCTTTGACGTCACACAATAGTAAATAACGTGAGTAAATACCAGTAAATACGCTAGTTCACAATACCTTAAAAGTTACTTACAGAACCTGTAATATTACTCCGAAATCACAAAACACAAATTACACAAACAACAGTCAGTCGAGAAATTCTTGTTTACTATCATGTGACGTCACCAGAGTTGCCGCCCTTCTTAGAGCGTTTACGTCACAGATAAAATATCAAAATAATATCGTATTTTATGTGCGATTTGCGAAAATTAGACATATTTTAGTTTAAGTAAAGTGAAATATTACACGCCATTACAGAATGTCGTTTTTGGTGGGATCTTGAATATATATTATTTGACACTGATTTTCATTGTTAATACAGTAGATCTCTCGGCAATATAAATGTAGTGTGCTAAGTATGTACTAACGAATAATTTATTAAATTAAAACGATTTCCAAAAACTAGTCAAACAGCCTATTATGTTGAAATTCGCCAATATGACGTAGCTAGGTCACAGCCCGGACACTCCGCGATTTCCATAGACAGTATAAATATTCCCTATTGTCACAGTCTAGGTAGTTTTTATTAGAAAATCCACCGGCCAGTGCATCCCGCACCCGGTGTACAAGCTCTGTCCGTGGATTACCACAACCAATAGTATATTTTTAATGTTGTCAAATAGTCTATTCCATATACCAGTTGACGCGCAATTCATTGCATTCATAAGTCGTTTTCGTAAAAATGTAAGTTGGGAGTTGTTAGCACTTCCCCGTCGATACGTATCCAACACCCGACAAGTGGGAACGAGCTCTAAGGAAAAGTGTTGTTTGTCCGACAGCCACGCATACTGCAACATAGTGGCTGGCGCGTGTTTCGCTATGGGCATCCGTTTCGCCGGCTCGGGCGACATCGACGCTCGCGACGCGACGCTACACTACACTCGCCTCTTTTTAACGCTGTCGGGCAAGACGTACGCGGAACTGGCGGGCCGTATCACGCTCGAGGCCTGTCTGTCTGTGTGTCTGCTCGCTGCCGCTATGGTGAGTCATTAAAGTCAAAGTCAAATCATTTATTGCAACATATGAAATTTACATGCGGTTCTTAACATGTTTTGTATAGTGATACATATGACCCTATAAGGGTATGGCAATTTTATTATTTGTATTGGAACGATTTATTATTATGTTTTCTAGATTATCGTTAAAAATTCGTCTTATGTGTAATAGCATTTCGATAAAAGGATTATTTTTAGTTGTTTTGTGAAACATTTTTTTCTTTCGATATCTTTTAGATAATTTGGCAGTTTATTGAATATTTTTATAGCCATAGAGTTTGGGCTAGAACTGTGCATTGCTAAGTTAGACTTTGGTTCTACGAGTTGATGTCTATATTGTGATCTAATTTTGTGCGATTTATCAGACGCTTTGTTAAAAATAGCCAGGGTGCTTTTTCAGCTTAACTTCCGGTCCGAAAGACCAACAGATAGTCTGCATCTGGCGAAAAAGTGAATTGGCATTCAAACTGTGTGCAACAGCGTTTATTCCTAGCTTTATCATTGATGCGCGCGATGCTGTGGTACACTACACACGGCTCTTTTTAACGCCGTCGGGCAAGTCTTACGCGGAACTGGAGTGTCGAAGCACGCTCGAGGTGTGTCTGTCTGTGAGTCTGCTCGCTGCTGCTATGGTGAGTCATTATTTACTATAGAAGAGGACAAAAACAGACTAAGACTAAAAGTCCATTAATTTCCGTCTCCAACTCCAACTAAGGGCCAAAAAATCGTCCGCGTATGGTGAAAAAGCAAGCTGTTCTGCACAAAAAGTTCATTGGCATTCGAAGCGTTTACTTTTAGATTTAATTAGCAAAAATTCATAACAGCCTCAATACGCGTGTAATGACTTGTGAAGTTAGCTAGAAGCTTGTAATGACGTTTGTGAAGTTAGCTAGAAGCCGCGCACATATCCAGTACTTCTGCACAAAATGACTCGCCTCGTTTTCTTAGATGTCATAAACTTTTATACTTTTGTAAATTTTGATTTGACCTGTTTCTTGCTTTTCAGCGATAAGGCCGCCGGTTGTAACACTAGCTATAAGTTCCACTAAACTTGTTTCCTAGTTTATTTAAGTTTTAGTGTGACAATAAAGAATTGATCTTAGTTTCTTAATGCTTTTGTTTGGTTGGTAAATGTGATGTGACATTGACCACAGATAATGTGCGGTCGCGGCGACATTGAAGTACTGCGCGTGTGCAGACGAGCGCGCGCGCGCGCCCCGCCCGCCGCGCCCGCGCCCACGGCGCGCGCGCCGCTCACGCACGGCGGACAGGTGAGGAATGATCTTTAGAGTACGTCAACCACTCGATGCCGAGCGGCGTAAGCCGAGTGATGTCGAGTGTAATGTAGTAGCTGCTTCGAGTCGGCTTTATCGCTCGACAAATTGTACTGAACCGATTGCTGAGCCTGTGAGTGCTGTGTAGCAATCCTAAATCATAACACAGTTTGGCAACTCCATCAATCATAGGACGTCCACTGCTGGACATAGGCTTCCCCTATGGATCTCCGATAAGACCGGATGGAAGCGGTTAGTTGCACCAAGCGCGATCCTGCGGTCTTGCTGAGGTCATCCGCCCACCTTGTGGGTAGACTTACTACGCTGCGCTTGCCGGTACGTGGTATTCACTCGAGAACCTTTTGACTCCATCGATCACCAGTTCTCCGCGCGATGTGCCCTAGCCACTTTCAACTTGCCAATCCGCTGAGATATGTTGGTAACTTAAGTTTTCTTCTTTTAATTCTAATTTCACTTAATTCTGATTCCAATTTTATTTTAATAATTCTTAATATAATTTTAAAAGACCCTTTTTAAATGTTAAAGTGCGAATTCGATTACAATAATTCCACATGTAAGGGCTCCCAAGAGACCGGCCTAGCCGAGTTTGGGACCCACTGCTAATTTCATTGTATAGTTAGGGTACAATACTGGTATTTGGGAAATTTTATTGAAATTGTTAATTTAATCATGTTTTGGTAAATGGAAATTTTTCTTCCTATCTTTTCTATGGATCTCCTCATTTCTGATTCGATATAGCAGAAAGACTCCGAGCATTAAAGCCAAAGCAAACGAGACGTTTGGCAACTAAAGCTACCAAAAACTTGATGTACTTTTTCATGAATAAAATCAAGTATTGAATTGAATGACTGTTTGCAGATGGCCGTCCACTCCGCGGTGGGCCTTCTGTTCCTGGGCGGCGGGCGCGCGACGCTCAGCACCACGCCGCAAGCCGTGGCGGCCTTACTTACAGCTTTCTTCCCCAAATTCCCCACTCATAGCGAAGATAACAGGTAATTTTATATCGTCTTAACATACTTGTATAATCTATTTCTTCTGAATTCCTCCCTTTTGAAAACTTTTGTTACTGGGGGTGACTTAAAGATTTCTTCCCCAAATTCCCTACGTATAGTGAAAATAACAAGTAACATTATATCGACGTAATTTACAAAACTTCTAAATTCCTTCTTTATGATCCTGTAAAATTATTATTAAAAAGCAAGGTAGCCGCTTTTTCTGTGTTTCCACTTAAATCTTATAAATTCAAAATCTTACAATGTGGTCTTTAATATGTCTTAGCATAATTATTTTTTCCAGATGGTATATAGCTATAATTCACTCTAATCAAGACTAAACTGGGAATAATTTGTCATTTATTATCACTTCTACGCAAAACTAGAATGGATAATAAATGACAACGACAACGTCACATCATGAAAGATTGCCGGAAAGAGAAGTGCTGGCAGAAGGCGGCGCTCATGGTTAAAGAACCTGCGGGACTGGTTCGGCTGCAGTACCACCTCATTATTTAGAGCAGCAGTTTCAAAAATTAGAATTGCCCTGGTGTTGTCCAACCTCACCACAAGAAGAAGAAGACGCAAAACTGTGCCTTTTGTGCTAATTCTAAATCTGTGAACTAAAATAATTTCAGATACCATCTGCAAGCGTTCCGTCACTTATACGTGCTAGCCGTAGAACCGAGGTTGTTCCTGCCGCGAGACCTCGACACCGGCAAACTGTGCTACGCGCACTTGCAGGTGCGTTATAACACTTTACCCGCACCGGGTGATATCGTGGAGGGAGAATAGGTGGAGTTACAAGCGTATAGGGTGTGACAAAAAAGATGTGCTATACATTCTTACATAGCTATACAATATGTTTGTCTACCGGTGGCCAAGCGGTGACATATTTGTCAAATTTTGAATAACTTTTACTGTGGGATCAACTCTGAAAACGCAAAAAAAAACTGCTTTTCCATACTTTTTGTCGAAAGTCTTATAAAAAATCGTATGGAACAGCTGTTTTTTTACGTTTTCAGAGTTGGTCTCATAGTAAAAGTTGTTCAAAATTGGCCATAGATGTCACCGCTTAAGGCTCCGACACCGGTAGACAAACACATTGTATATACGTTGTTATGATTTTATCATATTTAGACTCTAGGTAATAGTAAAAACCTACATAATACAAAAATATTCATAATATAAAAGTGATAGAAAATAGTTAATAGTTCATAAATATGTTGATTTACCTAAGCATCTCATCAAAAATTCAACGGTAGTTTCGGCGCGAAAAATTTGTTTAGCACTGACGTCTGTCATGTGCGGTGCCAGACAAAAAAGTGTATTCGCAAACAGAGACAAAATATATTAGTTTCGTCCTGTTCACGCTTTCATAATTGTACATCACGCTCTCTTACTTTTGTAATTATTCTTAGTTTAGTATGCCGTCTACTTATATTTCTCTTTTGTCAATATTAACAAATGAAGTCGCTACATGCACACAAGCATTAGTCTGTACATAAATGCGCATGCTTGAGCGAAATGCGGACTCGTGGGGCTGAAACACTTCCCAGTAACACTTTGTTACTCAATATTATTTAAACCATGTTCAACTATTTTACATCTCTCATGTTCTGTAAGTAGGTTCTTATTACCTCCAAAAGGGGCTTGTAGGTGACTAATTAGCGCTCTAGGGTAATAATGTAGCTAGAAAAGCCCTAGGGCGGTAAGTAATTTAAAAAAACACTTATTTCTTTCAAAAAGTTCGCGTACATCTACTGGCATGACTGTATGACTGACTGGCATCTCATCATACTGGCAATAGACATCATGCATTCAGCCCAATGACCAAAGAGGTCGCTTTGCTATTCAGCCTTGTCTTCGTGTGAGTATAATAGTCATCAATTTTAAATATCGAACGGCGAAGCTCAATTTCAATAAAATGTTTTATTCTTGTAATGCCGGTTTTTTTCTACTTACCTCACAATCGAGATGTAAAGCAGAATAGGTAGCTCGGGTGTAAGCACCAATTGCATCCTCGAACTATAGGCTAACTAAATATCTCGGGCTGCAATTGAAGCCTTACAGCCCTTGGCTACTAATCTACTATTAGTGATTTCTCATTTTTTCCCGAATAAAAAAGCTAATCACCACTCTTGAGTGTTACATGTTTTATTGAATTTCACTTGTCATATAATTGTAAACCTACATCCACAACATAGTGGTCTATTTTTGTCTGTTCAGAAGCTGTGCCAGAGATGAAGGTGCCGTGTATTGTTCCCCACAATTTGTGTAACCGATGTTTTCAACCGATTTCAAAGAAAAAGGTTTTTAATCTGTCTGTAGGTTTTTTGTATTTGTATGTTTGTTACGCGATTACTAAGCCAGTTATAAACCGATTGTGATGATTCTTTTTTGTTTGGCAGATTATCATAATATCTAGTCAGGTCATATGTATTGTCACACAGTAAAAACTTTTCTTTTAGAATGCTGGCCATAAAAAAGTTTATTGAATTCGAATTTCGAATTGTTCATGAAAATAAAAATGTATACTTTTTAGAATTTTACTCATTTTTAAAAATGGAGTGGACGCTTAAAGGAAAGACCGTGTTGCAGTTATTGCGTTGCATCGTTGCGGTTACGCGCCAATACAAATTTTTGACATACTGAAAAATTTGAATATAACCAAAAGATTCATTTATCGTACCATCAAACGATACAATGAAGACTCTAGTGTAGATGACAGGTCAAGAAGTGGTCGCCCTCGGTCTGTTAGGACTCCAGCAGTGATAAAAGCTGTGAAGGCGCGAAATCAAAGAAATCCCAAACGTAAGCAGAAACTGTTGGCCCTTCAGATGGGGTTAAGCAGAACCACGGTGAAAAGGGTGTTAATTGAAGACTTAGGGCTTCGGGCATATCAAAGAAAAACAGGACATCGTTTAAATGCTCGTCTAATGGACCTGAGACTGAAGAGATGCCGCGCTTTGTTGAAGCGGTACGCGGGAAAAAAATATCGGGAAATTCTTTTTTCGGATGAAAAAAAATTTACCGTAGAAGAGAGCTACAACAAACAAAATGATAAGGTGTACGCACACAGTAGTGAAGAAGCGAGCAACCGTATTCCGCGTGTCTAACGAGGTCATTTTCCATCCTCGCTCATGGTATGGTTGGGAGTTTCTTATTGGGGCTTAACAGAGGTACATTTTTGTGAGAAAGGTGTAAAAACGAATGCAGTTGTGTATCAAAATACAGTCCTGACGAACCTTGTGGAACCTGTTTCTCATACCATGTTCAATAACAGGCACTGGGTATTCCAACAAGATTCGGCGCCAGCTCATAGAGCGAAGAGCACACAAGACTCGCTGGCGGCGCGTGAAATCGACTTCATCCGGCACGAAGACTGGCCCTCCTCCAGTCCAGATTTGAGTCCGTTAGATTACAAGATATGGCAACACTTGGAGGAAAAGGCGTGCTCAAAGCCTCATCCCAATTTGGAGTCACTCAAGACATCCTTGATTAAGGCAGCCGCCGATATTGACATGGACCTCGTTCGTGCTGCGATAGACGACTGGCCGCGCAGATTGAAGGCCTGTATTCAAAATCACGGAGGTCATTTTGAATAAACTTTATTGTCTTAAGAATCTATGTTTTGTTAAGTTCATTTTGGTATATAAATGGTTACATAATAAATAAACTTGTTTTAATTATTTTATATTAAACATGTGACAGAATTTATGACCTGACTGTGTATATTTCAGAGGTCCCATTTAATTTTTATCGAAATCGGCTGAGTTGCTGCAAATGTTTTTGAAAAATCAAAATAATCAAAAAATGTTATAGGTGTCGATTCGAGCGAACTATTTGAGTTCTGTGCACGGTTGAAGTCATCATGTAATTTTTTGTGTATTATTGTGTATTCAGGTGGTGGATCTGTCGGGCGCGGTGCGGGAGATGAAGGCGCCGTGTATTATCCCCGAACTAAACTCGCTGCGGGAAGTCAAAGTCAACGATCCGAGATATTGGCCCGTCAGCTTCCAGAGGGATCGTAACTGGGAATTACTCAAGTAAGTATTCATAAGAAAAAAACACAATTTTAGACTTTTCAGGTAGTGAAGCCGTGGTTTCACTAGCCTTACAATCGAGAGGTTGTGGGTTCGAATCCCGGGTCCGTACCATTGAATCAGAATTTCAGAGATGGCGTATATGAATACGCCAACTCATACTGGGCCAGCGTGGTGGATATAACCCAATAACCCTTCGTGGGTAAGCCAAAGTCTTGCAGTGGACTATTAAAAAGGCTGGTACAATACAGTGTACTATACTGTACCAGCTTTTTAAAGGTCCACGTTAATGTTCAAGTTTTCACTTCTGCCGGCACTCCTGGAGTGCATTCAACAGTCATAAATATGTAATAGAATAAAATGGCTCCGAATAAAATGGCTCCATTCTAAATGTTATACATATTGCTAATTCCAGAACGTTCCTAAACTACACGTGGTGTATAGACGTGAAGCAGCGAGCTGGCTGTCTCTCTTACACCGACGACCCTCAGGGGTTCCTCTCCATCCTGGCGCAGACCCTCACCCTGGAGCGCGCCAACGTCTGGGCACAGTCTGACAATATCCAGCTTTTTACCAACGACGAAAGGATCAAGAACTTTATCAAACATTACATGATCAAGGTAACTAGCGACCTTTCAAGGGAGGGCCTGTGTTTACACCTATTATTCTGAAGATTTAAGGCTTCCATCCTACCGCAGTCTTCACGCTGGAGCGCGCCAACGTCTGGGCAGTCTGACAATATCAGCTTTTACCGACGACGAAAAGATCAAGAACTTTTTCAAACATTACATGATCAAGGTAACTAATGACCTTTTAAGGGAGGTACTGTGTTGGCGTCAAATATTCTGAAGTGAAGCGCGTCGTGGCTATTGATATTCGTATTGTTCTTCATCCGTTATTTACCACCACGAACCGATTTTGACGATTTTATTGTTTTGTAGATCGTAGTTCAGCGCTCAAATTTAGACCTAATTTAAATTTCATCAAAATTGAATGAGTAAATTTTTTTAAAATTTACTATAATATAAAAAGGCCATACATCGATTCGATCAATCTATACGAATATTGTACGTAGATTTCACGTTTCGAGTTGGTGCTCAATTTTTATTAAAAAATAATGATTAAAGAACAATGTTTGTGCAGGAAGAAGAGCCTGCCCCAGTGTGCGGCGACTGCCTCGTGTGGAGCAAGAAGCGGCAGCGGGGCGCGCGCGGGCGGGCGGGGTGCGTGTGCCGCCGGGGCGGCGCGGGGGGCGCGGCGCACGCGCACGCGCTGGCGTCGGCCGCCAGGGAGTGCGCCGCCCGGGACCTGCTGTGTGCGCTGCCCGTCTGGACTACATACCTCAAAGTATGCAGGGTTATTTCTAATCAATTAGCATCCTTCTAGGGGCTTATTCTGTACATCAATACTAGCACAGTTTGCCGGTGTCGAGGTCTCGCGGCAGGAACAACCTCGGTTCTACGGCTAGCACGTATAAGTGACGGAACGCTTGCAGATGGTATCTGAAATTATTTTAGTTCACAGATTTAGAACTAACGAACTAAAGACAACGGATTATTCCTAGTTTAGTCTTGCTACGAGTGAATTATAGCTATACAGGGTTATTTCTAATCAATTAGCATCCTTCTAGGGGCTTATTCTGTACATCAAAACTAACAACTTTTGTTCTACGACTTTCGTCAAAACTAAAAAAAAACACAGTTGTACACATACATTTTGTCGCGGGTGAACTATATTTTTCTATGTAACAACAAACATTTTTTGAGTTTTGACAAAATCCGCCGAACAAAAGTTGTTAGTTTTGATGTACAGAATAAGCCCCTAGAAGGATGCTAATTGATTAGAGATAACCCTGTATATTGCGATGAATTGATGAGAATATTCAGGAGCGTTTTGTCGAATTCGGGCTTGTTGACTGAGCGTGCCTGATGAGTAATAGCCATGATTACGGGGTTATAAATCATTATAATTATTAGTCTGTGAGTTAATGTCAAAAAATACTAGACACGTATTTTTTCTTTTGCCAGGTAACAACAAATGCCAAAGATAAACCTTGTCAAAGTTTGGGAGTGAGGGTCGTGACGTCACGTCTCTCACGAAAGTATACATTTCTATGACACTCGTGACGTCACGCGGAAGTTGAACGGGCTATATCTTCTTCAATTTTTGTTTAATTTACAAAAGAAAAAATACGTGCCTAATATTTTTTGATAGTCTATTTGACGGTATTATTATATTTTTTTAGTCATGGCAATTGTATGTCTTTACTTAAAAATATTTAAAGTGAAGGAAAACTCGCTGTTGAATTTCTTTTGACGTATGTAGTATAATCACAACAATCATTTTAATATCTGTGCATAATTCTTATTTCATTCTTTGTCCACAGATAATAAGAACAATGAAGACCGAACCAACATCCTACCACATGTGGCAGATCAAACTGCTACTATCTCAAATAGAGAACCACAACAAAAAGAGCTTAGACGAAATGACCATAGACGGGCAAGAGCAAACTGAACCACTCATATCAAACGAATACACTTTAGCTATCAAGCAAAAAGTGTGCTATATTTTTGACAGTTGGGAATTAAAATTAACGCCATTTTTGAGAAAATATCTTGGTCTACCCAGTAGTAGAAAGTTGAACAACTGTGAAAGTAGTTTGAAAAAGTTTTTGAGTGCGTACATAGTGTACCACGATTTGCAGAGAAATGTGTTGAAAGAGTGTGTTCACGAAGACGAATTGTCGGTATTGATGAGTAAGGAGAGTTTGACCAGTGAAGCTTTGAGCAAGGTGAGTTATATTAAAACCCTTAAAAAGGTAAATATAGGCTGAATCAGACTTCTTGGCGGCTGTGAAGTTAGCTACAAGCTGCGCGAGGAATGGTTTTCACGCAGCTTTCTAATAATAAATTGTTCTAAAAATTTAAACCCTAACATTCGTCCATCCTTACAATTCGTGTGCCCCCATAGACGCCCCCGGTAAAAACTCTAAGCAGCCCCCTGCTTAGAGTATAGTATAGGTATAGTATAGAGTATAGTATAGTATAGGCTTATTCTGTATCGCTCCACAGTTTAGGTAGTTATTTCCGGGCGGGCGACACCTACGATACTTCTAGACACCGATATTCCGCGCTAGACAGTGACAGAATTACGCGTTAGAGAAAAAGTATGAGTATGTAAGTTTGCCTGGAACAATGGGATGTGAATTGAATTGCACTTTATTTCGTCGCTGCAAGGGTCGCTTTTTGTTTAATGTTTGTCTCGGAGTGATCCTCGTGTATTAGGTACTATTATTTATTATGCCTTAACATGATTAATATCATGCATGGCAGAAATAGCTTTAAAACAAATAAATTAATAAAAAAAATATGTTTAACCAAAAAGAAGAAAAAAATTACAATTGTTCTTAAAAATTAGTTTCACAAAACTTTATTCCCCTCACATTTTGAACCTTGCCTTGCCATTTTGAGCCTTGTATATTATCTTGGAGTCCGAGTGCGTCATTACCAAGATAAAAATATAATTTACTAGAACACTCAGTAATAAGACTGCTGCCCCCCTACCGCCTAAGCAATAGCAATCGTAATAGCAATCGTTTATGACTTCATTTTAGTCATTTGGCACCGCCTATGTGACGTTAGCCATCAATTGCTTTGCGCGGATTGCGAAAGCAATCGTTGAATGAACAACTTTGATGGCTAACGTCAAACAGGCGGTGCCAAATGACTAAAATAAAGTCATAAACGATTGCTATTGCTTTAGGCGGTAGGGGGGTAAATACCTGTGTGTGTGAATCAATAAAGAGTTTACTTTTATATTGTCCAGGTGGAGAGCGTGGTTAGATGATCGCGGTCGCTGTCGCGCGGCTACGTGACGCGCTCGCGCTGCCTCGCGCGCGACTGCGTGCACGACTGGTGCTAGGCCTACCCCCTGGCACCACCGCTTCGGCACGAAGTATAACTTAACATCTACACAGCAGCGGTCGAACACGATTTACCAAAATGACAGTGGTTGAACTGTGAACCCTGTTTTGAACTTTATAATATTTTAAAACATGTTATAAAGTGTCATCGTAAATAAGCGTGTTATCACAGCTAGAAACGCAGCCAGCATAACCACTCGCGTCGTCTCAGCAATTTCAGTACTTATTATGTTTTATTTTTGTTTATATTAGCTTACTGACTGGCTGGGCAGGCCTCTCCCGACTCTTAATTACTATTATTCCTCTGCAAGGTTATCCAGAACTGGTGTACAAATGTGGTGAATGTGGTTCCGACCAACATTATGAACTACTTTTAATATGTGGCCAACCCGAAAAATTAGAAAAAAACAGCTGTTTCATCCATCCATCCATCCATCAGCCAAAGGACGTCCACTGCTGGACATAGGCCTCCCCTATGGATCTCCAATAAGACCGGTTGATAGCGGCTTGCATCCAGCGCGATCCTGCGGTCTTTATGAGGTCATCTGTCCACCTTGTGGGTGGACGTGCTACGCTGCGCTTGCCGGTACGTGGTCTCCACTCTCGAGAACTTTTCGACTCTACCGGTCATCAGTCCTCCGCGCTATGTGCCCTGCCCATTGCCATTTCAACTTGCTAATCCGTTGGGCTATGTCGGTAACTTTGGTTCTTCTACGGATCTCCTCATTCCTGATTCGATCCCTCTGAGCGACTCCGAGCATAGCCCTCTCCATAGCTCGTTGGGCTACTTGGAGCTTACTAATAAGGCCCATAGTGAGAGACCACGCTGTTTCATACATTTTGTCAATTCCTAGTGGCAATTTTGTACGACTTTTTTTATTGAATTCTGGGCTGACCCCATAGCAGAAATTGTTAATAATGATGGGTCTGTATGACTTCCTTTCGGATTAGTACAGCCCATCATCTCGAAACAGGGTTCACATTATGTTTGTTTACTTTCAGTAAACAACTTGCTTTTGACCGCTAAAGGACAATAAGTCAGTGTCCAATGTACGAAGTGTATCTTGAAGGAAATGTTGTTTTTCGGAAGGTTTTTGTGATGGATTGCAATGACAGTGAACAATAATAGTGCAGTGCAAACAATATTATAATATATGTGTTTATCTATTATATCTGTATACATGTAACTTGCAGCGTTCCAAAATACCGAGCCTTTTCAGGACAAATATCGTAATATGTGAAATTTATATATTTATCAGGGCCAGATCGTGAGTTTCGGGGCCCTGGGCTAATACTACTAGGGGTCCACCTAGAATTAAAATAATTGAATGGGTTTGATTAATCGCAGGATCAGCATGGCTGTAGACCTTACGATCTGCTTAATTTGGTAAAATTGTAGGCTTAGCTGGGGGCCCCTAGAATCCACGGGGCCCTGGCCTAAAAAGCCATATCATAGATCCGGTTCTGATTTTTATCATTATCTCTTGTTCAAGCGGTTTTAAGCTTTACCACGCTCAACAAAATTAAAACTCTTATAGCAGTAAAATTAAAAATTTTATAGCAGTAAGAAGTTTTTATCGTAAATGACAATAAAGTCCTAATGAAATAATTGACGCTTACATTTAAAAAAAAACTTTTAAAAAAAATATCGCTTACTATCTTTTTTCCTGACAAGGCTCGATATTAAGTGTTTTTTAAATCTTATCGTATGTCTAGTGCCTTAAATTCCGTTGAAAATAAAAAAAAAACAGCAATTTACCAAGGCAAAAGGCCCAATTTCAAAGGCGCCATTGTCATTTTAATATCAATTTATAATATTGTTCTCTCTTTCAAATGCATATAGTGAAAAAGAAACATTTTAAATGCTATTAAAATAACGATGGCGCCTAAAATTGAGCCTAAAGCATATCTATTATTTACATTGGCACCATAGTGAGAATTGTTATAATGCGTACAAATTACCCCCCGTATACTAAGCGCCACACAAATCGGCGAATGGGTAGTTATGCGCAGAGCGCTGCGCAAAAGCCGAAATATAGGTATGCGCGGGAGCCAGAGAAACGAGACGCCCGGGCAAACCCACCCGCCTACCTCAAGCCTCCCGCGCGCTCCCTACGCCCGTGCTCAACACTTCGCCACTTGTGTCGGCATTGTGCACACATGCGCAATAATTAGCGTCGAAGTTTCATCTGCGGCTAGCTTCTCATCAACCGATTTGTGTGGCGCTAAGTAAACATTTAGTTTCCAGTTCCGTATAATCAATTGTATAATACTTACTTTCTAAGCTAATATAGGCCGAATCAAGCTTAATGGCGTGCACACGAGTCGTTGCGCAGTAGCAACTTCATAAGTCAGCCGCGGCGAGAAGTAAGGATTTGCGCAGCCTACTTCACAGACGCAATTAAGTTTGATTTGGCTTGACCTATAACATATTATAGTTATAACATTATTGTGATAAAACACTGATGCAATGTTTCAGTAGTAAATCGAAATTCAACTCTTGTTTCCATTTATTGGAGCTTATCAATATCTCCAGCTCATCCGCAAATGTACATAGTGTAAATACGTTTTAATTATATTGTTTTTGTAATAGATGTTTTTTACTTCGCTACAATTTTATTACACAAGTATAAAATAATGTTATTATTTTATATTAGTTAGATGGGTTCTTGGATAATCAGATAAAACGCCGATTATTCACTTTATTACACAAAATCACTAAACACACGACACAACTGGTTCGCACAAACACTTCAAACAGGCACTGATATTCACACAAACTAGTCACTTCACAATCACTGGCACTGCACTTGAACACGAGATGTTTTCGCGACAACGTTAGAAAAGGTAACTGAGTCCCCAAGGGTCGGCCGGGCTATTTATATCCGTTATTACGGTCTGGAATTCACTAGATAATTCGCGACATTACTCGAACTAATAAACGCTATTGTGTTAACAAGTAAACAACTGAAAAGTTCGAGACTTCCCTTTTGTTCTCAAATACACAAAAAAAAACACCATAAAACCGAATACAAAAGACCGGGAAACAATAGGCACCAAAAAAACGTAAAACAATAGAGCAAACCAGAAGTGTGGTCACGTAAACATCGCAGATTACATCATAGTTACTACATACCATACTGCATACCTACAACGTGCGTGCGCCTACTACGTTACAATAAGTACATAGTTTATGCTGAATCAAACTTTTTGGCGGCTGGATGTTAGCTACGGTACGTGCTGTGGATAACTTATAGTGAAGTATATAACTAGACAAGGTATTAAAACAATATTTTTTACAAAAGTAAGATGGCGTGATGCAGTTATGAAAGTGTGACAGCTTGTAGCTAACGTCACAGACGTCAAGAAGTTTGATTCGGATTGAATATAGTAAGTATACTAAGTGTCGTCGTCCTCGTTCCAGCCATTGGACGTCCACTGCTGGACACAGACCTCCCCTATAGATCTCCAATAAGACCGGTTAGAAGCGGCTCACGTCCAGCGCGAACCTGCGGTCTTAATGAGGTCATTCGTCCAGCTTGTGGGTGGACGTTGTACGCTGCGCTTGCCGGTACGTGGTCTCTACTCGAGAACTTATCGACCCTATCGATCATCAATTCTCCGTGCTATGTGCCCTACTAAAGTTACTAGTTAGATACACTCGCTGCGCTCGATTCAATATTAGAACCCTTCGCTTGCTCGATCATCAAAATTGAGCACGCTGTTAAAAAGTAACTTTGCACTCTTCTTCTTAGTTACCGCACCCCGTCCATTATTTATACGCTATCTATCCTCTCCATCCTAAGGTTGCCTGGCAGAGATCGCTATTAGCGATAAGGCCGCCCTTTGTTACACTGTTTTTGTATCTTTATTTCTTCTTATTATGGTTATTTCTTGGTGTGCAATAAAGCGTTTATCTATCTATCTTAGTTTTGGCGTCGCATTATTGTGCATTTGCCAGTATCAAGTATTAAGTTTTAATCATTTTTGATAATATTTTATCAAAATAGTCACTGTCGTAGTCTCGTCATAGTCCAATAAAGTCGCTGTCAAGCAGGGACGTTTTATCTCCGGACTAGTAACGCTCTACCATTCGCACTCACTACATTCTGTCAGCTTTACGTGAGGCGCGGGGGAGGAGGTGTTCACTGAAATTTCGACCTTAAACATATCAGGGTAAAGTCGAAACGTTAACGGGTGACGGATTTATGGAGCGGAGCGAGCGAGAACAATGCACCCAGATGCTGATAATCCATTTTCGCCTTAATTGCTTGAACGCTTAAGTCTAAAATTGTGTAATAAAATGTCCGGTGTCTCTTTTACGTGTAGGCACAATTTTTCTTATACCGTGGCAGAGGGGTACGCGTACTGAATTCTTCTCCACAATAGACAATAATAGATTGTAAGGTATGGACATATGGCTGAATGTTGCATAAACATGGGAGGATATGATTCTCGATCTTTGGCGGAGACTCCATTACTGAATCGATATATTCGATGCCGGTCCGAGTGAACTATTTTAAGTTTTTATATAAAAATAAGCTTCAATGAAACAAAAAAATACTTACATGTGAAAAGTTACACCATCTTTTTGTAAATTTGAGGTATAAGATTTATTTTCACACGTTCTAACTGCACAAGCTGGCATTTTTTTAATGAGCACTTCGCGCAGCGGATTCAATCAGATGACTGTTGAAATATCGATTGGTAAGTGGTTTTTATAAACGTGTAAGAATTATAGTTCTCATACCATGACAGAGGGGTGCGCGCGTAGAATTCTATTCCCGAGGATAACTCTTCCAAGCTGTCAAGGCCAATCATAGTCCAAGTCATACCTCAGTAAAGCAGTGGAGACTTTACTAGAGGCGTCTATGGAGTTTTGGTAACAACACGGAACAACATGATACGTCACATTATATCACTTGCCTACACTCATGCACGTAAATCAGCTCATACATAAATCGTGGTATCAACGGAATACCACCATTTTTCACTAATTATAATTTAATTATCACTGATAAAAACACAAGTTTAACAAAATAATACAATGACATGATTTTTCCGCGTTCCCGCCAAAACTCCTTTGCACTCTTGTTTAACTATTGATCGGTTGTTTAAAAAAAGCTATGATCCTACTCATATAACAGTACTGAAATAAGCGCAATCTCGCTGTCTTGTTTTTTACATATATTTTTTGTTTTATTAGGATATATGACAGCAATTTATAAATTGTGTGAAAATATGCGATATTTTATTTGCATAGGTATAGGCGAGCATTATATTTATACTGAAGTGTCTATAACAAGCAGAGTCGAATAAAATTAGTATTTATCTATGAAGGATTTTTTTCCCTTCTTTATCCAAAGGTCCAGTCTATTTTTAAATGTGGTTATAGTTCTTTCGAGATTACATCTTCAGGCAACCTGTCTATTTCAATGTTATTCAATATTTTTTTTTTGTCGTTTGCCAACATGAAATACCTACAGGGTTATTTCTAATCAATTAGCATCCTTTTAGGGGCTTATTTTGTACATCAAAACTAACAACTTGGTCTGCGACTTTTGTCAAAACTCGAAAAAAAAATCAGCTGAATGCTTCCATACATTTGGCCGCGGGTGAACGATATTTTTCTATGGAACACCAACTCTTTTTTGAGATTTGGCAAAAGTCGCAGAACTAAACTGGTTAGTTTTGATGTACAGAATGAGCTCTTAAAAGGATGCTAATTGATTAGAAATAACCATGTAGGTATATTTGTATTAATGCGCTTAGATTAAAATTAAAAGAAAGATTGGTTAATTAAAAAAATATTTGGCATTATTCGTTCGCAACAAAATACACGTGAGATAAATATGACATTGCAACTGTAATTGTGACATTATTAGTGATGACTATTTGTTATCTGATAATGCCCTAATCATAAAATTACATTTTAATCTCAAGGATTATAAAACGATTCATGAAATTAAACCAGTAACGACTATTGTAATTAGACGGAAAACCCTAAAATATCTATCTATGATACTGGTTTGAATTATATTATCTGATTAAATGTAATGCTTTTAGGTGCTTATTAAAATATTATCTGATACCTATAACTAGAGTCGCCGGAAATATCTTGGTGCAAGCTGCTTCCAGCTCTGTCAAACTGTTTTAAAACAAATACCTATTTATTGTTCTTGTCGGTTCATATTCGTGCAAGGTTGCCTGGAAGAAATCGCCATGGGGTGATAAGGCCGCCACTTTATAATCATATTTTTGTCGTATATGTGTAAATAGTGTTTATTTTTGCTTATTGTGGTTGTAAATAAAGAGTTTTGTCTGTCTGTCTGTCTGACCTACCACCCCCACATTTACACATTTTTTTACAAATAAGGAGGGAGTAGTTTTTCGGGGTGTCTTTGCGAGATCGAATCTGGAATGAGGAGATTCGCAGAATAACCAAAGTTACCGACAAAGCCCAGCGGATTGGCAAGTTGAAATGGCAGTGAGCAGGGCACATAGCGCGGAGGACTGATGACCGATGGGGTCGTATTCGAGTGGAGACCACGTACCGGCAAGCGCAGCGTGGGACGCCCACCCACAAAGTGGACGGATGACCTCGTTCAGACCGCAAGATCTCGCTGGTTGCAAGTCGCTACCAACCAACCGGGCTTATTGGAGATCCATAAGGGAGACCTATGTCCAGCAGTAGACGTCCTATGGCTGGTGAATGGATGTATGATTTTTTCAAAGGGTCTTCTTTTTTTCTAAAAGTAATACATAATAGTAGTTCTGTGAACAGTAGTGCTCGCGACACACCTCTAACTACATTTAGATACTAATCAGTCTTGCCATATATCGAAATCGCTAGTAAATAGCGCGACAGCAAATTTTTCCCGTTTTTGAGGGAAATGCCCCGATAATATCCAAAATCGCCGATGATATAAATACTGTTAATATACAGGGTTATTGGTAATTAATTATAATTAGCATTCTTAGGGCATATTCTGAACATTAGTACCTAGTACCTACCATTGTACCTACATCATAACAAACAACTTTTGTTCTAAAACTTTTCCCAAATCTCAACAAATTAAATACAAATTAAAAAAATTGTAATCAGCATATTATCACTACGTAGAATAAAACTAAAGTCGCTTCCCGCTGTCTGTCTGTCCCTATTTATAATTATGCTTAGATCTTTAAAACTACGCAGCGGATTTTGATGCGGTTTTTTTTAGTAGATAGATAGTGATTCAAGAGAAAAGTTTATACCTATGTATAATACACCTGTGCGAAGCCGGGGCGGGTCGCTAGTTGTGTACAAATAATTGTTTTTTCACATACCTAACATATATTTACTCTTGTTTGCTTATTTACACAGTATCTCCTATGAGGTCCAAGTCTCGGGGGTGGCGGACCGGTCTAATTATTTTTTTACTATGGGAGAAAATAAATACTAATTTATTGAACCCGTCAGTCTACCCGTGACCACGGTCGATGCAACTCGGCCGAAACGTCGGGATGATGAGGTATTTATTTATCTCGTAATTTTAGTGCGCGATTAGTCCCGTAGTATATAATAATAATGTGTTCAAATCGCGATAGTTTAAAAACAACATAATTTATAGAAGCCGTAGAACAAAAGATGGTTGTTTTGATTTACAGAATATGCCCTTAAAAAAATGGTAATTGATGACCAGTAACCATTTATAGAACCTGTGTACCGAGTTTTGTCGAGATCCGTTGAAAAATGCGACCTGTAGACGAAAACCAACATCTCAGCAATGCGGATTGTGCCATATAGAAACGAACTCGATCCACAGCGTCGGGCGTCCTCGCAGAGATTGGACGGCCGATATTCTTCATTTTTAGGGTTCTGTTGTAAAACAAGGAACCCTTATAACTCCGTCTGTCCGTCCGTCCGAATATTACAGAGCCTTGTAAATTTGACCTTATGATAGTTTAAATATAGATATCAATTTTAAATTCTTAAAATTTTCAAAATTATTTATTTAAGGGGTAGCTCCCATACATGTAAAGTGGGGATGAAACATTATTTTCAACTGCACCCCGTCATGTGGGGTGTCGTTGAATAGGGTTTTTAAAATGAATGTTAAGTTTCTCAAACCATTTTTTGTCACGTTTACTATTGGTGAGATATAGGGCGTCAGAGTTGAAAAAATAGTGTCCCCCGCCCTTAATTTCTATAGTATACAACATACAATATTCAAACTTTCTGAGTTTATTTTGAACACTGTGTGATTATAACTTTTTGAGTTACAAAGGAAAAGGAGATGTCCACAAAATGTATGGAGGCTGGTATAATAATAATCAAAAATTCGAACCACAACACTCGTTACATTTCGAGAAAGTTCATATTTTCCTGAGTCTATTACAACTCTTAAAAGCAAAAAAGAGCCCTCCGATTTTTAAAAAATTAATTTTGAATTTATTAGGATAAATAAATATATTTGGCTCAATAGGTAGTTTATCAACCCTGATTAAGTAACCTTCAAATAGTTAAATAAAAGCATTTTTACCCATTAGACACACTTTTTAAGTGTTTTTTTGTCACATTGTACCTACTAACTGGTCACACTGGTAGGTTATAATTTTTAATTTTAGCAAATTAAGATATGAATGTGGAAGAATCAGCTACGAATGCAAGTAAAATAACGATAGGAACACTTTATTATTTCTAAACTAGAAAAAATAATAAGCTGTATTGTTATTTTTCATACAATATATTCTTCGCATTTAAAAAAAATGGAGGGGTAAAAAAATCTAAATTTAATATTTTTGGGAAGCCCATAAAACAAGCTTTCAAATGATGTATATATCATCTTGGTTCGATTTTTTTCTGAATAATATACAACTTGTGGACGTCACCTTTAAACTCTGAAACTTGCATCTAGCTCAGCTTCACGCCAATACATTGACGTGAATGAAATGGCGTAACCACCACGCGGCTGATCAAGGGACAATAAATATATAACGATGAAATAAAATAAATAAGGAAATATAAGAAAGAAATTACCTACGAGTATATTTGAGTAGGTTTTTTTTAAACACGTGTTTGTGATTTTGGGTTATCAAATCCAATGACCTACGCAGGTTTTTATCAGTGTTATCACTCGTTAATTGTTGAGTAAATAATGATGTAAAAACCCTTCATTACGAGATTTACGAGCCTATGCATAGGTACTAGTATAGCTTAATATAGGTACATACCTAAATCTCATGCAATAGGTATTTATATTATAGCCGTGGTGGTCAAGAGGTAGTGACACCCGCCTTACAAAATTTATGTGTAACCACGCATAACTTTTTACTTAGTCGTCCGATTTCAATAATTATTTTTTTATTAGAAAGTATATACTTTAAAGTTGGTCCGATTTAAATTGTATCGAAATCGGCTCAGCCATTTTTTATAAATCAACAATAATATGAAATTGCTACACCGATCCGTGCGTACTATTCGCGAATTCTGTACACGGTCAAAGGATAGGTATTATATTAAGTACTAGCGGACCCGGCGAACTTCGTTTCGCTTTCCGTAAGAACCTTGTACAGAGTATTAGAAAACTACAAAAAAAAAATAAGCCAAATCGGTCAAGCCGTTTTCATGTTATGTCGTGACAACGGAAAACGGGTTTCATTTTTATATATATAGAAGATATAATTACTAGTTTTTCTTGACCGCGTGGAATTGCACTTTTTTTATTTCGAATAGGTTCGCGTTTGACTTCACACTGCCTGATGTTAAGCAGATGTGCCGTCTAGGGTGTAGCACGCTTACCTAGAACATACCTATTTACTAGGGATTTGAAGACAGAGACACCCACGTTGTACTTTAACGGGAAGACAGACCCAGGCAAAGCGTTCCACATTCCGGCTGTTCGTATGAGGAATGATTTTTGTGCTATCCCACAGCAAAGAATATATAATAATACTACGTATAGAACGGCCACTCGTTACACTCGTTAGTGAGGAAGACTCAAACGGGTGGGGACCCGTTTGAGTCTTCCACACTAACGAGTGTAACGCCCCACTTACACCCCGCGCTTCACGGACCGATCGTGTACTCTGCGCGCGGGCTGCACTGGCCGGTAGATCTTGTAATAAAAAACCGGACAAGTGTGGGTCAGGCTCGCACATCGAGGGTTCCGTACAAACGCATTGTTAAAATAATTAAAAACCTGTTTTAGCATGTGCTAATGAAGTTCTTTTATATGACACCTCACATGATACGATTCACTCACTTTGAATTTTGAGCCCATATTTTGTGAATTTTGAGGCCCTATTTTTTGTAATGTAAATAAAAATGTACAGTTTTCAGATTTATTCCTATATGTGTACTTAAAGACATCGCTTCTCGTCAAATTTCATAGTTCTATATCAACGGGAAAGATCCTGTAGGTTTTAATTTTTGTGAGTGTCGAAATATGCGGTTTTTTACGACATAAACGACTCTAACTTTTTTAAACGACAACTGAGAACGCGAGTTTTAATGAAGTGACAACTGAGAAGCTTGTTTTTTCCACAACAACAAGAGTTCATCGATATACATATATAGTTTAAATTTCAGCTCGATATCTTTACGCGTTCTCGAGATAAAGAGTCTTGACATACACACAGACGGACAACAAAGTGATCCTATAAGGGTTTCCTTTTTTTCCTTTTGAGGTACGGAACCCTAAAAATAATAAATATAATAAAATGATGTGTCTTTTCTTTATAATTGTTATTATTATTTAATTAGATACCTATATATTATTATTATCATCTAGCCTTGTCATTAAATCCGGACATGTTTCCTATTCCGTCTTTTTGGGCAATTTCCGAACATTTGTCAACACACTTTATCTCTACTGTTTGTTAAAACTAATATATTTGACATGTAAATAAATATTATCAACAGTCAAGGGACTGAAAGGAAATTCGTAACTAGGAAATTGCTTGTTTTTAACACGAAAGCAATGTAATTTTGTATCTAAACAATGTACGCTATAAATATGTGCCGCTACTTAATTTTGCGGCATAACTTCAAAAGTATCAATAGGACTGTTATCAAAAATCCTGCTCATATCGCAAAATATTAATAAACTACTAATAATAAGCATTAAATAGATACCTTGATTTATCTCCTGCAGTGCGTCAAAAAAAATGTTGAAAAAAAATCTATAATCTAGCACAGTGTTCTGCAGCTCCGTTTTTGACCGAGGAACCACCGGAGGAGGTATACAATTCGACGCGTATATGTATATATATACGCGTGTAATTGTATATATATATATTTTTATGTATAACCACGCATAACTTTTTTCATAGTAGTCCGATTTCAATAATTATTTTTTTATTGGAAAGAGTATACTTCGAAATTGGTCCCATTAAAATTTTATCGAAATTGGCTGAGGCATTTTTGATTAATCAACAATAATGTGAAAAATGCTACATCGATCCGTGTGAAATACCCGCGAATTCTGTACACGGGTGAAATCGGTCATGCTGATTTTTGCAAAAAATTATCTTGTGGCAAATGATTTCATATATTGAACAAAAATATTTTGGAATTCCTAATCGTGTTTTTATAACTAAACCAAACTAAAGTACCTAACTGAGTATATTTTCATATCATTATCCAAATCAATACGATCAATCAGCTTTAATATTTAATCCTGAGATAATTACCGTTGAATTACAGAGAATAATACATAAATATCTGTGATTATTTTATTGTACGCAAATCTGCTTCGGACGTTGGAAACTATGGCCGGCAAAATAGCGATTGTGGCGTTTGCCCTGCTTGCAGGATGCTTGGGTAAGTTGAACTCTTTTTAATGTTAGGTATCGTCGGAGATGATGATATCAGTCGATTCGTGCGGCGTGCCTCATCAGCGTCATTGAGGGCCATCAAGGAGTATAACCTGCAGGTCATCAGGGAACGGAACGAGGCGGTGATAGTCTCTGGGCCGGGAGGAGGCAACATAATTCTAAATGTAGACGGAATAAGTGTGTGTGCATTACGTACATGCCCTGAACATTCATGCTCGCCATCGACGGCTCCCTCCGGCGGTGTCGTGTGTCAGGTCGTTCTCTTCCCTCAAGTATGGTCGAGGAGAGCGTCGGAGTCACTTTGAAAGAGCTAGCATCCATGCCAGTGCGTCACACTCGTGATCGGGAGCTGCAGGTGGGTCGCCGGTTTGCTCGTGGCATTCACGCGATGCACCGAAACTACTTAGGCTAAGATTTGAACTAACCCCTCTCTATTGTACAGTCGCTCAAACAAATGTAAACAAACATAACAAAGGGCACAGACCCTGGAGTAGGTATGTGGAACTGTAATTTAAATTTAAAAAAAATAGTAGAAAGTTGCCTGTAGTACCTATAGTAGATGCACTGGTTGTGGCCACTGCCCCGGTTTTTGCCATTTCATGTCAAAATGTTTGCATTTCAACAAACACTGCAACACCATAAATATTGTTTGTGAGAATATCAAAGTTTCAAATTTTCTTTTAAAATATTGTTATAATTTATAGGGTTAGTGGAGCCTTTAGTTAGCTTCGCTGACGACATTATGTTTGATTTTGTCTATAGTAAGATAACCACGACGTCCACACTACCGTGCCCCAAGATTTGTAACAGTTTTACTCTAAACTTAACTTTACACTTGAGAATCTAAAGTGAACCAGGGGATTCTTGATATAATTTGCTAGAAGCCCCGCGCTAGATTAATCCGGCACTGCTCATTCGCATTTGTACTTTCTTGTTTGAGACGTTGCCTTACCTATTTCCAGCCGTACCCACGCCCGAGCTGCAGGATGAGGACATGTCAATGTTCTTCACGCACGAAGACCCGTCAGCCCGCATCGTGGGCGGGACTGAAGCTGCGGCCGGCAGCCACCCGCACATGGTGGCGCTCTCCGACGGCCTCTTCATCAGGAGCTTCCTGTGCGGAGGCTCCGTGCTCTCCCAGAGAACCGTGCTCACTGCTGCCCACTGCATCGCGGCTGTCTTCAGCTGGGGCTCTCTTAGCAAGTAAGTACACTGCCGTACCGGCTTCCAATAGCCTACTGTTGGACATAGCTACACTCTAACTGTATCTAACTGCTGCTTCTTTGTCATGTCGACGATCCTGAAAGAGTTTACTCATGGTTTTAGACCATATTAATCTAGCAGGGAGTGGCTTCATAGAGGTCTATAATAGTGCACATGTGAATTATATTTATTTGCATTTAAAAATATTACAAACTTCACTAAAACAAAAGACACCCATAGTAAAAACACCCGAAATAAAGACAACTTAAGCTTACCATATTCCCTAACCAAAATGCTAAATGAAAGCCCATATTATATGGCAATCAAATTTTTTAACAGGTTACCATCAATTATTGAATATGAAAAAAAAATTACCAGATTTAAAATAAAATTAAAAAGATTCTTGAGCGAAAAATACTTTTACTCAGTAAAAGAATACATTGAAGCCACCAGCTGTGTACCTAGGCCACAAGAAAACGACGTGACGCTTCTCTCTGATAATAAATTACGACACCCCGTATCCATAGTATTAAGTCTGTTCAGTAGAAGTAACATATTTAATTTTATCGAAGTACCTTATTGATAAAAAGCGCCATAGCGCTAAAACATTTGCAATGCCCGGAAAGGGCGACTAAGTTTGTAAGTGCAAATAAATGAATATGAA
Organism: Hypomecis punctinalis; assembly: GCA_949316475.1. Lineage (NCBI taxonomy): Eukaryota > Metazoa > Arthropoda > Insecta > Lepidoptera > Geometridae > Hypomecis > Hypomecis punctinalis. The sequence continues at coordinate 2,226,038 of OX438811.1, forward strand.
TACCAATGAGTTCTTTGGAATATAGGTATGATGAAAGAAAACGACGTGAGACGACTGCGTACCTACGTCCGGAGAAGTTCGATGACGTATGTGAATCCACCAAACTCTACTTGACCAATGTGTTGGATATGGCCTAATCGCCTTTCATGGCTAGACCTAGACTCACCTAACTATTATAAGGCCGGTACAGTACCACTTCAGTGTTACTATGATACGGTGATAGCCGTACATTACGGCAATTCAAGTTGTTTTTCTGGGACAATAAGGCAGACTATTACTGAAATACGGCAATTTTAGGCTGTCGTAGTATCTACCCACCTAGGATCCACGAATTAGGCGAGCCCATACGGCAATCTTTTACCCAAATTGGCACATGTACGGCAATTTGAAAGTAGTACGGCAGGCCAGATTGTTTTAATAACAACACTGAGTACCAGGTAAATCTTGAATATCTTGATTACATAGGTATATGCGTGCATCAGGCGGAATGTAACCAACCCCAGCCATTTTGTTTTAATTTTGTGATCTCCGATCTTGTTTGGCAGAAAAAATGTGACATAACCTCCATTTAAATTCAAAATGGAATACAGTGGTAACGGGGCCACCGACTTATCTTTTCCTTTCATATTAGATATAAATCGGAAAGTGTATTTGTTGGTTTGTTCCTCTTATGCAGTAACGGAGCAACGGATTGACTAGATTTTTGGCATGGACATAGTTTTCAAGACGGAAAGTGACATAGGTATAGGTTATTTTAAATAAGTAAAGCACAGGTGTTACTCACGCATAAATTAAGTAGAAAACTGCTACTATAGTTTCATTCGCATTTGGCGATCTTTATCAAGGTTGGAGTACTACCACGCGGGCTCGTCTCGCATACCACTCCAACCTTGAGAAAGATCGCCAAATGCGATTGAAACTATAGTAGCAGTTTTCTACTTAATTTATGCATGAGTAAAACATGTGCTTTTCTTATTTAAAATGAGCGAAAACCACGCTAGTTTCCATAGTGTGACATATAGGTTACTTTTTATCCCGAATAAATAAAAGGTTCTTATGGGATTGCACAAAAATCAAAATATCATGCGATCGAAGCCGCGGGCAAAACCTAGTAATAAATGAGGATAGCCCGAATAACAAATTCATTTACGGGTTTACATATTGCTTAGATCATCAAATTGTCCGTTACGAGGCCACTAGGCAGTTATAAGCGAGCACTTCCCTTCTTCTCTTCATCTGTAATCGCACAGTCCCGTTTTGTCCCCAGCAACTTGCGCGTGACTGTCGGCACCAACCGCTGGAACTCCGGCGGCCAGTCCTACAACGTCCAGCGCAACGTGACCCACGCCAACTACGTGTCTGCTACCATCAAGAACGACATCGGTATCCTCATCACTTCTGGCAACATCGCCGTCACTGCGGTGGTCCGACCCATCTCTCTCACCTTCGACAACATCGGCGGTGGCGTGCCTTCCATCGTCGCTGGATGGGGCAGGATCAGGGTGGGTACAAGTATAAAACCATTTATCCACTTTTAATGTCAGTTGTCAATGACAGTAGGTATAGTTTGTTTCCACTCAAAGGGGATACATGTCATGGGCGGAAAGAGAATTGCCATGCTGGGGGTGGAGAGGAGCCATGCTTTCCTTAGACGCTGACGGGGGTAGAACTATAGTAAGTACTTATGGTACCAACTAACGTAGTGAACACGTAAGAAACACCATCAAGAACGATATCGGTATCATCATTACTTCTGACAACATGGCCTACAGCGGGCTGGTCCAGCTTAAAAAACCTCACCTTTGAAAACATCGGCGGTGGCGTGCCTTCCAACGTCACTGGATGGCGCAGGATCGTGGTGGGTACATGAACTGTACAGTCAGTTATACCATCTTGTTGTGTCATTTTAGTTTTATAACTCACTGTATTATAAGCTAACTTATAATACAATGATACATGGCATATACTTGGCAAGAGCGCCATTGAGGTGGCTAATTTTATGGTCAAAAGCCGGAATATAATTTTAGCACGCTACATCGTCTCGCAAAGAAGATAAGTTAACTAATACCTAAGTTGTAAGAACTGAAGTGGAAATAAATAATCAAGAGTGATACAGATTTTACAATACAAATTAAAAACCAAATGAAATCAAATGCGCGATAGCACACATTTTTGCAACAAAAGCAAAATTAATTGTCTAAAACAAACAAAAGAGCAAATACTCCAAACATATTCGAAATAAAAAATTCACGCTTGGTCTTATGAGGTCGGTCGCCTCGTGCGGAGGTCGATAGCACACAAACAAACAGCCTACAAAGTACAGCCACAGTTTACTTACGGTTTTATTTATTCCAGGCTAACGGAGCTCTGTCCCCAACCCTCCTGGAGCTGCGCCTGAACACCATCACGGGCGACCGCTGCGTGGCCGACGTGGCCCAGGCCGCCATTGACTTCAACACGCGCGCGCCTCCGGTCGAGCCGCACATCGAGATCTGCACATTCCACGCGCCCAACTTCGGCACTTGTAACGTGAGTCTACCTGCTTCTTACTGAGACTACCTGCTTCTTGCCGAGTCCACCTGCGTCTTACTGAGACTACATCGACTTCAACACGCTCACATCGAGCTGTGCACATCCCACGCGCCCGGCTTCGGCACTTGCAACGTAAGTCTACCTACTTCTTACTGAGACTACCTGCTTCTTACTGAGTCTGCCTGTTTCTTACTGAGACTACATCGACTTCATCACAAGCGCGCGCCGGTCGTGCCGCACATCGAGATCTGCACCTTCCACACGCCCGGCTTCGGCACTTGTAACGTGAGTCTACCTGCTTCTTGCTGAGTCCACCCGCTTCTTACTGAGACTACATCGACTTCAACACGCGCACATCGAGATCTGCACCTTCCACGCTTCCGGCTTCGGCACTTGCAACGTGAGTATATCACAACCTTCCAGCTTTTTAATAGTCGACTGCTGAACATTGGCCTTCCCTTGCAGAGTGATTGTGTCAAATTTACTAAGCTAGCACAACCCGCTTTATTAAAGTAAATTTGTATAGGCGTAAGTAATTTCTGAAGCCTCCTGTAGACCTCTATCAGCAGAATCACCACATATTCTGCCCGGAACACAAGACTAAGATGTTAACAAATCGAAGCAGAGCTCCCACTTTAATAATCATGATTTATTTTAACAAACTTAAAAAATTTACCGTTTTAAAGGAGAAATAATTTTATGACATAAGTTACTATAAAATAATACGCTTTTGTGATATATATGTATAGAAATGACAGTGAATCATAAGATATACATTTGTTTGTAACACACTATCTGAATGTTTCAGGGTGACTCCGGCAGCGCTCTGTCGCGCGTATCGGACGGTCGTCAGATCGGTATCGTATCATGGGGCTTCCCCTGCGCGCGCGGCGCTCCCGACATGTTCGTCCGAGTGTCCGCCTACGAGGCCTGGATCCGTCAGCACCTCGTCTAGACTTCTAGAACCTTCTAACACCTAACGCATGACTTGTGATAATAAATACGCTACTGTGATCATTACTATGTTTTTGTTCGTTTTTCCCTTGTCTCACATATCTATTCTAGAATATCACATAAACAGGATGAAACGTAATAAAAGGCAAAATGTATATTTTTTTCAGTACAGCGATAAATCATGAAGTTTATTACCTATATGCTAAAATACAACTTAAAATTATGGCTTAAGATGCTCTGCCACTGGAACTTCTGATTGATAAACGTATCCGACACCCGACAAATGTGAACGCTCTAAAAAACCAAGTAAAGAAGAAAGAAAAAAGGCGTCATGTCCGCGCCTATGTCATTCTGAGGTGGCACACAGCGTGGTCACACCTAAACTAAAACGAACCTGCGATTGCGCATCTCTAGTACAATAATTGTATAGCGACTAAGTATTACGTAGGAAAATAACGAACGCACCTTCATTTTAGTTCATCCTCCAAGAATGATGCATGAAAAGAGATTTGCGTGCAAGTCTTCCATATGCAACGCGACTTGGAACTTGAACATTTGATTACTAAGGGACAGACAGGTGGTAAACACAAAAAAATTATTGAACTTTTTATAGGTAATAAATTATTTTTATCTAGGAAACGATTTAGGTATTCACTATTCACATTTATTTCTACTTACATTCATCATAACAAAATACTTATAAGACAATTAAGTAAGTAAAGACAACAGTTGGAGTTATATTCACCATTGTCATTCCAAACCGAATCATTAGAGCAATAGGAATGAGATATCGAGACGGCTTAAAATGACCATGACTAGCGTAAGCATGTTTTGTTGCAATCTATCGAGTGGTTATTATTTTACATCCTAAATCTAGAGATTTAGTACACTTTCTAAGAAGGGTTGCACGCCCCACAGCCGGGTGAACATGTCCGGAGCGCCCAACGCGCAGGGGATGCCCCACGACACCACGCCCACCTGCTTCCCGGTTTTGTAATGCACTAGGGCGCTGCCGGAGTCACCCTGGAAACACAGAGGATGGTTAATTCACACTCGAAAGAATGGGCACAAAAAATCTCTATTTCACTATTCGTGCACCACTCTGAGGGAAAAAAAAATAATTATACATAATCCGTCAGTAAGGCAAATCATAATAGGTATAAGAAAAGTCCTTGTAAAGTTCAAGGATGCAACAGCTTCTATACCTATCTTATTGCTGAATTCATGCAATTACATGGCATACTTAATTATGTCATAGCCAACGTAAAGCGCCTAACCGGCGGTTAACCTCTGCGCCTTACGTTGGGTAAATTAAATTATAGTTATAAGTTAACGTTAAATTATGTTCCCCTCCCTAGTGTTAGGCTTGAGCCTAGGATCCAGGAGGAGAACTGTAATTTAATGACTTAGAGTAAAGAATCTTCAAGCACTCCTCAGGAGTCAGGGTGCTGGCGAATATAAGCTATTCGCCAGCACCCTGACTCCTGAGCAAGACTCCTGGACAAGCAGCTCGTCTGCAGTTGGACCTGCGGTGTATTCAACTCCAGACGAGCTGCTTGTCTGCGTAACTAGAGATTTTCTCTAGGGGGCAATTGCTATTTTTATTCACCCCGGAGAAATAAGAGCGTCGAAATATATTTTTTATAGGATGGAGAAATAAATTTCTAGCGGTGCTCCCACCTCTCCTTCCCCCTAGCCTATGACTAAGTGTACCTAAATTCACCCCAGAATGTTCTTAGTTCAAGTAATTTACCTACTCTGGCTAGAAGTGCCCTTTGAAGAAGCCTTTTATGTTTGTTGGCGATTAACAGTAGGTTACTTACGGATAATTAGTTTGATTTGGGTTGCTGGTCGCGGCCGCGACAGCACGTACAACGCGCTTGGTTAGTATTAGGCGACTGGGGGGGTGACGACGGGATAATCGCGGGCGCCGGCGATACCTCCCCCGCGCGTCCCCTTCGTCTTGGATAGGTAGGTAAGATATGTACACGCAATGCAAGCGTGCACATCTTCCGGGGCGTTGAAGACCATTTCAGCCTTCAACATGGTTTCTTAATTGAGTTAAATGTCGGCTGTCGGCGAGACGTCGCCAACCGATGCTGCTTCGGTTTCAGCGTGCGGCAGCAGACACAATTTGTTGACGGCTCGAGTGATAGTGCCTTTCGTTGTTTTTACCTCCGCCACTCGACAAACTCCGTCTTTTCCTTTTATACAATTTGTTATTCTACCCATGCGCCAGTGTAGCGGCATGAGGTTATCGTCCCTTACCACCACCATGTCACCAACTTGTATATTTGGGGTTCCTTTTCTCCATTTAGTTCGGCTTTGAAGTTCAGCCATTATTTCTCGGCTCCATCGATCCCAGAAGTGTTGTCTTATTTTCTCAAGGTGGTGGTATCGGGTGGGTTTGACGGTGGCTACTCGTTGTGATGGTACCGACATCAGTGGGCGGCCGATCAGGAAGTGACCAGGAGTCAACGGACTCAAATCGTTGGGGTCAGAGGAAAGGGGACACAGTGGACGGGAATTGAGGATGGCTTCAATTTGAGCGAAAAGTGTGGTCAGTTCCTCAAACGTTAAGGAGGCATTTCCAGCTACGCGTTTGAGCAAGTTTTTAGCGCTTTTAACGCCACTTTCAGCTAAGCCGTTAAAATGTGGAGAATAGGCGGGGCTATACACAAATTTTATGCCCTCATTGGCTGCGTAGTCGGACACCGTTTGATTACCGGATCGCACAATCCTGCCTAGCTCATTGTCCGCACCTACGAACGTTTTTCCATTGTCGCAATAGATTACATCAGGCTTTCCTCGACGTGACACAAACCTGCGTAGGCATAAAATAAAGTTCTGGCTAGTAAGGTCGCTTACAACGTCTAAATAGATGGCTCGGACAGCTAAACAGACTATCACACACAAGTAGGCCTTTGAGATGCGGTTGCCTCGACCTTTTTTGGACGAGATCATGAACGGTCCAGCAAAGTCGATTGCACAAAATTTGTACGGGAAATTGACACTAACCCTTTCCTTTGGTAGGTTTCCCATTATAGGCTGTATAGTTTTACCTCTAAATCGAGTACAGATGACGCACTGTTTTGTAATAGAGCGGGCTAAATTTCTGCCACCTAGTGGCCAGAATCGTTCCCGAAAAGTAGACAGCATTTGCTGTGGTCCTGCATGAAACAAGCGATGATGCTCGTGTTTCATTAATAGTTTTGTAAAATGATGTTTTGCATCCAGCACTATTGGATGTTTTTTGTCATAGTTAAATTGAGATTGTTCTAGTCTGCCCCCTACTCTAATTAATTGATTTTTATCAAGGAACGGACTAAGAGGCAGCAATCTACTTTTGTGATGGTTGCATTTGTCAATGTCAGAACTTTCTTTAGGAAATGACTCTTGTTGACTACACTTTAGTAAAATTGTTAACGAGTTATCAAGTTCGTAAGCTGTTAAAGGTCCAGCTATATTTGAAGTATCTTTCTTACAGTTATGTATAAACCGGAGTATGTATGCATAGACTCTGTTAAGTTTTAAGAAACTTGAATAGTTTTCAAATGGAACAAATGATTTGTTGGATGTTTCATCGGTAGTACATAGAGATTTGACTTCAGGTAAATTGTTAGATGACAAAACATTAGGTTGAGGAGGCCATTCCGACACGTCAGTCTTTAGGAATGATGGACCCTCCCACCAGAGTGAGGCTGACCCTAATTGCTGAGGATCAATACCTCTAGAGGAAATATCGGCTGGATTCAGTTCGGTTGGGATGTGTCTTAATTGGAAATCTTTTGTTAAATCATTTATTTTATTCACTCTGTTTCTTACAAAAGTGGGCAAAGCTTTAGTTTTAGTTTTTAGCCACCCGAGGACTACGGTGGAATCGGTCCACAAATACTTGCGGCTTACCTTGCATGGCATAGCCTCTAAGACCTTTGAGCTCAGTTGTGCTCCGAGCAATGCTGAGCATAATTCGAGACGGGGTATTGTTTGCGCCTTTGTTGAGGTGCGAAGAGGTGCCACTTTGGTTTTTGCACACAGCAACCTTACAGTTACATTATCTTTATTTATATAGGAACGCACATATCCACATGTCCCATAGGCCTCCTGTGATGCATCCACGAAAAAATGAAGCTCGATAGTAGTGCAATCTATGTTTATGTTTGAAGACATCACAAACCGAGGTATTGAGATATGGGAGATGTGTTGTAAATTGTTTATAAAATTAAACCATTTCTTAGCAATATGTTGTGGCACTGGATCGTCCCAGTCCAATTTTTCGTTCCATAAATTTTGAAATAATAATTTGGCTTTAATTACGCAGCAAGAAATTATTCCAAGCGGGTCAAAATGTTTGCAAACCGTTGAGATAATTATTCGTTTAGTTACTATGGGAGCTTGCAGACAATTTGAAGAAGTTGATGTCTGTTGACCTACGAGTTGACCTGAGAATCGTATACTATCCGTCTCGGGTGACCATCTCAACCCTAATACATTAGGACTGATGTCAAAGTTGAGGGAGTCAGTGGAACCTGTGACCTTTGAACCCTGCTCAACTTCATTTAAGATTTCCGGACAGTTCGAACGGAATTTTCTCAACGGGAAACCTGCTGATTTTAAAAATGTCAGTCACGTTTGTCAAAATATGCGATAAATCTGACTGTGTGTAACTGCCAGAAATTAAATCATCCATATAGAAATGGGATTTGATTACATTGCTTATAGCTTTGTCTTGACACTCAAGCGCTAATTGTAAAAGACACCTAGTAGCTAAGAAAGGAGCTGACGCGGTGCCATAGGTAACGGTGTTAAGTTGGTAGATTTTGATAGGATCGTCTGGGTGATCCCTCCACAGCACGAGCTGTAGATGGCGCTGCGATTCATGAAGGCTTATGCACCTATACATTTTCTCTACATCTGCAGTAAGTACATATTTATAGGCTCGAAATCGGATCAATATTGAAAATAAGTCGCTTTGTACAACTGGACCGACAGCCTGTATGTCATTTAGAGATTTGGACGAACTAGTTTTTGCTGACGCATCGAACACTACTCTAAGCTTTGTACTCTCGTGCTGTTCCCGAATCACACAGTGATGAGGTAAGTAGCAGCCAAAACGTGGCTTCTCGATTTCGTTCAAATGGCCTAAAGATTCATATTCTTTTATGAAGTGACTATATTGTTCCTTTATAGAAGGATTTTTATTTAATCGGTTCTCTAACGACAACAAACGTTTCATTGCCATAGGAAACGAATGTCCCAGAGCCTGTTCCGGTTCGTCCTTTAGTGGCATCTTGACTGAGAATCTACCATCTGGTAATCGACTAGTATTTTTTGTAAAATGAGATTCACAAAATTGTTCTTCGTTTGAATAGATACTTGTATCTGAGGGCAATTCTTCGATCTCCCAGAACCTTTGTATTGAGTTGTGTATGTCTTGAAGTGACACCGATGATTCACTACGCACAAAATTACACTGTATCTTACTGCTGTAGCTACCACCGGTAGGACCGGCAACTATCCATCCCAATACACTCTCTTGTAAGATAGGCTTATTGAGCCCTAGGCTAATTCGGTTTGACCCGACGATGTCAAAGAAGTGGTCGGCACCTAACAGAATGTCAATTTCTGAAGGTTTGTAAAATGTTGGGTCTGATAAGACAATGTTGTCTGGTAAACCTAAGCTTTCGACCTCAACGTGGATGCTAGGTAAGTTACCAGTAATTTTTGGAATTACAAAACAGGCTATATTTTTATTGAATGAACCAACGCGGGACATTATATGAACCTGACATCGCTCAGTAATTGGACAGGATACACCGTTTATACCGGATACATTCATTGGATTTATATTGTCTGATTGTATATTAAGTTTTTGTTTTAGGTTCATTGTGATAAAAGAAGACTGGCTTCCTGTATCAAGCAACGCACGAGCTTGATGCGTGGTATTGGTAAGTTTGTTAACTATTTCTACCGTTGCAGTACACAATAGGACCTGGCTTGAGGAGGCAGCCGACAAGCTAACAGGAGGGTGTAAAGCTTCGATATTTTTATCGGAAGGTATGTTAAGTACCTTCTTAGTTTTACATAATAATGAATTATGTTTTTTCTTACAGATTCTACATGAACCTTTAAGGGAGCACTGAGAAGTCGGATGTGCGCGGAGACAATTACTACACAGTTGGTGTTTAGAAACTTCTCGAATTTTATCATCTAAGTTCATTTCTTTGAATTGTGTGCATTGATAAACAAAATGTTCTTGATTGCAGATTGGACAGCCTTTACTATGGGTAACCTGATCAAAAGTAGCGAAAGAGTTAGTAGCCTTATGTGCTTTGTAACTAAATTGAGCATGGTTAGGCTTACTTTGTGTCTGCGGCTCGCTGCGACTACAATTTGCCGTTTCTAGAACATTTGCTCTGGTTTCTAGAAAAGTTTTAAATTCTTCTAAGGTAGGTAGGTGATCTAAATTTCCTTTATATTCTTCCCACTTGCCACTAGTTTTGTGATCTAACTTTGCTGAGACCAGAAATATAACTAACGGATCCCAACCAATGGTTGGTACTCCTAGCGTGTTGAGTGCATTTAAATTTTTGGAAACTTGGTCACTTAGATACCTGATAGCCTTAAAAGAGCTCTTGTTTGTATTGTTTAGCTGTACCAGAGCACTCAAATGATTATGTATCAAAATATTTTTGTTGTTGTATCTGTCACACAATGTTTTCCACGCAAGCTCGTAACTAGCTTCGGAAAACTCAATGGAACGTATTGCGACACTGGCTCCGGAGGTAAGAGAATTTCGCAAATAATGAAACTTACTTATAGGTGGAATCGCATCGTTGTCATTAATAAGACTTTTGAAAGTGTCTCTAAATTCTAACCATTTTGAATAACTTCCATCAAATACTGGTAAATTAATGACAGGCAATCTGATAGGGTTAGCACCTTTATGATGACAGCAACTCGATTTCACTGAACCCTCGGAGTCGTTTAAGTTTTTGTTGTTGGCTGAGAATGAATCAATGAGATCTTGGGCAAAAGCTATTTGTGAATAAAATTCATTTTCAGTAAGTTCTCTTTCAAGTATTTGGTCATCTAAATTTTGTGACAACTCTTCAATTTCTGTTTGAACATTGTCAAATCCGGACATCATTTCTTGCAACTGAGTTAATCTTAAAGATATTTCTCTAATTTCTAGATTGGGAATACTCTTAACATTCTTATATTTTTGTAAAAAACCTTTAAATAGTGTTATGCGGCCTTTATATCCAGCACGTTTTCGAACTAAGGTCTTTAGGTGCTCCGTAGTATCAGACTTAGATGCATCTACATTTAAGTATGGGATCGGACTTTTAGGTCTAGCCTTTGGTTCACTTTCAGCCATTTCGAATTCTGAATTTTCAAATTTCGAACAATGAGCGAGACAAGAAAATAAATAAAATGTTACTTGAATGTATTAGAAATACAATCCGGTAAGCAGCGATTCCGATCACGCCGCCCCCGATGAGCTCGTGGAGTCGTGCACCGACAGCGCCAGCGCACGTACCGCGAACGAGACGACTGACCGTTCCGAATAGCACAACGTTGCGCCACGGAATAATCTGAAAATTTTATTTTAACTAGTTTGACTGCGGCTTGTAAAATACACGTAGGTATGGGTAATTTATTTATTTTCTAGTAATATTTAATATTCGGTTAAATTAAATTGAGGTAGGTATGAATCAAGCAAAAGTTAGTTGCATAAATTCACTGATTTTTGATAGGTTAACATGTACTTTATATTAAATTTTGTTAGTACATAACCTTAAACGTTTTAATATTCTTAAGATGTTTAGTTAAACGACAACTCGGTCTATATTTTACAGAATAAGAACACTAGGGAGTTGGTATATTAACATTAATGATGTGGGTAGTTAGGTAAATAGGTAGGTATTACTTACGAAATTAATTACGCAGCACAATTGATTTGTAAATTCGATATACTAAGAAATTGCTAAGTATTATAGATACTTAGTTCCGTGGACCGAATATTTAGTATGAATTGGCTAATTTAAGTAGCAAAGTCGGATTAAACCATATTCAACCATACCCGCACGATGGGATAGAATGGCCGAATAATTGTCTGTCGACGTTGCAAATTGGAAATGCGCAATAAAATTTGTGTATAGTTATGCTTAGTGACCGTGTAAAATATGATAGATTATTGAAATAGATAAATCGGACTTGTAATATTTAGTTTTACAGGCGCGAATGTAATACTGCAAAGTTACGTAGACAAGTGGGTAGGTAAGGTACTTAAGCCCAGATTAAACTTTAAGCGGAGCTGGGAATGCCCTTAAAACTTGTGTACTTTGACTTATTAACACTTTAACACAGCAAATTAGAGGGATAAGAATGTGGTAAGGTTTAGGGAAATGAAAATGTACTTCCTTTTGAATGCAAAATGGCTGCCTGACGCCACGTTTTTTCACGAACGACACCCAGTTTTTTTGTACAAAATTTTCGTTAATCCACTCACTTCACTTATGTTTTCACGCAATGTCCTTGTCGCGGTTTTACTGTTGGCGATTAACAGTAGGTTACTTACGGATAATTAGTTTGATTTGGGTTGCTGGTCGCGGCCGCGACAGCACGTACAACGCGCTTGGTTAGTATTAGGCGACTGGGACGATCCAGTGCCACAACATATTGCTAAGAATGTGCAAATTGCTAAGATGTGCACGCTTGCATTGCGTGTACAATGTTAGTTTTCTCGTATATGCATGCGAGAAAAGGCTATTTTAATTAATTGCCACCCCCATCACATCCAACTTCAGTGATTGACGCACACTTACATTACACATCCCGTGGCCGACAGAGTGGAAGGCGCAGAGCTCCAGCCTAGGATCGAGCAGGGGAGCGATGGCTTGCCAAAACGGGTTGGAGTGGAGAAGCGTCTCACACTCTTTCGGAGTCAGGGTGCTCACTGGCAGGTACTGCAGCTTGTCTGGAGTTGGTGCTAGGTTCTGCAATAAAATTACAATCCTTGTATCAACTTATTAAACAAAACTTCGCTGTCTTGTCTGTACTTTTAGTCTGCATTCGCTGTGGTAAAGAGTAGCTCACTATCTGACAGCGCTAAGATGTACGCTGTCTTGACACGACTTTGTATGGCACAGGACTCCAGGAGACAGATGGCACTGATGGATATTACCTAGTGATCAAAATCATCATCATCGTGTGTGTCATCTATGAGAAAAAGAAGACCGTGGATGACTATGAAGTAAAATTACGTTAAATCAAGGTCTGTATTTCAAATAGGCAGTAAGTTGAAATCGCAGTGGGCAGGGCTCATAGTTCGAAAAACGCATGGCCGATAGAACCAAGCAAGCACAGCCACACGTCCACTGACTACGCAAACCGACGACGTTAACTCCACAGAAAACGCTGGATGTGGGCTGCTTTAATTTGTCTCATTGGAAGTCCATACAGAAATGTTATGACCAGCAGTGGCCGTCTTATGGTTGATGGATTCCAACGGGAAAAACGAAGATGGTTTAGAGATGATGTTATTTTCTGTTCTTACCACTGAAATTTCGTCAATTCTGGGCCACGTGGTGCCCCACCCCGTAACGTAGCATGACTCCCCGCCGCCCACCCATCGAAAGTCTATCGCGATGGGAGCCACCGTATCGCTGAACACCAAGTCTTCAGTTAGCTTCAGCACGCCCACGTCATTCTTGATGGTGTCTAGGTCCCACTCGGGATGGATGTGGTAGTCTTGAAAATGGACTAGGGTTCCACTGGAATTCCAGAAATTGCTGCCCACGCGGCCGAAGAATGTTCTGAAATGGAAAACATCAATGAAAAAACTAGTGTTTGGGCTATCCCATAGGAAACTTTTATTTTTTCCGGGATAAAAGTAGTATTTTGAGAGTCTCCGACCTTTTAATTACATCTATGCAAAAAATTAAGTCGATATCACCGTCTTTTGCTGCGTGAATCTCATCATCTTCGACGCCACAATGTGTGGGAATACCAGGAAGAACACCAGCTATATGCGGAGCCACATATACCTAACTTTGTTTACTAGCTAACACACAGACGCCAAAAAGCTTGATACGGCCTTCTTATACATATTAAAGGACACTGTTACATACGGTAACAGACGGTGGTCCTCCAGTAACGGTTTATACAGTGCGCAGCCGTCAGCACGTCTCCCTTGGTGACGATAGAGCCCACACACAACGTGGAATCTTATCTGGGCAGAGCAGCGCTACCATGTGTTGGAATACCAGGAATAAAAAGCTATATACGGAGCTACATATCGAGAATACAGTAACAGAAGGAAGTACATACGGCGATAAGCGGTCGTGCTCCACAAACGGAGTAATACAGTGCGCAGCCGTCAGCACATCTCTCTTGGTGACAATGGAGCCCCCGCACACGACGTGGAGTCGTATCTGACTCGTAAGGAGCGCCACCATGTGGGGGGCAAAGCCCGGGGGCGCGTCTTCTCCGCCGTGGATGCGGGACGGGGGTAGACTGCCTCCTGGAAAATACAAAAAAAAATGCATCCGACTTCCAAAAAGGAGGAGGTTCTATGTTCGTCTCTGATAAGATCTCTTAATCTTTTTTTTTGTGTCATGTTCATCGATTGTTTCGCCAATTGTTAATCGATAAAAAAAAAAACATTTTTTTTAGTTCGATAGGGTACTACTCCCGAGGTAGTCCCAGCTCATCGGCTTCATCAGTCATCAGCTGAGTGATTTTTAAAATCTAATGTAAAAATTGCTTCGTGGATCATCAATCCGAGCGAACTATTTGAATTCTGTACACAGTTGAAATCAGTTAGGTATACATATGCCATTTTTGAAAAATAATTATAGAAAATCTTTATTGAATAACCAGTTAAGACAGCAAAAGTGAGTTCGTGTAGGCCGGGTCTCTAGCCCTGGTGTCAGAGTTTGTAAGCCGCCTGTAGGCCTCTGACATAATTAGGTAACAGTTACAACAACCAGGAGCCACAATTCAACGTGTCACTCGCAACGCCCAGTTGTAAATGCTAGCCCTCGGAAGACTAACCGTACCGAATATTGCTTAACTTCGCTTAACTTAAGTGATCATCATTTAGAAAACCTAGTAAAACTACGCTACACTAACACTATAATCCTACTAATATTATAAACGCGAAAGTTTGTAAGGATGGATGGATGGATGGATGGATGTATGGATGTTTGTTACTCTTTCACGCAAAAACTACTGAACGGATTGAGATGAAACTTTGCAATAATATCCTACTAATATTATAAACGCGAAAGTTTGTAAGGATGGATGGATGGATGGATGGATGGATGGATGGATGTATGGATGTTTGTTACTCTTTCACGCAAAAACTACTGAACGGATTGAGATGAAACTTTGCAATAATATAGCTTATATATCAGAATAACACATAGGCTATAAATTATAATGATATATTGGGTATGCGGGCGAAGCCGCGGGTAAAAACTAGTTACACATATATTCTCGAGAAATACGATAAAATACACGAACACGAATTAAAGCTATATGAGGATGATGTTGGTGGATCCACCTACCCGCACTGGGCTTGCGTGGTACACATAGCCCAGTCACCCTTCGTGGATAGGCCTACGTCCTGCAGTGAACTATTAATAAAAGGCTTACAGTACAGTAGGTTCAGTACAGAGGATGATGTACTTACTTACTGTATTGTATCGGCCTTTTTAATAGTCCACGATTGAACATAGGTTACCCATGAAGGGCTATATTTGAAATATATCCACCACGCTAGCCCATTGCGGGTCTGTGGATGGTTGATTTATGATAATATGAATAAAATGTATAGATACCTACCATCAGACAATCCCAGAACTGCTTGGCCAACCAAAATAAAAATTAACATTTTGTTAATAATACATTTATACCTAACTCCTAACAACAACACTGTTCATCTAAGTAATGCGATTTTTGCATGCGTTTTTTATACTGAGTCAAATCTGATAATCCTGAATGCTGTTGGAAGGTCGGGATAGGAGAGTCAATGGATTATAATACCTATTATCTATATTAAACTTTATGAGAATCACTATGCTGAATCATTTTTTTTTTAATCAATTCATGTAAGTTCCTGCTTATTTATAAGTTAGTAGGTAAATATTTTACGAGTAAGTAGGTTATTGTATTTTTATACTTATAGATAGATATCTGACAATAATATTATTTAAATTATGAGCGATAAAAATCAAATAGCCGCACATAACCTACTACCCTTAGATAAAACTGTAGGTATGTTTTGATATGATTATTATTAGCTCGTGATAACAACTGACAATATCTACCCAAGTGATAACAAGGTACACTGTACGTAGTGTTTTGAAGTGAAAACTTAAGCGGCGCTGTGCACATTTTAGGATGGGTAAAAAAATTAAAACTCGAATCAGGATACGCGACCTTAACGAAAATTCGTAAGACGAAGAGAGATTACACTGCCGCCCGGCGTGGCGTAGGAGAGGAAGTCATATCCCCCTCTCTTTCTACCGCGCGGCGATAAAGTAACAGCTTTGTATTATATTTACTAATTATAAGTATAACAGTTTCTCAAAAACAAAAATATCGTAAAGATATCCAACTATTTATTTCATTTTATTTATTTATTTAATAACTAAAACGGCACAATAGTTACCACTTACATTAGTTACGAACAATCAATTAATTACACAGGTTATACAAATCAGTTGGAAAATTCTTACAAAAATAATAATTACATATAATCAAATAATCAAATCAAATCAAATAAATGTCAAATAAGAATAAAGATACAATTTGGCGCAGTCATCATTAGAACTAAATCTTACATACCTAAAATACTTCATTCAAATTCATCTTCCACTACTGTCACGTTACACGTCTTCTTCTCGCAGTAATTCTATTCTATACCTATTGAATAGGTACCCCAATTATGGAATACTGCAAAACCTTTCAAAAATCAACGTAGCTATTTGCAATACCTAGTTACAAATCCAGGTGTTAAACTCTGCTCCAGTTTATTATATGCCCTGAAACCGAATATGAGGCATTTGATCCAGGTTTCCCTTTTAATGTTACTAGAAAACATCATACGATAGAAAATACACTCCACATCTTCTGAGTCTGGACCTACATGTCCCATCAAGGTATCCTATAACCTCACCACCTCAAAATTATTTAGACCCCATCCCCTTGATTGGATTTTTTTTCTGTTTGCAATTTGGAATTTCTAACTAGAATATAACTCGTATTCAGATTTTTAAGTTTAATAAAGTTATTAAATAAAAGGTCTCTAAAACTTTTAAACAAACATGTAAACAATGTATATAAGCAATACATGTAATGCTATTTACAATTACACCATGAAAAATACTCGTTTTTACTTATGTGATAAAGTTTTCTGCGAGCAACAAAACAAAACACTCACCGCAAACGAAGTACCCGGTCGACCGACATCTTTGTATGCTATATCTATGTTGTTTTTATACTTTCGCTATTTGAACACATTATTATTATATACTACGGGCCTAATCGCGCACTAAAATTGCGAGATAAATAAATACCTCATCATCCCGACATGTCGACCGAGTTGCATCGGCCGTGGTTACGGGCGTGGTAACGTCGGGATGATGAGGTACTCGTATTTAGTTATCTCGTAATTTTAGTGCGCGATTAGTCCCATGGTCCCGTAGTATATAATAACAAAGCTATATCTATGTTTAGTGATAGGAAGTGACTGATAATCACTTTAAATGTGTCTAGATATCATAGTTTACGAGAAATCCCGGTATTCCACATTAGGGGTACTATTCCATATTTGGTTACTTTACTCTACGCTGTGCTTGCCGGTACGTGGTCTCCACTCGAGAACACCTCCGCGCTATGACTCCCTTGTACAAAAATAGGTACCTACTCAGATCTTGTTGTTTACCATTGTTACGACTTTCAGAGCAAATTTAATCCTTTTCGCATGTTGTTGTTATTTTGCTAAATGCAAAATAACAACAACATACAATATGCTTCTTGGTTATTATGGAGATTGTAGGACGATCACTGAATAGATAGGGTATAGGCACATATTTTCTAAGCTTTTATCTAGCAATTAAGTAGGTATATTTTGTATGTACCTACACCTACGTATCACCAAAAGGAATTACAACTCCATCAAAGACTACCTTTTGAAGTGACACCCAATCAACCTGACTAATGGTACGAGAACTTCCAATACTTTGACGGGTTAACTTTAAGATTTTCTTTAAGACCATACGATTTGCTCCACTGGGATATACAGTCTAAATCAATATTAATTGTCTCCACAGCTTCAGATTCGAGCGGCGCTAGACAAAAAATTTGCAAATCGTCTGCGTAAAGATGGTACTCGTAGGAGAAGTAAAGTTACAAGAGATTGAATTTATAAAGATAGCGAAGAGAAGGGGAGATAAAACGCCACCCTGTGGCACACCAGCAAATGTATTGCACCAAGAAGAAAAAAGCTCATCAAGGCGAATCCTCTCCCGGCGACCGAACAGGTAACTACGAAACCATTCAATTACCGCTGGAGATATGTTAAGAGAGTGAAGTATGGCAAGGAGAATGTCAAAATCAATGGAATTAAAGGCATTGCTGAAGTCTAACAGCGAAAACACGGTTAAAAGGCCATTCTCCATCCCGAGACGAATATCGTCAGTGATTTTGAGCAGCACCGTAACCGTGCTGTGCCCAGGACGAAAACCAGATTGAAAAGGGTTAAGCAGTCCATATCTGGTAAGGAAGTAGTTTAATTGGTTATGACTAAGTCGCTCAAGGACCTTGGATAGAAATGGAAGAATGGATATGGGACGGTATTCAGAGAAGGTCACAGGATTCGCTTTTTTGTGTAAAGGAATTATTTGAGCTTCTTTCCACAAGGAAGGAAACTCACTAGTAGAGATGGAGAAATTAAAAATGTGACAGAGAGTTCGGAGCAGGTGGTCTAAGATAGGATAATAAGATAGCCTTAGAGGTAATGGAAAGGATGCTCTTTTTAACATCACAGGCAGTAAATTGACGAAAAGAGAAAGAAGGTAGATCAGGAGCCGCAGTATTAGAGAGAAACTTTAATGTGTCAGTTTTGACAGCAGGATCCATATTAGGAGGTGCGAAAAAATGTCTATTTAATGCGTCAATGTCTAAATTCTTAGGGACAGTTACATGTCGCGACTTTCCAACTCCAAGCGATCCAAGAAACTTCCAGACATTTGCTGGATTTATCTTGAAGTGACTGTGAGATGTGGCGTCGCTGGGCGTCCCTACACACCACATTGCAGCGATTACGCAACTTGACGTATTTCAACCTGTTAAGCTCAGTGGGCTAAGATGATAATGATAATTACTAGCTATGAGCTATCGCCTTTTTGTGTTTAAGGGCCTTATCATCTGTGAGCCAGGGAGCAGGAGCATGTTTAAGTTTAATCGCTCTAAGTGGAGCATGAGTATCGTATAACTGTGTGATCAATGAGTTAAACTTTTTAATTTTGTCATCAATTGAGTCAGCAGTAGTAACTGGCGACCAATCAATGCCATCAACACTCTTGAGATTGTCATAATTTATACCACTAAAATTGCGCTGGAGAATTACAGACGGTTTCGCTTTGGGAAAACGTACTATATACGATAAGAAGACTAAGCCATGGAAGGAAAAATCTGCGGATAGTTGACCGTGCTTAGAGACACGAACAGGAGAAGAAACAATCATCATATCGAGGAGAGAAGGGGCAGAGTGAGGAAAATGATGGGTAGCAGATTGGCAGAATATTCAAGCACGACTTGAATGCATTATTGAGTTTGAGGGAACAATGATAATTTTTCAGGAGACAAGTATTGAAATCACCCATAATTACAGTATTTGTGTAGGAGGGAGTCAGATCTTCAAGCAAAGTTTCGAAGGAGGAGAAGTAGTTGTTGTGCGAGTTATTACTGTAATAAACTCCCAGAAGAATTTTAGTGTTTTTTTATAGATCACACTAGTACGACAACTGGCGGACTATCGCTTAAAGCTATTTAATAATAAATTATTTGTATTATTGTACATCGTCATTGTAACCGTAAACTTATACCGAAAATTCAGCGTATAGAAAAGCGTTACATTTCTTTGTCGTTCGCCTCCCGGGCTATAACTAATCCACCTTGAGGGATTTATTTATTATTATTAGAATAGCGTCCTTCTAATAATATATCTTTCTTATGTATCTGCTCCATCCCAAGGTTAGATGGAAGAGATCGCTTTAAGCGTATAATGCCGCCAGTTGTCGCACTAGTGTGATAGTCGAAATAAAGAGTAGTATATCTGTCTCTCTAATCATAGGAACCACCTAATTCGCGGACAACCTATATTAGTACTTAGTAGGGGAGCCGAAGAGGGGATTTCGGGATTCACTAAAGCGCGGCAGTAGAACATACAGGGGGATACCTTGTACACGGTTATGCATAATTATGACGCTTTTCTCGTTACGTTCATTCGGTCAATGACACTTAAAGCTTGTCTTAAGATTAAATCATGTAGATAGATGTACATATTTATCTATTTTTCATATCTAATAAAGTTTAAACCAGGACTACTATTAGAATTTGTTATTGGCAGCATAAAAGATAATACCAATTAAACTTTCATATAAATACTACTAGTCTTCAGCGCAAATGTATCAGTTCCGTTGTCTCTTCCGTGTACAATAATCATGTTTCTTACTATCGCATTTGTTGTGGGAGTCCTGGGTCATTTGTCCAGTGGTGAGAAAATGTATTTAATAGAATTTGCCATATATATTTTCTTTACTTTTGAGTACCTCATCAATGATGAGGTAAAAGAAAAGATAGGCCGCAGGATGATGAGTCGTCGTCATCCACATAGCCTCCGTTATCCCTCTGCTGGGTATAGGCTTCTCGATCCTGAGCCAATCTGTCTCTCTCTTACTGTGCTATCTGCTTGGGTACTGTGCCAATTCTATGCCTATTAAAACAAAACAAATAAAAAAATCATCTGTCGAAGTTAGCTAGAAAAATTAGCGTCAGCATTTGAAAAAAGATTTTTTTTAATTGGTACTTGGCACCATAACCAGCCGCAAAGTCTTCTAACTATTGTTGAATTATTCCCAGGTATACCCCTGGAGAGTCCATCAGCAGATTTGGGCCAGTTCTTCAGGTCCCGCATCGTGGGTGGTAGCGAGGCGGCGGCGGGGCGCGCGCCGCACATGGCTGCGCTGGTGGTGGGATTCTCCTGGACCTCGCTCATGTGCGGCGCCTCCATCATCTCCGACCGCTGCATCCTCACCGCCGCGCACTGCGTGCCTCTCAACTGGGACGGTAGCCTCATGGAGTGAGTGTACATTTACTACCAGTCGCTAGTCTCCCCACAGACAGCTTATCAAACTGTCACAGTTGGAAGTAGCTGCCCAAAAATATCTTTTTTTTGACTCAGGGAAAACCCCTTACAGATGTCACCTGCCCCAGGGGAAGTAGGGTGGTTATGTGTGTAACCCACCAATTGCTCGTTGTACCCACTAAAAACCTTAGGGTGTTTCTGCTTGGCGTCCATGTACTGGAGCTGCTAAGATGCTTTCGCACTCGTCTGCGGCTCTAGTGGGAAATATAGACCTCACGAGTCCGAACTCCTTGGATCTTGTCTGTCTAAACTCTTGAACCATGAGATGTAGAGGTACAATCTACCGTATTGTCACAGTCTTATTGCAGCTGCTTGTCTGTTTGGTAGCACGTTTCACGCCATAGTGGGCAGCAACACGTGGCACAGCGGGACCGTGGTAGAGTTCGGCTGCCACAAGCTGCATCCCCACTACGACCCCTGGAACATCAAGAACGACATCGCCGTGCTGACCGCCAAGAAGAGGATCGAGATGAGCAAGCGAGTGGCTCCCGTCGCGCTGAGGTTTGACCACGTGGGCGGCGGCCAGAAGAGCTACGTCACGGGCTGGGGGACGCAATCGGTAAACATGATGAATTTAATGTTATTAATATAACATCATCACTAAGCTTTTACCCGCGGCTTCGTCCGCGTGATATTTTGATTTTTGTGGTATCCCATAGGAATCTTTTATATTTTCGGGATTAAAAAGTAACTTATGTCAATTCCGTCTTACAAACTATGTCCATGCCAAAAATCAAGCCAATCCGTTCCTACGTGAAAGAGGAACAAACTAACAATAAACTAATAAACCAACAAATAAACTTTCGGATAAAGGTAGGTACCTATATTAATAAGCAAGTAATGATAATAAGCCCGATTACAGAGGCGCTAGCGTAACTATATTAGCTAAATAGCATAGTTCTGTTTCTTTTTCACTTTAGGCATTCGATAGAGAGAACGCTTTTTACGTTGCTAATTAATTTACGCTGGCGCCTCTGTAATCGGGCCTACTGTCTACCAAGAGAATTTAACCACTACGTTTAACTGTGTAAACTATCTTTGCATCTATAGTGAATGAATTGGTATTATTGATCCAACAAAAAACATTTTCATGTAAAATGGGGCTAAGACGAGAATGCAGTTCGCACTAACAAAAAGTTATCAGATCTCTTGTAGAGCCAACTCTACAGGACTTAGCCCTACAAGCCTTTATTTACTTCACAAACTTTACAACCTACTCGGTGACATTTCCAGCTATGGGGCATCGTCCCCAACGAGCTCCAGATCCTGTACCTGACGAGCATCAGCTACAAGGAGTGCCTCGCAGCCCTGAACGAGGTTGCCGCCATCACGGGAGGTTGGGTGCCTCCTCTAGACGCCAAGACCGAAGTCTGCGCCTTGCACTCGATTGGACACGGCATGTGTCATGTAAGTGTGCTACAGTCAACAATCAATTTGCAAAAAAAAAAACGATCTAAGACATTACTTTGATTTAAGTGAAGTGGACAAAAAAGGAAATCTGTCAGTCTATTAAAAACCTTTACCCACAAACTTTCCGTGGAGTTATGTTCAAGTTCAGATTAAATAAAATATTAGGGAGCATCTTACACACACTATACCCCCAAACTAAGCCAAGATTCAGGATTTAAGCCCAGAAGATTATCCACACTGTTATTTTTCCAGCTCCCGGGACACTGACAGATTTCAAACCGTACACGACTCAATCACATAAAGCCAACATACGCCGGTGTTCGATACTTTGATGCTTCCTTAGGCACCTCTTTAAATGTTAGTTATAAAATATGGCAAGCTTCCAACCAGGAATTTCGGCTCCATATCCATATGGCTTCCTTACAATTCAATAGCCTGCCTGCCTATAAATAGTTGATGTGATGTTTCGCAGGGTGACAGTGGGAGTGCACTGGTGAGCGTGGCCAACAAGAAACAGCCTCGCGGGGGAGGCCAGGGTCACAGCAGCGAGGAGAAGGATTCCAGCGGTGAGGAGCTGGTTAAGCTGGAGGAGCAGTACGGCATCGTATCGTGGGGCATGTGGCCGTGCGCGCAGGGCTGGCCCGACGTCTACGTGCGCGTCGCCGCCTTCGGGGACTTCATACTCGCCTGCATCGAGGGACGCTGCTAATAAACATGTACTTACCTACAACTACATAGTTTATTTATACGTCGATAAAATGAAGACAAGTATATTATGTTGAAGTGAGGAAGTACACAATCGAGTTTTCTGGTGGAAATTAATAGATATGTTTCAAAGTTCCCTCCCTTGACGACATTTCTATGTATAATAATAAAATTATGATTTTATCAGAAGTAATTTATGATTATTAAAATTATGTATTTGAATGTATGCTATTTTTTGGGTAAAATATAATAAATCTTTTTGAATGTTATTGTTCCTTTTTAATTTATTCTACTTCCTAAATGAAAACCTTGTCATTTAAAATATGTTAATGAATGTATGTTATTATTTAATAAACTAACAAGTTCATGATGTTATTTTTAAACTTTCGCGATTTAAGCACATAATTCTACTATTTCAATTTGAGTGATACGGCGTCGCATTTAGTCTGGCCCATGACCACTACCGTTGCTACTTGGTCGAAACGTCGGGAGAAAAAGAGGTACTTAATTAATTAATATCTCAAGTTTTATTTCGCGATAAGACCCGTATAATCATAGTAGGATAAGATCATGATTGCTATTTAAGTGTATATTTTACGCTTTATCTGTCAAGTGTCAACCAGTTTTTGAGACTATTTTTGAATTTCTTCTGAATTCTTTAAATGTAATGGAAGTTTGTTATAATTTTTTGTTGCAGTATTAAATGTGTTTCTATAGTACATTGTGTTATTTACTTGTTGAGCATGTACCTATATTATGTTTGTATTTCGAGCGTTGAATATCGGAGCGAACTTAACAAATATACAGATGATACAGATTTCGTATACCTATACCTTTACCAGTAAGAGTAAGAAATTTGTTTTCTTTCTTTCTTATATATTTCTCACAGAATCTGTACTCTGTTAAATATTGTTCTTGGACATCTTTTTAGAAGTTTAAAATTATTTTAGCATCTACAGAATTACCCCAAAATATTAAATCTAAGCCGCCTGAAGGCCTCTGACATAATTAGGTAACAGTTAAAACAACCAGGAGCCACAATTCGTGTCACTCGCAACGCCCAGTTGTACTTAGCCCTCGGAAGACTAACCGTACCGAATATTGCTTAACTTCGCTTAACTTAAGTGATCATCGCTTAGAAAACCTAGTAAAACTACGCTACACTAACACTATAATTATATTCTCGAGAAATAAGATAAAATACACGAACACGAATGAAAGCTACGAGTATATGAGAATGATGTTGGTGGATCCACCGACCCGCACTGGGCTAGCGTGGTGCATATAGCCCAGACACCCTTCGTGGGTAGGCCTACGTACTGCAGTGAACTATTAAAAAAAGCTGTTGCATTACAGTAGGTACAGTACAGATGATGATATACGTACTGTATTGTATCGGCCTTTTTAATTGTCCACGGTTGAACATAGGTTACACATGAAGGGCTATATTTGAAATATATCCACCACGCGGGCCCATTGCGGGTCTGTGGATGGGAGATATAAGATTATGTGAAGAAAATGTACCGTAGGTACCTATCATCAGACACTCCCAGAACTGCTTGGCCAACCAAAATAAGTATTAACATTTTGTTATAATAAATAACTCCTAACAACTACACAGTTCATCTAATTCTAAGTAATGCCAAAGAAGATATAATAATACTACAAACATTTTTATACTAAACCAAATCTGATAATCCTGAATGCTGTTGGAAGGTCTGGATAGGAGAGTCAATTGATTACAATAATATTATCTAAAATATTGTCGAAGACTGATAAATAATAATAAAAAAAAACTGTGAGATTTAATCACTATGGTGATTCATGATAAAATATAATTAAGCACCCTACTTATTTATAAGTTAGTATACAGGAAAATATTATATGAGTAAGTAGGTTATTGTATTTTTATACCAATATATAGATATCTGACAATAATATTATTTAAATTATTTGCGATAAAAATCAAATAGCCGCACATAACCTGCTACCCCTAGATACAACTGTAGGTATGTTTTGATATGATTATTATTAGTCCGTGATAACAACTGACAATACCTAACTGGTCAGGTGATAACAAGGTGCACTGTAGGCAGGTATATATTTTTTTCATCACATCGATTCGAAAAGGACTACTTGGTTCGCCTTTAAGTGCGCCCAAAGTTGGTGTTTTCTATAAGGAACTATAATTAATTATAAGTGCGCCGGAGTTATCTTTACCTATATTACTTTTTATATATTACTTTTTGAATTTGGAACAAATATGTGCGAGGGAATGAACTTTGCCGCGCACTTTTTGAATTTGGAACAAATAAGTGCGACGGAATGATCTTTGAATTTTGAAGTATTTGTAATGTTAGTGTTCAGCGCCAAGAAAATGAATGTAAATATACTTAAGTTTTTATTTGTTTTACAACACACGGGTTGCCCCGGATCTTTGAAGGGCATTGATGGGGCCGAAACCAACACCAAGAGGCCCTTTTACAATCATTAAATAAAAAAATACAGTTTTTGGGTGATAGGAAGAGGGAAACTATTGTAAAGGCGAGGAATAGGTACTTCTGAGGCTATTATAATGAATTATTACATGATTATAGGCTGGTCTATGGAATGAGGTGCGGCACCCGCCAAGTGATGCCTTATTTGTTTTATTATTAGATACCATTTAATTTCAATTTCGTTGTTACTCTACGTTTTATTAAATAATAATAAATATGAGGCGCCTTTTATTTTCTCATAGAGGTGATAAAAAGTAGAGTGTACCACTCGGGCGCAAAATATATTTGTGACTCGGGCGACGTACTTTGAATCCCTCGCTACGTTCAGGATTCTCTGGAATAAAAACATTATTTTGCTGCCATATGATACAATCTACTATTAACACGCTTTTATTAGGTCGACCTGTATGTAACCTAGGTATGTAATGGAATCTAAGGTAACTCTAATTTAACCATCTTCCAAAGGTCGTAGCATAATGAAAATTGGCAGCTGTATGTACTTCTGATGACAATACAATAATAAGGTACAGTCGAACTGATCTGATGCAGTATGATCCTGCGGTCCAGATGAGGTCATCCTTCCATCTTCTGGTTGAACGATCTAAGCTGCGTATTGCCTGTACGTGGTCTCGACTTGAGAACTTTTCGACCCCATCGGTCACCAGTCCTCCGTGCTCTGTGCCCTGCCTACTGCCATTTCAACTTGCCTATGCGCTGGGCTATGTCGGTAACTTTGGTTGTATTTATATTTGCTTTTCAGCCTTTTGGCATTATCAAATATGTGCTTAGGCACGTCAAGTTGTAACAAAGTTAAAGTTAGACAACGAAAAAGTACATAGGCTTGTTATATACTATTTTTGGCCATCTAGGAAATGGCAGGGCTACTCCCAAGCCTTTCTATCATCTATATATTGTTGATAACTATAATAAGCATTACAAGTTAGTTTTTCCTTGACATTTTTTTTTAATTTACTTTTATTTTAATCTAATATTTCACTTGGAATTTTGTTATAATACAGTACAGAGTTTCCAAGAAAAGACTTCTTGTCTTTTTCAAGTCTAAAGCGAGGAAATACTAACTTGTGTTTATTTCGTACCTACATTATATGAATGGATGTCAGATATTTTCTTAAAATTTACAATATTTTTCCGTGTATACATGATTACTTCATAAATATATAATGATGGTACTGAAATCATTTTTATTTCTTTAAACATTTCTTTCAATTAATCTCTAGGTTTAAAATTATAAATAGCACTAATAGCCCTTTTTAGTAAAATAAAAAATGTATTTTATTGGTTCTTCTATATATTTAGTTCTTCTACATTCCTGGTTCGGTCTCGCAGAGAGACTCCGAGCATAGCCGTCTCCATCCGTCCATAGCTCGTTATGCTACCTGGAGCTTACTATAGTGTGTGACCATGGGTACGGGACTTGAAGGGTTTACTAGGAAAATAATCCATTGACAACTTAGTAAAAATGGTTCTTTCACACTCCATACTTAGGTAGGTACTACATCGACTTGCCTTTTTTTTTGTTTTATATTAATGACTTATATACTAATAAAGTATTTGTACATTATATACTTAGATGTTGTTGTTTACCAACCACTGTTATGACTTTCAGAGCAATTTTAATCCTTTTCGCATGTTGTTGTTATTTTGCACTGATTCTTGGTCCTAATAGGGAGATTGTAGGACGATCACTGAATAGATAGGGTATTTATTTTCTAAGTTTTGTCTAACAATGTAGATCCATCCATCATACATCAGCTATAGGACGTCCACTGCTGGACATAGGCCTCTCTAATAATGATGTTCCCGTATAGATCTCCTAATATCGGTTAGAAGCGGATTGCGTCCAGCGCGATCCTTCGGTCTTAATGAGGTCATATATCCACCTTGTGGGTAGACGTCCTACGCTGCGCTTGCCGGTACGTGATCTCCACTCAAGACTCCATCGGTCACTAGTCCTCTGCGCCATGTGCCCTGCCCACTGTCATTTTAACTTTCCAATCCGTTATGTCCGGCCATGTCGGTATTACCGCCATAATACAAAAATAGTTACCTAATTATAATTTTTTAATAGTTCGGGTCAAATCTTGCAAAAAAATTGAATTATTAGAGAATAAATTTTGCATACACGTTTAGTAAGAAGATAATTTTATTAGAAGATACAATAACACTACGGTTTGGTTGTGTTGAGATCTAATGTTTGATTAGATAGATAGCTGTCTATCAAAGAAAAGAAACAAAATGACATCTGTCTGTATCTTATTCAAAAAATATCGTTCCTAGAAAAAGTTGATGATGGCAATCATTATTGTAGGAAATTGTAGCAAACAACTTTAATTATGATAATTTCTCATGAAAACTTGAAACTACACAAGTTATTAAATAATCAAAATTACACATAATACTGTCTTTTTAAAAAAATATCGATCCTAGAAAAAGTTTACGGAAACAAAAATGTAGTAAATCAAAGAAACAAATTGCTCCGATTGTTTCTCGTCTAAAATTGAAATTACAGGACTTATTAAACATTCTGTTAACCATCGATGTGGTTCAAAACAAGCGAACCATTGCATATGTTTTACTAAATCGGGCCGGCTGGATTGATTCAATGAACTGATGCGATGATCTTATCGTGTGTGGCCAGCTATAGTAGACCGAATCTCTGTGTAGGTATATACCGCAGGTGCATACTGTTCATACTGTACTGTACCAGCCTCTTTAATAGTCCACTGCAGGACGTAGTATGTCCACTCCATTTCCACCTCGCTGACTCAGTGTGGATTGGTAGGTTCACATACGCCATTGAATTTATTTTACGGACGTATGCAGGATCTCACGATGTTTTCCTTCACTGAAAAGCCAGTGGTGTGAAATTCCGTACATAAGTTTCAAAGATCTCATTGGTACGGCACCGGGATTTGAACCCACGACCTCACAATTGTAGGGCGGGTGTCACTACCTGACCACCACGGCTTCTATATACTTATAGTTGGATACGTACTTACGTCGATTAAAAACTGGCCGTGACTGAGCCGAAGCCCGGTTGTGGGGAGAAATGTTATAAATTAAGATTCATTAAGCCATTGAGATGGTTCAAAATAAACAAACCATCAAGCTATCACCGGTATGAATTAATTGAATTGAATGAATTCATACCGGTATGAATTCATTCAATTCAATTAATTTATTCATTTCAGCTCCTAGTTGGACTGATGCGATAAACTGATCAGTTCATCGCACCGTGCACTTAAATCTTACATGGCGGTTTAGCCATAACTCGGGAGGCGAGCGACAAAGAAATGCAATCATTTTCTAAAATCTGATCATACGGTTAGGTACCTACGTTACAATGATGGTGCACAATAATACCCCGGAGTCAGTCAGCTGGGTTCCTTAGCGTTGGGCGCGGGACCGACCTATATTAATAGGGGAGCCAAAAAGAAGATTTCGGGATTTACTAAAGCGCGGCAGATGAATATACAGGGGGTTAACTCGTACCCGGTTAAGTACCTCCACAAAATATAAGGCCTACCGTATCAAAGTAACATCCGGTCCGAAACCACGACGCTTCGCTCGCTACGTTCGTTCGATCAATGATACAAAAAGCTTGTCACAAGATTAAATCATGTACCTATTTAGATATATTTATTTATCTATTTTTCATATCTAAAAAAGTTTAAACCAGGACTAAGTACTAGATTAGAATTTGTTATTGGTAGCAAAAGAGATAATAGCAAGTAAACTTTCATATAAATACTACTAGACTACAGTGCCAATGTATCAGTTCTGTTGTGCCTTCAGTGTACAATAAACACCATGTTTCTTACTATCGCATTTGTTGTGGGAGTCCTGGGGCATTTGTCCAGTGGTGAGAAAATATATTTAATACAATTATCCCTATATTTTATTTAGTTTTGAATACTTTATCAATGCTGAGGTAAAAGAAAAGATAGGCCACATCCTTCGTTATTCCTATGCTTGGTATAGGCTTCTCTCGGTCCTGAGCCAATCTGCCTCTCTTTTACTGCCATCTGCTTTGGTCATATGCCAATCCTATGAATATTAAAAAAAAAAACTATATGTCGAAGCAAGCTGGAAGACATGGCGACAGGGCAGGGCAGCCTTTAAAAATATATGTATTTTTTTTACATGGTAGTTAGCACCATAACCAGCCGCAAACTCTTCTTCTGACGATTCTTGCATTATTCCCAGGTATACCCCTGGAGAGTCCATCAGCAGACTTGGGCCAGTACTTCGGTTCCCGCATCGTGGGCGGTAGCGAGGCGGCGGCAGGGCGCGCGCCGCACATGGCCGCGCTGGTGGTGGGCTTCTCCTGGACTTCGCTCATGTGCGGCGCCTCCATCATCTCCGACCGCTGCATCCTCACCGCCGCGCACTGCGTGCCTCTCAACTGGGACGGGAGCCTCATGGAGTGAGTACTTACTACCAGTCGCTCCACAGACCTTACGGTGTCCGAGAATATCCTGCGATCATGTTGACTGTAGGATGATCTCTGTTGAAAATAACTGCCCAAAGGGACCTTTTTTTGACTCAGGAATCTTTTATGGATGCCATAGTAGAGCGGTTATATGGGGATCCCACTGACTGATTGGTGTACCCTTGGGGTGGTCATGCCTGGCTCCCATGTGCCAGGGCTGCTAGGACGCTTTCGCTCTCTGCGGCTCTAGTGGAAAACAAAGATCACCACGCAAGTCGATAAATTCCTTGGAATTTGTCTATACACATAAAGTTTTGAACCACTAGATGTAGGTACAATGTACCGTATACCCTACAGTCTCATTGCAGCTGCTTGTCTGTTTGGTAGCACGTTCCACGCCATAGTGGGCAGCAACACGTGGCACAGCGGGACCGTGGTAGAGTTCGGCTGCCACAAGCTGCATCCCCACTACGACCCCTGGAACATCAAGAACGACATCGCCGTGCTGACCGCCAAGAAGAGGATCGAGATGAGCAAGCGAGTGGCTCCCGTCGCGCTGAGGTTCGACCACGTGGGCGGCGGCCAGGAGAGCTACGTCACGGGCTGGGGGACGCAATCGGTAAACATGATGAATTTAATATAATAAATTTACCATATCGAAACTTGTATTTGTAGTAAACTACAAATGTTTCAAGTACAGAGTACCATTAAGATTAACAATTAAACTCAGCTTGAATTGCTATTATGATCAAATCAAACTTTTTGGCGGCTACAAGCTGCACGAAACCCAATCCTCGCACAGCTATTAAGTGAGCTTCAGTCAGAATTGGGCTTTGCGCAGCTTATATCTAACATTACATCCGCGAAGAAATGATTCGGCCTATATGTCAATTGTATAGAGTTCGTGTGTTGCAGTAGGCTTAAAATCTACTTGGTGATATTTCCAGCTGTGGGGCATCACCCCCAACGAGCTCCAGATCCTGTACCTGACGAGCACCAGCTATAAGGAGTGTCTCGAGGCTCTGAACGAGGTCGCCGCCATCTCGGGAGGCTGGGTTCCTCCTCTAGATCCCAAGACCGAAGTCTGCGCCTTTCACTCGATTGACCATGGCTTGTGTCATGTAAGTATATTCACAGTAAGATTAGCGAAACAAGTCATGTGCTTTTTTCGCACTGTAAGGTAGAATAAAACCATTATTTTTAAGGTCCGTACCGATAGGGTAAAAACGGGACCCCATTACTAAGACTCCGATATCTGTATGTCAGTCTGTCTGTCACCAGACTGTATCTCATGATACCATGATAGCTATCAGACAGCTGAAATTTTCACAGATTTTGTATCACTGTTGCCACTATAACAACAAATAATAACAACAGAATAAAATAAATATTTCAATTCAAATTAAGGGGGGCTTCCATACACCAAACTGACATACATTTTTAGGAGTTTTTTTGCTCGCTATTAATGACGGCAAGAAAGAAGAGGCTAAGGGGGCTCCAACACTCGCACTTCTCTCAGGACACTAGGCTTCAAAGCAGAGAAATCCCCTTTAAATGGAATAACAAATATGACGTTTGTCCTACTTAGGCCTTCTTAGGCTAGCTTCCACAAGGAATCTCGATTCCTGTGCTTTCTTTAAAATCTCAAACGTATTGATGTTGATTCATAGGGTGACAGTGGTAGCGCACTAGTGAGTGTGGCCAGCAAGCCGCAGCCTCGGGGAGACCAGGCTGGCAGCAATGAGGAGGTGGCTCGGCTGGAGGAGCAGTACGGCATCGTGTCGTGGAGCATGTGGCTGTGCGCGCGGGGCTGGCCCGACGTCTACATGCGCGTCTCCGCCTATAAGGACTTCATACTCGCCTGCCTCGAGGGACGTTGCTAATAAAAGATGATTATCATAATTTATTAATACAGAGTTATTTCTAATCAGTTAGCATCCTTTTAGGGGCTTATTCTGTGCATCAAAACCAACAACGTTTGTTCTATGACTTTTGTCAAAATTAAAAAAAAAATCAGCTGTTCTATACATTTTGTCGCAACCGTCTCAGGTGAACGATATTTTTCTATGGTACAACTATTTTTTTAGTTTCGACAAAAGTTGTAGAACAAAAGTTATTAGTTTTGATGTACAGAATAAGCCCCTAAAAGGATGCTAATTGATTACAAATCAGAATCATAATAACATTTATTGTTTGAACTATGTACAAAGTTTAGGTGTTACATTAAATTTTAGATCTAACAGTTTATCCTAATGACGGACATACAATATAGGTATACTAATTAAAAATTACTAATATACAAGCTTACTACTAATATAATACTAAATATACCTACTAACGAAAATAGACCAATAGTCAAAAATATTACATAGTTATCATGCAATGAAAAATCGTTTTTTAGGTACAATAATCATCGGTATAATGATGTATGAAATTCATCCAGTGTATAGAACGCTTTATATGACATCCAGTTTTTGAGACTATATTTGAATTTCTTACCATCTGAATTCTTTAAATGTAATGGAAGTTTGTTATAAATTTTTATTGCAGTATTATATGTGTTTCTGTAGTACATTGTGTTATTTACTTGATGAACATTTATATTATGTTTGTATTTCGAGCGTTGAATATCGGAGCGAACAGATTTATTAGCAAAAAAATAGATTATTCTTAATAAATATACAGATGTTACAGATTTGATAAATACATATATTATAAATACCAGTAAGAGTAAGAAATTTGTTTTCTTTCTTTCTTATATATTTCACACAAAATCTGTACTATGTAGATTAAATATTACTCTTGGACATCTTGTTTGAAGTTTAAAATTTATTTTAGCATCTACAGAATTATATAATAATTATGTGTTCAAATCGCGAAAGTTTAAAAACAACATCTACAGAATTACCCCAAAATATTATCCTGTATTTCAAATGAGGGTAAACATTACCATAATAACCAATTTTTGAAATTTCTTTCGAAGATACATTTCTTAAGATATAGAGAGCGTACCAATACTTAGAAAGTTTTGCATTTGTTTCGGAGACATGCGCTTTCCAGTTTAGATAGGAATCGATGTTTACGCATAGAAACTTGGAGTGATTAACTTCGCTTACTTTGGTACCTTTATATACAAAATATTTTTTTATTTTTTATTTCGAATAGGTTTGCTTTTGACTACACACTGCCTGATGTTAAGCAGATGTGCGGTCTAGGGTGTAGCACGCTTACCTAGAAGATACCTATTTACTCGGGATTTGAAGACACTCACGTTGTACATTAACGGAAAGACAAACCCAGGCAAAGCATTCCACATTCCGGCTGTTCGTATGAGGAATGAGGATTCGAAACGCTTGGTTCTAACGCGCGGAACGTCCACCATAAAAGGGTGACGCTTTGGTCGCGTCCCTCTAGCCGTACGATAGAAGAAAGGGGCAGGGGGGACCAGATTGTGCAACTCCTGGGCGCACTCTCCGAAGTGTATCCGGTAAAAGACCGACAAACACGCTACCTTGCGACGATGCTCAAGACTTTGCAGCTGCGTCTTAGTCAAGGTGTCGTTGTCAATAAGCTTCCTGGCTCGCCTCTCAATCGACTCCAGAGCCTCCAGCTTTTAGCCAGAGATTTAAGTTTAGGGTTGTATTTTGTAGTTTCGAAATTGTATTAGCTTAGTTTTTTAAATATTTACTTTTAAGTTAATGGATTCTAATGATTTTACTATTTCTTCTAGTGTCATATTTATTTCTTTTTCGTATTCCACTAAATTTAAGTCCAAATTTTTTGGTATGTTCACTATAGCGTCGTCCCTCTATATGCACGTTATGTTTTTGTGTAAAATAAAACAATACTTTTTAATTTTCCTTTTTAATTTATTCTTACTCTTTTTTACTGTGTCTGTCTTTGATCTTGTCCTTTTGATAATCCCGGGGGCTCCCAAAGCGCACGGGATCTTGCTTGAAACGAGCTCTCTTATTACACTCATTGATTGCGTTATGCTTGTTTATTTTTGCGTGAAAGAGTAACAAACATCCATCCATACAAACTCACAAACTTTCGCGTTTATAATATTAGTAGGATTACTAAGAGGTCTATACAAGAACAACAAAGCAACAATAAAAACAGAAACTCAGGGTCTCAGGGGTCTGTGCTCTCTGCGACACTCTTCCTACTGCATATTAACGACTTGCTAAAGCCTGGTATTTTTGGGTACGCAGACGACAGTACAGTCATGGAGAGCTACACATCCGAAGCAAGAACGAGCGGGGCACAGATCGAGTCACTCAGAGAGGCTATGGTCGAACGGCTCAACTTGAGTCTGGAGGCGGTATCTGACTGGGGTGATGCTAACCTGGTCAAGTTTAATGCCACGAAAACTCAAAGCTGTTTGTTTTCGGCCAAAAAGAGGCCCTTCCAACTGTCTCCTGCTTTCCGTGGTGTATCCGTTCCGGTAACTAACAGTCTGGAACTATTAGGCGTTACGCTATCATCGACTCTCAACTTTGGGTCTTATATAGAGTCAAAAGCCCAATTAGCCTCAAAAAAACTTGGTGTTCTCTCTAAGGTGAGACGGTATTTCACACCTGAGCAACTGCTTAGTCTTTATAAAGCGCAAGTCAGGTCTTGCATGGAATACTGCTCCCACCTTTGGGATGGCTCTGCCAAATGCCAGTTAGAGGCTTTGGAGTCCATTGAAAGGCGAGCCAGGAGGCTGATAGGCAACGAAACCTTGACTGAGTCGAAGCTGCAAAGTCTTGAGCATCGACGTAGGGTGGCGTGTCTGTCTGCCTACTATCGGATACACTTCGGTGAGTGCGCCCAGGAGTTGCACGATCTAGTCCCACCTGCCCCTTTCTTCTATCGTACGGCTAGACAGACGCGACCAAAGCGCCACCCTTTTATGGTGGACATCCCACGCGTTAGAACAAAGCGTTTTGAGTCCACATTCCTCATACGAACTGCCAGAATGTGGAACGCTTTGCCTAAGTCTGTCTTTCCGTTAAAGTACAATGTAGGTGTCTTCAAATCTCGAGTAAATAGGTATCTTCTAGGTAAGCGTGCTACATCGTAGACCGCATATCTGCTTTACATCAGGCAGTGTGTAGTCAAACGCAAACCTATTTGAAATAAAAAAAAAAAAAAAAAAAAAAAAAAAAAACTGTCGGCCTATTAATAGGAGGGTAAAACAAGGTGATCTTATTTCCCCAAAAGCGTTCATATCCATTATAGAGTCGACGCTTAGAAAACGCTACGGGTCGGAATATGGCCTCAATATCAATGGAGAGCACCATACACACCGCTTCGTCGATGACGTGGTTATTCTGGAAGAAACTCACAATGACCTACAGCACATGCTAAGCACTTTTAACTCAGAAAGTAAAAAATAGGTCTATATATGAAGCTATTCAAATCAAAAATTATGACAAATGGCAGTTCACAACAAAAAAAAATTGGATGACTGCAGCGTAGAGTATGTTAACGAGTATGTTACCTGGGACAAACTATCGGCCGCCAAAGAAATAGACAGAAGGATAGCGGCATTATGGCTGAAATAATGGTCCCACAAGGATGTATTCAAGATTCAAATTCCTATTCATTTAAATAAAAAGTTTATGGACAACACAATTTACCAACACTACTTTACGGTTGTCAAGCATGGGCACTGACTAAAAGGATAATTCACAAAATAGAGACATTTCAAAGAGCAACAGAGCGTTCTATGCTAGGGCTCACGTTAAAATCTGGCAGAGTTAGAAATGTAGAAGGCAAGAGACTAAAATCATGGATGCAATAAAAGTGCCATGCAAATTGTAATGTAAGTGAGCGGGACACGTCGCATCTTCGTGCGTCGTATCTTGTCAAAAAAATATGGTTACTAAAACAGTAAGTGTGCCGCAAAATATTAGCCCCAATTCAATGTGAAACGGTACACAAATATTGTAGCAAATAATCATTTCAAACCCAAAAAACAGACAATCTCAACTAATTTGTTTCGTCATCGTTATCATCCGCAGCTTTCTTTGACCCACTGTTGGGTATAGGCCTCTCTCTTGCAGTGCCATCTGCCTCGGCTCTTTGCCGGTCGTGACCGGCGAGATAGTCGACCCACCTTGCTGCCGCGCCGCACATACGAGTAGCTGAGCGCTCTCACCTATTCAAGAACCCTAGTTGGCCAGCTTGGTCACCACCGTCTTTCTTGGTCAAGAAGCGCTGGTCGAATTGGTTGCCACGCCATTGTGAACGATGTCATACGCAGGGCTTTTGCGATCGCCAATATCGCAGCCGTACTCGAACCGAATGGGTTTGCGCGTGGTGATGGCAAAAGGCCTGACGGTATGAAGCTGGTCCCATGGAAGTGTAGACGGCCCTTAGTATGGGACGCGACTTGCGTCGATATTTTGGCGCCGTCAGCGGAGCAGCACAAACGGCGCAAATATGCTAACCTCGGCAATGGTTACATATTTGAGCCGTTTGAAATTGAGACATTGTGTGCGTGTTGGCCGGGAGCTCATCTTGTTTTCAAAAGTCTTTCTGAGCGTCTAGTGTACCCGCCGGCGCGTGACCATTTTGGTCACGCGCCGTTTGTGCTGCTCCACTGACGGCGCCAAAGTATCGACGCAAGTCGCGTCCCATACTAAGGGCCGTCTACACTTCCATGGGACCAGCTTCATACCGTCAGGCCTTTTGCCATCACCACGTGCAAACCCATTCGGTTCGAGTACGGCTGCGATATTAGCGATCGCAAAAGCCCTGCGTATGACATCGTTCACATTCGTTGCTGGTGTTTATTTGGCTCAACGTATAAGCAGCATTGCCAAGCTGATTGGCAATGCTGCCAGCATGTTGGGCACGCTGCTGACTGGCAGTGGGCTTGAGCATTTAGAATATCTTTAGACCTTCAAGGGTCTGTGGATGATCCAATTGCTTGTTATGTAGTAGTAGTTTATGAAGTTTTACATTATAAGTCTGTATTTAGTACTACCTACTTAGCTAAGGGTGGGCATAGTTATGTTAACCAGCAATCTTGGAGGAATTCGATACAACGTCCCTGCCAGCAATGCACACTGATAGGTACAGGTTTTTGTCGACACCGTGCTTCGAGCAAATATCTACAGAGCCACAGTACCTAAGTGAAAGTAGTAAAAAAATTACCGACCGCCGTCATACATACCGACTTAGATAATTACATTAATAAATTCACAATGACCCGTTTTCTCGAATCTCGACGTTATGTCACCTAATAAGTGCTTGTAACCGAGCACTTTAGCATCGCGCGGCGTTGTAGTTGGCTTGAAATCGCCTTACAACTAACAAAAAGCGTGCCACAAGCTTGGGCAGGGTTTTGGTTCGGACACTTTTTTGCATGATTGTGACTCTATAGATATTTGCTCCAAGATACAAAATTTTGTTCAAATTGTAAACAGCTGATTCTTTTCACTCAAATCACAGGTTGGGCCCATAGTAAAAGTTGTTCATCGTTTCCTAAAACTCACTTTTATGGCAAAATTACTCTCATGTGATATTTTTATGTGATTTTTTTGCAAGAAAAAAGTGATTGTTTGATATAAATTAATTTTATAAAACAGTGAACGAAATATATAAAAATAAAAAATATGTGATTATTTATGAGAACAAAAAAATCTACTTAATTATTTTTTATTTTAAGTGCAAGCTACAATTAGGTACCTAGATGCATAGTTACTTACATTTCTTCCATGCGTTATCGAAAATATTTTAATTTGGTTGCGACAAATATCTATAACTAAGTATTATGAATATCTTCTATATATATATTATATATATATATATATATATATATAGAAAGAAAAAAAAGAAAGTCGTGTTAGTTACTCCACTTATAACTCAAGAACGGCTGAAACGATTTAGCTGAAAATTGGAAGGGAGGTAGTTTAGAGCCAGGAGAAGGACATAGGCTATTTTTATCCCGAAACTTGCATAGTGAAATTCCTGTAGGATAGGACAAAAACTATCGTTACAGTCACCTATCACAACGACGCTAATAGGCCCAATTATGAAGTCACGATTGTAATTATAATAGCTAATTAGATTATTTCTGTTTCTTTTACACTTTACGCATTCGATAGAGAGAACACTTTTACGTTGCTATTAAATTTACGATGGCACCTTCATAATTAGGCCGAAAATTGATTGACGAAACGTAATTAGATGACAAGTGACATACATTGACTGCTGAATTTTATAAATGTCACGCTTAGCATACAAAGGGACAAATTTTCTTTCCAATATTACGTCAGCTCGAAGAGGAATTAAACTATGGATCGACAAAGACAACTGACATTAAAATTAGATAAAATAGTTTATCCCTTTGCCATGCTACATATTAGTGACGTTTAATAATGGGCCGTCATTTTGTCTGAAATTAAAAATATTTTTAAATCTACCACCATTAGAGGTTTAACATGTATTTTTATTTTACCTTTATGGTACAGAATCCATTATAATATACGAAGAAAACGGATCGACTTGATTTTTACCATGAGTAGTATGGCATGAGTAAAGGTCATCAACCTTGACTGTAAACTGTGACCTTGACACGAACATACATTTCTGTTGGTTTGGTTAGGATTGAACAGTAATAACAGTACAGCCCGCCTCAGTTGCGGCACTCCTCATAAGGCACGCAACTTACCGGCCAGCCTCTCAGCTGCTTTAGTTAAAAAGCCCAGAGAAGCGGCCCAACCTCGAGTGCAAACTTCTAAACTGCCTAGGGGGTAAAGACGCAAAAAAACGGGAGACCTAGAACACAGCCTTCTAAGCTGTGTGAGAAGAAACCAGAGAAGCGGCTCTACCTCCGATTCCCGCGCCGCCCATAATCTTCGGCTACTAAGTCCCCCGCCACGACAAGGCGGGAACCCACGGGCGGGTTGTACACTCTAAATTTATACGAGTACGAGTATTTTGATATCGGTCGGTTAAGTTAAGCATGAACAGTGACAACAAGGTGCAAGGGGACTTTTTTTATAGGGCATGTGTCTTTATTAACTACCATTAAATACAATTTGCGCCGGTTGTGCTGCTCCGTCGAATCGGCCACCGCGCCAGCCCTACTCTGAGTCTCAGAAAGATATGACGGCGCCAAAGTATCGACGCAAGGCGAGGCCTTTTGCCACAACGCGCAAACCCGGTTCGAATACGGCTGCGATATTGGCGGTCGTAAATACCCTGCGTGTCATACGCATCGTCCAGGCTGGCGTGGCAACCGATTCGACTACCTCGACGATATCGTCAATACCGCCGGTCGAGCCTGGTCACGACCGGCAAAGAGCGGAGGCAGATGGCACTGAGAGAGGCCTATACCCAGCAGTGGGACAAAGAAAGCTGCGGATGACAACGATGATGGACAAATTAGTTGAGATTGACTGTTTTTTGGGTTTGAAATTATTAGTAGCTACAATATTTGTGTACCGTTGCACATTGAATTAGAGCTAATATTTTGTGGCGCACTTACTATTTTTTTTACCATATACCTATACCATATATGCGCGGCAGCAAAGTGGGTTGATGATATCGGCAATACCGTCGGTCGAGCCTGGTCAGGACCGGCAAAGAGCCGAAGCACTGCAAGAGAGAGGCCTATACCCAGCAGTGGGACAAAGAAAGCTGCGGATGATACTACCGATTTTAGACCATTACTGTCTTTACAAAAGTGAGATAGCTCAACCAGCTCTACATTTTGTATGACAGCTGTCGAACTTAAAAGTAGTTTATCTCCGTAACTGTCAACATTTGATCAATGCTTTCTTCACGAAAGTGAGATAACTCAATCAGATTTTGTATGACAGCTGTCGAACTTAAAAGTATTTTATCTCCCTAACCGTCAACTTTTAATCAATGATGTCTTCACGTAAGTGAGATAGCTTAAGTAAATCTACATTTTGGATGACAGCTGTCGAACTTAAAAGTGGTCTCCGCAAATGTCAACTTTTGATCAATGCTATCTTCACAAAGGTGAGATAGCTCAATGAGATCTACATTTAGATGACAGCCATTAAACTTAAAATATCTTAATGTAGGTATATCTCCGTAAGGTTGGTACGAAGTTTGCCGGGTCCGCTAGTCTATAAATAAGTATAACTACTAGGTAGAATATTTTTTCTTTTTATTAAACAAAATCATATAATTACATGCTTAGTTATTATTATTAGGTAGTTATCTATTATTATACATACCTATAGTACTTATTTAACATTCGCATTAGGTAAATATGACCACACAATACGAAGAACAGCTTATACTACTAGAAACTATAGGGGTCCATCAAGCTTCTTCAAGAGTTAACAGCGTCCCTCGATGCAGGCGAGTATGAAGTCTTTGAAGGCGGCGACGCGCACGTAGATGTCAGGCCAGCCCCGCGCGCACGGCCACATGCCCCACGACACGATGCCGTACTGCTGCCCCAGCCGAACCAGCTCCTCACTGCTGTGACCCTGGTCCTCCCCTCGAAGCTGATTCTCACTCCGAGGCTGCGGCTTGCTGGCCACACTCATTAGTGCGCTGCCACTGTCACCCTGCGAACCAACATCAATTTAGTTCCATTAAACGTCTGAGTAATTAAGAAAGCACAGAGATCAAGATTCCTTGTGGAAGTTTGCCTTTGAGTGTCTCTTAGGGTAGGACAGTCGTCCCAAGTTTTTTGTTATATCTTTTATTTTAGTAGGTCTCTTATCGTTGTGGAAGATGTTTGCTTTGAAGCCTATAAGGTCTGGAGAAACAGAACTATAAGGATATGGGATGTTTGAATGGTGTCTTCTGCTCGGATAAATTGAAATAGGCAAAAGATACTCCAGATTTAAAAACGAATCAATCGATATCTTCTGTACTAAAATCTGCGTAGTTGGTTAACTAAAAAAATACAATCTGCAGAATTTGATCCTATTCAAAGGTGACGTCCACAAGTGGTATATTATTCAGAGAAAAATCGAACCAAGATGATATATACATAATTTTAAAGCTTGTTTTACGGGCTTCCCAAAATTATTTAATTTAGATTTTTTCATTCCTCAATTTTTTTTTAAATGCGAAACATAAATTGTATGAAAAATAACAATACAGCTTATTACTTTTTCTAGTTTAGCAATGATAAAATGCTTTTATCGTTATTTTACTTGCATTCGTAGCTGATTCTTCCACATTCATCGCTTAATTTGCTAAAATTAAAAATTATAACCTACCAGTGTGACCAGTTAGTAGGTACAATGTGACAAACAAACACTTAAAAACTGTGTCTAATTAGTAAAAATGCTTCTATTCAACAATTTGGAGGTTACTTAATCAGTGTTGCTAGAAATAAACTACCTATTGAGCCAAATATATTTATTTATCCTAATAGATTCAAAATTAAATTTAAAAATATGGAGGGCTCTTTTTTGCTTTTAACTGTTGTACTTAATAGACTCAGAAAAATATGAACTTTCTCGAAATGTAACGAGTGTTGTGGTTATAATTTTTGATTATATTTTATACCAGCCTCCATACATTTTGTGGACATGTCCTTTGCAGTGCAAAAAAGCATATGAGTTACTGTGAATTTTTCAGCATGGGAATTGTAGCACACTTACATGACACACGCCGTGTCCAATCGAGTGCAAGGCGCAGACTTCGGTCTTGTAGTCTAGCGGGGGAACCCAGGCGCCCGTGATGGCGGCGACCTCGTTCAGAGCTTCGAGGCACTCCTTGTAGCTGATGCTGCTCAGGTACAGGATTTGGAGCTCTTCGGGGATGATACCCCACAGCTGGAAATGTCACCAAGCATGTTTTAAACCAACTACAACAGTCGAACTCTTACAACTGATGTATCAATAAGACCAATTCATCCACTAGATGTAATCGTAAAGATAGTTTACACTACATGATGTTAAAACATAATTATTTTTTGCAAAAAATAGCATGACCAACTTCATCCGTGTACAGAATCATTACATAGTGTTACGAGATGGATTCTTGGATAATCAGTTAAAACGCCGATTAATCACTTTGCACTTTATTGCACACAATCACTTCACAAAAATCACAAAAACACACAACACAACTGGTTCGCACAAACACTTCACACTGGCACTGACATTACTAGTCACTTCACAATCACTGGTATCGCACTCTAACCCGAGATGTAATCGCTTCGACGGTAAACGAATAACTGAACTCCAAGGGTCGGTCGGCATATTTATATCCGTTATTTCCTACAGTCTCGAACCTACGAGATATTTCGCAACATTACTCGATCTTAATAAACGCTATTGTGTTAACAAGTAAACAACTTGAAAGTTCGAGAATCCCCTATTGTTTTTTAAATACGTAAACACCCAACAAATAAACTGAACAATAGACGAGATACAAAGACTGATCCCGCTCGAGTCATAAAGCCATAAAACCGAATACAAAAGGCACCAATAAAACGCAGAACAATAGAGCTTCCCAGAACCGGATCACGTAAATATCGCAGATTACATCATAGTTACAGCATACCTACAACGGGCGCCTACTGCGTTACAGTAGTATAAAACAAAGTCGCTTTCCGCTGTCT
The DNA here is from genome assembly GCA_949316475.1 of Hypomecis punctinalis. Classification (NCBI taxonomy): domain Eukaryota; kingdom Metazoa; phylum Arthropoda; class Insecta; order Lepidoptera; family Geometridae; genus Hypomecis; species Hypomecis punctinalis. The sequence continues at coordinate 2,268,595 of OX438811.1, forward strand.
GCCCCCATGTATGCTTATATCTTTAAAACTACGCAACGAATTTTGATGCAGTTTAATTTAATAGATAGAGTAATTCAAGAGACATATTTATATGTATAATACACCTGTGAGAAGCCGAGGCGCATCGCTAGAATGAAAATATTATGCACGGATCGATGTAACATTATTCACATTATTGTTGATTTATCAAAAATGGCTCAGCCGATTTCGATAAAAATTAAATAGGACCAATTTCAAAGTATACTCTTTCCAATAAAAAAAGAATTATTGAAATCGGACGACTACAAAAAAAGTTATGCGTGGTTATACATAAAAAAAATATATATATATATATTCGCGTCGAATTGTATACCTCCTCCGGTGGTTCATCGGTCAAAAATAACATTAATTTAAATACATCATGTTTACCGATTGCGTCCCCCAGCCTGTGACGTAGCTCTCCTGGCCGCCGCCCACGTGGTCGAACCTCAGCGCGACGGGAGCCACTCGCTTGCTCATCTCGATCCTCTTCTTGGCTGTCAGCACGGCGATGTCGTTCTTGATGTCCCAGGGGTCGTAGTGGGGATGCAGCTTGTGGCAGCCGAACTCTACCACGGTCCCGCTGTTCCACGTGTTGCTGCCCACTATGGCGTGGAACGTGCTACCGAACAGACAATTAGTTGTAAGTTTACCTATATCTTATGGTTCAAGAGTTTAGCCGTAGACAAGCGTTCACGGAGTTCGCACTTGTGTGGTCATCTTTATTTCCCACTAGAGCTACAGACGAGTGCGCAAAAGCGTCTTAGCGGCTCCGGCGCATGAGTGGCAGGCAGAAACACCCCAAGATTTTTAGTGGTTTCACCGAGCAGTCGATAGGATACCCAACTTCCCCCGCACAGGTTGGTATCCATAAAGGATTTTCACTGAGTCAAAAACAAGTCCTTTTGTGCACCTAATTTCAAAAGAGAGAGGTTTGATAAGCAGTCTGTGAAGCGCCTGGCGACTATAAGTAAGTACTCACTCCATGAGGCTACCTTCCCAGTTGACAGGGACGCAGTGCGCGGCGGTGAGAATGCAGCGATCGGAGATGATGGAAGCGCCGCACATGAGCGAGGTCCAGGAGAACCCCACCACCAGCGCGGCCATGTGCGGCGCGCGCCCAGCCGCCGCCTCGCTACCACCCACGATACGGGAATCGAAGAACTGGCCCAAGTCTTCTGATGGACTCTCCAGAGGTATGCCTGGGAATAATGGGAATAAAGTAAGAAGAAGAGTGCGCGGCAGATTAAGGCGTTAAGTGCCGAGCAAAATTTTCATATTTTTTTGTTAGGCCTTCCAACCAACTTAGCTGCCACGTCATATCTGTTTCGCCGTATGCGACTATTTATGCCGTATTAAGCCGTGGTGGTCGAGAGGTAGTGACACCCGCCTTACAATCGTGAGGTCGTGGGTTCGAATCCCCGGTCCCGTACCAATGAGTTCTTTGGAATTTATGTACGGAATTTCACACCACTGGCTTTTCGGTGAAGGAAAACATCGTGAGGCAACCTGCATACGTCCGTAGAAGAAATTCGATGGCGTATGTGAATCCACCAACCCGCACTGGGCCAGCGTGGTGGATATGGCCCAATCACCCTTCGTGGGTAGGCCTACGTCCTGCAGTGGACTATTAAAAAGGCTGGTACAGTACAGTACAGTACAGTACAGTACAGACTATTTATGTGCAATGGATATAGTGCACTTTTAAACTCTGACAGCTAGGCACCAACTTTTTTATACATACTTGTGTATTCAAAAACAATGAAAATATTTCAGAAATTATATTTTGATAGTATTCTCACCACTGGACAATTGCCCCAGGACTCCAACAACTAATGCGATAGTAAGAAACATGGTGTTTATTGTACACAGAAGGGACAACAGAACTGATACATTTGCGCTGAAGTCTAGTAGTATTTATATGAAAGCTTAGTAGGTATTATCTCTTATGCTATCAATAAAATTCTAAAGTACTTATAAGTCGCAGTTTGGATCACACTCAGGAAAGGTCCCGTAGCATTTGTTTGTCTTACAAAAAAAGTGTTTACCTTCAAATCATTTTTGGAATAATTAATGGTATAGAATAGACCGTGGGCTATTTTTTATATCCCTAGATGGTAAGGGTAATCCCAGATTTTAGAAGTGAAAACTTCATTAGTTGTACACTTTTTGGGATTGGTAAAAAGTGTACAACTCGCATCAGGACACGTGACCTGATCGAAAATTCGTAAGACGGGGGGAGAGTAGACTGCCGGCGCGGCGTAGTAGAGGAAGTAATATCCCCCACCCTTTCTACCGCGCTGATAAAAATGTATGCCTGCTCCTTCGGCGCAGGATGCTTGCGCAAGTGTGCGTATGTGATATTGTATTTTGATGTATGGAATATGGATGGATGGATGTTTGTTACTCTTTCACGCAAAAACTACCGAACGGATTGGGATGAAACTTTGCAATAATGTAGCTTATAATATAGGGTTATTTCTAATCAATTAGCATCCTTCTAGGGGCTTATTATGTACATCAAAACTAACAACTTTTGTTCTACGACCATCCATCCATCCATCCATCCTCACAAACTTTCGCATTTATAATACTAGTTGGATACCTACTCGTACGTTTACTATCATTTATGTGGCAAAATACAATCAAAAACTAGTACTTTATATGTTCAAATTTTCACTTCTTCCGGCACTCCACCCGTTGTTTTCTTTCACTTGAAAACGAGTTTCCTTGACGGCCGAAGCGGACAAAACAACGTTCGCCATTTCTCTGTGATATATTTTTCATGTAATTTATCTATTTTTTAAACTGTCCCTAAATACAGGACACAAAGTAAAACTTTAAGGTTTCTTCATAACGTAGTAAAACCCTAATTAAATTGATTAAAGGATAACATCTTAAATCTCAGTTGTTTACAACAATTGTTATGATTTTCATAGCGGGGTTAAAATTGCTATGAAAATCAGTTGTTGTTTTCTATTGCACTGATTGTTGCTTATGTGGAGATTATAGGACGATCACTGAATAGATAGGTAAAGGTTTCATTTTATCATAAGGTCAATTTATGGGTGGTTTGGATTTTCTGTTTTGTCTTAGAATTGAACTAAGTAGGACTAACCGAAAGAAATAGATAGACGAGTCCTAGACATAAATAAAGCACGGTAATGATATCTAAGAAATCATTACTTACTTTTATTTTAGCTTTATGCACGGTAATCAATGATATCTTAGATTTGATTACTAAAAAAAAACCTTCAGCTTGAACTCCACCCCATGTTTAGTTGATTGAATCAGCCCAGGTTTTTCTAAAAAAAAACTAATACGTGGTTGGTAGCTAGTTTCATTTAGTCCATCCATCCATCCATCAGCGATAGGACGTCCACTGCTGGACATATACCTCTCCTACCCGCTAAGCAAAAGTTGCAATAACAATACTAAAAGTAACGTCAACAAGCTTGTAACTTACTAATATAAGGTTGCAACCTTGCAACGTTCATGCAAGCTTACAGCGAGCTTGAAACAAAACCCTAACGACCGCGCTGTAGATAAACACTGTAACTTGCTTAAAGCTGATCACCAAAACTTTTTATAACTTTAAAAAGTGAAGTTGCAGTAACATTACACATGAAAGATATCTGAAAGTTGTAAAGTTAACTTTCCGCAAGTATAATGTTATACATTTCCACAACTTCAAATTTGAAAGGTAATAGGAACTTGTTTGAACTATTTTGCCAAAAGGTTACAAATGAAACTTGCACGTGGCTTGCTTTTTTTTAGTTGTCGCAAAGTTGGTTAAATTGGTCGGTTTTAAGTTTCTATAAAACATTTTTATTTAATTTTCTTGTTCTAAGTTAGAACTGTTGTAGAGGCAGGTGTGTCTTTTTCTTTATCCACACCAAGGAGCGTCACACTTTTAATTAAATTTACAAATGGGGATACCAATTTCTGCAAACACAATGCTACCGCGCTGCAGGATTTCAAATTAAAATGTGCCATATACAAACTTACTACAGCTTATTGCAAGTTTCATGCTTAGTGGGTATGGATATCTAATAAGACCTATTGGAAGAGGCTTTCATCCAGCGCAATCCTGCGGTCATTAATGAGGTCATCCGTCCACCTTTTTGGTGGACGTCCTACGCTGCGCTTGCCGGTACGTGGTCTCCACTCGAGAACTGTTCAACGCCCTCGGTCCTCCATCCTATGTGCCCTGCCCACTGTCATTTCAACTTGCCAACCTGCTTTGTTTCACCTTGTAGACGGTGTAAAAGACGTTACGTGAATCAATGAGATTGTTTACAAGATAATATATGAACAAGATATCACTTATCAAATTAGTGCTAGGCTAGGTAGGTACTTATAAAGACAACAACATGCATCGATGGTACAGATTAATTATTATGATTGATAATGACTAATTTGTTTTTACGAGAGAGTTCACTGCCGTGTGAGTTAACTTTCTTTCAAAGTTTGCTTTTGAAAGGAAAATAAAGAGATAAAATCGACTATTCTTAATATAAATGCTATGAACACTTCATATGTAAACTGTACATCAGTTTTATCCTGCTGTGTGAACAAACACGATGTTTCTTATAACCGCAATAGTTGTGGGAATCCTGGGACATTTGTCTAACGGTGAGAATAATATACTCGTAGGTTATGTTTGCTAGGTTACAAAATGCAGGGATTCCAAGAAGAATTTTATTTAGGTAATGGAGATTTATAGCGGAACCTAACTCCAGTAATGGACGTCCTATGGCTGAAACGGACAAAGGAACGGATCGGTTATGCAGTTAATCAAAATGGATAGAAGACGTTGTATTGCAAAGTGCATGGACTTACAGGTGTACTCATTATTATAGAGAACTTTTCTTACGAGTCTTCCCGCGAAATCGGGAAAAAAATCAGTTGTTACCAGTTGGTAGGCGGCTCATGCGGTAACATGAAGCTCTCAAAGAGTAAGTTACCTATCTATTAAACTTATTCTCAGGAATACCCCTGGAGAGACCACCATCAGAGCTGGGCCAGTTCTTCAGTCCCCGCATCGTGGGTGGTAGCAATGCGGCGGCGGGGCGTGCGCCGCACATGGCCGCGCTGGTGGTGGGCTTCTCCTGGTCCTTCCTCATGTGCGGCGCCATGAGGAAGGCGCCACGCGGTGCATCATGGTCACCTGGGATGGGCAACTTCTAGAGTAAGTACCTCATCATCTTGTAGCCTTTACCCCACTAGGTAATTTCGCCATTTCACTATCATACGTCATCTCATCATCAACTCCTTTCTTTCGCGTATCATCTTTTACAGAATTCATCCATACATTTTTTGGTCGTTCTTCCACTTCTGACACTTAATTACTATCATGGTTAAAGTTCTTTTCGTGAAATGAATCTCCTTCCTTTTCATAATATTAGCCCGATTATTATTAATAGCCCGATATACTGTAAGTCACATCTAGCAATAGTTATTTTTATTTTCATTCTACTTTATGTACACAACATTTTATATTATTTTATAAAAAAAAGATGTAAAAGGGCCTCTCAGTGTTAGCTTCGGCCCCATTGATGCCTACCAAAGGACCAAGCTTTGCTTGTGATTTTAAATGAATACACAATAAAATAATAATAAATATCACTTATTTTCACTACACCCTATTATATATTTTTAAAATACTATATTAATTAAATATTATAAAAATCTTTTAAAAATAATATGACAGTATATTGAAAACACTTCACTAATAAATAACACCCTTATTCTCACTGCACTACATGTGTTTCGCCTCTCAACGAGGCATCTTCAGGACGTGTTGACTCTTCGAGGTCACTCGCAAGAATCCAAAAAATTCTTGCGAGCGACCTCGAAGAGTGAAAGAAAGAAATACACTAAATATTTATTCAAAACATAGATACACTGTGATCTCAACTTAGGTATTCTACGTTTATCTATAACCTTATGTATTATCTTTTATATTATCGTTAAAAAAAATTAAATGACTTCGACTCACATCTATCTCTTTCATTAACTGTATCTTCAGCAGACAAAATTAAAACTCGATTTGCGCTGAACCGATTTGGTCCATAATCGTAAATATTGTTAGGACCCACCCACCTACCACCACCTAGATTAGGATGCCTACTAAACGATCATCCTAGTAATATTATAAACGTGAAAGTTTGTATGTATATGGATGTTTGTTACTTTTTCACGCAAAAACTACTGAACGGATTGAGATGAAACTTTGTAATAGTAATGCTTAAACATCAGAATAACACATAGGCTATAATTTATAAAGATATTGTGTGAAACGAAATTCGCCGGGTCAGCTAGTACCAAATATTATCTAAATCGGTTGATAAATAAATTGCCCTTCATAATTATGATAGGGCCGCGAAACGGCAAAGTGACGGCAGACGCAGTGAAAGTGAAGGGCACGTTTCGGCTTTTTTGACAGCATTTAGCGCTGCAGCACAGAGCTTGTTCCCACAAACAACGAAAATAAAATGGCTCAGCACCCAATCAAACACAGCAACAACACCACGAACAAGGCAAGTGGTTCAAACGAGAGCCGACATGGGACAAGTTAGTCCGCCCCTCTATATCCAAGCCTCGACAGCAACAGATCACGCCAGAAACGCCTTCATAGAATTCTTAGCTATAACGAGAGCGACTAGAGAAGTCAATCTCAGAAACTGCGAAAACATCATGCAGTCTTTCAGGCTAGGAAATGAGAGTCTTTTGATGGCGAGACTGGAAGAAGCAGAAGCAGCCATATACAATAACGACACTTCCCAGGTCATCAAGGGAACGATGAGAGGTCAATATATGGCTGCTTATAATGCAATAGAAGGCTTCGTGGCCCTGGATGATGATGAGACGAATCGGACTGGCAAACTGAGGTACATGACGCCACCAGAAGACCCTATTGTGGTTGCCGCCAAGTGTACTAAAATAATGCTGGACGACAGGATTATTGACATGGCAAAAGCCATTGAGGGCAGTTCTGGAGTCGAGGCACAGTGGGGCAATTGGACGGTACCCAAGATCCAGTGGGTCAATGGAGTGCCCGGTTGCGGTAAGACAACTTGGGTGGTACGACACTTCGATGTGGATAAGGACGTTATCATCACCACAACAACTGAAGCAGCCAAAGATCTAAGAGAGAAGCTGGCGCAGCGTATAGGTAATCTAGTAAGAACTAAAGTGCGCACCATGGCTTCGACTCTCGTAAATGTTTGAACCACAGAACAGCGAACTACTTTAATTTCTCTTTTCTGTGGTTTGAACTCACGTGATAGACGTGAACAGAACAGATTACAAATACAGTATTTAAAACCAAGTAAGTAGTAGTAGTGTAGTATTGTCATTATATTTATATTTAAAAAAAAAGTAAGATAGTTATAATCCTACTAATATTATAAACGCGAAAGTTTGTGAGGATGGATGGATGGATGGTTGGATGGATGGATGGATGTATGGATGTTTGTTACTCTTTCACGCAAAAACTACTAAACGGATTGAGATGAAACTTTGCAATAATATAGCTTATACATCAGAATAACACATAGGCTACAATTTATAAAGATATTTTGTGAATTGTCCAAAATATAACAATAAATGTTGAGTAAGTAGGAAAATTCATTCATCTGCGAGCTACTCTAGCGTGCGCTGCAAGAATGTCAAAATAAACAACTGTCGATCGAATATCTGTCAAATCAATCGACGAGCAGTCCTTGAATATCATCACACTGATAATATATTATGTACCTATATATACCTATATTTATCCTTACTCCCTACTTAATATTATAAATGCGAAAGTAACTCTGTCTGTCTGTCTGTCGCGCTTTCACGCCAAAACTACTGAACCGATCTCAATGAAATTTGGTTCACAGATAGTCTAGAGCCTGAGAAAGGACATAAGCTACATTTTATCCAGAATTGCATAATTCCCGTAGGATAGGACAAAATCTATCGTTAGCGAAACTGTCACCTATCACAACGACGCTAATAGGCACAATTTTGAAGGCACCATCGTAATTATAACAGCTAATTAGACTATTTCTGTTTCATTTTCACTTTAGGTATTCGATAGAGAGAACACTTTTTACGTTGCTATTAAATTTACGATGGCGCGTTCATAATTGGGTTGATTGGGCCTAATATGGATTGACAAAACGTAATTAGATGACAGGTGACATACATTGACTGCAAACTTTTATAAATGTCTCGCTTAGCATAGCAAAGGGACAAATTGTCTTTCCACCATTATAGCTCCTCGAAGAGGAAATAAAGTAAGGATTGACAATGACAACTGGCATTAAAGTTGGACAAAATAGTTTTCCCTTTGCCATGCTACACATCACAATGACGATTAATATTGGGCCGTCATTTCGTCTGACATTAAAAATATTTTTAAATATACCACCATTAGAGGTTAAACATATTTCATTATTCTACCTTTATGGTACAGAATCCATGCTAATATACGAAGAAACGGATCGACTTGATTTTTCGAAGTAGTATGGCATGAGTATGAGTATCTTGACACTAAGGTTATTGACCTTGATTCTAAATTGTGACCTTGACACGAACATAAATTTCGTTTGGTTTGGTTAGGATTGAACAGTGATAAAAGTGCAGCCCGCCTCAGTTGCGGCCCTCCTCATGAGGCACGCAACTTGCCGGCCAGCCTCTCAGCTGCTATAGTTAAAAACCCAAGAAAAGCAGCCCAACCTCGAGTGCAAACTTCTAAACTGCCTAGGGGAAAAGACCAAAAAGAATCGGGAGACCTCGAGCGCCGCCTTCTCAGCTGTCTCAGAAAAATCCCAGAGAAACGGCTCTACCTGGGATTCCCACGCCGCCCATAAGCCTCGGCTACTAAGTTCCCCCGCCATGACAAGGCGGGAACCCATGGGCGGGTTCTAACCTTATTTTAATCAACAGAAGCATTTATAAATAAGTTGATGTTAACTACTAAATACAAGACTTACAATGTAAAACTTCATAAACTATTACTACATAACAAGCAATTGGATCATCCACAGACCCTTGAAGGTCTAAAGATATTCTAAATGCTCAAGCCCACTGCCAGTTAGCAGCGTGCCCAGCATGCTGGCAGCATTGCCAGTCAGCTTGGCAATGCTGCTTATACGTTGAGCCAAATAAACACCAGCATTTTGGTCACGGGGCGGGTACACCAGACGGTCAGAAATACTTTTGAAAACAAGATGAACACCCGGCCACCACGCGCACAATGTCTCAATTTCAAACGGGTCAAATATGTAACCACTGCCGAGGTCAGAATATTTGCGCCGTTTGTGCTGCTCCGCCGAATCGGTCACCTCTCCAGCCCTACTCTGAGTCTCAGAAATGATGTGACGGCGCCAAAGTATCGACGCAAGTCGCGACCCATTCTAACGGCCGTCTACATTTCCATGGGACCTGCTTTATACCATTAGGCCTTTTGCTATCACCACGCGCAGACCCATTCGGTTCGAGTACGGCTGCGATATTGGCGGTCGCAAAAGCCCTGCGTATGACATCGTTCATCGGCGTGGCAACCAATTGGACGAGGGCTTCTTGAGCAAGAAAGACGGTGGTGACCGAGCTGGTCAACTAGGGTAGTTGAATAGGTGAGAGCGCTCAGCTATATGCGGCGCGGCAGCAAGGTGGGTCGACTATCTTGACGATATCATCAATACTTACCGCCGGTCGAGCCTGGTCACGGCCGGCAAAGAGCCGAGGCAGATGGCACTGCAAGAGAGAGGCCTATACCAAACAGTGGGACAAAGGAAGCTGCGGATGATAACGATGACGAAACAAATTAGTTGAGATTAGCTGGTTTTTGGGTTTGAAATGATTATTTGCTACAATATTTGTGTACCGTTTCACATTGAATTGGGGCTAATATTTTGTGGCGCACTATTTTTGTTACTATTGTTACTATACTATTTTTGTTACCATATTTTGTGACAAGATAAACGTTAATTAAATTATATCGCGGGCGAAGCCGCGGGTAAAAGCTAGTAAATTATAAAAATGTGATTTTCGATATTCTAATATTACAAATTATCACAAAATTAACAATAAACATTAGTTTGTGATGACCTCCCTATTTTATTTTTTTTAATTTCAATTTATTGTCTTTGTGTGAATGTAAAAAGTACATTAATCGTACACGTAGGTACTTATATTTTATAATTAGGTAGTGTTTTTTAATGACCTTTAACTGTAACAATCCTAGGGCTGGCAGACTAAAGTACATAAGTCAAAATGTCATAGTTTCCAAAAACTAAAAAAACTAAATAAAAAAAAACTCTTAATTCTTTTTTTATTTTGTTTGATTTATTGGGATGTATTAAATTATTGCTAACATGCATTTATATGTCATCTTAAATCATAATAGCAGAAGGCTTTTTATGTGACTTATGTCAATAAGAACACTTACTTTATCCTTAAATTTAAATCTTACTTATGACTTAAGTTATAAGATAATCAGAAATAATTTCTTATGTTATATTGTTATGTTACGATACTTAATTTAATCATCATCCTCACTATCTATAATATCAGGGTCAGTGTTTCGTAAATCGTTTGCAGTAGGTAAATCAATATAACATTTATGGAAAACGTCAGGTATTAAATTTAGTAAAGAAATCAAATCTTCTTTTTTCTCTTTAGATATAGGCAAAAGCTGTAACGATATGACTGGGATATTGTCAGGTGCGGTAGAACCTCTTCGTTTCAAGTTTAATTTGAAAAATGGAGATTCCTCTTCTAGATTATCCTTGTAAGAAATTACGCCAAAGTCAGAATCATAGCGCAACCATCTTTTATCGAGCCATTTAAACTGTCGTCCATCCACATCTTTAGTTCTTAATACTAACGGACCCTTTAAAAGCGAAGAGAAGTCCAAAAAGTCAGTATTGCGCATTTCAACCACTTGAAATTTTTTACTGCTTGATTTTATCAGTTGTATCCAATCGTGCGGGTGACAGATTTGCAATTCTGTTTTTTCTTTTTCTTTTCTATAATCCCGTGATCAGTATCTACTTCCATATGGCTATGGCCGGGAATCATAAACTTGTGCTCAATAAATTCCAAATCTAATTTTTGCAAAGCCCAAGTAAACATTGAACTTGCATGAGAATTTCTGTTCTGGCCTCCACATGTATCAGAATAAAATATTACATGTTTTGTGTTCTCAGGTAGGTATGTTTGGAGGTGTTTGAAAAGACAAGAGGCTATTTGATTAGCTCCCCTTGCAGCTATTGTTTCATGCAATATGTAGCACACAGCTTTTCCAGTTTTGTTGTCATGAACAGTCACATTAAACGTCCACAACTGACGTTTGTAAAATGCTACAGAAGAGCTTAGTGCTGGAGTGGGTAAGCATTGCTGCAAATCAAAAGTGTACACTTGCACAGTGTTGTTACTTTTGTATACCTGTGTGTCACTTTTCTTTCTTTCGTACGCTTGATCCGCATCTGCCTCGTGCTGATCATGCTGAGCGATAATTTCAGCCTTTCGTTGTATTTCCTGACAAAGCTGAACTTGCATTTTGTATTTATCACATGTATAACATGTATTGACACGGGGCTTTTTGAATGATAATCCTAATTTATGAAACTCTTGGCTGTAAATTTTTATTGACGGTGGATTGTCTCGGTTTTCACAGAATAAATTGTACATTTTATTGATTGATGGTTAGATGAGAAGGTAAATACTTCTTAGATGTGCTTTTTCTCGTGTAATGGCTTTCATAAGATGGAAATGATAAAATGTGTTCTTTTATTTCTTTCCTTTTTTCGTCGGAGATTTTGTGCTTGGGTATACTTCTCCCACGGCTATCGTCCACTTGAGTACCACCTACTGATGATCGTTTTTTCAAGCCAACTGTTTTTATGAAGTTATCACTTTCGCCTAACGTTTTTAGTAAACATCCCCTGCAGATGGGTTCACGCTTTCCGTTAATTAATAAAAAATATTTATATGTCTTTGTCCTAAATTTTTGCCGGTCAGGATCAAGTGTCCGCTGCCTTTGAGTAGCTTTGTCTTGAATCTCCATTAATGAAGCCATGTAAGTAGATCTTTTGAGGTATGTCCCCATTTGCCAATATTCTTTAAAAATAGCCTGTCTATCGCAAAATAATATGTGCTCTTTGCATTTCATACGACATGTTGTAAGTTCTGTCATTTTTCTACTACTTACCAATTACTTTTCCTTTAAGACTGACCTGTGTTGCGTTTAACTTTTTTTTCGAGTTTTCTGACTTGAATGCTTTTTTTTTAGTTGCTTTGATAGTAGACGTTGAACTAGGGCTTAGGGGTGTATCTTGATGAGTGGATCCATTACTTGAACTTGACGAGACTGCTGCGTCTGTTGATAACACATAAGGTGGATCTTGGACAGAGTCATCACTTGAAAATTCAATTTCTTGACTAACACGCATGTTATCAGTAAACCCCGATGATGTGGAAGGCACGGGCTCCTCTTCCACCGTTATGCTTCCTAGTTGCTGGTCATTCCGCTCGCCTAAAAAAAACGACGTATTTTAAACGATGTACGAATTCACAAGGCTGAAATGTACGGCACCAAAAGTGCACTGTAGTAAAACTGATGATGAAAGCAGATTAATATTAATTGAAGAGTCTTATTCACTACCAAAATGTATGGTATTTTAAAGAATAAAATGATCAGACTTACTTTCAGTAGTTACGGATCTTAACGCCATCTCAACTAATTTCTTTCCACGCTGAGAATCCATAATGAGTAGCAAAAATATTATAATATCATTAAACTAAATCAACACAAAACCAAAGTTGTCAATGATTAGAGCATTACTGACTAGCTTAACATCTTGCGTTTCAAACGAAACGGGCACTTCATTTTTTTGTTCCATAAATTACACGTTCAAGTGCGTACCCTCAAGTTAAACAAAGTGATAAGGTGACGCATTTAACGCATTGAGGAAGGAATATTTAACGATCCTAATGACATATGTCATACTTTTATTCCGCAAAGTGCACAAACTTTACATGTTCCTTTTGACCTAAGTCAATTTATGTTGTTTATAACGCTACAAGATGTGGAGAAGATGATAAGGTTGAAAAGGTATGCTATTAGAGTTCAAATTGAAATAGATGGCTTTGACTTATGTGCATTAGTTGGTCGATGAATTAATTTAAAAGAATTTTGTTAGTGTATTAAAAAAAAAAAAATTTTTTTTGACTTAAGTGCTTTAGTCTGCCGACCCTAGTATCGTTATCAATAAATATGAATATCTTGTTCAGCGCTATCGCTTTTGCATACTCGGCTCAGGCGGAATGACACTTTTTCGTGCGTGCAGCCGGCGTTCATCGATTTATAAGACGTTATTTCATTACAATATAAATGTCGATATTTTGCAGGCATACCCCTGGAGAGTCCATCATCAGAGTTGGGTCAGTTTTTCGGCTCCCGCATCGTGGGCGGTAGCGAGGCGGCGGCGGGGCGCGCGCCGCACATGGCCGCGCTGGTGGTGGGCTTCTCCTGGCAGTCGCTGGTTTGTGGCGCCTCCATCATCTCCCGCCGCTGCCTGCTTACCGCTGCGCATTGCGTGCGGTTTAACTGGCATGGAGAACTACTAGAGTAAGTACTAAGTACTGCACCTACAAGCCGTGGTGGTCAAGAGGTAGTGACACCCGCCTTACAATCCGTCGCCATAAGGTTGTGGGTTCAAATCCCAGGTCCTGTACCAATGAGTTATTTGGAATTTATGTATGTAATTTCACACCACTGGCTTTTCGGTGAAGGAAAACATAGTTACGTCCGTAGGAGAAATTCGATGGCCAATGTGAATACACCAACCCGCACTGGGCCAGCGTGGTGGATATGGCCCAATAACCCTTCGTGGGTAGGCCTACATCCTGCAGTGGACTATTAAAAAGGCTGGTACAGTACAGTACTGTACCTATCTATAGCTAATATTCATTACTATCAAATGCATCTTTTTTCGCGACATCGAGGTTGGTTCCATAGTAGGTAAAAGTCGTTCATCTTAATGTCAAGTACCTACATTGAGATTAAATCGCCATTAAGAGATTATGCGTAAGTTATCAGTGAGCCTGAATTGTCGACCGCCCACCTCGCGGTGCCGTTTTCAGTTGATCTTATTATGACCCTGGTTACTTAGCCTGGTTACTTAGGGGAGGCCTATGTCCAGCAAGGCCTGAGAACAATGATAACAAATGAATTGGTCTGTATTTGCCGTTCCCAGCACTTTCCACGCCATAGTGGGCTCCAACATCTGGCACAGCGGGACCGTGGTAGAATTCTCAGCCTACAAGCTGCACCCTGGCTACGACCATATGCTCATCATGAACGACATCGCCGTTATTACCACCAAGAAGGAGATCGAGATGAGCAAGCGAGTTGCGGCCATAGCGTTGAATTATAACCATGTGGGGGGAGGCAAAAAAAGCTACATCACTGGATGGGGGACGCAATCGGTATAATGATTAAATCTATTTTTTAACACGCTTTCATTAGTTTCACCTGTATGTTTGCTTGCTTGTAACCAACCCCTTTGAGCTCGATTTTGACCTACTTTGAGCGATCAGATTTTCTTGAAACTTTGCACACCTATCAAAAACCGATGACAATGCATTTATAAAAAAGAATATATAATGAATCCTAAGCGTGTTTTTCAGGTTTTTTTTTTAGCTATAAGTATTAATTTTAAATAGGTATTGACTTTCTGATTTATCATTGATTACTGATATTTGTGTATAAAATGTAGGCACATAAAGGACGACGAAATTAGCAGCGGCGTCTACTATACTCACTATTCACAGCGTAGATATTATATGTAACAGGTACATACAGAGTGTTTAGTAAAGAGTTGATATTACTTGCAAAGTAGGTATCCCGTCATCCATGTACCTACATAGGTATGTACCAGTTACATGGCTGACGGGTCTCCTGATGGTAAGAGGTCGTGTCGCCTTTGGACGACTGCAATGTCGGACATTAGTAAAGCGTTGACCACTCTTTTTTGATTTCATCAATCCATCCATCAGCTGTAGGAAGACCCCTGCTGGACATAGACCTCCCTTTACGTCCAGTAATACTGGCCGGAAGGGGCCCAGCAAAAGAGCCTTGTATATGGCCGTTATTTTCACCGGATTTGTGGTGGTGTTTGGTTTAATACGCACCGGTCATCCATCCGGCGTACAAATCAAACAATCCGTTTATTGACGGTCCGTTGTCCAGTGAAAAAAACTAACATGTAAAACAAGCGCTCTAATTCTTGGGTCTTGATAAGTCCTAGTCAAAGGACGTCTTACGCTGCGTTTGCCGGTAAGTGGTCTCCATTTCATTCTTCGTTTCTATATTATATTTAATATTTCCAGCTGTGGGGTCCAGTGCCCGACGAGCTGCAGATCCTGTATCTCAGCACCATCAGCCACGAGCAGTGCCTCGAAGCCGTGAAGGAGCTAGCTGCCCTGTGGGGGTGGATGCCTCCTTTAGACCCTAAAACTGAAGTCTGCACCCTACACTCGCCTGGATTTGGCACGTGTCATGTAAGTGCGTTGCGGTAAGGTTTTGGGCAGGAATATTTCTATTTTTAATGTACTGCACTGTATCGACCTTATTATTTAACTAGCTTTTGCCCGCGGCTCCGCCCGCGTGGTATTTTGACTTTTGTAATATCCCATACGGTTCTTTTGTACGGTGTCGAGTCATGGACCTTAACCCAGACTATGAGTAAGCGCTTGGAAGCTTTTGAAATGTGGGTGTACAGAAGAATTTTGAAAATATCATGGACAGACAGAGTGTCCAATGAGAGAGTTTTGCAGATGGTCAACAAGAATGTGGAAATTTTGAACACAATTAAAAAGCGCAAGCTGCAGTACCTTGGACACAACATGCGTAATGGAAAATATGACCTGCTCCAGTTAATCATGCAAGGAAAGATCCAGGGAAAGCGACCTCCCGGAAGAAGGCGAACTTCGTGGCTCAAAAATCTTCGTTCGTGGTTCAATCTGAGCACAAGATCACTATTCCGTGCAGCTGTTTCCAAAGTCCGCATAGCCCTAATGATAGCCGACCTCCGGTAGGAGCTGGCATCTCAAGAAGAAGAAGAATATCCCATAGGAACCTTTTATTTTTCCGGGATAAAAAGTAGCCTATGTCACTTTCCGAACTTTGAACTATATCCATGCCAAAAATCAAGTCAATCTGTTGCTCCGTTGCTGCGTGAAAGAGGAACAAACCAACAAACTTTTCGGATTTATAATATTAGTATGATAGTCTACTGCTGTACACATGCCTACCCACGAAGGGTGATTGTGCTATATCCGCTGGCCCAGAGCCAGCACCAATGTTCATCGCATAAATACAGGCCCTGCCTGGGTGGGGTGCGAATGCCTCTTTAACCCTGTAGTTAGGGTCACTAACCACTGAGACTTCGAGGCAGTCTGCGTAACCTAATGTAAACTGCGTAAGTACTTAAAACAATTCCACGCGGAACACGTTCTAATTTGTCGTTAGGTAAGTACCTAGGCTGATTGACAACGACACCTTGATTAAAGTCGCAGCTGCAAAGTCTCAAGCATCGACGTAAGGTAGCGTGTTTGTCGGCCTTTTATCGGATACACTTCGGAGAGTGTGCCCAGGAGTTGCACAATCTGGTCTCACCTGCCCCTTTCTTCTATGGTACTGCTAGACAGACAGACGCGACCAAAGCACCACCCTTTTATGTTGGACATTCCGCGCGTTAGACCAAGCGTTTCGAATCCTCATTCCTCATACGAACAGCCAGAATGTGGAACGCTTTGCCTGGGTCTGTTTTCCCGCTAAAGTACAACGTGGGTGTCTCCAAATCCCGAGTAAATAGGTATGTTCTAGGTAAGTGTGCTACACCCTAAACCGCATATCTGCTCAACATCAGGCAGTATGTAGTCAAACGCAAACCTATACGGAATTAAAAAAACCTAACCGAATACGTTTGCGCCGATGCGCGCGATGATCAAAAAGAATACCGCGTAGGTATCTCCGAATTCGCGTAAAACGGGGTAGCGCGTAAGGCGAGGTATTACTGTATAGTACTGTATCAGCCTTTTTAATAGTCCACTGCAGGACGTAGGCTTACCCACGAAGGGTGATTGGGCCATATCCACCACGCTACCCCGGTGCGGGTTGGTAGATTCACATACGCCATCGAATTTCTTCTACGGATATATACAGGTTGCCTCACGATGTTTACTTTCACCGAAAAGCCAGTGGTGTGCAATTCCGTACATAAATTCCAAAGAACTCATTGGTACGGGACCGGGATTTGAACCCACTACCTCACGATTGTAAGGCGGGTGTCTGTCTGATGATGATACTGTATAGTAATGATCTGTAATGATGATGATTTGAATGTCTTGCAGGGTGACTCCGGCGGTGGCCTGGTGGGTGCAGACGACAATAAACTGTTCGGCGTGGTGACATGGGGACTCGTGGCTTGCGCCGAGGGCTACCCTGACGTATACGTACTCCTTAGTACCTTTAGGAGCTTTATAGAAGAATGTACAATGAGTCCTTTATAATGACAGGAAAGGTCCCATGGAAAGGATCAATATTATTGTACCTTATTGTTATTACTAGAGACCGGATTATATGCAACATAAAAAGCCTGTAAAAGCATGCAAAATGCTTGAAGTAGGTATGCAAAAAGATTGGCATAATATGCAACCCAAAAAATAGAAGAAATTTTCGTTTTTTTACTACGTAGTATTCGTACAGAAACATTACATTACACTAAAATTATCTAATATTTATGTAAGCCTAAACAATCTTGTATTGTACTGTTAGCCGCACACTCGATTCGCCAAATCGAGTGACAGCGGTACAACACGAACGCGCGACGGACGCGCTGCACGACACTAGCGACGCGACAGTTTGAACAGGGAATGCGCAATGGCGCGCGATCGTATATTTTAATACCTATTAATAACTATTGGATTAAAAGTGCAGTCTGTGATATATCAGTTTATAATACGCCCACGATCAACTACTAACTAAATTAGGGGAAGCAGAAGCATCCCCTTACAGTACCTACCAAATGTTCCACTGAACATTTGGTACAACAATACAATTTAAATTTTAATAAATTTTAATTTTAACTATAATTAGTCCGTCAGATAGACTATCGAACAATAATAAACACGTATTTTTTCTTTTGATTGATGAAAAAACTTTTGAAAAAATTGATGATGATATAGTCCGTGAAAGAACCGCGTGACGTCACAAGTGCCATACAAATGTATAGACTTCTGTAAGAGAGGTGACGTCACCCCCAAATATTTTGACAAGGTTTATAAAAGAAAAAATACGAGTCCAACATTTTTGATAATCTAACAGTAACTAACGGATTAAGCCTATTGTACTTCGATCATTAATATTATTGGTCGGATTCGTGGTAGTGTAACATTTATCGCATTTTGTAACACAGGGTGAGTGCATTGCACTCGAAAAATATTGTAAATGTACCGATAAAATGCATCATAATCCAGCCCCCCTACCGCCTGAAGCAATAGCAATCGTAATAGCAATCGTTTAAGACTTCATTTTAGTCATTTGGCACCGCCTTTGTGACGTTAGCCATCAAAGTTGTTCATTCAACGATTGTTTTCGCAATCCGCGCAAAGCAATTGATGGCTAACGTCACATAGGCGGTGCCAAATGACTAAAATGAAATCATAAATGATTGCTATTACGATTGCTATTGCTTAGGCGGTAGGGGGGCAGATCTTATTTAAAATGTGTTATTTTCGCTGAATGGGTTAGATATGCAAATGCATCTTCAGACATGCAAATGCAAATAGTCCGGTCTCTAGTTATTACTGTGTACGTACTGGTAATAAAAAACATTATTAAGCTGAATCAACTCTTATCACCTTTAGTCTTTCTGAGCGTCCGGTGGACGCGACGCGTGACCAAAATGCTGGTGTTTATTTGCCTCAACGTACAGCATTGCCATTCAGCGTGGCAATGATGCCAGCATGCTGGGCACGGGCACGCTGCCAACTGGCAGTGGGCTTGAGCACTTCAATTATCTTTAGACCTGCAAGGGTCTGTGGATGATCCAATTACTTTCTATGTAGTAGTAGTGTAGATAGTTTTAGCATATAGAGGTAGTATACATTTAGTTTATTATTAATAGGTGTTTTCTTTGTTAATATCTATTTAAGGCCACTATTTCTTGTTCATGTCGGTTCATTTTTTAAATGTGAAAAATAAATTGTAAGAAAAAAAATATATAGCTTTGAAATTTTTCTAGTTTAGCAATGATAAAGTGCTTCTATCGTTATTTTACTTGCATTCGTAGCTGATTCTTCCACATTCATCGCTTTATTTGCTAAAATTAAAAAATATAACCTACCAGTGTGACCAGTTAGTAGGTACAGTGCATGGATTTAACATATAAACAGGATTGAGTACTGGCCAAGAAAAACGTGCCGACACGGATACCATATCAGATGATTGTGTCTCTTTTCTAAGTAGGATGACCAAAACATCTCGATCAACTCGGGATATATTAATAATTCTTTGCAAAGTCACTGCACGCAGGAATCGCAGTTATTTTACCCCTAACTCGTCGTCCTTCGTTATCGTCGTCGTTTTAGCAATAGGACGCCTACTGCTGGGCATGGGCCTTCCCTAAAGATCTCTATAAATCCGAGCCCCATAAAAGCAATGGTCCAGAATTAATATATACGGAGATAATTCAGTTTCAAGTTTGACAGCTGTTATCGGAAATGTAGATTTCGAAGAGTTATTTCACCTTTGTTAAGACAGCTATGGTCTAGATTTGATAATGACAGAGATAAACCACTTTTAAGTTTGATAGCTGTCATCGGAAATGTAGATCTCGATGAGTTCCTTCACTTTTGTGATGACAGTAATGGTCTGGAATCCATATCTACGGTGTTAAACAACGTTTAAGTTTCATAGATGTAATTTTGACAAGTTGACACATATCACGCAACTTGTGTCAGTACTTAACTACGTAAAACTTTTACACGTAGGTATAGACTTTGTCACGAAAAATCTTAATAGACTTTATTACCAAAAGTCACAATCATTTTAAGGTTTCCGTAGTACGAGGCATGCTTCAACCAGGGAAAGTGGAAATTATAGGAAGTGAGCAGAAGTGCCATAATGTGGAAATTCTAGGCATTACAGAAACACACATGAGGGGGTCAGGTTTCTATACAATACCTACTGGCCATATTCCCTACTTTTCTGGGCCTGAAAATGAAAGTAGGAATGGTGTTGGTATCTGTTTATCTCAATTTGTCAACAAGTCAGTGCTCGGATACAACCCAGTGAGCGACCGCATTATGACTATGAGATTAAACACAAATCCATGTCGCGTAAACCTAGTCGTAGTGTATGCACCGACGTCACAGGCTTCAGAAGTTGATAGCGAGGACTTCTATAAATTGTTGGAAGACACTCTTAAGACACTGCCAAGTAGAGATATCACGGTACTGATGGGAGATCTTAACGCAAAAGTCGGATCAACACTTCACGATGACCATCTAAGAGAAGTGGTGGGGAAATACGGACTGGGAGATAGGAACGAGAGAGGCGAACTGTGGCTACAGTTTTGTGCCGAAAACTCTCTCACTATAATAAACACCTGTTTTGAGAATCATCCCAGATGTTTGTATACGTGGGTGATGCCAGGGAATCGCTTTAGGAACCAAATTGACTATATTACTGTTTCAAAGCGATGGAGATCCTGTATCAGCAACACTAAAACGTACCCTGGAGCTGACTGCGGGAGTGATCACAAGCTCTTGGTAGCGGAACTGTCTGTGAAACTTAAAAGGTTTTCAAGAAATTCAGTAAAACGCCAAGTTCGACCTACAGATCGACAGCTTGCTGTTTTCGAAGAATGTTTCCTGAATAACTCGGAAAACTTTAAGGTAGATGAGAATTTGGACGTGGATACAAATTGGACTAGTTTCAAAGACCTGCTACTCAAATCACGAGAAGAACTCCATAACCGGAACCAAGTCACTGATAGTATGAGAAAGACTTGGATTACAAATGAGACTTGGCAGGTAATCAAGGAGAGGAAAGACCTAGTGGCAGCCAGAGGAGACTCTGAACGTACCCAGTATAAAGTCCTTTCAGCAAAGGTACAGCGTTTATGTCGCAGAGATTACAACCAATATCTTAATTCTATATGCCAAGATATTGAGGATCACGCACAAACCTTGCACACAAGAGATCTGTTTCTAAAAGTAAAAAGCATTACCCGAGAGTTTAAGCCGAAAACTTGGGCTATTGAGGACAGTCAGGGGAAATTGCTGACAGAGATAGATAATGTTGCGGAGAGGTGGCGACTGTATTGCGAACATCTTTATAAGGATCCTAAGAAAAATACTGGGCCATCGTTTCATTCAGAAGACCGACATAAAGAGCCTGAAATAATCAAATCTGAGGTTAGGAATGCCTTAAAAAGGCTGAAAGCTAATAAATCAGCAGGAACAGACGCTATTTTTGCTGAGGAGCTTAAACATCTAGGAGACGCAGGTATTAAAATTTTACTGGACTTGTGTAATCAGATTTGGAAAACCGGCAAATGGCCTAAGGACTGGAAAGAGTCACTTCTGATACCTCTGCACAAAAAGGGCTCCACGAAATCCTGTGAGAACTACAGGACAGTGGCGCTTATATCACACGCTAGCAAGGTAATGCTCTATATAATTAATGGGCGGTTGCAATCATATCTGCACCGACAAATACCAAGTGAACAGGCTGGTTTTTTCAAAGGCCGGGGCACTAGAGAGCAAATAGTCAATATGAGACAGTTGATAGAGAAAAGCCGGGAATTTAATGTTCCCATGTTCATGTGCTTTATTGACTATTCGAAAGTGTTTGATTGTGTGAGATGGGAACCACTATTGGCAATCCTTCAGGAAATGGGAGTACCTCCGCACTTAGTTCAACTAATCGCGAGCTTATATGATAATGGAGAGTCCATGGTTAGGGTGAATGATGTGGTGTCGGCGCCTTTTAAGCCAGAAAAAGGAGTTCGTCAGGGATGCATTTTATCTCCCCCTCTTTTCAATATTTATGGCGAGTACATTATGAGGAGAGCCTTAGAGGGGTGGGAGGGAGGCATCGCGGTCGGTGGCAATAAAATCAGCAACCTACGATATGCAGATGACACCACGTTGTTCGCGTCCTCCGAGCGCGAGCTTGCAGAACTGTTCAGCCGGGTAGAGCGAGAAAGCGAAATGGTCGGACTTTCGGTCAACAAATCGGAAACCAAAGTAATGATCATTGACCGAGCTGGACAGAGCGCACGCACAGGAGATCGAATGCGTGAAGGAGTTTGTGTACCTGGGCTCAATGATCAGCGATCAGGGAGGCTGCGAGAAAGAAATTCGGAGACGTACGCAGATGGGGAAAGCCGCTATGGGCAAGATGACGAAGATCTGGCAAAACAGGAATATCTCCAACGCAACCAAAATGAGACTTGTAAAAACGCTGGTATTCTCGATATTCTTGTATGGCTCCGAATCATGGTCAATTCGCGCGGCAGACCGCAAAAAGATCGAATCTTTTGAAATGTGGTGTTGGAGGAGAATGTTACGCATACCGTGGACAGCGAAACGCACCGATAAGTCCGTCCTTGAGCAATTAAAGATTAAGACTAGACTTTCCACCATTTGTTATCAACGAGTCTTAACTTACTTTGGTCACATCGCCCGTAGGCAACCCGATAATTTTGAGAAACTGGTTGTAGTTGGGAAAGTAGATGGCAAAAGACCACGTGGACGCTCACCTACCCGTTGGTCTGATCAGATTAAGCTGATAACCGGGCTTCCAGTTTCCACTGCTCTGAAGAAAGCCGAAGATAGGGCGGAGTGGAAGCAACTCGTCACTGATTCCGTCAAGGCATTTCAAGACGACACCTTCAGCAATGAAGAGGACGAATAAGAAAAAGTAAACAAGGCATCCATTTTGAAATAAAGAATTTGAAAAAGTCGTCATGGAAGTCGTAATAGATTTTTGAAATCTACACCCCCAAAAACCTCGAAAACTACACCCATGACGACTTTTTCCAAAAAGTGACGTCCACCATCTTTATAACAAAATGGATGCTAGTTTTGAAATCTACATCCCCAAAAACCTATTAAACGACACCCATGACCACTTTTTGCAAAAAGTGACATCCGCCATCTTTAAGTTCAAAATGGATGCCATTTTTTAAATCTACACCCCTAAAAACCTCGAAAATTACACCCATGACGACTTTTTCAAAAAAGTGACGTCCGCCATCTTTAATTTCAAAATGGATGCCATTTTTGAAATCTACACCCCCAAAAACCTCAAAAGCAACACCCATGACGACTTTTAGCAAAAAGTGACATCTGCCATCGTAAATGTCAAAATGGATGACATTTTTGAAATCTACACCCCAAAAATACTCGAAAACTACACCCATGATTTTTTCAAAAAAGTGACGTCTGCCATCTTTAATTCCAAAATGGATGCCAATTTTGAAATCTACACCCCCAAAAACCTCGTAAATTGCACCCATGGCTTTTTCAAATAACTGACGTCCGCCATCTTTAATTCCAAGATGGATGCCAATTTTGAAATCTACACCCCCAAAAACCTAGAAAACGACACTGTTCAGGCGCTAGCCAATCTCTGCAACGATTAGCTAAAGCCTGACGAAAGTTCGGTTAGCACAGCCGCCTCACGACCAATGGTTAGGTTCGTGCGACGCCTGACTAACCCACCGACGCAACCGTGGAAGTCCACTACCGTCGCCGTAACGCCTGGCTATACTGTGATAGCAAGCGAAGCTAGGACATGGATTATTCCAACAGCCGTTCGGTCGTCGCGGGGACCTGCTCTCTACTCCCCGCCCGCCTCTCTGACTCGTCGTCCCCTGCGCTGCAGACCTCTGTATGGGCTCCGTCTGGATCCTCGAAGGTCCGACGGCCGGTCGTCTAGTTGACCTGACTGCTGGCGAAGGTGGACCCCTGACTCCGAGTGCAGCCGCCCGAAGGTACTCGCCACTGCACCCCTCTAGACTCCGGGTGCAGCCGCCCGAAGGTTCCCGCCACTGCACCCCTCTTGTTGTGAATCAAACAACTGTTACATTGCGATTGATTTTATTACATGCTTAACTACTATCTATACAACAGTCTCTTACATCTAATTGGTCTTGAAGTAAGCCTAATTTGATGACCGTGCATATTTGTGTGCCGATGCCTCGCCTGGATGGTTGACGATGAATCTGGGTCGCGACTCTGCAGATTCCGCCGGCTGACGCTATCCGCTATACGGCCCAGTATCGACACGCTGAGCTAAGCATGTTCTTTATGGACAGACACCAATGACGACTTTTTGCAAAATGTGACATCCGCCTTATTTAATTTCAAAATGGATCTACAACCCAAAAAAATGAAAAACGACAGCCACGACTATACATCTATTGTACACCCAGCATGTTTAAGAAATATGTCCAGCATAGTCACCCTACCACACTTCTTTGTATACAGCATAGTACGCCATTTGCAATCGACGGTGATACTCTAGTCAAAATTTAAAAAAAAAACATAAATCATAAACGTAGGTATATTCATACAAAATAAATATCAAACTCTGTTTTATCAGCATTTTTTCGCAATTTTAACTAAAATCTTATCAAACTACATTGTTATTTAAGCTAAGAAATGGTTAATACATTCGCGGCGTTACAGGTAATAATTCTACCATATATAAGTGTCGTTTCGAAATGGTAATAGTGCGAGCGGGACACCCTCATCACTTTGGGAAGTCTCACTCGGCACATCGTCTCTCTTATGCCATTTCAAAGGAATTTATGTTTTGTTGCAACGCATGAAGGTTGAATTTTCGTAAGCTAATTTTGAGCCAAATTTCGTCTGTGCGCAATCCAGATAGTATACAAAATCCTTGGAACAGTGTGACAAACAAACACTTTAAAAGTGTGTCTAATTGGTAAAAATGCTTTTATTTAACAATTTGGAGGTTACTTAATCAGGGTTGATAGAGATAAACTACTCGTACTTATCGAGCCAAATATATTTATTTATCCTAAAAAATAGAAAATTAATTAAAAAAAAATCGGAGGGCTCTTTTTTGTTTTTAACTGTTGTAATAGACTCAGAAAAATATGAACTTTCTCGAAATGTAGAACACAACGAGTGTTGTGGTTAGAATTTTTGATTATTATTATACCAGCCTCCAAACTCCAAACGACCTTTGGGCCGACCCAGACGCAGGTGGCGCGACGAACTGAGCTCGCACGACAAACACTTGACCACCAACGCAGTGAATCGCGCAGTCTGGTAGGAGGGAAGGGAGGCCTTTGCCCAGCAGTGGGACAATACAGGCTCAAAATAATAATAATAATATTATACCAGCCTCCATACATTTTGTGGACATGTCTTTTCAACTCAATATCTTTACGCGTTCCCGAGATAAAGGGTCTTGACATACACACAGACGGACAGACGGACAGACGGACAACAAAGTGATCCTATAAGGGTTCCGTTTTTGCCCGTTTGAGGTACGGAACCCTAAAAATAACCATTAATCATAAAGACTAGTATATTCATACAAAATAAATAACAAACTCTGTTTTATTAGCATCTATTCGCAATTTTAACTAAAATCTTATCAAACTACATTGTTATAAAAACTAAGATATGGTTAAGACGGTCGCGGCTTTACAGGTAATAATAATTGTACCATATATGTGTCGTTTCGAAATGGCAATAGTGCGAGCGGGACACCCTCATCACTTTGGGAAGTCTCACTCGGCACAGCGTCTCTCTTATGCCATTTCAAAGGAATATATGTTTTGTTGCAACGCGTTAAGGTTGAATTTTCCTAAGCTAACTTTGAGCCAAATTTCGTCTGTGCGCAATCCAGATAGTATACAAAATCCTTGTAAACAACCCTTACAATGGGACCACCCCGGAAGTCGAGAGCATAAATTAAATTATTTCATACACTTTGTCGGTTTCGATGTCGAATTGTGTATGGAACAGTAGTTCTAGTGTTCTTTCGTCACGGGTTGGTCCCTTAGTAAAAGTTGTTCATTATGATGTAGGTAAGTACCTCAAGTTATGTCTAGTTATTGCGGAAATCCTATAACTACCTTCCAGCTCTATCATCAGACCCTGGTCCCTGGCAGAAGACACAAAGTGCTTGTTAAGACAAATTACCTCAACGAGACCAAACTCGATACGGTTTTGTCTTGTTATTGCGGAGATCCTACGAGTATATCCACCTTCCAGCTCCATCACTAGAGCCTGGCTACCATCTAGATACAAAGTGCTCGTCAAAATGAATAAAACGAGCCCAAAATCGGGTTATGTCTTGATATTGCGGGGATCCCATAGTCACCTTCCAGCTCCATCATCAGACCCTGGCTATCATCTAGACACAAAGTGCTCGTTAAGACGAATCAAACGAGCCCAAACTCGATAGGGTTAGGTATGTCTTGTTATTGCAGAGTTCCTATATGACAATAGAGGAGTCCAACAGTAGATTGACAACTGAAATGATTATGTTACAGGCTGAATATACGGGGGTTTCATGAGAGATGTATTATTATCAACCAATTTCGTTTGGTTACCGACCCACTCTTACCTGCACATTTAATGTATTTTAGACTTTAGTGACCAAAAATATATTTCATTACCCATTATAAGTATATTTTTCTACAACTCATTTCTGTTTACTTTTCTGCTAAGTCACACCTGCCAGACTTGTTTGCTGTAGTGCGTGCCACCAAAGATGAGACTTGACGAGCGTCAGTGGTGGGGGATCTTGCGCAGGTACAGTCGTGTACAAACTAATTATCCAGAATTTGTTAGATATACAAATTCTTAAGCGTTTTTTAATAGTTTGTATATCTATTACCCAGAATTTGAATATTTATTACAAACCAAAGTTGTTTCTCAAATCTCATCTTTGGTGGCACGTAGTAAACCTATTCTATATTTTTATTTACCTTAAACTACAGTACCTATACACCTGCCAAGTTAAATCAGTGCCGTTAAAAAAAATTATAAATGTCACAGCATAAGTTTACCAAAATAACTGTCTGGGTGTCTGTAGTTGACCAAATTCACAGAGCGCACGAAGCCGAATATGAAAAAAAAAAAAACAACGTACTTTGATTATTTACTTGCGACCGTAACAAGATTCTCTGAGAAATATGGTCTCTATTACCGTCACACATGGTTCAGTTTCGCTTCTCACATTATGAAAAAACTGAATTTAATTCAAATATTTCTTGCTACGAATTTTATTGAACTGATTCTGAACAAAATTACAAAACAAAAGACGATAGAAATTAAATAAACAGTAAATTAATATCGATACAATTAGCTAAAACAGCTGAGTGTCTGTAATTAGTTCATGATTGCTAAACGAATTGCGGGTGTTCAGTAAAGTTCATTTCAATAATAAATAAGTGATGATGGAGGGTAGATGTGAGAAATTACGATTCAAGTGTCATTCATACCTTACTGTGCCTTCTTCTTCTGCTGCCACCGTCAACACACGTAAGTCTTAATATTTTTTACTATTCCCTGAAAAAAATATTTTATTTCATACCGTCGATTAGCACGTCGATTCTATTTCCCTTTCCCATTTGTTTACAACTCATCAACATGTTTTCCGTTGATTTTCTAGCGTTGATCCATCAAAATGGAGTCGGTATACTACCAATATGCGAAGATACCCCTCGTGATCTTCCCAAGAGAGTGCCTCTCACTTGAAGTCCGTGAAGAAATGATCTCCCGTGTGGTGATTAAACTATCCATAGTTTCACTAGACCATAAAGGACATTCCGTTTATTCTGGCGATTGCCGCGTGCAGCTTACAGGTTCTGGTGATACCCAATTATCATATCCAGATGATATCGCCGAAGTCGAACAAGAGATCACGACGGATTCGTTGTTAGAATATGATGATATCAGTAAGATGCCCGTCATATTCTCTGATGTTAGTGATTTATCGGACCCACCTTACTACCAGTCCCAGGTGTGGAAAGATCCTTCTGTAAGCCCATATGTCTACAACCACTATGATAGGCCTGTGCAGCAGACATACTCTGTGCTGGATAATTCGGCCAGTATAACCATCCAGCAGCACAACACTTACATTACTAAAAATGTGTACAACTATGACCGGCCTCAAAATTATCTTGAACAAGTTGGGTATAAGCAGATGCGGGAGACTCCCAAACAGCTGCTGTCTCTGGAGACCTTTTCTAACGATGAAGAGTCTGAGAGTGAGATGTTGTTGTCTCAGTTGTCTAAGAAGAAAAAAAAAAATAAAGGTTATAACGTTGCCAATACCCAGAGGGATAATGAAGCGCTGAAACAGGTAAATACATTTTGAAATGTTATTCTGTGTCTTTGTTTACACAATCAACAATATTCCAAAAAAACGACCGGTGTCCTTATCGCTTAGAGTGATTTCTTCCAGGCAACCTGACTAATAGAAGAGAGAAATAGGACTTTGTTATGTTTGCTTCAATGTTACAATCTGTCAGGATAGGTATAAATGTATTCTTAACCCTATAAGTATCAGAATTTAATGATTGAGTGTGGTATAATTGATCCTGCGTGCACTCATGCTCCATTTGTTTTATACATTTGGTATAAAACAAAAAAATTATTAATAATGTCTTACAATATATTATTATGTTACATATTTTGTCATATCAATTGTGATGATTATGTTGATTTATTGTTCTGTAGATAATATATAAATAACTGCAACAGGCAGACACTAAGCGGGGCTAAGGGGGCCCATATAGTATGGGAACCTAACGAGTCTAACCAGCACTTGGCCAATTTTATAAACATTAATTTGTTATTCTAACTTATAGCTGATGGCTACCAACATCAAGTCTTCGAAGCAGCGGAAGACCATACTGTTTCAAGGAGAGAGCTCGGAGACAGGCCAGACTATTCAGAAAATACTGTATACGGATCCGAAAGTCAAGTGTTCTGCCGTCACCATGGATAATGAGCTTCCTACATATAGTAAGTTATTTTTTTACTTATTTTTATTTCAAAATGATACAGGGTTATTTCTAATAAAATAGCATAATTTTAGGAGCTTATTCTCTACATCAAAACTAACAACTTTTGTACTGCGACTTTTGTCAAAACTAAAAAAAAAACAGCTGTTCCATACATTTGGTTACAGGTGAGCGATATTTTTCTATTGAACACCAATTTTTAGGGTTCCGTACCTCAAAAGGAAAAAACGGAACCCTTATATAGGATCACTTTGTTGTCCGTCTGTGTTTATGTCAAGACTCTTTATCTCGGGAACGCGTAAAGATATCGAGTTGAAATTTAAACTGTATACGTATATCTATGGTATCTTGCAGTTGAGTGAAAGAAAAACTTCTCAGTTACCGTATAAAAAAGTTTCAGCAGTTTTTGTCGTAAAAAACCGCATATTTCGACACTCAAAACCTACAGGATACTTCCCGTTGACATAGAACTATGAAATTTGGCGAGAAGCATTGTCTTAGAGTACACATATGGGAATAAATCTGAAAACTGAAATTTTTTATTTAAATCACAAAAAATAGAGCCTAGATTTACAAAATATGGGTTGAAAATTCAAAGTGAGTAAATCGTATCATGTAAGGTATCATATAAAAGAGCTTCATTAGCACATGCTAAAACAGATTTTTAATTATTTTAACAATGTGTAATTTTTAATGTATGACGAGAAAAGTGGGAAGAAAAAAACTTTTTTGTCGATGGTTAAAGTATAGAGATTTTAACAACTTACTTCCCAATTTTGTAATTTTCTGGATTTGTACGGAACCCTCGGGTGCCCTCGGTGTGCGAGCATGACTCGCACTTGTCCGGTTTTTTTTTTTTAATTGCAGAACGTCACAAAATTCGCAAAACAAAATTTGTTAGATTTGATGTACAGAATAAGCCTCTAAAAGGATGCTAATTGATTAGAAATAACCCTGTATTGTATTTTCACTAATACTATAAAACAAAATCGCTATTTTTGTGTCTGTCTGTATATCCGCTTATATCTTCCAAACTAGTCAACAGATTGCAATGTGGTTTTCTGTTGTATTAACGTTTAGAATATTTATTCTGGAAGGTTCTAGTAGGTAAAAGCTAGTAACATTATAAAAACTTATTGTGTATACAGGGTTTATTCGGAAAAACTCTACTAAGCTGAAATGGGGTGATTCAGATGATCGTTATAAGCAACATTTATTATTTTATAGGGCCAAATGGCCGAATGTAGCCGTGGTGGCTTAGAGATAGTGACACTCGCCTTACAATCGTGAGTCGTGGGTTCAAATCCCAGTCCCGTACCAATGAGTTCTTTGGAATTTATGTACGGAATTTCACATCACTGGCTTTTCGGTGAAGGAAAACATCGTGAGGCAACCTGCATACGTCCGTAGAAGAAATTCGATGGCGTATGTGAATCCACCAACCTGCACCGGGCCAGCGTGGTGGATATGGCCCAATCACCGTTCGTGGGTAGACCTACGTCCGACGTACGACGATTTAAAAGGCTGATACTGTACTGTAAATGGCCGAACCGGAATTAAAGAAAAATTGTCTCGTTATTACTGACCTCCAAAAAGGAGCTGAGGTACTACGTTCGTCTGTATGTTTTTTTGTGTATGTTCTTTGATATTCTCGTCAGTTGTGGACCGATTCGTAAAAATCTTTTTATTTCCAAATATATTTCCGAGGTGGTGTCATTTAAATTTTATCAAAATCGACTGAGCCGTTTTTGATAAATCAAGAATAATGTACATGGATCACATCGATTCGTGCAAAATAGTCAAATTCTATACACGGTGGAAGTCAGTGGTGGTGCCATTTTTTGCGAAAATAAATAATTATATCGAATAATGATAAATTGGAAATTATTCAGAAAAATTAGAATTTATAATTTCTTAAATCAATTTTTGTTTAGTTTTTTAATCGAATTCCGGGTTGGCCCCATTGTAAAAGTTGTTTATAATGATAGTATGAATCGCTTACCCCGCCCCATTTTCGGCCCCCTTTTTTACCCCTCTCGGCTTAATACATCTCTGAATAACCCTGTAAAGTTTAACTAGTCGTTTTAAAACTGCTACTTATTTCTAATGAATTTTATAATGAGTCGATGATATCAAACTTGGAGTAGGCTGCAACAAAACAGAACCAAAGTTACCGGCATAGCTCAGCTGATTAGCAAGTGAAATGGCAGTGAACAGGGCATATTATAGAAAGTGCTACTGGTAATCAATTAGCATCCTTTTAAGGGCATATTCCTTACATCAAAACAAACATATTTTGTTCTAAAACATCTAAAAATTCGTATTTATTTTATTCCATGCAAAATTAAAAAAAAGAAATTGACTGTGTAAATATGCAAACAAGCATAAATATTAGTTAAGTAGGTACATATTATGTAAAAAATAATTATTTGTTCATATGCTGATTCCACTTTTTAATTTGGGAAAAGTTGTAGTTTTGATGTACAGAATATGCCCTTAAAAGGCTCAAACCAAATAAAAATATAAAGACGGAACGTCGTGAACAGACAAGTGAGGGCGGTTTTTTATACATGTGTAGGTACATAAGTGCGTCGGTGTTGCGCCGCCATAGTTCGACTGACGAGCCAAAGCATAGTTTCTTTGTACATAAACACATCATAAACATGTGTGTGTTAAATCTAGATGTACACGGCGAAGCTTAGTTTTGCCGGACTCATTTGTTTGTTCACAACAATTATGTCTTGGTCTGAGCCTTTTTTATTTGATCTGAGTCTTTTAAGCCTATTGCTATGCTCATAACTTTAGGATTAACGTAATTATTTGTCTTCTCGTCTCAGTTGTATGTAACGTATTAGCAAGCACAGCTTAGGACATCCACCCACAAAGTGGGTATAGACAACTTCAGTCAACTCCGCGAAAAGGCGCAAAGACCGCGAGATCGCGCTGGATGCAAGACGCTTCCAACAGCTCTTATTGAAAATCTATGTAGCAGACTTTTGTCCAGTTTCGTCCTATGACTGAAACGATGATGATTTATGTCTTCTATTTAGTTCCAGAAGAATCATCAGCCTCGACTCCTCGCAAGAAAAAATACCAATGCGACAAATGCAAGACCATTTTCGACCAAATCTCCGTGTTCCGCCAGCACATGGTCGGGAACCATACCAACTATCATGTCGCAGCTAAGTCGAGGCAATACGTCTGCTCGAAATGCGACAGAAAATTCTCAGATCAATTGAAATACAACACGCACTGCGAGGGACACGGGGACCCGGACCTGGAATGCCCCATATGCCACAAAGTCTACGCTTCAAAGAACAACCTGAAAATTCATCTAAAAATCCATAATCGCAAATATCGTTGCACGGATTGCACGAGGTCGTACGACAATGCCGAAGTTTACAAGACTCATCTGAAGACTCATTTGAAATTCGTCTGTCAATTTGAAGACTGCAATTTTACTGCTAATTCTGAATCGAAGCGCGATGATCACTACGATGAACATATTAAGAACCATGTCAATAATGATCCCAGCAATAACGACTACGGCATTGAAGACCAAGATACTGACAGTGCCGATAATAATCATCAAAGCAGCGATCACGCCGATCCCTATAGTAGTGATCAAAACAATCAAACCAGCTCTAGTTTCGAAGAACAACTGAATTTTGTTTACAATGACGATATTGAAGAACAATTTGGTATTGCCGAGACGTCAAGCAACACTGAAATTGGAGAATCGTTGCTGGTCGATTACATAGAGGATTTTCAAGACGATCTGACAATAACAGAATGTGAACTGAAAAGCGAATCGTCCGATTTGCTACTAGGTTCTGATGGTACGGTAAGTAACGATATATCTACTGAAGATAGCAGCAGTAGTAGCAGTAAAGACAGTGAAATAATAATAGTGGATGGATTTGAACCAGGAAAAGATTACAACGAGAAAATAGGAAGATATGAAAACGAAGGAGAAGATAATTCAAATGAAAAAAATGAAAATGAAGAACCAGACATGAATGAAAAAAATGAGAATGAAGAACCAGACATGAATGAAAATGCTACATTAGAGGATATCAATAAAGAAGAAAGGATAAGGACGGCGGATTCGGTGATAGCAAAGGTTGTGTCGGACGAGTTATTCCTGCCGAACACAAGAATGAAGAATAAATATGTGAGGGGCAATAAGGTAAGATACAATTAGTAAGAACATTTTCTATCTTCAATATAACTAAATTGATAGTCGTTAAAAATTACAAGATAAAGAGTAAAAACTGAAGTATCAACATTACAGTTTGGTTTTAAGGTGAAATGAACTTTTCAAATACTTTTTTTCAAATGCTGTTTTTACGTAAAAACTATTTTGGTTTTCTATACTGTATAAATTAAGATCGCTATGATTATTGCTATACAATATAGGTACTTTCACTAACTACATACATATTTAAAGTATTAAGTAATTTTTTGATGCAACTTATGTTAAATTATTAGCGCAAAGTCAGCATTTGTGATCCCACGATATATGAATTACCTGTAATTGCTAGAAAAACACCAAAAGAAGTAAGGAGAAAGTAAATTTAATACTCAATACCAATATTTTTCTTGTTTTAATAGCGTTGTTGCTGAAAAATCGGCTACGGAGCGTCATTGCCGTTTTGGGTAAATATTTGGCGTTCCAGCTTGCTCGCTTGGCATGTTGAATTACTTTTTGGTTTCCGACATAACCATTTTTCTTCCCATTTCACTTCTCAGAAACATTTCGTTGCACCAGATGTGGCTTACTTTATATCTACTATCTTTATAAAGCTTTCCAAAAAATATCTACTATGAAGTCTTGGCTTTCATATGCATTTGCTTGATTGCATTTTGCAGAGGTAAGTGTGGCATCAGATTTTGATTAGGAATCATATATTGTCATCATAATTATACATATCAAATGAATGCTTCAGCGCCTTCAAGTATAATCTTTTAGTGTATTTATCATATTTTACTTCCCATCTTGTATCTAACTAAGCAATATACTACTTTTGAATCCTTAGTTTATTTACTGATCGTTGTGAATATTTAGGGTTCCGTACCCAAAGGGGAAAAACGGGACCCTATAACTAAGAAAGCGCTGTCCGTCTGTCTGTCACCAGGCTGTATTTCATGAACAGTGATAGCAAGAAAGCAGAAATTTTCACAGTTGACGTATTTATGTTGCTGCTACAACAACATATACTAAAACAGAAAACAAATATTTGAGGGGCTCCTATTCAACTAATCTGAATTTTTAGTCGTTTTTTGCTCGACATTAATAACAGTGATAGGTAGATGCCTGAAATATGCACAGAATATTTAGTTAAATATTCACTTAATAATTAAAATAAAATATATATTTAAAGAGGGATCTCTTTTCTCAAGAAACGTGATATTTTTGTTCGATATTAATAACGGCAACAGACGCTCAAAATGTTTGCAAAATATGAAGTTGTATTCCTATCGGTAACCTATTCTCTTCAGAAATAAATAATAAATAAAAAATCTGGAAAGATCGGGAGGGGAGGCCTTTGCCCAGCAGTGGGACACGACAGGCTAGCAACAACAACAACATAATATACTAAGGGGCTCTGTAGCACTGTAGCGCTCGTAGCGTAGTTTGACTAGGTGATTGTCAGCGATCACCGAAATTAAGCAACGTTCCGCTCGGTCAGTATTTGGATGGGTGACCGTGGGTGGCATTTTCCAACTGAGCGCTACCGTGGCTCGGATGACACGTTAAATTGTAGGTCCCGGTTGTTTTAACCGCTTAGCCATGTCAGAGGCTTTCAGGCGGCTTCAAAACTCTGACACCAGGGCTAGCCACCCGGCCTATACGAACTTACTTACTTACTTTATATACTAAGGGGGGCTTTTGTACGGTACGGAATCATTCGTGCGCGAGTCCTACTTGTAGGTACTTGGCCGATTATTTTTACTATGCGACCAACCTCAAAATCGCAAAAAATGGCGGTCTCATACAAAACTCGTTGAGATAGTGTTTTTTTCTGCGATTTCATGTTTGGTCCTTCAGAAAAAGTTGTTCATAATGATTACTAGAGTCTGGCTAGCGAAAGTTGATACTGACAAACCGCGGCAAATTTAAAAAATATCAGTATGGTAGCCCTAAACTGAGAGGGAAACACTTTCTCTTACTCACACGATGTAGCATTGTTACCATACGACCAAATCTTCGGGGAAAAATCCCAAAAAAAATATTTTTTCAAGCTTTAACTTGTGTAGGAGTTTTATATTCATTTCGTAAATTATTTTCTGTAATGACGTTATTATTATGCTAAACTGAGGCTTTGTATTGCTCTCCAAATGATTTCAACGCGTACTTATCTTCATCATTACGACTATAATAATAAAATGAATAATTTTGTTCAGTTTAGTACATGACGTGGGTTTGAAAAATGTTTTTAATACAAGGTAAAATATCCCAATTTTAAGGTAAATCTGCGATGATAGTAGCACCGTGTGTTGTCATTTAAAAAGTTTGCGAAAAAATCCAGTATCAACTTTCGTTAGCCGGACTCTAGCTGTAATATATTATGCTTCTGTAAATGTGGGATTCACAACGGCTTGCATAAATTAACGTATCAACGAACTTAATAGCCCGGGAGGTAACCGCAAAATATATTCTCTTCAAAAATAAATAGTGAAAATAAAATATATTAAGGGGAGCTTTTATACAAAACCCCGTTGATTATTATAGTGTTTTTTCTGCGATTTCATGTTCGGTCCTTCAGAAAAAGTTGTTCATAACAATTAGTAGCTATAATATATGCCTCTGTAAATGTGGGATTCACAACGGCTTGCATAAATTAACGATTCAACGAACTTACCTATAACTACTCTATTTTAGAGTATGTATGTTCTTGTAGCTTCACTTTTTCTTCTTTTTATGGCTTCACTTCCTGACTGCGAAAGTCCTGTTTTTCTTTTTGTTTTCAAAGGTTTGCATATACAGGGTTATTCAGTTAGTGTATACTAAGCCCAAAGGAGGTGACCATCATCATAAATAACTTCTTTCATATACTCGTATTTTGTGCATTTCGAGAGAGATAATTTTTTATGGACAATTTTTTTCTCGAATTTTTACATTTATTTTAGTATAAGTAGTTCAAATTAATCATCCGCCCCTTTTCAGCTTAATATATTATCCTATATGAATAACCTTCTATCTGCCCTTGCCATTAAGTACCTAACCAAAAGGAGTCGACACTGCAAAGCGTGCCCCTCTGCCAAAAGTACGCGACCGGCGGTCATGCTCTTTATATAAATATATCGGCCTGGTTGCGGTAATTTTCAGCTAGTGTTAGTTAATTTCATTCGTGTGCGTGTAAACTAGCTTATATTTGGTTTGTGTGCGTTTCTTCATCCCCCACTGACTTGGCAGACTTCGGTGCTTAGGCGTGTCGACTCCTTTTGGTTAGGTACTTAATGGCCCTTGCAAATGTTTTGCAATTGCTTCGAAAAATTTGCTTAAACTTAGCACGCGATATTAAGTTATTCTCTTAAGTTTTAAAAATTGATATCCTGGTATTTTCGGTGAGCGAAAGTGTGGGAACGTATATAGGTAACATTATACTGCGTGACCTGTTTCTCGAGGCTCATATAAATACCACGCTTAGTGATTTTTCATACCATAACATTTTTTTTTATCAACCTATACTGTCTCACTCCTGGGCAAAGGTCTTCCCCATTTCCTTCCATGAGTCGCGTTCCATTGCAACCCCTTGCCAAACCCTCTCGAATGAGTCAAGATCGTCACGCCAGCGCTTCTTGGGCCTGCCCTGGCTGCGTCGTCCGTCAGACGCTCACTCCATGACTATCCTGGCCATCGATCGGGGTATCGATCGACCGTAGCGTACCATCAATTTATTAGTAGGTACGCTATGGTCGGTCAAAGGTTGTAAAAGGTTGTGGTCACGTTGTATAGGGTTAGGCCGAATCATATAACTTGGCGGCTGTGATGTCAGCTACAAGCTGCGGATGGCCCAATCTTTGGTCAGTTTCTCTCAACTTCAGTCATTGGGTTTCGCGCAGGTTGCAGCTATCATCACAGCCCTCAAGTTGTAAGATTCAACCTATACGTTCCCTAAGGGCTCTGACGGGTGGGAAATGTTTCCAGACGTGCCTGGTGTGCCACAAGTCGTTCGACCGGGCGGGCGACCTCAAGCGACACCTCATCGAGCACGTCCTCAAGTCCACGCTCACCAAGCTCGACAGAACAGACCAGGGGATACTGCAGATTACTTGTGCGGTACGTTTTATATACTACTAGCTTTTGCCTACGGCTCCGCCCGCGTGGGATTTTGGCTTTTGTGCTATCCCACAGGAACCTTTTACTTTTTCGGGATAAAAAGTAGCCTATGTCACTTTCCGGCCCTTGAACTATATCCATGCCAAAATCAAGTCAAGCCGTTGCTCCGTTGCTGCGTGAAAGAGCAACAAACCAACAAACTTTTCGGATTTATAATATTACTAGCATTTACCCGCGGCTTCGCCCGCGTTATAATTTGATTTTGGCTATATCGATGCCTACCAATTTTAGTAAAATATTATATCAAACACCAAACACAAGCTAACAAAACAGTAAGTGCGGTACAAAATAATATTAGCCACAATTCAATGTAAAATGATACTTAAATATTGTAGAAAATAATAATTTCAATTGAAACCCAAAAAATATTAAATCTCAACCAATTTGTTTCATCGTCGTTATCATCCGCAGCATTCTTTATTCTACTGCTGGGTATAGGCCACTTGCTGTGACATCTGCCTCGGCCCTTCACCGGTCGTGAGGTCGTCGACGATACCGTCGAGATAGTCGACCCACCGTGCTGTTTCGCCGCAAATAGCTGCGCCCCCTCACCTATTCAAAGACCCTTGCACATTGTTGTCACTTTTTAAACCTAACCTTGACCGACATCGAAATACCTTAGATAAATGCTTCTATTGCTTAAGTTAAGGTTAGTGTACAACCCCCCTGTGGGTTTCCGCCTTGTCGTGGCGGGGGGGACTTAGTAGCCGAGGCCTATGGGAGGCCACGCGGGAATCAGAGGTGGAGCCGCTTCTCTGGGTTTATTTTGAAATAGCTGAGAATGAGATCTCCCGCTTCTTTTGGTCTTTTTCCCCAAGGCAGCTTAGAGACTGGCACTCGAGGTTGGGCCGCTTCTCTGGGCTCTTATAACAAAAGCAGCTAAGAGGCTGGCCGGCAAGGTTGCGTACCTTATGAGGAGTGCCGCAACTAAGGCGGGCTGCAGCGCCGCTCTTGCGACGCTTCAGCTAAGGATTAGAGGAAGCTGGTGGCGACTGTGCCACCTACACTACCTTCCGCAGGACCGTCAAAGTCACCTTTTGTCATTCAAACTATATACATGTAGAAACCAAGCGATAGCGATAAGCAATAATTACGATGGAGCCTCTTTAATCAGGCTTAATGCGACGTTGACAATCCTGCGGAAGGTAGGGCAGGTAGCGGCACACACACCACCAGTTTAATCCTACCGCGGTACCTAATCCTCTGCTGAAGCGTCGCATGAGCGGCGCGGGGGGGGGGGTTATACGAGTACACCAACCTTGACTTAAGGTGACGCATTGATAAACTATTATTTCGAAAATTCTCCATTCACTCGGACAAAAGCCAATGCCTGAAATTGGCGCCTTTTAAAATTCGCGCGGCCATTAACCAAACCTTGTTTTTTTAGTACAATAAGATGTTATAAACAACGTTTAATAAACAAAAAAATTCTACCCTCAGTCCGAGAAAAGTTATAAGAGTTAAAAGTTTGTAGATATTCATCAGGTTTTTTGTAAAGATACCGCATAATATATCATTTAAAACATATAAATAATGGTTATATCGGTACCTACTATATTATGGTGCGCCAAGCACTCGTGATTTGACAGTGGTTAATCCGCCGGCGATTTAGAATCGCCGCACGCACCGCCGCCACCACCACCGAGGATGTGTATGTAGTTGGCTGTCTCCTGTCCTACTCTAACGCGCACAGGAGCTTGGTTTGTTTCAATTTCTCACTTACAAACCGCCCACTTCCCCCCGCGCCCCACCCCTCGGCAATCAAAAGAATAAGGATTATAAATAATACTAATTCTCACTCACGCCTCGGTATTCGGTCGGGGCGCGCTTCACTGGACATACCCCGCGCTTTTGCGTCACACACGGACCCCAACTGCCTAGTGTCGCGACACCCAGCCATCATTCCGCTGCTGTCGCTTATGCGACGCGAGGCCGCATCGGGCCTCGCCACTACGCGAGCCCGCCTCGGCGGCCGGGGTCGAGTTTCTCTCCCGGTGCCAGCCGCTTCAACATCGATGTCAGCCATCATCGTGGCACACTACCGGACAACCACGGGTAGGCGTCGCTTCGCCCTGGCGTGAGCTTGACGCCGCCCGACCTGCGTGCTCGACTGTCGTCGTTAACAAACTGTGACACTGTAATGAGTGAAATACACATCCGGCAAAAGGAGGTCCTCAAAGTTCTCCGCAGTCTAGATGTGAACAAAGCCAGTGGCCCTGATGGTAATCCGGCCATTGTATTGAGGACTTGTGCGCCTGAGCTGTCGCCTGTGCTGACTCGCCTCTTTCGCCTATCTCTGAAGACAGGTCAAGTGCCCAAATCTTGGAAGCTTGCTAACGTGCAACCTGTACCCAAGAAGGGCAGCCGTGCCGACCCTGCCAACTACAGGCCAATTTCGATCACGTCTATACTCTGTAAGAGTATGGAACGTGTTCTAAACAACAGGCTTCTGGCCTACCTGGAAGCGAATGACTTACTCAGTGACCGCCAGTACGGCTTTCGCCGAAACCGGTCGACTGGGGATCTTCTCGCGTACGCCACACACATCTGGAGTGAGGTCATGGAGAAGCACGGGGAGGCGCTGGCTGTCTCCTTGGACATTTCCAAAGCTTTTGATAGGGTCTGGCACGAGAGCCTTATTGGCAAGCTTCCATCTTACGGCCTGCCTGCTGATTTCTGCACATGGATATCAGATTTCTTGAGGAATCGGTCGATACGAGTTGTCGTTGATGGCTGCTCGTCAGACCAAATGGCTATCAATGCCGGTGTTCCTCAGGGGTCTGTGCTCTCTGCTACACTCTTCCTACTGCATATCAACGATCTGCTTAAGCCCGGGATCTTTGGGTACGCAGATGACAGTACAGTCGTGGAGAGCTACACGTCCGATGCATAAACCAGCGGGCCACAGATCGACATACACAGAGAGGCTATGGTTGAACGGCTCAACTTGAGTCTATAGGCGGTATTCGACTGGGGTGATGCTAACCTGGTCAAGTTTAATGCCACAAAGACTCAGGGCTGTCTGTTTTCGGCCAAAAGGAGACCTTTTCAATTGCCTCCCGCTTTCCGTGGTGTCTCCGTTCCGTTAACTGACAGCTTGGAACTATTAGGCGTTTCACTCTCATCTTCTCTTAACTTTGGCTCTTATAATTATAGAGTCCAAAGCCCAATTAGCCTCCAAAAACTTGGTGTTCTCTCTGAGGTGAGACGGTATTTCACACCTGAGCAACTGCTTAGTCTTTATAAAGCACAAGTCAGGTCTTGCATGGAATACTGCTCTCACCTTTGGGATGGCTCTGCCAAATATCATCTGGAGGCTCTGGAGTCGATTGAGAGGCGAGCCAGGAGGCTGATTGACAACGAAACCTTGACTAAGACGCAGCTGCAAAGTCTTGAGCATCATCGCAAGGTAGCGTGTTTGTCGGCCTTTTACCGGATACACTTCGGAGAGTGCGCCCCTGCCCCTTTCTTCTATCGTACGGCTAAACGGACGCGACCAAAGCGCCACCCTTTTATGGTGGACATTCCGCGCGTTAGAACCAAGCGTTTCGAATCCTCATTCCTCATACGAACAGCCGGAATGTGGAACGCTTTGCCTGGGTCTGTCTTCCCGTTAAAGTACAACGTGAGTGTCTTCAAATCCTGAGTAAATAGGTATCTTCTAGGTAAGCGTGCTACACCCTAGACCGCACATCTGCTTAACATCAGGCAGTGTGTAGTCAAACGCGAACCTATTCGAAATAAAAAAAATATACGCGGTATTCATTATACACGGTAAATAAAGGAATTAATGAACACTTCATTGCACACAAAGATACAGACATAGACAAAGACATTGTCGAAGCGATTTCTTCTAAAACATCTTTCAAGTAAATAGTCAATTACCGCATTACAGACAAAAACGGATAATTTGGAGATGAGGTTTGCAGAAGGCGAGATAGTTCCAGGTGCAATATCACTCCTAACAATTCAAAAAGCTTTCAACAGTTTTTATTTATGTCAACTTAACTCGTAATTTGCGCCTAGGTGATAAAATAACCTTAAAAACAAATAAATCAAAATAAACTTCTAAGTCTTGTAACTTTTTCTGGACTGAAACTACAGCTGCAGGATTTCATAATTATCATTTGTTACACTATACTGAACTATAAAAACAAGGTTTGGTTGATGGCCGCACGAAAAAAAAAAGGCGCCACCTTCCATACAAAAACCGGCATTGGCTTTTTACGCGGTCGCGCTAGACAGGATCGCGCCAGAGCTGCGGGCGGCAGTGAGTTTTTAATTAATTACTCATAATGTACACATTAAAGAAAATAACTTTTTTTTTATTCCTTGTAGGTATGAGTTTGACTACATACTGCCTGATGTTGAGCAGATATGCGGTTTAGGATGTAGCACGCTTACCTAGAAGATACCTATTTACTCGGGATTTGAAGACAAACACGTTGTACTTTAGCGGGAATACAGACCCGGCAAAGCGTTCCACATTCTGGCTGTTCGTATGAGCAATGAGGATTCGAAACAAGCTTACGCGTCTCTAGCCCAGCATGGTTTGTGTCCAGGTATGGGTGAAGCCACTATTTCTGGTGGCCATTAAAGTCCCCCAGGATCACTAATTAGGCCAAAGGGTAGCTGAGCTGAGCAGCATCCGCAGCCTCACTGAGGTATTCAGTGAGTCTGGTCGTCTCCTGATCCCCGCTGTGTGATCGGTATACACAGGCGTAGATGATTTAATATTTTTTTCTAAACCAGTGTCTGCCAAAGACCAAAGCACTGAGAAAGAGGTTCAAACCTACGAAGGCGCAGAAAGCAAATATCATTCCGGGCGTACACGCATACACCCGCACGTGGTTTAAAACGGTGCTCCAGGTGCTACCCAGGGTAGGAGAGGTACGACACGTCGGATGGACCAGCAATTGCGTCTCCGTGAGAAACAATAGGTGGGGTCGATCTGTTTTAAGATGATGATGGACAGGCGTGAGATTAAAGTGCAGGCCCCGAATATTGCACAGGTGCACTTTGAATGAGAGGGAGTGCTGTCGCTGTGTACACGTTTTTTTCTTCTACTGTTTCTCATGTTTAACTTACGGAGTAAAGTAGGTAGAAAGTCTGTAGTGGAACGAGACGTCACTCTGCAGATTCAGTGGTACAACACACAAACCACATACATCCATGGTAAACTAGCCTGGAGACCGCGGGGACGCCCGAGCCCCCCCAAGGATGTCCATCGGGTCCTCTCGTCCGGTCGCCAACCGGCACGATGACGCAACCCTGGGATTTTTCGACAGATTGCGGGGCAGCCTTTCGTGAGTAGCTAGCTCACTACTTGGGCCCCCTACTATCTGCGGTCGGCCAGCGACAAACCGTGCCTCGGATCCCGCTGCCCTCCACGACTAGTCGGCCGATGCGGTAATCGATGTATGTATGCACCGTATTCGATCCACCAGAGGACGCTACTGTTCCTACCCGACTTCCAGATTGGCGTCACTAGACTTTATAACTATATAACTTTTATAATTATATAACTTTTCGGTTTATGACATAGAATAGCGGTCTGGCTATTTTATTCGTAAATAATAATGGGGTGTTGTCGCTGATAATTCAGAGCATTCGAATTATTAAACTTATTTTGGTGAGAAATTTGTAAGTTTTTATATTGAATACAGCCGGTTACTTTTCAAAATTTTGTCCGGTTCATTAAATTTTTCAAGATTTTCCCTTATCTATTATATTTTTATTTATCATTTGTCCTCTCAAATCGCGCATTCAAAAGTACTCGTTTTCGTGTTTCTCGGCCCGATGCCTCGTCTTAACCATCAGAAGCATTTCTCTAAGGTATTTCGATGTCGATCAGTTAGGTTAGGTTTGAACAGTGACAACAATGTGCAAGGATACTTGAATAGGTGAGGGGGCGCAGCTATGTGCGGCGCGGCAGTACGGTGGGTCGACTATCTCCACGATATCGTCAATACCGCCGGTCGAACCTGGTCACGACCTCACGACCGGTGAAGGGCCGAGGCAGATGTCACTGCAAGAGGCCTATACCCAGCAGTGGGATAAAGAATGCTGCGGATGAAAACGACGATGAAACAAATTGGTTGAGATTTACTATTTTTTGGGTTCGAAATAATTATTTGCTACAATATTTGAGTATCGTTTTACATTGAACTGTGGCTAATATTTCGTGATGCACTTACTATTTTTGTTAGCATATTTTTTGATATAATATTTTACTAAAATTGGTAGGCATCGATATAAACATAAGCCAAAATTAAATTATAACGCGGGCGAAGCCGCGGGTAAAAGCTAGTAATAACTAATCTGCTTAGTAATTGTGAAAAATTAATCACTTTAACTAGTTATTATTCATAATATCTGGTCAGGGTTAGTGAAAGTAATAACTTTTCGAAATAGCAACTTTCAAGTAGCAGAATGTTTTAGTTAGCCTAATATTCATTTAGTTGTTTTTTTTTTTTTTAAATGTCAATCTTTTTTTTTTTTTTTTTTCTTTAATATAATGACAATACTACACTACTACTACATAGAAAGCAATTGGATCATCCACAGACCCTTGAAGGTCTAAAGATAATCCAAGTGCTCAAGCCCAATGCCAGTTGGCAGCGTGCCCAGCATGCTGGCAGCATTGCCACGCTGAATGGCAATGCTTATACGTTGAGCCAAATAAACACCAGCATTTTGGTCACGCGTCGCGTCCACCAGACGCTCAGAAAGACTTTTGAAAACGAGATGAGCTCCCGGCCCCCACGGACCCAAAGTCTCAACTCCAAATGGCTCAAATATGTAACCACTGCCGAGGTTGTTTAGTTTTTTAGTTGTTTATTGTTTA
This sequence comes from Hypomecis punctinalis, assembly GCA_949316475.1. Taxonomy (NCBI): domain Eukaryota; kingdom Metazoa; phylum Arthropoda; class Insecta; order Lepidoptera; family Geometridae; genus Hypomecis; species Hypomecis punctinalis. The sequence goes on from OX438811.1 coordinate 2,312,900, forward strand.
CCAATTGTTATTATCAACTAGAGTTTCGTTTTGTAAGTTTTTCACAAAGTGATTCGCTTTTGCGTTGTTTGTCATGTTCTAACCTAACCTATTTTTGTTTCACACCTAATCTATCCAGGCGGTTCGCTTCTAGCACTTTATTACAAATATATGATAATGTTGAATATACTTTTTTGAATATGTATGGTAAATATGATTATTATTACTTAAAGCAACGTCAAATAAAACTTTTTAATCTTAGGCAAAAAAGAAATATCACATTAACTAAGTCGTCCCAGATATTATGTATAATAACTAGTTAAAGTGATTAATTCTGTGCCATTTATCACTTTTAATAAATCAAGTAGTAATTATACATAATCGCTAGTTAGTATATATGTAATTACTAGATTAATCACTTTGACTGTGACACATACACTAAAACCCATCAAAAGTCAGGTCAGGTCAAAAAGGTGGTCAGTCTGTGCTGATTTTCACCTCAGTTTTGGTTGATGATAAAATATGAATATTTTTCTTTCGTCTTGGTCGCGAATGCGAATTCCCATAAATCCTAATTATTTCCACTACAAGATATAGACTTATATACAGGGTTATTGGTAATAAATTAGCATCCTTTTAGAGGCTTATTCTGTACATCAGCTTATTGCTTAAGAAAGTCGATTTTAAAGTTCCCTCTCGTTCTGTTCGTAAATTCCAGTTGTTTAATGTACCAGCCGTCCTAAATAATGTGTCTAGAAACAGCCCTGTGAGTAGGATGTGCCGCGCTTACAACCATTTGAGTGACCCTGTAGACATTTTCTCACGTAGTTTATATGTCTATAAATCGTCAATTGTTAATTCAATCAAATAATAATATCCATACATTTTGTTAAGGGTGAACGATATTTTTATTAGTAAAACCATTTTTTTTAAATTAAAAAAATTCTTAGATAAAAGTTGTTAGTTATGATGTACGGAATAAGCCCCTAAAAATATGCTAATTGATTACAAACAGCCCTGTATTTATCAGCTTATTGAGGCTTGCCTATTATTAAAAGATTGTCGTTTTCCCCTTAATGTTGCACTATGTCGTATACCGTTCACGGTTTTCCCGTCACACGACTGAAATTAAGCAAATTTAATTTAAAAAATAATAGTAGTTCGTATAGCCCTGGTGTCATTGTTTTTATACCGCCTGAAGACCTCTGACATGGCTTAACGGCTAAAACAACTAGGACTTACAATTTAACATGTCTTCCGACCGACGGTCGCACTCAGTTGGAAATGCCACCCGCGATAACCCATTCGAAGACTGACTGTACCGAACGTTGTTTAGGTACCGTTGATCGCTGACAAACACCTAATCAAATAACGCCACGAGCGCCACAAACTAATGAAAATATCATTGTGCCAATCGATTTCCGCACCTCCGCAGATTTGCCTTAAAGAAACGTTCAGCACGATCGACAAATACAAAGCGCACCTCCGCGAGCACGCCAGACTGACGCTCTACAAGTGCACCTTCTGCGACAAATCCTTCAGCGACTCCAGCAACTTCTCCAAGCACAAGAAAATCCACGGCTTCGCCTACTTCCAATGCGATATGTGCCGCAGGAAATTCAACTCCAAAATAATGCTGTCAAGACACCTCGAACTGCACGAAAAAAGCGAACCGCTCGAGTGCAAACATTGCCAACGTCTCTTCCCTTTCGAATCCATGCTAAAGAAGCATCTAAAAAGCGTTCATTACAAGAATTCTCGATCCAAATTCTCGTGCAGGTTTTGCCCTGTGTCCTGCAAGGCTTTGAAAGACAAGTGGGACCACGAGTGGGAGGTCCATGGCATCAGGAAGATGATCGTCGACTGTCTCGTTTGCGACGCCAAGTTTCGAAAATTCTCCGAATTGAAGCGACACTGTTCGGATGAACATCACATCGACATTCCGACGCAGAAAGAGCTTCTGGCTCGTAAGACGTCTAAGAAAGTCAAAGTCCAGAGAAATGATTCTGAAGATTGTTGCTTAGTGTAAAGAGGTTTTTAGATAGGGTTTCGACTTAAACTTTTTTTTTTATTCAACAAAACTTATTTTGGTTTTTTTTGGAGGTAGTTTATTGTTTTGAGGCTTGGAATTGCGCTACGCGAATGTCTGCACGTTTTCATTTAAAGGTGTTATTTTTAGACAGTTTCAAGCCCAAACTAGAACTTTTGTAAATTTTGATATATTTTGAAGGCTGGTCCTTTGATTGACTAAAGCGTTATTTTTTTGACTTCGTGCCACCACTGAAATCCAAAAGGCACTTAATCGTAGTTTTCAGATACATTATTTACGCATAATTAATGCATAAGACCTGACTTTATCTGCTCTGCAGTCAGTATTATGGGTAATTGGATAAGGCGTCAAATAAATGAAATAATAATAAACTTGAAAAGTTAGTTTCGAACCAAATTTACTTCCAAGTTCCAATTTTTTCCGACGGATTTCAGTGGGGGGCGAGGGGTCTACTAGAAATTTTATTTAAATCGTTTACTTTTTGCAATATTTAAATCAAAAATGAGCTGTAAGCTGAGATCATGTTATTGTTTTTTATACATTTTTGATGCCGTAAAAAATTTATGATGTATCAGTTCAAAAATTATATTTGTTTATTTTGTTGAATCTTCTAAAACTTAAAACGTTATCGTATTGATTTTTTTCCCTCTATAATACATGAAATTAACTCTAGTTTTTTTCGTTAGAAAATTAGAAATTAGAAAATAAGTTACTTTTGTTATAGCAGTAAATGGCAAAAATAATGTTTGAAAAAGACTGAAAAAAATGAAAAAACTAATCAATTTATTATTAGTAAGAAGTGGAAAATGTTCAAAACACTTATTCCTGTAATAAAAATAAATACAAAAAAAGAAAAAAAATGTGTGCCTAATACTTATATTAATTAATAAAACATATAGGATTTTTTTTGTCACGTCTGGATAAAGTCACGCATTAAAAATTGGCGTTTTTATGCGTTTTCGCCGCCGACCGCTGTGATCATGTCATTCTATTTTTCTACATATCTTAGGATTAGGATATTCCTGCTATCTTTAATTATGCTAAGACAAAATAACTTTCCATAGTTATTCCATCACGCACGGAATATATTAAAATATATTTAATATGAATATATTTATTTAAATTGCAAAAATCGGATGCCAAGTTCTTATTGTGACCTCATTAAAATGTATTGTCAAGACTTGTTTATATTGTTAAAATATAAATAGGTATAATATAAGTCATTGATAAGGATAACACGAACCGATGACTCAAAGTTTATCACAATCGAAGGTAAGGCGTCATATGTATACAGGGTTATCCAGAACTAGTTTAGGTACTAATCCCGAGAGGACGTAATTCTGACCATCAATATGAACAACTATTATTATGTGCCAACTTGGTATTCGTCAAAAAAAATCAACTATTTCGAGTTGTAATTTTTTATGTAACAGCTGATTTTTTACATACAGTATCGGGTGAATTAGTAAAAAAAAAATTGTGAAATTTGTTCCATAATCACCCCCTTTCGGCTTAGTACAGAGTTCGCAGATAACCCTGTATTGTAAAATTAGATTATATACTTTGTTATTACTATAGTATGTTTACTATAAATATGTATTTGTAAGAAAACTATGAACACACATAAATGTGTTATTTTTTGTTAACTTTTCATTAAACTTTTTATATTTAGAAATCTTGTATTATTTTATGGTAAAATCTTTCGGCATGTCGGTGTCGTTGTCGTTATTTAAAGTGCAGGCATTTAAATAGGTGTAGTTCATAATCATCTTTATGAACAACTTTTATTAGCCCGTGAGGTAAGCGCAAAAAATGCAACTACTTTTTAAAAGCTTTTTTTTATTTGTATTTTACACTACAGACTCCGGGACCTGTACTTTTTACTAACAATGTTTCGACTTTTTTTTTCCTAAGAAGACAATATATTTTACTAATCTACGTTACGTATATGCACCGAGCAGCACCCGTTCACGATTTGACGCACGTGCCAGCTATCGTCCTCCTCGACCACATTTTTGGGAAGAGAGCGACTCGCCACGCAACGCCGCCGCAGGAAGAGGCGCCTAGGCGAGCCTGAGTGCTCCGGGCATACACGCAATCCTTGTGCTAACTTAATTTACGATTAACTATAACTATCGTCCATTCGCCTCAAGACCTCCGCAACCGCCGCGTTCCTATCTTTTATGGTTCTATTTTTTGGTATTAGGTAGTCATGGTGGTGTACAACAATACCCCGGATTCAGTCAGCTGCGATGCTTAGCGTCTGGAGGCGATACCCGTTTGAATTAGAAAAATAAAATTAGTATCTTGCAACTATTTTAATAGCTAAAATTTGGCGTGCGAGTAGAATTATAACAAAAAAAAAGTACGTTTAACCGCAGCAAATTTCCCGAAACAAATAACAAGGCCTGTCAGTCGGGTTTTAAAATAGCGCCGCTTTAAAGCGTGACTGAAAAACTCTGTTACATATTTTGGGTGATTATGGCTGTGGTTAAATTCTTTTTAAATTACTTATCTACCCGTACACCAATATTCAGCTTTTAGAAGTAGTTGCAAAGATAATCATTTATATTTTTGAAAATTCAAATAAGTATTCCACCTAACTCTAAGTATCCCATTGACTGACTCCGGGGTATTGTTGTACACCACCATGACTACCTAATACCAAAAATTCAACTTTTAGAAAGTAGTTGCATTTTTGTGCTTACCTCCCGGGCTATATAGGTCGAATATTTTTGTACGTTGTGATGTTACCTACAAGCTGCGCAAAACCCAATCCTGACCGAAGCTCACGTTTTATACCTATGTACCTACTTAACAGCTGATTTTATTTCGAGGTTCGTCCCGTAGTATAGGCCGGATCAAACTTCTAGGCGGCTGTGAAGTTAGCTACAAGCTGCGCGAAATCCAATCCTCGGGCAGCTGTTAAGTGAGCTAAGTTGTATGATTTGGCCTTTACATTGCAGTAAATCTAGTCCATCATCGAAGGACCTAGAATCCAAAACAGTGCATTATCGAACCCTCAACACCTCGGCGTGGGATTCCGTAAACAAAACAGCTTGTTCTTCGTCCAAACACTCGCGTCTGGATTCCGATGTCTGCACAATACCTCGCGGAACATTCCGAATAACATAGGGCCTAGTTCATATCAAACACCGTCCAAGCCTGGAGCAGTTGTGCCAGCGGTTAAAGCCACGCTTGGTTGTTTTTAGTAGCTGTGGCTGGCTAGGGTAGACACTGAAGGGGGGTTAAATCGCTAAAACCCTAAGTGGGACGTCAGTACAAGACCTATCGCCCCCACAATGAAAGGATCGTAACGGAATGTGCTGATATAAGGGGTTGGTTTTACGGCTTGGACTGTTGGATCCAATGGCCCAATGTGTTGCAGATGGATTGGCTTTTTCGTGAGCAAATAAATATGAAATTTAAGTTTGTATTTAAGATATTGAACGCAGGAGTATTTGCGCTACGACCTTCCATTAGCAAATAGGCATGGCACACAGCAATATGAACCGATGACCAGTAGGGTCAAAAAGTTCTTGAATGCAGGCTATGTACCTGCAAAATCGGCCTTCCATCTAGGCAAACGAACGATTTGATTAGAACTGTAGGATGACGCTGGATGCAAATGGTCTTTTTGGAAATCTATTTTAGATGCCTCTGTATAGCGTAGGTAAGACCCATGATTGATATGATGACTATTGACTATAATATCGCCAGGAATTAGTATAGAATAGGTATTTGCCTATATATGTGTGTAGGACTAGTTTTGTTCCAGGGCTACTCAACGCATTGGGGTATTGGATCCAACATGGCATTGTTGCAAAACACGAGCTGTGTGTAGGCGCGGCACTAGTGGCGTGGCCACATTGGTGTAAACAAATTGTGTACACAAGATCGGCGTGTCCGAGGGCGGGAGCGGCGCGCGCATGACCTTGCGGCGCATGCGCCCGTCAGCAACCGCGGCCGGCGCCGCGCCGCGGCCAGTCCGCGACCAGGCGCCGCGGCGGCTACGTCTCGCGCGCTCGCTCACGCCTCCACGCGCTAAAAACAACAAAAATCAATCGTTCATTAAAGAAATCTCTCGTTTCTCACCGCGTGCTCCAGTGCTAGCCTTGTGTGTGTTGTTCCGCCGCTCGCCACCAGCATCCGTCGACTCCGAGGATAAGGTCCGTATTAATGGCGATAATCTCATAAGCCGTCACGTTTCGACAATTCAATGTGCTGTTAATAGTTCGACTCCATACAGGGTTTGTTTGCATGTCTGTTTGTTTGTGTAGCGCGCTAGCAATACGACGGTCGTTAGATTTTATTACTCTTTAGTAATGGACTCGTTTTTACGATTCAGATCGGGATTAGCACTTAAGATTCCGATGAAGCTGAAACGTTTTCTTTGTTGAAACCGTTCTTTATTTAGTCTACTGTAGTAAATAGAGGCCACCAGCCATGTGTGAAATGTAAAACTAAACAAAAACCGAGGAACAAAAAAATCTGAGAAAATGTTTCGCACCTCTGATGAAACGTCAAAAATAATGACAGATAAAAGGGGTTCGTTTCCAAAAAGTTCAAAAGGCATTCCTTTCTATGTTGCCAGTGTTAAAAATAGCCAAAACGTTCAGCTCTCCACCTGTTCAGCGTAAATCGATCGATATAAATCGTTACAATTCATATCCCTTTGATGAAATAATGTTGGTATGAAATGGTAGAGCGAAATATGAATATTGCTTTCTTTTGCTGAATTTCTGACGCACGGGATTTGAATTACATAATAAATGCCTAATTTTATACATTGAAACAAATAGACGTACATCTACTCACTATTGTACTTACTATATGTAATATTTAATTTACCTTTTAGAGAAGTAATAGATACAAACATGACTAAGTATGCTTAGTAACTATCGCTAGTAAGCTAGGTATTTGCATGTAGATATAATCACCAAGTTCTAGGTAAAGATGATAGTGTATTTACCTATTCCATTACAATTAGGTATATTTTTTACAAGTAAAGTCGAACAGGTTGTTAAAGTAAGTTCGTAAGCAGGGTGGCTAGCCCTTGTGTCAGACATGGCTAAACGGTTAAAACAACCGAGACCTACAACTTAACGTGTCCTCCGAGCCACGGTAGCGCTCACTTGTAAGTGTCACCCGCGGCCACACTTCGGATGCACCGAAGACTTTATTTACGACCGTGCGGAACGTCTTAGGTGTTCAAACTACGCCATGAGCACTACATTACAAAAAACATTAGTTTAGTTTAGCATTATCAGCAAAGTTTTATTTAAATACATTAGACCAGGCAAACTTATGCATTTGCAGCTCACAATAGCCATAACCACATAGGTACTTTACCTACCGTGACAGGTAAAACATCAAACAAAATGCAATCATTGTACCTACAAATCAAGTGATTGTTAAACCCTGCTCATCATTGATAAACACAGTTTTGATTCTGTTCGTCGATCCTCGATAAAATGTATCTGGAACTGCTTATTTACTTAGCGATTCCTGCGTTGGTCCCATGGTAAAAGTTGTTGACGAGCACTACTACATTCTAAGGCAGCTATTCTCAAAGTGTACTCCGTAGAGCCCTAGGGTTGCTGTAAGTATTATAAGCTTAATATTGATGAAAAAAAATAAAACAAAAATAATCTTCTAACGACTCAGAAATATTTCAAAATGATAATGATGTTTGAAAAATTGGACCAATATTTTCGTTTGTTGCCCGTGGTCTTACCAGATGTACTAGGTACTAGTAGGACCACGGGCAAGATTCTTTTTCCGCTGCTGCTGTCACTTTGACTTCCGTCATTTTAGAAACTAAAAAAGAAGTAAGTATATGTTAATACATATGATTTTCTTTGACTTCAATAATAATTACGGGCAAAATGGGGCTAAAACCCTGAAAATATGTCACTCCAATATTAGTAGGACCACGGGCAAATTTTTTTCCCGTGGTCCTACCAAGTACCTACGAGTACTCTGGTAGGACTACGGGCAAAAATTTCGTGCCCGTGGTCCTACTAATATTGGAGTGACATATTTTCAGGGTTTTAGCCCCATTTTGCCCGTAATTATTATTGAAGTCAAAGAAAATCATATGTATTAACATATACTTACTTCTTTTTTAGTTTCTAAAATGACGGAAGTCAAAGTGACAGCAGCAGCGGAAAAAGAATCTTGCCCGTGGTCCTACTAGTACCTAGTACATCTGGTAGGACCACGGGCAACAAACGAATATTTTACGTAATGCGCGCTTCTTTTGAGTCATACTTATTTATAATTAAAAAATGTTCCTAAAATGTTTATTTTAGGACTCCGTCAAATATTTCACTTTCCAAAAGGGTTCCGTCATCAAAAAGTCTTAAAACCGCTGTCCTAGTATTGTTATTAAATTCGATGTCAGCATGTATAAGGCAGGCCTATGACCAGCAGTGGACGTTCTATAGCTGAAACGATGATGACATTAAAGTGTCGAAGATTTTAAAGCCTATGACATAGCTAAAGGGTTAAAACAATGAACCTACAATTTAACGTGTCGTCTGAGCCACGGTACCGCTCAGTTGTAAATGCCACTCGTGGTCACCCATCCGATGATTGATCGTGTCGAACATTGTATATAACTTTGTTGATCGCTGACAAACACCTAGTTCAACTACGCCATGAGCGCTAGTAAAATATAATAAGTAAATAAAATAAATAAATATTATGGGACATCTTACACACGTTCTCTAACCCCAAACGTATTATTATATCTTCTTTGCCCAAACTAAGCAAAGCTTGTGACATGGCTGTCAGAAACTGATATAGGTACTACATAATATACATATTTTTAAATGCATGTAATACATTAAATACTTGCTTATAAGATTGTCAGTAAAATGGAAACATCCAGCACTAACTCAAATAATGACAGGGCACGGTGGGTTCTCTCAGTACCTTCACCGATTCAAGTGCAAGGGGAGCCCATCGTGTATATGTGAACCAGATAAGGACGAGACTGTGTCACATATTTTAGCTGATTGCCCGGTATTCGGACCCGAACGACTCGACTTTGAATTAGAAACGGGCTGCACACTTGACAGAATTAAGTTTGATGAAATTATGGTAGACGACAAAATAAGAGATCGATTTATTGAGTATAGCAAAAACTTAACACACAAAGTGATAAAGAGAAACAAATAGATAAATAAGGAATATTGAATATCTATATCATAGGATATATTTATATCAATAAAAAGATAAATCTAGTTATAAAAGATAATTAGTAGTAATTACAATGTAATGTAATGTAAGGCTGAATCATAACTTCACAGTTTTTCGGATATGTGGAATGTAAATCAGCTCCCTGATCACGTCAGGGGAAAAAATGAATTATTAATAATAAAAAAAAAAAAAAAAAAAATACATTAAATACATGTAGTACATAAGTATACTTATATAGTAATGTTGTTTTTAAACTTTCGCGATTTGAACACATTATTATTATATACTACGGGACTAATCGCGCACTAAAATTACGAGATAAATAAATACCTCCTCATCCCGACGTTTCGGCCGTGTTGCATCGACCATGGTAAAGGGTAGACAGTCTACCCGTGACCACGGTCGATGCAATTCTGCTAGAGCGCGATTAGTCCCGTAGTATATACTTAGATTATTTAATAATCAAAGAGTATATAATAATATGGTAATATCTAAATGACACCCAAACACAGCAAACACCTATGTTCATCACATAAATGCTTGCCCTGGGTGGGGATCGAACTCACGCGTCTTTGATCCAGAAGTCGTGTTCACTAACCACTGAGCCACCGAGGCAGTCAATATAATAAAACATCTCGGTGGATGTTGATGACCCGAGCTAGAAGGCAGCTGCCTAATTACTAGGTACCGTGGGATGCTAATGAACTGTGCTCATTAAGCTGTATCGCAAAATAACTACCTAATCGTTACCCACGCTTCCAATCTACATAACTTTACAATAAATATCTAAAAAAAAAAAAAAAAAAAAGTAAGTAAGTTCGTACCTATAGGCCCGGTGGCTAACCCTGGTGTCAAAGTTTTATAGGCCGCCTGAAGGCCTCTGATAAGACTTAACAGTTAAAACAACCGGGATCTACAATTTAACGTGTCATCCGAGCCACGGTAGCGCTCAGTTGAAAAATGCCACCCGCGGTCACCCATCCAAATACTGATCGTGAGAAACGTTGCTTAATTTCGGTCATCGCTGACAAACACCTAGTCAAACTACGCTAAAAGCGGTACAAAAAACAATTAAAATGGGTATTTACCTAACAACCGATTTCCTTAATTTTTTGTTCAAACCATCATTATGATATGAACTTACTATAAGTACTTTTTCTATGGGGCCAACACAGAATTCGAGAAAAAAAATATCTATTTTTTTCTAGCGGTTTTTTTCCCACACTTCAGGGGTTGGTCACATAGTAGGTTGATCATAATGATATCAATAATTATAAGTACAATACACTGAATAATACTATATACTATGAAGCCGTGGTGGTCGAGAGGTAGTGACACCCGCCTTACAATCGTGAGGTCGTGGGTTCGAATCCCCGGTCCCGTACCAATGAGTTCTTTGGAATTTAGGTATGTACGGAATTTCACACCACTGGCTTTTCGGTGAAGGAAAACATCGTGAGGCAACCTGCATGCGTCCGTAGAAGAAATTCGATGGTGTATGTGAATCCACCAACCCGCACTGGGCCAGCGTGGTGGATAAGGTCCAATCACCCTTCGTGGGTAGGCCTACGTCCTGCAGTGGACTATTAAAAAGGCTGGTACAGTTTACAGTTTTACTATACACCTCTTTAACTCCGTTTACTTTCCAAAACTACATCTTGTAGATATTAGAAAATCAATTACTTTTGGGATAACTAAGTGTAACTACCGAAACCAAAAACAAGCCTTATACTAAAAAAAATACCTTATGAATAGTGAGCTATATTCGCATTCCGTAATAATTGTTATTGATATTCTCCAACTCCTAAGTACATACTACATACCTACTATCATCAGGCGAGGAGAATACCTTCTTGCCTTCGCATGTCTAGTCCCATTAATTTCGTCTCCTTGAAATTTAACCCATAACTAACCACCATTAGTAATGTTACACCCTTCTAGAATTGTCCCGTAACAGAGCCATAACTCCCACGACAAAGTATCAACTTTACATCGCTCTTTACGGGATTTAGACTGTAAATACCTCTTACTTACCTAATGGCCACTAAAAGCTTGGAATAAAGTCCGCCGCGCACTCGCCACTGTCGCGTGGGCGACAATAATCACCGTTCTATTGCTTCTACTAATAATTCTATTAGTCCTCACGCGAACACTTTAAAGTAGCGGTCTGTCTGATGAGTACATAGACCTTTGAAGATTTTAATTTGCTACTACAAATAACGATCATTTTTATTGCAATAATGAAAGCTCGCCGTAAAATTAGTCTTCAGTATAAAGCGTCTTACACACTGAGTAATCTTGCGGCTGCGGTTTTGAGCAACACATTTCACATCTTGATTCAACTATATCGACAGGTGTGGTTGGTCGAACATCATTTACCGAAGCGAAGTTTCTGCTTTAATTCAACGGTGAAAACCGTTGAGTTGAAGCAAAGACAGACGTAAGGAAACTTTCGTCTGTCCTGATGTTGATTTCCTTTACAAGTCACATTTTTAAACGAATCTCGACGAAAGTAATCTGCTGTCGCTCAATTCATAAGCCTTTTTCGATAATATTTGGCAATACCGTTTAGTACCTAAATCCTAACAATATTTGCCAGTATGAACCCAGGGCTAAGCCACCCCTGTGTGCGAAGTGTGCGGTGCACACAGGGGCCAAGACAACGAGGGCGCTCCGCAACAGAATTTATGTCAGCCTTATTAAAAAAAATTAAATAAAGATGAGGTAAAAAATCTTGAATTTATATATTTTAGCAATTTGACAGCTGTATGCCCGAACTTCACCATAGCATTACGAATTTTGCTAACTATACCAATTAATATAGGTATAGATAGATGTTTCGTTGTTTTCTTTGCTCACATCTGATTTAATTTTCAAATCTAGCCTTCACTGATAAAACATCGACAAAAAATCGATGGTTATTGCTTAAATCGACGTTATGTAAGTTTTCATGCTTGCTGCTAATCTTGTACTTAAAAAATTTTCGCGCTCGCTGCGCTCGCGCGTTATAGCAATGCAGTGCTTTCTTTTGATCCTGTCTATTTTGAAGTTACTAATAATAATAAGTAACAATAATATAGTTTGCTATGCTCATATCTTTTGAAACTATTATGACAAATTTTGCTCACGCTTTGTACACTCGTGCACTATACCTAGCAGTAGTGTTCTTTGTTTTGCTCTATATTTATTACTGAAAAAAAGATCCGATTTTTTCGCGCTTGCTACGCTCGCGAATATTAGGAACACAGTGGTCTCCTTAATAATAAAAAAAAAATATGAAGATTCGTAAAAATATGAGGCACTTCATAGGTTTCGCACACAGGCGCTGCCGGGGGTCGGCGCGGCCCTGTATGTACCATATTGATCAAGAGTCATACAATACTTTCCAGTAGTCATACAATACTTGACGCTTTTAATTTTGGTCCCTGTTCCTATGTTCTCGCAATTGGCCGCTATCGCTCCACCTAAATAGCCAGTGCGCGTACAGCCTTACAAGTATCGTATAGCTCAATCTCGAGGGACAAATTGTAAAGGAACTAGGCCCGTACCATGAACACTTAACGCGAGATTAAAAGTTTTGTTTTCTGCTTTCTCTAGATAAGAGATACAATCCAGGCTGGCACTAAAATAAATGTTCTATCTCCTTAGGATACTGAGCTCGTGTAACCCTGGTCGCACGGCCAACAATATAAATTGCGTGAAATGTATTTTATATTTCCAATATTATAACTAAAATTTTGTTTATGTTCAACGTTTTAACATAATAACATCATTTCAAACGAAATTCGCGAAGGCTAAAAGATACTTAGCAAATTACCTACGTTAAGTCGTACCGTCGGTCGGGACGATGAGGTATCTTATTTAAATCGTAATTTTAGTGCGCGATTAGTCCCGTAGTAGATAATAATAAATTACGTTACGTTATGTTATATGGAATCAAATCGGTGTCCTAGAAATATTGGGCCCTAAGAGCTCACAGTACGGGCCCTGAATTCTAAAACCGACTTCGATAGGAATCCATAATGAACTGGGACAATAAAGGATGAATCGATCTAATTCGCACGATGCTTTTCAAAAGGAATTGGATTAAAATTGAATTAAGACGAAGAGATGTTCAAATAAAATACATTCAATGTAAGCTTCTTTGGCTTAATCCCAATGCCCAATTAGTATATTAAATATACCTCAATAGGTGGTATCACTAAGTCGCGCGAAATTCTTTTTTTTTTGTTTCTTTGTTGGCATTTACAGATGAACTGTTCATTGTCAGTTAAAAAATAACTCATTTGGACATAAATAGATAGTGTTAATGAAGTACATACACATTATTTTTTATTTTTAGGATTCCGTACCTCAAATGGCAAAAACGGAACCCTCATAGGGTCACTTTGTTGTCCGTCTGTCTGTCTGTGTGTATGTCAAGACTCTTGTATCCCGGGATCGCGTAAAGATGTCAAGTTGAAAATAAAACTGTACACGTATATCTATGGTCTCTTGCAGTTGTGTAAAAGAAAAACTTCTCAGTTATCGTTTATAAAAGTTAGAGCCGTTTATGTCGTAAAAAAACGCATATTTTGTCACTCACAAAAATCAAAACCTACAGGGTACTTCCCGTTGACATAGAACTATGAAATTTGGCGAGAGTCATTGTCTCATAGTACACATATAGGAATAAATCTGAAAACTGTACATTTTTATTTAAATCACAAAAAATAGTGACTCAAAATTCACAAATTATGGGTTCAAAATTCAAAGTGAGTAAATCGTATTATGTAAGGTATCATATAAAAGAACTTCATTAGCAAATGCTAAAACTGGTTTTTAATTATTTTAATAAAGTGTTTGTACGGAACCCTCGATGTGCGAGCCTGACTCGCACTTGTCCGGTTTTTTTTTTAATCTATACACCTAGAAACTAAAATAGTGGCCAGTTTATGCACAAGCAGCACAAGTGTTCACTAACTAAAAATTAAGATGAATATCAGTTGATAAACTGACCACTAAATGTAACTCGTTAACGCTACCTATTCATGGTCGCTGAATTCGTAAACTTAAAAAGAGTATAGGTAGGTAGTTTATCTGTAAAAGACCAAAATAAAAAAAAATCGCGCGCTGACCGAGACGCACTGATTAGCCTTAACAATTTGAAATGGCAGTGGGCAGGGCAATGGACATATAACAAAGAGGACTGATGAAAAGTTCTCGAGTGGAGATCACCTACCAGCAAGCACGGCGTAAGACGTCCACCTGCAAGTAAAGACAGCAGATATGAGCTGGATGGCAGCCGCTTCCAGCTGCAAACAATCTAACTAAAAATAACCTACCTTCTTCGACCTATGGTTGAGTTGAGATGATGATAATATTGATAAGACGACAATTCAAGTTTACTCCGCAACTTATTTGTATGCTTAAACTTATTTTATTTACCTTTACGACTGCTAATTAACCTTTCAAGAACAAAAAGGCGCACTTTGAACCTATAAAAACGTTTATCCACTCGCCTGCCCCCGACCGGATTTACTAAATTATGACATTGATAGCTTATCACCGTATCAATGGCAGACCTATATGTGTTCTGTCTCGTATGATAACCACAGATCTCGAGGATGGGCTATGACTCTAAACTAGCGGGGGACCTATAAACAGGGTTATTTCTAATGAATTATAATATTTTAGGGCCTTATTCTGTACATCAAAACTAACAACTTTTGTTCTGCGACTTGTCAAAACTATAAAAAAAAATTGGTGTTCCATAGATGACTATCGTTTACCCGCGACCAACAAATTAATGTATCAGCTGATTATTTTTTTTTTTGAGTTTTGAGGAAAGTCTCATAACAAAATATAAACTGTTAGTTTTGATGTACAGAATAAGCCCCTAAAAGGATGCTAATTGATTAGAAATAACCCTGTATAACATATTAGGTATATTACCGACAGAACTTTCTCACTACTACATAATTATCTCGAGGATAGGCTGTGACGCTTAAACCACGGTAATTAGACATCATTACCGTGCCTAAACTAGCGTATCAATGACAGAACTATCTATGTACTGGGACTCGTATAGCTACCACAGATCTTGAGGATAGGTTATGATACCTAGAGTTAGACTCTAGCGGAGACCTTTAGATAACATATCACTGATAGAACTGTGCCTCGTATGGCCACCACAGATTACAATACCTAATAAATAAAAAACTGGGCAAGTGCGGGTCAGCCTCGCCCACTGAGGGTTCCGTAGGTATATACAAAACCTGGAAATCCCACTACATCGGGAATGAAGTCGTCAAAACTATGAGTGAAAGTTTGTCCTGGATGCATGAGGTAAATTTTATAAAAAATATTTCCTTTATAAAGCTAAAATTGTACTTAAAAGAAAAGGAAAAAATCTGTTTTACCTTGTGCTAATGAAGCTCTTTCATGATGACATTACCTCATCAGCACTTTGTAGGTGCTCTTGTTCCTGGGATATTTTTTTTATTCTAGGATACCATTGTAATCATTTTTATTATCTTTTATACTAAGGCACCATACAACATTTTCGATGATCTTTGATCAAACGTAATATTATTATATCTTCGTTGACCAAACAGAGCCGTTTTTTTTTGTGATTTTAGATTTGACACATAGTAAATACCCATTAATTATGCGTCGCAGACAACTTTTTTTTTTCGAATAATTATGCAATTATCATTTTAACATATTGACGTAATTGTAATTTATTGCATTTGATTACGTAATTTTATTTTATTCATAATTCAATGATAAATAATTGTCTTTTTACATAGCAAAAAGTACTAATTGTATTAGTAGAATATTCAAGACGTGATGTTTATAACTGAATTTATTTGACTTGTAACAGAATGTTATGAATAAAGTGATTATAATATTAGTCATCGAGTCTATCTATTGACCTCTATGGTGTCACCGTATCGCTCACAAAGCTATCAGTGTACCCTGGCTCGTATTATATTATAGCTGCTGAGGATTTACTACATTATCGTTTGGCCATTCATCCTACTGTTTTAACTGTTGCCATAGTTCGTTTATAATTCGTATAGACTGAGTGGCTAGCCCAGCTAGTGTCAGATTTTCTAAGCAACTTGCAGGCCTTCAACCTGTCTAAGCAGTCAACTACAGGACTCTACAATTTAAAGTGTCATCCGAGCCACGATACAGCTTAGTTGTAAATGCCGCCCCCGATCACCCATCCGAAGACTGGCCGCGCCGTACGTTGCTTCGGCGATCGCTTAGAAACACTTAGGGGCATAAAATGGGGTCAATTGTAAAGTGAATAACAGCAGATAGCTCGATCATTCTATTTATACAAAATTACCCAGGACCAGTGCTTTGACGGAGTATTGAAACTATCGCCAAGTACTTATCTATTCTTTAAGGCCCCAGCTAGGACAACTGTTCTTGAATTGGAGGTCCTTGGAGTCTCGATACAAAAGCCATCTGACCCAAACCCTCGAAGTTACGAACTACGCCAGGGAGTAAAGTAAAACTAAAATCCTAACCATTGACATATAATATTGTTCTTTAAGGAGCGGGCTGTTAAATTGTAATGGGAAATTATACCGATGTATACAGGGTTATCAAGAACAAACAAACAATATCTTTATTGTACACCATAGGTATAACAGATCAGATACATTAATGTAGATTTTTTCAGATGTTGTACAATGGCGCCCTTATCGCCTTTGGCGATTGCCTTTGGCAAGAACTGGTGTACTAAGCCAGACCATCATTATGAACTACTTTGACTATGGGGCCAACCCGGAATTCGAGAAAAAGAAATCATCTGTTTCAAACATATTGTCGATTTCTAGTAGCAATTTTATATGGAA
Organism: Hypomecis punctinalis; assembly: GCA_949316475.1. Lineage (NCBI taxonomy): Eukaryota > Metazoa > Arthropoda > Insecta > Lepidoptera > Geometridae > Hypomecis > Hypomecis punctinalis. Next base: position 2,329,988 of record OX438811.1, read on the forward strand.
AAGCTGATTTTTTATTCTGGAATTTTGGGTTGCTCCCATTTTTAAAGTTATTAATAATGAAGGTCTTAATCACTCCTTTTGGATTAGTACAGGGTAAGCAGATAACCATTTATACTAGTTGTTGTAACTAGGTAGCAATTTTTTGTACGATTGAGTTGTAATTCGCTGATAAATAACATCATACTAAAATTCTGAATAAATAAATAAATATTGTTTTTAAACTTTCGCGATTTGAACACATTATTATTATAATATATAACATACATATAACGGGGCTAATCGCGCACTAAAATTACGAGATAAATAAATACCTCATCATCCCGACGTTTCGGCCGAGTTGCATCGACCGTGGTCACGGGTAGACTACACGGGTAGTCTAGCTAGTCTAGCTCGGCTTTATTTATCTCGTAATTTTCGTGCACGATTAGTCTCGTAGTATAAAATAATAATAAATAAATATTTGGGGACATCTTACACACGGTCTTTGACCCCAAACTAAGCAAAGCTTGTGATATGGCTGCCAGATACTGATATACTACATATAGGTATACATATTTTTTAAATACATACTTATATAGATAATAACTAAATAACACCCAGACACAGAGCAAACACTTATGTTCGTCACGTAAATACTTGCCATGGGTGGGGATCGAACCCACGCCTCTTGACCCAGAAGTTAGGGTCACTAACCACTGAGCCACCGAGGCAGTCAATAACCTTGCGCAATGCAATAACACTTCACTAAAATTTCGAAAAGATCAAGAGTTCAAAACCAGTAGCAATGTCGTGTGTTAATTACCTTGCATAGCACAAATCTTGCCGGTTGAAAACTCAATGTGCCGATGTATAAAAGCCAATGCCTGAAATTGGCGCCTTTTAAAATTCACGCGGCCATTAACCAAACCTTGTTTTTTTAGTACAATAAGATGTTATAAACAACGTTTAATAAACAAAAAAATTCTACCCTCAGTCCGAGAAAAGTTATGAGAGTTAAAAGTTTGTAGATATTCATTAGGATTTTTGTAAAGATACCGCATAATAGATCATTTAAAACATATAAATAATGGTTAAATCGGTACCTACTATATTATGGTGCGCCAAGCACTCGTGATTTGACAGTGGTCAATCCGCCGGCGATTTAGAATCGCCGCACGCACCGCCGCCACCACCGCCGAGGATGTGTATGTAGTTGGCTGTCTCCTGTCCTACTCTAACGCGCACAGGAGCTTGGTTTGTTTCAATTTCTCACTTACAAACCGCCCCCTTCCCCCCGCGCCCCACCCCCCGGCAATCAAAAGAATAAGGATTAACTAATTCTTACTCACGCCTCGGTATTCGGTCGGGGCGCGCTTCACTGGACATACACCGCGCTTTTGCGCCACACACGGACCCCAACTCACGATGCCTAGTGTCGCGACACCCAGCCATCATTCCGCTGCTGTCGCTTATGCGACGCGAAGCCGCATCAGGCCTCGCCACTACGCGAGCCCGCCTCGGCGGCCGGGGTCGAGTTTCTCCCCCGGTGCCAGCCGCTTCAACATCGATGTCAGCCACCATCGTGGCACACTACCGGACAACCACGGGTAGGCGTCGCTTCGCCCTGGCGTGAGCTTGACGCCGCCCAACCTGCGTGCTCGACTGTCGTCGTTGACAAACTGTGACACTGTAATGAGTGAAATACACATCCGGCAAGAGGAGGTCCTCAAAGTTCTCCGCAGTCTAGATGTGAACAAAGCCAGTGGCCCTGATGGTAATCCGGCCATTGTATTGAGGACTTGTGCGCCTGAGCTGTCGCCTGTGCTAACTCGCCTCTTTCGCCTACTCTGAAGACAGGTCAAGTGCCCAAATCTCGGAAGCTTGCTAACGTGCAACCTATACCCAAGAAGGGCAGCCGTGCCGACCCTGCCAACTACAGGCCAATTTCGATCACGTCTATACTCTGTAAGAGTATGGAACGTGTTCTAAACAACAGGCTCCTGGCCTACCTGGAAGCGAATGACTTACTCAGTGACCGCCAGTACGGCTTTCGCCGAAACCGGTCTACTGGGGATCTTCTGGCGTACGCCACACACATCTGGAGTGAGGTCATGGAGAAGCACGGGGAGGCGCTGGACATTTCCAAAGCTTTTGATAGGGTCTGGCACGAGAGCCTTATTGGCAAGCTTCCATCTTACGGCCTGCCTGCTGATTTCTGCACATGGATATCAGATTTCTTGAGGAATCGGTCGATACGAGTTGTCGTTGATGGCTGCTCGTCAGACCAAATGGCTATCAATGCCGGTGTTCCTCAGGGGTCTGTGCTCTCTGCGACACTCTTCCTACTGCATATCAACGATCTGCTTAATTCCGGGATCTTTGGGTACGCAGATGACAGTACAGTCGTGGAAAGCTACACGTCCGATGCAAGAACCAGCGGGCCACAGATCGAGTTACACAGAGAGGCTATGGTTGAACGGCTAAACTTGAGTCTACGGGCGGTATTCGACTGGGGTGATGCTAACCTGGTCAAGTTTAATGCCACAAAGACTCGGGGCTGTCTGTTTTCGGCCAAAAGGAGACCCTTTCAATTGTCTCCCGCTTTCCGTGGTGTCTCCGTTCCGTTAACTGACAGCTTGGAACTATTAGGCGTTTCACTCTCATCTTCTCTTAACTTTGGCTCTTACATAGAGTCCAAAGCCCAATTATCCTCCAAAAAACTTGGTGTTCTCTCTAAGGTGAGACGGTATTTTACACCTGAGCAACTGCTTAGTCTTTATAAAGCACAAGTCAGGTCTTGCATGGAATACTGCTCTCACCTTTGGGATGGCTCAGCCAAATATCATCTGGAGGCTCTGGAGTTGATTGAGAGGCGAGCCAGGAGGCTGATTGACAACGAAACCTTGACTAAGACGCAGCTGCAAAGTCTTGACCATCTTCGCAAGGTAGCGTGTTGGTCGGCCTTTTACCGGATACACTTCTGAGAGTGCGCCCAGGAGTTGCACAATCTGGTCCCCCCTGCCCCTTTCTTCTATCGTACGGCTAGACGGACGCGACCAAAGCGCCACCCTTTTATGGTGGACATTCCGCGCGTTAGAACCAAGCGTTTCGAATCCTCATTCCTCATACGAACAGCCGGAATGTGGAACGCTTTGCCTGGGTCTGTCTTCCCGTTAAAGTACAACGTGAGTGTCTTCAAATCCCGAGTATATAGGTATCTTCTAGGTAAGCGTGCTACACCCTAGACCGCACATCTGCTTAACATCAGGCAGTGTGTAGTCAAACGCGAACCTATTCGAAATAAAAAAAAATATACGCGGTATGCATTATACACGGTAAATAAAGGAATTAATGAACACTTCATTGCACACAAAGACACAGACATAGACAAAGACATTGTCGAAGCGATTTCTTCCAAACCATCTTTCAAGTAAATAGTCAATTACCGCATTACAGACAAAAACGGATAATTTGGAGATGAGGTTTGCAGAAAGCGAGATAGTTCCAGGTGCTATATCACTCCTAACAATTCAAAAAGCATTCAACAGTTTTTGTTTATGTCAACTTAACTCGTAATTTGCGCCTAGGTGATAAAATAACCTTAAAAACAAATAAATCGAAACAAACTTCTAAGTCTTGTAACTTTTTCTGGACTGAAACTACAGCTGCAGCATTTCATAATAATTATCATTTGTTACACTATACTGAACTATAAAAACAAGGTTTGGTTGATGGCCGCACGAAAAAAAAAGGCGCCACCTTCCATACAAAAACCGGCATTGGCTTTTGAATGGATCAATTTTAATGTATTATTAAGTATTTGGATGGGTGACCGCGGGTGGCGTATTCCAACTGAGCGCTACCGTGGCTCGGATGACACGTTAAATTGTAGGTCCCGGTTGTTTTAACCGTTTAGCCATGTCAGAGGCCTCCAGGCGGCCTAAAAACTCTGACACCAGGGCTTAGCCACCCGGCCTATACGAACTTACTTTACTTACTTAATTTTAATGTACTAAAAATAATAATAATTCACTAAAAATAATAATAATGCTTTTATTTATGCCGGATGTCTATAAACTTAGGTACTCTAAAATTGTCTGGTCTAACAAATGGTAATGAAAAGTCTAGTGTTTTTTAAAACATTCATTATCTCTACTGTACTAAACCGGCCTTTTTAATAGTCTACTGCTGAATATAGCTCAGTAGGTACCTGTATCTGTTCCTTGGAAATCTTCAAAAAAACCTTGAAATTATCAGTAACGCTTGTATCATCACCTCTACAGGCGTATACTTCGATGATCCCTACTCACCTTTTCAAGATTGAATTTTACAAAGTAACTCCAAGGTCTTAAAATCTAATTTCCCCGAAAATTGGGTACTCTTTCACATTTCCGTAATATTACGAAGTTAGCGCGCTTCGTTAATTTGTTTAATTAAATTGGCGGAGCAGAGATGCCGTTTTATTGGATTTATATTAGACTCGTCAATCGGATTTTGATCCGATGAGTAAGCGTCAGCTCACACCTAAACGCTTAGATTTCATTTTTTGACTTGCCTACAATAGGGTAACCTTTTACAAAAAAAAACGACTTTCGACTAAATATATTGTATGGAATTCAGCTGATATTCTATTTTTTGACCGAGGAACCACCGGAGGAGGTATACAATTCGACGCGTATATATATTTTTTTATGTATAACCACACAACTTTTTTCGTAGTAGTCCGATTTCAATAATTCTTTTTTTATTGGAAATAGTATACTTCGAAATTGGTCCCATTTAAATTTTATCGAAATCGGCTGAGATATTTTTGATAAATCAACAATAATGTGAAAAATGCTACATCGAGCCGTGCGAAATATTCGCGAATTCTATACACGGGTTAAGTCGGTCATGCTAATTTTTGCAAAAAATAATCTTGTATTAATTCGAGTTTAGTGTCATTGTAAAAGTTGTTTTTTTTTAATTTAAAATAGGGCTACATTTGACCACCAACTCGCCTGATGGAAAGCGATGTTGTATCCGAAGATGAAGTACGAGTACCTAACTATGTAGAGTTGTAGACCTAGAGGATACCTATTAATAATGATGATTATAATGATATCCTAGAATATGTCCCTCGTCCAGTGAAATACCCCTATTATTATATTCCTAATTGGTTTCTAATTTATTATTGTAATGTAAAATAACAAAATTAATTTATTGCTACCGCGCCGCGCCGGTTGATGACCTCTTGAAGCATCATCCCATCGCGTTTCAGTGTGAAATGACCCTAATTTGATGTCACTTGACATAAATGTCGATTGTGCAAGTCATATCGAATTACTATTTATGTTTCGACTCGTTTTTCCTATTTCAGGTTTAGATTGAGGAAAATAAGCCAACAATTGTTTGTTATGAAAACAGTTGTAGCGATGAGAGATTAAGGGTCATCCATGAATTACATCACGGATTTCATTATTTTACCTTGAGCCTTACTTTAAGTGCTCTAATTTCTGTATTTTGTCCCTCTCTATCCTTATATGACGTCATATATTTTACAATCTTAATGTAACATTGAAATAAAACGTAGGTACCCAATGAAATTACGTAGGTACCTATTTGCAAGAAAGTAGGCAAATAATTTGTTACAATGTGACACGTTCTCTTGCATTTTGCCATTTCTAAATCGTATCGTAAAACATGACTTCCTAAATATTTTATCGTCGACCTCTTCTGATTATGCTATATAGTCATAGTCTACCTTAGAATAATAAAATACGTTCATGTAGGTACCTAGTCTACTTGCAAGCCAATCGCACTAAAAAATTACAGCTGAACCACAATTGAACTTTAACCGAACTTCAACTTTTTGTCTATTTTCGTATCGCGCTAATGATTTTGACAAAAGTTGAAACGCAACTCAATCAGAATTGGAACGTAACCGCTGTCAAACGAACGGTTAATGTATGAAGTTTAGCGCAATACCGAATTTTTTAAAGCTGAATCGAAACTTAACTACAATTGCAACCGAACTTTTGGATTACAGACGGAACGCGGCTGTTTAAAATTAACGCGATTGGCCTGCAGGTGGACAAAAGGACAGTGGTTTCTTTCTGTTTTTTAAATTTGCGTGTAACTTCAAGACTTGAAGGATGACATGTGTATGAATTTGAATCAGTTTTAAGAGAAAATACCAGGGTTAAGATATTTGAAAAATAGGTAGATATTTGGACTAAACAATTGCCGTTGCAATGCGCTCTTACCAAGGAGCTTCAATGAGTAGTGTGATGTAATATTAAGCTATGCACCGCAATTTTAGTCGCGGAGACTAGTCGCCGCGGAGAAATTCACATAGAACCGACTACCGGTAGGTATCGTAGTGGCGGCTAGCGTCATAAAATGTATCTATGAGAGATAGTCCGCGACTGTTAGCTCCGAGAAGTCTCAGGCTGGGCACCCTCTACTTGAGACAGACTGAGGCAACTTTTCTTCCTCTATTCGCTGCTTTTTCGCTCACGGCGAGGCGTGCCTCAGGCCGAAGATCACGTCTCCAGTTGTGCTGCCTCAGGTCGAGGCAACCGCTCGGCCCGAGGCTGCCCCAAGTGGACGCTTAGCTTTAGAGTTGTGTTTGCGTACCTATCGTAATCAGATACAGGCCTACTTGTATCTGTAGATTTTTTTACTTGCGCACCGATCATGTACACATTTAATCTGTGGTCAGTGAGCTTTACCTACGCGTGTGGTAGGCAACAGGCGTTCTAAGGTCCGTGCCACATATGCGGTGACCCGTGGCGCGTGGGCGCGAAGTGCGCGGTGACCCACGGCACTAATGTACCGTGAGCCGCTTATTTATAGACCCTGCCTAACGCGCCGGCAACCACCCCTGCGAAAGGGTAACTAGCTCGAAGATGTTAATCGATGTAAGTTGTAAAGTAATTTGACTACAGTCTTCTAAGAAGGAGATTTCTTCATCGCGATTAAGTCTGAGCTTGACCATCAACTCGCTTGATGGTAAGCGACTTTGAGGTTGAAGATGAAGCATGCAAACTTAGAAAAAACTTCAGTTCAGAATTATATCGCTCCGAAAACAATAAAGCCAGCAGTCTGTTTCATCTGTACGGATCATAGGTACTCTATTTTTGACTTTCACACGGCTGGACATATACGGAACTTTGACAGATTGTATGGAAAATCTCTAGGACGTATACGGATCTTTGCGGATAATCCATGCAAGTTACGTATACATCCTAGCTTTTCGAAAGTCAAAAATAGAGCGCCAGGGACGTTAAGTAAAACCACTTGGTAGGTGAGTTACGCAGCTATACCAAACACTCAGCGTTGGTTTTCAGATGAGCTCCTATTTTCGGATTAAATCAGGCGTCTTTAATATTACCAGCTACACTAATTAGGTATACATTAATACACCACCGTATCAAAATACCTACATTGTACTTAACGCCTTCATTACCTAGTAATTGGCAGCGCAAGACCCAACTCAGCGCAAATAGTCCCACTCTCGTACCGCTAAACTCTGTAACTGTGTAAACGAGAAATCATACGTGTGCACACATGGCCAAAGGGACGGAGCCAGGGCTGGGCATAGGGGGGTATTTTAACCCTTCTTAGTTTAACTAAACCACCTCTTCTTGTATTTAGCTGAATTGTTAAAATATATTGGTCACGGAACTTGGTGTCCGTAGAGTTAAGAAAATCGCCTGTTTTAGCTACTACTAACTATTTCTTTTCACTGAAGTAAAATTATATTTTAAGGTACCTGAGAGTAGGCGAGGGATGTGCAATTTCGTCCACTAAAAACCGATCAGTATTTTATCTCCGAGAACTTCAGAGTGTCCAGCGATGCTCTCAGCCCTTTTTTTTTAGGAACAGCTAGCTTGTGCCACTCAACTTGTGTTGAACTTGTCTTTTTTGGGCTCGGTATGGATAATTAGAGCCCAATCTCCAAATACTTTAAAAAGAGGCATACATTTTCTAAGCTACATTTCTTTCCAAATAATTTGCTCTATAAGTTTTGGCATATTGTTATAAAAGATTTATGGATAAATCAAAGCTTCCACATTGATTAGAAATCCTAAACTAAAGTGTGTCGGGACACACTCAGATATTAGCAGATTCAATTTGCTATCGTATGTGTTATTGACATCAAACAAATGACAATATAACGACACCATCTAACAAAGAGGATCTCTAGACAAAGCATTCTCATTATCTCAGATTATCTGGGTCACTTTTTCTCTTATGACATGTCTAAAAAGACAAACAATGACAGATAGGTAGGTAATCTCTAAAAATTGACTCATACAAAAATAATTGGAGCTTAATTTTTAACCGACAGAAAGTAACTTTTTGAATCTCATACTTCGCTGTGCCGTTCGCACTTACACAGATCGTCAATGCGTGCTCTTACTCGGTCTCGTGACCATTTACGCATACGTATAGGGTAAAAAATAGAGCTCCTGGAGACCTATAATTAACTTTCGAACGGCTAGAACGTATACGAAACTTTACGGATTTCTAATAGCATGTCATAGTTTCGTATGGGTCTACCTGCCTACCTACGTCATAGGTGTTCAAATGTTCAATTATATAGATCCCCTGGACGTATCATTGATAAATTACCTGACCCAGAAGAGTATTGTTACACTGACCCCTTTATTACCCCTGTCCTAAATACGTCCTTTCGAGCACGCTCAAACAATCCATGCAAATAGTCCCAACTCAAACATTTGACATCGGACTGTAAACTGGTCCATGTATAATCTGTGAACAGAACGACAGAAGTTATGAACAACTCTGAGAAAGGAATTTCAGAAATGAGGGTAGTTAACTACACATTTTAAACTTTCGAGTTCTAGGAAGTAGTTAAATAAACAACGCATTATTTGTCAAGGGTTACACAACGCTTAAGAAATTAATTAACTCTGAGTTAATGATTAGGTAATCATTAACTCAGAGTGTCGTGAGTCGTCATGAAACCAGATAACCTTAGTATGATATTATACGTAAACGAAAACTGCAGCAGTTTCCGTGTGCCTCATAGTAAGGCCTCGGCTTGTTATTACATAATAATGTACCTACTACTTGATTACGAACGTACGTAAAACAAAACAGATAAATAAATATGGGGACATCTTACACACGGTCTCTGACCCCAAACTAAGCAAAGCTTGTGATATGGCTGCCAGAGACTGATATACTACATATACATATTTTAAATACATTTTTATATAGATAGTACCTAAATAACACCCAGACACAGAGCAAACACCTATGTTCATCATATAAATATAGATTGCCCAGGGTGGGGATCGAACCCACGCCTCTTTGATCCAGTCAGGTTCACTAACCACTGAGCCACCGAGGCAGTCAAAACTACCTAAGTACTTGTATTATGTACTTTATACGTTTTATTTTCATAATATTGATTTACTGTTTAATTTAAGTTAATATTAGGCAACTACTTAAACAGGAACCTTCGTTTTAGTCAAAAACGAAACAGCGAAACCTACCGAGCTATTTAAAAAAGAAAAAAAAAACAAGAGAAGCACCACATAAAACAAAGAGGCCAATTTCTCAGAAGTTGCAAAACAAAAGTGGAAATACGCATGGAGAAATACACAAAAAGAACAGATTTATTGTTTCCATTTTATTTTCGGTAGATCAAAAATTCCAGCCGCAAGATTAATATCACGAAACAATAATAAAATACTTTTCCTGGGTTTCTTCAGCTGTAAACAATACAAAATGGCGTCTCGCCTCCTTATCCATTTCCCGCCTACGCAGCAGCCGCCATGACAGACACACGCGTTCTAAATTCAAACCGCTGTCAGCTCCATTCTTCTCTATGGCATTGTCTTACTTATAACTCACTTAAAGACTGCTTAAAGAGAAGCTCTTGTTAGCTTAGTACCTACTACATAGTCTAATTATATTCAGCTAATTAGCTTATGTATTTTTGTCGACCATTCGTCCCATTCGAGTAGGTGAGTGTATACACTCACCTGCTCGAACAGAATGTTCTCGACAAAACAATAGTTTTGTTCAACATTCTGTTAAAATTGCGTAAGTATCCTTTAGTTAGACCTATGGGCGCATAATGTCCCTGTTGATCGTTCTTCTAGTTCAGTCTCAGACCAAACTCTTGTAATAAAGCAAAGTTTTATCAATTTAAAGCGAAGTTTTGTCTAGAATTAATAAAAACTGAAAGATAATCTAAACTCTCAAGCCCACTGTCGCTTCAGCATGCTGGCTGTATTGTCACACTGAATGGCGAAGCTTACCTATAAGTAATGCCCAAATAAATATCAGCGTTTTAGTCAAGCGACGCACCACATAGATTTTTTAAAACAAGATGCGTTCCCGCCACCTCGCACCCAATGTCTCAACGCCAAACCTTCAGAATTTTACAGTCCTTCCAGCTTCGTACCTTTCCACGTAGCCCTGTTTAATCGCCGATTCTACGGTCTCGTGTAACGTTATTTACGAGGACAGTGGCAAAGCGTCCATCGCGGCGTAATGGCGGCGTATGACAAATTGTATTACAGAGGCTTCGGTAATTCGATTAGCATAATGTGACCGCGCCCGCCGCCGCGATGCCGTACAAATACGGCTTCATAGCTACTGAAGGTGGCAGGATTTTTTATCGTGACGTGATATAAGCCAATTCATTTTGTATAGAACCACAGAGATAGCTCTGTGTATAGGACGGATGCGTTTTTGGAACTTCGAACGTCCTAGGAACGTATACGGAATTTTGACAGTGACAGTTCGGAAACCATTCGCCATATTGGTTTTGATAGTTTTCTTTATAATTAACCTTCCATATCACAATTTCCCCCTGCAGCCCAAAGTTTCTTTTAAAATTGCCATGTCCAATACCAAATATTTGCGTGAAACGAATAATTTTAAATCAATTACGTGAAAAAAAAATCCGTAAAGATAAGTACGTATATGTCCGAGGCTTCGAATTTCAAAAAACGATCCCCTGGGTCGATTAGGCGAGGCCTTATAGGTAAAGGTTGTAAAATACAGTAAGAGCAGAGTAAAAGTGTTAGGTACATGAGAATGATTGAACCTGATATAAATAATTATTTTTGCAATAAATCGCAACACCGACTTCCACCGAGTACAATATGTGAATTTGAATAATTTGCACGAATCGATGTGACATCCATGTACATTTTTGTTGATTTATCTAAAACGGATCAGCCGATTTCGATAAAATTAAATGAGAGACCACCTCGGAAGTATACTCTTTCGGACTAAAAAAAGATTTTTTTCAATCGGTTCGCAATTGACGAAAATATCGATGAACATACACAAAAAAATAAATAAGTACTTACACACGAATATAGTACCTCCTCCCTTTTGGAAGTCGGTAATCATCGCAATCCCGTATATGTAGATATCTAGGACGATGATTCCAATAGCGTCCGGCTATGGACGTCTATCTACAGGCAATGAAGATATAGTAATAAGTACTACGGGTTACTAATAGGGTTATACCTATGTTCGCTTTGTACTAAATACTTTAAATGCTTTGTACCCGAGTAAATAGGTCAAAGTCAAACCTACAAGGAACAAAAAAAAACTAAGCCGATAGGGTAAATCGGAAACAGAATTGGCGAAATGTATGAAACAGCTGATTTTTGTTCGAAATCCGGGTTGGCCCATTGTAAAAGTTCTTTATAATGATTTGAATCATCTCCTTTCCGCTTAGTACAGCAGTTCTACCTAGATAATCAGGTGTTATACTTCGACGGCCTACGCTCTGAGACCGTCGTCGCCTCGCTCGGTCCAACAAGTAATCAAATAGGTAATTTTATTATTTAGTAATAGATATTTCAACACTGTTTGTGTAGTCCGTGAATAAACGGCTTTATTTACGGCACTAAACTTTATAACATAAATCTGAACAGCCTTGAAGGCGCGGAAGCTTCTGCTCAATATCTTTACATCAATGGATACCTATAAATAATACGAAACGTGGAGTTTCTTCCCTCTTAGACCGACCGAAACGTATCTACAACGACCAGTGAAGTATTTTTTCATTGAATAGACTTCATTTTCACTTCAATTCAGGCTTCATTTTCTTTTCATCAATGACTTTCGTTGATTAGACATAGACTGTTTCTTACATGTTTCATTCTTTTTCGATTCCGACTTGAAATTTTGTATGGAACAATTGTTATAACTTCGACTAACGGAGGGATGAACGGACACAAGTCCGTCCCGTTAATACAAAGCCTTATAAGTCTTATAACTTCCACATTTATCCACCAAATTGGATGAAAAAGAATGTCGTCGTCCCCTTAATTTCTAAAGTGTGTAAGATAACTTTCTAAGTCTATAGACTACATCAAATACTTTTCCTGAAAATTATTTTGAGCACTGTGTTATCATAACTTTTTGAGTTATAAAGGAAAGTTGAAATTAAACCTGCACATAGCTCAGAGGTTATATTAATTCTTACTGGATTACATTTTTCTAGTACATAGTTCCATCTAATGACATCGTAAAAATTGGTTTTATCATCATCATAATCATCGCCACCATCTACGGAAGCCTATCTATCATACGCGTGTCTCGACACGCACTTGACAACGTTTTTTTTCGAACTTCGAATTAACCCCATAGCAAAAGTGGTTCATAATGAAGGTCTTAATCATCCTTTTTCGTCTTAGTATAGGGTAAGCGGATAACCCTGTATAATGGTGGTCATTTGGAGAGCCTTTATGGGGAATAAATTATTCAATTTATGTTATTTAATTATAGGATCAACTAAACTTGCCACGCTGAATGGCAATGTTTTTACGTTGAGCCAAATAAACACCAGCATTTTGGTCACGCGTCGCGTCCACCAGACGCTCAGAAAGACTTATAAAAACAAGATGAGCTCCCGGCCCCCACGGACCCAAAGTCTCAACTCCAAATGGCTCAAATATGTAACCACTACCGAGGTTAGAATATTTGCGCCGCTTGTGCTGCTTCGCCGAATTGGCCGCCGCTCCAGCCCTACTCTGAGTCTCAGAAAGATGTGACGGTGCCAAAGTATCGACGCAAGTTGCGTCCCATACCAAGGGCCGTACTAAAGGCATTTTTGCCCGTTAAAAAACTAACTAACTTTCAAATCAACTTGCAAAAAAAACAGCTAGTCCGTACAAAAAATCCTTACGAACCCCAATATACTTACTGTATTGAACAGCTGATTTTTTCGTTGTGATTTTGAAGTGATGATCAACTTTTACTATGGGGCCACTCATAGTAAAAGTTGATATAGCGCCAAGCACAACTACATCCTAGAGTCTTCCTAATTAATTTGCAGTCACTTTTGGATTGTGTAATAGTTATGGTATCAAAATCTGAATGAGAAGATGGCGTTCTCATGTGGTTATTGACGTTCATTTTCCTGTATCTAAATATAAAACGAATCAATGAAGCCGTGAAATGTAGGTACTAAGTACCTAGTAGTTCAACGTAGTAGTTTGATGTAGTACAAACATACCTATTTTAATGGTTTCTCAACCGGTTATAGCTGTCTCACTCGCACATTTGCAAGTAGGTAGGTATGAGCATAGGTTTTTCGAAAAGTTATATGTACCCTGGAGGCGGTCTTAAAGGACATGTCCACAAAATGTATGGAGGCTGGTATAATAATAATCAAAAATTCTAACCACAACACTCGTTACATTTCGAGAAAGTTAATATTTTTCTGAGTCTATTACATTTGTTAAAACCAAAATAGAGCCCTCCGTTGTTTTTTAATTAATTTTGAATCTCCTAATGATAAATAAATGTATTTGGCTCAATGGGTAGTGTATCTCTATAAACCCTGGTTAAGTAACCTCCATTATTGGTAAATGGAAGCATTTTTACCAATTAGACACAGTTTTTAAGTGTTTTTTGTCACATTGTGCGTTGAAAGACGATCCTGTAGTTTGCTGCTGCAGCGTGCAGTCGGCTACGGAAGCGTGCTTCATTCTAGACCACGCTACTGCTATACAAGAAGTGGTCAAAATGCGATCCTGTAAGCTGTTGTTTTGCAAAACACAGGCGTGGGTTCGATCCCCAGATTACCACGCCTCTTTGGCCTGGGTGGGCCCAGGGCAAGTATTTATGTGATGAACATAAGTGTTTGCTCTGTGTCTGGGTGTTATTTAGTTACTATCTATGTAAGTATGTATTTAAAAATATGTAGTATATCAGTCTCTGGCAGCCATATCACAAGCTTTGCTTAGTTTGGGGTCAGAGGCCGTGTGTAAGAAGTCCCCAAATATTTATTTATTTTGACGTATGCGACAGACATTGCGTTTTTTTGTTCCACTCACTCTTGCTCATATCTGGTTATACAGCATACTGTATAACCAGATATGAATGAGACAGCTGTAACGTAATTTTTATTTGAGTAAAATTTAGCAATACTTCTATTAGATACCTACTTGTTATTCTTCTGTGATAAGGACCCAGGTTTGGTCAAACGCAAGCCTATATAATGTAAACAGCGATATCTGGCGATTCCGGTGATTTATACCTATAGTTTACTTACAAAGCCTTGACCTTGCCTCTTGCTATCGGTTATTGACGCGGGTGTGTCTATTACACAGTGCGTGTCATTTAAATGATCAGCGATGACTTTTGAGTAGCCATAAAATAATTTTGGTCAGCAAAAAGTACAATTTTTATAATAATAATATTTTTTAAGTCATCGATCAGAAAATCTCAATAGCCATAAATACTGTTAATCACATCTAGGAATAGTTATTTTCATTCTACTCTGCATAAAATAAATATAAGTTTTATAAAAAAATATGTAAGAGGGCCTCTCAGTGTTGGCTTAGGCCCTATTGATGCCTACCAAATGACCAGGCTATGCTAGTGAGTACGTGAATATTTATAAATAATTTCTAAAAGGAGCCAGTATATAAGTAGGTCCGTATTTCTTCCGTAAATCGGTACTTACGCGTGCCATGATTATACTTAGCGCCACACAAATTGACGGATGGGAAGTTATGCGCAGGGTTCTGCGCAAAAGCCGAAATATGGGTACGCGCGAGAGCCAGAGAGACGAAACGCCGGGGCACACCCGCCCGCCAACCTCATGCCTCCCGCGCGCTCCCTACGCTCGAGCTCTCTTCTTCGCCATTTGTATAGGCATTGTGCACACATGCGCAATAATTAGCGAATCACGGCGAAGTGTCATCTGCGGCTAACTTCTCATTCGTCGATTTGTGTGGCGCTTAGTATATCATGGTCATAATTTTATTACCATGCAGGAACAACGATTAGTGGTTTTAAAATCCAACACCCCGACCTTTTAAGTGCAAGTTTAGACATATTTAAGATCCAAAAAACAATCTCCAGTGTTATCTGACCAACAAAATTTTATATTGAGTTAAATAAGCCCGTACTATTCAGTAAAATTTTAGTGCTATCAATTATTTTAACAGTGAAAAATTATGAAACCAGCTATTGACTCTGCTGACCAAATACTTAGCTTTACTTGTCTGACTGCTTACCGTTTATATAATTTCCTATTATACATACCGATGTACTTACGTCCATCACGTACATACGTCCATAAATATTTTCTCTTATGACGTAGGTGTTTCAAAATACCTACTATGTATTGGAATTATATTTAGAACACAATCAGTATTGATAATAAAACTATACTTCAATTTATCAAATAGTTGTACGTAACTAAAACATTGTTTCAATTCAATAAGTACCTATTGAATTTACTAGTTTGCGCAAGTATGTACGTAGGTACAAATATTTCAATTGTAACTTTACGTCATAACTAATTAGTAGTAGTAAATAATATAATTAGTGATGAACCACTGTTCTGTATTGTTAGGGTTGATCTTTTCGACACACCCTATGTGTAACTGTCTATCTACGTGTAAAGGACATGTCCACAAAATGTATGGAGGCTGGTATAATAATAATCAAAAATTCTAACCACAACACTCGTTACATTTCGAAAAAGTTCATATTTTTCTGAGTCTATTACAACAGTCAAAAACAAAAAAGAGCCCTCCAATTTTTTAAAATTAGTTTTGAATTTATTAGAAAAAAATAATATATTTCGCTCAATAGGTAGTTTATTTCTAGCAGCCCTGATTAAGTAACCTCCAAATTGATAAATAAAAGCATTTTTACCAATTAGACACAATTTTTAAGTTATTTTTGTCACATTGTCACATTGTCTTATTTTCGAAATGTTGTGAAGGAAAGCATGGATAACTGCTACAAAATTTATATTAAACGTATTGAAGACGATTTATCTAATAACTTAAAAGCCTTTTGGCGCTATACGAAAAGCAAGCGAGTAACTAATTCTGTGCCAAGGCAAATCAAGCTATCAGACCGTGTAGCGGATACTGGTGGTGATATTGTGAACTTGTTTGCTGACTATTTTTCATCCGTATATAGCAGTCCGTCTGATGGTCAGTATTGTCCTAACTTTGAGCCTACAAGTTTTTCAACTTACTCTATTTGCATATCGGAAAAAGACTTGCTAGCTCGGTTAAAAAATCTTAACACTACAAAGTCTGCGGGGCCCGATGGTATCCCTCCAATATTTGTACGACTTTGTGCTCCAGCTTTAGTTAGGCCCTTATCATTGATATACACAAAGTCCTTGACTGAAGGCATTTTCCCATCGTTATGGAAATTAGCAAAGATAACTCCTGTCTATAAGTCTGGGGATAAATGTGATGCCACTAATTACAGACCTATCAGTATCCTCAGCTGTTTTGCTAAAATTTTTGAAGGGATAGCATATGATCATGTCTACAATCATATAAAACATCGTCTAAATTCTAATCAACACGGTTTTGTCACTAATAAATCTACAGTCACTAATCTCCTAGAATATGTTACCTATATTAGTGAGTCCTTTGAGGATGGCATCCAAACAGATGCAATTTACACGGATTTTGCTAAGGCCTTCGATCGAGTAGACCACCCGACTTTGCTGAAAAAGTTGTGTCGCTTTGGTATACATGGTACTCTACACAGATGGATAAGCTCTTATCTATTAAATAGATCTCAATTAGTATCATTGTATGGCTGTGATTCTGTACCATTCATGGCTTCATCGGGTGTACCACAGGGCTCAAATCTGGGCCCCTTATTATTCTTAATCTTTATTAATGATTTATTAGATCTGCTGAATAGTGAGTTTTTGGCATATGCTGACGACATCAAGATATTTAGACGAATTTACTCTGGACATGATTGTGTGCAGCTTCAAGAGGATCTTGATATAATTAATGATTGGTGTGTTGTAAATTTCATGTCACTTAAAGTAAGCAAATGCCAAGTAATTAGTTTCACTAAAAATAAATCACCTGTCATTTTTGATTATCACCTAGATGGAAGAATTCTGAGTCGTGTTGAGTTTGTTCGCGACTTAGGTGTCATGTTTGATGCTACGCTTTCTTTCAGGACACACTATGATTATATTGCTAATAAGGCAAATAGGATGTTAGGATTTATTATTCGGACAGCCAAACCATTCAGAAACAGTGCCTCTTGGATTATATTGTATAACAGCTTGGTGAGGTCCATTCTCGAATATTGTTCGTCAGTATGGTACCCAATTTATGATACGCATATTGATAGACTTGAGTCTATTCAGCGTAGATTCCTAAGGACATTATGTAGTAGGCTAGGTCTTAGGCGTAGGATTGGGGAATACTCCGACAGGTTAATAAAGTTTCAAATGAAGAGTCTTAAAAGCCGTAGAATGGTCTCAGACCTCTGTATTTTGTACAAGATCGTCAACGGAACACTTGGTAAAGAATTGCTTAAGAAAGTCGATTTTAAAGTTCCCTCTCGTTCTGTTCGTAAATTCCAGTTGTTTAATGTACCAGCGGCCCTAAATAATGTGTCTCGAAACAGCCCTGTGAGTAGGATGTGCCGCGCTTACAACCATTTGAGTGTCCCTGTAGACATTTTCTCACGTAGTTTTTATGCCTATAAATTGTCAATTGTTAATTCAATCAAATAATTTATGATTTTAGTTTTGTTTTTGTACTACTCTTTTTGTTTATGTATTAATCTATTATTGTTTATGTAACATTTTTTTTCTTTTATTCACTTGTCCACTAAATATAAGCTGTGTACGGTTATCATTGGACATTAGGTTTA
Source organism: Hypomecis punctinalis (assembly GCA_949316475.1). Classification (NCBI taxonomy): domain Eukaryota; kingdom Metazoa; phylum Arthropoda; class Insecta; order Lepidoptera; family Geometridae; genus Hypomecis; species Hypomecis punctinalis. The sequence goes on from OX438811.1 coordinate 2,348,123, forward strand.
GAAAGTTTGGCTAAAATTTAAATTGTAACATAGTTATAAGCTTAATGTCTGTTACCGAACCAATTGTTATAAAATAAAATAAAATAATTGTACCTACTAACTGGCCACACTGGTAGGTTATAATTTTTAATTTTAGCAAATTAAGAGATGAATGTGGAATAATCAGCTACGAATGCAAGTAAAATTACGATAGTAGCACTTTATTATTGCTAAACTAGAAAAAATATTAAGCTGTATTGTCATTTTTCATACAATTTATTTTTCGTATTTAAAAATAATTGGAGGGGTAAAAATATCTAAATTAAATATTTTTGGGAAGCCCATATAACAAGCTTTCAAATGATGTATATATCATATTGGTTCGATTTTTCTCTGAATAATATACCACTTGTGGACGTCACCTTTGTGCAAAAAGAGAACCGCCGTCGCGTTACAGTGAACTAACTCTAAGATTTTAATCAGCAGCCAAGGTGCCGACTACTTGGTAGGCACGAGTCTACTGATAAAAACCGAATTAAGTCTACCAAGTATTAAACACTTTTAGCTTTGTATTAGCAATGACAGATAGGGCGTGCAAACCCGGTTTTCCGGTTTTCACCAAAACCGGAAAACCGTACAATATTAATCGATTTCTCAAAACCGGTGTTAAGAGACAAAACCGGAGTTACCTCCGATTTTCCCGTTATTGAATGTAATTTTGATTTAAATCAAATTTACTTAATTTTTTCGAACTCACTCAAGAAATACTTAGTTTTAAGTCATGAAATATATCCGAATGCAACCTATAACCACTTAAACCCCTCCCTCCGTGACCCCCGCACCCGTGACGAGACTCCTGGGCCCCGCCCGCGGCCCGCCTGCGTCTCCTGTTGGCAGGTGTCTTGCACTATTTTCACGATTGGGAAGACTACTCCACACAAGATGACAATGATACTTTTCCTAAACCCGGTGGTGACATTTCTGATACTGTTACAAACTTATTACTGCAACTAAAATATAAGCCCAAGGACTCTGATGCCGAGCGGTCCGTGCCATCGTCATCGTCATCATCTGACGCTGAAGTTGTAGTTGATGAGCTAACTTTTCAAGAGCAGCTTGATAAGGAATTGGATAAATGCACGAAAACCCCCAAGAATCGGTAAAGGTAGAGCAAGCCATGTATGAAAACGGAGGGCAACGCGGTGTGTATATCACAGAAGCTTACAACTATTTGATGTGTGTACTACCAACAAGTGTTGAGAGTGAGAGGACCTTTTCGAGTGCTGGGTACTACTGTAATAAAATAAGAAGTACGCTGTCTGATAAAATGTTGGATGCACTTTTATTCTTAAAACACATTATCAAGAACAGCGGTTTTTGGAAAAAAAATATTATTGTTTATTTGAATAAGTATACGGTACACAGTTGATTTGATCTCGTTTTATAGCCAAATAAAGAACTTAAGATTCAAGAAATTGAGACGTTATCTAAGATGATGAATGTGTTTTGTATGTTTAAAATATATTATTTTTGATAACAGAATTGTTACTAAAGGTGTCACAAACTTACTTGTTGTTGATTTGATCTTAGTTAATTAAGTAATCTTTATATTATTTTAAGCTCATGTTAACCAAACTTTCTTAATGTGGTCTACTTGGTAGGCAGGCATTTTAAATGGTTTACTAAAAACAGGTATATCGTACAACTTGTTTTATTTGTATATTTAGTGGGTATCTATGAATATTTTTTTCTTGTTAAAATTTTATCTTAATAGTTACTAGGTATATAAAAATGTTGTCAAAACCGGAGCTAACGCCGGTTTCCGGTTTTGGGCCCTCAAACCCGGAATTTAAAACCGGTTTTGAGAACCTTCCGGTTTTGCACGCCCTAATGACAGAGCAGTGTCAACGTAACAAAAGACACACGGGCGACCTCACCTACGACGCTTCTCTTTTTGCGCAAACTCTATCTGTGATAATCGAACAGTTGATTTTATTAGTAAACCTATTGAATTGAACACGTGAGTAGCAGAGATATATACAAACTTGTCTTGTAGAATGTAAAGTCAAAGAAGGTAGGTATATCTACCTAGTAATTATACATATGGTACAGTCACGGTAATGATTATATGCTACAAGTATAGTTAAAATACATAATTTTATTATCGCTTGTGGGTTGTGACATTACGTGAAATGTACTCGTATAAAGATATCAAAAAGAATATATTTATTGTAAAACATAACTTTGATATCAGGTGTTTCATACATTTTATCGATTTGGAGTTGCGAATTTATACGAGTCAGCTGATTTTTTTATGAAATAATAGCAAATATCGCTTAGTTCTAAAACTTACAAAAAACTGGATAAGTGCGAGTCAGGCTCGCACACCGAGGGTTCTGTACAAATCCAGTAAAATTTCACAAAATTGGGAAGTAAGTTGTTAAAATCTCTATACTATAACCATCGACAAAAAAATTTGTTTTCACTCTTCTCGTCATACATCGAAAATTACACATTGTTAAAATAATTAAAAACCTGTTTTAGCATATGTTAATGAAGTTCTTTTATATGATACCTTACATGATACGATTTACTCACTTTGAATTTTGAACCCATATTTTGTGAATTTTGAGGCCCTATGTTTTTGTGGTTTAAATAAAAATGTATAGTTTTCAGATTTATTCCTATATGCCAAGGTTGCCTGGAAGATATCGCCATGGGTGATAAGGCCGCCACTTTATAATCATATTTTTTGTCGTATATGTGTAAATAGTGTTTATTTTTCATATTGTGGTTGTAAATAAAGAGTTTGTCTGTCTGTCTGTACTCTGAGACAATGCTTCTCGCCAAATTTCATAGTTCTATGTCAACGGGAAGTACCCTGTAAGTTTTGATTTTTGTGAGTGTCGAAATATGCGGTTTTTTACGACATAAACGGCTCTAACTTTTTTATACGATAACTGAGAAGTTTTTCTTTTACACAACTGCAAGAGACCATAGATATACGTATACAGTTTAAATTTCAAAAGAGATAAAGAGTCTTGACATAGACTCAGACGGACTGACGAACAACAAAGTGATCCTATAAGGGTTCCGTTTTTTTCACTTGAGGTACGGAACCCTAAAAATAGCTGTAAGAAACGGCTGTGATTTTTACTCGACTTGTTGGAGTGCATACTGCACAAGCAGAATCACCCAATTTTTTCAAATTGTAATTCAAATTCGGGGTCAATATAAGTACTTGAGCTAGATTGTTTGAAGTAGGTATGGGACTTCAAACAATCTAATTTACAACAAGCGTCTTAGTTAAACCAAATAAAATTAAAAAAATGTTTGCCGTCATAATTTTGCGGTAAGTAAATTCAATACAATAATACATTCTCGTGTCCGTCTGTCGTGTCTGGGTAATGTAACGCCGTCTAAATGGATTGCGACGGCTGCATTACTCTGCAGGTTATTGCTTTTATATTTAGCTTCGTTATTAGGATAATTGAAGACGATGCTTGTTTCATTTGGTTTTCATTTTGAGTAATTACTGTAACAGTATACAGGGTTATTTTTAATCAATTCTCTTCTGATTCTGGTCCTTTTAGGGGCTTATTCTGTACATTAAACCTAACAAGTTTTTTCCGTGACTTTTGTCAGAACTCAAAAAAAATTGTTCTTCCATAGAAAAATATCGTTCACTCGCGACAAAATGTATGGAACAGCTGTTTTTTTTGAGTTTTGACAAAAGACGCAGAACTAAAGTTGTTAGTTTTGATGTACAGGATAAGCCCCTATATGTGTACAGTAATTATACTAAGCGCCACACAAATCGGCGGATGGGAAGTTATGCGCAGGGCGCTGCGCAAAAGCCGAAATGTAGGTATGCGCGGGAACTAGAGATACGAGACGCCGGGGCACATCCGGCCGCCAACGCCAACGCGCGCTCGCTACGCCCGTGCACACATGCGCAATAATTAGCGAATCACGGCGAAGTGTCATCTGCGGCTAACTTCTCATCCGCTGATTTGTGTGGCGCTTAGTATAATGTAAGTACATTTTTTTCAGATTGATAATGCTGTTGTCACAATTCGTTGAGGCAATTCTAAACCTCAATCATTATTTTTCGCAAAATATCTCAACACTTCACCGTATAAGTACAGAATTCGAAAAGTTTGCACGAATGAATGTGACATCCATGTATAGTGCGTGCCACCAAAGATGAGACTTGAGAAACCACTTTGGTTTGTATACAAATACAAATTCTGGATAGTTAGTTTGTAAACGACTGTATAGCTGCGCAAGATCCTCCACCACTGACGCTCGTCAAGTCTCATCTTTGGTGGCACGCACTATACATTATTGTTGATTTATCAAAAACGGCTCAGCTGATTTCTATAAAATTTAAATAGGACCATCTTGAGAGTGTACCCTTTTGAACTAAAAACATATTTTTAAATCAGTTTACAATTGGCTAAAATATCGATGAAACAAACAAACACAAAAAATACATACAGACGAACATAGTACCTCCTCCTTTTTGAAAGTCGGTAAAAATGCATGGAAAATCTTTCCAATCTGCTGTCAAAACTGTCAAATATATAATTTGACGTTATCTGTCTAAAAACCCGGGAAAATCCACCGAATCGAGATATTTTTCCTGTTTCTTTCTAACTCGTGTCATATTAAATCGTTGCATCTCTTTCAGATTTTCTTGATCGACCAGATTATCCCTCTGGTATCTGTGACTGTGACGAAGAATCTCGTCTTTACATAATTATCGTCGTCGTTTCAGCCATAGGACGTCCAACGCTGGATGTAGGCCTCCCCTGAAGATCTGTAATAAAACCTGTTGGTAGCTGCTTGTTTCCAGCGCGATCTTGAGATCTTCCGTCCTCCTTGTGGGCGGACGTCCTTCGCTGCACTTGCCGGCACGTGCACTCCACTCGAAAACGTTACGACCCCATCGGTCAACAGTCCTCCGTACTATGTACCCTGCCGTTTCAACTTGCCAATCCGTTGGGCTATGTCAGTAATCACCTCATTTCTGATTCTAGCTCGCAGAGAGACACCGAGCATAGCTCTTTCCAATTCCATAGCTCGTTGTGCTACTTGGAGTACCTACATATACCTACCTACATTCTGTGCCTGCAATACTTGTAAAACGAGAAATAGGTACTTGTATCTAAATATTTTGGATCCCGAAAACGCTAATGATTTGGATCTAATAATTATTGTAATTGATTTTTGTAGTGCTTCGCTGACAAGTTATTTTTTAAGTTTATGGGTTTACCCGTACAGTTAGACTTAAAAAATCACCTGTTAAAAAGATAAACATAAATTAAAGGACTAAGTAAGTAGTTCGTATATGCCGGATGGCCAGCCCTGGTGTCAGAGTTTTTAAGCTGCCTGAAGGCTTCTGACATGGCTTAACGTTAAAACAACCGATTCCTACATTTGAACGTATCATCCGAGCCACGGTAGCGCTCAGTTGGAAAATTCTTCCGCGGTCACCCATCCAAATACTGACCGCCCGGAACGTTGCTTAATATCGGTGATCGCTGACAGACACCTAGTCAAACTACGCTACTAGCGCTATTAAAGAACTGACTCTATATGTTACTCCATCCATAAGTCTTAGATCGTCGATTTGAAACCTTGGTTTTTTGAAGTCGATTAAAAACTTTTCACTGAACCCACAAAACAAACAAATAAACAGTATTAAGCTTCTGAAAACTTCGCTGTAACGGCCTAGGCCTACTGTGAGACTGGTTTCATTGTGAGCCTTGTAGCTCAAAATAGTCGAACGCGCTATGGAGAGGGCTATGTTCGGTGCCTGTGCGAGATCTAATCAGGAATGAGGAGATCTGCAGGCGAACCAAAGATACCAACATAGGCCAGTAGATAAGCAAGTTAAAATGGCGGTAGACACGGCACTTAGTTCGTAGAAAAGGTTTATAAAATTAGTTAAAGTTAAATGGTTAAAGTTAGATGGTGATGAGGAAGTTCTCGAATGGAGACCACGTACAGGCAGCGTTTGACTTTTAGCGACAAGGTGGATTGATGATCTAATCTATAGACTGCAAGAACACGCTGGAATACTTACAGAAAATAACTGTTAAACTTCATGTTCTTACCGTAAAATCCTGCCACTGAAGCTTCGAGCAAATATGTATAGAGTCACAATCGTGCAAAAAAGTGTCCGAGCCAAAACCCTACCCAAGCTACGTAGTGGGCAGGCTTTTTAGTTAGTCGTAAGGCGATTATAAGCAGACTACCACGCCGCGCGATGCCAAAGTGCTCGGTTACGAGCACTAATTAGGTGACATAACGTCGAGATTTGAGAAAACGGGTCGTTGTGAATCTTATTCTTCTTCGTCGTGTCGATGATCCTCAGTTTTTAAATTATTTTTTCCCAGTATTTGGCTAAGTTCTTCCCTCGGGGGGTAGCCTCGTGAAGGCCTTGCATAGTGCATACATTTGGGCTTTGGGGGCACGAAATTGTGAATTATTTCATGTAAATATCTAAGTCGGTATATATGACGGCGCACATTTTTTTCATTTTTTTAGACATTTTTTTACTACTTTCGCTTAGGGACTGTGGCTCTGTAGATATTTGCTCAAAGCACTGAAGCCTTAGAACAAACAAATAAACAAGTAGTAGAGAAAGTCACCTGTTAGCCAACGTGCCACGTGACTCGGAGCTTCTGAGAGGCTTCTCACGTGTAGGCAAGGTTGGGTAACTACTTAACTAGCTACGAGTATAAATATTCCCTCCCATTGTCAAGTTCGAAGAATAGGTACACTTTTTCTATGGATCGTGTTTTTCTTAGTATTAATGGAACTAGAACCACTATACAAAATCGGTTTAAATCCAAGTTATTAATTGCTATTTATACTTGCTTCTCACGTTTGTTATTATGTTTTATGCCCTGATGAAAAAATGCGTGTTATGAAGATTAGTAAGTTGTTTGTCTGTCTGTGGCGATATACAGGTGTAGGTTTTTAAAGTGAAGGGATTTAAAGTGGTGTCTAGATACTCATAATTATGAACAAATAATACCTTTTTTTATTTCGAATAGGTTCGCTTTTGACTACACACTGCCTGAATTTGAGCAGATGTGCGATCTAGGGTGTAGCACGCTTACCTAGAAGAAACCTATTTACTCGGGATTTGAAGACACCCACGGTCCACGGTTTGTACTTTAACGGGAAGACAGACCCAGCCAAATACAATACAATACCTACTTGTATTCATAAGAGAGGGGTAGAAATATGTACAAGTAATCGGCGAAGTGACGACAGGTGGAGTAGGGCAGTGACAGAGTGGTGGTCGAGTTAAGGCAAGGAGCGCTGGTCGTCCGGCTGCAAGATAGCGAGGCGATTTATTATAGGTAGTATAAAGTGAAAATCGTGAATCGAACTTTCCAGGCTAGGTTGCGCGCCACATAACATTTCTTTCGACTTGTCAGAACGAGACAGTTATGGCGATGTACATATCTATCACTTTTTCACACGTCGAAAAGACTTCTTTACGTGGCCTTTCGTGGTCGCATGCTAAGCTAGCTGGACACGATTAGCGCACGAACGAAAAAATGGCACCGTAAGAGAGAGGCCTATACTCATCAGTGGGATAGAGAAGGCTGCGGTTGATGATGGATGATGATTACTTGTGTAAAGCTAGGTTTTGTGTTTAACAATTAATTCAACAGTCTTATTCACTTAAGAACCCATTAATATTATAGTACCAGCTAAAACCGAAGGTCCTATCACCCCGCACCGCGCACCAGCCAATCGTAGGCCCACTCAGAGTCTCACCGCACAAACTTCAAACTCTAAGTGGTAAGTTGCCGGCAAAGTTACCGAAAACCACAGAAAACTGAGAACTGAGCAGCTAAATAAAGTAGCTCCGTACAGACGTGCTGTAACGCAACGTGTAATGTAACAATACGTTAATAATGACGAACGTGCACTAAGTAAGTTCTTATAGGCCGGATGGCCAGCCCTGGTGTCATAGTTTTAAGCCGCGGAAGTCCTCTGACATGGGTAAACGGTTAATACAACCGGGACCTACAATTTATGTCGTCCGAGCCACGGTAACGCTCAGTTCTAAATGCTACCCGCGGTCACCCATTCGAAGACTGACCGTGCAAAACTTTGCCTAACTTTGATGATCACTGCACTCAAACTATTCTATGAGCGCAACAAACACTTACAACGTCACACAACACTTCAACTTCAGAAGCTGATGCTTTCGCGCTAAATTTTATTTTTAAAGATTAATTCATAAGAATTAAGCAGTTTTTTACGCTATTTTAAATGTTTAAAATAGCCTAAAAAATAGACAAGCAATTTTCGTGCAGACATTTTTTGGCGATGAGTACAAAAATAAATTAACTATTTTATAGATGACTAGTTTTTACCCGCGGCTTCGCCCGCATGATATTTTGATTTTTGACGCAATATTATTATAATTTATAGCCTATGTGTTATTCTGATATATAAGCTATATTACTGTAAAGTTTCATCTCAATCCGTTCAGTAGTTTTTGCGTGAAAGAGTAACAAACATCCATCTATCCATCCATCCATCCTCACAAACTTTCGCGTTTATAATATTAGTAGGAAAGTTTCATCTCAATCCGTTCAGTAGTTTTTGCGTGAAAGAGTAACAAACATCCATCTATCCATCCATCCATCCTCACAAACTTTCGCGTTTATAATATTAGTAGGATTCCTTACATTTCAATGGAAAGGACTGTATTTTTGAATAGATCTGTCAGCTATTAAAAACTACCAAGTGACTTTAAATTTCATGAACCATCGAAAATGCGGAATAGATACTCAATAAGCCCGATTACATCGTAATTATCATAGCTAAATAGCATAGTTCTGTTTCTTTTACTTTAGGCACTCGATAGAGAGAACGCTTTTGACGTTGCTATTAAATATACGATGGCGCCTCTATCAAAAAAGAGACCTCGGATTTTAGATCAGCCCCCCCTACCGCCTAAGCAATAGCAATCGTAATACAATCGTTTATGACTTCATTTTAGTCATTTGGCACCGCCTATGTGACGTTAGCCATCAATTACTTTGCGCGGATTGCGAAAGCAATCGTTGAATGAACAACTTTGATGGCTAACGTCACATAGGCGGTGCCAAATGACTAAAATGAAGTCATAAACGATTGCTATTACGATTGCTATTGCTTTAGGCGGTAGGGGGGCAGGTTTTGATATGGTACGATAATAGTTTATAATCGCGCCAATTCAGCTCTTGGCAGTTAATTTGGAATGGGCCACCAAGAGACCGGCTTAGCCGAGTTTGGGGGCCCGCTGTTATTCCAACTGATGTGAACGAATGTAACGATAATGTTGTTTCGTGGACAATTTGTACCGATTTCTTACTCAGTTAATAAATAAACTTTCTTTCTTTCTTTTTAAAAATCAATTATCAATTTCGTTGGATAAATATTTGACACTGTAAGTGGCAAGTTAAGTTAAGTAAGGCAACTCTGATTAATAGTTAAAATAAAAGCCTTTTTATCAATTGGTGATTTTCTTGTCATATTGTTCTAACTGGGCACACTATTTTTTTTTATTTCTATAATTTTTACAAAATGTGAAGATAAATGTGGTAGAATCAGGTAATAATGCGAGTAAAATAACGATTTCATTTAATTATTATTGTTAAACTGGTAAAAATAGAAAGCGGTATTATTTTTCATACAATTTATTTAACACATTGAAAAAAAAATGGAGGGATGAAAAAATCTAAATTATATGTTTTTGAAAAGCCCATATAACAAGCTTTCAAATGACTTATGACAGTCTTTTACTTATCTTGGTTAGATTTTTCTCTGAATAATATATCACTTGTAGATGTCAACCTCCATGTTCCATGTTACGAGTACATTACAGCACGTGTTACAGACTGCGTTGAAAGCTTGGCGGCGCGGCGTAACCACAGATCCCAGCTCTGACACTGACGAGGGATAATGGATCTTAATTTGTGGACAGAGGTGTTATAACAAGATTATCTTGAGTTTCCAAATTGAGCCGCGGTAATCGCACTTCAATTTGAGTTATGCTGGCAACACCTGTTCAAGAGATTTAAGTAAGAATGTTCTTTTATAAGAGGATAATAACCTTGAATGATTTTGACAAGATTTAGACGATTTAGACATCCCGGTTTAGACGTTCTGCTTATTCTAAACCAATTTTATTTTTATCTCTTTTATTATTATTCTTATAAATTCAGCATATCGGACCATTCATATATGTAGGTATAGCGGGATTTGCGATTTGACAGCCCAAAACTCTTGAAAATTGGCCTGAAGAATAAACGGCTCCTTTATGAACAGATATCCATCTTCAGTGAGAAATTGGAATCATTTTAAGAGTGAGGTGATGCAGGAAAGTTAGTTTCTTTTTCATTTTTATTCGGGAATAATTAAGCGTATTTTTTCACCGTATTAGGTACACCTCTATACGAGTAAAATCGCCATTTTCCAATTACTAAAACTAAGGTGTTAACACTGATGTAACGGTAAATACAAAAACAAAACAAATTATGAAGTAACTGAGTCTTATTAAGCAATAGTTTCCAAAGTAACTGCGTAATTAAATATCCGTTTATTTTAGTAGTTTGACCCGCGATAGCCTTCCAGATAGAGTTGTAGGTTGTAGATAAACAAAAACAATGTGTAAACGATGTAACTATTCCTATTTATCCTACGCGACACATCGGCCTTTAAATTTTATGCAGTCTTAATTTATCGGTGTTTCTTTTTTAAGTAGGTAAGTATTATTATTTCATTGACCGACGAACCGAAGGAGGTGCTCAATTCGAAGCGTATATATTTTTTTTAATTTATAACCACGCATAACTTTTTTCATAGAAGTCCGATTTCAATAATTCTTTTTTCATTGGAAAGAGTATACTTGGAAATTGGTCCCATTTATCGGTTGAGCCATTTTTGATAAATCAACAAAAATGTGAAAAATGCTACATCGATCCGTGCGAAATATTCGTGGATTCTGTAAACGGGTGAAGTCGATCATGCTATTTTTTGCAAAAAATAATCTTGTTGTCCTCGTCACCTTTGGCTTTATTCATCTAGGATTTATTCATCCCGATGCTAGTAAGTTCTGCTTCTCTCGTTGAAGGATGTTAATGAGATGGTCCATTGTTTCAATTTAAGTATGATTACCCTGTTTGACTTACATGCTCCTCTTAAAACTTCGTTTATCAAAGAAAAGGGCTATCCATGGATCACCGATAACGTTAAGTTAATGATGCGTTTACGTAACGAAGCTTTATCGAGTTACCGGGAGACGAAATTGGAATCAAAATTAGCTTATTACAGGAGTCTTAAAGCGCTAGTGAATAAAACTATGTATTTAGAAAAGGTAGCTTATTACAACTATAACATAAACAACAAACTCAAAAACCCTAAAGCACTATGGGAAAATTTAAAGTCTACTCTTCTCCCATGTTCTAAAAAAATAGAAATTCCATCTCATCTTAATGACCCTCAAGCGATTAATAACCACTTTTTGAATGTCCCAGGTAAAGCTGAGGTAACTATCTCTCAGCTCACATTTCACGAGTTTCATCGTCCCGAAAACGATCGAAATATTTTTTCTCTTAAAGGTGTAAACTCTAACACTGTTTTCAAAATTATAAAAAGTCTTAAGTCAAATGCAGTGGGCTACGACGGTATATCACTGAAAATGCTTTTGGCAACATTACCACAATCTTTAAATGCTATTACCGAAATAATTAATACTTCGATTAGGACATCCACGTTCCCTGACCTTTGGAAAGTAGCCATTGTGCGTCCCCTGCCCAAGGTCAACAATCCTAATTCACTAAAAGATTTGCGACCGATTAGCATTCTGCCCTGCATGTCAAAGATAATGGAAAAAGTGGTAAATCAGCAGTTGATGGAGTTTTTAGAAAAAGAAGATCTTCTTCCTAAGTTTCAGTCGGGGTTTCGAAAGAGACGAGGTACAGCAACAGCACTGCTAGACGTGACAGACAATATCTTGGAATCTCAGGATAATGGTATGTGTACTCTGCTGGTGCTTTTGGATTTCTCCAGGGCTTTTGACGCCATTAATCACACGCTGCTGCTATCCAAAATGAGCTCGTCTAGTTTTGATTCACCCACCGTAAAATGGTTTGATAGTTATTTAAGCAAAAGGGAACAGTTCGTGGAGATTTCTCAACCCTCAGGGATCCCCCTTCGTTCACCACTTGCAAGCATCGCTAGGGGCGTCCCCCAGGGTTCAATTCCTGGTCCCACATTGTTTACTCTTTATAGCGCAGATATTGTTAATAAGATTATAAATTGTAGATATCATTTATACGCTGATGACTTACAAATCTATATACATTTTAGGCCGGAAAACTTTAAGGATGCGCTAGATGATTTAAATGATGACCTTAGCAGAATAGTGGCATGGTCCGATGCAAACTGTCTTTTTTTGAACCCGTTGAAAACCAAATTCATGGTATTTGGAAGTCGACATCAGTTGGCTTCTCTTCCCTCTGACATCAATCTGACACTTATGGGTCAGGCAGTACAACGGGTGTTTGAGGCACGTAATCTGGGGCTGAGCATTGATGACGCGTTAAGATTTGAAAACCACGTCGCTGAAGCCGTTCGTAACTGTTTTTTTCGCTTAAAGACTCTGTACAGACTCAGACCGTACTTAACTGAGGAACTACGTGTTCAGCTAGTCGAGAGTCTTGTCTTATCGAAACTTAATTATGCCGACACTGTATATGGTCCTCGACTCCTAGGTCGAACGCAGCGTCTTGTTCAGCGCGTACAAAATGCATGTGCTAGGTTTTGCTTCAACATTCCGCCCAGATCACACGTCACCCCTTTTCTGAATAATAATAACTTGTTAAAAATGAAATCCCGCCGCAAATTACATCTCGCTTGTCTTCTGTTTGGTGTTATTAAATACGGTAATCCTGCTTACTTGCGGGAGAGAATTAAGTGGGTTTCCGATAGCAGGCACCGTTATCGCCGATTGTGTGCCCAGCAGTTAGCCATGCCGCCTTGTCGCACCGTCAATTTCAGGGGTAGCTTCCGGTATGCGGCGGCCAAATGCTGGAATAATCTGCCTCCTCCTATTAGGGAGTTGAAGAGTCTCTACTCTTTCCGAGTACAATTGAAACGCTATCTCATTTCAAAACAACTTCAGCACGGATTAATAGTGTACGACCTGTCCTTTCTATAAATGACTCCGCTCTTTTTCCATGTTCTGGATATTTTTTGCTGGCAATTTATGTATTTTTGTTATTTTTTATTTTTTTTCACTTTTGTGTTGTTCTTTTTCGTTACATAAGTTTGTAGATTAATTATCATCATAATTATCACTGTTGTTTATATTGTGTTTGTATGTGAGAATATATATTTATTGCGTTTATTTTATGTTCCTTAACCTTAACGTTATTTTGTTTGATTTTCCTTTGTCTTAGCTTTGCACTGTTTGTCAAATAACTTTTCACTTATTTCTTATTTTATGTTTTTTTTTGTTCCTACCCTCAAAAAGGGCTAACCTGAAAACCAGCGCTGAGTGTGCGGATCCTACCTGCATTCAGCATAATGCTGAGGTGAGCCCTTTTCGACATTTCTAATTCTTTATGTATTTGTATATCTTTATTGTTTTTTTTTGTGTCTCTTGTATTTGTAATGTCGAATAAAGTTTTTTCAATTTCAATTTCAATTTCAATTTCAATTTCGTTCCCAAAAAACCAGGTGTTGCCACAAAATTTCCGGATGACGTTCGGAGGTATAGGTATATAGGCTCGGCTCCACTTGTGGATCCGCGGATACCTTTATCTCCTCTTAAATCCACCGGTGGATCCATGGATACTTTAACATCACAGTGTTGCTAACTGAGTGCTACCGTGGCTCGAATTACACGTTAAATTGTAGGTATTGGTTGTTTTGACCGTTTAGCCATCTCAGACGCCTTCAGGCGGCCTAAAAACTGACACCAGGACTAGCCACCCGGTCTATACGAACTTACTTTTATCACAATGTTGATGTTATTGTTTGTGGATAAAAGATTTATTGAGTAAACACGATAAGAGAAGATAAGGTAACAAAACAAGAGAATAGATCTTATTTATATTTTACTGGCGTTTAATCCATTATTTTTCGGGATAATAAGTAGGCTTATGATTATGACACTTCGACTTTTAAACTATATCCATGGATGCAAAAAACACGACGATCCGTTGTTGCTCCGTTGCTGCATGACAAAGTAACAAACAAACCAACAGACTTTCGGATTTATAATATAAGTAAGATTTTTAATGAGTAGATTGACCCCGCGATAGCCCTGGGGTTTGCGATGTAGGTAAACGTAGACGATGCAACTATTCCTATTTATTCTGCGCGCACGCACGCATTCCTGCGTGCCGAGTCATAGATCAGCTATTCAATTTTGTGTTATCTTTATTTAGATTTTATCATAGGGATCATAGTAATACAGGTAGTTACTTTTTTTTCATTCCGTATAGGTTTGCGTTTGATTACATACTGCCTGATGTTAAGCAGATAGATATGCGGTCTAGGGTGTAGCAAGCTTACCTACCTAGAAGACACCTATTTACCCGGGATTTCAAGACACCCACGTTGTACTTTAGCGGGAAGACAGACCCAGGCAAAGCGTACCACATTCTAGCTGTTCTTATGCGGAATGAGGATTCGACACTCGTGGTTCTAAAGCGCGGAATGTCCACCATAAAAGGGTTATTTATTTACGAATCTTTTGAGGATCTTTCACCTGTTTTTTATGAGCCTGTAGTGACCCATTACTGGGCAATGGCCTCCGTGTTTCACGTTCACAGCAATTATTTTTCTGCGCCCCGGATATTTTTTTAAAGTCCTAAAATGTGTCCGTTACATTCTATAAGCATTGTTACAACTTCATTGAAACTCGCGTGAGGATTCATGTAAATTAATTGTAAATACGTTTTTTTATTTACGAAATATTATGACTCAATTTTACTCTGGGACCAACCCTAAAATGGCGAATAAGAATCAGCTGTTTCATAGATTTTGTCGAAAGCCAAATAACTTTTTGAGTAACTACTTATTGCATTGAAAAGTATTGAAAAAAGATCAGCCACTTTTTGAGGGCGGCGAAATAAGGACAAAATAAATATGTATGATCCTATTTCATTGGTGTGAAGTGAACTTGAATACGAGCAAGCGGAGCAAGTTCACACGAATGAAAAAGTGAACATATCGCACACAAAATAAATAACAATGCCACTAATTGACTTTAAAAGCAACACATTACATTTTATCAGCTGTAGCATGTAACGGCACAGGTAAAATTGTATGCTCGTACATACGGTGAGCATGCCAAATCCTTCCCGAAATAAAATCAAAGGCATAGTTAGTGGAAATATATGCTTATTTTTTCCTCAATTATTTTTGTATAAAACGTTAATATTTTATTGCAACTAAATGCCGCTCAGTTTGCCGCGATTCAGTTAATCAAATAGATCACGTAATAGTTGATAGAAGACATATGAAAAGCATAGAAGATGTCAGAACATACCGTGGAGCAGACTGCGACAGTGACCACTACATGATAGTTGTTGAAATTAAAATCAAAATCAAGTTACATAGCAAGACATTTAAAGCAAGGGAACCGCGAATCAATATAGATAAACTTAAAATAGAACACATACGGAAAGAATTTCAACTAGAGCTTAGTAACAAGTTTCAAAATTTAGAAGTTGATAGTGATATAGACGGTTCTTGGATTAGGATAAGGGATACTATAAAAGAAGTAGGGTTTAAAGTTCTTGGTAAAAAGAACAAAAAAAAGCGTAATAAATGGTGGACAGACGATTGTGCTAAGATAGTTGAAGAGAGAAGGAAGTACAAGATTCTTTCGGACCAAGACTGTGAGTGGAAACAGAAACATAAAGAAATTCGTGTTGAAGCAAAAAACGCAATAAGATCTGCCAAAAGGGACAACATGGAGAAAATTGTTCGAAACATGGAAACTCTTTTTGCGTCCAAAGAATCAAGAAAATTTTATCAAGAAATAAACTCATTTAAAAAAGGTTACCAACCTAACACTCAAATACTAGAAGATGAATCAGGCAACCTTGTTACAGATACACTTGAAATAAAGAATATGTGGAGACAATATTTCAGTGACCTGCTTAACTGCCCACCGATTGTTGAGAAAGTCCAGGACAATGTTCAAGAAGCAAATGAAGAAAATGTGGAACCCCTGAGTTTTGAAGAAGTGTGGCAAGCTATCATGAAGCTTAAAAACAACAAAGCTCCAGGCATCGATGCGCTACCTTCTGAATTATTAAAATGCAGTGGAGGAATCGCACAATCAAAGCTTTTTGAATTACTTTTGCTTATCTGGAATAACGAACAAGTACCTCAGCAGTGGAACACTGGAATTGTGTGCCCTATTCACAAAAAGGGATCTAGAAAGAAATGTGCTAATTACCGGGGAATAGCACTGTTGCCAACTGCATATAAAATACTTTCCTACGTTATGCTAAAAAGACTCGAACCCTATGCTGAGACTGTTATCGGTGATTACCAGTGTGGATTTCGACGCAACCGTAGCACAATTGATCAAATTTTCTTGCTGAAGCAACTGATGGAGAAAAAATGGGAATATGCAGGAGGCATTCATTCACTTTTTGTAGATTTTGCCAAAGCCTATGACAGTGTTGATAGAGATTCTTTATATACTATACTAAAAATATTCAAAATACCTACAAAATTAATAAGGATGATTAAAGCTTGCACACAACATAGTAAATTGGTAGTAAAAGTTGGCTTAGAATTAACGGATGAATTTGATGTCGTCTCTGGTCTGAAACAGGGGGATGCCTTGTCACCTATACTGTTTAATTTTGCTCTGGAATATGTCATAAGACAGGTACTAGCATTGGACGCTGGAGTACAGATGAATGGACAGCACAGGGTGATAGGGTATGCAGATGATTTAGCTTTGTTAGGGGAGAGAAAGGAAGAAGTGTCAGTGGCTGCTAACATCCTGGAAGTAGAAGCAAAGAAGGTCGGCCTACAGATAAACCACGACAAAACCGAGTACCTGCACATGCGCCGTTTCAAGAATACCAGACAAGCTAGAGCCGATCTCACAGTTGGCAATAAAACATATAAGGGCACAGCTAAATTCAAATACCTTGGCTGCACTGTCACAGACACTAATACGAGGGAGGATGAAATCGAGACACGAATTCAAAATACCCTACGCTGTAGTGCTGCCTTACATAAGATCTTGGTGTCCAGGCTTCTCAGCAGATGTACAAAGGTCCGTATTTATAAAACAGTCATTCGGCCTATACTCATGTACGGTTGTGAAACCTGGACATTAACTCAAAAAGAGGAAAATAAGCTGTTAGTGGCGGAACGCAAGGTACTTAGAAAATTACTGGGACCTGCTCGGCGCGAAGATGGCAGTCTGAGGGTTCGCAAAAACCAAGAAATAGAAGAGCTGGTGGCGGAGCCCAATATTATTGGTGAGATAAAATCCCATAGGCTCCGCTGGCTCGGCCACTTGGAAAGAATGGAAGAGGATCGCGCCGTGAAAAGGGCTTACTTGGGAGTGCCGAAGGGCCGAAGGCCCGTTGGCCGTCCAAAGTACAGGTGGAAAGATGAGGTGGAAAAAGATCTTCGCAAGCTCGGGATTGATGTCTGGCAGGAACTTGTCCAGGAAAGAGAAGAGTGGCGACACGTAGTATCGGAGGCCAAGACACAATTTGGGTCGCTGCGCCAACATAGTAAGTAAGTAAATGCCGCTGCCGTGCGCGTGGGTTTCTCTAGACTCTAGGTACAGGGAAATTGCGATTTGCGTGGCGTTTTTCTATTTGCTTACTGAATTTTCTAGACCGGAATTTTATGGAATTTGGCAAGGATGTCGAGTGCATTGCGCGAACGTTATAACTTTTAAAATTGTCGGCGAAACCGAAAATGGGAATATAAAATTCCCGTGCAAAGGCAGAAATTGAAATTTTGAATTTTAAATTCAGGACTGAGGATTAAATTCTGAAATTTTCCAATATTCAAAATTCAAAAATGAAGTAACCCAAACTTGATTAAACGAATCAGATTTTTTTTATCTGCGATCTATCTATTTCTGCCTATTTATAGAATTTAAAAATACTTTGTACAAAAGCACAGCCCCAAATTCATTTTTAGGGATCCGCAACCAATGGGTGAAAACGGGACCCCATTACTAAGACTCCGCTGTCCGTCTGTCCGCCCGTCTGTCTGTCTGTCACCAGGCTGTAACTCATGAACCGTGATATTAATCAATTATGATTAAAATAATAAATAAAATAAATATTACGCGGATCCTATACAAGAAACGTGTTTTTTTGCTCGATATTAATAACGGCATCAGGTAGATGCTCGAAATATTTACAGAATTTTTAGTTTGTTTCAAAAATAATTCAAATAAAATATATTCATTGGGCTCCCATATATTACGGAACCCTTCGTTCACTTGGCCGATTATGTATTTATTCATTACTGATATAGGTAAGTATAACGCTTTAGTGTATTTGATGATTATTTTACTTGGATACCTATAGTTTAATGGTCGGTGACTTCGGAGAGTTCTTAGGTTACTATACAAGGTTATTTCTAATCAATTAGTAACCTTTCAGGGGCTTATTCTGTACTTACATCAAAACTAACAACTTTTGTTCTACGACTTTTGTCAAAACTCAAAATAAAAAATTGTTGTTCCATAGAAAAATATCGTTCACCCGCGGCAAAATGTATGGAACAGCTGATTTTTTTTTTGAGTTTTGACAAAAGTCGTAGAACAAAAGTTGTTAGTTTTGATGTACAGAACAATGATAGATGGATGGATAGATCAAGTTTAGCCCTTCTATAAATCAGTGAAGGAATGCCACGTGTTATCTGCGCTAAAGCCAAGGGGCTAAGAAGCTGAGCTCCAGCCTCGACTCTCGATCGCGGAAGATTGCCAACCGGCTTATCAGATTATGTCGTCATGATAATGTGGCCGAGATTACCGAATCAAAGGGATCGCGGAATGGCATTATTTCGCTTGACTTTGCACTAGGTACTTTGATCTAAACTCATCATCATCAGCATATTTTATTTGATGACATATTTACTGTGAATAAATTAATTTTGAATTAAATTGAATGCAAACTAATCGTAAACGTATCGTATAGGAGTACGTTTGTTTTAGTTGGAATGTTCTTTTGTTTGGGCGTCTCCAAAAGTCTGAGCTATATGCATATGATACACAGACTCTTATCAACGTATAACTATTTTTTATGTTGGAGGTTAAACCACAAATAAATCAGTTTATTCCATGACTGATATCAGACAGTTAAATTAAATCGTACTAATATCAAATTTTGAATATCAAATCAGATAAATCTTCAAAGCGATCCCAACAGCAATCCAATTCCATAAACTATCGAGAAAATTAATAGCGATTGGCAAAATCAATAACGCCCGATCTCGTATACGACGCTCCAGTATCGTAATTGTAAAATGTATAGGGGACGCATCTAGAGTAGGGTTTCCTAAACTAAATTCACTTGCGACTATAATAATGAACTAAAACATTGTATTGGCTCTACACCCTAAACCGTCCACACTAATGTTGTCCCACCGGTGCCAGCTTACGGAATCCTTTAAGGGGGGCCCATTTAGTGGATGGCAAGTCACCACCCGCCTAAATATTTTGAGTAATACCTCATTACTTGGCGGGTGCCGCACCTCATTGGGCTTGTAAACTTGTATTAGATGGATCGTAGCCCAGATAACTTTGAGAACCACTGATCTAGAGGTATATCTACTCGTATGAATCTGAGTAGTTATATCTAAAGATAGATATTTTTGTTCTATACACCAGAAAAAATATTTAAAAAATGCGTGTGAAAACAACCATATAGTTATGGCCTTATGGCAGTTATGGCGGATGGCGCGGCGTGACGATAATTACAATTTCTGATGTACAGAACAAGGATATATAATCGGCGTATGTCTACAAGAGGAATCTTATGCTTTGCAGTAGGTTGAAATAAGCTGATGATGATGCAGTACAGCTCAGAAGTGGTCAATTGAAAGGCTATAATGGTTCAGCCTGAACACAGATCTAACTACAAAGGACGATTGAGCCATATCCACCAAGCTGGCTCAGTTCGGGTTGGTTGGTGATTCACATGGGCGATAGAGTTTTTCTACGGACGTATGTAGGTTGTCTCACGATGTTTTACTTAAAATAGATGCACAAGATAACAAAAAATATCGTCAAATTCGAACCTGACAAATATAATATTAAAAAACAGTTGATTTACTTAGCGAAGTGTACAAAGGACTTGTCCACAAAATGTATGGAGGCTGGTATAATAATAATCAAAAATTCTAACCACAGCACTCGTTACATTTCTAAAAAGTTCATATTTTTCTGAGTCTATGACATCAGTTAAAAACAAAAAAAGCACTCCGATATTTTTTTTAATTAATTTTGAATTTATCAAGATTAATAAATATATTTGGCTCAATATGTAGTTTATCTCTAGCAACACTGGTTAAGTAACCTCCAAATTATGAAATAAAAGCAGTTTACCAATTAGACACACTTTTTAAATGTTTTTTTTTTTTATCACATTGTACCTACTAACTATTCACACTGGTAGGTTATAAATTATAACCTACCAGTGTGACCAAATTAACCAGTTTAAATTAAAAATTATAACTTATAATTTTTAATTTTAGTAATTTAAAAGACGAATGTGGAAGAATTAGCTATGATTGCAAGTAAAATAACGATAGAAGCACTTTATTATTGTTAAAGTAGAAAAAATATAAAGCTATATTAATTCTTTTAACACAATTTATTTTTCAATTAAAAAAAAATGGAGGGATGAAAAAATCTAAATTATATATTTTTGAAAAGCCCATAAGAGAAGCTTTCAAATGACGTATTTATAATCTTGGTTCGATTTTTCTCTGAATAATATACCACTCGTGGACGTCACCTTTAGAGTGTACGTGTTACGGGAGGAGATTGCGCCGCTTTCAGGGTGTCTCTCCCCCGGCGGGGTGGCCAACAACTCTACAACGATAACATTTAGCAAAATGTCCAAGAAAATAACGAAGAAAAACATTTTACTTACCTGTAATTAAGCAGAGATAATAATATACCTACGACACAAGAAAGAAATGAGCATAAAAATAATAGATATCTTAGCTAATGAAACTCTGTAACTACAGTTTACGTAAATCACGACTTGGAATTAATACAAAGTTGAGGCAGTAAAAGTTCCCACTTAATTATTTTTCTTCAATGTTTCTCCAAGTGATAAGCTCAGTACTGCTTCGCGTGGGGTTTGGGTAATACACCATAATCATAATATGTTTCATAAACAATAAAAAGAATCAAATCAAAGTTAATTTGCCTATTTGATGACTTAAATAGAACAGAAACGCTTTATTGTTCACACAATCAACAATATAACAAAAAAAGAGTATATCATAATATTAAAATAGTGCGACAACTGGCGGCCTTATCGCTTCGAGCGATTTCTTTCAGGCAACCTGACTTGCCGTAAATAAAATTATGTAATCATCGTCATAAGTCGTATCTGACGTCGACTGCTGGACATGGGCTTCCAATAATGTAGTTGCATGCGGCTTGCAATCAAGGTAATCCTGCGTTCGTGTATCTTGTACATGAATGTCTTTTGCTACGCTTGTCCGTAACTGGTCTCGACTTTAGAACTTTTATAAACAGTGTTATCTGCTTGCCCTTTGCTAAGCCGAAAAGGGCTGACTAAGAACTTCGGTATAAACAACTTTTACTTTTTTTTATTGTGGTGGTGTGGTCACGGGTACACTGACAGTCTACCCGTGACCACGGTCGATGCAACTCGGCCGAAACGTCGGGATGAGGAGGTATTTATTTATCTCGTAATTTTAGTGCGCGATTAGTCCCGTAGTATAAAATAATAATGTGTTCAAATCGCGAAAGTTTAAAAACAACTTTTACTTTTTTGTCGGGGAGATTAAAAGAAAGCACTCGTGACCAGAATGCTGGACTGTATTTTGGGCAGAAAGTCAGCCTCGCAGTTCAGCGAGGCAATGCGGCCAGCATTTTGGGCCCGTTGCCTGAGATTTAGAGACTGTTTAAACATTTTGTAGTTTTAAACATTCTCTAATTTTTAACTAGTTTTCTTTAGATAGGGTATTTTGGTTTAGATAGGATAATTTATTTAAGTTTTGTTTTGATGTTTTATAAGTTTTATGTGTAAATAAAATTGACTTTACTTTGGCATCATCTTAAAATTCGGTGAAAATCAACTGTTCCATACAAAATAGAAACTTGGATTCGACAAAATGTATTCGAATTCCGGTTTGAACATTGTCATGGTTAAAGTTGTGCATAATGATGGTTTGAACCACTTAGGTACTTTTGGTTTAATACACCATTTCTGGATAACCCTGTAAATACTAAATAGAATTTAGTACTTCTCCCGTACTACAAAATAAATAACCTACAGTTAGAGCTGAAAAAGATCCTCATTACCGAAAAACTTTCTCCATTTATTCCTTTCACGCAGTCATTACACTCGGAACATTTTCGGAGTTCCGTTCCAGAATAGAAAAATTAACCCTAGTTTTGGGAATTCCACCTTTATAAAATCACACATACTAGTAGTATTTCATTTTTACTTTGTTAAATAATGTACAGTTTACTTACATAGTTATTATCATCATCTCAGTTACAATTTAAGGTACAGGGCTCATAAATACTTATTGATTAATTCATCCTTCCCAATCCGTATTCTGACTGTTTAGCTGTAGAATGACCAGAAACAAATTTAATTATGTATAGGACGGACACACCACTGGCTTTTCGGTGAAGGAAAACATCGTGAAAAACCATCAACCTGCATACGTCCGTAAAAGGAATTCGATGGCGTATGTGAATCCACCAGCCCGCACTGGGATAGCGTGGTGGATATGGCCCAAACACCCTTCGTGGGTAGGCCTACGTCCTGCAGTGGACTATTAAAAAGGCTGGTACAGTACAGGCCGAAACAAACTCCCTGCTGGATGTGAAGTTACCCGCAAGCTGCGTAATACCAAATCGTGACTGATGCTTCGCACAGTTTGTAGCTAGCTTTACAGTCGCCAAGACAAAATAGATTTGATTTAATTTAATAAGAAGTTTGATCCGATCTATACTCGTGAAGAATAGTTGAGAAGACGAGTTTGAAAATACCTACCACAGAATGCGTAATACGGTTTCTGCCGCGTACGCAAACAAAAAAACAACACTCAGCTTAAGATACATAAATCTAAGAAAATAAACGTACGGAACCATCAGCAAGAAAATCTGTGTATCAGTTAATTTATTTCATTATTATAGGTACCCTTTTTCTAGCTCAAAACGTCGGCACTCCACTCTCCCCAGTAAATAGTTGGTAATGTACTGCGTGACAGTGTTGACCTGTAGATAAAGCGGCCTTTACAATGGATCTGTTGTAATTTAAAAGTAATAGAAACGTGTTTTTATAGTTAAAAGGTAATTCCGTAAAAGTAATTCCGTATAGGCCGGATGGCTAGTTTTGGTCAAAGAAAAAAATAAAATCATGAATTCATCTAATTTTCCCATATAAAACGTTCCTGCCTGTGAAAGTTGCCATATTTGGTTGCTGGTGGCGCTAAACGCCATCGACATTATAAGGTCTTTAAATATTAATAACTTTGGTGTCGAAGTTTTAAGTCATGGCTAAACGGTTAAAACAACCGGGACCCACAATTTAACGGGGCATCCGAGCCACGAAAGCGCCACCAGCAGTCACCCATCCGATGACAGACCGTGATGTACAGAGCTTAACTTCGGTGGTCACTAAGAAGCGCCTAGTCAAGCTACGCTATGAGCGCTACTTGTATTGTAGAGGTTGGGCAGCCAGAATGCCAGAAACGTAGTACGTCTGTAGGAGATAGTCAATTAGTGGAGATTTATACTGGGCCATCTTGGGCCGCCTTATCGCAGGTCGACGGCCGGGTCACTCGGCCCATTACTAGGGCGACCGCCCTGTAGTCGACTCGGGACCATTTCATTTTGTGTACATAATTATTTTTCGCTTAAACTGGCACAACTGATCCCCATCGTGAACAAAATTAGAATAGATCACTAGAATCGATGTATATGTACATTTTTTACATTATTGTAGATATTTCAAAAACGACTTAGCCGATTTCGATAAAATTCGAATGGGACCACCTCGGGAGCATACCCTTTCGAAGTAAAAATGTTTTTTTTTTGTAATCGATTCACAATTGGCGAAAATATCGATGAACATACACAAAAAAATACATACAGACGAACATAGAACCTCCTCTTTTTGGAAATCGGTTAAAATATACCGACCCAAATAAATACACCAAATGTCACAATTAAATACTGTATTTGGTAGTGTTTTTGCTAAAATACTCGGTGAACTTTGTACCACCAAAAATTACCAATTTAGATTTTCCTGCTTTTCTGATGTGAAAACCAGTTTCGAGTGTTCTTGTTCTTTATAAATCATTTATCTGTATCGAAGCGAACTAACATACCTAGATACAATGCTTTGCTTTGCAAAGAGCAGGTATTTAATAAAGACGACGATACTAATGTACAAGTTTTACTGTGGGACAGAAATTCCGAAAAATATTGCTAATTCCATAACAAGTACATTAATTAGCCATTTGTTTAATTGTATGTATGTATTTTTATACACTTTTTTTAATCATTGACATTTGTACATTGACATTAATATTTTATTAATTTTTTATTTTGACATTTATGACATTTTTTTATCTGTGACATTTTATTTTATAAATCTTGACATTATTCAATTTCATTTCGTTCTATTTTATTTACTTTTATAATTTATGAGTTATGTAAACCTACTAATCAAACCAACTGGTAGATCTCCAAAACTCATTCTGGCAACATTGTGTTGTGAATATTGTCAAATTATTTAGTTTTCACTGGTGACTGTTTTGTGATTGATTTGTTTGTCTCTTTAATTCTTTATTTTTTATTTGTTTCGAATTATTATTGTTGTTGTTTTTGTGATATTAGGTATGTAATTGACGTTACTGATTTTTAGCTAATGACGTTTCAAAAGTGTATATTTGTACCTAATTGAAATAAACATGATTGATTGATTGATTGATTGTAGGCATTTTTTCTTATTCAAATACATTAGTATATAGTTCATAGATCAAAACTATATCGGTTTTCAACGCAAAATTGTTAAAGTTAGGAAGATTTTTTTTTTAGAAGGTTATCTTTTTAAATCATTACAACTTGCAATGGATGTATGTACCTACCTATGTACTCGTAAGTTCGGTGGAATCTTTCAAGTTAAACTTGACCAACTTCCCGTTTTCTGATTGAGCTGGAATTTTGCACGCATGTGTATGTCGTATATCGTGTGACAATGCAATAATATGGTCGCCTGGTCGGTACCATGGAGCTGGTCTGATGGAGTCGGAAGGTGGCCTTAGGAACTCTTATACTAAACAAGATAGTCCCGTCGTGTTTGGGCTCGTATTACTTGTCTTGGCTAGCACTCTGCTGCTACACTAATTCAGGATCTCAAAAGGTTTTATTTAAAAAGTTATATTTGTACAATAATTTATTTTTTAGGGTTCCGTACCTCAAACAGAAAAATACGGAACCCTTATAGGATCACTTTGTTGTCCGTCTGTGTGTATGACAAGACTCCTTATCTCGAGAACGCGTAAAGATATCGAGTTGAAATTTAAATTGTATACGTATATATATGATCTCTTGCAGTTGTGTAAAAGAAAAACTTCTCAGTTATCGTATAAAAAAGTTAGAGCCGTTTATGATGTAAAAAAACCGCATACTTCGATACTCACAAAAATTAAAACCTACAGGGTACTTCCCGTTGACATAGAACTGTAAAATTTGGCGAGAAGCATTGTCTCAGAGTACACATATAGGAATAAATCTGAAAACTGTACATTTTTATTTAAATCACAAAAAAATAGGGCCTCAAAATTCACAAAATATCGGTTTGAAATTCAAAGTGAGTAAATCGTGTCATGTAAGGTATCATATAAAAGAACTTCATTAGCACTGGCTAAAACAGGTTTTTAATTATTTTAACAATGTGTAATTTTCGATGTATGACGAGAAAAGTGAAAAAAAAAACTTTTTTGTCGATGGTTGTAGTATAGAGATTTTAACAACTTACTTCCCAGTTTTGTGAAATTTTCTGGATTTGTACGGAACCCTCGATGTGCGAGCCTGACTCGCACATGTCCGGTATTTTAGTCATATTCGTACCTGAGTGGCGTCCACCCTAGAAACTAATATAACCTATAATAGAAACTATAATATAAGTAGGTATTTTAAAATGTCCTTCGTACACATTAAGTATATTATTAGGGATTATACTATGCCATATGAATATAAGAAACAAGGTTAATCAGTACACATTAACCTACACCTCTCAATAGTTAGTCTTAGATTTAAGCTCTATACTCTATAAAATATAGCTTGATCTCTGCGACAGCTGTCAGAAAAATCACGCCTATGAAGTCCTGAATTTCTTAATAGTACAGACAGTACCTGTCTATGTCATACTTTGTGGGCATGCCGATTAGTGATGGGCGACGAATGATCGTGACCACAGAGTTTTAGATAGAGTATTATTTAAAATATCGATAGTTTATACTATCGATATTTTAAACAAAACTTAATTTATCATTAATTTTATTGTATATTTTAATATCATAACATTATTTACATGTGTATACGTTTGTAATTAAATTAAACCCAATTATATGTTACATTAGCATCAATAATAGTGAAAAACGTCTATAAATACTATCGTAACAATATTAAATTTTATTTAATTAATATCATAACATTATTTACATGTTACTTTATCTTGAATAATAGTAAGTAAATAAAATCCAATTTCTCACCTACAATTACTCATTCGATCTCATTACAACATTGTTTGATAATCGATTTTGTCCACCACTATCCCAACTCTAAAAATATCAATCTTCTATTTCAATGTCAGAGTCGCAGAGATCAAGCTATCTTTTATGCAGATAATGTATACCTATTCATGTGTATAATAGTCCTATGCATAAATAAATAAAGAAAAATAATAAAGAGTACATACTTACGTTAACACATTTTTCTACGCTATCTTCAAGACATTAAGAATTTCTAAGAGTCACTTTTAATATTGGCGCCGAGACGCGAGATTTACAAAAGCAATTTGTCATTTTAATATTCCGCAGGTAAATCTAATCTTGCCTTTGAGGCGGTGGCGCCGCGCGCCGTAGAGATATTGAATTAAAATATACAATTACCATTTACTACTTTTTCATTTCTTTGTCTGGAAACCGCGGTAGAAGCAACGATACGCGACTTCGCTCGCTTGGTTGTCTTAATTTTCAACGTAGTATTTGTATTATCCTTTTATAGTCCACTGCTGATTATTATAGTTATTCTGCCATCACAGCTCTGGTGTAGTACTTAACTAGGATCATATAGTTTTTAACAGACTTCCAATAAGAAGAAATTCCCATAGAACCTCCTCCTTTTTGGAAGTGGAACGAACATATTCGTTTGTAGTAATATGTTTGTATTTGTTTGTGTAGGTATTTTATTGATATTTACGAGACTGTTGAACCGATCTAAAAAAAATTGTATACTTATAAAAAAAGTAAGTTCGTATAGGCCGGGTGGCTAGCCCTGGTGTCAGAGTTTTTAGGCCGCCTGAAGGCCTCTGACATGGCTAAACGGTTAAAACAACCGGGACCTACAATTTAACGTGTCATCCGAGCCACGGTAGCGCTCAGTTGGAAAATGCCACCCGCGGTCACCCATCCAAATACTGACCGTGCGGAACGTTGCTTAATTTAATTTTTATATTTCAAAAGGGTATACTCCCGAGGTGGTGCCATCAAAATAATGTGAAAATTACTACTTACATCAATCCGAACTATTCGAATTCTGTACACGGTTGAAGTCGGTTTTATGCGCAGAAAAATGACAAGTAAAATAGAAACCGTACTAAAATAGCAAGGGATTTGACATCACTTTGTCCCACTTTAAATATGAAATTCAAATAGGTGTTCGGAAAAGACGCACATTCACCCGAATTTACGTAATTTCGAAGGTGTCATAAACTA
The DNA here is from genome assembly GCA_949316475.1 of Hypomecis punctinalis. NCBI lineage: Eukaryota > Metazoa > Arthropoda > Insecta > Lepidoptera > Geometridae > Hypomecis > Hypomecis punctinalis. Next base: position 2,376,359 of record OX438811.1, read on the forward strand.
GCATTGAGGTATCTCGATTGTCCAAATTCAAAAAGGTAAAAAGTAGGAAGGTTAAATGATCAGAGATTTGAACTTTCTGCTGGAACTAGAGGGTTCTTTCCGATCATATAGCAAAAGTGGAACCAAATTTTAACCATTTTGACTTTCCAACTTGTGATTTTGACGTATGGCGACAGACAATTCGTTTTTTTGTTCCAATCACTCTCGTGTATGTATAACCAGATAAATGAATAAGATAGCTGTGACGTAGTTTTTTTTGAGTAAAATTTAGCAAGGTTTCTACTACTTGTCATTCTTCTGAGGTTTTAGGCCATTTTTAACCAAAAATATTTTTTGTGTTTATTGTCCGAACTAAATATATTTGAATATCAGACATAAATTGTTATGCTTGTGTTTCGTTGTCCGCAGTGTTGGCAGCATGTCCCAGTGAAGCCGGTAGAGAGCTGCCAACATGACGAAGCGGTACGAGTTCGACTGGCAGATCCCCGTGCCCGAGCCGCTGCTGCAGGTAAGCAACATCTGACAAACAAAAAAAATGTTATTATCGTTGTAGGCCGAAACAAACTGTGAAATTAGCTACAAGCCGCGAAAATCTTCAGCGCCGCTATTTGAAGAATTTGCTACTCTGTCCACGCGAGCTTAAAGTGCAGTAATAGCCATTTTGTCAGTTTTTCTGAAAGCCCACTTCAAAAGCTATAAAACAAATTAGTCTTTTTTTAAAAACAACTTTAGAAGTTTTTTTTTAAAATTTTTTTTGAATATGGTAATTACAAAAATATGGAAAAATTACTAAAGATAAACAGTGTTTACCAGCTAAATCGCATTAAAATACATACTGCATAAGATTTTTTTGAGTTCCCCAGCTAAAGTGCAGTATTTCATCATATTTTGTAACAATTTAACTGGTAGTTTTATTTTAAAAAACCTATTAAATTGCAGTATTTTCAGATTGATACTCCACTTAAGTTAGCAAAAATTACAGGTAAAAAGTTGAAAGTGCAGTAATAGCGGAGTTAACTGCATTTTAATCAGATTTTTAACAGATTTCAGAAAAATAACACTAGCAAGTAATAGGGGCAAAAAAATGTAATCGTTATAATTATTGTATTTTTAAACAAAAATAATGTAACATCATATAGACACATAGTTTCTTATGTTTCGATTCATTTCGCATTCAAAATTTTATTAAATAAATCGTTTTGGTATATTTTTGATAGTACCTAAGTATCCAATCTTTAATTGCGTTTTTCACGAAATCGTATTTTTGCTATTACTGCACTTTAAGCTCGGGAGGGCAGTACTGCCCAACGACTCGTTTCGTGTTCACAGACACCAATCATAGTATATATTAGAATTTGTTATGGCGCTAACTGAAAACTTATTTTCAATTATTTAGAATCAAAGTTTCAATCCCTTAGGTACCTATATTTTGTTATTGTTTCCCTCTTTATCACTCTCACACCAACCTAAACGCGTGTGACAGGTGCCAGAGATACAATTCATGTGGGAAAATTTGTGAGACGTGGCTCTGTAATCTCTGTAACCCGTGGAGTATGAATTATGACGTCAGAGGTGCCGTGGCCATTGAAGCGAATTCACGGCTGCCTTTTCATGTGGTCCTAGTACGAGCGGGTTTTCATTATAAGAGAACCGTTGTGGCGTTACGGTGAACTGACAATACGATTTTAATCAGCAGCCAAGTTACCAACTACTTGGTAGAAGTCACAAATCTACTGATGAAAATTGAATTGGTGTCTACCAAGTATCAAACACTTTTAGTTGTACTAGCAATGACAGAGCAGTGTTGTCAACGTAACAAAATTAGTAAAATGGCACACGGGCGTCCTCTCATACGACGCTTCTCTTTTTGCACAAACTCTAAGCGTGATTCTTGGGTAAAAAAAAACATTATTATAATTAATTCGTGAGTTAGATTATCAAAAAAATTAGGACACGTATTTTTCCTTATGTAAATCAAACAACAAATGACAACGATAAACTTTGTCAAAGGTGACGTCTACAAGTGGTATATTATTCAGAGAAAAATCGAACCAAGATGATATATACAACATTTGAAAGGTCGATTTATGGGCTTCTCAAAAATATTTAATTTAGTTTTTTTTATCCCTCCATTTTTTTTAAATGTGAAAATAAAAATAAATTGTATGAAAAATAATAATACAGCTTAGTATTTTTTCTAGTTTAGCAATAATAAAGTGCTTCTATCGTTATTTTACCTGCATTCGTAGCTGATTCTTCCACATTCATATGATAATTTGCTAAAATTAAAAATTATAAAGTACCAGTGTGACCAGTTAGTAGGTACAATGTGACAAAAATCACTAAAAAAATTGTCTTATTGGTAAAAATGCTTCTATTTAACAATTTGGAAGTTACTTATTTATTGTAATAGATTCAAAATTAATTTAAAAAAAAAACGGAGGGCTCTATTTTGGTTTTAACTGATGTAATAGGCTCGGAAAAATATGAACTTTCTCGAAATGTAACGAGTGTTGTGGTTCGAATTTTTGATTATTATTATACCATCTCCATTCATTTTGTGGACATGTCCTTTAAGAGTGGGGGTCGTGACGTCTCTTCACTAACGAAAGTCGAGATAACATTTGTATGTAATTCGTGCCGACACACGGAACTTTATAGCTTCATCAATTTTTGTAGAAAATATACTTAATAATAATTTAATATTTTTTTGATAATCTGATGGACTAATTATACATTTTTTAGTCATCATGTCTATTATGATAGGTCATCCAGTAATGGCGGCTTATATCTAGCGCAAGAGCATGGATGCCACTGTATCTGCCCAATCGAAGTTTCGTGTAGACTTCGAGAAAAATATGATTTCAGTCCTTTCAAGATCGGATGTAAGAATCTTATATGTAACTATTTGTGTCCTTTGTGTTATCTTGGACCATATCATCGCTTATCATTCGACGAGATAGTGGTCAAGAACTGACTAATATGTAACAAAAAATAGCCTGCCCTTGATAACTTTGATTAAGTAAGTTCGTATAGGCCGAGCTAGCCCTGGTGTCACAGTTTTCCTCTGAAGGTCTCCGACTTGGCTAAACGGGTAAAACAACCGAGATCTACAATTTAACGTGTCATCCGAGCCATGGCCGTGCTCAGTTGTAAATGCCACCCGGAGTCACCAACCCCAGACAGACTGAAAAATGGGACCCTATTACTAAGACTCCGTTGTCCGTCCGTCTAAGCGTCTGTCTGTCTGTCACCGTGTACTTATCTCATGAACTGTGATAACTAGACACCTGAAATTTTCACAGATGATGTATTTCTGCTGCCGCTATAGCACCAAAATATACAACAAACGTTTTTTTCTCGATATTATTAACGGCAACAAATAGACGCTCGAAATGGGCCTAAGAGGGTTCTCATAGGTTACAGAACCCTTCGTGCGAGACTTCAACTCGCACTTGGCCGTTTTTTGAAATGATATCGCCATGACTTTAATTAGTAGAATGTAGAGCACCTCTTTTGGGGCTCATAAATTGTTTTCAACCTTCATTCCGCTATCGATTAAAATGTAAAATACCCAATTATTTCGACCCAAAAACACGTTATCGTAAAAAATATAATAATTGTTAATCATATCTCACCTTGTCGCAGCTCTACTTGTTAAAAAAACTTTGATAAACACGTAGGGTTACTGTTTATTAAACCTATTCCTTCTAGTGAGTTATAGGGGGGGTTATTATCAACAAATTTGACCCCATAAACCCTTATGCAAAAGTTAACCATTTCTAAGAAAAATTGATTTAAAGTTTATTTTCCTTTTATCGATGCAAGGTGACTAGAGGGTTAGTAAAAAATAGTTTGATGATTTTGCGTAATCATTTTTTTTTACTTTAACAGAGACATCAGGCTAACATTATGAGCAAAAAAACTGGACTCGGTGCCCACATTAGATAACACATGGAAACATAAAAAAATGTAATTTTCACTGTTAATTAATATCTTTGATCAAAAATTAATAAAATAATGCCAACACATTTGGCAAACAGATATAACCGCTAGAAGGAATAGGTTCAATAACCAGTAACCCTGTATAAATACGGTACATTTAATCGGCAGTGTCTTATTTTGTGTCTTTCAAATCTTTCTGTAATTGATTTATCTTTTCATTACATAGTAGGTAAGTATAAATCAAAGTCACTTCTGGTCGTTTGTCTGTAAATTTTAAACATACTTATACCATAGTACCCACCTAAAATATACATTACCGAACACTTTAAAAGTAAATCTCTATCAATAAGTTTTTATCACACCACTGGCTTTTCGGTGAAGGAAAACATCATGACTTTCGTGAGGCAACCTGTATACGTTCGTAGAAGAAATTCGATGCCGTATGTGAATCCACCAACCCGCACTGGGCCAGCGTGGTGGAAATGGCTCAATCACCCTTCGCGAGTAGGCCTACATCCTGCAGTGGAGTATTAAAAAGGCTGATACAAGTTTCCTATCAGTTCGCGGTGCCTATTACCCAATTCACAAATTAGTACAAAACATGATTAGATTTGTTTACAAACACGACGTACCGGACCTGATTACTCACGACAACGGTTATCTTATGTGATAGCCACGCTACGTTATCACATGGCAGTGTCGAATTAAGCAAGCGCGGGGCCCGTAGCGTTCTGTACAGGGGCCCTTGACCTGTTGAGTCTTCAAATATAAAAAATCGATTGGGTTATCCGCAATTTGTAGCTAACATCATATCCGCCAAGTTGTATGATAATAAATAACATCTAATTTCTTTAAACAACGACTTAATAAAGAAATTACGCTAGGGCAGAGGCCGGTCTGGAAACGAGGGGCCTTTATGCGCGGGGCCCGTAGCACTGTAAAATAGGGCGAAATCCCTAAAAGTGGAAACACTAATAGCAAGAATAGCAATTGAAAGGGGCGAAAGTGCATGTTTCAGGTAGGTACTATTTAAGACGATTTCAATTGAAACAGGGATAGGGATTTTTAGGGTAAATTGACTTCATGTCACACAATTTAGGGATTTTAAGGGTAAAATGACGTTATGTCACACACGATTTAAAAAAAAAATGGCTTCATGGTTTCGCGCTGGGGACCCCCCCTAAATAAAAATCTTGAGGGGAAAAACTGCTTGCTATATGGTAAATCCGGCACTGGTCACATATGATAGCGACTATATCCGATAAGCAGACAGCGAGCCGCTATCAGCGCCGCCGCGCCCCCTGCCGCTTGACTTGCTAACCCCTTGTTCATCGCACACGGGACCTTGTTTATTTCATTACTCGATTCGTATAATGCCGATGGATTATATCTATAACCTGGTTTATTAATATAATCTTCGTTCTAATCTATTTAACTATCGACGCAATTCGGGTACCTACAGATATTTTGAAAGCATTTTCCTATCGGAAATTAAAGGGGAGTCGAGCCCTATGGCCAACAGTGAACTTTATACAACTGATGAATGGACTGATTGATAAATGACTATTTAGGCCTAATGACTATTAATAATACTATTTATATATTAATTACTATTTTATGTAGGCCGATTCTGGGCACTTGCCCAGTGACAGTTTCTTAACCCTATACTTAACTAGTATAATTATGAAAATTCAGCGTCAACCTCCTGACCTATTTGGTTCATACCTACTTTTGTAAATCTTTATCCTCTTTGAAAGAAAAAAGTAAGCTTTATAACCCCAGTGATACCACATCAATTCTCATCATTCCCCGCGCAGTAACCGTTTGGGCGGCCGCCAAAGGAGGAAAAAAAGAAATGGCTCGTTATCTCCCATTATAATTGAGTCTGATGAATGTAGTAAACAAGACAGTGCTGAATCTCGATGACTCATTTCAGATGCATTGATACTTGTATCTACATAATTATCGCGTCTTGAGCGGTGTTATTAATTTTCTATAATTATTTATATTCTCTCATGACAATGGATATGTTGGCCAAGATGAGTTTTATCATTATCGCCATCTCAACCATAATTATCTTCAAAAAATGGGACAAGTGTGTGTCAGGCTCGCTTATCTAGGGTTCCTAACAAAACCCGAGAAACGCACGAAAACCAGAAAGGAGCATAAGTCTTTCTTCAAGCTTATTTTCTGATATAGCAATAAAAATACACAGGATGTTGTCTCCGTGTATTTTACGAATAAATAATTTATGTCTTGTCGAGAAGCAAAGGGCTTCATTTTGTTTATTCATAATATATACAACGTGTAACAGAACGGTTCAACAATACTGAACGGCATGTATGTGTATCCTGTCACGAATCACCTGTATGAATTTCAAACTTCAAAAGTCATCTTATTTTTTCCATATAAAACTAAAAAATATTTTTTTCATATTATTTTGGACAACCCTAAACTAGTGAGGTCGGTGGCCTCGTTTCAAAAGCCGCTGGCTCCGCGCCCCGCTGCTGGTTCCCCCGCTGCCGTCGGCCTGACACGCTAACTAGTTAGGCTACCTAATGCTGTTGAAGGAGGCTACTTACCTACAGATTCTCAGACCTAGTCCCTTGACCTAGTCGAGACCTACTTCAGTTTTAAGAACAGCTATAAATTCGTGGATCGCAAAAAGAAAGTAGGTAACGTTTTACTTTAGTGCGTAACTTGAATATGTACCTAGGAATTTTCATGAGTAGATAATCAATTTAGGTATCCTGTTTTTGGCAAATATCTATTTACTTACCTAATTGTAAGGTTTCTTGACACTACTTAGCTTGTACTTAAGCATGTACTTACCCTATCTTATCGTGGCGTTTAAAATGACCTACATAGGTAATTAGGTCCTATGGGCACTCAGAAATGATAGAAAAAAACAAATTAATACATTTTTTTAAATTCACTATTTTTATTTGCCACATACCTACTTAGGAACCTACTTAAAATTAACACACACAAGGGCGTCCACAAACACTCAATAAAAGTCAAAGGAAAGGCTCGAAATGCAAACCTCCCCGGTCGCAGCACAACCGAGTAGGTACGTAGGTACGAGTACGTCGAGCCGTGGTCGAGCCATAGATTTTCTCACGTTCACCACATTTAAATTCCGCCACGATGCAAAGGGTTCATCTTCTCTCTGGACTGGAGTCGCACGGCACAGAATAAACAACATTTTCAATGTACCATGATCAAAGGTCTAATCACGTAAAGTCCGGAGACCTGGGTGGTCAGCACACCGCGCCTCATGTAGGACCACCGCCCCGGAAACCGCTCGTCCAGGTGCTCGCGGACGCGGCGCGCATAGTGCGCGGGCGCTGTTGAACGTCTTTCGGACCTCGCCGCTCCTGCCCGACGCGTGCTGGTCCTTGGGGTATCTTCAAAATACTGCAGAATGCGCGTCTCGCGATTTGAACCAACTCGAGCACCGGGTCGTTTCTGTTTTCGTGAAAGTTCCCAGTAGGTACTGTGCAGACGTAAACACTAGACACATCCATCTAAGAAGTCCGCGTCCGCCACCGCCGCCACCGGCGCGCCCGCGTCGGTTAGAAAGCGGCCATCTTCAAAATGTTAGCTCGTGCGCGGCACCGTTGTAGCCATTCATATCACCAATATCATAAAAAAACATTTGAGAATGTTAGGTATCCTAGACTGCCTGTCTAGGCATCGCGATCGTCGAAAGAGTTGATAGACAACGTCTTCACTTCCGCAAGGTCAGAGAGCGACTGACTAAAATATTCCGATTATTTCTATTAAAATTGGAATCAAAATTTTAGGGTTCAGTAGTATTTCGGATTTCGTTTTTAGTGAAAGTTTTTTTTATGCGCACAAACTTCGAAAAACGGATGGCCGACGGGACCATACAGTTCTCAAATGGAGACCACGGACCAGCAAGCGCAGCGTAGGATGCCCACCGACTAGGTGGACTAACGATATAATAAAGATCGCAGGAACGCGCTGGATACAGGCCGCTTCCAACTGGCCTTATTGGAAATCTATAGGAGAAGCCTATGTCCCGCAGTGGAGTCTTACGGCTGTTGGATGGATGGATGGATTATTATTCTTTAAACTGATTTCAACGGAACCAGAACTTAAAGTAGATCAGGTCACTAGGTCAGCAAGCGAAATTCATTTTTTTTTGTACAATTGTACTGACGACTGAACTCACGCACGCACACTACGGCTCAAAACCGTGCGTAGCTCCGGCGTAACCTCCTGGGTAGAAACATTCTCGTTAACAAGCGCCCGCAAAGTACGAGTACGACGTAAATGACGAGATGTTGTCTGGAAGAAATCGCTTTTAGCGATAAGACCGCCTTTTGTACCATTCTTCTGTCGTTATTTCTTCTTCTGTTATGTTTTACTTATGGTGTCAATAAAGTTGTTCTTGTATTGTATTGTAAAAGTTTCACGTGAAAGTGGCGTGACGTGGTACTTTATTAATAAACGAGCTATGGATAAGGCTATGCTTGAGTCTCTCTGCGAGATCGAATCAGGAATGAGGGAATCCATAGAAGAATACACAAATAAGGCACATATCACGGAGGACTGGTGACCGATGGGGTCGAAAAGTTCTCGAGTGGAGACCACATACCGGCAAGCGCAGCCCACGGCAGCCGGACGTCCACCCACTATGAAGACGGACGACCTCAGCAAGACCGCGAGACCGCGCTGGTTTCAAGCCGCTACCAACCGGGCTTATTAGAGATCTTTTGGGGAAGTCTATGTCTAGCAGTGGAAATCCTATGGCTGATGGATGGATGGATGTAGCAAAAACTAAATAACAAAGCTTTAGACATTTTACCATAATAAAATAATACTAGTACAAAAAAATGTACGGAACCCATATTTTTAATTATTCATATTTTTCGCTCAAAAAAGCGGCGGAGCTCAAAGAGCCGCCATATTACCCGCTCATTCGTGATTAGTGCAGTGTTTGTTTCGGCTCGTTTGTCGGCTCGTTTGTTGGCTCTTTTGTCGGCGTGGACAGTCCACGTGGACTTCAAGCCGATAAAAAAGAATAAAAATAAAGATGCGTAATTGAAATGCTCCAACTTTGGTTTGATATTGATACCTATTGTTACGCGTGACTTCTATTTTAATGTAGTATTTTTGTGGTAACTAAATCAAGCAATTTAATGTATTTGGGGAGTGAAACTACCACAAGCTCTTAAACATTTTTACTTTAATATTACCTAGGTACTTGGCTTCTCTGCCTCGCTCTTTTTACAGTTAAAATAATACCTAGGTATTTCCGTGTCGTGTTTAAAATTTTTTCAAGCTATGCTTTGTAAGTTAAATACAATTTAACTTTCAATGCAGTTAGGTAGGTATGTATTTTTTATTTTGACATGACTTGGTGCCGGTGGAATAGGCAGAGTGCTTAGACGTGACAAGAAAAAAAATAACTTTGTTAATCTTTTTTTTACAGTCCTACTACATCGGAGAGGGTGTTACATAGACGATGTAATAATTTTATGCGACAGGTAGTACTTACAACATGTTCTAGTCTAGGCAGTTTAGATGAGTTAGGTAGATCAATCTAGGACCTTGTAACTTGTACCTATGACCATGTACCTACTTACCTAAATGTTTGTGTGTAAAAGCCCGTCCACGATTACGTAGGCAAAAATAAAATATTTCTGTACACTTATTAGTCTTTGTCATTACCGTCAGCTGATAAGTTTAGGGTTGACATCAGGTTATTTTACGCAAAACTTTAACTTGGTTTATCTCGTAATCTAACATACTGAGGATTGTGAGACCTTATGGGGTAAGTTTTAAATATGTCTGAGCATGCGTGGTTTAAGTATTGTTGAACCGTTCTGTTACACGTTTATATATATATACATATATATATACAAGTCTTCGGCGATTTAAATATATATATATATATATATAAATAAATAAAATAAAATAAAAATAAAAAAGCCTTTTATTCTTACAGTAAAATTAATAGTGAAAGGTTGTTACATTAATGTTTTAAAAATATATATGTATTATTTTTTTTTTGTGAATTTAAATGTATATAATGCTATTTTTGTCAGTTTTAGTCTGTAAGATTCCCTATACAGGTGAAGGCCTCCTCCAAGGATAGCCACTCCTCTCTATTTTGTGCTACTTGGAGCCAATTTGGTCCTGCTGTCTTCTGGATCTCGTCTACCCATCTGGTATAGGGTCTCCCTTTCTTTCTTTTGCCTTTAGGGCCCTGCCATGTGGTGACTCTTTGAGTCCATCGATTATCCTGAAGCCGTGCTATATGTCCAGCCCACTTCCACTTTAGGCTTAGTGCTTGTTCTTGAGCGTCTTTTGCTTTGGTAATTTTTCTTATTTTAGTGTGTCGTATTTTTTGCATTTTACTTATACTCAACATGCTTCGTTCTATTCCTCGCTGACACGTTTTGATTTTGTGTTTTACTTTATTGCTGAACTTCCAAGTTTGGCAAGCATATGTTAAGCATGGTATAAGGCATGAGTTTAGTATTTTAGTTTTAATATTTATTGGCATGTTACTTTTGAATATTTCCTTTAAACTCCAATATTTATTCCACGTTAGTTGTGATCTCCGCTCTACTTCTCGTTCATTGTTTTTCTTGTCAAAGCTGATTTGCTTGCCAAGGTATATGTACTGGTCTGTATACTTGAGAGGTGTTCTTTCAACCGATATTGTTGTCTTTACGCTATTGGTCATCATCATTGTTTTTGATAGGTTCATTTCCAATCCCACACTCTTGCTGGCCTTGTTTAGTGATTCTATCATGTTTTGCAGCTCTTGCCATGATTCTGATAGGAGTACTAGGTCGTCAGCAAACCGTAGGTGGCTCAGGTATGTATCTCCGATTTTTATGCCGTACCCTCTCCAGTTAATTTGGCTTATTATATTCTCCAGTATAGCTATAAATAGTATTGGCGATAGTGGATCACCCTGCCTAACTCCTCTGTTGATTGGAAACCACGGTCCAGCTGTTTCTAGCTTAACTCTGCTCTTACAATTGTCGTAAATACTTTTTAAGACTTGTATGTATCTTCCATCCACATCTTGGATTGATAGTGTGTTCCAAATACTGACATGTGACACTGTATCAAAAGCCTTTTGATAGTCAATAAAGGCAATATAGAGTGGTCTTCTTCTTTCTTGATATTTTTCAATGATTAGTTCTAATGTGTGTATGTGATCAACTGTTGAAAAACCCCTTCTAAAGCCTGCTTGCTCTATTGGCTGTTTTGCTTCTAGTGTCGCGCTGAGTTTTCGGTTAATAATCGAAGAGAACAGCTTGTAGATACATGGCAGTAAGCTTATTGGTCTGTAGTTCCCAATATCACATGGATCTCCTTTTTTATAAATTAATATGATATTGGATTCTGACCATTGCGTGGGAGTTTCGCCGGATTCTAGAATGAGGTTAAACAAGTTGGTAAGTGGTAAAGCTAGTGATGAGGTAGCTATTTTTAAGACTTCATTTGTAATGTTGTCAGAGCCTGGGCTTTTGTCTGTTTTCAGGTTTTTTATTCCTTTTATAACATCATTTGCTTCAATATGTGGTGTGTTTGTATTATTGTTATCCAAAATATCGTTATGTTTTGCAATATCTGATTTTTTAAGTTTTTTAGAGCTATATAAGTTTTTGTAGTATTCTGTAGCTATGTATATTATGTCATTTCGGTTCTTCTCTATTTTATTATCTTGTTTTAGTCCATCTATCCATGTTTTGTTTATTCTCAGTTCTTTATAAGCTTTTTTTGTACTACCTTCTCGACTTAGATGTTTCTCTAATGTATTGTAACGATGGTTAGCATAATCTTTTTTAATATATTTACTTATAAGTTTGTAGAGAGCGGATATTTCATTTCTCATTGCTCTTGTTTTGTTTCCCGTATTTTGTAAAGTTTTTCTCCTGTGCAAAAGTCTTTTTGTGGGCTCTGATAATATTTTTTGAGCTTTGTTTGTGTTGTTTGATACCTTACTTGACATTAGAGTTGTGGTGATTGCTTTTACTAAATTGTTGTAATTATCCTGGACCGATACATCTTTTTGTATTTCTAGTAAGCCTTCTAATGCGCAGGTACTTAAGATTTCTTTGAATTTGGAAATTTCTTCATCGCTTTTTAAAGTGTTGTATTGGCCATTATTATAATTCGTTCGGCTTTTCTTTGGCTTTTCATGAGTAATTGTTGCTCTTACAGGTCTGTGGTCAGAAGAGAAGTTTAAATTTAGAACTTCTATATTTTGGAACATATGCGGACAGTTAGATAATACAAAATCGATTTCATTTTTGTATTTCCCATCTGGTGATCTCCAAGTCCACTTGTTTTTTGCTTTTTTCTTAAAAAATGTATTGATAATTGATAGTTTGTTTTCAGTGGCAAAGTCTATTAATCGCTGACCTCTTTTGTTCCTTGTACCATAGCCAAAAGATTTCATGATTAGATATTCCTCTCGTTTGGGAATCCCTATTTTTGCATTTATGTCACCCATCAGTATGTAGTATTTATGTGAGCCAGCTATAGCTTCTTTAACTGTGCTATAGAAGTATTCAATTTCATCTTCAGTTGCTTTTTCTGTAGGGGCGTATACTTGAATAATTGATAAGTTTGTATTTTCATATCTCAGGTTTAGTACAGCGACTCTATCTGTGAGGCCAATGTAGCTTTCAATGTTATTTTTATGGCGTTTATTTATTAAAAAGCCTACACCATACATTCCAGGTGTAATGCCTGTATAGCATAGTATGAAGTTTTCGTATTCTTCTATTTGATTACCTGTACGTCTCATTTCAGCGATTCCAATTATATCATATTTTATTTTGTCCAATGATTCACTTAACTCGAGCAGACGCTCAAATGATGATAGTGTTTTTACATTATATGTGATTATATAAAGCTTATCCTGGCTGTCACTTTGATCCTTTGGAGGGTTGTGGTCTTTAACTTCCACGGTGACCAACCGGCTTGGAAGCATTGTGTTTTTTATTGACTTTTGTTGTTCTTTTTGGTGAGAGGGTGGCAATGGTTGCTATGTGTTCTTACTTGTGTTTTCTTGTTTTTTCGACATCATATTAGAATTTTTTGCTGTTAAAAAGTTTATCATACTGTTTGGTTTAGAGGTACCTTCTGACATACTGGATGTTCTTCTTATCGACGCCTGTGTTTTGTTCTTTTTACTTGCAGTTTGCATAATTTTTTCATTGCCATTGGGATGGTTGCTCTCAGGAGACACTGACAACATTCTTTTTTGGTTCCCTGGTCTATTTTGGTTTTGTTCTATTATTACAATTTTGTCATATTTAATTATTGCATTGTTTCCTTTTTCTCTTTCCATTTTAACTTGTTCTTGTAGTTGTTTTCTTTTTTCCAGTATGTGTTTGGGGTAATCCTCTTTAATATAGTATGAGGTATCCTCAAGTGCTTTTCTTTTTCTGAATATATCTATTTTTAAGCCAAGTGTTGAAAAAGTAGCTGTTATTGGACGAGGCCTTTCGCCCTTTTTCCCCAGTCTTTTAACTTCTTGTATATCTCTGCGGTCTAGTTCTATAGCAAAGTATTTTTTGACGAAGTTAATTATGATGTTTTCCATGCCTGAGTATGATGTTTCACTTTCTTCTATTCCAAAAAAGACTATGTTTTTTTGCTTAGCTTGTTTTTCCATAAAATGGAGTCTCTTTTCTAAATTATCTTGTTTTACCTTGAGATTGTCGTATTTTTCGTCCAATATTTTGAACTTTTCTTCCAAAATTATGTTTACATTTCGTGTCACTTGTTCGGTCACATTTTCACCATTTTTAAGAATAGTGGTTTTCTGATCATCTAATTCATTTTGTATTTTACGGAGAATAATCATAACTTCTTCCATGATTGCTCAACTTTATCAAATCACAAAAATCACAAAGAAAATCAAAACAAAACACTGAGATGTTTTTGTTTTTCGGAGTTTGATTTTCGAACTGACAGGTGACAGTGATTTAGTTGTCAGTCGCTTGTCTCTTTTCCCTCCGTGTCTGTGGCCCTAGCCAGTCAATAATGACCAGTAGTGACAACCTTACGATAATATAGCATGAAGTAAAGTTCCGTTAAATTTCATAGGTTATTATTTCAGGGATAAAATTACGAAATTCTTCTTCTTTTTGATTCTAATCGGCACTTTAGTGTTATTATTGCTTCAAAATTAGTGTGATGGTATTCTCTTCAATAGAAAAAACGACCGTTTGGCTGTACAGAATGGTGGCCGTTGCACTGTGATTTTCACTAATTTTTTTTTTATATATATATATAATATATTAACAATACCAGCTGTTTTAAGTTTAATTTTATAGGAGGGATACCAAATATTACAGGGTGGATATCTGACTACAATAAAATATCCATAATAATCCACGCTGTAGATCGCTGAACAATACTTACTTAGGTAAAACTTACTCAAAAGATTAAGTCCTAAAGTTATCCTTGCCTAATATACCTATGTAGGTACTATATAAAACTTTGCATCTTCAAAATTGATTCCATAATGAAATCTGATCAACACAATAAGTACCTACTTAAATTAGACTTCATGATACTTACCTACTCGTAATATCGAATGTTAAAGTTCATCAAGAATACAATGTTTTCGTAGCCTATTCATAACAGATTTCATGATTAGTTCCACGGTAAACATGTCAAGAGTGCAACGATCGCGCAACTTAGCAGGTACCAAGTCCAAATAACCAACACATACTAGTATTCATTGTTCATATCATTAGCGTAACGAGATAAGCGTGCCCGTAGCTACAGCGTGCACGTGTGGTATGATCGATCGGCGTTATCAGGTGCTTGTCCTGTCTCATTAACAATAATGAAGTGTTCCGTGACCTCACAGCAGTGGTCTCGAACCTACCGATTTTTTGGTATTTCTACCAATTTGACGCCAGTCCTACCGATTTTGAGATCGCTAAAAGATCTATGGAATTTTATCTAGACACGCGGAAAATCTTGTATGAGACTTTTACTAATTTTCATGCTAGAAGTCTAAAAATTGATATGAAGGCTCTTTGTTATAAATAATAAAATACGTATTTCAGGGTTTTTAATAAATCACCCCTCAACCCCTAAAACTGGGGGATGAAAGCTTGTATGAGAATCACTAATTTTCATGCTAGAAGTCTAGAAATTGATATGAAGACTCTTTGTTATAAATAATAAAACACGTACTTCTGGATTTTTAGTAAATCATCCCCAACCCTTAAAACTGGGGAATAAAAGTTAGTATAAGACTTCTGCAAGTTTTGAAGCTAGGAATCTGAAAATCGATAAAAGTATTTCTTGTTATAAATAATCTACAAAAAGATGTGAAATCCAACAAAAACATTTCCATGTGAAATATAGCCAAGACCACAGTTCGCGCTTTCAAAAAGTTGTCAGATCTTATGTAGAGCCAAGCTTCTAACTCTACACGTCTTAACTCTACAAGTCCTTACTTCACAAACTCTACATCTTATTCAATATATGCGGCTTGGCTGTTTCGCTAACTGCACATGGGCGTAAAGTAAAGATTAATTAATTATTCACTGTTCACTTAGTTCTTGTTGTAACGAAACGGCCAAGTCACTAAAATTGAATAAGGTGTAGAGTTTGTGGAGTAAGGACTTGTAGAGTTAAGACGTTTAGAGTTAGAAGCTTGGCTTTACATAAGATCTGACAACTTTTTGAAAGTACCAACTGTGGTCTTGGCTATATTTCACATGGAAATGTTTTTGTTGGATTTGTTTTACCGAATTTAAGTTATTTTTTGAGACTAAAAGAAAATTCTCCTTTTTTTCTCCGTTTTTCTACAGAATTTCAAATTTGCAACAAATAAATAGATTGTCTATTGAGCCAATCACTTTTCTGTTACATACAATACTCTACTCCGTGACGAGGAGAAAAAACCAGAGCAATAAAGCAATATGAGTTGTGTAAAGAAGATAAAGACGATAGGTTTCTTTGTGTGGTGATCCAGCGCCACTGGAGACCCTAAAAATTCGATATTTATAAGAAAAAAAATATTCATAGAAAAAAAAAATTGGCACATATATACCGATATTTTTTGTCACTTGTACCGATTTTGCATTTTATCTTTCGAGACTGTTACAGCTCCAGCTTGATTGTCAATCAGGCTTGATGGCATTAACCATGCTGATTTTCCTTCATGTGTCAAGCTGTCAAGAGCAGCGCACATTCAGCGACTGGCCTTGGCAATAGAATACGAATAAGAGCCTACTAAAAGGAGACCTCTGGGCTCTTTGATGGTTGGAGATGGAACTTTTGCCATCCACTCAAACACGGGGTAGACGACAAAGGTGCCGTAAAGAATAGTCAATCAAGTCAGTGGCCCAACTAGTTGGACCACGCTTCATTAGGGGCAGTGGTCCAAACTGCCTGACATGCCCTGTATAATATTTACTAAAGTTGGACCACTGCTCCAGGCCGGGTCCCGTGGTCCAACTGCGCTTTCCAACTAGTTAATCTATAATTTAGTGGTTCAACTTTTACCTAGACAGGCTCGAGAACTTGTACAATATACAAAGTTCTGGGAGCTCCGGTACGTTCCCCTGGAGATCTCGGAGCTCTCAAGAGCCGGTCACTAAACCCGATTTAGTGGGTACAATCCCACATAACCCGGCTGCACCCCAAAGCAGTCCGGTATCTTGCAAAGATTTTTCCCCTGCGAAAAAGACGATCATCAGTGACAGGGAACTGACAGAAAAACTGATGAAGATTTCTCTCTGTGCTATCGAGCTGAATGCAACCAGCTAATCCGCTGGGCTATGACGGTAACTTTGGTTCTTATACAGATCTCCTCATTTCTGATTCGATTTCGTATAGCTTTGTTCATAGCTCATTGGGATAATTATGGACTTTATACAGGGTTATCTGCTTGCCCTGTACTAAGACGAAAAGGGGGATGTTACCATCATTACGAACAACTTTTACTATGGGTCCAACCCGGAAGTCGACAAAATAATCAGCTGTTCCATACAAATTGCAACTCAGAATCGACAACATGTTTGAAACGGCTGTTTTTTTTCTCGAATTCCAGGTTGGTTCCATAGTAAAAAGTGTTCATAATGATGGTCTGACTCACCTCCTTTCAGTTTAGAACGCCAGTTCTAGATAACCCTGTATATTAACTGGTTATTAGAGTTGTTTAGATTGCATGTTGTATCTCATTAGCAGTTAGCAGTAATTAAGTGTTCCGCGTCCTCACAGCTCCAGCTTGATTGTCAATCAGGCTCGATGGCTTGAATTATGATCATTTTCCTTTTAGCGTGCTATCGGTTTGTAAATCACGATTATACAGCTAATAGGTATTGTACAGAAAATAGATACGTACCTACCTGAGTATTTACTTGAGAAACTGATTGACTGAATCTCTCACGAAAAAATATCATAATACAGATTTGTATCTGTACTACTAACAATTAAAAGTAGAAAAAAAAATATTTTTACGTTGAATTTTATATTTTCTCGAAACAGGAATGAAAAGGGTAAAGTAGTAAAGTTAATTTCATGTCGCCAAACTACTTTTTTCATTCGTTTCCTTACAGTTATTTCAACCAATAAATTAGTAAAACATCGTGTTTAAATAATTGGTAGCGTAATTAACTTAAATATCATGTTAACAAGAGTATCGTGTGAACGCGATTGTGTAATCATGTTTCACCCTAGGGATGTAATAGCCCGAGAGGTAAGCGCATGCAAGCTCAATTTTTGGAACAACGTTGTTGTGGTGGTATACGAGTACAACAATACTCCGGAATCTGTCACCTGGGTTCCTTGGGTGCACCGCTTAAAAGTCTGACTGACAGCACAGGATAGGATATGTATTTACTGTGCTGACAGGCTCTAATGCATGTTTCAGGTGACACTGTCGTTGGACTTTTAGAAATAGTTGCAAGATACTCATTTTGTTTAATTCCAACGGAGATAAAGAACAAACTCTAAGGGACCCAGCTGACTGACTCCGGGGTATTGTTGTACACCACCATGA
Organism: Hypomecis punctinalis; assembly: GCA_949316475.1. Taxonomy (NCBI): domain Eukaryota; kingdom Metazoa; phylum Arthropoda; class Insecta; order Lepidoptera; family Geometridae; genus Hypomecis; species Hypomecis punctinalis. The sequence goes on from OX438811.1 coordinate 2,394,336, forward strand.
TAACGTAATGCCAAAAATTCAGGTTTTTGGAAAGTACTTACCTACTTGCATTTTTTGCGCTTACCTCCCGGGCTATTCTGATTTTACAAGCCGCGGGCTAGTCAATCTCCTGGCATGCATTGTTCAAGTATTAATTACTATTTCAGAGGGTTCGGCTATGCAAATATACGAAATTTCTACTTGTTTTCGTTCATTGTTTTTAGTGTGATGTGAGAACGGTTGAAATGGGATTTTGAGTTTGTTATTTTACACTTGAATTTCAAGGTGAATGTTGTTTATACCTAATAGTAACAGACACAATATTTGCTAAATAAATTATAATAGTGCTTACTACAAAGTTTTCCGCTGTTGTGGGCCGTCTTTTGCCGCTCTATCCAGAATTTCGACCTACACCAGTTCAAAACTGTGCAAAGTAAAGTAAAGGGAATCGGGAAAAAATATTCCCGTTGGTTTGTGGGAAACACTCGGAATATGTACTACCCTTTAGTTACTCTGAGATGCTAAGATGCCCTCCACTTCCGAAACTGATTCCACTTCGCCACTACATACTTTCGATAGTGATTAGAATACCACTGCATTTTATTTAGTTATATTTCACTACGAGTTTTATATTTGGGAACAAAATGTATTCCAAAATAAAGGTGTTTATAAAGATACGATAAGCTGTACTCTTATTATTATATACTGCGGGACTAATCGCGCACTAGAATTACGAGATAAATAAATAAATACCTCATCATCCCGACGTTTCGACCGAGGTGCATCGCTGTTGCATCATTTAGAGAGTACAAGCTGTAGGTACTCTCTAAAAGATATCATTTAATTGTAAACTGTAGTAACTATTATCATTTTTGTCGGCAGGGTGCGGTGTTCGACAGATGGACGGAGGAGAAAGACAACACGGAGTTTGAGCAGAACTGCCTCTTCAAAGTCGACGAGTATGGCTTCTTCATCTACTGGAAGAGCGAGGGCAAGGTAAGCCTTTTTTGCAAGGCCTTTTATACATGTTTCAAACGAAGTCCACGCTGTACTCCCCAGGTTGTAAGCGACGTTGCGGTCGAAGAGGAAGCAAGTAGAGAAGAGTATTGCAAATTTTACTATCTTATAGTACCTACCATATTATTAAACTTTGCCGATGTGCGTTCATTCTGCGGGAAAAAATCTTTTTCAAATTCTTAAACTTAACTCCATAAATGCAATTAGTTTATCCACAGACCACTGAAAATCTAAAATAAATGCTAGTCAGCAGCATACCCATGCTGGTGCTCATGATACATGCTGGCAGCATACATTGGGCAAAATGTTCTTGTTTATAAAAGCTTTTTAGTCACGAATATCCATAGTTTATATCACTACTATTTAAGTAGATAATTTACAAAACGCACATATAAGTTATTTCTATCATGGAAAATTACTAAAACATCTCCAAATCTGTGTCACATGTTTGAAGCACCTGTAGATAGGTAACCGCACCGGCCCCAGCCCAAGCAAATCCGTCTTTGTGCGTTCCGAATCGTTTAACTATTCAACGTATTATAACGACACGTCTTTATGACCCTTGGGAGTTATGAGAAGGCGGCCTAAGCCACAAGGGCTCAAAGAGCCCGAAATGAAGAAAGGCGATTTGCATAAATGTGCTGGTGACTCTACGTGGACTTCACTCGAGAACGGCGGTCGTCAGTTTTCCGTGCTATGTGTCCTGCCTGCTGCTTTTTCAACTTGCCAATCCCCTGGTAACCGATATAGGTTACTTTGGTTCCTCTACGTATTTCCTCATTTCTGATTCGATCTCGCAAAGAAACTCCATAGCTCGTTGAGATCCTCTGAGTTAGTCCAAGAAGCCTATAGTGAGACACGCGTTGAGTACACGACACGCGACACAATGTATTACCAATTACCAAACTATACTCTATAAAATATAGCTTGATCTCTGCGACAGCTGTCAGAAAAATCACGCCTATCAAGTCCTGAATTTCTTAATAGTACATGTAGTACCTATCAATGTCATACTTTATGGGCATGTCGATTAGTGATGGGCGACGAATGATCGTCACCACAGAGTTTTATATAGAGTTTTATTTAAAATATCAATAGTTTATACTAACGATATTTTAAATAAAACTTAATTTATTATTAATTTTATTGTATATTTTAATACCATAACATTATTTAATTAAACCCAATTATATGTTACATTAGCATCGATAATAGTGAAAAACGTCGATAAATACTATCGTTACATTATTATGAGTATTTAATTGATATCATAACATTATTTACATGTGTACATACCTGATCTTAAATAATAGTAAGTAAATAAATTCCAATTACTCACCTACAACTACTCATTCGATTTCATTCTTGGAAGAGTTAAGATAATAGACCATGATTTCATTACAACATTGTTTGATAATCGATTTTTTCCACCACTATCCCTCTAAAAATGACAATCTTTCATGTCAATGTTACTGTCGCAGAGATCAAGCTATCTTTTATGCAGTATATAATACATAATTTTCTGGTGGCAAATTTTATTACTAAAACATCTCCAAGATCTGTTCACATATTCGTAGCACCCGTAAATAGGTAACCGCACCGGCCCCAGCCCAAGCAAATCCGTCTTTGAGCACTCGGAGTCGGTTAACTATTCACCATGTTATAACGACACGTCTTTATGACCCGTAGGGGTAGAGTTGCGAGATGTCCGGATAAAGCAGGACATAGGCGTGTCCGGCCAAAATAAAAGATGTTCGGGCGGCACGGGCGGTGTCCGCGCAGCGGCTGTATTGTGTACGCGTTCTGTCGTTCACCTACGCTTTTTCTGCCCGCGCCAGATATTTATTTATTCAAAAACTTAAAACAATATTGATTACATTAAACATTGTCTAAAAACCATGAATTGGTTTGTCTTGACAATAGGTCTTCGAATCCGAAAAAAGCACCTGGAATAGATGGGCTTACTGCTGACATTTGCGCTGCAGCTATAAGGGCTGAAAGAGAAATATTCCTAGCCATCGCAAATAAGTGCTTATCGTTGGGATATTTCCCCAAGCAGTGGAAAATAGCGCATGTGGTCATTTTACGCAAGCCCGGTAAGACAGATTACACACACCCGAAATCTTACCGTCCTATAGGTCTCTTGCCCGTCGCCGGTAAAATCGTCGAAAAGCTTTTGGTGGCCCGATTCCAATGGCATCTCCTCCCAACCATCAGTCAGAGACAGTACGACTTCATGCCCCAACGGGGAACTGAAGATGCCCTTTATGACCTGGTAGAGCACATAAAAACAGGAGTGAACAACAAAAATTTAGTACTCCTAGTCTCCCTGGACATAGAGGGCGCCTTTGATAATGCATGGTGGCCCACCTTAAAAGATCAATTAGCGAAGAAGAGGTGTCCAACTAACCTCTATGAGATAGGAAACTCATACCTCCTAGACCGGAAGGTCGTAGTCAACTATGCTAGAGCAGCACACGAGAGGGAAACAACCAAAGGATGTGTCCAAGGCTCAATCAGTGGACCCACCTTTTGGAATTTAATTCTAGACTCATTGCTGCAACTGCTGGAGGCTGAGGGAGTTTACTGTCAAGCATTCGCGGACGACGTCGTCCTCGTGTTTACAAGTCAGTCATCATCCATCATCGAACAACAGGTCAATCACACATTAGATATGATTGTGGAATGGGGAATACGAAATAAACTCAACTTTGCAGCGCAAAAAACCAATGCGATGTTGCTTACAAGAAAGTTGAAGTATGAACCCCCACACTTAATCATGTCAGGTGTTCAGCTTAATCTTGTTGAAGAAATCAAGCTATTAGGCCTGTTGATCGACCGAAGGCTCAATTTCAAAGCGCACATAAACGCACAGTGTAAAAAAGTGGCGAGCATTTACAAACAGCTCGCGCGCGCAGCGAAAGTGACCTGGGGACTGAACAGCGAAATCACGAGGACCATCTACGTCGCAGTGGTGGAACCCATCATCATGTATGCCTCAAACGTATGGGCGCAAGCGGCAGACCTCGAGGAAAACAAGTCTCACTTGAACGCACTACAAAGAGGTTTTGCCCAGAAAATCTGTAAGTCATATCGTACTGTTTCTCTCAAGTCAGCACTCGCCCTCTCAGGTCTACTCCCCATCGACCTACGAATCCAGGAAGCGGCAAGCCTGTACAGAGCGAAGAAAAACTTCTCCCAAGAATATCTCCCACCGGAAGTGGAGCTCGAACGCAATGTCAGTTACCTGGACCAGCCACACCCGTCCACCCAGATATCTGTGGACTTCGAGCTTCTAGAAAACCCCTCAAGCCTACCCGATGGACCCCAAATCTACACAGATGGTAGCAAAATCAAGGGTCAAGTTGGTGCAGCTCTAACCTGGTGGGAAAACGGCAGGGAAGTGAAGTACTCAAAATTCAAGCTACACCCCGAATGCACAGTCTTCCAGTCGGAACTTTATGCTCTTTACCGAGCGACTCAAATGGTGGCAACAAGCGGAAACTCTGAAGTCAACATTTTAAGTGATTCACGATCATCACTCGAACTGCTAGGAACCCCAAAACGAGTCATCCTTTGGCAAAGAGGATAAAGGAGAACATTCGAACGATCTCTGCAGAAGGGAGATCTCTTCGTCTTTTCTGGCTGAAAGCGCACGTGGGCACCGCTGGCAATGAGAGAGCTGATGAGCTCGCAAAATCAGCGGCACTCACTGAAGCTTCGCGGGACTATGAGGGGATCCCCCTGTCCTACGTCAAGAGCAGAATTCGCGAGGAGTCAGTTAAAAAGTGGCAGGACCGATACGAAACGTCAGATACAGGCAAAGTCACTCAGACGTTCTTCCCGGATATCGCAAATGCTTATCGGGTGACACGCGTCACGAAACTGACTCCTTTTCAGGTTCAAGCTGTGACGGGACATGGAGGAATAGCTGAATATCTGTACAGGTTCAAGATCAAGAACAGCCCTGGATGCGAGTGCGACCCCGATGTTTCCGAGACGGTCTGGCACATACTCATTGATTGCCCTAGATTCTCGGCCGCACGACACGACCTAGAAATAATGATAGACAGAAATTTAGTGGTCTCAGATCTCCATAACATCTTAGCAGATCCAAAAACCAGACAATTTCTTCTGTCCTTCATGGAGAGGTCGTTCAGAATTGCGGCCAAAAGAAATTCCACTCTCCACTCCAACCAACAACACATTCCCACCTCAACATCCTCCACTACCCTACCATCCCGCACTACCCTAACACTTCAACCCACTCTACCTAACATTAACATACTGCCATCCACTCTAACACTTGATCCCATTCCAACACACTTAATACACACACAGTCCACAGAAGCTACACAGAGTTCAATCCTCGCCATAGAATTACTACCCTCAAAAAGCGTAGCCATCGATCAAATTCTGCAGAACGCGGAAGAGGGAGTTCCGGGGATTCGTATTCGAGGTGTGGCACTCTTTATGGACAATAACAAAGAAAGATTCGGAATAAGCTTTTGCCAAGTTAGGAACCAGAAACGCGTCCGCTTGTCACCTGGTCTAGCATGTCTACTTAACGGGAGCACCGCCAAAGTAACAATGAAGCGGAAATCCTATGACGCTATGCCAGTGTGCGACGCAGGCGGCCACCGATTCCGACTGGTGAGATCGAAAAACAAAACGATTGCACTAGTCGAGTGGGCTGCCCAGTCACCTTTTGCACAGGCTAGCGCATTGCTTGATCATCTTATCAGGATAGTGGACAGCACTCCCCGGGTGATAAGCGTGGACGCTATGGTGGTTGAACGGTCGAAGGCGGAAGCCACAGACCGGCTGGGTTGCATTAAAGCCTCGAAACACCATGAGGTTATCGTTTATGAGGACAGAGGAGAAAATCTGAGTTTTTTGAAGTCTCCAAGTAACGATCTTGATAATGCAACAGATAGCTGGGGCTACCCCATTCTAAATTCAGCCATCCAATCTGGTTCTGAAAGAGCAGAACTAATAGCAGCTTCTGAGAGACCCGTTCTCCGCCCAAGTGGTAATGATGGTGCCATGTCGGGTCTCCTCAGTGTTGCAATGCAGAGCTTGTTCCGATTCATGCCTAAAACACCACCACCACAGACAACGGCGACCTCGAGGAGGGCTTCACCACCTCAGGCAACCCGCACGAGAGCCGACATGGGACAGGTCGATTCGCCCCGTTATATCTTGGCCTCAGCGCCACGAGACCACGCGAGAAATGCCCTGATCGAATACCTAGCCTTATTGAGAGCGACAAAAAATGACAATCTTAAGAACTGCGACAACATTCTGGAGTTCTTTAGGCTGGGTGGTCCAGTAAGTGAGAGTCTACTAAAATCAAGACTCGAGGAGGCAGAAGCAGCCATATACAATAACGTCACTTCTCAAGTCATCAGAGGGAACATGAAAGGACAACATATGGCAGCTTACAGCGCAGAAAGTGGTTTTGTGGAGTTGGATGAGGGAGAGACGGAGCGAATAGGAAGACCGAAATACGCGATACCATCAAACGACCCAATTGTAGTCACCGCCAAGTGCACGAAGATAATGCTAGACGATAGAATCCTCGAGATGGCTAAAACCATCGAACGGAGCTCGGACGTCGAGACAAGCTGGCAAAACTGGGCTGTACCAAAGATACAATGGGTCAACGGGGTACCAGGATGTGGCAAGACAACATGGGTGATTAGACACTTTGATGTGGACAGGGACGCTATCATCACAACAACAACAGAAGCAGCAAAAGACCTGAGAGAGAAGCTATCGCACCGAATAGGAGATCTAGTAAAATCAAGAGTGCGAACCATGGCTTCATCCCTCGTAAATGGTTTTGGAAAAGAGAGCTTCAGTCGCCTTCTGGTGGATGAAGCTCTAATGAACCATTTCGGAGCTATAATAATGGCTGCACAACTGTCTGGTGCTAGCAAACTTGTCCTCATTGGGGACGTCAATCAGCTGCCTTATATCGACAGAGAAAATCTCTTCGAGATGAGGTACCATCGCCCTACCCTGGTTGCAAACATCACCCAGGAGTTGCTCTGCACACATAGAAACCCAATGGATGTCGCGTATGCGTTGAGGGAAATATACTCAGGTATATATTCCTCAGTTCCCCGTATTAGGTCTCTTGAGCAGAAAAGGTTCAAGGGGGCTCAAATATCCAAAACCCTCCCCAACACCCTTTTCTTAGTGCATACGCAGGAAGAAAAGGAGACCCTAATAAGCCAGGGTTATGGAGGTGGCTCAGGATCGCGCATCCTTACCATCCACGAAGCTCAGGGACTGACGTACGAGTCGGTAATCGCCATTAAAACTAAGCCTAGAATAAAGCTACACGAAAGCGTCTCACACGCTGTCGTTGCATTGTCTCGGCACACTGGAACTTTCATCTACTACGCTGACGACATTGAAGGTGATGCCATCAGTCGATTCGTGCGGCGTGCATCGTCTGCATCTTTGAGGGCTATCAAGGACTATAACCTGCAGATGGCCATCAGAGACCGGAACGCGGCGGTGATGGAGGCTCTGGGCCGGGAGGAGGCAAAAGAGTTGTAATAGAAGGACATGGGAGGGATCACAAGCAGAGTAGATACCACCGAGTAACACATGGAAATGTAGCCTTGGACTCTGCTGGTGATCGCTTTCACAAAATAAATCAGAATAAGTGTGCATTAAATAGAAACTAGCATTGCGTGCATGCCTTGAGCATTCATGCTCGCCATCGAAGGCTCCTTCTTGCGGCGGCGTCGTGTGTCGGGTCGTTCTCTTCCCTTAAATATGGTCGAGGAGAGTGATGGCTGATACATGCGTCATACTCGTGATCGGGTGCTGCATGCGGGTCGCCGGTTTGCTCGTGGCATTCACGCAATGAAACCACTAACTTAGACTAAGAATTAAACTAACCCCTCTCTATTGTACAGTCGCATTCTTTCAATTGTAACTTACTTAACAAAAGGCACAGACCCTGGAGTCTGTGGGCCATTAATTTAAATAAAAAATAAAAAAAAAAAAAAAAAACAATAGGTCTTCGTCTTGATAATAGTTACTCGTGCCACTAGAACGACCGGGAGAAAAAGCTAAGCCGAACGCTTTTTTTATATTTCGAATAGGTTCGTGTTTGACTACACACTGCCTGATGTTGAGCAGATGTGTGGTCTAGGGTGTAGCACGCTTACTTAGAAGATACCTATTTACTCGGGATTTGGAGACACCCACGTTGTACTTTAGCGGGAAGACAGACCCAGGCAAAGCGTTCCACATTCTGGCTCTTCGTATGAGGAATGAGGATTCGAAACGCTTGGTTCTAACGCTAGAACGTAGAGACAATACGAGAGCGGCTTTTGTTAGGCTTTTTACATTTCGCAAACGAACGAGCGCTGAGAGTGGCCAAGTCGACTAGAGCGCTTGTATATGACCGATTTTTTTTCACTGGATTCGAGGTGGTGTATGATTTATAATAAATGTGTGTAGACGCACCGGACATCCATCCGGCGACAAATTTAGGTATCCGTTTATTGACGGTCCGTTGTCCGGTAAAAAAACGGCCGTGTACAAGCGTTCCTACGGTCGCTCCCGTACAATTTTTTGTCGTGCTGAGACACAAAATCCTCAATGATGTAGGGTGTCCGGCCTTTTTACCCTAGAACTGGCTAGTCTGTATTAGGTGTGGCGACCTGGCAACCCTACGTGGGGGTTATGATAAAGTGGCCTAAGCCACAAGGGCTCAAAGGGCTCCAGGTGGCCAGGAAGGCGGCTAGCCGGCGACCTTTTGCATAAATGAGCAGGTGACTCTGTATTTGCACGTTAAAAACTAATTTGGTGGAGTAAAAAAAAAAAGTTGCTGTCAACGCATGTTGGCAGGATTTTTCTCGGCCCTTATTTTTCAGATTTTTCTGCTCTAGCGGGCCAAATTCTACTCCAATCTTTCCTTTTTTTCTTATTTTCTTTCGAGGTAATATTTGTAGAGCTAGAGATAGTCAAATAATTGTTTTCTATTGTGTTGTAATATTCGGTAGGTTTTTGACAGTCGCGGCTCATTGTTGTTTTCTTGTTTCCATGTCAACGCCATCCGAGTCTGCGCAGACCGCCCACGTCACGGTCTGACGTCCTGACGTCTCCACTTATAGAACCTAAGTTTATTTTTATTTATATTTGTAGTATAATTCTTGTTATTCATGGCATTTTGCGCCCCGGCCGGGCCAAATGCAGTTTCCCAATACGTTAATGTGTCGCAGGGGGACATGATTCAGTGCATAGAGTGTTCCCAAGTGCGATTTTTTAAAGGACAGAAAGGCCTCAAAATTCACCGTACGCGGTGCCATAAAAATAGCCAAATTACACTTTCGGCCCCTATTGCAGGCTCTGATGGAGCCAGCAGCAGTCCCGTGAGCGCTGCTGCTCCTTCCAAACCGCTTTGGGAGGTTCTTAGCTCACTCAAAAGTTCTCTTCCTGTTTTAAAACGCATCCCGCGTGGTGCACGTTTTTCGGTTGCGCAGTGTTTATCTGCTGCTATTCGGAATGTTATTTCTAAAAATTCTTTAGTCGCCTGGGAACACCTCTTGACTTTTCCCTACGTTGTGCTTTACGTACATTCGGACCCAACAAACAAAAAATCCCTTACCACTAGGGTAAAGGAAAATTGCGTAAAGTACAGCGCATTGGAAGAGAACTCTTTAGATTTTGAAAGCATTATTCCGCCAACAAGGCAGAATAAACTAAATTCTAAAAAAACAGACGATTCGGTTACCATTAAAATAGTAGAGAGCAAAATTAGTGATGGCGATATCAAAGGCGCCGCACGAGTCCTGTTCTCCAGCGACACTATTGCCCCCCACACACCCGATACGGTCCAGTCACTCCGTGACAAGCATCCGCCGGCAGCATGTCTCCACCTGCCTGAGCCACCACACCCTGATGACGTTGTCATTGAAGTGTCAGCTCAGGAGATTGCAGCGGCCGTTTCTTCTTTTCGGAGCGGCTCAACCGGAGGCCTAGATGGTCTCTCGCCTCAACATCTAAAAGATCTTCTATCTTTTAGCTCTGGTGAGGTGGCTGAGTCTCTCTTGAGAGAATTAACGGGTTTGGCAAATCTCATGTTATCTGGGCAGGTCAATGATGACGTTATCGAAGTCTTGTATGGCGCTAACCTATGCGCACTTGTCAAAAAAGATGGTGGCATCAGACCTATTGCTGTTGGCACCACATATCGTCGTCTCGCAGCCAAAGCCGGTTGTGGAAAAAAGGTTGCTCTTTTGAGTAGCCTTTTTCAACCAATACAGCTTGGCTTTGGTTCGCGGGGTGGATGTGAGGCTGCTGTTCATTCGCTTCGTACTTTTCTCGGTCAAAATTGTGGAGAGGTGTTGCTTAAGGTGGATGTCAAAAATGCTTTCAATTCGGTTAATCGAGACGCCTTGTTGGCACAGGTCAAAGACAAAATTCCCGATCTTTTCAATTTTCTTTGGCAATGCTACGGCAAACCCACTAAATTAATTTACAAAAATGATGTTTTGCTATCTTCCGTTGGCTGTCAACAAGGTGACCCTCTCGGACCAGCCATTTTCAGCCTGGCCATTCATCCAATTGTTCAACGTCTCCAATCTAAACTCAACGTTTGGTATCTGGATGACGGGACTTTGGGTGGCGATGCGAGCACAGTCCTACGTGATTTGGAAATTCTTATTGACGAGTTTCGTCAAATTGGTTTGGAGCTAAATTTTTCGAAATGCGAACTTTTCGTTTGCGACTCATGTCCGGATAAAGATTTGATACTTAACAAATTTAATGATTTGGCACCTAACATCAAATCGGTAGACAAGTGTTCTCTTCGCCTTCTAGGTTCGCCGATATTAGATGAGTCTTTTCCGCCTTTCGTTCAAGAAAAAATTCAAAAATTTTTGAGTGCCTCTGATAGGCTACTCAAAATTAACGCCCACATGGCTTTTACCATTATAAGATGTTGTCTGTTTGTTCCAAAATTTATGTACGCTTTACGATGTAGTCCATTGTGGAAACACAATGAGCTCCTTTTGAGCTTAGACGATGTTGTAAAGCAGTCCCTAGTATCGGTTTTGAATATTGACATGAGTGAAAGGGCGTGGCTACAAGCCTCCTTGCCTGTTAGGCTTGGAGGGTTAGGGGTCCGCCAAATTTCAAGTGTTGCTTTACCAGCTTTCTTGTCCTCCATTCATAGTACTCAGAACTTGATTGAAAAAATCCTCGCACCTTCTTTAGGCCATTCTGGCGTAGATGTAGCTCATTTGAATGAGGCAACGAATGCTTGGAGGGTCGCTTGCCCAAATACCGAGCTTCCAAAGACTTTATCGTCGCAGAGACTGTGGGATCGGCCGATCTGCGAACTAGCACGGAAATCTCTTCTAGACACGTGTCCTAGCGTCGCGGATCGCGCTCGTATCCTTGCAGTCTCTGTATGGGAGTCCGGTCTTTGGTTGCAAGCATTGCCCTCTTTCAATACTGGTAACCTTTTAGACCCAACTGCATTTCGTCTAGCTGTCAGCTTACGCTTGGGTGCAAGGTGTTGTGAAGCCCATCGCTGTCAGTGTGGTACTGCAGTTGACCAGCTCGGTCACCACGGTCTCTCTTGCTCAAGAAGCGCTGGTCGGATTGGACGCCACGCCAGCCTTAACGATGTCATACGCAGGGCTTTTGTCACCGCCAATATCGCAGCCGTACTCGAACCGAGTGGGTTGGCGCGTGGTGATGGCAAAAGGCCTGACGGCATGACGCTGGTCCCATGGAAGTGTGGACGGCCCTTAGTATGGGACGCAACTTGCGTCGATACTTTGGCACCGTCACATCTTCCTGAGACTCAGAGTAGGGCTGGAGCGGCGGCCAATTCGGCTGAGCAGCACAAGCGGCGCAAATATGCTAACCTCGGCAGTGGTTACATATTTGAGCCATTTGGAGTTGAGACTTTGGGTCCGTGGGGGCCGGGAGCTCATCTCGTTTTCAAAAGTCTTTCTGAGCGTCTGGTGGACGCGACGCGTGACCAAAATGCTGGTGTTTATTTGGCTCAACGTATAAGCATTGCCATTCAGCGTGGCAATGCTGCCAGCATGCTGGGCACGCTGCCAACTGGCAGTGGGCTTGAGCACTTGGATTATCTTTAGACCTTCAAGGGTCTGTGGATGATCCAATTGCTTTCTATGTAGTAGTAATGTAGTATTGTCATTATATTAAAAAAAAAAAAAAAAAAAAAAAAATGTAAAAAAAAAAATTAAAAAAAAAAAAAAAAAAAAAAAAAAAAAAAAAAAAAAAAAAAAAAAATTTGGTGGTATATTTAATTCAGCTGATAGACGTGGGAGTCAGAAATGGAGCAATTTTTGGCCTTTCTGTGGGTGTAACGGATTAGTAATAATAATTGGCCAAGTGCAAGTCTGAGCCGCGCAGGAAGGGGTTCCGTAGCGTGTGAAAGCCACCTTAATATATTTTATTTTTATTTAGTTATTTATTTTTAAAGGGAATATACAATTAATATTCTGTGAAGATTTCTTGCATCTACCTATTACCGTTATTAATATCGCGCAAAAAATATTAGTTAAATATAATTTAATTATTTATTTTTAAAGGGAATATACAATCAATATTCTGTGAAGATTTCATGATCTTCCTATTACCGTTATTAATAGGTATCGAGCAAAAAAATCACTTTTGTTGTATTTTCCCAATAAATATTTGTTTTATTTTAACTAAGTATTTATTTTTAAAGTGAATATTTTACTTACTATTCTGTGAATATTTCAAGCATCTACCTGTCGCCGTTATTAAAATCGAGCAAAAAAACGGCTAAAAATTTAGATTTGTTGTGTGAGATCCCTTAAATATTTTTTTCTGTTTTTAGTATTTGTTGTTAAAGCGGCAACAGAAATAGGTACGTCATCTGTAAAAAATTTCAACGTTCTAGCTATCACGGTTCATGAGATACAGCCTGGTGACAGACATCAGAGTCTATAGAGTAATAGGGTCCCGTTTTTGCTCTCTGGGTACGGAACCCTAAAAAGGGAGCGCAATGGCCACCTTTCAACCGACTTCTAATAGAGGAGGATATGAATTTGTCTGTATGATTTCGTCCCGATGCTACTCGAGATTTCTCCGTTGTGAGGAGACCGATTCAAATTAGTATATTTAAAAAAAAAAAATTAAAAAATTACAGACTCTGCCTAGAGGAACATTGTAATTTTTGAGTGATTCCAAGAAAATCGAAGATAATTACAGCACGTCACAGAAATCAGATATATAGGAATATTCTTATTTTCTTAGTTTTAATAGTTTGTGGATGGTTTGCTAAATCAAAAGTTTTAGCAAATACAGGATATTTCCATAATAGTTTATTTCTCCATCTAGATTGTACACTGTAATAACTTATATTAGTGGATGTTTCCCTCGCATACCGCCCATCTAGACAGATCATCTTTGGTGAGTATACGTACCTAACCTAAAATCCAGTCATTGGTCCAACTCCACAATCTCATAAGCCGGACGTCGTTATGCAATATGAGGCTTGTCCCTAGGGAAATAAACCGCCAGTAATGTTCCGCGATATGTTTAGGTAGTCCGCGTAGGTAGCGGACTACCTAAGACCGCGTAGGCTTTCAAACTACCCTCATACTTGTGAAAATGGAACGCGTGATTTGAAAAACAAAAAAAAAATGATTGTCGCTGCATATTTCAGTCGTGTTTCAGTCGTATAAAAGGTCTTTAACAATTTTGAACTTCGTTAAACATACTATAACAATCTCGGAAAAAGTGTTAGTTTTAAAATTTATTTTGTTTTACAAGCTGTTGTTTTCGAACCTTCCCATATTTATTATCCCTTTTACTATGGGACCAACTCCGATAATGCGACGGAAGCTCATTTCCTATAGCAATAGACCGGTGTAACCGGTCCAATTACATAAAATTATAAATATAAATAAATAAAATTATGTTGTACCACGGAACGCCTGAGTGGCACTAGTATAAGCATTATAATATTATAGGAATGTGTTAATAATAACTAAATTATCTTCTCTCTAAATTTCATACTAATCATTAAGTTTGATAAGACCCACATCTCTTGTTTCCTAACTTAGCAAGTGTTTTTTTTTCTAATAACTGCTGTAACATGCAATAGACTAATTTTAGCAATTTGTACCATCTTTTATTGTGTAATGTAGGTATAGTACATAAGCTTTTGTGTAATAAACGAATTTTAATTTAATATTAAATGACAAAATGTATGAAACGACAGAACTTTTGTGATTTCAGGGTTGGTCCAATAGTAAAAGTTGTTCATAATAATGAGTACAGTTATATTCCAAAATATGTCCGCCGCATCATCTAGAGATATCTTAATATATCATAGTAATTACAATACTCTTCTAACGATCTTACCCGTCCCGTCGCTCGTCACAAAAATCAACATTACACGAACATTTTGAAAATAACCTGTTCCAGAACATTCCCTTACAAAGAAGGCACCTTTGTAATAATATTTATTCAACGAAATTAAGCTCGAGTCTTGAAGCCCGGGGATGAGAGCTGCTTCATTATTTACAATGAAGGAAAATATAGCTATTTCTTTACACGTGGAAGTTTTAATGGGGCTTGCTGTAAATATACTTATGTATCTTTTTGTGAAAACAATAACTAAGAATGTGTTGTGTATTTGTACTTATGGCTTTATTTTTTGAGGGCCTTACGTTAGCCAAGAAACAACTACTCAAACTATGGCGCTAACGCTAACGCTGTCTCTACTTTTTTTCTTTTTATATGTATGGATAGTATTGTTTCAAAAGAAATGGCCCGACCGACTTCAATCGTGTACAAAATTCGAATAGTTCGCTCTAATCGATGTACATAGTAGAATTTTTACATTATTGTTAATATTTCTAAAATGGCTCAGCCGATTTCGATAAAAGTTAAATAGGACCACCTGGGCAGTGTGTACCCCAGGCCCGTAGCCAGGGGTACGCCAGGGTAGGCTTTGCCTGCCCTAGAAAATATATTGCCTGCCCTAGCTCCTAACATGACCTATCTAAAGAATTCAAAATCATCACCATCAAAGGCAATCACCAACACAATCCACTCGTATGTTATTGCAAACAAACCATTCCGTCCCATCACAAATATTCGTTGATCAAGCTTCCTTTTGTGTTTTGCGACACAGATGGTCACCACTTGTGTACGCCTTTTTTTTTCGAAGAGAAATTATGGTCAAACTATGACTTTATAAGCACTCTTTACCTGCGGGGTCCTCACGCGCGTCTCGGTTAACATTGATACTGTGAAATTATGGTGAAAAAGTGAATTTTAATTTCGACTTGCAAGTCGTTTTGCCTAATCAAAATTAAATCATTCAGCTATGATAGTTTTATAACTGCGTGGATACTATTAAAATTTTGTGACATTTTTTAATACACACTATCTTTTGTTTCCAAAATATGAAGTACCTTTACTACGAAGCATGACAGAGTAATAATATTCGTAATAGTTTTGTTTAACTGTTTAACAGCTCACCATGCAAATTGAAAATGGTATATACTGTTAGATGACTGCAGAACAGGAATATTTTGGTAGGAATGGCACTTTTGAATCTTAAAATTTCCAATAAGAAGTTAATAATTATCACAAAATTAAATTTCCGTCTTTAGTAGGTATAGATAAATATGCGTAGGCGCGGATTCAGAGGTGTCATGGGGGTGGTCATTTCTGCTCACTTCTTTTTCTTCTTAAGTGAAAGATTTGCGCTCGCTCCGTTCGCGCTTTCATGACACGGTTTGTGGTTCTTTCCATATTTTAAAATTTTAATCAAAGCGGTTTATTGAAAAATCATTAAAAAGAAATCACTAGGGTCGTATAACTTCCGTCAGTTACTACAACTTGATGAACTTGATGACCCCCCTGAGTCAATAACTGCATTTAGCCTTGCCTATTCGTAGTTGTTTGCGGTTTAAATACGAGTTTAGTAAACCTAAACAAATGTTGCTATTTCCACGTATACCTTACATTAAAAAGCGATTTTGGACTAGAATAGCTGTTCACAATAATATTTTGTGATTGAAAAATAAAAATAAAAAGATTTATTCCATCACTTGGAAATTCCAATAAGATTCTAGATAGAACGAGATCTAAAGGAAATTGTTATAATCGTTAAGTATACCTATATGTTGATATTGATAATGATGATGACGTTTTCTAGTTCTGCCTGCCCTTGATTTTTGAAAGCCTGCCCTGGCTACTCAGTCAAGCTACGGCCCTGGTGTACCCTTTCGAACTAAAAAAGAATTCTTCAAATCGGTTCACAATTGGCGAAAATATCGATGAACATACACAAAAAAAATACATAGAGATGTACATAAAACCTCCTCCTTTTTGGAAGTCAGTTAAAAAACTAAAATAAAATTCAAAAATCGAGATAATTTACCAACTATGCAAAAAGTTTCAATATTTATGAATAAAAAGGTACAGAATGATCTGATAAAAACTCTTTCAAATTGTAAATTCACAAGATCACTGGCCCATTGACCAATTTTCCTCTGTTCCGAATCACTATGTAAACTTGTAAAGTAAAATACAGTCCAAAAAGATCACGTTAAAAAGCACTTTATACCAACGGAAAAAGCATCATTTTTCCACGTCTTTATCTAAAGGACATGTCCGGTTTTCTCGTCACGGCAAAGAGTACTTTATCTCCAAAGCAGAAGTTGCAAATTTCAACATCAGAGGGAGTGAAGTGCAAGTTGAAGTGAAGGCTCGTTAAACCCAAGGTCAAAGATCAGAGAGGGTCAGATGGGTAAATCTGAAAAAAAAATTGTTTGTCTGTAGGTATAGGTAGTCGGTTTACGAACGAAAATTTTACGTAGGTAATAACGTTATAAAAAACGTTGTTAAGATCGCTTAGGCCGATCGTGCCTCTTTATGGCTTGACCCGCGCTCTCGCTTGCGCGCTCGGCTCAGGCGGAACTTGACACTTTTTCGTGCGTGCTCACGACGTTCATCGATTTAAAAGACGTTTTCACGTCAAAAATGTAACCCCTACAAAGATTGATATCCGAAGTGTGAGTTGGTATAAACTCCATAACTCCCTTTCCCTCTACTTCCTTGGTTTACACGTATATTGTTAAGTGTAAACCACGGGAGGGGAGTTATGGGGTTTGAACCAACTCACACTTCGGATATCAATCTTTGGCTGTGGATAATGATCGAAATGTTACTCACGAAATCTACAAAAGATAAGGTTTAAGATTAAGGTTTCAAAATTTCCGCGCTCGCTGCGCTCGAGCTTAGCAAAAATAATAGTTTCTTTTCACTTCGAAAAACATTAAGTATAACACATCAAACCTAGCCTACCACGCCCATAGCACGGGCGTAAACGTAACTTACTCGTATTACCTACTTAAAAAATATTGTAAAAAAAAACTGTATTTCCACTATTGAAATAGTAAAAGTGCAACTGAGCCGTGTTTCTGGTCGAAAGTACTCCTGTTTCTTCAAATAAATAGTACTCTTATTCATAGGCCTAATTTGCATCTGTAATCTGTGTGTAGGTACTATGCCAGCCTTTTAAATAGTCCACTGCAGGACGTAGGACAAAGGGTGATTGAAATATATCCACCACGCTGGCCCACTGTGAGTAGAGGGATTCATATACGCCATCGAATTTCTTGTCAGGCCGTGGTTGCCTCGCGATGTTTTTCTTCACCGAAAAGCCACTAGTGTTAATCTGTCCGTAGTCTGGGGTTAAAACATTTTTGGTTTTACACTTTGAAAGTTGTTTATCTGTATCTCCTACGCTACGGCAAGGTCGAGAGTCGCGTTTGTTAGGGCGAGTAGCTGGACACTCGAGCTTCCAGCGACTGGCTCGAGATGTCGCTGAGAGCTTTCGAGGTTTACAATTGGACCCTTCCTTCCCACCCTTATTTTTGAGGTGTCTCACCTTCAAATGATACGGCGTTTTAAATTGTAGAGTTTTTCATTTTGAGCATCTTGAGGTACGAGTATTATATGTATTTTCACGTGAATCAGTGGGATTTTTACTATAACAATACATTTATTAAGTTGTACATTTTTGTCGTGATTTTTGTTCGCTATCGTAGTCTATTCTGTAACAATATCATTGTTGTATTCTATTTGTTTGCATTTTTTTAAGTTGTAGAGTATGTTCAAATTTTTTGTAGATTACCTATATTTACTTATTTGAGGATATGATAGGGGCATGGTGTGGTAAAAGCTGTGGTAGACTCTCTTTCCTGATCAGCCCGTCCGTCCATCCATCAGCCGTAGGAAGTCCACTGCTGGACATAGGCCTCCCGCCGGTTGGAATCGGCCTTGGACCCAGCGCGTTCCTGCGGCCTTAATTATATCGTCAGTCCTGCTGCGCTTGCTGGTACGTGCTGGTGGTGGTCTTCATTCGAGAACCTTACGGCCCCACCGGCTATCTATTCTTCGAACGATGTCCGCTGACCACTGCAATTTTAACTTGCTAGGTAATCCACTAGGCTATGTTGGTAACCTTGGTTTGTCTACGAATCTCCTGATTCGATCCCGCGCAGGGACTCCGAGCATAACCCTCTCCACAATAATCTCTCCAGATCAGTCATGTAAATTTTATTTTCAACTAGCTGACCCGGCGAACTTTGTTTCACGCGATATCTTTATAAATTATAGCCTATGTGTTATTCTGATGTATAAGCATTGTTGTAAAGTTTCATCTCAGTACGTTCAGTAGTTTTTGCGTGAAACATTAACAAACATCCATACATACTCACAAAAGTCACAAACTTTCGCGTTTATAATATTAAGTAGGATGATACTTACGATGCCCTTTATGATAACTGAAAATTACTTACAAACAAGTACGTCTGATATAAAATGAAACAAGTTACTCCCAACTTGCAATCAAAACATTTTTATTTATTTTTTTCCTGTAAATATTAAGCCGCCATCCAATCTCAGAATACCTGTATAGAGATCTAGTTAAACTGACTTTTCTCCATCAAATCTTGAAGTTGTCGAATAAAAATAAAATACACAATATTCTCGAAACTATACTGTAGGGGAATCAATAACTCGAAACACAATTCAAAAAACTTCGCTCGATAGAAATTAAATGCGAAGATATCGCTTTTTAGAACAAATTCATGATTTCTAAGAATGTTTATTGCATTTTTGGGCACTTTTCTATACGTTTATAATTTTTTTTGAATCTGTTATTTATGCACATGAATTGAACTATGGCTTTCTTTATCCATAAAATTGGTAATATCAATTTTATATTGATTTTTGAATGCAAAAATCGGGCTAAACCGGGGGCGTATTAATCTTCAGTCTTCACCCGGTCATATGAAAAATTACGCTGATACTATGGCGCCTTAAACTTATTTACTAAGAAGGCGTGGCAAAATAAATAAGTAATACCTGACTAAGTTACTTGTGAAACATACGCACGAGTAACGCGTTCATAAAACAGCTTGATTACGCCACCTTCGCTGTCGCCCGACCGCGCAAAATATGCAAATACTTCAAATGTGGTTTTAATCCGTCCCTTGTTCCCACTTCCCACCTTCCCCACTTTACAAAGAGAGCTTTGTGCGAAGGGAAAAGGGCCCATTTTAAGGGGAGCATCGACGTAGAAAGCTCTGTCATTCACGCGTTATATATAAACCTCGAAAATAGCTCTTGTACCTGTGTTGTTCTTGTTGAGTTATAACTATTTGAGTTAAAATGGAAAATAAAAATTTTTAAACTTGCACCTGCTCAGAGGGCAGATTGACCTTAGAAATATATTTCTTCTCAAAATATGTTTTTCTAGTACTTAGTCAACTACGTAATGAAATCATGAAAAAAATATTTTCGTCTTCGCCATAATCATGCTCTCCATCTACCAATTATCAATATTATCATTTGCGTGTCTCGACACGTACCTACTTGACAACTTATTTTCGTATTATCATTTTGGTATTCGTTTCGTATTTCGTATTAGGTACCGTTTGGTATAGTACCGAGGCAGATGGCTCAGTAAGAGAGAGGCCTAATCAGCAGTAGGATGAAAAAGGCTGTGGATGATGATGATGATGGCTACAGCTGTCTCACTTGCACATTTGCAAGCTCACTCTCTACATTGGCATACAATTTCTAAAAACCTTAAATATTTATCAATTGTAACACGTAAGTTTTTTTTTATAGTCATTACTACATTACTACTACATAGAAAGCAATTGGATCATCCACAGACCCTTGAAGGTCTAAAGATAATCCAAGTGCTCAAGCCCACTGCCAGTTGGCAGCGTGCCCAGCATGCTGGCAGCATTGCCACGCTGAATGGCAATGCTTATACGTTGAGCCAAATAAACACCAGCATTTTGGTCACGCGTCGCGTCCACCAGACGCTCAGAAAGACTTTTGAAAACAAGATGAGCTCCCGGCCCCCACGGACCCAAAGTCTCAACTCCAAATGGCTCAAATATGTAACCACTGCCGAGATTAGCATATTTGCGCCGCTTGTGCTGCTCAGCCGAATTGGCCGCCGCTCCAGCCCTACTCTGAGTCTCAGGAAGATGTGACGGTGCCAAAGTATCGACGCAAGTTGCGTCCCATACTAAGGGCCGTCCACACTTCCATGGGACCAACGTCATGCCGTCAGGCCTTTTGCCATCACCACGCGCCAACCCACTCGGTTCGAGTACGGCTGCGATATTGGCGGTGACAAAAGCCCTGCGTATGACATCGTTAAGGCTGGCGTGGCGTCCAATCCGACCAGCGCTTCTTGAGCAAGAGAGACCGTGGTGACCGAGCTGGTCAACTGCAGTACCACACTGACAGCGACACCTTGCACCCAAGCGTAAGCTGACAGCTAGACGAAATGCAGTTGGGTCTAAAAGGTTACCAGTATTGAAAGAGGGCAATGCTTGCAACCAAAGACCGGACTCCCATACAGAGACTGCAAGGATACGAGCGCGATCCGCGACGCTAGGACACGTGTCTAGAAGAGATTTCCGTGCTAGTTCGCAGATCGGCCGATCCCACAGTCTCTGCGACGATAAAGTCTTTGGAAGCTCGGTATTTGGGCAAGCGACCCTCCAAGCATTCGTTGCCTCATTCAAATGAGCTACATCTACGCCAGAATGGCCTAAAGAAGGTGCGAGGATTTTTTCAATCAAGTTCTAGAGTACTATGAATGGAGGACAAGAAAGCTGGTAAAGCAACACTTGAAATTTGGCGGACCCCTAACCCTCCAAGCCTAACAGGCAAGGAGGCTTGTAGCCACGCCCTTTCACTCATGTCAATATTCAAAACCGATACTAGGGACTGCTTTACAACATCGTCTAAGCTCAAAAGGAGCTCATTGTGTTTCCACAATGGACTACATCGTAAAGCGTACATAAATTTTGGAACAAACAGACAACATCTTATAATGGTAAAAACCATGTGGGCGTTAATTTTGAGTAGCCTATCAGAGGCACTCAAAAAATTTTGAATTTTTTCTTGAACGAAAGGCGGAAAAGACTCATCTAATATCGGCGAACCTAGAAGGCGAAGAGAACACTTGTCTACCGATTTGATGTTAGGTGCCAAATCATTAAATTTGTTAAGTATCAAATCTTTATCCGGACATGAGTCGCAAACGAAAAGTTCGCATTTCGAAAAATTTAGCTCCAAACCAATTTGACGAAACTCGTCAATAAGAATTTCCAAATCACGTAGGACTGTGCTCGCATCGCCACCCAAAGTCCCGTCATCCAGATACCAAACGTTGAGTTTAGATTGGAGACGTTGAACAATTGGATGAATGGCCAGGCTGAAAATGGCTGGTCCGAGAGGGTCACCTTGTTGACAGCCAACGGAAGATAGCAAAACATCATTTTTGTAAATTAATTTAGTGGGTTTGCCGTAGCATTGCCAAAGAAAATTGAAAAGATCGGGAATTTTGTCTTTGACCTGTGCCAACAAGGCGTCTCGATTAACCGAATTGAAAGCATTTTTGACATCCACCTTAAGCAACACCTCTCCACAATTTTGACCGAGAAAAGTACGAAGCGAATGAACAGCAGCCTCACATCCACCCCGCGAACCAAAGCCAAGCTGTATTGGTTGAAAAAGGCTACTCAAAAGAGCAACCTTTTTCCACAACCGGCTTTGGCTGCGAGACGACGATATGTGGTGCCAACAGCAATAGGTCTGATGCCACCATCTTTTTTGACAAGTGCGCATAGGTTAGCGCCATACAAGACTTCGATAACGTCATCATTGACCTGCCCAGATAACATGAGATTTGCCAAACCCGTTAATTCTCTCAAGAGAGACTCAGCCACCTCACCAGAGCTAAAAGATAGAAGATCTTTTAGATGTTGAGGCGAGAGACCATCTAGGCCTCCGGCTGAGCCGCTCCGAAAAGAAGAAACGGCCGCTGCAATCTCCTGAGCTGACACTTCAATGACAACGTCATCAGGGTGTGGTGGCTCAGGCAGGTGGAGACATGCTGCCGGCGGATGCTTGTCACGGAGTGACTGGACCGTATCGGGTGTGTGGGGGGCAATAGTGTCGCTGGAGAACAGGACTCGTGCGGCGCCTTTGATATCGCCATCACTAATTTTGCTCTCTACTATTTTAATGGTAACCGAATCGTCTGTTTTTTTAGAATTTGGTTTATTCTGCCTTGTTGGCGGAATAATGCTTTCAAAATCTAAAGAGTTCTCTTCCAATGCGCTGTACTTTACGCAATTTTCCTTTACCCTAGTGGTAAGGGATTTTTTGTTTGTTGGGTCCGAATGTACGTAAAGCACAACGTAGGGAAAAGTCAAGAGGTGTTCCCAGGCGACTAAAGAATTTTTAGAAATAACATTCCGAATAGCAGCAGATAAACACTGCGCAACCGAAAAACGTGCACCACGCGGGATGCGTTTTAAAACAGGAAGAGAACTTTTGAGTGAGCTAAGAACCTCCCAAAGCGGTTTGGAAGGAGCAGCAGCGCTCACGGGACTGCTGCTGGCTCCATCAGAGCCTGCAATAGGGGCCGAAAGTGTAATTTGGCTATTTTTATGGCACCGCGTACGGTGAATTTTGAGGCCTTTCTGTCCTTTAAAAAATCGCACTTGGGAACACTCTAGGCACTGAATCATGTCCCCCTGCGACACATTAACGTATTGGGAAACTGCATTTGGCCCGGCCGGGGCGCAAAATGCCATGAATAACAAGAATTATACTACAAATATAAATAAAAATAAACTTAGGTTCTATAAGTGGAGACGTCAGGACGTCAGACCGTGACGTGGGCGGTCTGCGCAGACTCGGATGGCGTTGACATGGAAACAAGAAAACAACAATGAGCCGCGACTGTCAAAAACCTACCGAATATTACAACACAATAGAAAACAATTATTTGACTATCTCTAGCTCTACAAATATTACCTCGAAAGAAAATAAGAAAAAAAGGAAAGATTGGAGTAGAATTTGGCCCGCTAGAGCAGAAAAATCTGAAAAATAAGGGCCGAGAAAAATCCTGCCAACATGCGTTGACAGCAACACGTAAGTATAACACGTTATAAAAAAGTTTTATATTTTGATTTAACAAAAGAGATCAGTTATAAATAATATTTTATACTTTTTCGATTTACGCCATTTAAGAGATTTATTTAAGATACTAGCTGCCCGGCCACGCGTTGCTGTGGCTAAATAAATTTAAATTGCGACTATAATTTGATATTTAAACTATCCTATCTCTCAAGTTGGATCGAACTGCACATGGTGTGCGAATTTTATTATAATCGGTTAAGTGGTTTAGGAGTCCATTGAGGACAAACATTGTGACACGAGATTTATATATATTAAGATTACTTTTCGCAAATAATCACAACACCGACTTCCACCGTGTACAGAATTCGAATAGTTTGCATGAATCGATGTGACATCCATGTACCTAGGTACATAATTGTTGATTTATCAAAAACGGCTCAGCCGATTTCAATAAAATTTAAATGGGATCTCCTCGGGAGTACTTATACCTTTTCGAACTAAAAAAATCTTAAATCGATTCACAATTGGCGATAATATCGATTAACAGACACAAAAAATACATACAGATGAACATAGTACCTCCTCCTCTTTGGAAGTCGGTAAAAACGATAAATAGTTCAAATTGTGTAAATTTTATGATAAACAAATGTTAAAAAAAACTGTTATAGTTTTTTGAAAATTCACAAATTCTAATTCTTCATCTTTGTTAATTTGAAATTGCAAGAGCGAGATGGAATTTAGAGTAAAGTCCCCTTAAATGAGTCGTTAGTAGCAAGGTCGGGCTAGGTTGTTAAGACAAGTGGCTCGGTCGAGTAGCTGGGGCAAGAAGCTGGAACAAGATGAGTTGTGCTTAGTAGTTTTTACTTCTATGTCTGTTTCAATTAACTTATGTTTTGTGTCGTAGTTGCTAGGTACCTACTCGTTATCCCAGAATAGAAACAACAAAAAAGGTTGAGCTAAACAACAAAAAACAAAATGGCGCGTTCTACGCATCTGTAGTACACTGTAGCCGTGATGGTCAAGAGGTAGTGACACCCGCCTTACAATCGTGTGGTCGTGGATTCGAATCCCCGGTCCCGTACCAATGAGTTCTTTGGAATCACTGGCTTTTCGGTGAAGGAAAACATCGTGAGGCAACCTGCGTACGTCCTTAGAAGAAATTCGATGGCGTATGTGAATCCACCAACCCGCACTGGGCCACCGTGGTGGATATGGCCCAATCACCCTTCGTGGGTAGGCCTACGTCCTGCAGTGGACTATTAAAAAGGCTGGTACAGTAGTACGCTGTGAGGCTCAGTCCCTTCAGCGTAGTGAAGCACTCTGTATATCTTTCCATAGATGAACCCTAAAAATCGACTTACGACTTACCACAAGTATTTTTACGTAACGCGAAATTACATAGACACTTTCTTTAGGTAGAAGGTATAAAAAGTTCTACCGTGTCAGTCTTCCATTCTGAGGGTTTTCAGAGCTGGAAAACCCTCTTTCACCGTTGGCCTATGTCAATCCACCCCACCAAAAAAAAAAAACAAGTTGGCTTTACTACCTAGAGTAAAGAAAAGGCAACTTAACTTGATCTATTGTTTTCTCTATCAAGCCGTTTTGGCATTTCCAGACAGTTTGGACGTCACGCCTACAGAATCAACAGTTGTTGAGCGACAGTGCTGACGTCACGCCTACAATATCAGTGCTTGTAGAGAGCTATCTCCATGTTGAGATACAAACTAATGAGCACAATACCTATTCAGTTGCCATAAAGCGACAAAGATGGCGGCCACAATGCCGTTTCCGCTCTTTCCGCTCTCGTCGCTCACCGCTTTCCGCTTCCGCTCAGCATTGTGCGCAGTGTTGCCAACCCTACTGTTATATAATTTCATTTCATTTATTTGTCATTAATTACTACCATTACAGAAAAAAACTAATGCAATACCTAGTGTAAGAAAAAAAAAATACAATATTTTTTCAATTCATAATAATAATATCACATAAAATCGCAGGGGCGGCTTTGTGGCGAGCCGTCGGTGAGTGGCGACACCGCGAACCCTGATTCCCTGGGGCTGAATGAGACCCCTGACTCCTCTCTTGCCTTAACTGGCCGGCTTGGAGTGGAAACCGCAAGAGCTAAGAACCTAAGCTCCAGGGTGGAAGTGTTAAAGGGCATAACGCCGCTAGTAGCTCTTAGTGAACGCGCAGCACATCTCTCGACACCCTAAGCCGTCCACACCAATGTTGCCCCTCCGGCGCCAACATACGGTAGCCTTTATGGGGGGCCCATTTAGTGGATGGCAAGTCACCACCCGCCTTAATATTTTGAAATGAGGCATTACTTGGCGGGTGCCGCACCTCATTCCATAGACCGGTTTTGTATAACACCCAGAAGTTCACCACAATAACCCATTATTTTTTCAATTCATTACTCACAATAGGCTCCTTGTACCTTCACCCCTACAACACACTCGTAGCTAAATGATGTTTAAAAAGGGCCTCTCAGTGTTGGCTTCGGCTCCACTGATGCCCATCAAATGACCGGGCTTGGCCCGAGAGATGTATATATATATCACATAAAAAGGTTATAAAATGGCAATTTGAATAATAATAACTCCTTATCGATAATCTCTAAAATTAATAATTTGTCAGTAAATTTTAATTTTATTAGTAGATTTACTGTTTCACATTGATGACCCTGTTTTTGTTTCATTCCTATTTTTTACTGTTTTTCAATTAGTGTACAGCAGCACCTAACTAGGTACATACACTTTGTAAATATTTTTATAACCACTTAAATGTATAATTATGAAATACAACGCTGAAATATAATTATTTCTTCTGACTTAAAAATAAATATTTTTAAGTCTGAAGAAAAGGCAATTAAGAATGAAAGCATAAAATAATTTTACTTTGATTTTTGTTTTATAGTTGTAATCAATATTAAGTATAGGTACCTAATAAGCATAACAAAGTTTTTGAGTCCTAGTAACTAATAAAAGTAGATAATTTTAACTATAAGAGAAAACTATGAAATCTGCCTTTTTTACTTTAAATACTGTTTTAACCTTTTTTTTTAATGTTGCGCTGTTGTTTTTTTAGTTTTTTGGGTTGGCAACACAGATTGTCCGCCTGTGGGCGGTAACGACTGTTTAAGCAACGGTACTATCTTTTTTGCTGACGGTAGGTCTGAAAATGTTGACGTAATAATCCTTGGAATGTTGAGATTACAGTTTTGAATATTGTTGTTATTTTTGAGGGTAGGATTTAAAATTCTACGGAAACCTTGTAGATGTAAGTATGTATACAAACTTTTCTTTTTATTCGTTTTTTTCCTTTCAAATTTTCGAAGGTTGGATTCGTGCACTAAGGTGGCTTACAAGTCCAAAAAATAGATTATTTTGTGCCTATTAAAAGTTTCCATCAAATAAGGCTGGTCATAATAATCTCGATTTCGAGTAGATTCGATTTCGAGGTTGGTCCCATTTTAAAACTTCATGATAATACAATGTATACAATGATATTCTAGAATAAAAGATGGTCTTAAAGATGATAACAATGATATTTTAGATAGAGCCCTGTAAAATAAAACTGTAAGGTCAGTTAGGGCTCTATAAGGTAGGGCTGTAACGCCAATAGATATTTGCTCATTTTACACAGCACAGATAATAATTTACGGCTTGGAGCAACTATGTAGCTATTGAAACTATTGAATTGTAACTATTGAAGCCGTAGGGCCTTGTGAAGTAGGGCCGTAGGGCCTGTAGGGCCCTGCAAAGTAGGGCCGTATCTAGGGCCTGTAGGTGTAAGGTCTTGTAAAGTTCTTGTTTTTACTCTGTAGTTCATTACACTGTCCTATTTTAAGCTAAAAGCCCCCGTATTTCATTATAATGATACCCTTTATGTTATCTTCTATTAATTCATGTGTTTTCCATCTACTAATGAATTTATTCCCCGCCCATACGTTCTCATAGCGTTCTTTATTCAGTTATTTAAATAAAACAAAGCAAATAATTTGTAAAAAGCTTAATAATTAATATTTTAATAGAAGGATTCCAACCATGATATTTTTACTAAGAACCTAGGCCAGACTTTAGCAGTGGGCGAAAAATAAAGGGTACATTCACACTGAGATGCGACGCAATGTAATTTGTGTAATTTTATTTTTCGCTAAAGATGGCATAACTGACGTCCTACTTCTACCGTGTACAGAATTTAAATAGTTCACACGAATCGATGTGTCATCCATGTTGTAATTTTATACATTAGATAGGTAATTTTAATTTCTCAAAATTTCTTAAAACGGTTCACAATTGGCGAAAGTGTCGTTACATAAAGACGAACATAGTACCTTCTGCTTTTTTTTAAAGTCGGTAAAAAGCTAGCTGTTTCACACTGTGCAGACACTTCTTCATGAGTCACAAAACGAGTTAACAGAACCCCGGGCCCGTGTCATAAGCTCATGATACGAGGCTGAATTGATAACTTTACAAACTTTTCACGTTTGATTCGCTTTTTTTCCCGCTGAAAAACCGAGACGATAATCGAAGCGTATATAAAAAAGCGATAAAGTTACCGATATAGCCCAGCGGATTGGCAAGTTGGAAGTTGGTAGGACACATAGGTCGGAGGACTGATGACCGTTGGGTTCGAAAAGTTCTCGAGTGGAGACCATGTACCTACCGGCAAGCGCACCTACGAGGTGGACAGATGATCTCAAGACAGCAGGATGACGCTGGATGCTAGTTACTCCCAACCGGTCTTAATGGAAATCCACAGGGAAGGCATATGTCCAGCAGTGGACGTCATATGGCTGATGGATGGACGAATGACAAAACGATGCGTGGCTGGCTCTATGAGCTTAGCATGAGCTTGAATGACATCTTTTTGGCTTTTTTAGGAAAATTGAGACAAAGGTCACAAAGGTCAGAGTCGGAGCCAATCAATTCATACTAGTGCTAAAAGCTCAGAGTATTTACGGGGCTTGGAGCTTTATTTTGGATTGTTATTTTTTTATTTATTAGAAGATATGGTTTTATCTCGTATCGCAATTTTAAAAGTGAGTGCGTTACGGCGCTACACGTCCCTGTATGAGCTGACCTTTCCTAGGTAAATTCGAGAGAATCACGTAAAATATTCCAGCGCTTTGACATTTTGACCTAACGAAGGTGTTTGAAATTCCGAGCGTAGGTAGGGTATGCTGGGGTTTGAAGCGCTCCTCTTGGCATAGCTGCCTAATCGACCTTCGGGGATCAGCTGAGACCTTCATGTTGACGAAATTTTAGAATTACAGACATTGCTGCCATGGCTACCGTGTTTTGAAGAAAAGGTTAAAAGTTGCGCTTGTTCACGGCAATTTATTTCACCACACAATGGGCCGTTTTTTTTCACCGGATTCGCGGTGATGTATGGCTTATGGCAGATGGATGTCCTGTTTTTTGCGTGATTAAATAGCTCACTAGGACATTTTCACCATGAAATATTTAATTTTCTTGATATAAATTGACAACTTGGCCATGGCCGCCATCAGCAAATGACAAATTCGAACAGATTGAAGGCTATGACGTCACACATTTACTGATGGAGATTTTTCACTAGTAACTGTTCCCCCTGTGGCACTTTTAGAACATTATCTACTACATTCCATATCGATGTAATGAATCATTTAAAAAGTGAAAAAAAAAACAAAAAAAAAGGAGAACGTAAAAATAATAAATAAATAGCACCCTTATTCTCACCGCTCTTCACTCTATTCGACACGTGTTTCGCCTCTAAACGAGTCATCTTCAGGATGTGTTGACTCTTGGAGATAGCTCGCAAGAAGATTTCTTGCGAGCTTTCTTGGAAATACACTAAATATTTATTCAAAACAAAGGAGATGAACTTCCGCAAAGTAACGCATTCAATAAGCTATCATTTCTTTTCAATCATAAGTCGACGTTGAAAGAAACAACGCACCCGTACGTACAGATTACAGACAATCGTTCAGACAAAAATGGTAAAAATATGAGCAATTTCGTAGCAGGGAGGTGCAATTTTCGTAGCGTAGGCAGGCAAGTATTGGGGCAATTCGTACTTTATTGCATGCTCCGAGGCCGTATCGCCGCCACGTGTATCATATTAAATTTAGCTTGGATTAGTAGAGAGGAATGTATGCTCTGGAGTGGTGATAGAATAGATAAATAATAAGCTGTACTAGTTTGATAATAACCTTAAATATAATACATATCATATTAATATTATAAACGCGAAAGTTTGTATTTCATGCAAACACTGAACGGATTGAGATGAAACATTGCAATAGTAGGTAATGTTTATACATCAGAATAACACATAGGCTATAATTTAAAAAGATATTGTGTGAAACGAAGTTCGCCGGGTCAGCTAGTAACTTGCAGCGTTTCGCTCGACGCGCCACGCCAAAGAGGAAACTTTGTCACGTATTTTCAACCGACTAAAAAGCAGCAGAATTCAATTCGACTGTACTTTTTTAGGGTTCCGTCCTAAAGGATACAAACAGGACTCTTGTTACTAAGTCTCCACTGTCACTAGGCTATATTTCAGGAACCTTTATAGCTAGAAATTTTCACAGATGATGTATTTCTGTTGCTGGTATAACAACAAATAAGTACTAAAAATAAAATAAAATAAATATTTAAGGGGAGTTATACGGTACGGAACCCTTCGTGCGCGACTCGCACCTGGCTGATAATTTAAAATTATAACCATAACTGTATACACTGTATTATGTAGTTTACACAAACTACATTACATTTACTGCAACATAAATATTATCTGGGGATCGATTTTTGAACTT
Source organism: Hypomecis punctinalis (assembly GCA_949316475.1). NCBI lineage: Eukaryota > Metazoa > Arthropoda > Insecta > Lepidoptera > Geometridae > Hypomecis > Hypomecis punctinalis. The sequence goes on from OX438811.1 coordinate 2,424,658, forward strand.
CAAACGGTTTGGTCGTATACGTAACTTGTAGGTATAGCTATAGAGTATTCGCAACTTCCATAAACAACATATAGATTCTCCATACAATCTGTCAAAGTTACTTATACGTCCAAACCGTGCGAAGTTCAAAAAACGCTTCCCTGGGGTCTGATTTTTTTTTCAACTTCGCACACCTTGGTCGAATACGGAACTTGTATGGAGCATTCGCAACTTCCATAGATAACGTAGAGCTTTTTCATACAATCTGTCAAAGTTCCGTATACATTGCTAGCCGTACGAGAGTTGAAAAATAAGACCCCTGAACCCAAATTCAGCGAACGGCCGAGTTACGAGTAGCAAATGTTTGAAGAAAAACACAAAAGTTTCCAATTTCGCTTCGTCCAAACGGTCACGAATTGGTTCCCTTTTCGTAACACAAATTAATGACCAATTGGCCCGTGTCCCTTTTGTATGGTAGAGTTTAAACAGTCAGCAATCAAATCAAACTTTGATCTATAGTTACATTCTGATAGTTGCAGTCTATCAAAATAAAAATTATGCAAGAATTCGTTCATCGGAAATTCGCTTCTTAACAAACCAAAAATTAAAATGGGATAACAGAGAATAACAATGATAATATAAATAAAATGTTGATTTAATAATATAGAATGGATGTTTTAGATAGTAATAAAAATATTGTATAAGTTAAATAAAATATAGTTTTTGAGTGACTTATTTGATCGTACTTACCTACTTACTATTGTAAATTCATTTATAATGTATGCCCTGTAATTCAAGAGATAATTATTACCAATAAAAATGATTATGATTACTTTATCTGATTATATTTAGCCATCAGAAGGCTATTCTATCCCTGATGCTATCGTTATCGTTGACTCGGCAAAACTTAACTCTAATTGGTAAAACTTTCGAGCCATCTAAATTTGAGTGAGATCACTGACCAAAAAGCTAATTTGCTGACCAAAACTTCCTGGCTGCCGCCCCGAGGAATACAGCTGTCCATTTAAACAGTTTCCCTTAGCAATACATTAGAGTTTCGTGATTTCTTTACTTGTATTTTCTCCTGGGAGAGTCTGTATTGGATCAGGTATCAGGGCTTTGGTTCGAGGCACGCGAACTATTTTGGATTGCTTGTTTGTTAAAATTGAACCAAATTGTTTGGGGTTCCCTCGGGACTGCTTTTAGGACGCTCTTGAAAGAACAATCGATCTAATTGAATACTTGCTGCCCCATGTAGGGCAATTGAAGGTTGGAAGAAATCGCTTTAAGTTAGCTTTAAGTGATTGGAGTTAGTAAATACGTAATAGCAAAATTTACTCGAATTAGGTACTAGCAGATATAGTAAACGTGGTACTGTACTGTACCAGCCTTTTTAATAGTCCACTGCAGAACGTAGGCCTACCCACAAAGGGTTAATTGGGCCATATCCACCACGGTGGTCTATTGTGGGTTGGTTGATTCACATACGCCATAGGATTTCTTCTACGGGCATATGCAGGTTTTATCACGATGTTTTGACCGAAAAGTCAGTGGTGTGAAAGTTTGTACCTAAATAAATTTCAAAGAACTAATTGGTACGGGACCGGGATTTAACCCATGATCCCAAGATTGTAAGGCGGGTGTCACTACCACCGCGGCTCAGTAAACTTATAACGGCGTTAGAATCGGACTAGCTTTTGTTGAGTTCTAGATAGCTATTGTTGTTGTTAGACTGATGTGTCCCACAGCTGGACAAAGGCCTCCCCCCGATCTTTGCAGTTTTGGTGATTTTGTGCTGTAGTGCATCAGTTCCTGTCAAAGATGTCTTTGATACTAACTTCTAAATGACTACTTCCGAAAAAATCAGTTATTCCACTAATTATAGTAAAAAAAAATTGGTTGCCTGTAAAGTCGGTATACGGGCGAAAATTTTACGTGACAACGACTTTGAGTGGTAAAATAATTTTAATGTGAATATTCATTCGTATAGTAGGAAGAAGGATGAAAATGTCTGTCTCTCTCGCTCTTAGGCGGGCTAACCATGACGCGTGCCTCTCACTCGCTCTCATTGTGAGCGCATAACGTGAGCGGAGCGTAACGCAGTTTCTTGAAGTGTCACCCGGCAAACCAATTTATAAGACGTTGTCACGTCAAAAAACAAAAAAAGTAATAGGACTTCAAAACTTTATAAACATACTAGTTTTTGACCGCGGTTATCCCATAGGAACCTTTTATTTTTTCAGGATAAAAAGTAGTCTATGTCACTTTCCGTCTTTCAAACTATATCCATGCCAAAATAAAGTTAATCCAATGCTCCGCTGCTGCGTGAAAGAGGAGCAAACCAATAAACCAACAAATACACTTTTGGATTTATAATATTAGTAACGATGGAACAGCTTTTCACGCTACTCACTGTAAAAGTTGTTCGTAATGAAAAATCTATCTTCACTCCATATTATAAAGCAAGTCACCTTTTTGTGTGTCTGTCTGTGTGTTCCCTTCGACTAAAAAACGAATAACAAATATATGTTTTAGAATATATCACGAATATTTATAGCCTTCATTCGTAACCGTGATTAGGGTAGGGTAGCTAGTTGTAAATACATATAGCAAGAATACAAAACTTGGGAAATCAACATTTTGCAAATTCAATGAAGGAAAACAACAGCCTAAGGACAAGATTACAAACAAGATCTCGTGTAACCCTACAGACGTCTGACGACGATAAATTGTCGTAAACACAGCACGGCTGCCGCCCACGTGACCATCGCAGGCTGCACCTGAAAGCAAACAATGGGTCACCCTGGCGCCTTCTCCCTGGTATTGATAGCTGGGACGCGCCCCACTTCAATAATAAAGCAGATTTTATGTTGAAATTTAAAGAGTCCACTGGCAATCTAGATGGAACGGCACTGGACAAGGGATAGAAAAAGAAAAAAAAACCGGACAAGTGCGAGTCAGGCTCGCACACCGAGGGTTCCGTACAAATTCAGAAAATTTCACAAAATTGGGTAGTAAATTGTTAAAATCTCTATACTATAACAAAAAAAAATCTCCTTTCTCGTCATTCATCGAAAATTACACATTGTTAAAATAATTAAAAACCTGTTTTAGAATGTGCTGATGAAGCTCTTTTATATGATACTTTACGTGATACGATTTACTCACTTTGAATTTTGCACACATATTTTGTGAGTCTAGGCCCTATTTCTTTGTGATTTAAATAAAAATGTACATTTTTCAGATTTATTCATATATGTGTAGTGTGTACTCTGAGACAATGCTTTTCGTTCTACCCTGTAGGTTTTGATTTTTGTGAGTGTCTAAATATGCGTTTTTTTACGGCTCTAACTTTTTTATACGATAACTGAGAAGTTTTTCTATTACATACGTATATAGTTTAGTCTTGATATACGGACAACAAAGTTGATAAGGGTTCCATTTTTTCCTTATGAGGTACGGAACCCAAAAAAGATTCACGTAGGCATGGCTTACATACTGCGTGGCAGGCGTTTATGGCTGGTTAAATAGATATTGTATAAACTTCTGAGTGCTTGGTTAAAGCTATAAATAATTAGAAATAATGATTGATTGGCCTATATAAACAGGATCTCGTGTAACTTTATGTACCTATAGACGATCAATTGTCGTAAACACAGCCCGGCTGCCGCCCACGTGACCATCGCAGGCTGCACCTGACAACCAGACAACTGGGTCACCCTGCCGGCTTCTCCCTGGTATTGATAGCTGGGACGCGGCCCACTTCAATAATAATGAAATGACAATAGAAAGCGATATGAGAGATGACAAAAACGTTTGAACGTGAACTGAGGCGCGACGTGGACATCTAACTGGACTCGGGCGTTGAGTGTTTTGAAATTTTATCACAATGTTTAACACCCAATACCTACTACAAAAAATACAATACTAATTTATAAGCTACAACTACATACACTACTTCATTAAAAAGCAATTGGATCATCCACAGACCCTTGAAGATCTAATGAAAAACCAAATGTTCAAGCCCACAGTTAAGACCATGGTTAAGTCTATCAAGACTCTTTTTTGCAATCACAATTCGCGCCAGAACTGCTCGTGTCATCTTATAAAGGAAGTTTACCGCAGTAGGAAATGAACGTTCCTTCCTCGGCAGGATGCATTGAATTGCCGCCTACTACTCGAGCCGGATTTTACTGGATCTTGACACGAATGCCGCGTGCCAAAGGTCGACTTTGCCTTTGGATATTCTCACTATATTCGTATTCGAAGTAGTAGTATTTGCAGTACCTAGCCCTATTTCCTAATGCAGATCAGAGGGGTTAGTCCAGGTTTTCGCGTAAATTGAAACTACAATTGTGGCTCTATACATTTTTGTGTGCAGCGCCCCTGGCGGAATCGAGGAAGAACTAACCAAAATGTATGGAGCTATACGCGAACGAAACGTAGAAGTAAATACAAAAGCGAAGTAAACTACGCAAAACCTGGACTATTGGCTCGGGGCTCTATTTTGGAACCGATAACTCGCTAGGCTATACGCGTAAACGATGACGAGACCGAGTAAGAGCAGGAGCGAGCAATTACATATAAATATTCTATGTTAGTGCGAACGGGACAGCATAACTTGCTTCTTATAAGTCATTTTCTAGCATTTTGAAAATGTGCTCTAGGGGGTTTCGAAGGTGTAGACAAAAGTGTTAGAATTTCGTGAAACATCGCAAGTAAAAAGGACCAGCGTTAAGTACTGTTCTTGATGGGCTATTGGATCATATTCACCACCATGGCCTATTGCGGAGTGGTTTCATTCACATAATTATTATTTATACTATCGAATTTATTTTCCTGATGTCTGCAGGTCGATGTTTTCCATCGAAGGCCTAGTGGTGTGAAAACACGTACATATTAATTAATTCTAGCTACAATATCGCTTGGTTTCAGATTTTGATTGTGTTGTTACAGGATGGGGACGTAATAGAGCTGTGCCAAGTGAGCGACGTGCGGTCGGGAGGCGTGCCAAAGGTAGGTAACTAACTTCGAGGAACACTTTTTTTATTTCAGATAGGTTTGCGTTTGACTACACACTGCCATGATGTTAAGCAGATATGCGGTCTAAGATGTAGCACGCTTACCTAGAAGATACCTATTTATTTATTTAACACTTCCACAAATGGTATATTATTCAAAGAAAAATCTGACCAAGATGATATACACATACGTACACATATATACGTAGTTTGAAAGCTTGCTTTTCGGCGGATTTCTCAAAAATGTTTAGTTCATATTTTATCATCCCTCCTTTTTTTTTAATGATAAAAATAAATATTGGAAATGGAAATACAGCTCATATTTTCTGTTTTTCCATATTCATGTCCTTCTATCGATTATCGAATTACCTGAATCATCCATGCTTGTCATATTTTGCTAAAATTTAATAACATTGAATTCTATGTTTATAAAAAGTAGGTGCATGCAGTTAGTGCATTATTTTAAAAAAATTCTAAGAATTGGGTTTAATTCTTGAAGCAAATATCTATAGATATTTGCTAGAAGGTCTAATTGTTAAAAATGTTTTTATTTTAGCAGTACGTTTATTTTAGCAGTATTAAATTAAGAAATTCCAAATTAAATTTAAAAAAATCGGAGGGCTCTTTGATTTTAACTGATGTAATAGACTCAGAAAAACATGTACGAGTACTTTCGAGATGTAATGCATGTAGTGGTTAGATTTTTTTATTATTATTACACCAGCCTTCACTCATTTTGTGGACGTGTCCTTTCTAGACAAATATATATAACTACGGTTTGTCCATCAATACTTTTCCTATTGTATGGTATATTAAAGCAAATTTAAGACACCACAATAACGTGTTCTCTGAACAAAAACACTTTAACAGACCATAATAAAATTGATGCTACATCAACCTCGCCGATTTATTAACCTTACCTAGCCGTCGTAAGTTGTAGATGTAGATAATTTATGACGTAGTAGCAATTACATTGTCATCGAAATGTGAACCTTATGGCTATGATATTAAATCTTATACTATGACGCATGTCGGGGACATGACAATTAGGTAAAAGTAATTTAGCGTAAAAGTCGTCTCAGCGTAACTTTACGTAGGTTTTACTCCGCTGACTTAGGCACTAGAATAAGGTACCTAAGTACGTTTAAGGACAGAAGTCAGAACCCACTGTCTATTTTTTAAAAAATGTAGGCGTTTTGGTCTTTCATAGAGCAATTCTTTGTTATTAATTTCGTTAAAGGAACATTAAAATAATCATAGCAATGTTTTCGAAATCCCGTGTAACATGGTAATGTACACGAATGATGGTCCGATTTCAATGCGATTTTTTTAGTCTGAAAGTTTGAATCTGACGTGAGTTTTAGCACTATTTTAATAAAGTCTATTGTAGTTTCCAAAATTAATTTAATTATTTTAAGACTTTTGCTTTTGAACCTTTATCAAGGATGTTTCGAGCCTGAGAGAAACCTACTAGGTATCAGTTTTTTTAATCATACCTGTTTTTTTTTGCTTCCAGGACTCTAAACTGAGCATGAACCTTGTGAACAAGCATGGAGAGAGTTTGGAAGACAAGTCCCTCACAATCTGCAGCGGCACAGACTATATCAATATCAACTACCAGCACGTGGTCTGTCCTGATGCAGCTACGGCAAAGGTCAGTGTGTCTTCACAACCTGGACGTGCCCCTGGCAGGTTTGGTGATGCAGAGGCTCCGCGTTAGGATCCCATAGCATTGCTATACTCTGTAAAACTTAACTTGATCTCTGCGACAGCCGTCAGAAAAATCACGCCTATGAAGTCCTGAATTTCTTAATAGTACAGACAGTACCTGTCAATGTTATACTTTATGGGCATGCCGATTAGTGATGGGCGACGAATGATCGTGACCAGTGACAGAGTTTTAGATAGAGTTTTAATTAAAATATCGATAGTTTATTTTTATTTATTTATTTATTATACTGACGATATTTTAAATAAAACTTAATTTATCATTACTTTTATTGTATATTTTAATATCATAACATACATTAGCATCGATAATAGTGAAAAACGTCGATAAATTCTATCGTTACATTATTATGAGTATTAAATTAATATCATAACATTATTTACATGTGTTATATACTTGATCTTAAATAATAGTACGTAAATGAAATCCAATTTCTCACCTTCAACTACTCATTCGATTTCATTACAACATTGTTTGAAAATCGATTTTTTCCACCACCATCTCAACTCTAAAAATGTCAATCTTCTATGTCAATGTCACTGTCGCAGAGATCAAGTTAAATTTTATAGAGTATAGTTCAGATGCGATTGCGGTCACAAGTCAACTATACCAGCTGCAACTATCAGCGTGTGTCTTCACAGCCTGAACAGTACATTCATAGTTTGATTGAGACTGGAGAGAGTCTGGAGACAAGTCGACTTTATCGACATCATCTATCGGAAGTGGTCTATCCAGTGTGTCTTGGCTTTCTGAACACTGAAATAGATGGGTAAGAACTAAGAATCAGGTGAAAAAGTGAGAGAGCCTGGAATGGCTATCAACTACCAGCACGTGGTCTACTCTTCCTACTTTGAAGGATAGTGTGTTTTGACAATTACTGTGAGTAACAAACGGACAAAATCTCATTAGGAACTGAGTAGTCGTGCCAACTGCCCAGAGCCACGCTCCGCTATTTTATTGAGCTGAACTCGGATAAACGCTATTATGAAGAAATGAATAAAACATTCCATGCAGGGCGACAGTGCAGCACATATCGTCCCTAAAACGAATAAGAATCTATTACAATCGGTGATTTACTCGTCGTTCAACCAATACCAGTTGTATCTCGGTAAATAATAAATCATTGTTCGATCAACCAGAATGTTCTAGATCGCCTCCACTATTTTCCACCTCTATAATCTAAACTACAACTTTAAAGTTAATTCTCTACCAACTAAATCCTGCTCCAATTTCCAGCAGCCAAAAGCTAAACTAAGTGAAACGGCGCAGTTAACAGTTTAACAATTCATTGTTCGAATGTACCGAACTGATTCGACGTAAATTATAAAGCGACTCTTCGAAGTTCAGCATTTCAGTTCACAGGCTGCAATAAGTTTAGAGTCGCGTAGAGTTGCTACGAAATTTCGTAGTGGTGCTACGGTATTACGTAGCGCTCGTAGCGAATCATTTGCCAGCTTTGATGTGTAGGTTATAAAAGATACGCGCCGGTAATGCCCCCGCCAAGTTATTATGTAGATATGCCAACAAATAATCATACCTGAAATATTTTAACCCTAGAAGCCCAATCATATTTTTAAAGCCATAAAGCCCAATCATACGTCAAATTGACGTGTAATATTAAATGTCGTTATATTTGTTTGTTTTATATTGTAAACACCAAATTTTTAAATAATTCAGCTTAAATATAGTTTAATAAAATATAAAAACGTAAATTTAAATCAAATAGTTATTTATTGATACTTTTATAATCAAATATTAGGAACTATAGTAAAATTACACAAAAATTGTTATCGTCTTAGTTATTTCTTGATGCTAATAAAATTAATGTAAAAATCAATCTTATTTAAACATTTTTCAGAAAACAGATTAACTCTCTTCGATATAAAAACAGTTAAAAATAATTATTCAGTAATTATATACAGTTTTGACATATGTCAATATCGTGTTCTCCGCATATTGCTTTTTTACATTTGAAGCACAGTGTTTTTGTCATCCACCTTTTTTACAGGTACAACACCCAGAGTAGCGTTCTTTTGTTTTGTTCTGGATCATCACATGTAACTGCTGTTGATGTTTCTGGCACGTAAAGTTTTCTCAAAGTTGGTGTTTCCAGACGTTTTTGCATCCGAGTCGATTCTGTGCTCAATTTTTGCACTCCCTACGGCTCAAGGTGACATATTGTGGCAGTGACTTATGCATTCACATAAGCCATGTTTAGCATTCCTTACAAAACCGCCTAATCGAATAAGCCTGATGCAACGTGATGATTCTATGAAGTGAAGTCGATGGTGTTTCTTCAAGATTTGAATGCTCTAGAGACGGGACAGGGCTTTCAAGGTCCTCATTTCTAGTTGCCGCACTTGCATTTCCAATAAAGTCCACCATTTTTTCTTCACTTTCACTCCTGATTTCATCTTGAGGAACAAAATCTTGAGGGTCACATCAGCGGGAGAAAAATCATCTTCATGTTCCAAATGACGCAATTTCGTCTGGATTAAGGTATCTAGAAGACGCCATTAGTATTTTATTTCCTAAAAATAACATATTTAGTAATAACATCAAATGCAACAGTACGACAAGCAAAAAAAAACAACAATGTCGAAAACTTATAATAATCGCAAAACTTACACAAAGCCCAATCATACGTCAGATTGACGTGCATCATTGTGATTACAATTAATTGGAGGCACTTACCGAAGTGACACAGCCTTCTCCTGTTAGGTTTCAACGGGCACTAGGTTGGTTTGGAAGGTCGTGACGATTCAACAAAGTTTGCAAAAAATATAGCGATTTTTTGTCGGCGTGTACGTCAAAACGACGTACATTGGGCTTCTAGGGTTAAAGATATATTTTTATGGGACGGTATATTTTTTAAATAAATTCTTTGCCAAATAAATAAATATTATTTCATCTTACACAAGGCCTCTGACCCCAAACTAAGCAAAACTTGTGATAAGGCTGTCAGAGACTGATATACTACATATACATATTTTTAAATACCTACATACTTATATAGATAGTTACTAAATAACACCCAGACACAGAGCAAACACCTATGTTCATCACATAAATACTTGCCCTGGGTGGGGATCGAACCCACGCCGCTTTGACCCAGAAGCTAGGGTCACTAACCACTGAGCCACCAAGGCAGGCAAATGAATGTGATATACTCACTTACCTTTAAATCAAATGCAAAATGTGATAGCTGATACTAAATAATGAGTCTAATCTCGTCAACCTAATCTATTTTATCCCAACTCGAAAAGACTTTTAAAGATATAAAACATTTTTTATTCCAAATAATAACACATTCATGCCTATTTTAACTTGTTTTTTTTTCTCTTATTATTATAAAGGTGTGGTTACAAGCGCTGCGCAGGATCACGCACAATGTGAAGGCCAACAACGTGTGTCCCATGACTTGCCTCAAGAAGCAGTAAGTCGACGCATGCATGTACGGTGTCGGCTTTTTTTGCTTTCGGTGTCTTTTTCATTATGTATTCCTAACTTTGGCATTTCATGTACCTAACAATTATTTGTGCTTTTACAGGGTTTTCGTACAATTTGGTTAAAATACTGCGCTACTCTATAATTATACTGTTTAAAACTATAAGCATACTTTTTTACTATAAATATGGTCGCGCAGTATCATTTACTGAGTTTAATTATTTATATGTTGCGATTTTAATGTTGTTTTTGGCTTGTGCCCATAAATGGAAGTTATTTTTAGTGATATGTAATATTGTGGAAGTTTTAATCCCGATATTTTTAGGAAACTGCTTTTTAAGTAAGATATCTGAAAATATACTTAACCTTTTATCTTAGTTATTTTAGAGGCATATGTACCATTTTTTCAAGATACTTTTTCATTTCATCATTTTATTGGTCACAAGCCAAGCACGCAGTATTTAATGCATGCTGTTCAGTGTTCGTGTGCTTTTTGCCGAAGGTGTGGAAGGAGAGCTTACGCGAAGTCACCCATAACAACAAGATCAACAATGTGTGTGTGCGGACCAACCTCATGAAACAGTACGTACTAGGTTGATTGTGGTAGTCTTGTCTGGGGTGCTACCGTTGCTATTCATTTGATTTATTTGGCTAAAGTAGCACAGCAAGGTAGCACACCTTTGTATCCTTGTTTAACGTTTCTAAAAAGTAGACCGTGAAATGTCTGTGAAAGCTTTTTGATAGTTTTTTATTAATAGATTTGTGGGTAAACGGATTTATTTAACTTTACGTACCCATTTGTTGGATCAAATGTATTTTTAGTGATTTTTGTAACGGCTGGACCAATTTTGATGAAAAACACGAAGAAAGATCGAGGCACCAAAAATGTGTCTTCCATTTCATGGAATGGACGTTAGCTCAAAAGTAAAATCCTACTAATATTATAAACGCGAAAGTTTGTGAGTTTGTGAGGATGGATGGATGTGTGTTACTCTTTCACGCAAAAACTGCTGAACGGATTGAGATGAAACTTTGCAATAATATAGCTTATATATCAGAATAACACATAGGCTATAAACTATAATGATATTGCGTAAATTGTTCATAATATAAAGATAAGTGTTAAGTAAGATCTGAGAACTCTGAGAAGCTATTCTAGAGTGCGCTTCAAGAAAAGTAAAAAATAATCAACTGTTGAATCGAACAACCATCAAATCGTGCTTTGTTTAATTTTTTGGATTTTCCACCTCCTTTATTAAGGGTGGTAAGGTAGGATCTCGGGTTTGAAAGACAGAACGTGATATACTCTACTTTTGATCCTATACTCTATGAAATTTAACTTGATCTCTGCGACAGCTGTCAGAAAAATCACGCCTATGAAGTCCTGAATTTCTTAATAGAACAGACAGAACCTGTCAATGTCATACTTTATGGGCATGCCGATTAGTGATGGGCAACGAATGATCGTGACCACAGAGTTTTAGATAGAGTTTTAATTAAAATATCGATAGTTTAAACTGACGATATTTTAAATAAAACTTAATTTATCATTAATTTTATTGTATATTTTAATATCATAACATTTTTACATGTGTAATTAAATTAAACCCAATTATATGTCACATTAGCATCGATAATAGTGAAAAACGTCGATAAATACTATTGTTACATTATTATGAGTATTTAATTAATATCATAACATTATTTACATGTGTACATACTTGATCTTAAATAATAGTAAGTAAATAAAATCCAATTTCTCACCTTCAACTACTCATTCGATTTCATTACAACATTGTTTGAAAATCGATTTTTTCCACCACTATCTCAACTCTAAATATGTCAATATGTAACTGTCGCAGAGATCAAGTTAAATTTTATAGAGTATAGATAAATATGGTTCCCATGGGATAGATCAAAATATCATACGGGCAAAGCCGCGGGTAAAAACTAGTGTACAATAAATCAGAATAAATCATAGCTTCTATTAAAATTCGAGATAGTACTTATAAAAAAATCTACCACGATCAATCTGTTTATTTTGTTTTCGCTATCGTTTTGTTACTCTTGTATGTTTGAATGTGTGTGCTTCATATTTTGTTTGAACTGCTTCTTTACCTTATTTAAGTGTCTACCGTGGCTCGGATGATACGTTAAATTATTTAGGTACTTATAAGTAGGTCCCACTTGTTTAGCCATATCAGGCGGCTTAACAATTCTGACACCAGGGCCAGCCATCCGGCTTATACAAGCTTGGGTACTTGCTTAAAGTATTTGTGTATTTCTATACAAGTAAGATTAAAGCTTGATCAAAGGATTTTTTTCATTACTGTTGCAATGCATAATATCTGCCTACCGATTGGACGCAGCGTAATATGCACTAGGTGTTTTATCAAAGAACCCATATCGAGAGTAGAGGCTCAATTTTACAGGCTTAACTTGACAGATTTGCCTAAACTAACTAAAAATATAGCTGTATTTTTGATTGCGATCTATTAGACAAGGTAGAGCAACACTTTAAAATTATATTATAGAGCTGTCAAAAAATCTTTAAAGTTGGATCTTAGGTCACACTAAAGTCCTTGCGGCAAAGTTGTGTCGTTTCGCATATGATGTTGTGCAAAGTTGTTTCATATGAAAATTGTTGGAGGTCGGCAAAGTTCCGAGTTTCACATGTTCTGACAGCGTCGTTAAGCGGTTTCAGATTAGCGTATTTTTCTGCGCGTTTCGGGATACGCGCTTACACGCGCGCTACATTACGCGCTTCAAAAACCAGAATCGCGTAAACGGCCATATTTTGGCGTGTTCGCTCAAGCCGGTAGTGGTGTCGTATCAGTATCAACGTGAATTCTCTCGCGGGTCGCGCTTATACGAGCTTAGAAACGCGTCAACGTTCGTACGAGTTGCGCGTGTGCCAAAAGACGCTCCTATACGCGCCTACATACGCTTATAAAAACGAGCATATACGCGCGTATAAGACGCTAGTCTGACAGCGCCATAGACTCGCTGGCAAATCGCCAACAAACTTTTTTAGTTTGATGGCACTTTTGTGGTTTTATTAAGAGCAATGCTGTGTCAGTGTTTTATCTGTATTACCCGGATTCAGAGGGGAATTGGAAAGTTTTGCTAGCTAAGTGTTTGACTACAGCTCAAATTGAAATATGCCAGTTATTATACCTACTGCTAAGTAGTAGCCTACGAGTAGGCTTAAGCCGAAACATATATCATTATCCATGTTAGAGACCTTCTTTTCAGGTGGCTTACGTACTAACTATTATAGGCCGAATCATACAAGTCGGCGGTTGTGAAGATAGCTACAAGCTGCGCAATGTACAATCCTGACTGTAGCTCACATAAACCTGCGCAGTGCGCATTGATTGTGTTTCGCGCAGCCTGTAGCTAACTTCGACTTGCGGCCTACTCAATTGTACAAAAATACACATCATAAATACCTAAAGAAACCTTCTAATCGCGTACTTTCTTCCAGTTGGATGCGCCTTTGCTTTCTCACGGATCCACGAGGCAAGGTGCCCGTCAAAGTGGTGGCTCGAACCTTCGCCTCAGGGAAGACGGAGAAGCTGGTCTACCAGTGCCTGTCGGAGCTAGGCCTGCCCTCGGGGAAGAACGAGGCTATGGAGAAAGAGGCCTTCACGTTTGACAAGTTCTACGCGCTGTACCACAAGATCTGTCCAAGGAATGATATTGAGGAGCTTTTTAGATCTATGTAAGTTTATTGTTTGGAGTTGTTTTCTAGTGTAGTTGCAAAATATGTCTCCTAATATTTATTTAATTGCCTGAAGTATCTTCCAAAAAATGGCGTGGAACTGTTGACGTGTTCCCTCTAATGAATACAAATCTGGAACAATATTTTTTACAGAAATAAACCACGGTAAACAATATTTTACGCTACTTTGTAGATCAGGTCACTGGTTATTGCAAGTCTAGTATCGATAAAGTTTGAACTTCAGCACCTTTGATTTTTGCACTATCTGCAATTAAGGCCTTTACAGACAGAGATTGGTGAATTTTCCTATACCTACAATACACACTTTTATTTCATTTCTTTAGCCTGTACAATTATCCTGGAGTGTTAAAATTTGATTTAGAGATTTGTGGATTTTGGGATCTTTCAGTTAACGGGAAATGAGCTTTAAAATCCCCAGATTCGGAACACATTTCGGACTTTCGGAATTCGGACACACCTTCAGCGCCTTACCGTTGCACCATATCTCAGCAGATAGCTTACAGAAAGCTTCATATAACTTTTTTCCGCCTCCCCAGCACACAAGGCAAGTCGGATCGTATCAACCTGGACCAGTTTGTAAACTTCCTGAACGAAAAGCAGCGCGACCCGCGTCTCAACGAAATCCTGTACCCGCTGTACGACGAGAAGCGCGCGCTCGAGATTATCACCACGTATGAACTCAGCGAGGAAGCTAAGAACGACAGTAAGTCTTCTACTTATGGAGTAGGTGGAAGTCAAGTAATGATAACCTCCATTGACAAAGGAGTACTCCTTCGAGCAAGGTGTTATGCCCGGGTATCGCTATCTGACTCTACTGTATCCCATAAACTGAATGGATGTATGTTAGTAATTTGGTGGATGTTTGAAGTCCCAATGGGTGGGTGGATGTTAGTAATGGATAGATGTTTGAATTTCCAATGTATTGATAATGCATCTTGTCATGTTGTGACTGATGGGCATCAGTCATAACACGTCCACTGCTGCAATAAAGACCTCCCCTATGCTTTCAAATAAGCCCGATTGGAAGCTTCTTGCATCCAGCGCGTTCTTCTTCATTTTATCTTCAGTCCACCTAGTCACCTAGTGGGTTGGAGTTCTACGCTGCGTTTGCTGGTACGTGGCATCCATTCCAGAACTTTACGTTCCCATCCAAATCCTTTTTTTTTTAACTATGCGACCTGTCAGTTCCAATTATGTGCCCTGCCAGTTCGAACTATGTGTTCTGTCAATTCTTACTAAATGTTACTCTTACTTTTTCCCAGAATGCCTCACCAAAGATGGTCTCATCCGCTACTTGATGTCGGACGAGAACGCGCCAGTGTTTCTGGACCGGCTCGAGTTCTACATGGACATGGACCAACCCCTCGCTCACTACTACATCAACTCTTCACACAACACGTATCTATCTGGAAGGCAATTCGGAGGGAAGAGCTCTGTGGAGATGTACCGGCAAGTGCTGCTAGCTGGCTGCAGGTAAAGATACATTATTCAAAGTCATCTTCAAAATCCTTTTTTATAGTTTTTGGAAATTGACTTTGCTTAAAGGCCTTAAGAGGGGAAACTTAGAGAGTGAGGTTTATGAGAACAGGGTAAGGAGTATAAACCATCGTCTCGCTTAGAGTGACTTCGGCTTACTTTGTCATCTCACTACTTCAGCATCTCTAGCTTAGCAAAAAAACAAATTGTCTTTTCATCAATTTATCCCCACGGAGTGGTAACAAAGTATAAATTGACATTGGCAAAGTGCATTTATAAAATGGTTTTATCTCTTTGCTATGCTAGCGGTACAATACAGTTGTAGAACAAGCTGTATAAAAGAAAAACACGACCTAGGCTTGCGGCGTAGGGTTAGGTAACCCAGCTTAAATATTTCTAGCCATTCTCCGCCATTTGGCAATTCTACCAGCCCATAACTTCTCTCCTCCTCCTCCATGACTGTCGATGACAGAAACAGACAAATAATTTCCGAGTGAGGTGATACCTACCTACAAAGCTTCCACATTGCCATAATATCAGCTTCAGGATGACCATGCGATATTTCCCGGTGCAAAACATGCAGCACCTGCTTGCATGCCCTCAGGGCCCAACCTGTAGGTACTTACTGTAAGTAGGACCTGTACCTTGCATGCACTCGCGGAGTGGTAGTGGCGAAGCATTGAGAAAATGCCATGCACTGTACTGTACCAGCCTTTTTAATAGTCCAATGCAGAACATAGGCCTACCCACGAATGGTGATGAATGGGAAAATGCCATATAAATAGATAATTATTTCGATCATCGACAAAACTAAGAAGAAGGGCGTCCATTGTAGAACATAGCCGTCTACAATAGATTTTCACCGCTTACAAGCGTCTTGCAATCACTGCGAACTTACAGTTCTAATGAAATCATCTCTTCACTTTATGAGTTCATGTTACGTTTCGCTTGCCAGCGCCACACTAAACTCTTGCCACATTACTTTCCAGATGCGTAGAACTCGATTGCTGGGACGGCAAAGGCGAGGACGAAGAGCCGATCATCACCCACGGCATGGCCATGTGCACCGACATTTTATTCAAAGACGTCATCTACGCGTTGAGAGATACTGCCTTCGTGACGTCAGACTACCCCGTGATACTCTCGTTTGAGAACCATTGCTGCAAGGCGCAGCAATACAAGCTGGCCAAGTATTGTGATGAGATTCTGGGAGATTTGCTGTTGAAAGAACCGTTGGCGGAACACCCGGTAAGTTAAAAAATGGTTTCAAAGAACTTACTGCTGAAAAAGATCTAGCTGCTACTTTTATTTCGGATATTAGATTCTCCTTTTGAGATGATACAAACAAAATCCGTTTCTGACTATACTGTACCGATCTTTTTAATAATCCATTGCAAAACCTTGGCTTACTCACGTAGAGTGGTTACCACGTTATCCCAGATGCGGATTGGAAGATGTATATACGCTATCAAATTTCTTCTACCGCTATAGCAGGGTTTCTTACAATGGTTTTCTTCCTCGGAAAACTAGTGGTGTACCTAATAATTCGCGCATAAATTCTAACCCATTGGTATGGAACTGGGAGTAGAACTCACAAGCTTACTATTGTAAGATGAGCGTTGCTACCTTTTTTTTTTTTTTTTTTACGAGGGGGAAATCTTCCAAAGATGCCCGACCGCTTTGGGGTGCAGTCGGGTTATGTGGGATTGTACCCACTAAAACCCCCTCGGTGGCCAGCCTATGTGCCTTCTTGGGAGCCCCGGGATCTCCAAAAGGAACGCACCGGTGCTCCCGGCACTTCGTGTGTCTACTCGCCTGGTAGTAGACCAGGCTTGTGCGGTCCTGTACGACAGCGTTGCCACAACGCTGCCGTCCTTCTCGGGCCCGCTTGAGTGGATGGCCAGAGCCCCAACCCATGGCTGACAACCATTGGAAATCATCTGGTGGCCGTTCATGTGTGTGAATTATTACGTAAATAAAAATAGCACAACTAGTATGATGGACAATGAATTAATGAAGCGAATGAATCAACATATTTTTCTTTCATATTATGGTCGGTTTCAAAAATAAAGTCTCTTTTCTAATATTTTGTTAAAAGAAATATTTTTTTTTTGGTTTTATTGATTCTGACATGGTGCGAAGTTAATGTTAGAAAACATACAAATATTCATAACTATTTCCAGCTGGAGCCAGGCCAGCCGCTGCCGCCGCCATCGGCGCTGAAGAGGAAGATCCTGATCAAGAACAAGCGGCTGAAGCCCGAGGTGGAGAAGCAGGAGCTGGAGCTGTTCCGCCAGGGACAGTTCGTCATCGAAGATGAAGAGAAAGAAGACGCTTCAGCTGTAGCAATCCCGGATAAGAAGGTAAAGTCCTTCCTTGGTCGTTGGTTGGCCCCTATCTGAGAGGCGTAACATCCACCATCCATCCTACAGCCATAAGAGGTCCACTGCTAGACATAAGCCACCCCTATGGATCTCCAATAAAACCGGCTGGAAGCTGCTTGCATCCAGTGCGATCTTACTGTCTTGATAACCATCATCAATCAAGTAACCTACATCATCATATCAGCCGTGAGACCAACGACTACTACCGGATCTAGACCTACCCTATGGATTTGAACTAAAACTGGTTAGAAGTGGCTTGCGTCCAGGTGCCTCCTGCATCGGTGCTGAAAAGGAAGTTCCTCGTCAAGAACAAACTGCTGAAGCCCGAGGTGGAGAAGTGCATCTGCCAGTATATGCACGTAAAAGATGTTAGGTGCGCCTTTACTTTTGAGAACTATCGGAGGCAATGCAGCGGGTAAAGCCAGTGATGAATCAAACCTTAATTTGTCTTCCCCAGCCCGAAGAGATAGTAGCAGAAGCAGCCAGTGCCAGCGATGACGCGCCTCCTCCAGTAGCTTACACTGGATCTACAACAAACGTGCACCCATGGCTGTCATCCATGGTCAACTACGCGCAGCCCATCAAGTTCCAGGGATTCGAGGAGGCCGACAGTAAGCATATATGCTCATATCCTCTCCCTCCCACTCCGGTGGTTTTCTGTAGAGGAACCTCCTCTACACGAAAGAGACCGATACTTTTCCGCAGAGCTTAACGGAAAACGTGTCAAAAAAATTAAACAGTTGCAGATGTCCACAGAAGGCCTCTGTGACCTCTTATCATCAGAAACCTGTCAGCTTATTTGCCATTTTTAACGGATTTTAAAAATGATTATCAATTCCACTGTATGTTTTGTTTTTTATTCATATTCATATTTAATAAAATTACTAATACTACTAATGTTTTCTTATATAACTAATTAACGCGGTTAGATTAAACTTTTTATTTTTTATTCTTGGAATACACAATATTCATTTCTCATTAATTACGCATGTATACATATTGAATTATATTTTTAAACATTTACCATAGCACTTTTGAACAGTTTGGAAAGGAACTAGCCACCGCGACACAGGGAATCCTACAGCGGCGGCTAGAGAATAATTAATGATGGATAATAAAGGCAAAATTAATTCATACTTGAACATTCAAATGCAACTACATATCCTAGTATCTTGAATATAATCTTATAATTGTAATTGTATAAAATCAAGTATATTCAATATCATTAAACTGTTATTTTTATGTCAATTTGATTAAGACTAAAATACTATGATCAGCATATTATTATTAGTTTCAAATAAATTATTTATTATTTATTATATTATTTATTGGTATCATAAATATATAAGATACACGTCACTAACTTATTATAATTACATTCATTATTATTAAAATAATAATATTTTTCTTATAATAATAACATTTTGCTATGAAGCAAATAATTAAATTAAATTGAATTATATTAATTAATTATATTAAATTATAGGTAAATTCAATTAAATTAAATTTCATTAATAGTTTTAATTCATTAATAGAATTAAAACTACTGACTTGAAACATATTATGAAATATTTATGTTACGTGGTTCTGATTTTGATGAGACGTTTTTGTTTGGTAGGTCATACTTCAGGGATGTCAGGTCGATGGTCGATGGTCAGACTTCAGGACCATTAAAATTTTACCTAAATCCGTAGATTAATTTTTGGTCTTGCTGCGCTTCAGCGAGTCTAATCATTAATTAAAATAGCGTGATGTCATTCGAGCGAACTATTCAATTGTTGTACGATTGAAGGCGGTTGTGCCATTTTTAGCGAAAAATAATTATTATTTCTGACATCACAGTCGTCACTCCTAAAAGGAAAAGTGTTTAGAGTTCAACTTGACCTGACAATAACATCGTGTTTCAGAGAAAAACATCTGTCACAACATGTCTTCGTTTGCTGAAACAACCGGCATGAACTACCTGAAGCAGCAGGCCATAGACTTCGTCAACTACAACAAGCGCCAGATGTCCCGGATCTACCCCAAGGGCACCCGAGCTGACTCCTCTAACTACATGCCACAGGTACTTTTTGTATTTGATTGGTATCTGATCATAGCTTAGCGATTGCATCCTAAAAATCTTTGTTTTATTCGAAACCAAGTGAAGAAGAACTTCCGCAAAGTAACGTCTGATTCTATTAACTAACGCATCGTATTTTGCGTCAAGTAGGTATCCTGAAAGTTTCACCTATCATTTCATTTTGCCGCTTTCCAAAATATATTTGATCTGATTTCAGATCAATGCAATTTTGTCTAGTTAGATCTTTTGTTACTTACACTTATTTTTAAAATAATAACTAAGTACTTTGCCTATTATAAAGTCGCCTTTATTTTGGGTTTAACCCTGACATTCTAACCTGAATCATTCTGAGGTTGATGTGGAACCGCACCATGTGATCTATTGCATATATTTAAATAAAATGTCTAATCCATCCATCAGCCGTGAGAAGTCCACTGCTGGACATAGGCCTCCCCTATGGATTTCCAATAAGGCCGGTTGGAAGCGGCCTGCATCCAGCGCGTTCCAGCGATCTTCTTTATATCGTCAGTCGACCTAGTCGGTGGACGTCCCACGCTGCGCTTGCTGGTCCGTGGTCTCCATTCGTAAACTTTACTGCTCCATCGGCCATCCGTTATCCGAACTATGTCCTCCGAATAATTTGCTAATCCGTTGGGCTATATTCTATATGCTATATTCTTCATTTCTGATTCGATCTCGCAGAGAGACTCCGAGCATTGCTCTCTCACCAAATCAAATGTCTAATCACCCATAATCTTCCTCAGGTGTTCTGGAACGCGGGCTGTCAGATGGTATCCCTCAACTTCCAAACATCAGACCTGCCCATGCAGCTCAACCAGGGCAAGTTCGAATACAACGGCAACTGCGGGTACCTGCTGAAGCCGGACTTCATGCGACGCGCGGATAGGAGCTTCGATCCCTTCGCCGACGCGCCGGTAGATGGCGTTATCGCTGCCCAATGCTCGGTGCAGGTAACTCAACTACTCTCAACTACTAAACGTTTGACCTCCTCACGTAGCTCAACTATCAACAAGTTCAGATACAACGGCAACTTCGGGTACCTGCTGAAGCCGGATTTCATGCGACGCGCGGATAGGAGCTTCGTTCTCTTCTCCGACGCGCCATATGGCGTCATAGCTGCCCGGTGCAGATAACTCAACTCAACAAATTTCATGCGACGCGCGGATAGGAGCTTCGTTCTCTTCTCCGACGCGCCATATGGCGTCATAGCTGCCCGGTGCAGATAACTCAACTCAACAAATTTCATGCGACGCGCGGATAGGAGCTTCGTTCTCTTCTCCGACGCGCCATATGGCGTCATAGCTGCCCGGTGCAGATAACTCAACTCAACAAATTTCATGCGACGCGCGAATAAGAGCTTCGTTCTCTTCTCCGACGCGCCATATGGCGTCATAGCTGCCCGGTGCAGATAACTCAACTCAACAAATTTCATGCGACGCGCGGATAAGAGCTTCGTTCTCTTCTCCGACGCGCCATATGGCGTCATAGCTGCCCGGTGCAGATAACTCAACTCAACAAATTTCATGCGACGCGCGGATAGGAGCTTCGTTCTCTTCTCCGACGCGCCATATGGCGTCATAGCTGCCCGGTGCAGATAACTCAACTCAACAAATTTCATGCGACGCGCGGATAGGAGCTTCGTTCTCTTCTCCGACGCGCCATATGGCGTCATAGCTGCCCGGTGCAGATAACTCAACTCAACAAATTTCATGCGACGCGCGGATAGGAGCTTCGTTCTCTTCTCCGACGCGCCATATGGCGTCATAGCTGCCCGGTGCAGATAACTCAACTCAACAAATTTCATGCGACGCGCGAATAAGAGCTTCGTTCTCTTCTCCGACGCGCCATATGGCGTCATAGCTGCCCGGTGCAGATAACTCAACTCAACAAATTTCATGCGACGCGCGGATAAGAGCTTCGTTCTCTTCTCCGACGCGCCATATGGCGTCATAGCTGCCCGGTGCAGATAACTCAACTCAACAAATTTCATGCGACGCGCGGATAGGAGCTTCGTTCTCTTCTCCGACGCGCCATATGGCGTCATAGCTGCCCGGTGCAGATAACTCAACTCAACAAATTTCATGCGACGCGCGAATAAGAGCTTCGTTCTCTTCTCCGACGCGCCATATGGCGTCATAGCTGCCCGGTGCAGATAACTCAACTCAACAAATTTCATGCGACGCGCGGATAAGAGCTTCGTTCTCTTCTCCGACGCGCCATATGGCGTCATAGCTGCCCGGTGCAGATAACTCAACTCAACAAATTTCATGCGACGCGCGGATAGGAGCTTCGTTCTCTTCTCCGACGCGCCATATGGCGTCATAGCTGCCCGGTGCAGATAACTCAACTCAACAAATTTGAATACAACTCAACTATCTTCAAGTTCGGATACAACGGCAACTGTGAGTACCTGCTGAAGCCAGACTTCATGCGCCGCGCGGATAGGAGCTTCGATCCGTTAGGCGACGCACCGCTAGATGGCGTCATCGCGGCTCAGTGCTTGGTGTATGTTAGATTTTGTAAACTCATGGCTAGAAGCTAAATGAATATCTGGATTAAGAAAAAGAAAATGCTCATGCTCTTAGAAACTAGAGATCAACATTAGTTGGGTAAAAATCCCATCGTAGCTTTGAGAAAAGGCGATTGGGACTTGCTATGTGTCAAAGTTGGTAGCTGCGGCTCTTATATAGGATAGCATTGATACGGTACTTGCATTGTAACCCTCTGGAGTTCATTATTGACAAAATATCTGTGATGTCTTTTGACACTTCACATTGGATTCTGAAACACAGACCGTGAGTAGGTGTTTTATCATTTATATCGCTATGTTTATTAGTAACCAGCGACCTGCCCCGGCTTTATGCATAAAAACACCTCTTGAATCACTCTATCTATTAAAAAAAACCGCATCAAAATCCGTTGCGTAGTTTTAAAGATATAAGTATACATAGGGACAGAACAGGGAAACGACTTTGTTTAATAATATGTAGTGATAGTGATCAACAAATATCTTCCCCAGGTGATAGCCGGCCAGTTCTTGTCAGACAAGAAAGTGGGGACGTACGTGGAGGTGGACATGTACGGTCTGCCATCCGACACCATCCGCAAGGAGTTCCGCACGCGCATGGTGCCGGCCAACGGCCTCAACCCGGTCTATAATGAGGAGCCCTTCTTGTTCCGAAAGGTGAGGAATTACCAATTGCCAATATTTTTTCAGGCTATAGATGCGCGGTCTTGTTTAAATCTTCATAAGTAAAAGCCGGGCACCTTTTCCTGAATCTTGTCAGATGGTAACAGTTCTAATTTAGCTTTTATGTGGATTTGAACATATTTGTGGTGTACTGTTCATCACTCAACAATCTAAGAGGAGTTTCGCGCGAATGCAATACTTATTCCGAAAGGTGAGAAGGGAATTATTTTCAACATCTCAGTTCTTCCAGTATTTACTACAACAGGTAAAAAGCGGGCAGTTTTTTCAGTACTGTCTCAGATGCAACTTGGATAATTATTCCAAAATTTTGTTAATTGAAAACCATTTCTTCAGGTCAAGAGGTAGACTAAATCTGAATATTTTTCCCGATTCTTCCCTAATAGTCGAGCTTCAGTAGCACGACAAGGGCGATTATCAACTACGCGGGAATGTCGATACAATTTCATGCGAAGGTGGACATTCTAAAGCTCGCTGCATTACCACACTATTAAAGAGTTTAAGATCATTATTTCAAATCAGCTGTTCTATTCAGTTCATCGGCTTACGATGAAATGCACGTCAACAAACATCAGATTTTTTTACGATTTCAGTATTGCCCCGTAGTAAAAATTATTCTTATAGACCGAATCAGACTTCTTGGCGTCACTGAAATTAGCTATAAGCTGCGCACATCCCCATTGCGCAGCTGACGTGCTACTGCGCAATGACTCACCTCGTGTTCACAGACACCAATACGTTTCACCTATTACGATGATTATATAATAATCTATCTCTGCAAAAATGACGATGATGCAAAACAACTATTTGTTCTACTGTCACCTTAGCTCATCCTATGTAATCGTTTGCCAAGAACCAGTAACTAAGACAACTGTTCTCCAGGTCGTACTCCCAGACCTGGCCGTCCTCCGCTTCGGAGTGTACGACGAGAACGGCAAGCTGCTGGGCCAGCGCATCCTGCCGCTGGACGGGCTGCAGGCAGGCTACCGGCACATCTCGCTGCGGACTGAGGCCAACTTCCCCATGTCGCTGCCCATGCTGTTCTGTAACATCGAGCTCAAGATCTATGTGCCTGACGGATTTGAAGGTCAGTTTCAGAACTATCTGGCTTTACCATAGATATATAATCTTTATCTCCTTGCCCACTATAGCTCATTATTGGATGATATATCTTGTTATGGACTGAGGCCAACTTCCCCATGTCGCTGCCCGTGCTGTTCTGTAACATCGAGCTCAAGATCTATGTGCCTGACGGATTTGAAGGTCAGTTTCAGAACTATCTGGCTTTACCATAGATATATAATCTTTATCTCCTTGCCCACTATAGCTCATTATTGGATGATATATCTTGTTATGGACTGAGGCCAACTTCCCCATGTCGCTGCCCGTGCTGTTCTGTAACATCGAGCTCAAGATCTATGTGCCTGACGGATTTGAAGGTCAGTTTCAGAACTATCTGGCTTTACCATAGATATATAATCTTTATCTCCTTGCCCACTATAGCTCATTATTGGATGATATATCTTGTTATGGACTGAGGCCAACTTCCCCATGTCGCTGCCCATGCTGTTCTGTAACATCGAGCTCAAGACCTATGTGCCTGACGGATTCGAAGGTCAGTTTCAGAAATAACTGGCTTTACCATAGGTATATAATCTTTATCTTCTTGCCCACTATAGCTCATTATTGGATGATATATCTTGTTATGGACTGAGGCCAACTTCCCCATGTCGCTGCCCATGCTGTTGTGTAACATCGAGCTCAAGATCTATGTGCCTGACGGATATGAAGGTCAGTTTCAGAAATAACTGGCTTTACCATAGATATATAATCTTTATCTCCTTGCCCACTATAGCTCATTATTGGATGATGTATCTTGTTACGGACTGAGGCCAACTTCCCCATATCGTTGCCCATGCTGTTCTGTAACATCGAGCTCAAGATCTACGTGCCTGATGGGTTTGAAGGTCAGTTTCAAACTAGAGTTATCTTATTTTAGCTCCAATGTCTAACTATCGGATGACACATCTCGCTGCTGATAAAAACACACTTCTGTGTTGTATTTCTCAAGCTGTTCTGTAACATCGAGCTCAATATCTATGTGTCTTATGGATTCGAAGGCCAGTTCCAATCTAGAGCTATCTGCCTTTAGCATAGAGATATAGTCTTTAGCTCCTTGCCCAATATAGCTCGTAGTCAGAGGGCACATCTTGTTATGGACTGAGGCCAACTTCTCCATGTCGCAGCCCATGCTGTTCTGTAACATCGAGCTCACAATCTACGTGACTGGTAGGTTCGAAGGTCAGTTTAAAAAAAATCGAAATAGAAGTATATATTTTCATATTCGTCTTTGTTGAGTATCGGTGGTCGAAATTGAATTATTAAAGGTAGTTTGATGTGTTTTTGCAGCATATCATTTACTAAAACAGGATCGTAGAGCAGAACCTTGTCTATCTGATTATTCTGAAATCTACGTCACACATAGACCCAATTGATAATAAAAACCCTATTCCCTATAGATTTCATGGCAGCGCTGTCAGACCCGCGCGCGTTCATGGGAGCGGCCAAAGAACGAACTGACAAGATGAACGAGATGGGCATCGAGGAGAGCGGGCCCGAGAAGAAGGTGCAAATCGAGGAAAAGAAAATCGGTAAGTGGCTTATCTAATCACAGATAGGAAAACTGTCCATAAATCTTCAGGAAATGCTTGATTCTTCAGGAAGCCTCCAAGGCTTACATGAGAAAGATCCCTGCGAAAAGCGCCTGCCGAGTTGCCGTAGTTCATTATTATAGTGGTGATGTTGTCCCGAAGTAGGTACTTCTGGTATACTGATAAGGTATATGGTAGCACCGTCCAGTTCATTTAATTATTGGGTTGACAATTTTATTTATAAGGCGAAAAATATTGATGGAATTTGTGATTTGTTAGTAGCATTTAAAATCGATTCACGTTTCAATTTTGCCTATCGAATACGTGGCATGGTTTATATTAAACAAATACAAAACAAATAAAATATTACGATTATCTGATAAGTGTGAACGTAAATTAAATAAAAGTTAAATCATATTTCTCTGATTCATAAATGAATTCTAAACTTT
The DNA here is from genome assembly GCA_949316475.1 of Hypomecis punctinalis. Lineage (NCBI taxonomy): Eukaryota > Metazoa > Arthropoda > Insecta > Lepidoptera > Geometridae > Hypomecis > Hypomecis punctinalis. The sequence goes on from OX438811.1 coordinate 2,450,830, forward strand.
ATATCTTGTAGGTTAATTCTAAAAATCCACCGATTTTCGTCAGTCAAACACGCAAAAATACGTAAAAAATCGAGTTTGTTTAGTTTCCAGCGTCAGGAATGGCGTGTTTAGACAGTTATCATGTGAAATGTGTTTAATGGTCGTATTTTAATAACAGCTCTGCAAATAGCAGCAGCGCTTGTTTACCGGCGCGCTTCGGCAGCGGGAGATGAGTGGTATTTTGGTATCCGGTGGAGCGCTCTATGCCACGAGATATAGCGATTAAATAAATAAATGCTTCGCGCTTATAGCTCCACACTGAGTGGGGGATGCGACATGAAAAGACAATAGACATCTAACACCCAGATCTAAACAGTTATTGAAACACTTCATTAAAACTCGCGTGAGAAATCATTATCATACTAATATTATAAATCCGAAAAGTTTGTTGGTTTGTTCCTCTTTCACGCAGCAACGGAGCAACGGATCGACTTGATTTTTGGCACGGATATAGTTCAAGGACCGGAAAGTGACATAGGTTACCTTTTATCCCGAAAAAGCAAGAGGTTCCTGTGGGATAGCAAAAAAGTCAAAATACAACGCGGGCGGAGCCGCGGGAAAAAGCTAGTACTAAATAAAACACCGGCGGTGGGTACGCGTTCGCCAGTTGACGGGAGCGCGCGTATTCCCTGATGAAGGAGTACTGATTACTCCGAAACCTGTCGGGTTCCCAGCGGCCCGGCCGCGATATCATACGTGAGTAAAAACCGGTGTTTTATTTAGTATAGTTATTGAAACATCTGCCTGTCCCAGAATCTATCCCGGAAACCGTAGCTTAAAGGGCATGTTTGCGACAAACATTATGTTACTAACTAGGCCAAGAAGATCGTCAGAAAATGGATTAGAAAATGGTCAAGCTTTTTGAATAAGTGAATAATTTTGGAAAGTTAGATAATCGTTTCCCATAGTATTTGGTGTAAAATCAAAAGATAAATGTCTATTCTCATCTTTATCACATAAAACTTTGAAATCTCAATTCAATACTTTTTTTTTTAGTATTTTTGGCGAATTTTTTATTACTGTGGCCAAAGGCGATACACTTTCAGAAAATCACTTTATAAAATATAAATACGGGCAAGTGAAGTTAAATAAAACCGTTTAATAGTAATAGTCCAACAGATCAAAAAATATTACACACTTCTTTTTTTTTAATCAATAAAACAAAAATTGATGAAGATATGGCCCGTTAAAGTTCCGCGTGACGTCACGAATTCACGAGTCACATACAAATGTATAGACTTTTGTCAGAGAAGTGACGTCACTCGCGAATTTAGACAAGGTTTATCTTTGTCATTTACCGCCTTACCACCAAAGAGCAGGGAGCAAATCAACAGCTTATATTTTGCGCCACAATTTCTCCAGACTAATTCACTTCATAATGATCACGAGGTACAAATTGAGATGCTCCAGCTACCGGCTTCTTAATCTCATGAATTTCAGTATCGACGCGAAGTTAGTTCGGAAAACACCGGGTTTTCGAATATTCAGTTTTGTGACATTATTTGAAAGATAATTAGCTAAATGGATACCAAACCTTCAGTTCGGATTTGTTTAGGTTTGTTGTTTGTTTTTGTTTGTAGTACTTTTGTAAGTAAGAAAGGGTCTGAGCTATACTACTTACTTGTATCTAGTACCTACATAAGTTATGTCCAAGTGTAATAAATTGTTCAAATGAACTAGTCTAAAGATCATAAGTTATGTCCAAGTATAATAAATGGTTAAAATGAACTAGTCTAAAGTTATTATCAGTTACAAAATATGTATATCCTTACAACAAAGTCGTTGGACAGAATGTACCATTTTGTGCCGTTTGGGGTTGAGACTTTAGGTCCGTGGGGGGCGGACGCTCACCTTTTGTAAAAAGATCTGGCTAGGCGACTGGTAGAGGTGACACGTGACCAGAATGCTGGCATCTACTTTGGCCAAAAAATTAGTATAGCAATTCAGCGAGGCAACGCCGCCAGCATTCTGGTCACGTTACCCTCTGCCGGGTCTTTTAGATTAGTTTTATTTTTATTTTAGTATTATAAGTTTTGTACTGTACCAGTCTTTTTTAATAGTCCACTGCAGGACGTAGGCCTACCCACGAAGGGGTGATCGGGCCATATATCCACCACGCTCGCACTGGTCCAGTGCGGTTGGTGGATTCACATTACGCCATCGAATTCCTTCTACGGACGTATGCAGGTTGCCTCACGATGTTTTCCTTCACCGAAAAGCCAGTGGTGTTAAATTCCGTACATAAATTCCAAAGAACTCATTGGTACGGGACCAGGATTTGAACCCACGACCCCACGATTGCAAGGCGAGGGTCAATACCTCTAGACCACCATGGCATTATCACAGCATCACGGCACGGCATATAAGTTTTAGTGTTTAGTATTAGTTTTTATTTGAAGTAGGTTAATTTTAATAGGTATAGTTTATGAAACGGTTTTTTAAGTTTGGTTTACAACCAATATAAAGTTAATCTCAACTAACTGCACAGATTGCTCAAAATTCAATTGTATGATATCAAGCTTTTTCTTGAAGTTCCGGAATTTCAAGATAAAACTTCACAGGCAATTTATTAGTTAATTTAGTAAAAAATTTCGAACCTCACTATAGAGATATTCGACAAGAGTAAAAACATGTAGGTACGATCGTATCCGAAAAAAAACCTAATACATATTCCAAGATCCCAGACGGCATACGCTCAAATAAATATATTATAATCCACATACAAAGTAGGTACACACTTCGTTCGTTTCAACCATAGGAAATCTACTGATGGACATAGGCATAGGACAAAGTACACACTAACACTACCTAATCCGATACAATTTATTATTGAGAAATAAGGAAAGTCTGGCTGCTCTGGGATCTAGGCCCATAACGCTTCAAGGGCTTGGCAGGGCAAATTCGTCTCGCTGCCAATTCAAACATGGCCTTTGACATTCGCGAACATTGACCATGGTTGAGGACGTTTACGTGAAGCTTACGTCACGCGACCACTTCTCCATGAATAAGGATAACTCCGGCTTATTAATAAACGCAGTCTTTTTCTTTCTTTGTCAATTCTAATTTACTTAAAAATTATCCAAATTTTTGGCAAAAAATGGCAAAATCTACTTCCATCATGTACAAAAGCTCAGATAAAATTTAAATGGGACCACCTTCGAATTAAAAAAAATGTTTTCGATTCAGTTCACAATTGGCGAAAATATCAAAAAAAAATCCATAGAGACGAACATATCACTTCCTCATATTTGGAAGTCGGTTAACAAAACTTGGAGTAACTACTCTGAAGTAACTTTGTGTTTATTAATTAATTATTAATAAGCGGTAGAAGTACTTATTAACATTTTTTTTTACTATATTCATTGACAAACAAAACAAAATCAACTGTTCAGTGCTTTCATTTACGATTATCCAATATTGTGCCGAAAACAAAGGATTAATAAAGTAAATTCTTGTCGGCCGGCCGACCGTATAGTGAACGCGTTCTGACGTTGGGCTTCGTTATTATTCCCGCTCGCTCTGGTGGCGCGAGTAACTGGCGCGAACAGGAGAAAAAGCGAAGCCGCTAGCCATTGCATGGTGATGAAGATCGCCCGAAGGTCTAAATAGTCTCTCTCGATCTAAATAGTCACAACAACCCCATAATTTAACGTATCATCCGAGAAACGTGAATAGCCAAATGAAAATTCATTTTTGACCGACGAAACGGAGGAGGTTCTCAATTCGACGCGTATCATTTTATTGCAATCAAATAATTATAAAATTGCACCATTTCAGAGCCTCTAGTATTCGAGCCGATCACGGTGGAGTCGCTCCGCCAAGAGAAAGGGTTCGCCAAGACGAGCAAGAAGCAGCAAAAGGAGCTCGACATGATGCGCAAGCGACACGCCAAGGAAAAGCTGGCCTTGCAGAAGTCCCAGTGCGGGGCGCTGGAGAAGATGATCAAGGGGAAGAAGTAAGAGGAGTAGATCCTTTTTCTTCATCTTGTCAAAGACAGCTGTCAAAGTTAGACTTGGAGTTTGTACTTGTACTTGTTTCGAAAAGTAAAAGCGCTCTCGCTTGCACGCTCGGCTCAGGCGGAACGTGACAATAAGTCATAGTTTTGTCGTTTAAGTCGTGCGCGCAGCCGGCGTTCATCGACTTATAAGACGTTACAAGAGCATAATTATTTTTAACACGTCATATTTTCTAACATTTTTTTTATTCCAGTAAAGAGCAGCTGAGCAACGACGCAGCATTCCGCAAGCTAGTCAACGAGCAGTCCACGGCGTGGAGCGAGCTAGTCGCCAAGCACCGGGTCGAGGAGTGGAGCAGCGCGCGCACGCGGCTCAACGAACAGAGGGACTTGCTGAAGAAGATGATGGAGACCACGCAGCAAGCGCAGGTCAAGCAGCTCGAAGCCAAGCATGAGAGGTGAGAGATACCATGAGCAGTGTGGATCTACGCCTCAACGAACAGAGGGATTGGCTGAAGATGATGGAGACATGCGCAGGTCAAGCAGCTCAAAGTCAAGTATGAGAGGTAAGAGGTACCATGACAAGTAGTCACCAGCGGGGATCAGAGACTCAACGAACAGAGAGACCTGCTCAAGAAGACGATGAAGACTACGCAGCAAGCGCAGGTCAAGCATGAGAAGCCAAGCACGAGCTTAGAATAATTAAAAAGATAGAGGTAAAGTAGAAAAAGCTTAAGTCATGAACACACAGCAAGATGAAGTCAAAGACGCTTAGAAACTACTATGTAATCGACAACATCACTTGACACAAGTGAAACTCGAACTACTGATCAAATGTCACATTGCCCTCTTAGCAAGAAGGCGGTCAAACTTCAAAGCCAAATTTCGTCTAGGAGAACAAAGCTAAACTCAAAGCTTCAAAGCTAAACTTTGTCTAGGAGACCAAGCTTTTATTTTCAACTTCATTTCAATAGCCATGCCATCTTATTTCTAACACCCGGGGACTTTTTGGGACATTTTGGGTCAATAGAAGCTTAACCCCAAGTTTGTGGGGTTGGGTTGGGCCGGGGGACAAGGGCGGCAACCCCACAAACTTGGGGTTAAGCTTCTATTGACCCAGCTGAGCAACGACGCAGCATTCCGCAAGCTAGTCAACGAGCAGTCCACGGCGTGGAGCGAGCTGTATACTACCTAATATTGTATTTTAGAGGACGCAATTTTATTTTTGGGACATTTGTGGGGGGTCAATAGAAGCTTAACCCCAAGTTTGTGGGGTTGCCGCCCTTGTCCCCCGGCCCAACCCAACCCCACAAACTTGGGGTTAAGCTTCTATTGACCCCCCACAAATGTCCCAAAAATAAAATTGCGTCCTCTAAAAATACAATATTAGGTGCTTAAATTGTAACATTTAAATGGACTATAGGTATTAAATTAATCATGATTATGTAACAACTAAAAATATAAAGCTCATGTAACATTTGAATGGACCACTAGACGTTTTTAGTCATTCTTTTTCTAAATAATAACATCAAATCATTTACAGGGAGTTGAAAGACATGAACGCGCGTCAAGCCAAGATAAGCATGGAGACCAGCAAAGAGGTCGCCAACGACAAGACTCTCAAGACCAAGCAGGAGAAGGACCGGCGGCTGCGCGAGAAGAAACAGAACAACACTAAGAAATTCATGGATGAACGAAAGGTGCGCTTCATATTGAGCTTAAGTCCAGCAGCAGTCAATTGCTTTGCGCGGATTGCGAAAGCAATCGTTGAATGAACAACTTTGATGGCTAACGTCACATAAGCAGTGCCAAAATGACTAAAATGAAGTTATAAACGATTGCTATTACGATTGCTATTGCTTAGGCGGTCGGGGGGCAGGTTTCTATCAACTATACCACAAAATAAAATAAAATTAGTAGAGAATAATCATTCCGAAACAGCAATTATACATATTTCTACCCTTGCGGCGACGCAATAGAATGCGATTTAGTTCGCATAAGCGTCTACAAAACTTACACACTCATACTTTCGCTCTCTAACCTTCAAGCAAATATCTATAGAGCCGCAGTCTCTAAGTGAAAGTAGTGAAAAAACGTCCGAGCGCCGTCATACATACCTTTATAAATACACATTAAATAATTCCCAATTTAATAATAACAATAATTAACGATTACCCAATTTCTCGAATCTTGACGTTATGTCACCTAATTAGTGCTTGTTACCGAGCACTTTGGCATCGGGCGGCGTTGCAGTCGGCTTGCAATCGCTTTACGACTAAAAAGCCTGCCCACTACGTAGCTTGGGCAAGGTTCTGGCTTGGACACTTTTTGCACGATTGTGACTCTATGAATACTTGCTCGAAGTCTCTAACGCGTAATTTTGTCACTGCTTGGTACGAAATATCGCCCCGACACATCGTAGAAGACGCCCGCTCGAATCTAAGCTGGCGGAGTGACAGCCCCCGACTATAGTTAGTTGTATTGCCCTTCTTTACTATCAGAAACACACAAAAAAATATAAAAGAAGAGAAAAGAAGCTGATAATGTATCTTGCAAGAAATTTTCGATTACAAATTGAATTAAATATTGATTGGTTTATTTTTTCATTACAGACTCAAACCATCAAGCACAATCGCGAGAAGGAAAAGTTGAAGGTTTCACATGACAAGCAAATGGAGGAGCTCTCTAAAGATGTTGATAACGTAAGTGTTAATCTACTACATATTATACAGGGTTATTTCTAATCAATTAGCATCTTTCCAGGTGCTTATTCTGTACATCAAAACTAACAACTTTTGTTATACGACTATCTTCAAAACTAAAAAAAAAATCAGCTGTTCCATACATTTTGTCGCGGGTGATACAATATTTTTCTATGGAACAACAAAAAAATTTTTTGAGTTTTTACGAAAGTCTTCTTCTTCTTAGTTTTGGCGTCGCATTATTGTGCATTTGCCAGTGTCAAGTATTAAGTGTTCATAATTTTTGATATTTTATCAAAATAGTCACTGTCGTAGTCTCGTCATAGTCCATTAAGGATTCCTCTATGTCATAGTCCAATAAAGTCGCTGTCAAGTCCAATCATAGTCCAAGTCATACCTCAGTAAAGCAGTGGAGACTTTACTAGAGGCGTCTATGGAGTTTTGGTAACAACACGGAACAACATGATACGTCACATTATATCACTTGCCTACACTCATGCACGTAAATCAGCTCATAATCAATGAAATACCACCATTTTTCACTAATTATCACTGATAAAAACACAAGTTTAACAAAATAATACAATGAGGCGACATGATTTTTCCGCGTTCCCGCCAAAAAAACCGCCGAACCTTTTACGAAAGTCGTAGAACAAAAGTTGTTAGTTTTGATGTACAGAATAAGCCCCTAGAAGGATGCTAATTGATTAGAAATAGCCCTGTATATAGCCCTGTAATATTCTGAAACTTGTGAAAGGCAGAGTAAATAGGCATCTTCTAAGACAACGTCACTTAGGTACTAGAGGGATGGACTTATTTGCGATCAAAAAGAATGTTACAGTTCTCGCAAACCTTGAAGCCTCGGAAGATAAGTACGAGTCGCGGCGAGAAGCGTTCTGCGCAACCGTTTACCTAACTTCCGAAACCTCAAAAAGATGTGTGTACTGTATCAGCGCCACACACACACGCGGATGGGAAGTTATGCGCAAACGCTGCGCAAAAGGCAAAATATAGGTATGCGCGGGAGCCAGAGAGACGAGACGCCAGGACACACCCGCCCGCTACCTCATACCTCCCGCGTGCTCTCTACGCCCGTGCTCACTACATCGCGACTTGTGTAGGCATTGTGCACACATGCGCAATAATTAGCGAATCACGGCGAAGTGCCATCTGCGGCTAACTTCTCACCCGCCGACTTGTGTGGCGATACCTATACCTAAGCGTGCTCTTTTGACATTTATAATTTTCTTTCCAGCTGATCGAAATGTACAAGATGGAGGAGTCCGAGTTCGAGATGACGAGTAAAACGGAGTTCTTTGCATGAAAGTACCCTGACATTGCTCCTCTACTGGAGCGAATGACTTGACGAGTGAGTGAACAGTGTCCTCAGCACTATAGCTTACTCTATACGAAGTGAGTTTCATAGAAATGGACTATTACACGTGTAAGTTTAATATTCATGAACTGTAAGACGTGTAAGTTTCATATTAATGAGTTATAAGAAGAGTAAGTTTAATATTAATGGACTATAAGAGGTGTAAGTTTCATATTAATTAGTTATAAGAGTAAGATTAATATTAATTGACTATAAGAGGTGTAAGTTTCATATTAATGAGTTATAAGAAGAGTAAGTTTAATATTAATAGACTTTAAGAGGTGTAAGTTTCATATTAATGGATTATAAGAGGTAAAAGTTTAATATTAGTGGATTATAAGAGGTGCAAGTTTTGCATTAATGACTTATATGAGGAGCAAGTTTAACATTATTGGGTTATAAAGAGTGTAAGAAATAAAATGTGCTGTACGAGAAGTATTTAATTAATGGACTACAAAAAGTGTTAGTTATAGTAATAAACTATAATCTATGAAAGATTTATTCATTGGCTATACAATTTGTAAGTCCAATATAGATTTTATAACACAATGAGTAATTTAATATTAAATATCAATTTAGTTGAACGGAATAGAACATATGTATAGAAGTTTTAAGATCTCGATATTTGACCTGTAGTAGTTTATAATCTATAATTTTAATTTATAAAACAAAACAATAGTACAACTATTGTTTGCAAAAATGGTAACAAGATCTTCAGTTGATAGGGCAGGTGCCCCGGCTGTGGTCATCTTAGTATTATTTGAGACCACTTTGAATTTTAACGATTAATTAGACAAATTAATGTTCAAATAATATTTATGAAAAATATTATAATTTGAGATTCAGACAAATAATATTACCATTTATGCAATAATTTTGACACCAAAATGGCCACAATCGGGTCAGTGGCCACAACCAGGGCATTAATTGTTAAAATACACTTAAATCGTTTCAAAACCCTATTTATCGTATGTTATAAGAATATTATTATATCTTCTTTGATATATGTATGTGATGTTAGCGAAAATCTTTAAAGATAAATATTTATATCCTATCAAAAACTTATTTATAGAATATATATAATTTAATGATTAAAATATTACTCCAGCCTCGATGAAAAGTAGGCTTGAGAAAGGTACCCAAGGTACCAATTTAGAAATTAAATAAATTGTCGAAATATGTCGTATTTAATTTAATTAAATTAAAAAAATAGTTAAATAATATGTCGTAATTTGTGTTATATTTTCAATAGTAATTGTGATGTGTTAAAGTGAACTACATTCGAATATTATAAATCAAGTTTACGAAAATTATTTAAAGATATTTCAAGATTTTTCGTCAGTGGAATTGTTTATTCTGGCTTTAATAATTAAGTTTATAATTTAGTTGTTTTGTGTTATGTTATATGTTAATTAAATTTATCTTACTTATAAAATTAATTAATAAATAAGTATATTAGCTACGAATATTATTCGTAGCGTAAAGGTATTGAAAATCCCGAGTAAAGTTTTAGATAGGTGACTAATACATATTATGAAAATATATAAATTTTGAATAGGTATATAGGAACCAAATTAAATCTAGCTAAGTAACTACTGTTTAGCATAAGATGCTTTTTCGTAAAATATCTTCGAAGCTTCTGCTTGGGTCAAAAATTTGAGAATAGTTTCTCAAATTTTTGCATAGTGTAGAACAACTTCAATTACATATGATGCCAAAAATGGTTAGGCCAGTTCTGAAAAATGCACCGAAATTATTTATTTATATAGGTATTTAATATTATTCTGATTGATTGCTATCTCGAATGTTACAATACGCTCTAACCGTGAAAAAATCAAAACTAACCAATGGTTAAAATTGATTTTTGAAAACTTCGTTTTGGAATGGAATATACCAATAATTCAAAATAATAGAACTCATTCAGTTATTTATTTTTTGTTAATTTCAACCCATGAAAGGGGTTTAAAGCTGCAATTAAAATAGGTAAAAAATTGCAGTAACCATTTGAATAGTATTCTGCGGAAAGAGCTCTATGAAATACTTAGGTCTTGGCTTAGTTTCATATCAATATACCTAATTTTCCTTTTCGTACGGGTGTATGTTAAGTCAATAGTTGTAATCAGCTGAATCTTCCTCAACTCTAAAAATCAAATAAGGAATATAAATTAGAATAGTAATAAATATTAGGTATAACTATTATTAATTATAGTAAAAAGATGATCGTGGGATGATATCAGGGAATTCACATTTTATATTCAGGCCGCGATACTATAGAAACCAAGGCCTTTATTGATAAGTAACATAAATATAATTTAGTATAAATGCGAAAAATGTTATAACTTTTAGAATTATACAGGATGTTTGTTATCTAAGTCGTGTCTACTCGTAACTCGCGAGGGTGTATGGAAAGAATAAATTAAATAGTGTAAAATAGAAATGCGACTTTACACTAAAATATAAATACAAAATCTTACTTCACCACAAAAATAATACTGCTCTTCTCATAAGGGCAGAATAGTTTACGCGCGGTGGTAGTCTTAGGGTGTTACCATTCTTTGCCATTATTTTGAACGTTTTTTGAGTTTGTTTTGATTATATAACACGTGTATTAGTAAACTACACTATTATTATGTACGATACGTATTGTTACTCAAACTCATTTGTCAGTTTTGTCACAAAAATATACACACCATTTTCAAAGTAAATTATATTAAAATTAAATAATCGAAATTGGAAATCACTCGACTATACTTGTGTCTTATTTTGTAGATAGTTTCTTATTCATGTAATAAAAATATTAGATATATAATAATAATAATAAAATCAAATGTAGTAACTACATGTTTTACGGTGAAGTAGTTTTTTTTAGTGGTGTCATTTATGTAACGACAATAAAATCGGAGAATAAAACAGAATATTTTAAGCATAGATTGTCTAAAGCATTTATTATTCTTACATATTACCTCGTTTTCGAAATACTTCTTTTTGAAAATATTCTGGTACCTATGTTTTTTTAATTATTAGTATAACGACTGTACATAGAAATATGTAGGCAGTGGGATCAAAATATCGACTTTCAATGTGTGTGTTAATACACTTAGAAATTTACCGTTTTCCTGTATTTGACACTAAACTCGTTGCAATATTTTAAATTAAATTATAATAATAACTGTAGTAATAAACGTAATTTAATATAAAAATCTTTGTTTGCTAAAATTTCATCACCAATATTAAGTAGGAATACTTTTTCTGCATTATGCAATCATTTTACTTAGTTACTCAAATGTGTTGATTTTTTATTGACAGTGGACCAATAAAATGTTTCTATTTATTCAATTTTATTTTAGTTAAAATGAGCACTATTCAGTGCAAATATAAACTTTAAGTATATTTCAGTAGGTAGATATATTTTTGTCTATATAGTTAAATGAATTTCTTTACAAATAAACTACCAAATATTGGTTGATAATCTCACGTGTAATGTCCCAATTTTTTGTGTAATGTTATTAATAATTGTGTCAGTGCAACTACAAGTTATCCTTTGTAAGTATAAAAAATGTGGGATGTTCTTTTGATGGACATATTATAAAACAATATTGTTGTAAAAACATGTCTAAAATTAAAAAAAACTAACTGATACTGATTTTGCTTTTTATCAGCAAATTCAGTAAATTTGTCATTCAGTCAAACTGGTAAAACATGTATTTTACAAAAATAAAAATAAATATGTCCGATACTGAACTAATTGAACACCCTGTACTATGGTGGAATGGGGAAGTAAGTATTACACAGGGTTATTCAGAGGTGTACTATGCCCAAAGGTAGTGTCTACAAAATTCTAACTCGAAATCGACAAGTTGTATGCAACAGCTGTTTTTCCAACTTGTTTGCTTGGTTGACCCCGTAGTAAAAGTTGTTCAAATGATGGTCTGAACTGTCTAAATCATTCTTTTTTGGCTTAGTACACCCTTTCCGAAAAATCCTGTAGACCATAGTTATGATTTTTATTTTAAGTGCTTTCCACACTAGATTTTTATCTCAAAGAGTTATCTTTGTGATCCAGCTCGCCTCAGGAGGCGAGCTGGCTCAGTTGGTTAGAGCGTCGGGCTAGTGATCCGAAGGGGCAGGTTCAAATCCTGCGTTCGCTTCAGATTTTTGAAATGCTTATCACAAAGATAACTCTTTGACCATAGATATAATAAGTCTTATTTTAGGTGCCTAAGAACTTCGTTGCATTCTAGTCAATTTAATTCAAATTATATTATTGATGTTATTGTTTATAACAGTATTAGGATATAAGATATCAAGTATAGGCTGAATCAAACTTCTTGGCGGCTGTGACGTAAGCTACAAGGTGCGCAAAACCCAATGACGATGCGAACTTAACGAGGATTGGGTTTAGCGCAGATTGTAGCTATATTCACAGCAGCGAAGAAATTTGATTTAGTCTATACATATGTTATAAGAACCTATGTTGTAATTTCTCTTTTTTTCCAGTGTGCTATCAAATTTTAATTAGTTTTTGTTTAGTCAAATAGTGATATTCATTTATTTCAAAACCAAAGTAAATCTAAATGCGTCTTAAAGGGGCAACAGAGGTCAGTTTTTGCTTTAAAAAAATAATAGATGTAAAATATAATTGCATTGTTTTCAACACATTGACTTAAAATTGTAGATATAATTGAACAGTTTCATTCAATTTTTAAATGTAATTTATATGCCTTAATCCTTACATATACATAGATGTTGTGTAATAATTAAAATTATAGTGAGAATAAAATTAAGAATTGAAAAAAAATTAATACCTAAATACATATTTATTGTTTCAAAGAATTAGGATTTTAATCAAGTTATACTATTAGAATCGCACTTTATTAAGTGGAATAATCAAATTATTCTATATATTTTCTTGTAAATTGTAAAAATACTATATGGCGAAAAATATTACGAAATTTAAATTTATTTTAGTCTTTGGGAATGTGATATGAGATGACCGTATTTCTGAATTGAATTGAATTGGCCTATTGTAGACGGTCACTTTAAAATTTACTTATAAACTAGGCTGGATGACTAAAAAAATATAATTAGTCCGTCAGATAGATTTAAAATTAGACACGTATTTTTCGAGTTAATGTTCCACATGACGTCACGAGTGCTCTACGAATGTACAGACTACGTCGCACTAGTGACGTCACGTCCCCACTCCCAAGCTTTCACAAGGTTTATCTTTGTCATTTATTGTTTGATTGACAAAAAAAAAAGTACGTGTCCGATATTTTTTAATAATCTAATTAACGGACTAATTATAATAATGTTTTTTTACCCAGTCATCATGCCTATCATACAGGGTTATTTCTTATCAATTAGCATCCTTTTAGGGGCTTATTCTATGCATCAAAATTAACAACTTTTGTCAAAACTCAAAAAAAAAATTGTTGTTCTCTAGAAAAATATCGTTCACCCACGACAAAATGTATGGAACAGCTGATTTTTTTTTGAGTTTTGACAAAAGTTGTAGAACAAAAGTTGTTACTTTTGATGTACAGAATAAGCTCCTAAAAGGATGCTAATTGATTAGAAATAACCCTGTATATAAATGTGTATTTGAACCCTGTGTTATTTATATATTCACTTAGTTATCTGTATCACTTTTAGCACATTATTTCTGATTAAATATGGCACTCGTCGGCGATATGATGAATATTTTTGAATTTGAAGTTAGCATGCAGTTTTATGGGATTTTAGTGTAAGAATACGAAGATGTAAAGCATATATTCTAAAATCATTGTATTTGAACATAATTTAGACACATTGCTCTTTATATTTAACCAAAATTTGTGTAGCAATTTGTAATAACTGTACTTAATTAAAAGGACTGTGGTCGTACATCTGAGCAAGTCGTGGATATGGAAAAATAAAATGTATTTCTATGAAATTGTTTTGATACATATGTTTTCCTAAAATATACCTAATCAATACTTTCAGGATCTAGATCGTCTTAACAGGAAATAAGACAAATGTGGCTCTAGACCACATTTATATAAATCATTAAAAAATATTGACACAAAAGCAATGTTACACAATGAAACTTCTGGTTCCTGAACTTTGTAGTTATTTCGGGACCCATCATGATGAGTCATCTCATATATCTTTCGGAAATGCGAAACCGTACTTTTTCTAAAGATACTACAAAAGGTACATAGTAAATTTGGTCATTTTCACGAATATACAATGCGTTTGTTTACCGGTGTCGGATCCTTAAGCGGTGACATATATGGCAAATTTTGAACAACTTTTACTGTGAGATCAACTCTGAAAAAGCAAAAAAAAAAAACAGCTGTATGGAACAGCAGTTTTTTTTTACGTTTTCAAAGTTGGTATCATAGTAAAAGTTGTTCAAAATTTTCCAGATGTCACCGCTTAAGGCTCCGACACCGGTAGACAAACACATTGTATAATACTTACAGTACCTAGTTAAACTGTACTGAAATATTACTATGCTTTCTTGGTTTGATTTCCTATAGGTTTGAGTTGACATCTTTAAGCAGTGGTGCAGTCTAGGATGAAATATGAAGCCTAGAAAATGTTAGCTGTAAAATGATTAGTCTGATACATCAGCATAATATAGGTACTGCGACTAAATAGTCAGAATTCATTTAAAAAATCAAATTAGATTAATATTGGAACATTGTTACCCCTTCCATCGTTCTTTTGAAATAGGACATCCACTGCTTGACATAGCTCTCTCCTATAAACAGTATTGAGATGACCCTAAATGACCATCGTCCTTTATTATAGTAATAGTGAAAAACATTGTATCCAAAGATTTGTTTATTGTTTAAAATACAACAACTAAATTATAACATTTAAACATGTTCATTTGTTTCATTTATATCTACTTAATTACATCACTGAGACAAAGTTTATGGCATTTTGAAAACCAACAATTTTTTTTGCCATTGTTTGTTTGAATCAAAAATACTAAATAATTAATGACATTCTTTTACCTATTTTGACTTCATACTTCTGATCTTCTTCCTTTCTTTGTAGAGGCTTTCACATTGAACTGTAATTAATAAAAGTTTCGCATTAATATTTGGCTTATAATATTGAATTTGCAAAATGATAAATTCCCAAAATGTTGAATCCTAAAATGTTGAATTCTTAAAATATTGAATTTGAATCTTTCTGGCCCATAATGTTGAATTTGCAAAATGTTGAATTGGCCATTTATAGTGTAATTTTTGGATACATTGAATTTTAATATTAAAATAATACTTTAATGATATTTTCAAACATTGACAATCACACATAGAATATTTATGATGTTAGATTGTTTATAATCTATTTATGCAATAATTTTGACATCAAATGACTAAAACCAGGACTGCGGCCACAACTGGTACATCTGGTTATAAATATAAAAATATTAAATATGGGCAATGTGCGTTTCCACAGGCACAGGCGGCAGGTGGTGGCCCAGATTGAAAGCCAGGCCAACCTACAATGGAAAAGATGATGATGCTGGAAATGGATACAATTGGCAATAGACAGATGTGAATGGCATAAACAAAGAGGTCTATCTCAAAGAGTTATCTTTGTGATAAGCATTTCAAAAATCTGAAGCGAACGCAGGATTTGAATCCGTGATCTGAAGGGGCAGGTACAAATCCTGCGTTCGCTTCAGATTTCTGAAATGCTTATCACAAAGATAAAAATCTAGTGAGGAAAGCACTCAAAATAAAATCATAAAAGAGGTCTATGCCTAGAAGCTGGTTAGCAAGGGCTGATGATAATAATATAAGGCTAATATGACTCAATAATTATTAGGGCCAGAAAGATCTTCAAAAACACACTGAAGAGTCGGACTTTTCATTTTATTACTATAAACTCTATTGTTTGAAGGCAACAAAAATATTAGATACTCATATTGTTACTTTATGAAAGTAACACAGGACAGGCACTCATGCAAGTGTGTTTATCCCCTGTGACACTACTGCTTGGCACAACTAATAGATAGAATAAAGGAAAATTTAAATCTGTGTTACTAATATAAGATTTTTTACTTCTTTTTATAATTTGTCGTTTAGAGCTGTGGCGTTAATGTGTAAGCTCCCAAAGGTTTGGCTTCGCTTGTCGTCCTGCTCGCTTTCGTGGCGTGAGTAACTGGTGCGAGCAGGAGAAAAAGCGAAGCCGAATGTCAGAACACTTACACAATAAGGCCCCTGGACAAAACTTTTTTTTGTATTAAAGGTTTGTTTGACTATGTACATATTACCATAACATACTAACTATTGCACTATGTCACTACATATGCTTGGGCAGAAAGAAAACTAGGTAAGTAATAAAGTAAAAGTAAAAAAGTAAGTAAGAACATTTTTGAGAATAAATAATGTGCAAGGAATCAGATAAAGACAATCTGGATAAATAAGAAATTGGAGTCTCTTGACAAGATTGATTAGGAAATCTATATACAAGTAAGGCTACCAATATTGCCTAGATATTAACAAGTTTACATGGCAGTAGGCCAGTAGGCATGGCCCACGGCATGTATAGGCCAAATCATACAAGTCGGCGGATGTGAAGTCAGCTACAAGTGCAAAACCCAATCAAAGTGTAGCCTTGTGTGAGCTTAAGTCAGAATTAGATATTGCACAACTTGTAGCCTAACTTCACATTTGCCGACTTATATGACCCGCCCCCCGACCGCCTAAGCAATAGCAATCGTTTATGACTTTATTTTAGTCATTTGGCACCGCCTATGTGACGTGCAAAGCAATTGATGGCTAACATCACATAGGCAGTGCCAAATGACTAAAATGAAGTCATAAACGATTGCTATTGCTTAGGCGGTCGGGGGGCTGGCCTATAGCACTAATAGCCAATCTCTAAGCCACGAACCAGTTGTAATAGGGTACTTCTTGAATTATTATAAGCATGAACTTTACAATTTTTTAGGTATCACCATGTATTTATAACTTTCACTGTGTTTACTATATCAAAACCCAATGTGCAGGCCTTATTCCCCATCTGAATCCTCCATGGATTCAGACGAGGAATAAGGCGAATCATCTGGATAAATCTGTCCTTCTTCTGTCCTTTAAATAGGATAAGTCAGAAAGTTGCGTTTTCAAATCAGATTGCAAGACACATACACTGTTTATCATAAAGGCAGTTATGGACTCCAAAAAAATTTTGATACATGGCTATATAAGCTAAAGCACTGATTTGGTTTTATAAAATATATCACATCGTAGGACATGCACTATTGGACAGAGGTTTTCACTACCAGGTTAGCCCGCCAGGCCGGGTTGTTTAAATGAAACTAATTGAGGTTATATTAGCCACTTACTGTAAGGATCAAATAGCTTCAGTTCCAGCTTCTCCGCTAAACGTTCTCGTATCCTCGTCACCTGATGTCCAGACACTACACTCTCCATTAGAACCATTATTGATCTGAAATGAAGAATTATCCAATAAGATAGGGTTATGGTAGTAAGCAGGAGATCCGAAGAGGAGAATGAAGGAAACTTACTTGCTTTTGGCTTTCTTTAATAATATATTTGTCAGAAACATTGTTGCAGAATTCTGTGTAAATTGTACACATAAAATAATAGCAACAAACAGCACAGGAAAGCAAATTATTATTGTTTGTTTAATTTTCGATTCGATTTCTCTTTCTTTTTCACGTCAACTCTTCTTTCAATTCATTTTGTTCCATTAGTACTATTTGTTAACAGCATATAAACGAAACAGACTCAGAAAAGTAGAAGTAAAACAGAGATAGAACTATCTTATGTTTTAAAACTGAAGAAAGGTAACACTTTTATTATCAGCTGTTTAATGAAGTGACGTTTCGTAGGGCTGTTCTATTGCCTCTTTTACAAAGACCGGTCTATCATTTACCGATTTTCTTCAAAGTAATTATTTGAACATAAGAGGTTATATTTTCAGAATTATTAACTATTTATGTTGCATAGTTAAAATAAATAAATCTTTTTACTACTTCTCTTGTACTTAATATAAAATAAATCAAAGTTTTTATTGTCAAAATATGTACGATTTTTCATTTCATTTCTTTTTTGCCATAGACAAAAACATAATTTGAAATGTGCCACGCGAACAAAATTCGTAAAAATTAATTATTTGACAGCATTCAAATATCGAAACACGTGCGAATTATTTCAAGAAACAGCAAACGTTCAACCAGTAACGGAAATAAATATAGTGAAATGTGATACGCTGCAATAAAATCGTTTCTCGCAGCCACCACACAAAAGGACGAATCCTGGTAACATTTCAAAAACAAACTCGTCCAGTGATGATGAACTTGTGAACCGGCGTCGTGTGGCGTTTTCGTGCAATTGCAACTTTTGTGTTCGTTCTTTGTTCTTTATTTATATCGCAAATGAAGTGACCAACCTCCACAGTGTCAGTTTTATTAGTATTTTTGTTCATCGTAGTGTAGTTCCCGACAAAACAATGATAGATGACGAAATGGTTAAAATGGAGAATGGCGGCGGCGACGCCAACAGCAATGTGTCACCGACCAAACTCATGGTCAATTACATACCCGAGCTGATGACGCGCGACATGATGTACGCGCTGTTCTCGGCCATGGGCAAGATCGAGAGCTGCAAGCTGATCGCCAACCGCGGCTACGGCTTCGTCGAGTACGAGAAGCACGAGGACGCCGAGAAGGCTCGCGCCGCCTTCAACGGCCTCCTCATGCAAGGCAAAACGCTGAAAGTCTCTTTCGCGCTCCTGAACCCCGAGAACAAAGTGAGCCACAAGCCGGACACGGAATCTAACCTGTACATCAGCAACCTGCCGCCAGACATGACGCTGGAGCGGCTAAACGCCCTCTTCGGTCAGTTCGGGAGCATCACCAACAGCCGCGTCTCGCAGGGCATCGGCTTCGTGTGCTACGAGGCGCGCCACCAAGCCGAGGAAGCGATCAAACACATGAACGGCCAGACGCCGATCCCCGGGGCTGGTCCCATCGTCGTCAAATTCGCCAATAAACCCAATTCTAACAAGACAGCGCCGCGGCCTGGCGCCGGCGGGCGCCTGGCGGCCGTAGCGCCCCCCCTAGCATACAACGGTGCCGCTATGTTCAACGGCTCGGCGCCGGCTCCCTTCAACGGGAACCTGACGACGGCGTTCAGCGCGCGGCCCGCGTTCGCGTCTGGGTTCCCGCAGGCGTCGCCGCCGCCGCTGCTGCCGTCGCCGGGTAAGGCGCTGCCGTTTATCAACAAGGGCCAGCAGCGGTTCAACCCCATGGCGGCGACGAACCACTCGCCGCTGCCGCTGCTGGGCGCGCCCGCGAGCCCTGTGCCGCTGCTGGGCGCGGCTCCCGTGCCGCACCAGACCACTGTGTATGTATACAACATCGGTGAGGAGACCGAGGAGCTCGCGTTGTGGCAACTCTTCGGTCCGTATGGTGCGATCGACTCTATAAAAGTGATCAAGGACCCGGAGACTAAGAAAAACAAAGGTTTCGCGTTTGTGAACATGCGCGAGTATGATGAGGCCGCTATGGCCATCCAAGCGCTCAACGGGTACACGCTCAACGGACAGGTTCTATCGGTTAGCTTTAAGACGCAGAAGAGAAGCGCTTGATGTGTACGGACGTTCTAAACGCCGTCTCTTGTGATCGTTCCGGGCCGAAAGCTTAAAAAGATTTTCATTCCAATCTCAATATTTTTGTAGGCGAGGGGGATCCCGCTCGTATGTGCATTTCAGATTAGTCACATAAGTATTTTTGTAAGATTTAACATAATTTTATATTCGCGAGAGCGCGACATGACTATTTTTGTGAGTTTAGTTGGCTTGACAGTATCATATATATGTGTACCGATTTTTTTATCATATGATATGGTATATTATATTGGACTATGTATGGACCTGTCGCATTATGTATTTGGGTGCAGCAGGCCGCGCTAGCGCCGCCTGCTCCGCCTCTACCCTCCAGATATTTTTATTTTGTGTAAAAAAAACTTCTGTATGTTTTTTATCTTTAATAAATATGTTTAAATAGAATTTATTGTATATTTCTCTATTTTTGTTTTCTATATACATAATCCCCGCCCTGTCGTTGTCCTTATTTACTTACATAATATACATATTATTATTATTTGTGGCAGTAGTTGTTCCATGTTATGTATTGTATGTGGCGGCAGGTCAGCTGTAAAACGCTTCAGTATTGCATGTTGTGTAGTGAGATCAGAAATAAGTTTTTATTTGTTTATGTTACCTCAGGGTTTATGGCTCCAGTTATTGTTTTTTCCCGTCATTAGTTATTCTTTATTATTTTTGGCGCAAGTCAGGCCTTCTAATCAAAAGAGCGTATTTATTTAAGGCCGTCATAGACGAGCCGTAAGCTTTAATCACTTACATTGTTAAGGTTTCAAGTCCATTAGTGTAGTAGGTAGGCTAACGCCATGTAACTGTAATGACGGAATATCGGAGCTATCTGTCGCGTCCATAGGAAGCCGATAAGATATGAGCGGTCCAAAAACCCGGTACTGCCACAAGTAAGCACTAGGTGCCTCAATTTATTCCAAACAACAGTTTTAGGGAGTGAAAGTAGAAAGCATTCTCCACTCGTGACATCTAAATGGTGAGTAAATGAGTTTTATTTTTCGTATGTAATTGCCGGTACCATAGCGTATGATTAAGATAAATTAGAATCATAATTCTAGTCCATAGAGAGGTAAAAAGTCCGCAAAGAAATGTAAAGTACAATTTGGAAAGCAACATGTTTCTTGTTATCAGATTCAATGTTGGCAAACTAATCAAATAGAGCCATAAAATTGACTCATTCCGATACTTACGATACGCCGTAAAGCAAAAATACTTTCTGATACTTCGACTGTTGCTGTGTACTGTACACACGCGTAACAATGATTATACAAATGATACCGCGGTCCAATGATCTGATAGACTAGTATTTAGCCAAGTTAAATAAGATAGTGTCGCTAGATTAGTACATTTATTAGCAGAGGAAATATGGATCTTCCGTCGCTGTTTAGCGCGACTATTCGAATAGGTAGGTCTATTTTTGGATCTCTTTATTCTTCACGCGTCCTGCCAAAGTCTGGAGCTAGGGCGTTCATTTCAGCAAGAATAAAGTCGTCCAGATACGAAGTAATTAGGGTGATAGTTTCGTTATGCAAGTCATTTAAATTGGTCCTTCGAGCTGTTTTTGCATTGTCTCCTCTAGGTGATGACTTATCGAAATTAGTTTCACTCGTAAAAATTACGCCCGAAAGTACATGCTTAAAGCGAAAATATGGCGCTGAATATATTAACGAATAGCTAGGTCGCTTTAGGACTCGACGTCCTTTCCAAGGGCATTATACGTATCGGTAATGTAGTTATGGATTCAACGACCTTTTCCATCCCGTCTCATGGCTGTCTAGCGTCGGTTCAGCGCCAGTATTATTCGATATAGCTGTGATTTGACAGAGTCAAGTCTAAGGTTTCGTATTTGGGAACCCCTATGAATACCTACGTCCGTACGCAAAGGGTCGTCTACCTGTCTCGTCACTCCCCTCTCTGTCCCAACCAACTCGCCGCTTGCCGTTCTAAAAATAATAACTTGGAAGGACTAACGATCGTATCTGAGCCTCTCAATATTGATTAACATAAAGTATTCTGAGATAATTATCGCATACAAATAGCTAAGACGTCAAAATTAACTAAATAATTAAAATTTTTAAGCATCCAAAATTCGTTGCGCACGAAAGTTATTTGACTAATAAACATTTCAATTCATATGTAGGTTAAAATAAAGTTAATGGCATATCCATTAACTTACGTATTGAATTGGTAAACTACACATACTTGTACGTGTGTTTGCACAAGTATATTATATTAATTTCACTCAAGTGTCTTGAGGTGATACCTATTCCAGCAAGGTGATTTTCACGTTGTATGTATTTTGTTAAGTATTTACCTACAAGTTTGTTTCTAGTCTAGTAGATATTAATAGTTTTCAAATTATTATTCGCCACTATCTGCATATCAATGAATAAATTTTCATCATGTAAATCTTTTTAGCTTTCATAGCAATCGTTTCAAAGGAATAATCCAATCATTTTGTCTCAAAATTATTCTATTTCTGTAAAATACACAGAAAAATAAAGGAAGCAAAAAAATCTTTATGTATTCTCGTTGTTACGGGCGGTTGAGCTGTCTATAAATATCTAGACTTTAGAATAATATCGTTAAAACAAGTTATTCGGAAAATAGACAAAAAGTTTATATCTACATCATCAGAATTCGTACTGAGAAGCATAAATGTTTTTCTATGAATCGTATTAGACCAATTCTTAGATTATTGTTATAAACTAAGTATCGCATTCCTTAACAATTTTACAACTAGCTTCTAGGATTTTACCGAGCTCTCGAGATCAAAATCGAAAAATAAAATTTGGAATCTGGGAAGTTCGTCTCTCATTACGATACGTATACACGACTCTGGTCTCTGAGACTAGGCACCGCGGAGTATCTTATAGGCCGAATCAAACTTCTTGGCGGCTGGGATGTTAGCTACAAGCTGCGGATAACCCAATCCTCACTTAACAACTGAAGCTCACCTAAAAGTTCGCCCTATACCTACTTTTTCTGATATCGTAGTGTGCGAGTCACCATATAAATGTGACATACCTACTCCGCGGCGATTAGTCTCCGAAACCGAGTCGGGTGTGTGTATATCATAATGAGAAACTGGCTTTAATTTGTAGAGTTCAATGCCAAAGTCTCTGTCGTTAGGATTGTGCCCTGCCAAGCCACGCCGAGCTTTTTCTTTCAATTGAGTGACGAGACGAGCAGCACGCTCCGCACGCCTGATAATAAGTGTCACGCTCACGTACGACCAGCATGGTCAGCGTTCAGCGGCATCCAAAATTTTAAACTATAAACGTAGACAAAACCCTTATAGCGTAGTTGGACTAGGTTTTTTTGCGATCATCGAAGTTAAGCCATGTTCGACTCGGTCAATCTTCGGATGGGTGACTGTGGGTGGCGTTTGCAACTGAGCGCTGCTGTGACTCCAGGCGGCCAGGCTCTCTCATATCATCACTCTTTGCACTAATCTCCCGTTTCGCGGTCTTCGTTTGGGTTCCTATTGTCTTCGATTACATAAATTGTATTTCAACAAAGTTAAAATTACTTATATTGTTATGATCAAGTACGTTCGTCGACGTTTCAGCCTTAGGCTCGTACACTTGCGGACATATTCTTCCTCGGAGGTAGGAAAGAATTGATTTTCTTGCCCACCTTGTAGATGGATGTACTTACGCTATACGTGGTCTCCGCTCGAGATTTTTTCGACCCTGTCGGTTATCAATCCTCTTGCTATATACCCACGCCATTTCTACTTTAGACAAATAGGGTGCAAACGTAAAGGCTTTAGTCAAAAAGGGTTTTCCAAATATAATGACATAACATTATTGGGGTTTCTAAGGCTTTATATTCATGTCAAGCTTAGCACTATAATTTATGTGACTGGTTTTGCTGCCACCTAAAATTTGAGTTAATTTCCATCCATACCAGTTTTCGTACAGCCTAGAGCTCATGGTCAGAGATCAAGGTGAATACAGTAGTACTCCAATTGGCAAACTTAGGTAAAAGTAAGTCCACAATGAGCATTATGTTAAGCGGTCAACGTACAACCGTTACTACTACAGTATTGATGTGGAATATGAACAGAGAAAGCACGCAACACACCGAGCTGACTTATTCATGACACCCTTCCCTTTATATCTTGGAAATAAAGAATGATTCATGCTCCCCCGAGGCGTGTTTCGGTTAAAATATTTTCAAAGCAGATAAGCTGTTATAATCATGTTATTAACTGATTTATGGGAAACCCGCCGAACTAGCCCACTTGTGGACTTATCCACAAATAATTATTTTTTGACAAAAACTTAATAACCGACTTCTTACAATCAACTATAAGCCTGAAGCAGCCAGAGAAAGTAGCAATTTTGCTAGTTGATTTCAGTAGGCACTGCGACTTTCATCAATTTTCTGGAATCGATTCGAAACTACTGGACCAAAGTTAATTTAATCTTTTTAGGATCATCTTGCGATGTTCCTGTACAGTGTTTAAAGAAACTCGCAAATCGGCTCTCAAACATGATATATAAGGTAGCATTGGAGCAAAGAAAAACATGCAGACAAATTGAAAACGTCCTCTTTTTTGATAGTCGGCTGTAATGGCTAATATCAATATTTGGACAGTACGGGATACGCATCGTCTCCGGGCCAGTATACTCGAAAGTGTAACATGAATCATTCCACTATGAGTTACAATTACAAAAAAGAAAAATATTCCCTAGCAACCAATTCTCTCAAATACTCGGCGCGTACGATAAATACACGTACATGATGTACGTACATCACCTAACTAAACAATGGAAGAAATAATTTTAATTCTGGGAACACAGACGCACGTAAATTATTATTTTACCTACGCAGAAACTTTCTTGGCCGTTACTAAAGTATGAAAACCTGTCCCCCATAAAACCAGATCATCTAAAGCAACGTAATTATGCATACAGTTACTGAATCGAGGAGCGTGGTCACGTGGAATTTAGGCATTAAATTTTGACTAAATAAATGCCATTATACCGAGGAGGAGTTAATTATAATAAGCAGTAGTAGCTACACTACCTGTAATAGAGTATCGAGACACGCGTATAATGAGGTTCCGTAGATGATGATTATGATAATTATTGATAATTTGACTGCTTCGGTGGCTCAGTGATTAGTGACCCTAACATCTGGATCAAAGAGGCGTGGGTTCCATCCCCACCCAGGGTAAATATTTATGTAATGAACATAAGTGTTTGCTCTGTGTCTGGGTGTTATTTAGTTACTATCTATATAAGTATGTATTTAAAAATAAATATATGTCAGCCATATCACAAGCTTTGCTTAGTTTGGGGTCAGAGGTCGTGTGTAAGATGTCCCAAAATATTTATTATTTGTTTATGAAGCTAATTTTTACTAAATATTTTGATAAATAGAGATTTTTTGCGAAAAAAGTTCCGAGGTCAATGAATGAGCTGTGGACTAGTAAAAAAGTCCCCTGCTTTACATGTACCTATGCTAGACAATCTAAATGCTAGCACAATTTTGATATAATTTTAAGTCACTAAAATTGAGATCTACACCCAAATATTAATGTCAAATCGTAATAAATTTGATTCATAGTAAAAGTCGTTACGAAACTTTGTGACGTCGGGACGGACGATATTATAAGGATTCCTTGTTTTACAACAGAACTCTAAAAGCCGATAAAACGAACCGAGTTTCGTGCTCGGGTAACACTGCTGATAAACAGAAAGGCCAAGGTCGAATCCCGAAAGCAGATGAAATTATAAAGATTTGGCTTTGGCGATATGTTCAATGGGTACTGTTCAAAAATAAACTAAAAATATAGAGTAATAATATTTCTGATAATGTCTTTGGATATATCGAACTGTCGCCTTGTAGTCGCTTATATTTGCCAAACAAAGATAAAAATAATATGAAAGTACCTATAGCAGACGCGAAAATGCAATTTGGCATGCAATAGGTATTTTTTTGGATAAAACATTGCATTTCACCGCCCGGCGCCCGGGGCAAAATTCGTCATAATGAATTTATATTATTTTTGTATTTTTATTGAAAGTAAAGTCTATTTCTTTTTATCCCCTCTTTTTTACACGTAAAATGGCACATCCTTATGAGCAACAGGTACCGTAAAGATATTCCTCCCAACTTTTTTTTTTCGAAATTAATTAAAAAAAATTTAATGTGAATTTAAAAGTTGTTAATTATACTTACATTGTTATTCAGCGTCTTCGTACTGTCCTCTTAAAACAAAGGCAAATAACAATGAAGCATGTTTTTAGATCGCTGTACAAATAAGCAATATAGACGCTAAAAATAAAATTCGCGCGTGTAAGTTCGTATAAGCCGGTGACTATCCCTAGTGTCGTTGTTCTTAAGCCCTCTGAAGGCCTCTAACATGTCTAAACGAGTGAATTCATATCATCCGGATCATGGTAATGCTGAGTAGTATAGGCTGAATCAAATAACTTGGCGGCTGTTATGTTAGCTTCAAACTGCGGACAAACCAATCTTGACTGAAGCTTACTTAACAGCTGTGCCAGGATTGGATTGTCCGCAGCTCGTACCTAACCTCACAGCTGTCAAATTGTTTCATTCGGCTTAGATTCCTACTTCAGAGCATCCGGCCATTGAGGAAGGAATCAGAAGGAGTTGCCCTAACGACGAGAAAAACCTGCAAACCCACCGCACATAATACGGCGGATTAGTGTTGTTACTACCACACTACACTTATCGATTTCCCCGTACTTATCGATAAAACTATCGACACAAATTAATTTTAGCCGAATCAAAGATAATGGCAAACTTTTATTTAAAAAACCGGACAAGTGCGAGTCAGACTCGCACATTGAGGGTTCCGTACAAACACATTGTTAAAGTAATTAAAAACCTGTTTTAGCATGTGCTAATGAAGTTCTTTTATATGACACCTTTCAGAATACGATTTACTCACTTTGAATTTTAATCCCATATTTTGTTAATTTTGAGGCCCTATTTTTTGTGATGTAAATAAAAATGTGCAGTTTTCAGATTTAATCCTATATGTGTATTCTGAGACAAAGCTTTTCGCCAAATTTCATAGTTCTATGTCAACGGGAAGTACCCGGTAGGTTTTGATTTTTGTGAGTGTCGAAATATGCTGTTTTTAACGATATAAACGACTCTAACTTTTTTAAACGACATCTGAGAAGTTTTTCTTTTACACAACAGCAAGAGTTCATTAATATACGCATACAGTTTAAATTTCAACTCGATATCTTTACGCGTTCTCTAGATAAGGAGTCTTGACAGACACACAGACGGACAGACGGACAACAAAGTGATCCTATAAGGGTTCCGTTTTTTCCTTTTGAGGTACAGAACCCTAAAAATTACAGATGTCAAGGTTGCAGCTGTCATATTCAAGAATCCACACTAGAATGGTAGGACGAGTTTTTTGGCGGGAACGCAGAAAAGACATGTCGCCTCATTGTATTATTTTGTTAAAGTTGTGTTTTTATCAGTGATAATTAGTGAAAAATTGTGGTATTTCATTGATTATGAGCTGAATTACGTGCATGAGTGTGGGCAAGTGATATAATGTGACGTATCATGTCGTTCCGTGTTGTTACCAAAACTCCATAGACACCTCTAGAAAAGTCTCCACTGCTTTACTGAGGTATGACTTAGAATTAAAGTGATAGGACTTAATAAGAACTACATATCGGATGACAGCTGTCAAGCTTAAATGTGGAATATCTCCATAACTATCTATTATAGACCATTGCTTTCTTCACTAAACTGATATGAGATCTACATTTCGGATGACAGCTGTCAAACTTAAAAGTGGATTGTCTCCGTCACTGTCGATGCTAGACCATTGCTGTCTTCACAAAAGTGATAAAGCTCAAAGAGAGATATGATATCTTCAGATGACAGCTATCAATATTACGGAAATAATCAACTTTTAAGTTTGAGCTGTCACATCAAATGTAGATCTTTTTAAGCTCTATCACTTTTGTAAACACAGCAATGGTCTAGGGTCAATAGTTACACAGATTTTTCACTTTAAAGCTGTCATCTGAAATGTAGGTCTCGTTGAGTTCTATCACTTGTGTCACGTCAGCAATAGTCTAGCTTTATTAGTTACGGAGATATTCCACTTTTAAGTTTGACAGCTGTCATCCGTAATGTAGGTTTTGTTGAGCTCTATCACTTGTATCAAGACAGCAATAGTCTAGCTTTGATAGTTATGGAGATATTCCACTTTTAAGTTTGACAGCTGTCATCCGAAATGTAGGTCTCGTTGAGCTCTATCACTTTTGTAAAGACAGCAATAGTCTAGCTTTAATAGTTACGAAGGTATTCCACTTTTTAGTTTGACAGCTGTCATCCGAAATATAAATATAATTGCGCTCTGTCACTTTTGTGAAGTCAGCAATAGTCGCACTTCGATGGTTACGGAGATAATCCACTTTTAAGTTTGACAGGTGTCATTAGAACAATCTAATAGATCTCATTGAGTGTTATTACTGCTATTAAGACAGTAATGGTCTAGCTTCGATAGTTACGGAGATAATAATACTTCTTAGTTTGACAGCTGTTACTTTCATACATGTCATGCCATTTTACTTGTATTAATTCTGGAATGACAGTTGTCAAATTTGACATGAAAAGTGAAATGAAATAAAAATTCAAAATTTCAGCTAATCAATAACACAAATAAAAACTTACCAAAATATCGATAGTTTTATTGATATAATAAGAACATCGCTATTGTTTTTCGACTCAATATGGCGGACCAGGCACGCGCGACACGTCACGAAAAATATAGACACTATAGCGAAACTGTGATGTATAATGTTGGTCTATTCTTATTACGTACATTTGAAAGAGACGCCTATAAGATTATTATTTCGGTTTTTAAACTATTACATGTCAAAGTATCTAAATGTCATTACACCATCTCCTTCTGATTCCTTCCTCAATGCATCCGGCCTAGAGCTAAATGTCACCCGCGGTCACCCATCTAAAGACTGACCGAGCCGAACGTTGCTAAAGAGGGCGCCTAATGCCAAAATCGTCATTTTAAAGACGTGGTGACGAATATAAATATCCATATTAAAAAAAATACAATAGGAAAGGAAAGAACCTATAGTAGCAGAGTAATCGCGTAGAATTTTGGAAAATAATAATTATGATTACCTTAGAAAAAAATTAATACTTCGCATCATAAAAAAAACTTTTGTTTTCAAATACTCGAAATTATCAGCGACAACACCACATTATTTTTGACAAATTACGTAGCCAGACTAATGTTCTAGTAGAGTAATCGATTAGTTTTTTTTAATATATGCTTGAATTTTGAATAAATAAATAAAATGTCACCTAAAAATGTAAGCTGGCGCTCGAAGCCAAAATCATCGTGAACTGTGTCATGCGATTTTCAACTCTAAACAAAGCAGCATAGATGATAGCGGGAGGTACAAGAAGCGCGGGTGAAATCTGTTTTTTTTCATGGCATTAGCGCACTCTTAACTTCAATGATCACCCTATTCAATACCTGTTAATTTTAAAATGTCATTATTAATTAACATAAAATATTACAAGAAAATGTCAAAAAATATTTGATCACTATCCACACCAAAATCTTATATTAAGACAAGAGGGAATAGGTATCTTCTAGGTCTACATACTTACTCTATCTTCGGCTACAACATCGCTCACCGGGCGAGTTGGTGGCCAAATGTAACACTATCACTACATAGTATAAAACAAAGTCGCTTCCCGTTGTCTGTCCCCATGTATGCTTATATCTTTAAAACTATGCAACGGATTTTGATGCAGTTTTTTTTAATAGATAGAATGATTCAAGAGGAAGGTTTACATGTATAATATACATGTGCAAAGCCGGGGCGGGTCGCTAGTTATGGATTAAGGTGACGCATTGATAAACTATTGTATCGAAAATTCTCCCTTCACTCGGACAAATTTTACGCGGCCGCGCTCGACAGGATCGCGCCAGAGCGGCGGGCGGCAGTGAGTTTTTAATTATTTACTCATAATTTACACATTAAAAAAAATAACTTCACGGTCTATTTAATAGAATAACGGTCTGGCTATTTTATTCGTAAAAAATAATGGGGTGTTGTCGCTGATCATTCTGAGCATTCGAATTATTAAACTTTTTTTGGTAAGAAATTTGTATTTTTTTTTAATAAATTCGGTTACTTTTCAAAATTTTGTCCGGTTCATTAAATTTTTCAAGATTTTTCCTTATCTATGATGTTTTTTAAATTCGAATCAATATCATTCGTCCTCTCACATTGCGCATTCAAAAGTCGTTTTCGTGTCTCTCGGCCCGATGCCTCGTCTTAAAAAATGATATTCAAAAACTAACGTAAGTAAACCTACCCATAGGTACGTGTTACATGTACTGTGTACCCAACTCGTGTGTTTAGGTGTTAGGGAGCGTTAATAAGACAATGGCCAGCTGGTTTCTTTCGCTCGATTGCCGTAATACATTAATTATTTATTGGTTGTTTTTCAGTATAATTCTGTAATGCTGATAAGTACTTACAAATCATCATTGTTCTGAGACCATAGTATGTGTGTATCACCACATAGTATAAAACAAAGTCGCTTCCCGCTGTCTGTCCCTAGGTATAAATATCCCCTCTTTAGAACTACGCAACGGATTTTGATGCTGTTTTTACGGTTCCGTACCTCAAAAGGAAAAAAATATAGGATCACTTTGTTGTCCGTCTGTGTGTATGTCAAGACTCTTTATCTCGGGAACGCGTAAAGATATCGAGTTGAAATTTAAACTATATACGTATATTTATGATATCTTGCAGTTGTGTAAAAGAAAAACTTCTCAGTTACTTTATAAAAAAGTTAGAGCCGTCTATGTCGTAAAAAGACGCATATTTCGACAATCGAAATTTAAATATTGAAAAATGCTGATCATATGCTTAGTTCAAAATCGCATTTACATATTATCTGGTATTACAGAGGATATTAATAACTATAATGTTAATACGCTTCTAGCTAGTATAACGAGCCTTACCTCCTTACAAATCAAAAGGTATTATTTTTTTAATCCATAAAATTGTGCAGAGCATGTTATCGCTTCTATGTTGACCTCTTTGCCCTAAAGAATATAATTGTTTAAACAGCGATAACTTAAGATAATTTGACCAAAAGTCCAGGGATTCCCAACGACGATAATTTGGGGATATATTTGCCATAATCGTGTCATGTCCATATAATTATTAGATACTTGAAATAGGCTTTGTTACAAGAAATGACTATACTAACCATTCAGGCCCAGTGGCTAGAATTTTTAAGCCACCTGGAAGCCAAACGGTTAATCCAACCGGGCGTGTCATCCGAGTTACGGTAACTCAGTTGCAAATATGTACAATCCGCGTTCACCCATCCGAAGTCTGTCCGCACTCACCGTTGCTTTATTTCGGTTATCTACAAGAAACGCCTACCTACAGAAAATACACACAGTAGGTAGTAAAAATACCTTATAGTAAATCACCTAAAAGACCTAAAAGTACATAGTATGCGAAAACAAAGGTGCTTAGAGACTTATCGTAATGTCCCTAATTACTTTGTTATTCACAAGCCTATAAGCATGCTATCCGACAGTTTCCTCGGAAATTGATTAATAATTCTCCTTTGATATCCGTCCAGATGGGCCAATGACATCAATTTAACTTGGATCCGTGCCATCTTATCAGATATGACGTTTATGGTGCTCCTTCCCAATTAAAAGAATACACAAAACAAAACATAGCTATAAATTGATAGACAGGGTCGGCTCTAAGTGGATAACAGGGGCAGGGTACTCCATGTGTCATAGCATCCAACTGGGCCAGCGACAGCTTGGTGGAAATGACCCAATCACCTTTTGTGGATATGCCTATGTCCTGCAGTGGATTATTAAATAGACTGGTACAGTACAGTAGCCCTAGCATGCAAAGAGATAAAACATTTTATGAACTTTTAATGTCACTGTGCGCGCGCGCCGGTCGACGGGGGTGCGCGTATTCCCTGAGGATGGAGTTCTAAATACTCTGAAACTGGTTAGATTCCTTGCGGATCGACCGTATAATTATAACGTGAGTTTTAGCCGTTATATATTATATATACTTTTATGTTATACTTTTAATGTCAGTTGTCAATCATCAATGTTTTGTTTCCGGAAAGAAAATTTATCCCTTTGCTTTTGCCCTTTGGGTGCAGCAAAGTGCAGTATGCCCACATACAATTTTACATATTCCGTAAACGTCCCTAACCCTAACGTTAGCGAAATCAATGCTGATTAGTAAAATTTCAAATTAACCGATGAGAATTCAATTTACTAGTTTATTTCAGACATTCAGGGCTAAAAGGAGAGTAAAGTTGGTGTTACAAAGGGCTCTTGATCCTAGTGTTAACGTTTGTCCTGCATTCTCTTTGTGGTATCTACAGTGTTATCGTATCGATCAGTTCATTTTGATAAGCCTTACATCAGATTTGACGCCATTGTCCTTTTTTTGGGCCACTTCCCAAGTAGCACATCCCAATAATGCCCGCAATCTCCGAGCGAAATGGTCCTATAACAGACTCTGATTTACTAGCAACATCAAAGTTCATGTCAACTCTTTCATATGATAGCCTGGCGGGAGGCGAGCGCAAAAAATGCAAGAACTTTCTAAAAACATAATTTTCGGTATTACATTATCACGGTGGTGTGCAATAATACTCCGAAATCAGTCAACTTGGTTCCTTAGCGTTTGGTTGGGGTAGGTACCTACTTTAGAAAATCCCATTGTTACAATCAAAGATTCTCATGTGGATGGAAGACTTCTTTATCTACAGTAATTTGGTTTATTTAAAATATGTTTTTATACTATTTTGCACATTTCTCACGTTCACGCGTAAACTATTATTAAAGATGATTGCTTCCTAATGACGAAGATAAACTAACGCGCGTCCCGTTTCGAGGTCACGAATTCGCGATTTTCAACCAACTTTGTGCATGTGGTCAAATAGAAGAACTACTGTTATCGTCAAGCGGCTGTGGATTTGTTTCAGGAAATGCGATAGTAGCGCACTCTTGCAATTCGACTGAAAGTTGGTAGTTTTACAGCTGCGTTTTTGTCTGCCGAAACCGAATATTACTTTATGATGCTTACGTTTTCTATTTTTTTTTCG
Organism: Hypomecis punctinalis; assembly: GCA_949316475.1. Classification (NCBI taxonomy): domain Eukaryota; kingdom Metazoa; phylum Arthropoda; class Insecta; order Lepidoptera; family Geometridae; genus Hypomecis; species Hypomecis punctinalis. The sequence goes on from OX438811.1 coordinate 2,483,717, forward strand.
TTTAAATAGGCTTATGTTGGACCCAATTCTCTTTGATATAAATTGTGATGGTCTAGCATGAGGCATCAGGCATGGTGATGCGACACGAGATTGAAGTGGAACCCACTCGAAAGCCAATTTTGAGGTGTTATCTGAAGTGAGATTGTTTTGCAGCGTAGTAGCTGTAGTATCAGAGAGCGATCACCAAAGTTAAGCAACGTTCAGTACGGTCAGTCTTCGGTTGAAGGACCGCTAGTGGCATTTACAACTGAGCGCTACCGCAGCTCGGATGACATGTTAAATTGTAGGCGCCGGTTGTTTATACATGTCAGAGACCTTGGGGCGGCTTAAAAACTCTGCCACCAGGCATATACATATGAACTTATTTAGCGCAGTAGCGCTAACTGTTCGTGCTTGCCCTGCTGTTGTCGTTTCATAGAATTTGGCGTATTCGTATGCGTGTACGATATCGAGCGTTTTATACATTTCATAGCGTAGTCAGACTTGGTGTTTCTTAGCAATCACCGAAGTTAAGCAACGTTCAATCATCAGATGGGTGACTGCGGGTGGCATTTACAACAGAGCGCTGCCGTGGCTAATGACACGCTAAATTGTGGGTCCCGGTTGTTTTAACAGTTTACCCTTGTCAAAGCCCTTCAGGCGGCTAAATTGTAACACCAGCTAGCTTAGCATACGACCACGAAAAGAGTTTTGTCGACGTGTGAAAAAGTGACAGATATATGTGTACTTCACTAAAACTCCTGTCTCGTTCTGACACGTCGAAATAATTATTTCGTGGTGCGTAAGTAGGTATAATAGCCTGGCTGCACTAGCCAACATGCCTAATACGAACTTGCCCTGCCCCTTTCTTCTATCGTACGGCTAGACAGACGCGACCAAAGCGCCACCCTTTTATGGTGGACATTCCGCGCGTTCGAACCAAGCGTTTCGAATCCTCATTCCTCATACGAACAGCCGGAATGTGGAACGCTTTGCCTGGGTCTGTCTTCCCGCGTGGGTGTCTTCAAATCCCGAGTAAATAGGTATCTTCTAGGTAAGCGTGCTACACCCTAGACCGCACATCTGCTAAACATCAGGCAGTGTGTAGTCAAACGCGAACCTATTCGAAATAAATAAAATATAAAAAAAACTTTTCTTTAAAACCTGTAACAGCTCAGTTTAATAAAAGTAAACGCAGACTGGATAGACACATCGCGTACCTTGAATAGTCTTCCTGTCCGGCGTAGAAATAGATCTGCGTTTGTAGACACAATGCACTTGTCAATCGCTCGGGAATACATTCCTTTATTTGTTTAGCTCTCTACCCTGTCTGCTGGATGGTTCTACCTTCTGGAATAAATGCCGATCGATTTCAAAGGGTTAGGTATGTGTAGACAGTTGCCGCTTTACACGTGTAGTTACTTCAGAGTAGCTATGTAGTTAAGTCAGTGTTTTATCTTTTACAAGTGAATTAAAATTCTCAGAGAAAGCAAAGCACGGAGCGACTACTCCAAAGTTTATGAATTTGTGTTTATTAATAAAATGGATACAGTATTATTCTTATTTTAAGGCATACATGTATCATCATCATTTTTACATCTTTCGTTATGCTGGGAATATGCCTCTTACGGTACCATAGAAACGATGCGGACACTGGTAGTTAGGCATTATACTTTACGTAGAAACTTTCTCGTACACACTTACTATCTACCTAGGATTTTGTGAACCTAGGTACACGATCTGAAGGAGACTTAACTTTTAGCGAAGAGCTACAAACTCTACCCTCGGAGTCGTAGGAGTTGAGAAGTATCATTCAGACCGTGTACTTAGCTTCACTAGTGTATTATGTATAATTATGTAGTTTAAAAATTGGTCTCTCTCCTTGAACAGTCGGATAAGAGGTGTTTCTACTAAAAACCCCGTATTCTATTATTGTAGAATAAGATGATACTTATTTTTAAGACATTTTAATGATATGATTAAATAACTATCCTACTTAAGAGGATCATGATAATCCACAACCTTGTTTATCCCATTGCTGGGTATTAGCTCTCTCTTTCTTTTACGGTATCATCCATTAGTATAGACATAGAGGATCAATAAGCTTTAAATACCTACTTTACAATGTCAAAATCATTATTATTCGGCTCACAAACGATCTTGCCTACATTGGCGATGTCTTACCCGAATTCGACCAAGCACCTATTTAGTAGGCGAAGTACATCTGTGTACTTAACCTAGGCTAGGGTTACCATATTTCCAGACTTGTCTTAAGATCCTAGGCTTCTTTGGATTGTGGATGGATTTTAACTTAAGATTTGTTGACATGGTCGCAATCATGGCTAATTTGATCAGCTGCTTCTTGGGTTTTGGCTACTTTTAGGGTGGTAAACTAGGGGACCAGGTCTTCAGGCTCTATAGGGAAACTTCTGCGTTATGGGAATAAAAGTAAATTGTGAAATATCCTGAGGATTTTTTCAATGGAAATCAGATTTTTTCTCCGTAGGTATAGGTTTTCTTGGTATCGATGCCATTCTTTGAATTTATCGTCGACCCCTCAATCTTTTACGTGTTCCTTTAATTAGCAGAAATAAAAATACCTACCTTGATTTTTCTTGGTGATAGTATTACTCAATCATACCTACTACTGTTACATTTTGTTGACGACTTAATTATAGTTCGGTTAGCGGATAGCTGATCATCGGTGACATGGCTCGTGTTTTAACTAGGTACGTTATAAAGCCATTCTTTAGCCCATAGCACCACACTCCTGACTTTTAAATTATCCTTCTGGTAACCCTAAATGAGGGAAGCGATCGCAGTTGTTCGCGACGAATTGGAAGAATTTTTATAGCTACTGATCAAGCTGTGACAAATTACCACAGCTTCGGCAGCAGTTTGTTTAGAATTCTCGATTTGGTACAGACAAGTGTACAAACATCTTTGTTCTATAAATAATACGTCGACTTTTTTAGTACCTAAATGGGTAGATATCGATCAGCAGGTTTATCCTTTGTAGTGCATACTATAACCATTCACTTTCGTCGTTTCGTTCATAAAGGCTTTTTCGATGTCCTATGGTTCTCTTGGACGATCTTTATGCCATATGATAGAATACAGGCCCTGGAATATTTTAGTGCTAGCATGAATACATCTATTTTGATGCCAATATCAAGCTGAGCGTGATAAACATTTTCCAAATCTTCTACCGTGCTAGTATGGTCAATCGGCTTTTCTCGTACTTGGTGTAGATATTAAACCTACTTACTTCCTCATACTTGAGTAGTTTCCACCCATTGACGTTGGATGCTCCCTCCTTGAATCTCTCTTGGTTTGGTTGGTGGTTAGTCTTTGGTTGGTTTACTATTGTAAAGTAGGTACTTATATGTAATGCATGTATATGCAAGAGCCTATACTCTATAAAATTTAACTTGATCTCTGTGACATCTGTCAGAAAAATCACGCCTATGAAGTCCTGAATTTCTTAACAGTACAGACAGTACCTGTCAATGTCATCCTTTATGGGCACGCCGATAAGTGATGGGCGACGAATAATCGTGACCACAGAGTTTTAATTAAAATATCGATAGTTTATACTGACGATATTTTAAATAAAACTTAATTTATCATTAATTTTATTGTATATTTTAATATCATAACATTTTTTACATCTGTAATTAAATTAAACCCAATTATATGTTACATTAGCATCGATAATAGTGAAAAACGTCGATAAATACTATCGTTACATTATTATGAGTATATAATTAATATCATAACATTATTTGCTTGTGTACATAATTGATCTTAAATAATAGTAAGAAAATAAAATCCAATTTCTAACCTTCAACTACTCATTCGATTTCATGACAACATTGTTTGAAAATCGATCTTTTCCACTACTATCTCAACTCTAAAAATGTTAATCTTCTATGTCAATGTCACTGTCGCAGAGATCAAGTTAAATTTTATAGAGTATAGTGTCAGATTTTTAGATTACCCACCGCATCCACAGGATGATCAACGGGATCCAGTCTCCTGTTACCCTGTTGAAGTCTACTCTTAGAAGGTTATTGACTAATCTTATTGACTGAAGACGTTTACGTGGTAGAGGCTAAATCATACAACTTGGCGGCTGTGATGTTAGCTACAAGATGCGGATAAACCAATCTTCGCGCAGCTGTCAAGTGAGCTTTGGTCAGGATTGGATTATCAGTAGCCAATATCACAGAAGCCAAGTTGTTTGATTCTGCTTATAGTAGATTATTATCATGATCATCCGCAGCCTTTTTAAACCCACTGCTGGGTATAGGACTCTCTCTTATAGTGCCATCTGCCTGTAGTAAATAGGTATATTGGAAATATGCACTGGAAGTGTATTACTGTGATCGCTATAACAACAAATATAGACTTAATTAAGATACCTATACAAGTAACTTGTGCCCAACTACTGCCACTTAATATAGAAATTAAAGAAGTTAAACTGCCGCTACAATTACATAGGATAGCTGTAAGTAGTACCGTAACCAAAGCCCGAGGCATTTGACCACTGCGCCGGCGCTGGTCGGTTCGGTAAAAAAAAAAATTATGCGCGAGCGCAAATATAGAACAAACAAAAAGTATTGAATTTATTGTGTGCGCGACGTCACAATACACCAGTCCCTTATTCTCACTTAGTTTTATAAAAAAAATAATGTAAACTTCCGTATCTGATATATTTTTTACACAAAGGAACGCTATTAAGTAGGTAACGCTGAATATCATTGTATCTAGATACGATACTTCTATTTTAAAATCTCTGCGAAATGGGAAAAAAGAACCTGTGTTGTCCCAGTGAGTTTATTGTTTTTAGATCTTATATACTTTCATACCTTTATATAACATTATGTATGCTATAAATTATAACTATGTCATTTTTTGTAAATAAATATCTATGTTTATGTAGGTACTATATGCTTAATATCGCAAGCCTTGCTTAGTGTTTAAGTGAAACATGCATTTACTTATCAGGATCCAGGACAGTTAAATCCTTATCTACCTATAAATTATTTCACTAGTCATAGTAAAATGAAATTATTGCACACTGTAAATACTGCCTTACCGTAGGTACCGCGTACCTAACAAAAGATCTGCCGTACGTTATTTAGAAAACAGCCCATGAAATATTTAAAAAATGAACCCTACAAATGGAACCTTCCCACTAGTCCGATCGTCGAACTAATGAGAATTTTTCTTCTCAGTAGTCCGACGTCGAACTAATGAGAACATTTTTAATCGAAAAATTAAACACAATCAAATAAAATGTTAAAATCCGGAAGGAGGACTATAATTTTGAACAACTTTTACTATGGACCTACCCAGAATTCGAGAAAAATTTTGCTGTTTTATATATTTTGTCGATTTTGAGTGTCAATTTTGTATGAAACAGCTGATTTTTCTTCCTCAAATTCAGAGTTGGTCCCTTAGTTAAAGTTTTTCATAATGACGGTTTATCGAAACAAGCGTTTTTAAAATTATAATATGGTGGTGTTTTATTTTTCGATTAAAATAAATTCGACAATCGAAAAAATGAGAAAATGGTTCTCATTAGTTCGACGGTCGGACTAGAGAAAAGAAAAATTCTTACTAGTTCGCTGATCGGACTAGTGGAAAGGTTCCCTAAAAATCACGCACTAAGCAACCTGCATTTGTCCATTATGTAGTATTTGGTGCTTTGTAGTCTTTGCACGGCAGAAGTATTTTATATATTTAAATTCCTTGATGGTTCCCAGTCTATTTAGATGCTGGTTTTGAACCTAAGATTGTAGACCCACAGGGTGATTTTTGATACAGGCATTTTACTTATTATTCGCGCGATTAGGAATTTCATGCCCTGTGATGTATTTTTAATTGGAAAGTGAACATGGTTCTATAAATTACAATTAGTGTTAGATTTAAGAGTACGTTTTTTATTTGCATTGCTTTTCTCTATTAGATTCGTTAGACCTCTGGCAGTGTAGTAACTAACTTTTATGTGCCCGGTGCGCTTTGAATTCATATACATGGTGTTGTTTTTCAAAGTCCAGGGACTTACAGATGTCTATATGCCCATTATTATGAACAACTTATACTATGGGACCAACAACAAAAAAAAAACACAGCTGCTCCAGAATTTTTTTCGAAAGTCAATGAAATTTTTAAATGGAACGGTTGATTTTCGACATTTCGCAGTTGGTCCCTTAGTTCATAATGGTGAGCATATAGGTATCTGAAAGTCCCTCTAAACACTCTGTATAACTGTGTCTACGCTACTAGATGCTATGTATGACCTAGATTTTGGACATTTTGCGCCAAGGGAGGCACGTTACTTGCGGGCTACGTTATTGGCAGTCAGTTACGGCGGCACTGCCAGAGATTTTGTAGAGCGCCACTGGTAGGCCAGTTATAGTGGGGATTTTGCGAATAGGCAATCAATTTTTGTATAGAAGTTAATTTATGTAATCGATATTTTAAAGACCAGTCGGTCCTAAGACCTGATAGAATACAAGCTTTTGTCATTTACATTTCCATCTGATTCACACCGTCTTATTAACAAACGCAGAGTAACTTTGGAGTAGTTGGTCCGTCTTTTGTCTTCTTCCTTTCCCAATTTTAATTCACTTGTAAAAGACAAAAGACGGATTGACTTTTCCAAAGTAACTCTGCGTTCATTAGTAAGGTATTGATATTTCTGATACTTTGATGTATCTGTTCCTTTATCAGTCGTAATTTGCAAAATAAAGCGACAAAGTCGCGCTAAGAAATAATTATCCGGGCAATAAACTTGAGAGTTGCAGTGACGGCCGTCTGTCAAAAGTTCATTGGCTAGGTGAGTAGTGGTCGCCACAAAAAGTTACCGCCGTAGGTAGCCGCTTGCGTCTATACCTACCACATGCCTCGGACCCGTCGTTTCTCAACCTGTCAGACATGAAATAACGCCCCCACTTTCGTTCCTAACGTATATTCTAAATTCAAAAAGTATGATCTATAAACAAATATATTAATATGAACTACAATAAAAATATGAAAAAAAAAATAATCTCTCACCTCAGCAGTGGCGTAGCGTGGTAATATAGACATACATGGCTATATTATGTACATATGCGAAATGCGAAGTCGCATCAGTGAGACCCCTTTTATTTCGTTCCCAAGTCACTCTACATAATGTAAATACGCAATTGAAGAATTTTGAAAGTATATAGAACTAAAAAAAAAATAAAGATGTCTCGCGAGGTCCCTTCAGGCGTTGGTCTAGCTACGCTACTGCTTCTCAGTGTTCCTCTATGACGTTATACACCTTATTGTACCAATGAGGTCTCAGGTTGAGAAACGATGTACTTAATTACTATTCATAACTGAACTGTGAGAACATAAGACTAATTTCATACAAAACTTTGTAAACATGTTTTGGGGCGACCATTTTGTCAATCCATATTCCTTGTGTATTTTTGCATTACAATTCAAGTATTGATGTAAATATATTTTAGTATTTAAGTTCACTTATTATATTATTTAAGTATATTTTACACGGCACTGAAATAGTATTTTAGTACCTAATCAATTGAATAAATTGTTTATAAGAAAACTGTATTTTATTTTCATCTCAAAAGTATTTGTGTGTAGTATAATATGTACAATACCTCTCTAGAGATAAAATTTAATGTTCTTTTGGGTTATCATGGGCTTATATAATCATAAATATCGATATATATATATTTATGTTATAGCACTAAAAATATTATGCACTGGTGTAAGTAATTAATGTAGATAGAGCATTCTTATAAATGCGACATATTTCTATAGAACTGTGATTAGTCCCATGTTGAAAGTATCTTTTATAATCTAGCTTCTACATAGGTACGCAGTAAATATGAGCCACTGCCTTCCATTAGGCTCATTTGATTTAGACCTTAGTGTGAGCTCTAGCACTCTATATAGCGATTTGATTTTTGTCTCGTTACTACTGCTTACTCAAAGTGAACTTGCTCTTACTCAGTCACGTTGCCATTTACGCATACGTTCAGCTGTTCTATTAATTCAATTATAGAGCCCATAGGGGTTAGTCCAAGTTCACACGTAAATTAAAACTACAGCTGTTTCCGTATGGCTTTATACATTTTTGTACAGCGCCCCTTGCGGAAACGAGGAAGAACTAACCAAAATATATGGAGCCACACGCGAACGCGAAAGTTAAGTTTAACTACGCAAAATCTGGACTAAGGACTCGAGACTCTTGCGTTTCCATCAAAGATATGCGAGGATGCGTATACGCATCAATCACAAGCATAACCAATAGAATAGCTTTATCTAGCCTCGCTTAGCGCAGCTCCTGTGGAAACGGCTTAGCGGAGTGAAGCTAGGTAAATGAAGTGATTCTATTTACTGTCAACAAACACATCCTTCGCTACGCCTCCCCGAATATCTTTTTGGACACGCCGCCTAAGCGAAAAGGAAATAGCATTCGATCTCGCTCACGCTATAACTTTTTAAATTATCTAGTTCGCAATCCTGAGACGAGTTCTTCGAGTGTTATATTGACTGCCTCGGTGGCTCAGTGGTTAGTGACCCTAACTTCTGGGTCAAAGAGGTGGGTTCGATCCCCACTCAGGGCAAGTATTTATGTGATGAAGATGGACATAGGTGTTTGCTCTGTGTCTGGGTGTTATTTAGTTGCTATCTATATAAGTAGGTATGTATTTAAAAATAATTCTAAATTATAATGTATTTAAAAAGTATATCAGTCTCTGGCAGCCATATCACAAGCTTTGCTTAGATTGTGGTCAGAGGACGTGTGTAAGATGTCCCCAAATATGTATTTATTTATATATTCCTACATCCCTATAGACAATTAGGCAATATTGTTTGAGCCAAGCAGTAGAGCCACGGGGGATAGACGACAAATTGTCTTTCCACTGATTATCTCCACGAAGAGGAATCAAAGTATGGACTATGAATTGACATTAAAATTGGATAAAATACATGAAATGGTTTCTTTTGCCACTGGCGGGGGTGCTGTAAATGAGAGAAGGGGAAATAACAAGACTGCATAAAAAGCTTATTCTAGTTTTTATTTGTCGATTTAACATATACGTAAGGCATCCTCTCACCTCCTGCTATATTGGCACACAATACCTTCGCTTCCAAATAATATCACTTCTGAATGGAATGTTTCACAATGGAATGCCCAAAAATAACATAATTTTACATTCAATCGGAGTACTTTCGCCAGTCGTTCGTTACCATTCGTTTACTAGTCAGGAATAATATTAAACAAAATCAGGACTAGAGTTTAACTATCGCGCCGTGAATTTCGGTTATTTACATCGCTTCGAAATCGTTGACTTCAAATTTGTGACTTTCGCCGGGAATTAAATAAAATAACATCTTTTAAATAACCCAGCCGTTATACAAACTTAGTTTTATGAGAGATTCTTAAATAATTTGGTAAAGATTTGGTTTGTACAATGATTGGGAAAAGAAACTAAAACACTGGACGTCGCGTTGGCACTGACTCGAAACAATAAATAATGACCTACCCTCAACTACAATAATACAAATATACCATCAAAATGTACACGAATACTGTATACAAATACTGTTACAATCCACGACGAATTTCATAAATAAAAAAATAATACAATAAAATTAAAAATGGACGCAAAATAATTTCACATATTGCACATGAGAAATAATAAAATTTGAAAACAAAATAAATAAAACATTACTGGCCGTGCTCGCATCGTTCCATGGCGTAATCTCTAGAACCGCTCCTGCAGACTTTAGGCACTGGTTTGGGCTAATAATATCAAAGCTAATTTCGATATACACCTTAAAATTTAATTTACTCGCTAATTTATTTAATGTCAAGCTTTATAGGTCATCTTATACAAGGTGACTCCTCGATTCATATGACACTCGTGTTCCAGTGTTTTGGAAAGCTAATATCGAATACAAATATCAACTCAGCTGGATATGCAATTACATTTTTATGCAAATCTCCGACTAGTAGTTATAATTTGATTACCTAATATTAAGTGAGTGATAAAGGTCATCGCTCATTATACAATCTTCATCAAAGCCGGTTTAGGAAACGTAACATCTAAAAATATAAACAGAAGAAAAACGAAATATCGTAACGATAATGACATCACAGTAAATTAAACAAAAAAGTTTTAATAAGTTCACATAGGATTCATTTTAGGTGTAATTCACAAATAGTTTTGATAATAAATTGACACATTCCGGTAGTTCATTATTCTGAAACTCCAAATGTAACTCTAAAAAAAACATAAATAAATATGATCCTAATTCATCATCATCATCCTCTCATCAACTCATTTCATTACTTGGGAATAAATACCATTTCTAAAAATAATTGAGCTAGATTTAACCATTTACCCAGATTGATGTTGAGTTAGTATAATCATCGATGACCTTTTTGATGCACGATGTTTTACAGATAACGAAATTAAATAACAACACTACTGGTTTCACAAGTTGTAAATATTATTAGAATTATATCCTAGGAAAAAATAGCTGCCTATGTATTTCATAACGAAAAAAGAAGTTATTTTTTTAATTTTAGCACCTGTAAAACATCGTTTTTATCACTTCTAAGTACATACCGTGGGTTAAAAAGCTGCTCTGTACACTAACTTCCTTATAACAAGGATTTTTCTGTAAAAAATATCTAACATTTGATCTGTTTTGTACAAAATGCATACAACTTACATTACTCTGATATACGTACAGTTAAATATTTGATATAATAGTTAGTTGCGAAATATACAAGACACGGTTACATACAATTAAAAATATTTTTTTTCCCTCAATGCGAAATTTCCGCGTTTTACTCTTAAAAATACATTTGTACTATTTATAAATTTAAACGAAATAAAAAATCCTATTTCGACTGCGTCAAATAATAAAAAAATGCTGCACTGTTAAATAGTTTCAAATATTGCAATATTTACAATTTTTGTACATGAGGTCAAGTTTCAAGTAGATTTCATGTAAACGTTTGTTCCTTGCTGCATAATATTATTTTCTACACACAGTTATAAACATTCTGAGTTATAATTTCTCCGATAATAGTAAGTTATACTAAGGAACAAAGTAATAAATTAGTTTACTTCACAGGCACAATTATTAGAGCGCTTGTAAACGTCTGTCTTTTTCACCGGACAACGGATCGTGTTTTTCACCGGATTCACGGTGATTTATAATGATTGAATAGACACACCGGACATCGGTCCAGCGAAAAATTTAAGGTATCCGTTTATTTACGGTCCGCTGTCCGGTGAAACGGACTTTTACAAGCGCAATACTGGAGAAAAAAAGCTCGATTTTGACACGTGCTTTTTAAAGTTATATTCGTTAATTTCTTTCCGTAACATTCAATACTGCGCTTTCTCTATTTATAAGCATTTCCTTTTTGACGCAAAAATCCATCTTAAATTCGTATCTTCATAAATACTTCTTCAAGTCATGAGTAAATAGGTATCTTATAGGTCTACATACTTCATCTTCGCTTTCCATCAGGTGAGATAGTGGCCAAATGTAATCAATCCTATTCAGCACTAAAAAAAAAACTTGTGTCAAAATCGTGCTTTAAATTCAACCCCAGTATTTTAAAAAAATCGCTAACGCCGCCAATAATAAATTCACAATAATTACGTAGTATGTTACAAATGTACAACTCGAACTACGAATATATTAAATAATGAACACAATCGCATTTTTACATTAGCTTACTAATAAGCCCTACGCGGCTGCGAGTCTGTTCGTGTCGCGAAACATAAAACTAAGTAATTAAATTTAATCAGAGTGATGTTATCAGCTAAACGCGCTGATGCGAAATAAATAACTGCAGCTGCACTGTACACTAACATCACTCGTAATATCAAAAGGGCCTAATAATTACACAGATATAACTCTATAGATTCCGTATTTAAAGATTTCGAAGCGCGTTTGATCTATCGAATCACTGGTCATTTCAATTAAAATAATTAAATCAGAGTTATAAGCCGAACCTAACTTGTACCTAACTTCACAGCTTCCAAGTTTAATTCGGCCAATACTCTTAGAATATTCTTGACAAATGCCAAGTGTGATATGATCAACTGCAAGATTTGATTATGGAAACTATCGTGCTTTTCGCAAATTTTAATTAAAGTATAGCACAGGTGTTACTCACTCGTACTTTTAGTAGATAACTTCTACTATAGTTTCGATCGCATTTGGTGATCTTTTTCAAGGTTTCAGTACTATGCGAGACGAGCCCGCGCATTTTTTACTTTAATTTCAATGTGCAAGGAGATTATTTGGCTTTATTTTTGTGTAAAACGTGACCATGGATGAACTATAGAGAACGGGCGTACGATGACTCTGTAAACTTTACCTTGAAGCAATTCATTGTTCTAAGAAAATCTTGACAGCCTTTTGAACAGTACCTTATTCAAATGTCACAATAGCGACATTCGACGGTTTGTCTTTTGTTTTCAATTTGATGTGGGTGGAGCAAACGTCATTTTAGGAAAAATGTCAGCTTTAGGTCTTGGACTTAATGCCCGATCCTCTATATTTGCATCCATGATCATGACACATATCTCTAGACTTTGGTTTTTGAATGACATCTATTGAGTATCAATCAACAGTCTTGCAATACGGAATCAATAGGGATAACCTTACGCATTAAGTAGATTATGCCGCGCATGAACACATAACCTTGGTAATATCAAACGAGAGTCAAACGATAACAAGCGTTCACCGCACTACCCGCAAGCGTATTTATATCACCCGTATATAGAACGATCTTCGTTTATACTCGACAGAGATAGCTAGCTGTGAATTTGCTAGGAAAAAACGAGATAAACTGAGGTCTACCGAGTTATATAGAACTGGTGTACTAAACTGAGAGATGGTTATTCAGACCATCATTATTAACAACTTTTTCTATAGGAGCCAACCGGGAATTCGAGACAAAAATTTGCTGTTTTATATTTTGTAAATTGCGAGTTTTCCGACTTTTTTTTTCTCGAATTCTGTTTTGGTCCCATAGTAAAAGTTCTTCATAAATATGATTTTAATCACCCCTTTTAGCTTAGTACAGGGCAAGCAGATAACCCTGTATAGACTTTTTTCCCTTAAAATTTTAGTTATATCTTTTGTTGGTCAAATTAAACGCAAGATCGTCCCAAATAGAGGTAGGCCGAATCTTATTTCTTGGCGGTTGTGAAGTTACCTACAAGCTGCGCAAAATCGGAACTGCTACGTCAGCTTCAGTCAGGGTTTTGCGCAAACTTCACAACGGCCAATTTATTCGGCCTATATTTATGTACACTCCCGTCAAACGAGGTAGTCGTTGAACTTGGTGAGCCTTTGCTACGTATGTCTGGAAGGCCTTCGCTCGGTGTTCACTTCCATCGTTTCCGGGCTGAATCTGACCCGACTCTGCGAGCCGCTTGACGCGTCTCGAGCTGACACGTACGAGCTGTCAGTCTCGCTTGTCAAGCTGTCAGGCGGCGTCGGATTGGTCGGCGTCCCCCCTCCAGAGCTCCCCCCTGACGCGCTCGATTTCTTATTATACTTCTTCAAACTCGATCTCAATTTTGTCGGCGCGAGTTCGAGACCCAAATTCGCCGGCCTTTCCAACTCCTTCTCTTGAGATTCCTGCCTGTAAAAGTCTCTCGGTAGCGAATAATCGCTCGATTTCCTGGGATACTCCGTCTTAGCTCTGTAATCGGGTTTCTCTTTTCGGAACTGTCTTGAAGGCGAGAACTCGTCTGGGTGGGAATTTGACGCGGAAGAATTTGACGGTGTTCTTCTGTGAGTTAAAAACGACGGTCTGTAATCTGGTGTAGGTTCCCTATACTCAAAAGAGCATTCATCGTACGCTCCATAGTACGGATGCTTAGCTACGTAATCGACGGTTCTATCGTACGAGTGCATCGGTTCATTTCTGTAGAAGTAATTGTCTTGCGAAGGGGATGGTTGGAAATTTTCTCTGTAATTATGGTATAGGTCTGCTAAGTGGTCTGATGTGGTGGATGAAGTCCGTCGCGGGGAGGGGGTGGGTTGTGTGGAGGGGTAGTTTGTTCCGAGGCCAGAGGTGCCCGACAAGGGTTGGGCGGAGTGCCCGTAGCCCGATGACGATGATGGGTGTGCGTAGTGCGTGGGCGAGTCGGTAAACCGCATGGGTTTTTGTTCTTCTGCTTGAAGACTTGTGATCTGTAAGTGAAAGATGTCGAGTTTTAAATTAACGTTGTAGACATCAGCTGGAGATTAGATTGAGACTGACTCATGGAATTCGCTTGCGTCATGTTAAAAAATGTAAAACAACCACTTGTGTAAATCACTGCGAATCTGGAATCACTGCACTCTATCCGAAGATTTTTTTCAATGTTCGTAAGGTAGGTACGTCGTTTCTGATGGTTTTAGACTTTAGTATAAACATGTATTTTGAAACAAATCTACTGAATCAAAATAAAGGTAAGGAATGTTATGTGTATGGTTTACCCTAAGATTTCGGTCATAGGTTTAATTCCCGGCCGGGCAGATGTTTGAATGATTTATTTAAAGCTAGGACTCGTCGAGTCACGTCCTCGGGATGCGTTGTTCGAGGGTGATAGATCCTGTAATGACGTCTCGCATGCGATGTTACGTGTATTTCTATTCTTATTCGGTGTGGGGGTTGTCGATTTGAGGTTTTGGCTCTAACAGTAAGTACATGAATCCAGGTGGTTACAGATTACTATATTACAGTAGGCGGGCTACATTACCGGCGCGCCGGTGAGCGCGTTGAGCGGCGGGCGCAGGTGGCGCGCGGGCCCGTGGTACGTGTTGTGCGCGCCCCAGCCGCACGGCTCGTACCCGCCCGTCGTCTCCGGCTCCACCTCCGCTCTGAAACATTACCATCACATATCATTTAGTGATAACAAAAAAGATAATGCAAAAATATAGTGAGCTTAGGCCATTACCTTGTACATGCTTTATTTGTTTTGGAAAATAATTTGTCTATTATTTTCTTTCATTAAAATCTTCATTTAAATTAAATTTCATATTTTTGGATCTTATTATATTTTGACATTGCTTGTAAACTATGGCGGCGTAATACATACGAACCTACTTATTTACTGAAAGTAATGAGCCTAGTTAGCGCCACTTTACCCACGTCTAGATTTTAATGCATGCTATAATATATGTATATAATTATATGTATTTGCTTTTCAAGGGCTCGTTTTTTTAACCTATACCTAAATGTATACATGAGACTGAGTAAGAGCAGGAGCGAACACTGAAGATATATGTTAGTGCGAACGGGACAGCGATTCGAAAAATTTACTGATTCTATCGGTTCAAAAATTAAGCTCTATAACTCAACCTAATAATTAAATTCACGCTTTACACGATAGTAAATCAGTTTTCAATCATCACACTCTACGTTGCCATCCATCAGCCGTAAGACGTTCACTACTGGACATAGGCCTCTTCTACGGATTTCTAATAAGACCGGTTGGAAGCAACCTGCATCCAGGGCGTCCCTGCAAACTTGAGGTTATTCATAAGGCCCGCAGTAAAATACCACGTTTCAGTTCCATGTCAACGCTGGCAACACACTACTATCGGAAACTCTCGTCTTGAGGCACTGAGGTATAACTGATGAAAAGATGTCACACACTTTTCCGAACGCTGCCTAACAGAGTTGGATTCAGCGATTGACCTCTTTCTTGAAGTTGAACTTACCTAGCTAGTCATCATAACCAATCAGATATTTATACGATAATAAACTGAGAATAAAATATTTTTTCCTGTGCTTACCTATGTGGCTGCAACGTGGGATGCAGCGGGCTAACATTGGAGACTCTGACGTCATATCCGGCCGCCACGCCTCCGAGCAGGGCTGCCATATTGTACAAAACCAACTCTATTATACTCGGCTTCTTGAATTTGTAGCCTGGAAAGAACGGGCGGTAAATGTGTTGTAAAACTCTAACAAAACTTTGAGAAAGTACCTATTTCGTACATTTTTTAGAGTAAGTTTAATAAGCATTTCGATAAAGTTCAGCTGAGGGCACAGCGCATTATCATATATATATTTTTTATTAGGTTATAACAGTGGCTACCCTAGTAAGTATCCTTATCTTAGTGTGGCAGTTTCTATGCAACATGCAGGTAGTATTAGTTTCATATTTTCAGGAGAAAACTGACAACCAATCATACAGTTTT
The DNA here is from genome assembly GCA_949316475.1 of Hypomecis punctinalis. Lineage (NCBI taxonomy): Eukaryota > Metazoa > Arthropoda > Insecta > Lepidoptera > Geometridae > Hypomecis > Hypomecis punctinalis. The sequence goes on from OX438811.1 coordinate 2,499,941, forward strand.
TAATTCATAAAGGCTCTTGTCGGTGGAGCAACTTCCATGTCTCACGATACTCTGTTAGAGTCAAGGCAAAGAAGATAGAAATCATGATGTACCGAAAGGTTTTCACCCACTTTTTACATTTCTGTATGACATGACATTTACCTTCTTTTTAATTTGATCTAAGATTGCCCCCGGTTGCCTCACCTTCCATTTTTTCCTTCTAGTATTATTCAATACATTGTTATGTCGTACAAGGAAGCTAATGAAATTAAGCTAAATACCGTTTTACAATAAGAATATCAAAGATTTCCAACTCACCTTCGGTACTATATAGCGTCGGCATAGGAATATACCTCGACGACGTACTACTCAAGGGAAACTCCGGTCCCCACTCGTCCGGACTGAAGTCTGTGTAAGGAAGAAAACAACCTATGTGAATGAAAACATAGGCGTTAGTGGGCGTGCGTGACAACGTGGCGACAGCGATGATAATCTGACACTTTTGTATGACAATCTGACACTTTTGTGTGATAATCTGACAATTTGGTATGACAGTTTCACTTTTGTCTGATAATTTAACACTTTTTTGTGATAATTTTACATTTTTGTGTTATAATCTGACACTTTGGTACGATAATCATAAACTTTTGTGCGATAATCTTACACTTTTAAATAATAAATATTTTGTATGACTTTGTAAACTTCTAATATGTACATGAGTGTGCTTAAAATTATTGTAAGTGATCTAGTAAAATCAATATTATTATCATAATTTCAGTCATAAGACGCCCACAGCTGGACATAGGCATCTCCTATAGATCTCCAATAAGACCGATTGAAAGTTGCTTGTATCCAGTGCGATCCTGCTGTCTTAATGATTGATAGATATCCAGGTTTGTTAGATAGTTCCAAATTGTTTTTTTTATGAGAATATTCCCGAAACAATCAGACGGGCATCCTGACGACAAAAGGCTGTCGTCACCATCGTATGGATAACTTTAAACCAAGTAAAATAGAAGCATTAATGTTAGTGAATAATTTTTCCCAAATTAAAATCTCTACATTACAATTTTTTCAACATGGATACTATTTGATACCTAGTCTTTGCCAAGTCTAGCAATCTCACAAAATAAAATTTCAGTCTTATTGGGCACATTTAGATCGGTCTTAATTTACTTTATGAAATAAACCAGGAACAAACTGTCAGAAGTGAGAATATCAAGGCTGTCTTTAAAAACATGTATGAGATATTAATAATCTAAAAGTTTTACAGACTATCACAAACTTTTGATTATATTGTCATCATCTACCATTCTGGTAACTTTAATGTGAAAATACTACATTTTTATGTTTTTATTAGTAACATGAATGATCTCAGTGCGTATAAACAGTTACAGAAAATAGATATGATCAAACAAAAAAAATCATTCAGTGTTTTTCTCAAATTCACAATCGAATTGAGTACATGCAATGCGCTCCACACAGTACGACGACTACACATGCCAAACAGTTCATTATATCTTAAAAAAGCAATAACTCGTATAATAATCGTAAACTATACTTACATGTGCATATATAGCTTCGAAACACTTAACTTCGTTTTTGTTAATCGAGAGATGTTACTTTTTATATTTTAGCCTTTCCCGAATTAAATAACCATAGTGAGAAGCGAAAGCGAGATTCTTTTTTAATTTAACTTTTTTCACCAACACCGTTGTGCCTACTCTATGGTTCTCTATCTATGGCTCGCCGTTCAGCCGACTTGTTAAAAGAGGGGTAGGTTAGTAACTAACATATTAGTAATCCCATGTTAAAAAAATACACCAAGTTCGATTTTATGGAAAAAGGTTTATTTGATATATAAAAAAGAATTAAACTATGAAAGTACCAGATCACCGAAGAGTTTCGTTTTGAACAACATTGAGAGCGTCTGGAATCTATAAACTAACCGCCGGCCGCGCTTTCCTCCGGGACTAAATCCCAGGAAAATTTTGAAATTACTTTGTAATTTTTAGTTGATAAAATACTAATTTAAAAACGGTCGTCTATTCATAATATTAGTGTAGATTTGACATCTGAGCCTCTGCATTGTTTTCTATGCTAGTCCACCACCTAAGGGGGCCAACTACAAGCTCTTAACAATTATCATTCCGACTTCACAACCTCTTCTCTCGTTCTCGCCGTAGTAGAACGAGCGAGAGAAAAGCAAGTAATAATGAAATAATAATGGTATAAGAGCTTATGGTAGGCCCCCGGGATCTTAGTTATGGCCGGGTTACAGCGGGTACTACTGTATCTTGTACTATACAGCTTTTTCTACGTACAACTCATTTTGGAAGTTTATATGACTTTTGACAGAAAAATATGACTTACCTGTGACGCCGAAAAATTCTGAAATTTTTATAAAAGTAAAAAAGAAATATCACAAAATTAGATATATCATCTACATTAATTACTTTTGATGCTTTGGTTCAGCTATGTCTATTTCACTTGATAGTCCCAAAATCGAAAGCAAGCTTTTGTGAAAAAAATATATAAATGAAACATCAAAGAGTGTCAATTAGATCCCGTATACACTTCAAAAGTTAATCTGTCGCGTTCACATAAAACATATCTGTACAGTTGGATACAGAATTTACTAACCTATCATATAAACTTCCAAAAGAGTCAGCCTGATATACTGGTATCATTGTAAACATTTGGAAGCGTGCCATAATATGACAATGGTGATAAAATCAAGCAAGATCATACAAACTAACAAATAAGTAAGTACAACAAATACACATAATAATTATAAATGGCTTAACTGAATCGTATATAGCATTTATGAACTGCTAAGCATGCATAGCTTAAGTTTAATAAAAATCCTGGAAAGCAAACAAATGCTTACAATTTACAAACGAAAAATAAATTCTCAAACGGATACTAAAATTAGCGAATAGTAAAATTATTACAAAATATCTAGCTAGTTAAAAAAACACGCACATTTCACGAGTACCACACGACAAAAAAAAACATTTTTTTACTATTTTCCTTTACATTTCAATTCCATACATAATACAATCTACAACTTAAAACTAGGTGATCCCTTATGTCTGCCATAGATAATAAAATGCATTCGAGAAAAGGATATGTTTTGTGACAAAGTAAAAAGAGATCCAAAGCGGAGAAAGGAGGCTACTAACATAACATATATTTTATTTTATAATACTGATTTAATTCTAAGCCTTGATGTATAGTCAGACAATTTTACGACTATAACAAAGTCTGAACAAAGATGGCATAACAAAAACATTATATTTCAAAAACTGTACTGTCTATGACTCCTGCAAGTGAATAAGAGGCTATCTCTCTTACTCGTACATGAATGAATATGAAAGTGAAATAAAATGAGCAATAAACTGCGGCCAATTCTTGCCCGTTGATACTCGACGTTAGAGGATATAGCACGAGTCCTCTTTTCTCCGTTCCGGCACACTCTTCGATTTAGAATGTTCGAATCTATACTCACAAGGGTACAGCAAGTTGTCCTGTGATGTTCCTTTTTACGCAGCAAAAACAAAATGGCTGACGCTATAGTTTTTTATCACTCATACATTTGCTACCATAACACAATAATAAGTCGTAGAGTTATTTTTTTTAGGAATTTTGTATTTTTATCACGTCCACGACTTTTTATTGTGAAAATGTAATACAATTTGGCAAGATCCTAAAAGTTCGTCAGTCGCTGAAGATAATTCCAAGTCTTTTGATAAAATTAATAATAATATGCTAGAATTTTACTACCTACATTAAAATAAAATATAACGAACATTTTTTTTTACTAGAATTAAATGCTTAATTTTTCCAATTCAAAATTTACAAAGATAGTTTTGGAAAACGATAGAATCGTAACAAAAAAAGCACCAAAATAAGTCATAATATCAGATAATATGGGGGCGTGTAGAGAATTTTATTAAAAATATTTAAATACTAATAAATACCCTAGTTCATGATGACTAAAATATTTTAATACATCATAGTAAAAATCTGAAATAGCTATGATTGAGTTTTAGCTAAATTCAAAGTTCATTTGTATATTATGGAAATGTAGATTCAAACATACAAAAAGTATGAGAAAGTATATCTTTACGAATTATATTACGTCACGGAAAAACACTGGGTACCAGAGAATACTATCTAAAAAATATAACCAAAAAAATAAGTCTTTTAATTCATTACAAACTAAACTTAACCTAAAATTCAAATCCTTGGAACTTTAAAGTATTAATCTATTTACAAAATAGACATGAGTTTTTTCTCGAAATCGATTCGAAAGGTGTCGTGGAAATTTCGAAAGTTCGTCTAGTTTCGATTTCGTTTCGTCGTATTTATAAGATTCGTACGAGATGGTTAAACATTTTATCTACTGCCAGGGAGATTACATTAAGTCGTTGCATTGAAAAAACTGTCAGATGTATCTCTAATACAAATAGTAACGCTAAGGACTATTTACAGGGGTAGATCTATAGGTTTTTTTTGTATTATAGATGAAAGTCTTGATAGTTATTTTATTTTGAACTAAAGAAGATCGCCCTTTCCTGTCCATTTAAACGTTTATTGTATTAGATACAAAATTGAATATATTAAGATATATTACGTTTAGACAGTTTATATTGCAAACGACCTATGCAGGAATCTCCACAGACGGTAGTTTGAGATAAATTTTGTCGTCCAACAAAATGCACATTATTGTAGGAATGTGTTAGTAGAAAATGATATGTATCTTTATATGGCAACACTTTTGTACATCCACTGGTATTATATGGCAACATAGTTACTATTTTCGGAATATTTAGTAGAAGCCTTAGTATGAGATGTTTTTATTGAAAACTAGTATACCTAGTTTCATACAACTTTGTTGTAATTTTTTCCACAACAAAACGCATGAAGCTATAAGGCCGAATAATTTTTTTAAGCAACTATAAGTTAGCTACAAGTTGCGTAAAATCCAATTCAATCTTAAGCTCAATTAACAGCTGTTTAAAAGGTTGGGTTATCCGTATTGTAGTTTTCTTTATAGCCACCATGTTTCATACGGCATATGTAGCTCTATCCCTTGTTTGTCAGTTTTTAATAATTCTGCAACAAAACGTATGAAGCTACGTTTTAAAACTAGTTTCAAGTCAAAATCTCACACGACCGGCCAACAGACAGAACGCAAACGTACAAAATTCACCGCAAACTACTCATCGCGCAGCAGCTGTGTCGTTTCAGAGTTCAAATTACCACCGAGGCGGCCCGGGACCAAACTCTGCGACCTTATTTTGAAAAACGTTCTAGTTTTGACTTCGGGATGACTGCCCTTACGCTTGGTTTGCTCTTGGGGGATGTCAAAGGCAGTTTCGTATGTATGTTGTAAGTCGGCTGTGGAAGTGAATATGGGGCAGAATAGGAAGCGGTTGCGTCTCGGCTCGGTGTTCTCGTAGAGCAAGTCGTCGTGCGAGCCGCTCCGCTTGCGCGCGAGCTCCTGCTTGGGGCGGCGGGGTTGCGACTTGGCGCGGTTACCTGGCCGGGTGGCGGGCGGCAGGTCGGGCGCGGAGGAGGAGAAGCGCGCGGCGCGGGGGCGGGGCGCGAGCGCGGGCGGCGGGGACATGCAGGCGAGGGGCAGGTGCGTGCGCGACCGCTGGTGCACCGTCGACGGACCCCACGTCTTGCCTTTCACTCCGTCTGCTGGCACTGTATACGAAACAATTAATTTATTAAACATTTTTAACCAAGGATACAATAAAAGTTTCTAAATTAGATTTAATAAAAATAGCAGAGGTTCTCATTTCAACTGTACTGAACGTACGTGACGAGCGTATGTATGTGTGATAGCCAGGTATATGTACGAGTGGTAGCCAGGTAAGTATCTAAATTACATTTAATAAAAATAGCAGAGGTTTTCATTTCAACTGTACTGAACGTACGTGTACGTGACGAGCGTATGTATGTGTGATAGCCAGGTATGAGTACGAGTGGTAGCCAGGTATGAGTACGAGTGGTAGCCAGGTATGAGTACGAGTGGTAGCCAGGTATGAGTACGAGTGGTAGCCAGGTATGAGTACGAGTGGTAGCCAGGTAAGTGTACGAGTGGTAGCCAGGTATGAGTACGAGTGGTAGCCAGGTATGAGTACGAGTGGTAGCCAGGTAAGTGTACGAGTGGTAGCCAGGTATGAGTACGAGTAAGTAATAAATAAGTAATAAATAAAAGTACGTTGTAAATTACGTACTTTTATTTATTAAGACAAATTATTTATGCATAACTATTACTAATGTTATTTTTGAATGTTATCGGACGATTTCAAGTACATGTAATGTGTCTACGAAAAGAGATTTTGACTTTGACTTTGACGAGTGGTAGCCAGGTATGAGTACGAGTGGTAGCCAGGTATGAGTACGAGTGGTAGCCAGGTAAGTGTACGAGTGGTAGCCAGGTATGAGTACGAGTGGTAGCCAGGTAAGTGTACGAGTGGTAGCCAGGTATGAGTACGAGTGGTAGCCAGGTATGAGTACGAGTGGTAGCCAGGTATGAGTACGAGTGGTAGCCAGGTAAGTGTACGAGTGGTAGCCAGGTATGAGTACGAGTGGTAGCCAGGTAAGTGTACGAGTGGTAGCCAGGTAAGTGTACGAGTGGTAGCCAGGTATGAGTACGAGTGGTAGCCAGGTAAGTGTACGAGTGGTAGCCAGGTATGAGTACGAGTGGTAGCCAGGTATGAGTACGAGTGGTAGCCAGGTATGAGTACGAGTGGTAGCCAGGTAAGTGTACGAGTGGTAGCCAGGTATGAGTACGAGTGGTAGCCAGGTAAGTGTACGAGTGGTAGCCAGGTAAGTGTACGAGTGGTAGCCAGGTATGAGTACGAGTGGTAGCCAGGTAAGTATACGAGTGGTAGCCAGGTATGAGTACGAGTGGTAGCCAGGTATGAGTACGAGTGGTAGCCAGGTAAGTGTACGAGTGGTAGCCAGGTATGTGTACGAGTGGTAGCCAAGTATTTATGCAAATGTGTACTAGTGGTAGGCAGGTATGTGTGCACGAGTGTACGACTGGTAACCAGGTATGTGTACACGAATTTACGAGTGGTAGCCAGGTATGTGTGTACGAATGGTAGCCAGGTATATGTACAACTGTACATGTGTGTATGTGGGTAACTCGGTATACGTGTGCAGTGAGTACTGACGTGCGATGGCGCGCATGATGGCGGGCGAGCCGGGCGGCGTGTCCTTGGCGACGGCCACGAGCTGCTTGACGCTGGACTCGTCCTCCGAGGGCCGCACGGTCAGCGTGTGCCGGAAGTCCAGCGGCGACGAGATCGTGTCCTTCTTTAGCAGCTTCATCTTGCTGAACTTGCCTGCAATATTGTAAACATGCCATGTCATAAGTGATACTACAGATGAGTGATTTGAAATAGTCATTGAAAATTGACATAAATAGTTTTTTTTCTAAGAGAGCAGCTGCTTACTTTTACCCAGCCCGGAAAAATAGAATGCAGGGACTTCCTGTGGCGGGGCGTCGCGATTCGGATCATTCGATGCAAACCGTTTCCCACTTATTGGAAATCCGTAAGAGAGGTTTATTTCCAGCAGTGAACGTCTTATGAATGTTGGATGGTTGGATGGATAAAGATATAGGTACGTGTATATTCGCGTGCCCAGGTCGAACTCCCTCATCTCACCGCTTCTTTTGTGACACATATATTATGTCATACCAACAGCGGGAGTGTGGTGTTACCTTTCTATGTGTTAGGCATGGGCGGCTGATTGGCTCTTTCCCACACCTTTTGTGACAGATATATTGTCATATCGACATCGGTAGTATGGTTACCTTTCCGTTTGTTAGGCATGGGCGGCTGATTGGCCGACATATTGCTGGCTATAATCAGGATGTGCAGCTCGCGCGTGGCAAGGTCAAACTCCCGCATCTCCAACTCCCTCTCCTTTTGCTGTAGGTTCTGCTCCACCAGTCGTTGCTGCAGTTGCGCTCGAGTTAACTCCTCTTCGCGACACCGGAGCTCCTGTGAACGATGCAAGAATGAAATGTTACAAAATCATTTGTCCGTCTAACTTCTTCTCAGATAAGGCACAGACCACATAAAAAAATCAAAACAAAATGTTGTGAACAAACGAGGCCGGCAAAACTACGCCTCACCGTGTACAGACACAATTACACACACATACACGTACAACGAAACTACGTCTTGGTTTGTCAGTCGAACTATGGCGGCTCAACACCGACGCACTCACCACATGTATAAAAAACCGGCCTCACTTGACTGTTCAACAACGTTCTGTCTCGATATTTTTATTTGGTCTGAGGGCACAGACTCCAATAAAATGGAGCGAAATTATTGCTGTAGTCCATGAAGCCATAAAATAAATCAAACAGTCTTGCGGCCGTATCGTGTATGCGTTCTGACGTTTGGCTTCGCTTTTTCTCCTGCTCGCGCCAGTTACTCGCGTCATGAGAGCAAAGGGGAGAAAAAGCGAAGCCGAATGCCAAAACGCATAGATAATACGGGGGCTGAATTTTATTCTTTGCTAAGCAATATATAATATAAAAAGGACACTTCTTCCTACAATAGTAATACGAATCAGGGACTACAATGCAATGCGCAGCATGAACTAGGATTTCAAGGACAGACTCCATGAAACATGACCTAAGACTATCTATACATCAGGAATTAAATATACGTGAACAGAATGACTGGAAAAAATCCCTCATTTAATGGTATCACTTAATTAGGTATGTATACTATTGATTTATTATTGTTTTTTTTCCTTTTATTCTGGTTCACACAGCTTAAGCACTAAACTTAATAAAATATTTTGTAGAAAATCATTTGCACGGCAACTATGTAGGTAGATTTCTATCTAAAATGTTCTTTCTAGATCAATAATTTTGATTTCAAATTGCAATAGAAACAATATTCATGCCATATAAACAATATTCAATATTATTTAATGCCAATAGTTCCCTGATCTAAAAACCTCTAGATCCTAAATACTTCAACATCAATGTGGCAACATCGAACTAAGCAAGTATTAAAACATACAGAGTGTTTTCTTTAAACCATCGACATATTTTCGGGTATCATTGTAGTCATAATTATGACCAACTTTTACTCTAATTAACTGACTCTGAAATCGCAAAAAATATATATAAGCTGTTCCATACAAAAAGATTGAAGTCACAAGCCAGTCGAAATGGTCACACTTTTGGTCACAGCTGTTTTTAGGGTTCCGTACCTCATACGGAAAAAACGGAACCCTTAGAGGATCACTTTGTTGTCCGTCTGTGTGTATGTCAAGACTCTTTATCTCGGGAACGCGTAAAGATATTGAGTTGAAATTTAAACTGTATACTACATCTACAATGTGTAATTTTCAAAGTATGACGATAAAAGTGAAAAAAAAACAAATTTTTTTTTGTTGATGGTTATGGTATAATATATATGGATTTTAACAACTTACTTCCCAATTATGTGAAATTTTCTGGATTTGTACCGAACCCTCGGTGTGCGAGCCAGACTTCTCCGGTTTTTTATGTAATCAAATTGCAACAGGTTGACTAATAATATACTATTCATACTAGTAAACATCTGACATTAGGATAAGATAATAAACTAAACTATTCAGAATCTTATTCATATTTTTCTGAAAGCGTCCTATCTCGTAAAGAAAGGCCTTTCTTTGGTGGAAAAGCATTCCACATTCCGTAAATGCACGACAAATACGTTGTGCGGATTGGCCTCGATAGATCTGAAGACGTATTATTATTATTAATCAAAAATGATTAGGAGTATACACCGTTGCAGTGTAATCATTGTTAGATTTTTTGTAATTTCAGTGTTTAATAGTAAAAGTTGGTCACAACGTTGAGTATAATGGTATCCTACCATATTACCGCCGTTTAAAGTAACACCTTATATGCGGTTACATCGGAACAAGCATACGTCAGCAAACATAATATAATGAACACAAAGCTACGACACCAAATGCCACTAACCTCCTCTATGGTTTTGTATTCCTATCCAAGAAGCATTACAGAAAAACGCCCTCGTTAGTTTCATATCCATCTAGACATCTAGGGCTTACTTTGCTATTCGTCAAATTCGCAATGCTTTTGTATTTTTTTTACTAATCAAGCAAGTGACACAAATATTGTTTGTTTGTGCCTATTGTAATTCGAGGCAGTGACAAGTTAAAAAAATACAGAAACCTTCATGTCACAATTTGAAACAGTGAAAAAAATGGTATCTCTTGTAAAAAAAAAACTTTTGGGATCACTATACATATATACAAACAGGTACATAAACAAAATATTTATGATATAGGCCGAATCAAACTTAATGGCGTCTGTGACGTTAGCTGCAAGCTGCGCAAATCTTTTCTTGCGCCGCTGGCATATGAATAAATTGCTACTGCTTTGTCACTCACCTCATATTCACAGATGCAGTTAAGTTTGAATCGGCCTATGACATTTTGTAACGTAGGTATGTGCCAAACACGAGCGCAAGAATATGTTCTCACGAAGGTACTCGTCCCAAATGTGCCAAAACGGTGGCCTATCCAGTTAGTTGGTACAAACTTATTATAACTCATTTACACCAAGGAGCAGCCGGGTGTATCGCGAAGATTTGCCCCAAAGTAAAACAAAAGCTTTTCTCCTAATCCTTGTGACACATAGGTGTGGTGTCTTTTCTTTTCTTACGAAGACTATCATCTTCTAGCTATAGTCAAAAAAAATTGTAGCAAAAGCTTTTCCCCAGTGCTAGTGAAACAAAAATGATCTCCTAGTAAACCAAAAAAGATCCCCGCCCTCTTCTCAAATAAAAGCATCCTTTTCCTTGCAAAGATTTCCTTCCTAGACAAAAGACCTCTCCTTATCTTGTGAAGATTACCCTCTGATGAAACTAAATGCACATTTACTATATTGCGAAGACTTCCCCCTAGTTAAACAAAAGCTACCTCTTCTTCTTGCGCAGGTCACCGAGCACAGCTTCGATTTGCAGTTGCAGCCGTCTTGTATGGTGTGGAAATACTCGTGCGGGCCGCACGTGAACTCCGAGGGCCGGATGTGCTCCAAGCGATCCATAATCGTGGTGAACAGCGGCCCCTATTAGGAGTTCGAGTCAAACAAGAGCTACCTTCTCCTTCTTGCGAAGGTCTCCAAGCACAGCTTCGATTTCCAGTCTCCAGCCGTCTTGCATGGTGTGGAAGGACTCGTGCGGGCCGCGCGTGAACTCCGACTGCCGGATGTGCTCCAAACGGTCCAGGATCGCGGGGAACAGCGGTCGCTCGCGGGGGTTCGAGTGCCAGCACACTGTGGACATAATATATCATAAAGTAAACATACTGTAAACGTTGCAAACGTGTCTATCTAAACATAAACAACCTGTATTTAGTTAGTTTAACCGCTGATTCTACTGCAACTCCCATTCATTACCATGTCATATTTGACTAATAGATATATGTCATTCCTATACCTATGTCATTCCTGTGGGTTTTCAAAGGAACTGTTAGAAGGGGCTTGTAAACAGTGCCATGTACCTCGATGATATGTCCCTTTTTCGTACGTTATCACGACACAATGTGACAGACGTAGAGCTCGCTACATCGCTTGATGAAAATGAATTCCAAAGTTAGATTAGGAATTAAACTTCATAGCGGTTGTGAAGTTAGCTACAAGCGGCGCAAAACCCAATCCTGACTGAAGCTGACATAACAGCTGCGCGAGGATTGGGTTTCGAAGAAGTTTGATCCGGCCTATACCACACAGCACGGCACCAGTTCCGACTTGCTACTTACGTTCCATTAACTCCTTCCAAGGTTCCGGACACGTGGTGGGCAGAGTGAGCTTTTCCACGGCCACTCCGCACGCCACCACCAGTGCGTCAATCCCTTTGTACGGGGTCTCTAGTCAACAATATATCACACGGTGACCTGGTAGCTATGCGACTTACGTTCCATCAACTCCCTCCAGGGTTCCGGACACGTGCTGGGTATGGGCAGAGTGAGCTTGTTGACCGCCACTCCATACGCCACCGCCAGAGCGTCGATCCCTTTGTACGGAGTCTCTCCGGTCAGCAGCTCCCATAGTAACACGCCATACGACCACACATCCGACGCGTGGGAGAATGTCGAGTGTTTTATCACCTGTGGGGAGACTTTGGGTAGAAATGGCTTCTTTAAACACAGGTACATAACAGTTTATCAAGCATTATTAAGAAGTAATTGTTGAGTACTTTAGTCCGCGCTTTTAGCTTCAGCGTGCGCGGAGTGGACAGGGACACCATTCCTTTTTAGTGCAAATTAAAAAGTTATTCTGCTTTTGCGCTATTTAGCTGATAAAAAATATGTATTGAACCAACAGAAAACGTACAAATACAAAGTGTAAAGGGGCGTGTACTCGCCAGTGTCAGTAACAATCAAAAAGCAAAAAAAAAACAGAATGTTTTAAACGCCTTACATTTGATTAACTTGGAAGAACTTATTATTATCAACCAAATAGCAACCGCATATTTATAAGTATAGGGAGACTATCCTTATCGACTCGCCGTCTTAGACGCCACACTACACGCCGAAACAAAAACGCTGCCTAAACCAATCACCAAATTCAGGATGCAAATAAATCTGTTCAGTAGTTTACGACATACTTTTACGACAGAAGAAAACGGACGTTTTAAAATCGAACGACTTTTATTATAGAGATTTATCTTAATTTATCTACAGCTTATAAAGGGCGTGGGCCTCTTAATGCAAGCAACTGATTGAGATGGTACAATAAATTATATGGCCACAGCCGGCCGTGAACTGGGACTCGCGATATTGTCACAAAACACCGATAAGACAGAAGTAGATCTTTATAGTACAGTCGATCAAGAAAGGCACACACGAACACATCTCTTACAGACACAATTACGAAACAATGTCAGTCTAGCACAAAAATCTGTCAGAAAAAAAAAAACGTTCGCCATATATTCAATAGGAAATGTATTTGTCACCCACTGTTTTCTTTAACCATAATATGCCAAATGTAGCCCATTTGGCCTCCAACTCTCCTGATTTGAAAGAAAGTATGTAGAATACTTACTCCCTCTTGTCTTGTTAAGCATAAGGCTCTACTTGTACTTCACCCCTCTCAATCCTGTGCTAATCTAGACAGGGTATCCCGACCTGCGATTCTAGTGATATTGTCAATCTAACGACCTGGTGGACGGCTGATGCCGTTACGTTTCACGATCATAAATTCTTTTAATTTTGAAACCCACGGACGCGTTACGCTAAGTACGAGAACGATTAGCATTTTCGTGTGTTATATCTTTATATCGATCTGTGCGTGGCTCGAGCGAGCATTGCCTAAAGCTTGGCTTCTGTACTGTCTGTGATTTGTGACATTATTCGGTATTAGCGGATTAATTGACGACAAAAAGCCAGTATAATGGCACGTATCATTGCCTGGTGGCGAGCGGTCGTAAATCAATCGGCCGTTATATCACTCAATAGACATCAGCCTAGTAATTAAATGTCGAAAAAACTTGTTGAATCGATGAGGCCAGTGTTTTTAATGTAGTCGTACTTTGTGACGTTGAGATTTATTGGGGTTTTGTTGATATGTGGAAATAATGACCTGATTAAATCAATTGGCAATTCGGTGGGATTACAATGACGTCTTAGCGCAAACTTGAACTGGATCGCTTTGGCTTTGGTCTCGCTTTATCTTAAGCTGAGAGAGCAAAACGAAAGTCAAAGCGATCCAATGCAGATTCGCGCTAAATATCCATGGTACCGGGGCAGGTTTTAATTTAGAGCATTTGCGACGAATTTTACAGTCAAATTAAAGTAAATCGTGTTTATCATGCCCACATAAATTATAAGCCACACAAATTTAAAATAGTGATATTCTGTGATTTTTGCTATTTTACATCATTGTGCAACTTAGAAAACTCAGTTATTATTGTGAAATATTATAATGAATTAATGCTTGTACAATTTGATAAGCTCTAATTATGATGATAAGCTCTAATTATATCTTTTTGTCCAGACTCTTTAACTCTTGCGGCTATATGCTCGGTTTCGATTTGCGATGGCGCCATAAAGATAACAATTACGAAGTTTATCTCAAGACGACGGACACGAACTGTTCAATTAACTTCGGAAAAATGTATGGAACAGATGTTGATTTCTTTAGCGATTTCAGTAGTAAAAGTAGGTTATAATCTTTAGAAAAACAATATCCTGGAATATGTACGTCGTCTGGAGGTCCACCTATTATAAAATATACCATATAATAGTTCAGCAGCTATCGTGGCGAATACAAAGACAAATTGGGGATAGGTAGGGAAGGGACAAACAGGTGGTAAGATCAATTTACCAGGGGATAAATTCGAGTAGCTTTCCACCACTTTATCCCCTTGGTTTTGCTGTATCTTTCCACCAATTTATCCACTCGAAGAGGAAACATTAGATATATTGGTATTTACAACTGACATCGAATGTGGATAAAATGGATGTCAATCCCTTTGCCTGCTGACAGCGATTTCCCGCGACCCACGTGGAAGTCAATAAACCGGGTCCGGATCACTCCAGGATAAAACCTAGCCAAGTAGGGATTTTCGGATGCAGACAGGGTCAATGTGATTGCGGAACCCCTAAACAGAGCATGGACAACCTGCTTAAGTACCTACAGTGTCCAAGCACTTGTACGATGGAAGATCTATACCAAGCTACGTTACCTGCGGGGTCACGGTGGCCAAACATTGGGAGAAAATAATTTAGAATCATTGACACGACGAAGACGAAGAAGAATTCCTTTGGTCAAGCTAGGGGTCATACTTACTTCAGGCGGCATCCACGCGTACGTCCCCGCAGCCGACATCCTCGTGGTCTTGTACACTTCCCTCGCGAGCCCGAAGTCCGTGATCTTGAGCGTTTTGTTCTCCAACGTGTCGTCCGAGAGTATCGCCTCGCTGAGCAAAACTGGAATAGAAGATACAATGTCTCATTAGTCAATAGAACAGAATGTAACGACTATAAATTAGCATCGTTTTTGAATCAACCTTTTAAGCTCAATTGAGCTGCTGAACATAGGCTATTCGCTATTCCAGGGTGAAATAGCGATTAGGCCGTCTCTGAACAGCTGGTCCAGTTGTGGGGTAGATTCAGATAAAAAGGACGCTTAAGGCTGTTTTTCACCAGAGATTTACCAGCTACGAGAAGACGCGTAGCAAAGTGAAGCTGTGGAACGCAAAGGTGTGACGTAAAGATATTGTATTGGTGAATTTTTCTTCGAAAACCTTTTATCTACACATCTCTGGCAGATATGTAGCCGATTGGCCGCAGCAGCAACAGACTAATGTGGCTGCGACATAACTACTTTCTATATTATATTCCTATGGAATATATTCTGTAACTAGCGATGTTTGTCGCAGCGCCTGTTCTCTAACGACTCTGTAGACGGTTGCTGTACAGGCGGCTACGACTTGTACTTTTACTTGTATTTCTGGGTAGAAAAACATTTTTCATAACATCGATTCGAAAAGGACTACTTGGTTCGCCTTTAAGTGCGCCCAAAGTTGGTGTTTTCTATAAGGAACTTTATAAGTGCGCCGGAATTATATTTGCCACGCACTTTTTGAATTTGGAACAAATTAGTGCGACGGGATGAACTTTGCCGCGCACTTCTTGAATTTAGAACAAATAAGTGCGACGGAATGATCTTTGAATTTGGAAGTATTTGTAATGTGTGTGTGTGTGTGTGTTTGTTTGTAGTGTTCAGCGCCAAGAAAATGAATGTAAATATACTTAAGTTTTTATTTGTTTTATTATTAGATACCATTTAATTTCAATTTAGTTGTTACTCTACGTTTTATTAAATAATAATAAATATGAGGCGCCTTTTATTTTCTCATAGAGGTGATGAAAAGTAGAGTGTACCACTCGGGCGCAAAATATATTTTTGGCTCGGGCGACGTACTTTGAATCCCTCACTTCGCTCTGGATTCAAAAAAGCGCCCTCGCCGTAAAAATATTATTTTGCTCCCTTATGATACAATCTACCGTCTTACCACAAAAGTTTTACGCACGCTTTAGACAATGTTTAACAGTACGCATTGCACGGTTAAACAGAGTATAAAACGTGTTTAAATCTTTTGTGGTACCATGTTAGCACCTAGTGCAAGTCTCGATACCTAAACAATTCTAATATTATAATAACAAAGCCCAGAACTCAGATCATCGACGCGCCCCATATCTGCGGCCTAGATTTGAAAACAAACAATCTGAAATACCTAATGTACAAGTACTGAAGCGAGCGGTTCCAAAGCGAAAGGTTTTGAATCGATTTTCTTCATTCGGGTCAGAATGGCGCCTTTTAGCGAAATGAACCCAAATATAGCTTGCGTTTAAAGTTCACGTGAAAAGGGTTTTTAAAAGGTTACCCGATTCAGGTTGCTTTTTATTAGCGTACACTGGACTTTTTTGCCATGATAGCTTTTTATAACTGGAAAATTATACAGGAACGGCTGGAAGGTAAACTTTAGGCGGGAAAGTAAACTTTAGCAATCTACATCGGACGGCCTACCTCAACAAGGTGCTGATTTTAATTTTGTTATAATCCAAAAAGTAAACATAAGTTTTATAATTGTGCATAAAGCGTTTCTTTTTCGTCAAGTGCTTTTTCATCCCTTCATCTATTTTTTATTGTAAAGTCTGATAAATGACCGACACATATAAATTACACATTCGTTCTGTTTTTAAAACTAAAGTTTGAACTGGATACCACGTTTACCAACGTGGTACCTGGTGGGTGGGCGTATTCTATGGATGTTCAATGCCAGACAGGATGTGGTCAAAATTGCCTATATATTAATAGTAATTTAGTGTAACATCCTGGCTAGAAGCCTGTCTGAAACCAGGGCGACCTTCGCAGCGGCCGCAGCCTGACGTGACCTGACCACATAAACCAATTTACGATCCTCCCCGCTTCATGTTCATTGAAAATTGAGAGCTCGGTCAATGGGGCCACATCCATTTTATATGTTACTTAGTTGGGAACTCTGCGGCATGAAAAATATAGCCTTTATACTACCCTATAACTATAAAACGGTACGTTTCTACCACGTACCGGCTCACATCGAACACACATGTTTATGATTGTTTGTTTTTATTACTTGTACCGAATAAAAGTTTTAAAGTAAATCATTCAACGTCTCACACAGTGTGAGACGATGATAGATTTCAATAAATATTCGAAACGATAACACTGACAGTTGTTTACTTTGGGAAACATTTGCATCGCAAACTGGTTTTGATACTTTATAGAACGTGTTTGGTACTTTGGCCGTAGGAAATGGTACACGACAATGATCATTTACTATACTTGCGTAGACACGTTTTATGCGCTCCTATTTTAGTGAGTAGAAAGCGAGGAAGATGCCTTAAGTTTACTCAGACACCCTCCAGGCACAAAGACAAGAATAAGTTGAATTTATTGTAAAAATAAAATGACTTCCTGTGAGTTTAAGAAACGTAGAAACTAAACCTAAAAAGAAAACAATTAACTAACACACACATTTCGTGGCTAAAACTTACTAACTCGTGGTTATTATTAATCTCTACAGTATCTGTGCGTTTCTTCTATAGAACTTCGTTGGTACACGGACGTTGTTCATGCAACTTTACAAATGAGGCATGAGGTACACCGAGACACGCCCCTCTCGCGTCCCTAGCGTCGTCATCGGGTGGAAATTATAATTTTAACTGCATTTCATAACTCGCTTGTTGCATCGCGAGTTAATTATTGAGTGTTCACTCGTCTGCGAGGTTTAATGACATTTATTGATGCGTTCGGTGTAATCTCATCTCTCTCTGTCCCCATTTCGATCATATCTCTGCTGCGATCGAGACCTCATCTTGCGGGCTTTAATAACTATGTTGGAGTTAACTAAGTAGATTTTTCTCTGGCGGCACAGAAGTAAATAAAAATTGCCGACATTAATTATTATAAATCATATCCGACGAAATTTCAAATCAGTTCCATACAGTTAATCCTTTAGGTACCTACCTATTCTAGGACCGAACACATCCTACTTTAATATTATAAACGCGAAAGTTTGTGAGGATGGATGGATGGATGGATGTATGGATGTTTGTTATTCTTTCACGCAAAATCTACTGAACGGATTGAGATGAAACTTTGCAATAATATAGCTTATACCTATATCAGAATAACACATAGGCTATAAATTACAATGATATTGCGTCAAAAATCAAAATATCATGCGGGCGAAGCCGCGGGTAAAAACTAGTGTAAAATAATTGCAAAAAAGGCTCCCATTACTTGGATCCTGAGAAAGTCTTGTCGCGGGTGAACGATATTTTTCTATGGAACAACATTTTTTTTTCGAGTTTTGACAAGTGTTGCAACACAAAAGTTGTTAGTTTTGATGTCCAGAATAATCTCCTAAAAGAATGCTAGTGGATTAGGAATAACCCTTACAGAGTTCATCGTTCACACGCGACAAGACTTTCTTAAGTACTCAGGTTGAGGATTTTTGCTCTATTCTCAAAGAATAGGAATAAAACTGTCCACGGATCCACCTGGTGGATATCGCAACAGAAAAAAAAGTATCCATGAATCCACGTTGGATTTAAGAGGAGAAAACGGTATCCGCGGATCCACAAGGGGAGCCCAGCTGTGGATCCAAGAGGAGGGAGCCGCAAAAAATGCTAAAACCGACTTCCATCGCGTACAAAATTCGAATAGTTCCCTCGAATTCATGTATATAATTTCTACATTGTTATTGATTTTACCAAAACGGCACAGCCGATAATATTTAGGTAAATACGGAAATTAAATACAGATTATTAAATACAAAAATTACTTGGAGACTTACAAAGACTACCTTGGAGGTATACTTACTAACTAAAAAATATTTTCTATTTTCTATTCGAAAATATTGATGAACATACACAAAATAAAATACATAGACGAACTTAGAACCCCTCCTTTTTAAAGTCGGTTAATTAAAGAACAATCTACGAGGAAAATTTCCCTCAACCCGCACAAACAACTGTTCCCCATATTTGTCAAGTCACCAAATCGTCCATCAAAATAACTGGGGTTAATCCTCATTAATGCTGGCGGATTACAATCGGGCGTCGTGTCAGTCAGCAGGCCCGCTCTTTGTGCCAGATTGACGGACGGCTGAATGGCCGCCGCGGGACCCGTTTTGGACGCGACGAGTGTGCCACGAAATGTGCGCCAATTGTACCACCTCCGGTCATATTCGGCATATTGTTCGAGAGGAATGTAATGCTGTCACCTCGATGCAGAAAGTTGCTATTGTCGCGTGTTTTCGCCTGATTTTCCTGTACACCTAGTTTGGATTTGTTTTTTAACCTATGCCCAAAAGGAGCGCTGTTATGTGGCCTGCGGTCATTGATATTTTAACTTACTAATTCCTAGGGCTATGTTGGTGGCTTTGGTACGTCAACAGACCTCGTCATTGCTGGTACGATCTATACAGTATACAGAGTAATCGAGTCATTTTGCATGCAATAAGCTTATTTTTTTACGTTATTTCCAAGTTAGTTCAATAGTAAAGATAGGTCATAACGATGGTTACAATGATTTTCCAGAATGCGTCCATTATTTAGATATATACCCCGTATAATACGTATTATTATGTAGATGTAGTAAGTCAACTGAGGAAAGAAGACGAGTAAGACATTTAATGAAGGATCATTAGCGAACATAAGCCTATTCCCTGATGTCATCATTCTCCGAAGCCAATTTCTCCGCATTACATCGATTCGACCCCAGTCGCAGTATGAAATCGAGTCTCGCATAGGGTTCCCATATCTCAGGATTTGTTCTGAGGTTTCAAGATTTTGAGACTAGAGGTTCTGGCCAGACTAACTTTTTAACCGACGAACCGGAGGAGGTACTCAATTTGACGCGTATATAATTTTTTTAATGTATAACCACGCATAACTTCTTTCATAGTAAGTAGTCCGATTTCAATATTTTTTTTTTATTGGAAAGAGTATACTTCGAAATTGGTCCCAATTAAATTTTATCGAAATCCGCTGAACCATTTTTGCTAATTCAACAATAATGTGAAAAATGCTACATCGACCCGTACGAAATATTCGCGGATTCTGTACACGGGTGAAATCGGTCATGCTATTTTTTGCAAAAAAATATTCTTGTATATCACGTAAGTCATTCTAAGTTCTACTGGGGGACCCTTTCCACTTTTAGAATTACTAATTGCGAAAATCAGACAGACAGATATAACACTAATATTAATAGCTAAAACAGAAGGTACATCTTAAATTAGTACCACAAATGGCGGCCTTATCGTGGCCAGTGATCTCTAATCGAAAGCGAAATCATCAGGAATTTTTAACGAAAAGGAGGTTTTTCGTCCGATAATTCTTTTAAATTATCATCTGGTAACCCTAGTCACGCAGTCAATCGATTAATGAAATCACGCGATATGAAATGAGATTTATAAGTGGGAAAATCCAAATGTACTTCCGGAACACATCTCAAGTGCGACAAACAGATGAGAGACGGATTGAATCAAGAACCTGAGTCAGGTCATGAACTTACGAATGATATCATCAACTATGAACCATTTCAGTAGTTTCACGAAGCGATCAGGAACCATAAATCTTTCATTTAATGTTAGACGATGTATCATCTAAAAACCTGAAATGCCTCATCATCATCGTCATAATCTCCCACTGCACACGGAGCTACAGCGACACGACCGACGACAGCGCGGACTTGGGCAATTTTTCTTTGGCCATATCATCATCCTCCTTTCTTTTAATTATAAATCCGTTGTGTTATTCTTTCATACAGCAACATATGGAAAGAACAATTTGATTTTTTTGCATAGATTTATGTAGTTTGAAGTTCGTATAGCGTGTCATACGACTTGTATCTCTTAACTAAGAGTAATATTGCTGATTAATATAAGATGCACAACCCGCTGGCGGAGAGTGCCTAGTCTGAAGGGATTCTCGCTATTTATCATTCGGGTACTAATAATAAACCGTTATAACAATATTTCTAAGTACCAACCTAAAAAGATAACCGGAAAATGCGGATTTCCGAAAGACTGCTTCACGCTACACAGTACCCCAACAGCCTAAGGGCGGGACTCCACCGAGGCGGAGATGTGTGCGGTGTGCTGTGCGAGAAGAGATGTTTTTCAGCTCGGGTGCGGCGCGCGCACGGGGTTCTGCGGGTTGCTGGCGAGCGAGAGGGGGGAGGGTTACATCGCTCACTGAACGCCGCTCACATCTCTCGTCTCCACTGCGCGTCGTCCGCGTACAGCTCACATCTCCGCTTCCATCGCGCCATACAAATATTACAAATCTCCGCACAGCGATCTCCACTGAAGCTGAGCGGAGAGGAGATGTGTCAAAAACACAATTCTATTGATTGTTTAAAAAACATTTCTAAGCTCGTCTCCGCTTCGGTGGAGTCCCGTCCTACGCTTACGCATTTTTCAGTTGAAGAACACGATTTATCGAGTTGCGCGACTCGCCGGGTGCACGCTTTGGCGCGCCTTGAATTATTCAACTGCAGGAAGTACTTCCATCAGGATACGGATCCGGTTCCCGTGCAAGAAACGTACGAGTTGATTCTCTGAGGAGGATATTGAAGAAGAGTTTTACGTAAACCGAAACTATAACCGTAGTTTCCGTGTATTCTGTAGGTATATAACTTTTTTCACAAGGCCAAGGATGAACTAACAAAAATGTGTGATATGAAAAAAAAATAATCGTTTTTCCGTTTACTATACAAACTCATACTAAGGTCTCTGCTCTCATCTTATAGACTGAAGGCGTTTACGTAGTAGAAGTTATTCGCAGCTTGTAGCTATCATCACAGCCGCCAAGTAGTATGACTCCAGCTTGCGGGGCGAAACGCCGCAATACCCGATTCGACCTACTATGTCCTTGATAACTATGATTTTTTTAATCCCACGGGCGGCTTAGAAATAGGCCTAGTGATGTTTTCAAGATTATCGTATCTTTGTGTCATGTGTCCTAAACGAATAAACCGATTTTGATGCGGCCTTTTTTTTTGGTTCTTAGCTTAACATTTTCAAAATGTTTAATTTCATACTGGCTTGTTTTTTTTATTAACCAACATTTATAGATTTTATTTAGTTATTATAGTTACGAAACAAATTTTCATAAGTACATAATATTTAGAAATAATTTACATGAATCACAATTAATTTACAACTGTCATAATTTTGAATGGAGGTAAATACGCGCAGTAAAATAAAACGGAAAAGTACTTTATGTATTTATTTATAACATTGTTTCATATTCCGGGGAAAGACGACGTCCCTAGGAGGAAACCACATAACTTTAGGCAACACGCGCACCAGGCAACTTGGCTGCAACACCACTCGCATATTTACAAGTTTGAGAACATAGGTTAGATAAGTTTAAATTTAAAGGTCGATTCACACATATCAGTGAACCCACAGTTCCGGCACAGTACCGCATCAGTGATAATTATTCTTTCAAATATTCTCTATGGATGTATTCACACTTGTCAGTGTCAGTGTCGTCTCAGTACCGTCAGTGTCAGTGCCGGCACCGGCCATCACGGACGTGATCGGCGACGACGATATTTTATCACGGATCACTGACGCCGCTGCATCAAAAACAAAATGGAGGACGAGATGTTGATTGAATTAGTTCGTGAGAATACTGTTTTGTATGATTTATTCTGTGTTATTGAAGAGTGCCATCAAAACAATCGACATCAACGCTAGTCTGAAGGGAACGTCGAGCACGAAGACCCGCAGAGAACTGTACTGTGCCTGATATGTGTGAATTGAAGCACTGATGCACCACTGTAGCACGGATACGGAACTGTAACGGTACTGTGCCGGAACTGTGAGTTCACTGATATGTGTGAATCGACCTTAATAACGAAAAACATTACAAAACTGTGATATTCAAATGCTACTTAAAGTTTTTGGAAATTCATGTTCTGATTTTTAGGGTTCCGTACCTACCCAAATGGTAAAAACGGGACACTATTGATTGCGATGACTGCGATGTCCGTCTGTTTGTCTGTCTGTCAGCAGACTGTATCTCATGAACCATGATAGCTAGACAGCTGAAATTTTCGCAGATGGTGTATTTCTGTAGCCGCTATAACAACAAATACTAAAAATAAATGTTTAAGGGGGGCTCCCATACAACAAACCTGTTTTTCGAGAGTTTTTTGCTCGCTATTAATAACGGCAAGAGTTAGTAATTGCACGAGCGAGATGCAATTTGGCTTATAAAATTCCTGAAGTGATCTTGGGCGTCAAGTGCCTAGGTTGTAAGATCCATCATTATACGTCATTGGGTAGACGCACCAGGACTGCCTAATACTTTGAACTGAACCTAACCTGACACGGCGGCGGGAAGGAAAGGGTAACCCTCTAACTAAAAACTAACAACGCTCGTGTGGTAAATTCACATACGCTATTAAATTCCTTCTCCGGACGTACTTATAGACATAGCTATCAATAAATAAGGCACATTATATTATAATAACTAATTATAGGCTTTTTGTTATTAATAGAAGCCAAGGCAAATAATTCCGTACACGTGGTAAGCGGCACAGGTTCGAGCAAACGGCAGGAATACAAAATGCGGTGCTTCATTCGGCTTGAATACATATAAGCGAATAACGCGACAAGATAGGGTTGCTATGCGAGCAAGTAGTCAAGGTTGTGTTTATTATCAGCAGCACTTGCCAAGAGACTGACGCTCAGTGCTGGAGCTAGAGTGGTCTAGTAGTGCGGCTCCACTGGCGCCAATGGCCTGGATGTGTGTAAACACAGGGCAACAGGACTTTGAGTAATCAGCCAAGAGCGAGTCGGACTCGCGCACGAAGGGTTCCGTAGGTACCGTATGGGAGCTCCCTTAAAATATTTTATTATTAATTAATTATTTATTTTTGGACTGAACATAAAACTTCTATGAATATTTCAAGCATCTACCGGTTGCCAGAATTAATATCGAGAAAAAAACACGGTTTTTGTACGAGATTAAATATTTATTTTATGTTAATTACTTATTTATTTTCAAAGTAAATATACTATTAAATTTTTTTGTGCACGTTTGAAGCGTCTACTTGTTACCATTATTAATATAGATCGAAAAACGGTTAAAAAATCAAATTTGTTGTATGGGAGCCCCTCTTAAATATTTATTTAATTCTATTTTAGTATTTGCTGTTATAGCGGCATAAATAGAGGCAATACATCATCTGTGAAAGTTTCAAGTGTCTAGCTATCACGGTTCATGACATACAGCCCGATGACAGACAGACGGACAGCGAAGTCTTAGTAATAGGGTCCCGTTTTTACCCTAAAAACCCTAAAAATTAATAGGACAACAACAAGGCGCAATGATAGAATCCCGTACCCAGAAAACCCAGTTAGCTAAAATAGGACTTATTACGGCAATCACCTGGTCGAAAATCAAATTTAGTAATTCACCTCTCCTCCACCCTCTCAATGAGCAACACCTGACACGGCTTCTAAAAAATCCTCGAAGTCTTTTTCAAGATGAGGTGAAGTTATAGCATACGCATTTTCGAACAACGATGAGACATGCGTTGAAACTTGAAAACAACAGTCCTCAAAGAAGACTGACAATGAAGACTCTCTCATTGAGGACATTGAGTGGGGTCTCTGCATTGCTGGGACCCCACTCAATGAGACCTTTTAGTTTGATCTTGTCTTAAATTCATTAGGAACAGAAACCAGGGAAATCCATTAGGTAATTGCGATGAATATGGAATAAAACATATTAAGTATGGTACGCTGCGACCGGTTTAATGTTCGATAGTTAAATTAAGATAAACTGAAGTAGACTTTGACTAAGTATCGAAATTTTCCAGAAACCTAAATTATTTTCGTCAAGTATTTATACAAAACTTCCTAGTTTTATTACAGCACTTTCTCTTATTTTTCTTTCTTTGTTATTTGATTAAAAATAGTGGCAACCCTAAATTCCAGCCGTCTATGATTCCTAGAAGTTTCAAAACCATAGAAAATGCGTTGAAACGGGTTTTATTTCGCCAATTTACGTTCTATTGTTGCACGAGATGCGTAATTGGTCACTCGTGTCGAATATTTATATTTCGAGGAAAATTGTTCGACAAATTGTATGCTAAATGCTAATACAGCAAGAATAGAGTACCTACCTATCTATTTGCAGGATGTAATGAGCTGTAAATTATTATGACGACAAAAACAAATTACCAAAGAAGCCCGAGGCAATATACCTATCGCAAACTACCTACACTGATCATGTAGACAACCTAATGCATATTGGACAAATATTTCCAAGAATTTCCAAAAATAAATGCGGGAAAATAAAATGAATAAAGAGAGTAGCTGTTATTGCGTTCGAATGAAAACGAACTCTATTGCAAGTATCAAAGGAGTGAACGAGACAAGTCTAACTAAACCAAGGGGTGAAACACTGTAGGAGGCAGTTATCTCCGCCATTGTTTGCACAGAGGAAATTTTATGCTCCGGAAGGGCAGATATGGAAAATAAGGTCGGCAAAGTGCCGCTAAACACGTCTGGATATTTGGAATTAAATCGACCGCCGCTGCAAATGGAGATTGCCGGGAACCCCGCACAGTATTCAATTCCATTTCGCAAACAGCTAAAAAAGCATAAAAGTCCAATTCTGGAAACCCCAAGTCGTAACGCGAACAGCTAAACTTCTGCTTCAAATGTTTGCGTCACGCCGAAGGGTTATTTTTTAGGGTGAAGTTTTGACAAGTCTTCGTAAAGTTTGGGGTATTCTTGGAATTAATTCGAAGAGTTCGTGGAAGGAGACTGTAATGCAGTCTCGTGGGAGGTAATTTGTCGGAGATTTGTTTGCAATAACCCTGTACATAATGCTGGTATTTGCGAAGTTGCGAACTTGGTAATGGACTTTGTGGCGTTTTCTGTTGGTACGAGGACGAACAGAGAATATCTGTGATCAATGATAATGTAGAGTTGTTTCATTTGTACAAGAGGCCTAAAAGATCTGCTCTACTTCGTTATCGATCTATCTAAGAATCATTATAGGTACTTAGGGGTAGGTAGATTTATCCAAAAATATAGATTAGATAACTTTAAAAGGGAAAAGCCTTTTATAAACCAACTAGTTTTTACCCGCGGCTCCGCCCGCGTATATTTTGACTTTTGTGCTATCCCATAAGAACCTTTTATTTTCCGGGATGAAAAGTAGCCTATGTTTGACTTCTACCTTTAAACTATATCCACGCCAAAAATCAAGTCAATCCGTTGCTGCGTAAAAGAGAAACAAACATCCATACATAATCACAAACTTTCGCGTTTATAATATTACTTACTTAGTAGGAAAATACTCTGAAAATTTACAAACATGTAGATAGTAGGTATAGCTAGCAGCAATTTCAGAAGCCAAGTTCTACTTTTCAGACCAGAGGCTAGACACCATTCCATCAAATTCTGTCTTTTGTCCTTTGCCTCCGACTAATCTAGAAACATTTTCCCATTTCTCCGTGTATAAAAGTAATCCAGCAAAGTACCCAGACAGGATATAAAACCTATCCCCGTCTGGAGTACCTAGACCTCTAAAATCGCCCATGCTTTCACGGCGAGGCTCACCGGTATGGACTTTTATGATCACGTTACGTACTACGTTGCCAATTTCAGACAACCTTGTTCTTATTCTGCGACTGTTCTTATTTTTGTTCCTGAATTTTATTTATGCATACGTACCGATTTGAATATTTTACGGCAGCTCTACGTGGAATTTTTGCGTATATTTATGTTATTCTTTATTTATTTTGTGTATTTTTATATTAGCAGAAATGTTCTGAGAACCAATCATTTTATAAATATAACTCAACCAGTATTTCAACGTTACTGCGGTGCCAAGACGCTATACTTGAAAAGTAGAGGTTACGAGCGAGTCCTATTAAAGCTCTTTTTTATAGGTCAAATAAGAGCTCAAAATATGAGACATTTGAAACTACTCAATTTAAATCACTTTAACGTCACCTGCAGGTGCAAAATTAGACCCACTCACAAATTACTATCATAATCTTGTTCATTATTAGTATCAGCGGTTTGACGGCCACTGCTTGACATCTAAGGCATCTCCTACATATTATCAAAACAACTCGCCAAGAGCGACCGATGAAGACGACGACATCATGATCTAATAAACCGCGGCAGGATCGCGCTGTTACATATAATTACTGTTTATATTTATTCATGTACTATATTTTGATGTTTGTCTTGTATTATGTGTTGTTTTCGTTGCAAATAAAGTTATGTCTATGTCTATGTCTGTTTGCAAGCCGCTTCAAAACCAGCAACGAGCAATTTTATGTTTAGGTAATGTCCTGATGACGTCACTAAAATAAAATCTCCAACTTTCTTATTAATTCCGTAGAACACAAACAATGATCTCCTTAAACCCCTACGACGTTTAATTACAAACAAAAGCTCGAGTAATTCACCCCTAAACTATTTCGCTCGAGCTTATCTCCCAAGAGCGATCCGACAATCGTAATAGAGCATAAATTACAACAATTACTTAGTTAGGGAGTTACACGCGTTAATTATACGAGGGGAGTGTCTGAACCGCGGAGACAAAAACAAGCGAGGTGCTGGGATGAGAGTTACACTCATGTTGCTCGTACATAAACAACGAAGGTACCTATAGTGTACGTTTGCCGAGACGTTCCCGTAGGTTATACTATTAGTTCTACCGTAAAACCGTACGTATTAGTCGTACCGTTAATATCGTAGGACTACCGGTAACAAATTGTACCGGTAGTTCTACTGTAGAACATTTCGCCTTCAGGGCTCATAAGGTCGAATTTGCAAATTTGAATAACATAGGATTTTCGCTGGACATGACATTATTTAGTTTAAAAAATGATAAATTGGAAAGTGACAGCTGTCTGGAATTCGTACTAGAGTTGCATGACAGGTATCACATTAAAAGCTGTCATATTCTGGAATTCTTACTAGAGTTGAATGAGAGGTGTCACAGTTAACAGCCGTAAAACTTAAAATTGGTTTATCACCGAGTAGTCGAATCCAGAACACAACTGTATTCATAAAAGTGATATATAGAGGTCAACAAAATCTATAATTCATTTGATTTGACTGTATTCGGAAGGGATTTGAACCAAGGACCTTACGATTCTAAGGCGCTATTCAGTGCGACGCGGATGACCTACGCGGATGTCCGCGACGGACGGTCAAATGTATTAAGCATATAAAGTGTGTTCAGTGCGACGCGGAGCGCCCTCGCCGCGTCGCACTGAACACACTTTATATGCTTAATACATTTGACCGTCCGTCGCGGACATCCGCGTAGGTCATCCGCGTCGCACTGAATAGCGCCTAAGCCGAACTTTCTTCTAGTACCTATCTATACCACAACCGGCTAGAGTATGTGCAAAAAAAACTGTCGTAGCGTTATTGTGAACTAACAATAAGATTTTAATCAGCAGCCAAGGTACCGACTATACTTGGTAGACGCGAGTAGGTATTGATGAAAACAGAATTAGTGTCTACCAAGTATATCAAACACTTTTAGTTGTACTAGCAATGCAAGAGCAGTGTTGTCAACGTAACAACTTTGGTAAAATGGCACACGGGCGACCTCACCTACAATGCTTATCTTTTTGCACAAACTCTACCCACAGATAAAGCTTGTTTTAAACACAAAATACCCGTACCGTGGTATACGAAGCTAACGCTCGGGAGCTGGGATTAAAAAGTGTCTGTGAAATCTCGCCTCGACACGACCCGACAGAAGCTCTCCGCCTTTTGAGTCAGATTGATGATGCTCTGTCCGCTGTCTGCTTAAGGATGGAATGTAAAAAATGTAGCGTCATGTTAGGTTTAGAAATTATTAAAAAGTGGTTGCAAACTGGAATTAGCCCGGTAAAGAATGAAGTTCTTGAAATAAGCCGATTTGACCTCGTGTTATAGTTTTTATAAGCTATTTGTAAGGCCTTTACATAAATATTAATTAAAATAAAGACTAACCATACTGAACACTGAGATTTAGACTAGTTAGTGCACACATGTACCTACACCTAAATCTTGCGTAATATGTTAGTTTTTAACCTATAAAATTTCTTCTAAAATTTGCATAACTTGCTATTTAAAGTTATCTAAGAACTTGTATATCTTGGACTGTAAAAATTCTTAGAACACA
This sequence comes from Hypomecis punctinalis, assembly GCA_949316475.1. Classification (NCBI taxonomy): domain Eukaryota; kingdom Metazoa; phylum Arthropoda; class Insecta; order Lepidoptera; family Geometridae; genus Hypomecis; species Hypomecis punctinalis. The sequence continues at coordinate 2,529,215 of OX438811.1, forward strand.
GAAAGAATAATTATTAGTAATACAAGTAATTACATTAGACTATAAATATTATAGAAGAGCGTGGGTCGTACGAAAATTGGACCGACGACGATATAGCCAAAACTGCAGGTTGAACCTGTCTCTTTATCGGCATAATAAGCATGGCTGTGCTGTTTTTTTTTTATTTTGATCAGTCCAACTGTTCGATCCACACGAGTGAGCAGGACGGCAGGAGAACAAACACTACTTTCTTTGGCCTCTAAAACTTTCTTCAGTTAATGTAAAGTTGTCATCAAAAAAAAACATTACTCTCCTTTTAAGTTTGGGTAATGAAGCCGTGGAGATCTAGCGATAGTAAGTAACGCTTGCTTTAGAACCGTGAGGGTTCAAATCCCTGTCCTTTATCATTGATCCTGCATATGTCCGCAAAAGAAATTAAATGATGTCTGTGAATCTACCAACCCGCACTGGGCCAGCGTGGTGGCTAGGGTATAATCATCATTATTGGTTTGGCCTATGTTCAGTAGTGGAGTAATAAGACTAAAATAGACCTTAGTCAATAAGTGCCTACTTAAATATGCTGACATAGACATCAGTAAAGTCTACAAAACAGGAAAACGTCGTACCTACAACAATAAAATGAAAACAAAAACAAGACATCGATGAAGAATGTCATTAATAATGTATGAGCACGGGTCGGCAATATTGGGAAAAAGTTTGGTAAAACCAGCCCAGCTGACTTACGTTATACGTTTACAATCGATTTAGTCACGGTTTTTACGATTATAAAATCAGACTTTGAACTTGTGTGCGTAGCGGTTGACGAAATATGGAGGAACTTAGCTCAGTCTACAGTTCAGTAGCTGACTAAATATTGTAATTTTTTGAGGAAATTATAACTCACATAGCAGCCATAAGCAATAAGGACGTCTACTGCGTTTGCTAGAGATAGGCCTACCCTATTGATTTCCAATAAGATCCGATAGAAGCGGCTAGCATCCAGCGTGTCCTTATTTATGATCCTTGATTATATCGTCGCTCCAGATAGAGCCTACCAAAGCCATCAATAAATTGTCATAAAATTCGTCACACTATCGAACTTTACACCACCAGAAGTGATAAGTAAATAAAATGTAAAAAAAAATACTGTTAAGAAATAAAATAGAGTCAAATACAATCAACAACTGTTACTATTTCAAGCAAATTCGAAGCCATGGAAATGATCAACTGTTTCATACATTTCGTTGAATTTAAATGTGTTTGGAACATCTGATTGTCGTGGTTAATATTTTTGTGAAAGTTTAGAATAGAATAGAATACTTTATTGACCTTATAACTACGTGTGTTACATTAGGTACGTCAAATTTACAATCAAAAGAAAATCATAATTATATAAATTTTAGCAGTCTGGCAAACTACTAGCAGTGAACAGGGATCTTCGAAATAAAGCATGATGCATCTTCGGATGAGTGACCACGGGTGGCATTTACAATTTGAGCGCTACCGTGACTCGGATGACACGTTAAAATGTAGGTCCTGGTTATTTTAACCGTTTAGCCATGTCAGAGGACTTTAGGGGGCTTAAAACGCTGACACTAGTTTTAGCAGCCCGGCCTATACGAAATTACTTCAACGCTGAAACCACGCAAAAATCAACTGTTTTTAACATTCCGATGAGTTTGAATGTAATTTCTCAATGGAACAGCTGATCCTTTTGGATCTATTTAATATTAAGTACGTCATAAAAATAACCCACTATTATTTTATACATTAATTAGTCATAATAAACTTAATAAGGGTGTTGTAGCCAATGCACCAAAAAGGGATGTTGAGTGACAAATAAAATGGCACCTATTTCATCACGTCTGCGCTGATTCTGCCCCTATGGAAACACTCAAACCAAGCTATTACTACATATTTACTTAATTATTTTACAAATTAAATATTGACTTAATAGATAACGTAGTTTTGACCGTTTAGTCATGGCACACAGGCGGTTAAAACTCTGACACCAGGGCTTGTCTCCCGGTCTATAACAATTTACTTTTAATTAATAGATAGTTACATAGACATCCCCTTGACTCAACTTCTCACTATGAACTAAAATAGACAATAGCATTGCAGCGTAGGAATCGGCGGCCTTATCGCTGGAAACGACCCGACTAATCGTAACACCGTCTATTTATAAACTTTAAAGGGGAAGGGGTGACCGGGACAAAGCGAGACGATACTAGAGCAGTGTGCCCAGATACATTTATTAGCATTCGTTTAACAAACCGCTATTGTTTATCGGCGATAATCCCGCGCGCCGGCGCCTGGCCGCCAGCCCACCCACACTACGCATGACATTACTTTGCGCCGAGTACACACGATGCGAGACTTCGCAATAAACGACTTATCAAATACAACAGAGGCACGGTAATGGTATCTAACAGCATTGTGACTAGTCCGTCCTTGAAATAAATACCTACAGCCCCACGTGGCCACGCAGTACGTAACACGCTCTAGGGCTGCCCGCCCGGCAGAGTTGGGCGCACTTAACTACTATTTTGTAATCAGATTACTAACTACGACTAAAAGTAGTTAACTACATGTAGTTATGATTACATGCAATCATAACTACATGTAGTTAACTTCGAGTGACCTTAACTACCACTAGACATATGGCATGTGTGAGTATAAAGTAGCAGAACTTGTAAGATAAGTAGAGATAGTGATCACTACTGAGTACTAGATGACACTCGATGAATTTGAAGCGTAATAATTGTTCCAACCTTGTCACATTGGACTGAGGTTGAAATTAGTAAATTTTTAAAAGTAGTTAAAAAGTAATCGAGTAATCGTGATTGCAACTACAATTATTTAATTAGTAATCAAAATATTTAACTACTTTGACGATTAATTTATGTAATTTGAAATCATGATTGCTAACTTCAATATGTAATCGTAGTTAGTAATCAGTAGTTAGATTTCATATTGCCCAACTCTGCTGCCCGGTAGGTAAATTGCACGCTTACTGATTACAAACCCACACGTTCGTTCGTCACTACGGCGCATCTGCGACTGTTGGTGTACCGAGTGTATACCGAACTCCGAGGCACGTAGGTACCTTTTGTAATTTTGTATGAAGACTGAATACTTTAGATAACATTACCGTGACAGAGACCTTAGTATGTTTCCAATCATTCATCCATCAATTAACCATATGACGTCCACTGCTAGATATAGGCCTAGCTCAGTCATCAGTCCTCCGAACTATGTGCCTTGCCCACTGACATTTTAACTAGCCAACCGCTGGGCTATGTTGGTGACGATGAGTTTGCAATAGTGCACGAAAACTGTTATTGTTTTGGTTTGGGTACATACATTTTGTTGGTTCTTTCACCTGGGGCACTGTAGGTAGGCACTAAAATGCATGGAGCCACACGAAAACTAGTTCACGATTGTAGTTTCCGTTTACGTGTAGTAAACTCATACTAACCCCTAGCCTTTGCAAGAAACGATTCATCAAATACGACAGATCAAACAATATATCACAGAATCTTGACTGATTCGAGGAATTCTAAATTTAACTGTTTTTTAACTCACTCGCTTGAACGTTTGGCGTGTGTGTATCACCCGATAACCACATGAAAAGTGGTGACGCGACGATCTTACTAATAACGTTTATCTATCTAATTTAATATGTGATGAAAAAACTTACCGCCTTACCACAAGTTTCAAACACTGTTTAATCGTGCAATTTGTACTGCTAAACACTGTCTAAAGCGTAAGTTTTTAATCTTTTATCATAATTATTATTATTTGTAGGAAGGTTGTGTATACAGCGATGGACAATCGCTCTAAAACAAGTACCTACTTAGCTTAAGAGCTTCAGACGAATAGTTAGTACATAATTATTATAATACTTGTGTTCACAAATCACACCTGAAAAACTTTTTTGTTCAATAACAAGCTAATTAGTAGATAATTGTTTGTCCAAAATTTCGCCTGATATATATTTAAATGTCAACACATCTAGAAATCTCATGAGGGGCCGTTTAAGTATTACGTAAGCAGATTTCTTACAATTATTATAAATCCCCCCCTCATCCCTTGTCAGCAAAAGTAAGCAAAGTTCTTACCCCTCCCCCCATTCTTACGTAAACATTGGTACCTGTATACATTTTTCTTTTTTTATGGATTCATGAGCACCTGATTTAATTCAAGAAAGAAGAATATAGATATTTAGCATAGAAGACTGACACACATATGCGAAAAGAGATAAATAAATATTGCTGACGTAATCATCTTTTATCCCCCCCCATGTCATCAAAAATAAGCAAATGATAAACCCCTCCACCCCCCTATAGTGCTTACGTAATACTTGAACGGCCCCTGACAGTAAGTAAATTAAATTACAGATGACAATGTGCCCTAGGTTTTACACTAACTTGCTGATTCGAAGATAATTGACCATATATGGCGTAGTAACATGGTTGTATTTTATAAACACACTTTTGATGATGATGTGTAGGATTTATTGGCGAATTATACGCATTTAGCGACCAATTATTACGGACATTAGTACAGATAAAAGCTTTTAGGCGTAATTTAAACGTGGCCAAGTTTGATCGGTTATTGAGAGCGATATTTTATTATCTTCTCTATAGTGTATTCTAATGATAGGCTTGAACTCTTAATCTTTTCAATTATGGTTAGGTCAGGGTTCTGTTCGCCACACACACAGTTACTTTGCTTTAGGCCGCCAACCAAGTTCACAACTGGTTGCGTACGAGGAGTTGTTTCTCTTCGTAGGCGACTAGTTGCCAAAGAAAAATATTTTTTACCGCATACGCAATAAACGACTTTTTTACATTACTTACTACACTACTTGCGATAGACTAAAAACGGTGGTTCCTTTATCCCCCATAGCACTAAATTAGTAATACATAACAATGATAGATGTCAAAGTGACAGCTGTCGAATCGCAAATAAATATAATAATACTACGCTACGTATTTCTATTAGATTGCATTTCTATCTAATAGAAAAAATATTGCATTTCCACCTGATGACATATATGCAAGGAAAAAGGAAAAATCTAAGTGACTGCATTTGGACTTTTTTTCACACACTGCTTAAATACCTACTTTAATCTTCGATAGATAAGAAACTGTGTGATTAAAACATAGAGGGCAAAGAAATGAGATACCTACAAATAACCAAAAAAAAAAACATCTGCAAAAAAAGAATCATCACATTCAAACTAGTTGTCATAAATAAGCAACGACTAACAATAATTAAAATGGTTGTAATTATTCTTGATTAAATTTAAATACATGACATGCGTACATTTTTGCTATCTCCTTTTAATTATTTTTATTTTGATGCTCTACTCGATAGGTTTGGTTACCAAACAAATTTAATCTACTTCCAATTTGGCGCCAAAAATGCGCCATTTTGATTTGTTTTAAACCTATCTAAGGACACTTGCCGCCTTACCACAAAAGATTTAAACACGTTCTAAACGCTGTTTAGCCGCACAATTTGTACTGTTAAACATTGTCTAAAGCGTGCGTAAAACTTTTGTGGTAAGACGGTTGGGGTTTTGATACGAATCTAACGATACCTTAATTCTCGAAATCCATCTAGCCTTATATATACGTTTAAGCCATATATACGTAAGAAAAACAATAGCCTTCCTTGGTAGCTCTCTCACAATATTTATGAACAGAGTACCGATGAAAATCTATATCCCGACAAGAAAATAAGCGGCGGCTCTCTCTGTAGCCAATAAAGGTTGTATCGTCAAGTTAAATATAGTAAGAACGTGGCGCCGTCGTTGACAGACAGACAAACAGGCTTCTGTTGGGTCGTTGAATGGCCGGTGTCGCTAACACTGTATTTATGGTCGATCAACATGGATGTAAAAAACAGGGGGAATAGATTTAAAGGTTTAGAAATGCCGCTTTCAGCAATTCATTCATTGACAATTATACTATGAATATGAGGAAGATAGGTAGGAAGGATATTGAATGAATTATATTCATAAAAATAATTGTAACCTTCAATACTATTAATAACTATAATAATACTATTACTTGTTTATGGCAATGAATTAATAATGAATGAATAATAATTCTGTTAATTTGAAAATTTATATGAATTTGAAATCAATTTTGATTCGCGAAAAACAACCGATTTAGGTCCACTGATACCAAGTTTCTATTCTAAAATGACATCAGTGCTATCTACAACGAATAGCTTATTATTATACATTTGCGTTTTGACAAAAGTTATTAATTTTGATATACAGAATAAGTCCCTAAAAGGTTGCTAATTGATTAGAAATAACCCTGTATACTACGGGACTAATCGCGCACTAAAATTACGAGATAAATAAATACCGCATCATCCCGACGTTTCGGCCGAGTTGCATCGACCGTGGTCACGGGTAGACTAACTCACGGGTTTCGTAGTAGGTATATAATAGTAATGTGTACAAATCGCGAAAGTTTAAAAACTACAACGAATAGAACACAAAAATAACTATAATTATTTAACTACTCTTCATACGACACCCGTTTTTTCCTAAAAATTGCAGATAGCTTAAACGAGGAGTGTATTTAGATGTCCGCTCGATCCTCCATCTTTTTACATCCATGTCAATAGCAACTTGTGTCATATAAAGAAAGAAACAATATTCATGTGTAGAAACTTTCACTATGGAGAAATAAACACGCTGGACAAATACGCCAGTTTCGGTGATTGTAATCGAAGTAAAGGGAGGTAAAAGTGCCAAAACTGCTGAAAGGTGTTAAAATAACTTGAATATTACTTAATAAATTAGGTGTAGGTATTACCTTTTTCTTTTAAAAACATTCTCACATTTGCTTGAGCAGAGGACATTAAGTACGTAGTATTTGCAATTTAAGTACGTAGTGCAATTTCGTGAGATCAGAAAATATGTTCGCGCGCTCACCGAGCGCATACAGAAATTCAAATAGGCCTTTACTCTTCAAATATGGGTTTTAAAAAAACAAATACTCCCTCCTTCCTTCTTTGAGTGTTCTATTCATCAACATCCTTGCATAGAATAAATACGTTTCGCTCGTCTACGTCAATAGACCAGCATGTCCATATCAAAGAATCAAAAGCCCATTTGACAAAATTAAATGATATTATCCCAAATAATAAGTTTTTCCACAACCACGCGTTCACGCGTATAATAGTATAGTTTATCCGTCATCGTTACAAAAGCTATCGTATACCATACGAGCAGCGGTAAAGTTGTCCAATAAATCGGAATATATTCGGACACCGGTTCTACAATGCAATAAAATATCGATTATTGCTATAAAAAAAGTCGCCAAACGAATACCGGCAAATTTGTGGGCTACATCTAGAATTTTAAATAGCTCTACCGTGGGATACCTACTACAAAAGAAGACAAGTCGTCGCGAGCATAACTATTGCTTTGCTCTAATAAATACTACAGGTCGAATCACAAATCTTGGTGGCTGTGATGTTAGCTACGAGCTGCTGATAGCCCAATCCTGAAGCTCACATAACAGATGCGCGAATACTAACCTAACACTAACCCAATCATTGCGCAGCTGTAAAGTGGGCTTCAGTTAGGTTTGGGTTATTCGCAGCTTGTAGCAGCCGTCAAATTGTGTGATTGCCTATACCTAGTCTACTTATGTAATAATCCTCTGCATTATTGTTACTCGTACAAACTAGGTATGAAAAAAACTTTACAAAATTATCTAGTTACCCAGCATGTATCAAAACAACACAGAATATCAAATTATTTTTTACACTTGCGTTTTAATGCCTACAAACGTTTTCCTCGTTGTTATCCCGTCTGCGACAAATCGGTGGACCAAAGTTCTGGATCCTTTTTCTCTGCACTACTTCAGACCACACTTTTATGTAGAAGGCTAAATAACAATGTAATCAATCGATATGAGTTCGTATCTTAGTTCGGGTAACTAGCCCTGGTTTTCATCTTCTTCGTGTCGATGAAGATACAAATGTTTTTTTATATTTATGTGGTGTTTTCCCAGTGCCTCGCCACTGCCACTTCGCGAGGGGAGGCATCGTATAGGTCCTGTTGTGTGCAGGTATTGCAGTAAGGTCATGAGAGAAGATGCTGCTTATTCTGTTCAGGAGCTCCACACTGGCACTGGACGGTCCCTCAATATCCCTATTTTACCAGGATGTCCACTTTGGCCCGGAGTCGATTTAGCAACTTCCACGTGGAATAGCCCTCGTGCCAGTTTTAAAGCCGTTTGAAAGGTTCTGACATGGTTGAACGGTTAAATGGACTAGCCCTGGTGCCAGAGCTTTTAAGCCGCTTGAAAGCCTCTGACATGGCTGAACGGTTAAATGGACTAGCCCTGGTGCCAGAGCTTTTAAGCCGCTTGAAAGCCTCTGACATGGCTGAACGGTTAAATGGACTAGCCCTGGTGCCAGAGCTTTTAAGCCGTTTGAAAGCCTCTGACATGGCTGAACGGTTAAATGGACTAGCCCTGGTGCCAGAGCTTTTAAGCCGCTTGAAAGCCTCCGACATGGCTGAACGGTTAAATGGACTAGCCCTGGTGCCAGAGCTTTTAAGCCGTTTGAAAGCCTCTGACATGGCTGAACAGTTAAATGGACTAGCCCTGGTGCCAGAGTTTTTAAGCCGTTTGAAAGCCTCTGACATGGCTGAACGGTTAAATGGACTAGCCCTGGTGCCAGAGTTTTTAAGCCGTTTGAAAGCCTCTGACATGGTTGAACGGTTAAATGGACTAGCCCTGGTGCCAGAGCTTTTAAGCCGTTTGAAAGCCTCTGTCATGGCTGAACAGTTAAATGGACTAGCCCTGGTGCCAGAGTTTTTAAGCCGTTGGAAAGCCTCTGACATGGTTGAACGGTTAAATGGACTAGCCCTGGTGCCAGAGCTTTTAAGCCGTTTGAAAGCCTCTGACATGGCTGAACAGTTAAATGGACTAGCCCTGGTGCCAGAGTTTTTAAGCCGTTTGAAAGCCTCTGACATGGCTGAACGGTTAAATGGACTAGCCCTGGTGCCAGAGCTTTTAAGCCGTTTGAAAGCCTCTGACATGGCTGAACAGTTAAATGGACTAGCCCTGGTGCCAGAGTTTTTAAGCCGTTTGAAAGCCTCTGACATGGCTGAACGGTTAAATGGACTAGCCCTGGTGCCAGAGCTTTTAAGCCGTTTGAAAGCCTCTGCCATGGCTGAACAGTTAAATGGACTAGCCCTGGTGCCAGAGCTTTTAAACCGCTTGAAAGCCTCTGCCATGGCTGAACGGTTAAATGGACTAGCCCTGGTGCCAGAGCTTTTAAACCGCTTGAAAGCCTCTGACATGGCTGAACGGTTAAAACTACCAAGGTCTAATTTACGTGTCATTCAAGCCGTTGTAGTGCTCAGTTGTAAATGCCAGTTGCGGTTATCCATCTGAAGACTGCACGGTTATGTCATTTCACTTTGGCGATCGGTAAGAAACAACTAGGTAGTCGAGCCATGATCGATCATGGTAGTTCGTTCACCACTACTAATAATATTCGAACAAAACAACTTGTTTGTCATCTATTCAGGAGTATCGCAAGCGTCCCGCTCCTCTCACGCGCTAACCACACCATTAAACCTATTACATCTTCTGTGTGTGTTGACATCTATAATCCGACGTGATGAGATTTCTTAGAATTAAGTTCGTTCGCAAACGAGCGAGACGACACAGCCACAAACGCAGCCACTTAATGCGACTGCTAAGTAGGTGGCTCTGGGGTCTAAACATGAGCTTGCATAGAAAACGAAAATTATTGTTTTCGTTTCGCCCCACACATCATTCGATCTTCCTCGTTACCGGCGCTGTATCAAAGTGTAAGGATCCACACGGAAACTATTGAGTTTCCGTTTTTTTTTACGATTAAACTCATAGTAACTGCATAGCCAAAGATACAATCATTCGATGGGAAACGGCTGCTGCAGTCTCTGCCGAAATTGTATCTTAATACTGATTTACTATCAAATATGAGGTAAATGATGATGAGTAATGTGGAAGGAAGAAATTAATATCAATACAAACACTTCACGTCAAGAGACATGTTCACCGCAACGGTTCACGTTCGAATAGGATTTTTTTTCCTTGTATACCGCTCATCATCACCCTACATTAATTTCTCGTGGATACGCAACGCAAGCAGTCAAAGTCCGTAGCCTAGTTGTGGGACGCGAGCGTTCCATAGTTGTAGAGTCACGCCCGTGCGCGAATGTCCTTATTACCTAGCTTTACTATTCAGTTGGTACAAACTTGCGTTTAACCTGTGTTAAACGTTATTTAAGATCAATGATCTCCGCGGCCCCAGTGAGGGGATATTTTTAACATCAATTACAATGTATTATGCAAGCACGTGCAAAAACATTTCCACGGTCTTGTTATGTTGTTGAAAATATGCGGGGAATGTCGGAATGGCTGCCCTGGTTTAGGTAGTTACAAGGTTATTTTAGAACATATGCAGCATAACTTTATTGTTACCATATAAGAAAATTGAATACATAAATAGTATAAGCTGTAGAGAAACCTAAGAGATGGTCCGAGAATGAAGACATCGGTGTTACACCGCTTGTCTGGTTTGTTTTTAATCAAATTAGAGATATTTTTGGTAAGGTATTTCTAGTGTACTTATACAGTAGAGTGATATTAAAATCCTAAACGCTATCTATTTATAAACGTTTTAATACAACTTCTGTAGGAGGTTTGTGTTTTAATATACCTACATAACAATTATATTGCCAGTGAAAAGTCATTTCTAACTACTGACGTAGTTGTATTCATGAATGTGGTTGTATGTTCATGTGAAATATCCTTGTATATACCAACAATTACCTAATCTGTGTCTCTGTGGCATTATAGCTCCCAAACGAATGAACTGATTTCGATGCTGTTTTAATGATCGAAAACAATGTAATCGAGATGGTTTTCACCTTTATTTCAAAGACATCTGTGGTCAGGTTTACAAAATATACACTTAATTTGGGGTGGTGAAACTTTATCGAACACTAGCTTTTACCCGCGGCTTTGTCCGTGTAATATTTGATTTATGTGGTATTCCATAGGAAACATTTTATTTTTCCGGGATAAAAAGTAGCCTATGTTACTCTCCAACCTCTCAACTATATAACCATGCCAAAATCAAGTCTTTCCGTTGCTCAGTTGTTGAGCGAAAGAGTAACCTACCAACAAACACTAGATTTATGATATTAGTAAGGATAGCAGCTCGAATGTTCTCATTATCCTGTCTGATCTGAACATTTAGCCGGGCGAGAGGATGTCATAAACAGTTTAAGCGCGGTCCTCCTTCGGGTCGGCGACACGACCACTAAATCAATTCCCAGAACTGGAGAACCAGAGTCGATTGGTGTAATTGGCAAATGATCGGAGCTGTGTGCATGGAGCGTCGATGATCCGCAATAGTGCTAAGTGACATCAGTCAAGTGCGCTCAAGCTATTCTGTATGAACTGGAAGGTTCAAGCCATATTCAGCTTGATGATATGAACTGGAGGGTTGGAACTATTGGAAGTACTTATCAATATTAGATTTCATCTTATTTTCAACATTCATTTTCTACATTTGGGTAATTAGCGCAATTAGTTTAGTTTTATTGTTTGCGCCTGGCGCTATAAAGCGCTTACAACAGCACCGAAATAATGGAAACTCAACCAATCAATCAATGCGATGTATCCCAATGGTTAAAGATTTTTTTTTTGTGTTTACTTTCAGCTTAACACGTTCTCTGTCCAATGAATCCAAAAGGAGTCACACCTGTACCCAAGTCATACGTCCACGACTATAGTTGGAGTCACAATTTAAAGGTAAAATTGATGTTTTTTATTTGACTGGACGTATAAGCAAGAACAAAAAAGTCTCATGGACATATGGTTTAGTAACAAGGCTACCAAAAAAGGAGCCTCCGTAAAATGTTGCCAGTTTTTTCAAGCTAGAGAGAGATTGTAGGTGGACGTATGAATACAGATCTAATCTTTGTACAGGGACAGTGAAAGTGTTAATATCACTACATAGTATAAAACAAAGTCGTTTCCCGCAGTCTGTCCCCATGTATGCTTATATATATCTTTAAAACTACGCAACGGATTTAGATGCGATTTTTTTAATAGATAGAGTGGTTCAAGAGGAAGGTTTATATGTATAATATACCTGTGCGAAGCCGGGGCGGGTCGCTTAGTTGTTACTATAGTAATGTTATTATAAAATAAAGCACATATATATGTTATACTAGTTTTTACCCGCGGCTTCGCTCGCATGATATTTTAACTTTTGTGCTATCCCATAGGAACCCTTTATTTAATCGGGATAAAAAGTAGACTATGTCACGTTCCGTCTTTCAAACCCGATCCAAAAAATTAAACAAAAAACGATTTGACGGTTGTTCGATTCGACAGTTGATTTTTTTTGACATTTCTTGAAGCGCGCTCAAGAATAGTTCTCAGAGTTCTCAGATCTTACTTAACACTTATCGTTATATTATGGACAATTTACGCAACATCATTATAATTTATAGCCTATGTGTTATTCTGATATATAAGCTATATTATTGCAAAGTTTCATCTCAATCCGTTCAGTAGTTTTTGCGTGAAAGAGTAACAAACATCCATACATCCATCCATCCATCCATCCATCCATCCATCCATCCTCACAAACTTTCGCTTTTATAATATTAGTAGGATGTTTTTTGTTATGTATACCACTTCGTTACTGGATGTCAATGACAGATATCATTCATGCAGTGATATCTTTCATTAATAATTGTTTGTTAATCTTTTTTTTTTGTTAAACTAGATTTGATCGATAAATAGCGTATCAATGAAATTAAAGATATCACCGGGAATTCTTTAAGTAGATTAGATATGGTAATAATTTGAGAAAGCGCTATTTGATTATGAACAATTGCGTCAATGTTTGTAAGGCATTTTCACCAAATGAAAACATTCTGGATAAAAGCTAAGCAAAAAGGCATTACCGAGAAAATAAATATTATATCGATAAATAAGAAACCTTCCATTGAAGAAAAACCCCAACCGATAATAAGGCAATGACGCGAACAGTCACAAGGTGATAGAAGCACGACATTCACATGCCAATAAATAAGATGCCGTAACCATTACACAACGTTAAAGACAATTAGTGCTAAAATATGAGGAGAAAACACACAAAGGTTAAGAAGTCAATGAGGCATTTAACAAGGCGTGTCTACAAATTCTCAACGCATAAACGGACAAGTGCCGCCGGTCTCTCCCACATACCTTATGGGGCACTCAACGTTTCGTCAGTTTCACCCGACAGACGTAAACAATGTCTCCAGGTATACGAATAACGACCCAACAAGGTAGCAAATAAGAGTCACGTTGCCGTAGCGAAAACGCTGTGACGAAATAACACGCATTCCGCCGATCCTGGCGATGTGACGAGAAATTGTTGTATCTTAGAGAATTGGCTGCTAATTAGTAGGGCAAGGTTTGGAGTTGGGTAACGGCAACAGCTGCTATGATGCAATAGAATACAGCTGTCCTGCAAGGGACAACTAAACTTGCCCGATTTATTTGGAGCACAATGCTAACTCCAAATTGGTCGGGAGCAGTTAAATGTTCGGAAATTGTTTGTCTTTCAGAAGTGGGATACCTTTTATACCTTTCTAGCGTGCCGTATTGGAATACCGTACACGGAGTTTATTTACCATTGTTCTAGTGGTGAAACGTGCCATATCTTACCTGGAACAAATATAAAACATGACATAAGAAAGTAGTTCAAGTATTCACGGTTTTATAATATGCGGAACTATGTTGATAAGAGGACGGAGTCAACGAGCGTACTAAAATGGAGGTAGATAATTTGAATTACGACGCTCGTAGGTCCATATCTTTCAGATGACCCCATTTGGAATCTACTGGGCTTTAGGTAAAGAATGAACGACTCAGTAAAGAGTAAATACGGGTCTTTAGAGACGACCTTTATACTGTGGATATTTTATGTAGCTTGTAACTTGCTAGCTAGGTAGTGACCTAGCTAGCAAGTTGTTTTGAGCGCAGTTTTTTGTTTGTTAGTGCCTGGTAGTTCAGAATGTAAGAATTTCTGTACTGTGCATTTATAATCCACGACGCAAAAAAAAGTGTTATAAATAAATACACATGTAGCTTCCAAAGGAACGGGCTAATTTTATTGAACTTTTTTCAGTTTAAAAAAGCTGATGTGATAGATAATATCTTGCATAACAATGAAAGCCTATTTTTGTGGATTCTAACATTTTAAATATTCTCTAGTGGTCTAAACACGCAAAGCCAAACATTCACACGATTCAGTTTTGCAACATTTTCGCATAAGCGTTACGGAGCGTGGCACTGACGGCTGCCAAGGTCAAAGAATCGCCTGACCCGAGTGTTCAGTTTTACCGTGCCCGTTAGTGTGGCAGCGGTGTAGACCCCCTGGTGACACTTCTCACACGGGGTGCCGGGTGGTGCCGGGCCGCGACGGCACGACCGCACAAGGCCGCCCTCGGTCTGATCGGTTTACTGGCTTATTACTGCCACGCGTGGAAAATACGTGCCATTGTCCGTATATCAATCCGCTGAGGTCAACCCGGACTGCTTTTAGTCTTTTAGCAGTTGTTTGTGTTGATATGAAAAAGGAAAATTAAAGTGATGGCATAAGTACCTAAGTTCGTAGAGGCCGGGTGGCTAGCCCTGGTGTTAACAGTTTTAAGCTGCCTGTACGATTAATACAACTGGGGCCTACAATTTAACGTGTCTATGGTAGCGATCAGTTGTAAATGCCACCTGCGGTCATTCGTCATGAAATTAATGTCATAAATAGAGATATATTCTACTGTTGCAGTCTATGTCGCATACTGGTCAAACAACATATAGGGGAAAATATACCGATCGGATCATTGATATCGAAAATATACAATCACACTCGAGAAGGGAGATAAATCTTGCTTGTTTATATTTTGGAGAATCTAGAACCACTGCAGTTATTTAAAAAAAATATTTAATAATATGATAAGTGTTGCATTTCAGATAGTTACAGACTATACTTA
Organism: Hypomecis punctinalis; assembly: GCA_949316475.1. Taxonomy (NCBI): domain Eukaryota; kingdom Metazoa; phylum Arthropoda; class Insecta; order Lepidoptera; family Geometridae; genus Hypomecis; species Hypomecis punctinalis. The sequence continues at coordinate 2,544,291 of OX438811.1, forward strand.
ATTCAACTCGGATAATGGCAGGGCGTTTCATTAGTGCCCATATTAAACGGGATGAAAAAAAGTGTTTGGACATAAGTAGAAATTATTAAAATATCTCCAAAATAGTATCAAAATAGAAAACAAGCAAAGCAGCTTGTTTTAAATCACACGGGGAATTTATTACACAACTATGCATAAACTAGTCATTATAGGTATTTTACAGCAGTAAAATTGAAATTGTACAAAATAAATTATTAAGTTTAATGTACCTACGCATTTATTTCGTCAGCCATATAAGTGTCTTGACTTTTATAGTGTTGCGCAAGTGATTTGTGCCTGGGAACTAGTTTTAAAATGTTATCAGTTAAAATAATATTTGCAATAGCTCGCGGCGGGTGTTGAGATGCAAAATAAATGTGCAATGTATGCAAAACTGGTGTTTATGTCAGCATCTGATAACAGTGTTTAGGTAATAAAGCTAACCACGGTTTTAGGAGGGGTGAGTGACCAGCAACCGTGTCAGTAAACCTGGCAGTCAGCGTGACGATGTGTTTTCGCACCTGATCGCGTAAATACACGCCTGTTACCTAGTACAGCTAGTTCTATGTCTAGTCGAAGCGCAGAAATAGATTTGCGATGTCACATTGAATGTGATAAAATGGTCGACTTTATAGGCCTTTGCATCAGAATTGCAATCAAATGCATATTACATTGATAAATAATAATCACGTAGAAGCACGAGTACCTATCATTTCTTTATTCTTACAAGTTTTTATTTATTAACCTCCAATATAAAAAGAGAAAAAGAAAAAAGAGTGGTTATAAAATAAATTGAATGTAACATTGAGGATTGTGTGTCTCTAGTGCGTAGTAATATCTAAACGCATGGTCTGATTTAGATGCAGGTTTCGAAGCTGATACCCAATATAATGTATATTTTAGAACTCACATTTTAGATGGTTCTTAAAAATATCTAAAAATATCTTATGAAAAAATGTGACGATTCAGCGCTGAAACTGGTCTTCAACTAATCCAATCTGTGTGCCGTGTCACATTTTAGACAAAACAAAGCTCGAAGGAGTACAATACGCAGACGCGATAAAACACTTTCTATTCGACATTAACATCGCCATAAATACATAATTTAATTACAACGCGTCTTTCACACGTCTGGGCTGTCGCCAACTTCAAGGTTGACGGCCGGGTTATGGGTGCAGACAAATTGCTAAAGGTACGGCGATCATAAAGGTGTGTCCAGTTTTCACCAAACTTCGAATAATATTTTATGAAATAAAACATTTCCGATACTAATAATGTTGTAAAGATTTTACTACGAGAGCTTCGTGCACTTAAGGAACTTTTGAGGAATATTTTACTTTTCTCATAAATAAATCCATAAACAGTAATATGTGCGTGTAAAAAATATACCTATACATATATCATAGCATAGTTTATAGATCTCGTAGAAAAAAGAAAGTACAAGTAATACCTATGTACGCTGTGTGTTTTTATTTGTGCTTAGTATCTCTGCGGTTGCGATGTCGTAGCGCCTAAAAGGATGAATCTATTTTGTATTAAATACATAATTTTTCTGTTTGTAGGATGACCTGCAGACCAATCGCGTTAATTTTAAACAGCTGCGTTCCGTCTCTAATTCAGTTGAAGTTCGGCTGCAATTGTAGGTAGTTAAGTTTTGATACAGCTTTAAATAATTCGATATTGCGTTAAACTTCATACACCAACCGTTCGTTTGACAGAGGTTACGTTCCAACTCTCATTGAGTTGCGTTTCAACTTTTGTCAAAATCATTAGCGCGATACGAAAATAGACAAAAAGTTGAAGTTCGGTTAAAGTTCAATTGTGGTTCAGCTGTAATTTTTTAGTGCGATTGGCCTGATGATAAGACTCCATATTTTTGGCAGCGATTCGAATAAATGTAAAACCAGGGGCTCTATTTTTGTCTTTCAAACGGCTAGTGACGTATATGGAACTTTGACAGATAATATGAAGCATCGCTAGGGCGTATAGTCGCATACGAAACTTTTCGGATACTCTAAATGTTCTAGGCTTTCTGAAGTCAAAAATAGAGCCCCTGGTTATATTAATTCTAATCGTGTGTACGCCGTGCGATGTCCAGAGACAAATCAGCGATGCCACAATATTTACACAAAATCGTACGACGGTTAGTGGTATTGGTATAGCGATAAATCAAAGACGTCACCGAGGAAGCAGGCCAAAGCCGAAAGTGATTTCTTCCTCGGTGATTCACGTCGAACAACATAGCTTTCCGCGTGACTCACGGGCCCATAGGCCGGTTCGCCGAATATTTTGACCACTCGAGTTTAGGCGAGCAATTGCTGTTGGTCACTACGATGTTATTTATAGCGGTGCATGGGTCTGGTCTGGTCTGGATTGGAAGTGTTCACGATGGGATTCCGTGATAGTATTGTAGTAAATAGGTTTTTATGACTGCCTCGGTGGCGCGGTAGTTAGTAACCCTGACTCCTTTGTCAAAGAGGCGTGGGTTCGATTTCCACCCAGGGCAAGCATTTATGTGATGAACATATGTGTTTCCTCGTTTAAGATGATATAAGATGAACGGATTTACTAAACGCACTGACTTTTAAGCAAAAAAAAACAGAGAGAGGCAATCTGCATACGCCCGTAGAAGAAATTCAATGGGGTATGTGAATGTACCAACCCGTACTGAGTCAGTGTGGTGAATATGGTTCGCTCGCTTTTCGCGGATCGACCTATGCTTAGCAGTGAAGTATTACAAGGCCGGTTTTTCTGTGATGACAGATACAAACTGTGGATAACGCAAATCTATTTGAAATATATATTTAAAAAAAAAAAAAAAAAAAACACTCCAACCCTGACCCAAGCTATTTTAACAGTTGCCCGAGGATAGGATTTAACGCAGCTTGTAGCTAATTTCACAACCGCCAATATGTTTGATTCGGCCTATACTATACGTACACAGTAAATACATAATCTCTTCATTCCTAATTTTATTCTCACGCTGTCAATGTCTGCATATACTTATTAGAGTGGTAATCCCTTTCGTAATAACCGAACCGCGTCCCATAATTCGCTCATACATATTCATTCAAACAAGAATTGTAATCGGATTACGTTTCGCCGAGAAGCACGGAGGCATGTAACTTGGAAACTTTATTCAAAAATTACTTGAATAATACTTAATCCCACAAAATTAGAGATTCCTACCGCAGCTAACAAAAGAACTGAAAACTTTGAAACGGCTAAACCGATTTTGAAACATATATTCTAAGAACCATTAATAAGTAAGTAAGTAAGTTCGTATAGGCCGGGTGGCTAGCCCTTGTGTCAGAGTTGAAAACTCTGACCAATAATAGAAAACTGGTTTTCAAGTAAAAAAACCGCATCCAAATCGGTTCACCCGTTTAAGAGCCACGGTGCCAATCGCAGACAAACACACACAAAGCGATGAAACTTATAACACCCCTCTTTTTGCGTCGGGGGTCCAAACATGTTAAAATGACGACGAAAGATTGATGACGAACAATTTATAAAAAATCACTAAATGAGATACTTAATCAAATCAAATACATTAAATATCTAATCGGTGTTTTCAATGCAAATCAAATCAAAACTACTCCAGCTCATCATCCAGGGAAAGATTGCCGGAAAGAGAAGTGCTGGCAGAAGGCGGCACTCATGGTTAAAGAACCTGCGTGACTGGTTCGGCTGCAGTACCACCTCATTATTTAGAGCAGCAGGTTCAAAAATTAGAATTGCCCTGATGTTGTCCGACCTCCGATAGGAGTGGAACTATAAGAACTATAAGAAGAAGAATGCAAATGGCAGTTTTTGTGCAATCGGATAGAGCACTTCCCAGTAAGTTCGTATAGGCCGGGTGGTTAGCCCTGGTGTCAGTTTTTAAACCGCCTGAAGGCTAAACATGGCCATGTCATGGGTAAACGGTTCAAACGTGCCGAATGTTGCTTGACTTCGGTGATCGCTGACAAACAACTAGTCAAACTACGGTGTGAGCGCTACCCAGAATGAATTAAGGCTCCATCAAACAGGCGGTACGAGCGGTAGAGCGGTACGAGCGGTAAAGGCCGGTACGGCAGTACCGCGACCGGACCTGTGTGAGCCCTTCTTATATAACCAGTACAATACAGATGCCCGCCCGTCTGCTATACCGCTCGTACCGCCTGTGTGTAAAGGAGCCTTTAAGCGTTAGGTCAACAGATGTTTCTAATTATGAGATAATTATAATGTAACTCTGCAACATAACATTAGTGAGTTTATTGCCCGGAACTGTTAATCTGATGCGGAAGGAGGTGGGCAGATGAATAGCTATTTGTTGAGTTTACAAAATAAACAAATAGAGCACGCCATCTAATTCTCTATACCTACTGCAATCAAATTTTATTTTGTCGAGTTGTTTCATGCCGTCCTGCTGACTTAGCATACGACTACGAAAAGAGTTTTGTCTACATGTGAAAAGTGATACATATGTACTCATATACTTCACCATAACTCTACTCGTTCTGACACGTCGAAAGAATTTCGTGAAAAGTATTTCGTGATGCGATTACAAGGATTCTTGTCTATTCGACGCTTCTTTAGTCAGTTTTTAAATTAGATGATTTTAATTGTTTTCCAATTCGTTGTTTTATAGGCTCACCTATTTAGACGTATGAATAAATAAAATAATCTACCAGACTGAAATCGCCAAACTGAAATCAGCTGTTATCAAACAAAAGTTCATTGACTCTCAATAAAATGTTATATTAAACAGTGCAGTAGTTTGTCCTTAAAGTATAGATAAACCCTGAAACAGGAAAATTTGTTTATAACGATAAGTAAATTCACCGCTGTTAATACAAGGATGTAAAACAACAGTGGTAGGTACTAAAGTGCCTGGTTTCTCAGCGTGCGCGTTTCCAAATATGGTAAATATTGATTTTAAGTTCGATTTTTTTGAAAATGGTAAATTTTTTGTGAAAACTGATTCCTAGATTTTTGTATGTTTGTTGAGATAACGTGCATTTATATTTCTGTAATCATATTTTTGCTCGTTACTGAATGAAGTTGATTCATTTTACCCACGGAAATATTAAAATGAGTGATTTTTGGAAACTACGATTTTTTTTCTATCGGATCGAATCTCGAAATATCGAATTTATTGAATCGTGTTTCTGCTCCCATCCATAAAAATATTTTGTTAATTTTTAAAAAACGGCTAAGCCGATTTCGATAAAATTTAAAAGGGGTCCACCTCAGAAGTATAAACCTTTTAAACTAAAAAATATTTTTAATCGGTTCACAATTGGCTTAAATACCGATGAATAGTACTTACAGAAAAAAAATACAAACAGACGAACATAGAAACTCTTCCCTTTTTTGAAGTCGGTTAAAATAGCTCGTGTGTTGGCTCAGACGAAATAAAAAAAATGTTTTGAGGTGTGTTGCTAATTTCTTCAAACTTTTCTCACAAGATTACTTTAGACATTGACCAACACGGGTAAGCCCGGCCGGTCCGGTAATGTTGCTGTTTTTGCGGTGGATTCCGAAGCGGATTTAACCGATACGCTGTTTTGCGTAACACTCGTTCGGACGACCTCATGTTCCCGGACCTAGGTATTGGAAAGAGGTTTTTCTCATGGCGCTTCAACACGTCTTATTGGATGTTAAGTAACGCAATTATGCTAAAGATCTAGACCCAATCCGGGTGCACACCTTAGTTACATCAATATTTAAATAGTTGTGCGCCCGGATTGGAGACGATTGACATAAAGATTTATTTAGAGACTTTTTTTTTCTCAACCTATATTAAGCCCGATTACAGAGGCGCCAGCGTTAACTAAATTAGATAGCATAGTTCTGTTTCTTTTTCACTTTAGGCATTCGATAGAGTGAACGCTTTTTAAGATGCTATTTAATTTACGCTGGCGCCTCTGTAATCGGGCTTACTGTTCCACTTCTGGTCAAAGGTTCTCCCTCCATTTCATCATGAATAGATGAGGGGTGTCAAAGGAAAATGTACTAATTAAATCAAGTTATAATGATCCACAGCTTCATTACGCGTTTTCAGATACCTTTAGTGGAGAACCATATCAATTTAGCATTAAGTATCTAACCAAAAGGAGTCGACACTGCAAAGCGTACCCCTCTGCCAAAAGTACGCGACCGGCGGTCATGCTCTTTAAATAAATATATCGGTCTGGTTTTCAGCTAGTGTTAGTCAATTACATGTGTGTGCGTGTAACCTTGCTTATATTTTGGCTTGTGTGCGTTTCTTCACCCCACACTTCGGTACTTAGGCGTGTCGACTCCTTTTGGTTAGGTACTTAATGCAATTTAGTGCTCTTAGTTGAAATGTAGATGACACATAATTAGTTAATTAGTATACATACTTTAAAATATGACCTTATCCTTACTAATGTTTCACTATTAGACCTGTTTACACTTCGATTAGTACTAGTGATGTTGAGTGATTAGTAGTAAACTCGTGTGGACACCGATTGATTAGTACGAGCGTGTGACTGACTACTAATCACTTACCACTCGCACTAATCACTAATCAAAGTGTAAACAAGGCTTAAGAGCGAAAAATCCAACACTTCACAAATCCACACAATTCGTATAACTTCAGTCCAAATTTCACGGCCATGAAGAAAATCCGTACCCATCCGTACAAAGGCACAATTCTAAAAACAGCCAATGTTCAAAGTCACACGAGCCAATCGTTGAATGCGGTCATCTAACACGCGAGCGTGTGTCGCTAATTGCTTAAAAAGATTACCAAGGACTTAATTTTTCCCCACGAGTAGATTTACGTCAGAGGCAAAATGCTTGACAATAAAGAAAGTATGTAACTATTTTCTTTCGAGGTTTTTTAACGGTCAATCGATAGGATTATGGGTTTTGCGTGGTTGCGGCGTCGTAAAAGAGCATAGCTTGTGTGGAGAGTAGCTCGTATTTTCAACAAGCACATCTCACAGTTATCGATCGTTTCGTGTACAAGGAATGCATAGCTTACTTTCACAGTATTTTACAGTGGAATTTCGAGTGACAAATACACGATGCACGTGCGACCGAAGCGTGACAATAAACGTAAAGCCACGTGACCCCGCGTGTAACTGTGTGGTGTCATAGGGATATTTTTTCCGATACTCTAATTCGTCCACAAAGCGAACAGAGGGGCTAAGTGCGAGATTTTCGCTCGAGGTCAATCGCGTTAACGTTTGATGTGATTTCTATGGAAATGGCACAGCGCCATCTTGTGTCACGTACAGAAAACTGAATAGCTAAGTGTGAGTGTTTTTACGGTAATGTAACGAGCGTCAAACCGATCGAACACGAGCGCGGCAACGTCTGTGATTGGCTAATTCAAGCGTGTGTGTCAATGTGCTCGCGTGTGTGCACGGCGCGCTCCGTCAACGCGACGTAAAAGTAATTCGATTTGATTTGCAAATCTCCCACTTGACACTAAGATAACCGAATTTGAAATCCGGCAGTATTGCGCTAGCTAAGAGCCGAATACCTACTGTTTTTGGGATTATTGGGAATATGTTGGGCAAGCGTAAGTCTAGCAACAAACGTCCTACGTGCCCTATGGTTGACACTATGATGATGATAAAGATTCTGAAACTATAACCTCCACCTCGATAGTAAAATTCCAACTCGTAAAGTCTGACCAGGAGGACAAGCCGCGCCTCCATTCTTAGACATCGTAGTACTGTACACTGTACTATTTCCTGCGGTTCTGTGACAATGTTAAGACCGGCCATAAAGTTGGCTCGAACCTCGTAGTAAAGCGCGAAATGACCACGGGTCGACCGAGGGCCGTAAACCACGTTAATTGTCCGGCGAGCCGTGAAGCAAACACGGCCTTATCGCGCCGGTTTATGGGCGGGACACCGATCTAGACCAACCTTAGGGCTAATGTGTTCGCTGATTTAGATCTAGATATCATTGGAGATACTTTCGTTGGCCATGCGAAATGTTCTATTCACCGACTTTCAAAAAGGTGGTACTTACTTACTATGTTCGTCTGTATGTATTTTTTTTGTGTATGGTCATCGATATTTTCGCCAATTATGAACCGATTTCAAAATTTTTTTTAGGTCGAAAGAATATACTTCCAAGGTGGTCCCATTTAAATTCTATTGAAATCGGCTGAGTCGTTTTTGATAAACCTACAAAAATGTGCATGGATGTCACATCAATTCGTGCAAATTATTCGAATTCTGTACACAGTGGAAGTCGGTGTTGCGGCTTTTGGCGAAAAATAATTATTGATCCATTTAGGTACGTTTGAAATAGAATGGATTAACTTTTGAAATGTTAGCATACTAAATCATGGTGTCCACATGTATTTTATATATATTATGAACTAGCTGCCTGTCCCGACTTCAGCCGACTATAATATAACATGTAATGATTCGGAACGACCTGCGACCTGTTAATAGTTGAATCACCCGGAGTTAAACGAAATTGTCTAGCTACTACGTTACATTCAACAAGATTTATCTGTTTGCCGTTTCCAGTATAAGCCCAGCGGTGAAGCGGCGCGAGCGCGACCCATTAATTGCCTTATTTGTCGAGCCCGCCCGGCGGAAGAAAACAGATCCGATCGACTTTCCTTTTACCGTGGGAAATTGCACAATTGATTTTTAATTTTGTAAAAAATAGTCTCGTCTAACAAACTGTACTGGGGCAGTATGGTCCACTGGGTGGGAATCGAACCCACGGACGCCTCTTTGGCCAAGTACTCAGGGTAACGAAACTCTGGGCCACTGGGGCAGTATATACCTAGTACCTACATAATATTGTTACTTAATTGTAGTGGCAGAAACATGCTAAAAGTAACTCGCACTGGCGCGTGACCACCCCCCGATCGTTGATTAGATAGTCGCAAACGCATTAAAACATTCCTGCAGCTGTCGTTTTAAATACCGAAAGGTGCATGTTCCTTATCAACATCGGTGCAACAAAATGGATTGCGTTATGTCTACGAAAAGGGCCATGATACCTAATAAAATCTAATTCAATCGATTGATACCTTTATACGTAACATTGACATGTATTGAACGTAAAGATGTTATTAAAACTAGTTTTTTTTTGTAGCCTGGCGAAAATCTGCAATCTCTAGAAAGAACCACGGAACATGGTATTCCTTAAGAAATTGAATTTTCCTTCTGAACTACAGATTCTGTAGTTCGACTCTATTGAGATTTTTAATATCTACTCAGACGTCTTCTTTCTATAGGCCGAATCAAACAACTTGGCGGTTATGATGTTAGCTACAAGCTGCGGATAATTTAATTAATCATGGCGCAGATGTTTTTTTGAATGAATGAATGTAAGAATTACTACACACAAGAAAAACTATGTAAAAGTGTACTGTTAAGTGAGCTTCAGTTATGAGATATTGGGTTATCCGCAACTTGTACCTAACATCACACCCGCCAAGATATTTGATTCGTCCTATACTATCCTGAAAGCACGCAATCATAAGAATCCATTCGACCCAAAAAAAATATTTCGACTTGTCATTCGACTAGCTTTCTCCCATTAAGACAATAGGTTTATGATTGATGACTTATCACTACCGTAACGGTCTGAAAGTACATAAAAGCCTAATCGATAGGAGCGAATTCGAAATTTGCCTTCGATTTGACGATTCGATATAAATTATCGAGTGCCTGCAATGCGGAAGTCTCCTGTCGATGACAGCGAAGCTTTTATAAATGCTGATTTAGACTAGGAAATAAGAAAATCGAAATGGATGGGGACCTCTGATAGGGATTAAAATCGAATTAACAGTGTAATGGACTGAAATACAAACTGTAGAAGAGCAGAAAGTCGTTATGTTCATAACGGTTTCATAGCGTAGTTTCGAGACTAATCAATAATGGAAAACCAATATGTTAGTACCTAGATTTTGGTATTTCATAGGATTTAAAATATTAATGCGAATAAGTTTGATGTGTGCATTTAAATTACAGTTCGGTGATGGCTCAGGCTCAGAGCAAATTAAAAAATCAAGAGGGAACGTCGTTGAACAGTCAAGTGAAGCCGGTTTTTTATACATGTTTGTGCGTCGCTATTGCGCCGCCATAGTTCGACTGACAAGCCAAGGCGTAGTTTCCTTGTACGTTGATGTGTGTGTAATTGTCTGTACACGCCGAGGCGTAGTTTTGAATGGCTTCACTTGTTTGTTCACAACATACTCTCTTGATTTTTTATTTGTTCTGAGGGCTCAGGAGGTCTCTTACAGAAAGCCCTATCTTGTAAGACCCATAAAGCGATGGCGTAACGACATACAGACATTTTGCTGCAGCATCTATATATGGTAATTCTAGATCTAATTAAAATACTTAATTGTATATGAAACACTACAATGATAGACGAGCATACATAATTGATGAGCGAGAACGCTAATACGAGTAGTAGTGGGAAGAAAATAAGCTATCGATAATGATGATAAATAATAAACGTTCAATGACTCCTGTGCCATTAAATATCTTTTTCTCTCCCTACAGAATTAAAAACGCAAATAACCTTTCTGCTTGCGCAATTCGAGTATAATTCGATTGATCAAAAAATATCTTGCCATCTCTCCGTTTATTTCGCCCCTGCAACATTAATCACTTCTTGGCAAGTCTTTTTCTCGTCATTTCATTAAATGTCGGCCCCTATGAAATAAATTGAACTGTCAATCCACGCGTGAAGTTTACAATGACATGGCTGATACAAAAAGTACAAAATACGCATCATCTTGAAGTCACTTTCAGAGTATGTTACCTTCATCATAACTTTCCTCGCATTGAGAGGACGATTTCTTTCTTACTTAAACACAATTATTTTTAACTACCTATCTATTTCTTTGAAAGTAGAGAGATAAAATTAGTTTGCTATAAATATTAAAGTTCATCCGTGACGTAATTTTAGAATATGTGGCGCACGCGCGTCATTTAGAACATTTGGCGGTAATTTAACTGCATTTTAGCAACTATTAATTAACGAATAGGTCTATAATGCACATAATTATAACATTTATAACCAAGTGCATTGTGGACCTTAGTTATGGAAAGGTCAAGGTAAAACCGATCGGGGTCATTGAACTCGTAATATAGCTTAATTTGAAGTATTATTTCACTGATCACCATTGAATCTAATCCCTTATCCAATTGACAATCTAAGAAGTAATTTTATGTATAGCACCACACAAATCGACGGATGAGACGTTAGCCGCAGATGACACTTCGCCGTGATTCGCTATTTATTGCGCATGTGTGCACAATGCCTATACAAATGGCGAAGTAGTGAGCTCGGGCGTAGAGAGCGCGCGGGAAGCATGAGGTTGACGGGCGGATGAGCCCCGGCGTACCCATATTTCAGCTTTTGCGCAGAACGTTGCGCATAAGTTCCTATCTGAAGATTTGTGTGGCGCTTAGTATAGCACATGCAAGTCAGTTGACACTCAACGGCAACAGTGCTACATAAATTATATTGAGCTTCTTCTGTATTTACAGACCGCGTATCCAAGTCTACAGTTTTAACTTTAGATACAGTTATTTCGATATCTTTACTGTTTTCAGTTTAGGCCTCAACAAATAAAAACTGTAGATATACTGTAGAGGTAGGTAACTGTGGATTAAATTTTTCAAGTTGTAATTTACAGTTTTTTAGCTTTTTCCTTTTTTACACTTTTAGTCTAGTTTAGGGTTGGCAACACTGCACACAGATAAGTAGTCTAAAAGGTAACTTCAAAGGGAGTTATAGGCCGAATCATACAAGTCGGCGGATGTGAAGTTAGCTACAAAATGCACGAAACCTAATAAACAGCTTTATGTGAGCTTCAGTCAGGATTAGATATAGCGCAGCTTGTAGGTAACTTCACATCCACCGCCTTGCAAGATTCGGCCTATATTAAACCCGTGGATATTATAGCGCAGTCTGAAGCAGCGAAGAGTGTTATTTCACCTGGCCGCCATTGAATCGAGCCGCTCGAATCAAACAGAAGTGTCACCCGAGACGTTTATGTGGCGCACGCGCCGCTGTTGACACACTTCGCGCGATCGTGTTATTGTAACACGGCCCGTTGTTACATTTACTGTGGTAAATTGATGGAATTTGGAATTTTACACTGATCTGTGTGGTAACTTTTATTATGCTATCAAGTAGAGTGTACGACGTACGTTTAAAGTAAGTACATTAGGGGAATTTGGGGGATACAAATGGGTGCCTGTTTTCTTGAAATGTTATAGAAAGCCAAACAATGATTTATACTTTGTGATTTTTAGGAGCTTATGTATTGACCCACTTGACTGGTGGGTAAGCCTCCTCCTCCTTGTATCAATGTTTCCTCCTATTTTGGGCTAGCCTCATTCACGAATATCTCGCAACGGGATTTAAGTCGTACCTATCCTACTAATATTATAAAGTTTGTATGAATGGATGTTTGTTCTTCTTTCACGTAAAAACTACTAAACGGATGCGTTAAAACTTTGCAATAGTAATGCTTATACATCAGAATAACACATATAGGCTATAATTTATAATGACATTGCGTGAAACCAAGTTTGCCGGGTCAGCTAGTACAAGATATGATAGAAACTGTGTCACACCAAGAATGAAAGGAGAACGAAAGTATGTAGGTATATTAGATGCAGTAAGTGTTTAAACGCAACACAGCTGCACATAAATCAGATAAATATATTTTGAATTACCTAATAAAAAGCATGTATGATCATAGCAGCTGCAGAAGGTCTACTGCTATTCACAGCAGGTGACAAAACATTTCCAATTCAAAAAAATAATAATTACGTAAATGTCTTGTCCACGCAGCCTCCGTAGATGCAGCTCGTTACAGAACAATGGCTGGGTTTTACCCGCTGTGGTCCGTACCTACTACCTACCTATTAATGAACGCGCGGTCACATTCTAAACATGTCCGAGGAAGCGGCCCTGATAACGCAAACTATTCAAGTCACCATTCGGTACGTCATCGAGTCATTATAACTTCCCCAATATAATTGTATAAATCATCAATATCATTAGCACTAAGCTCACACATAGCCACCATCCTCTTTTGATATCATCCCTGTTATATGGTTATCTTATTCAGGGCACGAAAACAGTGGCGGAGGACTTTGAAGCACCATTGCTAATGAATCTCGTGCGGATGATGTGTGGATGAGGAACCTATATACCGTGGCCGCAAAAAATACCTCGCATTATCTCTATATGTATACATAGCTATCACCATTCGTCATTTTTATGTAAATTTAGTCATATCGTCTTTCACACAGTATATCCATACATTTTTCGATCATCCCCTACGGATCAATCCCGGTGTTGCTACAAAATTCCTGAATGACTTCACGACACATGCTTCAGGACAGCACTTACCGAAACGCGGTATAAATAATAATAATAAACTAAATTAAGTACTTCTGAAAGCTATTTGCTAGTAGATTTTGAACTGAAGATTTTTGCTAAAAGTGTTGGAAAAGCAATAAGATTATAATATAATAGGGCAAAGATATTTTAAACAAAGCAGCGGTTAGAGACTAGTTTACTTGTATGAGAGAACAGTACCAGAATCTGCGTCATTCATTATAATAATATCTATCAGTTTCTGAGTCGACCCTTACAATGTTCTACAAATAGATGAATAGACTAAAGGCTAAAATACTGGCATAGAGCCAAGACATAGCTTAGCCACAAGAGCCTTTCAGAACTTCGACCTCAACTTGATGAAATGACCCTTCTTCAGAAACTACTTCGCAAAGCTCAATTCACATTGCGTCCGACCGTCTGTGACGTACGATATACGCTCCACATATCAATGTCAGTGCCAGGGATAGAACAAATAGTACAAAGATGGTACAAAGGGTTAGACAGATAAATTATTGTTGTAATCACATGATAAAATCTATTATAGCAGACGACCTTGTCGTTATCGTTCTAAGGTTTCCTGGAAGAGATCTTCCAGGTAACTTTAGAAGTGATCTATATAATATAGTAGGCGTGTTTATAAACAAATAATAATTTATATAAAATACATCTCATCTGGTTATCACGTGGGTGAAGGTCGATCTTCAGCGGCTCTTAGGCCAGTAGTAACAATCTCATAGAATCCAAAACTTTCGTCGTTGACACCGATCGAAGTCATCAATCCACTCGATCGACGACGGAACGACCATTTGGACGACTGATATTCATAGAAATTCGACGTTTGTTTCGAAGCAAATCTAATTTTCTACTAAGTACTTTTTAAAATATTTCAATGTCGTATCATGTTTCTGTGTTGCCCAACAACGGATCCGAATTGACCTTCGTTCTTAACATTGATACAACACATATAACATTTAAAAATCGTGGGAAATCAAATCGATACGTCTAGTCTAGCCTAGGCCAAATAGAATTGGACTTACATAACTATTGATGGATTAGTGGCATTCGTGCTGGGGCTCTATTTTGAACCGATAGCCGGCTAGGACGAATGCGTAATGGTCACGAGACTGAGTAAAAGCAGAAACGAGCATTGAGCATCTACCTTTGCTAGTGCAAACGGCATACGCAAAGCATGCGATTATAATAGTAATTTTTAACGTTTCAAAAATTAAGCTCTTGGAGTTCTAAACGGATCATCAAGGTCCACATAGATTTTCGAATAAGTGTCTTAGTATAGCATGTACTTATGTACTATTCAACTGGGAGCTACATATTTATTTATGAAATAAAATTATTATAGCCGTTTTAAGGCATCTTTGCAACCGCAAACTAACCGTTTCGCAGCCCGATTGGGATTAGGAACCATATTGCAAAGTTGTTAGTATTAATTAAGGATAAAAATATGACTCAAATAAGTTGTACTTAAATACTGTGTTTGGACTAATTGTTTAGAAAATAAATAAGCTCGATTTTATCGCACTCAAGTCATTGCGAGTGGGATCACCATTAAGGTTAAATACGATAAGGTTACTTTTACACCAATGATAACGCCGTAGTAGATAGGCTGTGTGCGGATGTGAAGCCATAGCCGACTACACGCAGCAGCAACAACCAATATTGTCGTCAGGTGACACATAGACAGTACTAGACAGCTGGCACCATAGAAACAAGTTTAGGTGTCGCGGTAACACTGTAGGGTCTGTAGGTGATCTGCTGCTGCTACTGCGCACTCTAGACATTTAACCTATTGCCCTAGGTGACCGACAACACTGTAAGACGGCGCGATCCCACAATATCAAACATAGCCCCGTATTTGCAAATGGTCTTGCGTTACGTGTCCGCTATTGATTTGCGTGGCAAAGGAAAAGTATTTATTCAAAACAAGGATTTAAAGGAAAAGCACAAATTGCGTCGCGACTCGTGAGTGTCTTCAAATCCCGAGTAAATAGGTATCTTCTAGGTAAGCGTGCTACACCCTAGACTACAGTGTGTAGTCAAACGCGTACCTATTCGAAATAAAAAAAAATAAAAAAAAAGACTCATCGCTCACTTAGGACACAGGAAACCATAATTATTTTTTGCAAAAAATAGCATGACCGACATCCACCGTGTACAGAATTCGCGAATATTTCGCACGGATCGATGTAGCATATTTCACATTATTGTTGATTTATCGAAAAGGGCTCAGCCGATTTCTATAAAATTTAAATGGGACCAATTTCGAAGTATACTCTTTCCAATAAAAAAATAACTATCGAAATCGGACCACTACGTAAAAAGTTATGCGTAGTTATACATAAAAAATAAATATATATATATACCTATACGCGTCGAATTGAGGATCTTCTCCGTTTTGTCGGTCAAAAATAGTGAAACTGCGACGTGAAGTGATTCTATTGGCGGATCCTATCTCCGCGTACTGCTCATATCTGTACATCATCTCTGGTGGACTTACCAGCTTACGTATGTATACGAGAAGCATACGAACACAGCCCCTTCAATGGCGCCTTACAACCTATTGTCGTTCTGACGTATTTCCAAGAAAAAACACTAAAGTACTAAGAATGATCGCGTTTTCCCACGGCCCTTGTGTTAAATGTGCCTGTCTGTCTGAAGATAATTATTAGCAGACTTAGTAAAACGCGCATTAATCGTTTTCCTTATCGGTTGATCGTTAATAAAAAGCTGCTGTTTACTGCTTACGAGTTTTTTCAACATGATAAATACATCAAAATTAATGTGTGTCGAAGCAAGCAACGGAGGGGAACGGCATTTTATTTATTATACAAAATAATATGATACGAACCCTTAACCTGAAACCTGTAAACGTTTTGAAGAAAAAAAGTATGATTTTTGTGAATAACTCTAGTCGCCGTGTTGGCTTAGGAAGCCTTGGTGGCTTAGAGGTAGTGACACCCGCCTTACAATCGTGAGGTCGTGGGTTCAAATCCCGGTCCCGTACCAATGAGTTCTTTGGAATTTATGTACCTATGGAATTTCACACTACTGGCTTTTCGGTGAAGGAAAACATCGTGAGGCAATGTCCGTATATGTCCGTAGAAGAAATGCGATGGTGTATGTGAATCCACCAACTCGCACTGGACCAGCGTCGTGGATATGGCCCAATCACCCTTCGTGGGTACGCCTACGTCCTGCAGTGGACATTAAAAAGGCTGATAGAGTACATACTACGCATTCCGATGTTCGACGAAGAAGCAACTACTTGCATTGCATTGATAAAATGAATGAAATAACACCTACGGTGATGGTTGCATTTGTGCGTAAGCATGCTCGACTACGATAAATATAAGACCGCAAGTTTAAAAGCTATAATTCCTATCCCAAGTTAAAATAATTAGACACAGTCGATTGAATAAATAAATATCTTGTCTCAGAATTGACAATCCAAGCTGCCTTATACGTAGTATAAAATATTCAACTTCAAAAACGTTTCCTTCCAAGTCAACTAGTCGCATTAATATTATAATTATACAATGATCAGATGTCTAGTCGCCATTACAATTTTTCCTGTTTTGCCTCAAACCGCAACGTCGACGGGTTCAAAGACCGATTCAACAAACCTTCAATACAAGTTTGAATAAACAGAATTTACTTGTTAAATCGCTTGTTACAGAGACGCCCTAAAAGGAGAGAATCGTTCTTTAATCGTGGCCGATGAGGGGAGCAGCATCATTAGTGCCTTAAAAGTAAAGAAGGGTGATAATCATGAATCGCTTAAATATCAGCTACATTGCGACAAGGTTTAAATTGAAGTGGGTGAGAAGGAGAATCAAAATAAAATTGATTGAGTATTTGCAGTAATCGGCTCATTAATTACAATCAATGAAATACAACTTCAGAGCGCTGATATCGTTTTTTTATGTAATAAAGTGGCACGCCGACGGGCCTCCTGAAGATTCACCATCGCCTGGACAACTGGCTACCTATTTATTATAATAATAACGTTGTAATATTTGAAATACACAAATTCTGGAGCAATCCGGACAAGGATCTTTCTATCTGAAGAAGGTGTAATAAATATCAATAGTTAGGTATCTGTTATTTAATTACCAAGTAATATTCTGTAAACTCTTGATTGTTCTTTTGGATTAACAAGGATTAGGACAACATCTTCTGTTCAACTGCTGGGCATCAGGGAATTCAACGTAAACTTAACGTTAAATTAGCGAGCTGTGTTTTGGACTATTAGGTCAATCACTTCCACGAAGTAAGGTCACGATATATACGGTTTTTCACGGTTGATAAAATTACAAATTTCTATCAACATCTATGCCTGATATCTCTACAATCCTTTCGCCTATTTTCATTATTTGAATTTTCACAGTTCCACATTGTGTCCACGTTAATTCCAAGCAGTGTCACAGCGTAAGCGAGGTGGCAATCGTGAATTTTAGCGATGAGTTAACGTGTCCGATTTCACGGATGGTAATGGTTTTACGAATACAGCTGTAAGTAAAGATACTCTTTTATTGACGGACTGGTCACGGATTTATTGTTTTACTAAGAAGTAGACCTAAATGAAATATTGGGAGCAAAGCGACACGTGGATCATACCTAATAAATAGAGAGAAAAAGAAAACCTGTAAGGTAAACAAATTAGACTACTGTTTCTAACCTAGTTTAAGTCCGTATTTCTTGTCAAGTACACGGTTGCTTTGGAAACCTATGTGGGAGGGAATCTCTAAAAAACAGCTTAACTAAAAGGTAAGACTAAGACTCTCGAAAAAAACTAAAGAATAGCTGTTTTTTTAATAAGTTCTATAGTAAAAGCTGTTGACAATGTTGAACCTATTTTATTTTGATATTTATTTTCAAAATTGAATAGTATCAATTTTTATTTTTAAAATTAGTTGCATAATAGCTTTCATAATAATAATTATTTAAAATTAATGACAGTGCTTCATATTTAGTCTTCATTAAATTAGAGGAAGATTCAACGGCAAGAAACAAAGACCAATTACAATAAACGTTAAAGTTATCGATAATGATTGATTAATTGAAAAACGCCGCGAGATCCGGTTGAAATCGAAACTACAGACAATATAATTATAATACATAAAACAACTTAAACGCCTATGTGAGTACTATACTGTACCGGCCCTTTAAATAGTCCACTGCCGAACATGGGCCTACCCAGGAAGGGCGAATGGACCAAATCCACCACGCTGGCCCAATGGATGGGATGTTTTACATACGCCATCGAATAATTTCACATAAGTCCGTATATGCCGGGTGGCTAGCTCTAGTGTGAAAATTATTAAGACACCTATTGAAATGGCTACACGGTTATTGAAACAACCGCGGCATAGACTTTCACCAAGCCACGGTAGTGCTCATTGGTAAACGTCACCCGCGGTCACCCATCCGAAGACTGACCGTGCCGAACCGTTGCTTAACTTCGACGATTCATATTAAAATCGTCGAGCACACGATTCAATGAAATATTTCCACAGAAACTTAGCTAATATCCCCATGGCAGCCATTTACAGTCGGGATCCGGAAGGCGTTAGAGCGCGGATGTTAGAGCTCTAATAAGGCAGCGCTCTGTGTTCTTCGCCGCCACTATGCGCTTTTGGAAATCAAATCGTTTACCTTTGCTGGAGTATATGAGTAGGCAGTAGTCACGGAGAAATGAACATGCCGCTTTGTACAGATTTACGGGGTTTTAAACGATAAATTGCAGGATCGCGCTGGAGGTTCGCGCACATTTTGTCGGGTCGCAGCGCAAAATTAGTATGAACATACGCAAAATGCGGCCCGCTGCACCCCGGCACAGTGTGCGTTAGTACATATAAAATAAGTACCTACTTATAAGCGATTTGAGCGGATTTTTGCACTGTGATGCAGCCCGACATAATGTGCGCGAACCTTAGGTCGAATCAAACTTCTTGGCGGGTATGAAGTTAGCTACAACCTGCGCGAAACCCAATCTTCGCGCAGCTGTTAAGTGAGCTTCAGTCAATATTGTTTTTTTTTTTGTTGCTCGCTCTTGTACTTCCCTCGACATAAGTCGGAGACATTGTCAAGCTGAACATTTGCCTCATGCAAGTTTTATAATGTGTGAGCATAAATATGACATGAATACTTATAAAATATACTTAGTATAAAATATAATATAGTAGTAAATAATACATATATATTATGTTGCAAAGATAAAAGGAAACTTAAATTGAATTAATTCTAATTTAATTTATAAAACAGCAGTGCCAAAGCCAGAAACTAATTCATCTTACTACTGATTACACTTAATTGAATATACATTTCTATAAATATATATACTTTATCCATTTTCTTTTCTTTTTTTTTGCTTTTTTCTTACTTTTGTACATTTTTTCTCTTATTTTTTTTTCTGTCATTCTTTTCGTTTAAACATAGGTACTTATAACTAGTACAGTATAATAAAAAAATAGTCATGTTATTTTTTTTTTATATATTCTGTGTCTCAGTTTTAATATAACTACTTACCTTCTTTATTACTATCTGGCTCATAACTTTTGGGTCATTTTAAAGCGTCTAAATGAGTTATGCATGTATTATACCATGCTTACACTCATTTGACAGCTTAGTATTAGAAGAGTGTAATAGGCTACTTTCTATGTATATGCATGTCAAAAATCAAATCGATCTCTATTGCTCGTTAAAGAGCAACAAACAATTTGCTTTATAATATTAGTGAGCTAGTTATAATAATAATAGCGCTCATAGCGTAGATTAACTAGGTGTTTGTCAGCAATCACCGAAGTTAGGCAGTGTTCCTCACGGTCAGTCTCTCGGATGGGTGACCGCGGGTGGCATTTCCAACTGAGCGCTACCGTGGCTCGGATGACACGTTATTGTAGGTACCGGTTGTTTTACCGTTAAGCCATGTCAGAGGCCTTTAACTGACATACGGCCTATACCAACTTATTCTAGGTATTTACCTTCTGCAGTCAGCTGTAAAATGACGTCACAAGTGGCGTGTTCTTGACGGTACACGGGCCGATTCTATAGCGGGGAAGTGCAAATTGATGCTAATTGCCGAATTTGCGCGACGTCACTACTTAAATACAGCTTTTGATTCGTAACATACTTATATCTGGTACAAACCTAATTTGGAATACAATTGCGGCCTATAAAAAGAAAATACAGAGTGGAGATCACATATTTGGCCTTCTGTTTTATGCTCGAAACATACTATCGGACGCGGCTTACAGACGCGACTGATAGGTATCTAGACTATGAAAGTACACTGAGCCGTGCACACTATCGGACATAAGTCGCGGACGTCACCTTCGGACGATATTGAGCGCTCGGACGTCCGAGAGCGATCTGGCACACCGGATGTTTTAAGACTGTGCACATTGCTAAGTCGCGGCTATTAGTCGCGTCCGTCAGACATATTTTAATTTAAATAAATAAAGTTATTTACTTAGTTATGTACAGTTTTCTAAAACATCATTTTGAAGCATTCTATATCTATTGAAACAGCGATTTAGGCTATTTTGTACATTGTTATTGATGTTGCTAATTAATTGACCCTATAGTATTAGCAAAGATTATTAAAAATACAAGTAGATTGGCGGACGCAGAACAATTGAGCGTACGTCGCAAAAAGCTCGAAAATACGTATTGTTTGTAGATGGCGCTACTAAATAGCCGATGAATATGTATTTTGATACAGAGCACCGATTAAAATAGATTACTATGATGCAATTTGTGTCTTAAAGTCCTAAAGTATTTTTTAGATCTGTAAAGTTAGTCTTAAATCTATTTTATTTTATTTATAGCAAATTTAAAATGTTACCACGTTATCCCAATGTATTGAGAGATGGCGTTGCGGTCGAATGAAAGAAGATTCGAATTGTCGCGTCCTTATTTCGTTAGATGGCGCTGAACATAAATATTTTACTTTGTCCTTGGCTTGGATTGGCAGGTTAACGGATTAGCAAGTTGAAATGGCAGTGGGCACGGCACAAAGCACTGAGGCCTGATGACCAATAAAATCGAAAAGTTCTCTGGTGGAAACAACGCACCGGCAAGTGCAGTGTAGGACGTTCCCTCACAAGGTGGACGGATGACCATCGAGGATCATTAAGACGGTAGGATCGCGCTAGTTACAAGCCGCTTCCAACCTGTCTTATTGGAGATCCTTAAGGGAGGCCTATGCCAAGCATTGGACGTCCTATGGCTGATGGATAGGATGGATGGATGTAAGTTATTACGGTGAAGTAAAGTGATAAAGGCAGGGTGATACAGTGAAACAAGAAGACAACAATAGTACATTCGTTATTTATTTTTTTAAATCCATAATTTTGGATGGCTTGTTTTACTATAGGTTACAATAAAAGTGGATTCTACCAAAATTATCTGATTAATAATGTACTCTAAATGCTACTTGCAACTTATATGTAATAATTCCGGAGCTTCACACCTCAAGCAGTCTAATATTGTTCACCTGCCTGTTTTTTGGGTCAAATTTAATTTATATTTAACCCGCTTTCCTTTAATTTCGATGAAAATACAATTTTATGTAATTCAATACAGTTTCATATAATTTTATGGAATTTTAGATATTTATCCTACTTAAATATCTACTCATTCTTATCAGTCAGATAAGCAATAAATAGTACCTCTTTATTCTGCGTCCGATTTCTTAAAGACCGCTAAGTGACATTTTTGCGATTTTGAGTTTTATACACTACTAAAATCAGAATTTTATCCTCTATTTTCTAGTCTGGGTTTTTTTTTTTTATTAGTTTCTGAGTTACGGACACCACGTGCACAGTTAACTACGTATTTTTTGGTGTTTTACCATTCTTAAACACAGTTTTCCCATTTTACAACACTAAAATACTATTAAGTGCGCATACATGTGGTTTGAAGCTTTAAATTTATTCTGGATTGCACTTTTAGAAAACGTCTAAGTATCTTTGCGTTACTATTTAACCGTTACCCGACTTAACAGTGTTTTTTTACCATTCTATAAAACAACTTACTCTACGTAACCGAATAATCGTTGATAAACCATTATGAACATTTATAATTTACAATTCTAAAAGACGGTGACTGTTCTTCAGCTGCGATTGGCTCCTAAAGCAGGCCGGTAAAAACAATGTTAGATAACGGTTAAGTGACATTTCCACGCTAAAAAGCGTTTAAGTGAGAAGACTCCCACGCAGCTGCACGGCCCGATTGCGCACCCGTAATTCCTCGCCAGGACGCCGCAAGAGGAAAACGAGCGTGTGTGGAAGTTCCCGCTAAAATGGACGCGGGATCGGAGTAATGTATTTTATTCAATAAAGTATATTGCCTATATTTTACTAAGGCACAATGATTTCATAATATTGTTAGCCACAACATCACACCAATAATAATAACGACGCCTGTAATTCATTGTGTAGTCTTACTCGCGTGAATTTCGCAAAAACGTTGCATTACGCGGACTAATGACGCACCCAACTCTACACACAGTTGCCACAACCGCGCTTGGCCGCAGATTTTTCTACCATTAGTACAGAATGCTGAAAAGTATTTGTTAGTCCAGTCTTCTAAAAATGTCATGTATAAATACATTTAAATGTCTCATTATCCCTAAATGCGAAAGTTTGTGTCGTGAGTATGATCGTTTTTTTTTTCAAGCTGGAACGGTTGAACAGAATTATGTTTAATATACGAAATAATAGTTGATTATACTATAGGTTGATACATGGTTAAGCAGATGGCACTACAGCGTTGATTGAGATATTAGAGGAGATCAAAAGGTTTTATGGACAGCTTTACGCTTCAGTCGCTAAGCCTGTTAGTAGCGCGGCCAAAAATCTAAGAGCGAAGTTGACCCGACACTTCACCGAAGACATTATCCCGGACATCGGCTTGTGTGAGATTAGAATGACCCTGAATCAGCTTATGAACAACTAGGCACCGGGCGAAGACGGCGCCACATAAGAGCTTCTGAAACAGTGGAACACTGATACTAAAAATCTTTCAGAAGCTTTTCAACACCGTCGTCCTTGACGCATGGGCATAAGAGCGCTAGAAGCATGGAACAGTGGTTTAGTGGTGCTGTTCTTCAAAAAAATGTGATAACGCTTAATTGAAGAATTACAAACCCATTTTACTAACCCATGTTTATAAGTTGTTTTCAAGGGTCATTTCAAACCATCACGAGTGCAGGTTCGATGACTTCCAAGCTTCTGAACAAGCCGGGTTTCAAAAAAGGCTATAGCACCGTAGACTACATTCATACCCTGCGGTAAGTTATACAGAAGACCGAAGTGTATAACTGGCCTCTTTGCTTAGCGTTTGTGGACTATGAGAAAGCCATTGATTCGGTCGAGACTTGGGCTGTGCTTGAGTCTCTCCAGTAATGCCTTATTAAATATCGATCTATCGATGTCAGCCCAAGTACACGAAGAGAGCTCCGAGACGATGCCTTTAAAAAGAAGTAATATCACCGAAACGTTTTACTGCCACATTGGAAAACGCCTTCAAGCTTCTAGAATGGAAATGATTTGGCATCAATATTATTGCTGAATACATCACTATTTTTCAGTTTGCCGACGATATTGTCATAGCAAAATCGATGGAAGAACTCAACACGATGCTCGAAGGCTTCAATCGGTTCTCTAAACATATGGGTATTAAAGTAAACATAGACAATATGAAGGTCAAATAGTGTAATTTATAATTTCCATGTTGCACCCATCCAAATTTTAGTTAAGAACTTGGATCTTGAAGTCCTTGACTCGTCTATTTAAGATACATAAGTAGTCCAGTTAGGTAGGTCCAAATTTAAGAAAGGGGTAAATCGCCAAATTCAACTCGGCTGGGCAGCGTCCGGAAAATTGCGTAACGTCTTCTCGTCTGACACACCTCAGTGCCATAAAGTACATTTAAGACATCAGTCTAAAGTTCTCGACCAGTGCGTGTAGTCAGTGTTGACTTATGGCACAGAACATGGATGCAAACAGCTTCAGATTGGTCTTATTGGAAATCCATAGAAGAGGCATATGTACAGCAGTGGACGTCATATGGCTGATGGATAGATGGATGACACACATGCCAAGATTCATCATGATCGACATTTTGCTGAAAGGCAAGATGCTGCTAGTAAGAAGAAAAAAAAGTACACATTGCCGCTAATGTGATATTTTAATAATATGATCGGGATTAATATTTACTACACTAGAAAACAGTTATCGAAAATCCTTCCTCCAAAACTGTGTTAAAAGTTAAGACATAATGATAAATCTTAATTTAATATGTATTTAAATAAGCCGTTAAAAACACTCAACATTTATTGATAGAGTAGTGCATTTTAAATAGCTTAGTATTTACAGCATACAAAGGCGGCTAAGTGACGTAACTGTTATTTAGTTTGGCATTTTTTTATAACTCTAGCTTCCATCCAAATCATCACACAGTTACAATGTGTTACAACTCTATAAAACGGTTGCATTTCAGCCAACCGTTTTTTAGTGGAGCAAATGTAAACAGATTTGATTGGGATAACTTAACTAAAATACAAAAAATGCAATTTATAAGCAAGACTAATTCCTAGAAGCCTTCTATACTCATACAAAAACCAAATAATAAAAGAAAAACAATGGTCAAGAAAAATAGCGATATGTCTTGTCAATTTGTAGAAATATCATTTCCTACCTTATTGTCCATATCTCAAAATTTGGTAAAATCACTTAGCCGCTTTTTAGAAATCAGACGGCAGTATTCCCTTGGAAATGGTGCAATGCATGGATTTATCATATAAACAGGATTGAGTACTGGCAAAGAAAAACGTGCCGACAAGGATACCACATCAGATGATTGTGTATCTTTTCCAAGTAGGATGACTAAAACATCTCGATCATCTGGGGATATAATATTTCTTTGGAATGTTACTGTACGTAGGAATCGCAGTTATCTTACCCCTAACTCGTCATCCTTCGTCATCGTCGTCGTTTTAGCAATAGGACGCCTACTGCTGGGCATAGGCCTTCCTTGAAGATCTCTATAAAACCAATCCCCGTAAAAACAATGGTCTAGAATTAAATATCTTTGGAAATGCTTAGCTGTCTTTGGAAATGTAGATCTTGATGACTTCCTTCACTTTTGTGATGACAGTAATGGTCTAGAATCTATATTTACGGTGTTAAACAACGTTTAAGTTTCATAGATGTAATCTTGACACATATCACGCAACCCGTGTCAGTACTTAACCACAAAAACTTTTTCACGAACGACTTTTTCACGAAAAGACCTTATCACGAAAAGACTTTGTCATGAAAAATCTTAATAGACTTTATTACGAAAAGTCACAATCATTTTTAAGCTTCCGTAGTAAACAAGGCATCCATTTTAAAATATAAGTGGCGGACTCACTTTTTTGAAAAAAGTAGTCATGGGTGTAGTTTTCGAGGTTTTTGGGGGTGTATATTACAAAATTGGCATCTATTTTGAAATTAAAGATGGCGGACGCCACTTTTTTTAAAAAGGCTGATATGGGTGTTGTTTTTCATTTTTTTGGATTGTAGATTTCAAAAATGGCATATATTTTGAAATTAAAGATGGCAGACGTCAGTATATCAAAAAGTGTCGTTGTCTAGGTTTTTGGGGGTGTAGATTTCAAAAGTGGCATCCACTTTGAAGTAATGTTCCCCATCTTTAATTCCAAAATGAATGACAATTTTGAAATACACATCCCCAAATTCTCAAAAACGACACTCATAACGACTTTTTCAAAAATGTTACATGCACCATCTTTAATTCCAAAATGGATGCTAGTTTTGAAATTTACACCCCCAAAAACCTATTAAACGATATCTATGATGACTTTTTGCAAAAAGTGACATCCGCCATCCTTAACTTCGAAATGAATGCCATTTTTGAAATCTACACACCCAAAAACCTCGAAAATAACACCCATGACGATTTTTTAAAAAAAGTGACATCCGCCGTTTTTAATTTCAAAATCGATGCCATTTTTTAAATCTACAACCCAAAAAAATGAAAAACCACACCCACGACTATACACCTATTGTACACCCAGCATGTTTAAGAAATATGTCCAGCATAGTCACCTTACTACACTTCTTTGTATACACCATAGTACGCCATTTGCAATCGACGGTGATACTCCAGTCAAAAATAAAAAACCACCACCATTAATCATAAAGACGTAGGTATATTCCTACAAAATAAATATCAAACTATGTTTTATTAGCATCTATTCGCAATTTTAACTAAAATCTTATCAAACTACATTATTATAAAAACTAAGAAATGGTTAAAAGAGTCGCGGCTTTACAGGTATAATAATTCTACCATAAATAAGTGTCGTTTCGAAATGGCAATAGTACGAGCGGGACACCCTCATCACTTTGGGAAGTATCTTAACACTCGGTACAGCGTCTCTCTTATGCCATTTCAAAGGAATGTATGTTTTGTTGCCACTAATTAAGGTTGAATTTTCCTAAGCTAACTTTGAGCCAAATTGTGTCTGTGCGCAATCCAGATAGTATACAAAATTCTTGGTGCAATGACATTACTTTGACATGAAATAGTTTAAAAACCGAAATAATAAACATATAGGCTTCTCTGTCAAATGTATATATTAAAAATAGGCCAGCATTATACACGACAGTCGATATTTTGGAAAAAAAATCGTGACGTCACGCGCGTGCCGGGTCCACCATATTAAGTCGGGCAACAATAGTGATGTTCTTGTTATATAAAAATAAATATCGATATTTTGGTTAGTTGTTATTCGTGTTATTGGAAAATTATTTTTCTAAAGTTTTGAATTTTCATTTCATTTATCATGTAAAACTGTCATTCTAGAATTAATGCTTGAATGGCATGACAGGTGTCAAAGGGATAGCTGTCATTTTATAGAATCCATACTACAAAATCACGACAGGTGTGAAAGTAACAGCTGTCAAACTTAAAAGTATATTATCTTCGTAACTATCGAAGTTAGACTATTATTGCTGTCTCCACAAAAGTGATAGAGCTCAATAAGATCTACATATCATATGACAGCTGTCAAATTTAAAATTGAATTATCTCCGTAGCTGTTGAAGTAAGACTACTGCTGACTTCACAAAAGTGATAGAGCGCAATGAGATCCTTATTTCCAATGACAGCTGTCAAACTTAAAAGAGGATTATCTCCGTAACTATCGAAGTTAGACTGCTGCCGGTTGAGATGCACAAACATGGAGTGCAACAATGTGAAACGAACATTTTGACTACAAAAAATATGGTACTTGATGTGCGTGGGTCATTACGCGTATGTTAATGTCTCGCGTTTATAGCTACAAGCGTATATGCTTACAAGGCATAAGTATGGATTCTAGATTATTATTATTTTTGTTTTATTTTTGTCTCAATTCGAATGTAATGTAATGTTTATTAATTCTTTATTTCTACTGTAACCTTATTATGATTTTTTGACATTCACAAGTATACATATAATTGTATCTATGTTGAGAAATAAATGAAATGAAATGAGAATATGACAGCTGTCACTTTGACATCTGTCATCTTTGAAACTAAAAGTTTGCCATTTAGTTTGATTTTGTCTATATTAATTTGTGTCGATAGTTTTGTCGATAGGTACGGTGACATCAAAAGTATAATGAGGTAGTAACAACACTTATCCTCCACCTTATGTTCGGTGGGTATGCAGGTTTTTTTCGTAATTAAGGCATTTCCATTAGTTTCATAATTCAAATTCTGTTTGGCTTGGCAAACAACTTGGCAAAACATCAAAATTTTCTCGGATTTCACCAATGATGTTTAATGTCTGATAAGCAGACTCAAACAACTGCGTTGCTAGGCATGGCGACACATTAACCGCCCGAATATCGTTGGTAGGTAATCAAAGAATCATATCTCTATCCCTGTTACACTAGTTGCTAAAGTACGGTAAGACGTTGAAAAAGACAGAAATAGAAACATTTTTAAATTTAGTCGGACAATGCCTACTTAGGGTGCCAGTTCATTAGATTGAAATTTCCCCAAAATTTTACGATATCTTCTCAATGTCAGTGATACAAACCGATATTTTTAATAATCAACGTTTTAGTAATATAATTGAATTTGAGTCATTAATCAAAATCAAATATAATATGATGTAATTATGAATAAATTTATAATACAAAGAATATTTTATTCATTTATTCGACTAATATTTATTCGTTCTTGATAATTAAAATAATTATCGCCATAATAATACTTAATTATCAAAAACGTATCATATTGTACGACAGGATATTCCTTAAGAAAATTCGAAAGCATTGCATGAAGAATCTACAATATATTGTTTTGAAAATTGCAGTGATGTTTTTTTATTCTGGAACCGTTGGAGTAAACAATTATAATAAACAATAAACAATTATAAATATAGCAGACTAACAGCTAGCATAGCCACACCGCCACCCGCGCCCGAGTTCGCAAGTTCTTACCACTAGTTACCACGCACCCCGCACGGCCCGTGTGCAGTCTGTGTCACTCATACATACTCGTACCTATACCACGCAGCGCGCGCTTTTTCAGTATGTCTGTATAACGTAAAACTTCTTTGAAAATTGTAGCCTAATATGTTATACTATACCTTTACTTCAATCTCCGGACATAGATACCTGTTGCCGTCGAGCTATTTGATTAAACTAATCATTACAAAACGTAACCTATTTAAGCCTGATTCTGCTGCTTGATTCATAACTATCAATAATTAGTATTATTTAAAATCGCTGTAGACGTTAATACCGCCCATTATTCTAGCTACCGGATTTGTTATTATCTTTGTACTCTTGTATTTTTAGTATTTATTGAAGTTATATTGTTATCTATTGTAATTTTACTATTTCACTATTTACTATTATTATCCAGTCAGTTTCATTTCGTAATATTCTAATGGCTTTTATCCATTATTTATCGTTATCTTTACGCATTTCGTCTGCGGATATCCTATAGTATCAAAAAAGTAATTATCGATTAGTCGAAATCTCCCATAATTATGGGGAAACAAAATCATGTTTCACCTGGCATCACCAACTGTAAAATTATTTACTTTTAAAATCATGATATTTTATGTGATAGTTACAATTAATACGAATAGTGTAAACCGTATTTACTTGTGGAAATAAATTCCAGAAGCTTTATGAAGAAATTGGGAACGGGATTAAAAGGTTTTGACTACACATTACCCCATTTTTAATTTTTTAAATAATATTTTGACGTCTGATATATTCAACCATTTTGTTTGATCGCGACTAAGGCCGGTCGGCGCGCTTCGCCGGCGTACGCCGGCAGTTGGCTGACGTCGTCATAGACAACAATCTTCAGTTCTCGTGTATTATACTTCAATGGATTTCACCCTATATGCAACTGCAAAAGCTATGAAGATTAAATTTTAAATGGTTTCTTTTAAACAGGACATTGGAAGTGCTTGTAAAAATGAGATGGCCTTAACTGAGCATCGCGTGCAAATCAACACGCCTCCTCTTGTCGACCGACCAGCTCTCAAACGCTTCTGCTATCACTGGGGTCTCCTGCAGTGACCTTTACAGTTCCTGTGGTATCTACTGCTACAGGGTGGGATCCGGCGGCTCTCCTGTGATGGACGGACCATCTCTTCGAGACATCACTGGGACCTTATGTAGTGCCTATCCCAATTCCCTGTGGTATCAACTGCTCTCCTGTGACCGACGGGCCGTGGCACCTGCTACGGGATGTATTTCAATGGTCCTTCCAAAGATATCGGTCGTGAACTTTCTTATTAGAGTAGCTCGCTGAGTGCGTACGTGTAGGTTTGATGAAATTTACACTACTGTTCGGATTACATATTTTTTTAAATAAAATAATAATGTACCACCGATTTTTGTTGGTTTAAATAATTTACCCTTAAACTAGGCAACGAATCCCAACCTATGGGTTGCTACTCTACACACATATTATGCTATTCGGCACGAGTGGCACTACCAGGCGGTAACATTTGTGAAGATGAGTCATGTGGTCCGGCAAGAGTCAGAAGTGCCGGGCGGGATTTCGCGACGCTGTGCGGCCGCGAGATAGACTTTCATAATTTACGTTTGGACCTTCGTAATTCAGAAAGGTTTTCGACGCCCGCCCAAAACCGCTATCAGTCAAATATATTCTTCAGTTTCTCATGTCGATTTTTATCGCAGTCTTGGGTTTGTGTAAAAAAGATTTTCATGAAACATGATGATGTGTCTTTAGTTATTTATCATAACGCCATCTAGTACAATTTGACACTGTACTGTAATGAGACTTAGGTAGCTGAGATGTAAGGGTTAACCAACCAGCACCAAAATAATTATTAAACACCCTTTTTGTGACGTCAATAATTTTGGAATTGCTTCCATTCGATACACATAGTGATATCTAGTGGTCTAGAATGTAACTTATTAGCGACGTACGCTCAATTGTACTGCGAATGCCGGTCTTCTTGAGGTACTTTTTAGTCTATGGTATTAGTATTCCAAAAAATAATCCACAGTGTGATGATTTTAGGTATGTTATAAGGCAGCAATAGCAGAAGCAATTTGCACATAAGAATCATGCACTGGATAAAAAAAGGCCAGCACTGAAATTGCAAAAAAGGTCATTGACTTTTAACAAAATGTATGGTTTATTCTGAATTATGTTTAAACGGGCGTTTCTTTAAACAATAGATAAATACTAAGTATATCAT
Source organism: Hypomecis punctinalis (assembly GCA_949316475.1). Classification (NCBI taxonomy): domain Eukaryota; kingdom Metazoa; phylum Arthropoda; class Insecta; order Lepidoptera; family Geometridae; genus Hypomecis; species Hypomecis punctinalis. The sequence continues at coordinate 2,575,449 of OX438811.1, forward strand.
AATTATGCCCTACTTATTATAATATGTACATAATAATTATTATAATCCAAATCACACTGTGGCTAATTCTAATTTGAAGTAGGGGCGATAAGTCCTGCACTGACGTCCCGCATGGGGTGTTTTGTGCATTTCCCGCATCCAGCATCTACCCGAGCCAGCCCAGCTCCCTCAAGTAACGGAGCGCTCTTGGTGGCTGTGAAGTTAGCCACAAGCTGCATGAAACCCAATCTTGACTGAAGCTCACATAAAAGGTGCGCGAGGGTTGGGTTATGCGCGGCTAACTTCACAGCCGACAATAAGTTTGATTCTGCCTATACCAATACTGAAATCGCAAATATATCAATTGTTCCTAACAAAAAGTACAATGACTTTGGAAAAAAATGTGATTGACAGAATTTTTCTGCACTGTTTAATTTTGTATATTTTGCATTTTATCCAATACTAATAGACCCAGTGAACTTCAAATCACCTTAGTGCCACCGTCGACCAAATACAGTATACTTTCACAGGTAGGATGATTTTGTATGGGAAAATTAAATTCTATATTTTATTACTAGCTGACCCGGCCACGCGTTGCTGTGGCTAAAGTTTTTGTTATATTACATTACTAACTATCCTATCTCTCAAGTTGGATCGAACTGCACATGTTGTGCGAATTTTATTATAATCTGTTAATTGATTTCGGTTAGGAGTCCATTGAGGACAAACATTGTGACATGAGATTTATATATATTAAGATTTGTCTCGCTACTTTTTAAAATTTTCTTACCGTTTAAATCTTTCCTTAGCTTCCAAGGATATTTCAATATCAAAATTAGCCACATGAGTTTTAGCGAGGCTAACAACCACAATTCATTTTTCTAATAATATAACACATCCACAAACCTAACTAAAAGTAGGTTCATAATACATTTTCTGTTCAGAAAATGCGTAGAAACCTAGCTAAAGCATGTAAATTAAACAAAAGAGGTCACAGACCCTACAACACTTGATATGACAATAGAAATGACCCACTTAATGCTGCTTTGAAATATTGAATAAGCATAAAGTGTATTGTACTTTCATATTTTATGTATATACCTATATATACCTATTTACAATAGTGATGGTACAATAAGTAGAGAAGAGGGCTGTGTATAGCTAAAAATTGACATGCCTTTTATTTTTAAATACTTGACTCCACTATATCCACTTAGGTGTTTTTTTTCGTAAATAGGCAATTATACCCTCCTGAGACCCAGAGAATAAAAAATCATATGACCTATCTGATTTTTAGTTTAGGTGCTATTGTGAGTATCAGGATTATGGGAAAAATAGTAAAAAAAATCCTCCCCCACCCAAATTGCCAAAATAGGAGGTATCACCGGTGATACCTTGGGTCTCAATCAGATCACTATCAGTTGAATTTTTTTTCTCAATAATATTTATAGTGGATAAAAACCATAGAAACAGTCCAAGATAACATATAAATATGGAAATATATTACATTGGAGCTGATGGAGCTTAGCTAGATCCAGATGCCACTAAGTGGTCACTATCACATAATTAGTACATATTTTGGTACATTTTGTAAGTGGCGTAATGTATGAATTATACAACTTTATGCTTTTGTAGATGAAAGTGTAGATAACTACTGATTGTGAAACATCAAGTAAGTATATAGTGATTAGTTAGGTTCCAGCTGCAGGAAACTCCCTATACATGAATTATTCTTCAGGGTGCTACTTGAATTGTCTGGACCCTCAGACACCTTTATTTTAGGAAATTTCTGTGTTATCAGAGCTATGTAAAGTTTTTTGTTCTTCTACTGCTTTGTCAAGCTCTTACTATTCACAGAATACATGCTATCTTCTATTTATTTTTATTCTGTTGTACTAAAATATATAATTAGTAATTTTTTTCGGGAAAATTATTTATGTAGTCATCTTACTAAAAAATCATTATACCAATAGGGAACCTTGACCCAAAGTGGTAGTAAAAGAGTTTACAGAGCGTTTCTAAGCTAAAAATTCATTATCCTTCTGCCTACCACAAGATTTGGGGGAAAAAACGCCTAGAAGCTTCTATACCAATCTTCATACTACATGGCCAGCCTTGAGCCCTCAAACCTTCAGCTAGACCTTCGTGACTTAGTAGCAGACTTCTTCTCGATGTATTATTGCTAATTACTACTCTTGGAGATAATTAAGATTGCCAGAGAATTAAAATTTCGATCATTATCTAAATATTAAAAATGTCAATTTTATAGTCGTAAGTGCCCAAGGTATCACCGGTGATATGAAAATTAAATCGGGTATTTTTCTTAAATAATGATAATTTTTTAATTCGTTTTTTACATATGACGAATGATTAACTTTTTAACTATTCGATTAAAACAACAAAGTGGGCAAAAGCCAACGAAAATAAAAAATAATTCATATTGTCCATGGGTATGTCACTGTTTTCAAAAAACTTAATTTTCAGTACAAGAAACTTAGTAGGAAATAGCTAAAAATTAATTCTTTGCCGTATTTAAATGAAAGACAATATCATTAAGTATCTAAATTGATCCATAGTTTAGACCTAAATCTTTTGAAAAAGCAGAAGTATTTTTTTTCGCAAGGTATCACCGGTGATACCGTGGGTCTCAGGAGGATACATAGATACAGAAAACCAAATAATATTTGCATAATATAACTACAGTGGATTTCATTAATAACGACCTCGGTTGTAACGACTTTTTGGTTAAATCGACGTCAAACTTACGTCCCTTGAATTAAAAGCATACTTTCGTAGGAAAATTCTTTCGGCAATAACGACTTCGGATATAGCGTCGATTTCGGGTTTAGCGACTAGTTTTTATGAACCATTTGTGACAGTGGTGGCCGTGGGGTGCCGGCAGAGTAGAATAGCACCTCCCTCTAGTACCAGGTGTCGTAAGAGCCGACTGAGGTACAGCGGAACCGACTAATGGCGGTATAACCATTCAAATAAAAACGTAGCTAAAATGGCACAGGGCAGGGATGGGGAGCAGCATCTCTGTCGCGAAGCTACGTTTCTGCGATCGCCACCACGCCTGCCCAGCGCGGCGATTACGGGCAAATACCCAATATGGAACAACAAAAAAGACCAGGCCCCCAGTCCCCAGCAGCTCCGCTAGCCCGGGGCTACGGTAGCGGCCCCGGTAACGGCGGAGAAGGGGGTGCTAAGAATCGCTGGCAGACGCCCGGCCACCACTCCTGCAAAAGACGACTGGCCCTGGTAACACACAACGTACGCACGTTGAGGACTGACGAGAAGATTGCTGAGTTGGAAGAAGAGTTGAGTAGGTTGCGTTGGGATATTGTGGGGTTGTCTGAAGTCCGTAGAGAGGGGGAGGACACGATAACCTTAAAATCCGGCAACCTGCTTTACTACCGGGAAGGTGACCAACGGTCCCAAGGTGGTGTTGGCTTTCTCGTTCACAAGTCCCTCACCAACAACATTATTACCATCGAAAGTGTGTCGAACAGGGTGGTATACCTAATACTTAGAATATCCAAGAGGTATTCGTTGAAGGTCATTCAGGTATACGCACCGACCTCGGCACACCCAGATGAGGAAGTGGAGACTATGTATGAGGACGTAAGTCGGGCCATTCATATGTCTAAGACCCACTTCACTGTTGTTATGGGGGATTTTAACGCAAAGTTGGGCAGAAAAAACGATGATGAGCTGAGGGTGGGGAAATTTGGATATGGGCAACGGAACCCTAGGGGCCAGAGGCTGGCTGACTTTCTGGAGAGAGAGGAACTCTTTATGATGAACTCTTTCTTCCAGAAGCCGCTTCACAGGAAATGGACCTGGATGAGCCCTGATGGTTCCACGAGAAACGAGATAGATTTCATCATGACCACCGAGAGACGTATATTTAATGATGTCTCTGTGATCCACAGGGTGAAAACCGGCAGCGATCACAGAATTGTACGAGGCACATTAAATATTAATGTTAAGCTCGAAAGGTCTCGCCTGATGAAGTCCACGCTCCGACCCACTCTTGAACATATCCAAAACCCCGAGGACTTTCAGCTCGAGCTCTCAAACCGTTTTACTTGCCTAGAGAACATTGCGTCGGTGGATGAGATCAACAACGGGCTCGTAGAAACTGTCCAAACGGTGGGTGCTAAGTTCTTTAGACCCCGCCGTTCAAATAAACCTCAGAAATTCTCCGATCATACTCTTAATCTCATGGCCGAACGACGCTCGCTAAGACTGCAGTCTTCCGATGATGCAAAGTCATACAGGCGGCTTAATAGACAAATTTCAAAATCCTTGCGACACGACATCCGTCTTTTTAATACTAAACATATTAAAAAGACAATAGAGCGGAACAAATGCTCCAAAGTGTTTGCAAGAGATTTGTCTATTGGACAAAGCCAATTGACAAAGCTGAAGAGAGAAGATGGCAGTGTAGCGTCGACCAAGGCAGAGGTATTAGAGGAGATCGAAAGGTTCTATGGACAGCTATATGCTTCGGTCGCTAAGCCTGTTAGCAGCGCGGCCAAAGATCCAAGAGCCAAGCTGACCCGACACTTCACCGAAGATATCCCGGACATCAGCCTGTACGAGATTAGAATGGCCCTGAATCAGCTTAAGAACAACAAGGCGCCGGGTGATGACGGTATCACATCAGAGCTGCTGAGAGCGGGTGGAACACCGGTACTAAAAGTCCTCCAGAAGCTTTTCAACACCGTCGTCCTCGAGGGCATCACGCCAGAAGCATGGAACAGAAGCGTGGTGGTGTTGTTTTTCAAGAAAGGCGACAACACCTTATTGAAGAACTACAGACCCATCTCACTTCTGAGCCATGTTTATAAGCTGTTTTCAAGGGTCATTACGAACCGTCTCGAGCGCAGGCTTGATGACTTCCAGCCTTGCGAACAAGCCGGTTTCCGAAAAGGCTTTAGCACCATGGACCACATTCATACGCTGCGGCAGGTTATACAGAAGACCGAAGAGTATAATCTGCCACTTTGCTTAGCGTTTGTGGACTATGAAAAAGCCTTTGATTCGGTCGAGACATGGGCTGTGCTCGAGTCTCTCCAACGATGCCGAATTGACTATCGGTATATCGAAGTGTTGAAGTGCTTGTATAATAAAGCCACTATGTCGGTCCGAGTACAGGAAGAGAGCTCCAAGGCGATCCCTTTAAAAAGAGGCGTAAGACAGGGAGACGTAATTTCTCCGAAACTGTTTACAACTACTTTGGAGAACGCCTTCAAGCTCCTGGAATGGAAAGGATTCGGCATCAACATCAATGGCGAATACCTTACTCACCTTCGGTTTGCCGACGATATAGTAGTCATGGCAAAATCGATGGAAGAGCTCAGCACGATGCTCGAAGGCCTCAATCGGGTTTCTCAACAGGTGGGTCTTAAGATGAACATGGACAAGACGAAAGTCATGTGTAATTCCCATGTTTTACCCACCTCGATTTCTGTTGGAAACTCGGTTCTTGAAGTTGTTGACTCGTACGTCTACCTAGGACAAGTAGTCCAGTTAGGTAGGTCCGACTTCAACAAAGAGGCCAATCGCCGAATCCAACTCGGCTGGGCAGCGTTCGGAAAATTGCGTAGTGTCTTCTCGTCCGACATACCTCAGTGCCTCAAGTCGAAAGTTTTCGACCAGTGTGTGTTGCCAGTGATGACTTATGGCACAGAAACGTGGTCTCTCACTATGGGCCTTATTAGTAAGCTCCAAGTAGCCCAACGAGCTATGGAGAGGGCTATGCTCGGAGTCTCTCTGCGAGATCGAATCAGAAATGAGGAGATCCGTAGACGAACCAAAGTTACCGACATAGCCCAACGGATTGGCAAGTTGAAATGGCAATGGGCGGGGCACATAGCGCGGAGGGCTGATGACCGATGGGGTCGAAAAGTTCTCGAGTGGAGACCACGTACCGGCAAGCGCAGCGTAGGACGTCCACCCACAAGGTGGACGGATGACCTCATTAAGACCGCAGGATCGCGCTGGATGCAAGCCGCTTCCAACCGGTCTTATTGGAGATCCATAGAGGAGGCCTATGTCCAGCAGTGGACGTCCTTCGGCTGATGGATGGATGGATGGATGGATGATTTGTGACAGATTCCTAGAAATCCCTTGCGGATATTGAGACTATGGCAGGCAAAGGCACAAAGACTCAGTTATAAAACTATTAAGCTTTCTTATCATTTGTTTACATTCACAGATGGTCAAATGCTTTATTTGTCTATAGAACTCCTTAACACGTGTACGAACGAAGTTAAGAACGAAGTTAAACTTATAAGTCAGTTACGTAGCAATTTCCAGTTTCTATTCATTTCTTTCATTTCATCCATTGACAGTTTCAAAAAGGGTTTTGAAACTGTCTTTGGAGTGAACAGTGTTTCTTGCACTTGTGAATATGGCTCCTAAACGTAGGTACACTGTTAGAGATAAAGTGGACATCATTTCGAGACTGAATAATGGTGAAACAATATTGATCTGTGTAAACAATTTGGAATTTCAGTTTTCACATTCTACTATATCAACAAAGTAGAAAAACCGCGAAAATATACCAGATTTTTTACTATGGATATAGCGACGACATTAATATCCCTCGGCCGTCGTTATAACCAAAACCCACTGTACATACCCACATGAAATTTGAAACATTACAATCCTTTTTTTGAGCAGTATGGCAAAAATTAATGATTTTATTTTACCAGATTGCTCAAATGTAAATGCCCCTCTAAGAGAGACCTAAGTTATTTAAGACATTTTATTTACCAATTACCTAATGTTCAACTTAATAAGCTGTACCAATAAAATTTCCTAAGCAACAATTGATGAGATCATTGTACAGCATTGTAGAAATAAATAACTCAGAACTGTGAAGTACATTTAAAGAAATCTATGTCAACCAACTTATTCTTTGCTATGAACTCAAAATCTATTTAGAAATTGCACAATATTGAGTAATTCATATTGGCTACATAAATGAAAATACAGTTATGAAGTGATCATCCATTTGCTATTTTATTTGTATTGTATGAGTGTTTTCTATTTGATCTAATTGAGGCTACTAAAATTAAAGTGGTCTAACTCTGATCCGCTCTATTAGGCTATACTGGTACTAGTGGCAATAAATCAATTAGGGAAATAGGATTACAAGTCTCATGCAGTGCAATTTTGCTAAAAATTTTTTTAAAAATTTATCATAATGAAAAGTACCTACCTATATTGATATCACTACAACTACATAGTATAAAACAATGTCGCTTCCCGCTGTCTGTCCCCATGTATGCTTATATCTTTAAAACTATGCAACGGATTTTGTTGCGGTTTTTTTCAATATATATACAGAGTGAATCAAGAGGAAGGTTTACATATGTATAACATACCTGTGCGAGGTATATTATACATATATAATATACCTTGTACATGGGCGGGGCGCTAATCCTAGAATATACATTGATTTTATATATCAAAACACACTGAAACTGGCATGCATGATAGAGGCATAAATTTTGTTACACAAGTAATTTAGGAAACTAAGTTTGTACTGGCAGTTGCTGATAGGGTGATCATAAAAGTCGGTGGATGTGAAGTTAGCTGTGCAATATTCAATACCCCTTCAATTATGCATCATAGGTAAATCTTATGTATGCATTGGAAACAGTGCAAAATTTGTCACCTCTATTTCATAAACATACAAGACAATCAAAATGTAATTGAGTACAACTGCCTCAATAATTAAGTAATCATCAAATCAGCAAAAAGTCTAGCAATTATTAGTAATGACACCAAAATTAGCACTCGGGATCAGTCTAGCGATCAATGATTGATACTCTCTAAAAAAGCATGTGGGATGCATAACCAACACAGCAAATTCACTGTGGGTGGCACTGTATTGTATGGAGTTGCATAAGGGTCTTAAATGAAGCTAAGTACAGGTCACACCTCGGCGACCTAGATTATAGAAATGAATTGTAATTGTTTCTATGTGGTGTAGTTCATTTTAATATGTTAGATGGGTAGTTTGTAATGGGTTTTGGAGGTCAAAGGAAAGCTAGTAAATGGTATAAAGTAGGATTTGTTTAATTGAACCATTATTATTTTTAAGTATGTTGTGTGTAGGCATCTAAACTATATTTCACTGAACAATTCTGGGAAAGTTACCACTAACTTGTTAGACTTTAGGTGAGATAGACTAATTGCTGTAATTTGTACATTTAGAATACTGAAGAATCTACGACTACTACACGACTTTCCGTCTTTATAAATGAATATAGGTATTTAGTTAATTTTATTTTCCATTTCAATGTGGTGTGGACAAACTTCATAAGTAAGTTTGTATAGGCTGGGTGGCTAGCCCTGGTGTCAGTTTTTTTGGCCGCCTGAAGGCCTCTGATATGGCTTAATGATTAAAACAAACTTTATAAAAGACTGTGTGAATATAATTTAAGCAAGCTGTTACCAATAGGTCAGTTTAAAAGTACATATTGCCGACCTATGTCCAGCAGGGGCTGTGCCAGAAATGTCATGAAAGTCCTTAACCTCTTAAGTGTCTATAGAAACACTTGTATTATCCACTCAACCACTGTCATTTCTCGGCAAATTATTTATTTCAGATGCCTGAGAAGTGAAATTCATTCATACAGAGCCTAGATCATAAAAAAATGTTCAAAGCAAATGTAAACAGGAAGGTACCACTGCTAAATACTGTACTAACATGACAAATATACACCTTTTTTTCCTTAATTTACATTCAAACAATAAAAGACAAGGGTAAGTAAACAAGAGCACCCAACCCAGTACCTACTTTGACCAGTAACATGAACACAAACATTCCTTATTTGATTTAAGAACACCTTACAAAGTAAACAATGTAGCAATAAAAACACTTTAGGGCTAGCGAGGAATGTGCCTCTTTATCAATATCTGTAGTCTGAGAACAGTGATAAAGACTGACTAGCTATGCCTAGTGGCTTTATCCTCCTGAACAGCTCTTTGAGATGTAAAATTTACTAAAGCAGGTTACAAGCACAATAGTAAACTATTTAGATTTCTTCTTGATGTCTACCATCTAAACAGGAAGTGAAGAAATACCCTAGATGTAAGCCGCTTCCAACTGGGCTTATTAGAAATCCATATAGGTGACATATGTCTAGTAATGGTTGTCCTATGGCTGATGGATGGATTAAAATAAATAATAAGCCCGATTATAAAGGCGCCAGCGTACATTTAACAGCAATGTAAAAAGCGTTCTATCAAATGCCTTAAGTGAAAAAGAAACAGAACTATGCTATTTAGCTATTATAATTACGATGGCGTCTCTGTAATCGGGCTTATTGTCTCTCTAATATAGATAGCAACAGTCAAAGAGATTCAATTTAAGGTTGTGCCAATAGCTAATAATAGAAATAAAAATGCTCTTCAGTTGAAATAGTTCTCAATGCAATAAAATATTTACACCTTAACTTTCACATAAAAGTGTAAGTATATGTAGATAAAATATAATAGGTACCTATTCCATCAATTGGTTATATCTAAATAGGCGTTCTTATCAATTGGAATGTAATGTTTTGGAACTGATAACGATGGGGATGACCTTGGTAACAGACTGGTTTGGGCGCTCAAGGATGTTCAGTGTGTGACTGATAATGTGAAGTTTGTTGACATTAAGTTTTACTGAAAGGCTTGCCTGTGGATAAGGCTTGAGAGAACCAGATAAGCAAGTAAGTATTAATTTTATCACTGTACTGTACCAATATAGGCAGAATAAAAGTTTTTGGCAGTCATGAATGTACAGCCGTAAGAATACTTTTTTGAAGCCATTCAGGACATTCTTAACCCCCTGTTACTTAATTCTGGAATAGCTAGACATCTACCGCTTTACCACATAAGATTTAAACATGCTTTAAACACTGTTTAACCATGCAATTTGTATGGTTAAACATAGTCCAATGCATGCGTAAAACTTTTATGGTAAGACAGCTAAATTTTACATAATCAAGAGAAAGTCACATAACGGAATAATGGAAAATGGGGGCATTATCTGGGCACATCTATCCAACTTTGATGATCTGATAGACAAAAAAATACTAAATAAATAAATGGACTTGTGTTTACATTTCATCTCACAATTTTTTACTGAAGAACTGTTGCTCCAGATAGGTATTTTACTTTTTATATGCCATATTTTCGTTGAGATCTCAATTATTTTTGTTAGTGATGGTGTATCACCGACATCTCCCCTCATGGAGGGTTGCTCTACCCTGCCCCTTACCTTTGGCTCTGAATTGAACTTTTTATATATATTGTAATACCTTTATCAACTTATTCCCTACCATATTCCTCATATCAATAACAGTGGTTGTCAGGAAGAAATCGCTTTTAGCGATAAGACTGCCTTTTATACCTTTTGTTGTTGCCCTTGTTACCTTCTGTTGTTTTCTCTTCTTCTGTTATGTTTTATTTCTCGTGGTGTCAATAAAGTGTTCTTGAATTGTATCAATATAGTGTAATTTAAATTGTGAAGTTATTTTTGGTTTTGCAAATAATGTTTCAATTTTTTATATGAATTATGATGTTAAAATTAAATAAATACTGAATATAAGTCATAACACAAGAAATAGAAATGTTTCATGAGAAAATCTTGAAAACAAGGCTTAACTTAGGGCATGTAATGTGCACAATGTCATCGAGAATCAATCAGCTATAAAGACAATCAGATAAAATCAATAAAACAATTGGGACAAATTAACGTGCATTCTTAGGCTAAGGAACATAAACTCAACCTCGCTATAAGCACTACACAATATAAGAAATCCACTATTCTAGACCACAATGAACCTAACCTCAGGCAGGATGTGGTCAAACCAACTATTCTGAATATATCAGAATTAAGACGAGGCACCGGGCCGAGAAACACGAAAACGGCAAAAACGAGTACTTTTGAATGCGCGATGTGAGAGGATGAATGATATCGATTCAAATTTAAAAAATGTCATAGATAAGGGAAAATCTTAATAAATTGAATGAACCGGACAAAATTTTGAAAAGTAACCGGCTTTATTAAAAAAAAAATAAAACAAATTGCTCACCAAAAAAATTTTAGTAATTCGAATGCTCAGAATTATCAGCGACAACACCCCATTATTTTTTACGAATAAAATAGCCAGATCCCTTTTCTTTATTATAAACCGAGAATTTTTTTTTTTTAAATTGTATATTATGAGTAATTAATTAAAAACTCAATCAAATCTCTTCGCGCCTACTCTAGTTTAGCTTTTACTCTACAGTGTTTGCTCAGAATATTTGATCCGGCACTATCTGGGCCGCCGCCGCCGTACCGGTGCGACGTTGCGACTCCGACGAGCGCATGATTCGCTCAGCGTCGGGCTGGCAACGCCGCAAAGTACGGACGGCGCGAGATGCGTGCTGTTTGTTTTTGGTTATTGTCTTCTAGGTACTCTGTGCGACGACAACCGAGTAATTTACTTCAGAATTATTTTCAAAATTATAAGTTAGACTTTAGTGTACTATATTATATTGTAGCTTTAGAACATTATTATAGTAGGTAGTAAGTTAGGTACTTAGTATTTTTATTTGGTAGTGTGTAAATAGTAGTGAACAAGTGTGCATAGAAAATGGGGAGGAAAAATAAGCGGAAAGAATTGTTTTTACAAAAACGAAAAAGAAAACCTAAAAAAAATGACGGAATGTTTGGGTAAGTCGAATTACATATATAATAAACTTGCAATAAATAGTTGCACTCTAATGCCCTAATAATAAAGTCTATATTTGGCAAATACACATTCGTCTACAGATTATGGATTATCACATTCTTACTACCTAGGTACTTCAATTTTTCTGCATTTACCTATATTTACAATTTTTTTAGGTCAAAAAAACGGAAACTGCAACCTGACGATTGTCAATCCACATCCTCAACAGGGCCAGTAGATAGAGAGTGAGTCCATGCCAAGTACCTATCTATCATGTCAGCAATCAATTTAAAGTATCTAGTAATAATACTCCGTCTATTCTTTATTTTCAAGTGTGTACCTACTAAGATTTGTCTGTACAAACTAACCATACTGTAGGAAACAAATATCAGAACAAAAAGCTATGGAGTCGTCTCTTGATATTTTAGAAACCTATCTAAAATAATGATATTTATTAGGTGATGTTCTATCACCTAAATAATTGTGTTAGCTTTAACTTTTTAATAATTATATAATTACATCATTTTATTTTGTAGCCACCCAGAAATATCACCAACATACGCAGAGTTACACAACGTGTTGCCGACATCTGGGGATTCAGAGGAAACGGTAAATTTAAACACTTTTTTTAAATTATCACGGTTATAGTATTGTCTTTTACCGACTTCAAAAAAGAGGAAGTTGTCGATAGGGTTATTATTTTTTCTTCTTTTAAATAAACGAAATTAAAATTATTCTCCCTGCTTTATCACAAAGATTTTCCAGGTATTTAGTGAGTAGTTAGTACCTATACCTCCGCCACTGTACTCCATTTTGTACATGTCTAATTCCTTTAATAGTAATGTAAGTAATTTAATTTCAGTTAAAAGAACCAAATCCTGAAAATGAAGAGTTACAAAATGTGTTGCCCACATCAGAGGATTCGGTGGAAACGGTAAACTTAAGTACCTTTTTAAACTATCGCGATTATTGTCTTGTCTTTTTACCGACTTCAAAAAAGAGGATGTTGTCGATTTGGTTATATTTTGAAAATGTCGTTTTTTACTTCGTCTGCAAGTTGAACTTGTGTAATTTTGTTTCAGTTAAATGAACAAAACCCTGAAAATGAAGATATTCCATACATATTCGAAAGTACCTCTGAAACTACAGTAAGGATTTTGTTATAGCTAAGGCATGTTTACATAATAAGAAATTCAAACTAAATAAATACTAAAATATGTGCTTAAATTTCAGATTCATACAGAAATACCCGACTTGGGGCATCGAGTAATAGATGTTAATCATTTTACATCACAACTAATACAACTCTCTCAACATGAATCTCTGTTTGACTGCGGATTAGCCTCAATGAAATTAGTTTCTGAACATCGAATTGGATTACAATCGGAATTTACATTTGTCTGCTCTATGTGTAATTATAAAAACAAAATAAAATCATCTTTGGCTGATGTAAACAAAGATGTTGTTGCAGGAATAATGGCAGCAGGTTGTGGTCACGCGCAACTGAAGCAGTTTTCCGCAGCAGTAGGATTACCCATTATGTCTGAACACACTTACAATAAAATGCAGGACGATGTTTGTGACGATTGGGAAGAAACTGCCTGGGAGGAAATGAAAATAGCCGGAGAAAAAGAGAAAGAAGCAGCTGTTATTGAAGGCAGGGTTACAAAAGATGGCATTCCCATGATTGATGTCATTGTAGATGGGTGTTGGAGCAAACGCTCATACAGAACAAACTATGCTGCATTATCGGGTGCTGCAGCCATAATTGGCAGACGTTTTGGCCAAGTTTTGTACATGTGTGTCAAAAATAAGTATTGTTGTATTTGTGCCCGAGCTCAAAACAAAAAAGAAAGTCCCAAAGAACATGTCTGTTATAAAAACTTTGAAGGGGCTTCTACTGCTATGGAATCCCAAATAATAACTGAGGGGTTTAAACAATCCATTGAAATGCACGGTATAATATACGCGCGACTTATTGCTGATGGCGACAGTAGCACCTATGCCAAAATAATAAATGCTCGGCCATACCCAGGCTTAACAGTGTCAAAAATTTTCTGTCGGAATCATTTACTGAGGAACTATTGCAATAAGTTACAGCAACTTACTTCAGACACTCACTTCAACGTTACAGACAGGAAATATTTGACACAAGAGAAAATAATGCGCTCCAGGAAATATATTTGCGACGCTATAAAACTTCACAAGGAGAGCCAAAATACAGATGGTTTATATAAAGATATAAACGCATCTATTGGCCATGCGTTTAACTCTCATGAAACTTGCAACCAGTTATTATGCAAAAAACATATGCAAATAGACGCTCCTAATCCGTTTTTTGGGAGTTTGCTTTGGCAAAAAATAAAAACTCATGTCGCACGATTGGCTGAAAAAGCCCATAGTTTAATTGAAGATGTCGACAGTAATGTAGTGGAAAGATTTAACGGAGTCATTGCCAAACTTGTTGGTGGAAAAAGGGTAAATTATTCTCAAAGAAGAGCTTACCAAGCAAGATGCTCTGGTGCAGTAATATCTTTTAACACCGGCAACTTGCTGTCGACTGTCCACCGTAATATTTATGGAAATAGCCCAAAAAAAACTATTACAAAATACGAAAGAGCTGTAAATGAAAAAAAGAATAGAACAAAACAAAACTGCAAGAGGAAAAAAAATCGTACTTTGGTGCCGCGTACATTAAATCTAGATTATGGAGAAATTGTGGATAAGCCAGACTTGGATGACGACACATTAAAAAAGGCCAAAGACACCTTCATCCAGAATTTGACGAAAACCGAAGAACAGCGAAAAGACGTAGAAAAACGAACTATACTACAAAGTGAATCTGGAGAATGGTTGGAATTAAGGCGAAGCATGTTAACTGCATCAAACTTCGGTAAAATTGTAAAAAGAAAAGAGTCGAATACATGCCGAAACGTAGTAAAAAATTTACTTTACAAGCCAAATATTGACAACGTGTCATCAATAACTATACCTTATTGAAAAGGTAGTTTCAATTACTGAAGCCTATGTAACTCACTGTATGCATAAATAAATAACATTTTGATATTTAAATTGTAGAGTTACTGAAACAGTATATTTAAGATGAATAATTGGTTTGATTGGGTTTTTCTGGGTTTTCCCCAATCCTGCGCAACAAATGTTGAACCAATTTGAATGTATCCCCAGACAAGGTAGGAAGGTGTGTTGTGTTATTTTAATTGTATAAAATTTCGTTATCAAAATAGGAATTGATTTTTAAATAGATTAATTTTTGAGGGGGCGTGTTGGAATATGATACAAAAACTAATCTATCTCACTCTAACATGTAATGTATGTGAGTGTTTCTCTTTCCTTCACGACGTTTACATTATAGTAAAATACCCCTTTGTTCTACAACTTTAATGCTTATTATGAATTCCTCACCACTGTTCTTATAGAGCTGTGCTAGACCGCACTCGCACCTATCCTACCAAATATCGGTAAATAAATGATTTATATTTTAAACCGATTAACTAAATATTTTATTTCTGGCATCCAAACCCTTTTCTAAGTGTGTGAAGCACGATAAAAATAAGTTCATTGATTATGATACCTGTACATAATCAACATTAATTTGTATACAGGGTTATTTCTAATCAATTAGCATCCTTTTAGAGGTTTATTCTGTATATGTACATCAAAACTAACAACTTTTGTTCTGCAACATTTCTCAAAACTAACAACTTTTGTTCTGCAACATTTCTCAAAATTAAAAAAAAAAAGCTGTTCCATACATTTTGTTGCGGGTCACGGGTAGACTCACTATTCTACGGAGTGTCTACCCTTGACCACGGTTGATGCAACTCGGACGAAACGTCGGGATGATGAGTTATTTATTTATCTCGTAATTTCAGAGCGCGATAAGTCCCGTAGTATATAATAATAATGTGTTCAAATCGCGAAAGTTTAAAAACAGCAGTTGAAATAACCCTGTATTGTATGAAAAAAAAAACATTAAAAAGATCAAAATAATTTTTGCCTTTTTTTTAAATTGTTGATTAAGGACAAGGCGACTCCATGATTATCTATGCTCTAGGCAAATTGAGTTGACGCGTGCCGCCGCCGCGCCGTTAGCAGCGCCACGTACGCTAGCCCAGCGTTGCCGCCCGCCGCTCTGGCGTGATCCTGTCAAGTGAGACCGCGTAAAATTTTGTCCGAGTGAAGGGGCGCGGTACTCGATTTTGAAACTATAGTTTATCAATGCGTCACCTTAATAAAGGACATGTACAAAATAGGAAAGATTAATTTTCCTGTTGCTTAATAAGGAACATTTCTAGGATACATGGAACAGGGTTAACAATACAAGTCAACAATATAAAGCGGTCATAATAGGTCATATAGGCCGAATCAATCTTCTTGGCAACCGTGATGTTGGCTACAAGCTGCGATAACCCAATCCTCATGCAGCTATTAAGGGAGCTTCAATCAGGATTGGCTTGTCATTAATATTACAGACACCAAGAAGTTTCATTCGGCCTATAGCTATTATATTATAACCAGTTCTTATTATTCCTGCCCACCAATTGAATTCAGTGCAGGATTCGTATTTTTCGATTGCTGAACTGGAATAATGTAAACCAGTCATTTTATTTACTAATAAATAATGGCATATCGTTCAAATTCAATTTAGTTTAGGGGCTAGGATACATAGATGCATGTTTTAAGTAAGGTACTGGTCTGTTTGGAAAACCCTGAACTGACTCCATTCCCAAGTGGGACGAAGTCGAGACAATATGGCCAAGTGGGGTTTTATAGACAGCTCGGAAACAGCATGCGTCTGCAGCTTTAACCCACAGACTATGCCCCACCTACTGATCTGTACAGCCTGCCCCCAGACGAGCACATCAGACGATCTTAACAAAGCCATGGAGAAGGCCATTGGGGTGGCCTCATTTTGGTCAAACAAAATCTAAATACAAGATGTCTTATTTTTAACATATTTTATATGAGAAAAAGCAATCTAAACATCGACTCAAAAGAAGAAGTAAGGCAGACTATGCTAGGTATAAGAATATAGTCAATTTAGTAAGTTAATTGAATAAAAAATAATCTTACCATTAGAGCTTTTCAGGTCCCTGTGTATAAGCGACATGGGCGCTCCTCCGTGCAAGTAGGCCATGCCCTGAGCCACCTGTATGGCCCAGTCTACGAGGATGTCGGGCCGGATCTTACGGCCGCTGAGCACCCGGTTCAGCGGCCCGCCACGAGCGTACTCCATCACCAGACATAAGTTAGGCTCCTCGAGACAAACACCCTTCAACGACACTATATTCTCGTGCTGCAGCACCCAGAACAATCGCGCCTCTTGTAACACACTCTCTTTTATCACTTCGATGTCCTCGTTCGCGTCCTGGCGCGCCGCTTTAACCGCCACTACTTCGTGGTCCCAATACCCGCGGTACACTTTCCCGAACCCGCCGACGCCGATGACCTCCTCGAGCTTGAGCTCAGTGAAGGACACTCGCGGAGGCTCGAGCGCGAGCGGGTCCTCCTCCGTGACGTAGACGGCCGGGAATATGCCGACGCGGTCGCCGATCTTGCCCGTCCACCATCCCTCGTCGCCGGATATGTTCGCGTCTTTGGAGAGCACCTCGACGATCTCCCCGCGGCGCAGCGAGAGCTCGTCTTCTCCTTGTGCTGCATAGTCGTAGACGGCGGTGAAGAGAGCCAGCGGCGGGCGCTCCTCCTCGGCCGCCATGGCCGCGCGGCCGGCCGCGGGCCGCGGCGGCATCACCCCGGCCGCGCTCCCATCGCCCCGCGGCTCCGACCTCACGCGCCCCGACACTGCTGCAGCCGCCGCCCACCACCGCACATAACGCACACCGCGACAACAACAACGCGTTTGGTTAGGATCACCGTATTATTCCGCCATCTTTGTTTCTTACATCGATCATGGCGGTGTCGGGTTAGGAGGAACACTTTGTTTGGTACGTTTCGCGGCGGAAACACGCGCGCCTTTATACTTCGAGGTGTTGCGATAGGACTCTTCGCTGCGATAAAGTTAATTATTTCTCATTCATCTATCATACGATTGATAGACGGACGAAATGACAACCATACCGTAGCGAAGTCAGTGACAAACTGACGTTTGGTGTTACTATAACACAATTGTAGATTTCTTCTATTCTTCCATTGTCCTATATTAGTAGAAAAATAGTTACCATTCACAACAGCCCATACAGAAACCTGAAATTAATATAGATTATGAATCTTTAGAACTTAATAAACATAGATCATATATTTTAACTGAAAAACAATACTAAAATCATGCGTCAACATTTGTACATAATTATATTATTTTATTAGTATTATTTTTAGTGGTAACTATAGCTAGGTTGCACACAATCGACAACAGATGGCGTTATTATAAAAGTTCGCACGTGGAGTCAGTCATAGATTCTATCATAGTAAGGGTCTTCTTGATTATTTTCATACGAAATTTCACTCATAGCGCCATCTTGCTAAGTTATGAAGAAATACTTTAGCTCATAAGTTTATTATGATCTATTATAGTTAAATTTCTATAAATTGATATTAATACTGTAATAATTTATTTATCTTAGTAGTTCTTTATCAATACTATTATAATTTAAAGCTAAAATAAATAATTGAATTGTATTGCGTTATTTCATCCACAACTGCCAAGAGGTCCCATGGTGTAATGGTTAGCACTCTGGACTTTGAATCCAGCGATCCGAGTTCAAATCTCGGTGGGACCTTACTCAGTAATTTTTTTGGCATTATTTCGCCAATTTTTTTAACATAACACAAATTAAAATAATTACTTGTTTTTATTATCAGTTTCACTGGAAAACGTAAACCGAGTAAAATTTACTGGAGGTCGAACCCGGCGAAATAGAAAATGTTAGTCTGTGGGAGTGTGAAGGGATGCTGGGTAGGGGAGCATTATTGATCGCGTGAAAATGGGATAGTCGTACCCATTCGCGGCGACCACCCAGCCCGCGGATGTCGGACCGCCAGTGAACCTCGAAAACACGCTGATAAACCGTAAAAACAACACTTATCAACCAAAAAACAACCCAATACCGTCAAATAACTGACCACGCGACTAAACAACCCAACAGAAATGTGATAAACAAAAGTGCCGAGTGAAAAACCTGTCGTGTCGACCCTAAACACTCTAAATCTGACATGTCACGGCGAAATTTTCATTAAAACCATATTTTAAGTAGAATCGCAGTACTACCTAATTAAATAAACGAACCCAATAGAAAATTGTGATATTTTAAGTTAAATGCACGCCCTGTGCCCCGATAATTCAACGTGAGATTTACAGATAATGGCTGATGTGTTATCTCCTGGCTGAGAATGAGGAAAGTTAACAAAATGTGCTGTAGAAATAGTATATTTGGGTGTGAGTTTGGTCTCAAATGGTGCTGGCGAAAACGCTGGCCCGAAACCATGACATCGCTGCCCAATGATAAACATATAACCAAATAAACTATTGTAATCAATTTCCTGCTGCAACATTAAAATAAAATCAGCCAAAATGAATACTTTCAATGCTCCCACAACGCAAATCAATGCTATTGATAAAATGACTACAGTAAAATGTAAAACTGTGGATTTGGAGGGATATGTTATTATTGTGGTACAGACGAAGGATAATAAAGTCAAGCTGTACGGTAAGTATCTTTTTATTTCAATAGATATTTAGTTGAAACTCTGTTTCGTTCAATTTGTTGATGTAGGAATTATGAATAACGCCTGAAGAAAATAACATAGTAGAACACTTAATACTTTTAGATTTCCACATGCTTGGGAAAGTACATAGGTACCTTATCTATCCAAAACATTGAAATTATTTGAATGTTAAAATATGTCACAAAAAATATCGTTGTCCTGATGATTATTAATTATTTGTTTGCTATTCGACTACCGAGCGCCTGGTAGAAACATCGTAGCATTAAGCGTTTGGGTTTTTAAAATAAATGCGATCATACCTATATGGGCCTTATAAATATGAAAAAAAAAAGTTATTTTAAGAAGATACAGAGATTATAAGTGTCCTAATACTTAATACTTTTTTGCAAGGATATTAAGTATAGAATTTATATGCTAATTATATGTTCGTAATATGACTTGATATTTTGTTTTAGGTATTAAATTAATTTATAAATTTCGTGTGACAGTGTTTGTTATCTAACTTCTCCGAAATGGCTTGACCGATTTCTATGATTTTTTTATCTGTTTGTTGGGTCTGAGAGTAGGTCGTAGGCTATTTAATGTAGCCTTAGCTGATAAGGGTGGCCCTCAAGAATATAAAGCTATTTTTACGGCGGAACATCGTTTGCCAGTCTCAGCTAGTTCTAATAGTACTAGGTATAAACACCAAATTTTTTGAGTAGATATGTATGGATGTTTGTTACTCTTTCACACAAAAACTACTGAACGGATTGAGAATTGAGATGAAACTTTGCAATAATAATGTTTATACATCAGAATAACACATAGGCTACAATTTATAAAGATATTGCGTGAAACGAAGTTCACCGGGTCAGTTAGTTTATAAATACTCGAAGCTCTACCAACATGAAAAAAACCGGACAAGTGCGAGTCAGGCTCGCACACCGAGGGTTCCGTACAAACTCAGATTTTTTTTTACAAAATTGGGAAGTAAGTTGTTAAAATCTCTATACCTATTGTAATCTTCGACAAAAAAGTTTTTTTTTTCCTTTTCTCGTCATACATCAAAAATTACACATTGTTAATATCATACACATTATACGATTTACTCACTTTGAATTTTGAACTCATATTTTGTGTATCTAGGCCCTATTTTTTTGTGATTTAAATAAAAATATACAGTTTTCAGATTTATTCCTATATGTGTACTCTAAGACGATGCTTCTCGACAAATTTCATAGTTCTATGTCAAAAGGAAGTACCTACTCTGTAGGTATTAATTTTTGTGAATGTCGAAATATGCGGTTTTTTACCACATAAACGGCTCTAACTTTTTTATACGATAACTGAGAAGTTTTTACACAACTGCAACATACTGATATACTTAAGCAGTTTAAATTTCAACTAAACTATAGATATCGATCTTTACGCGTTCCCGAGATAAAGAGTCTTGATATACGGATAGAAGGACAAGAAAGTGATCCTATAAGGGTTCCGTTTTTCCTTTTGAGGTACGGGACCCTAAATAAATAAAAAAAATAAATAAATGAAATTCAGCTCTTCAATTGTAGTTCCAAAACATTATCAAAATTCGACCGCTTAGAAGGGTTAGGTAAAATTTCACTGATTCGATGAAACGCTGAAATAATTGCAGCACAATAAAATTAACTAAGTACCTAAGTATTAGTGATTCAGATTCATTTTGCGTTCAGTCTGCTGAACAGCGCGTACGGTTCAGATGGCGCGCATTTTTTAAACATAACGATATACCTATACATTTTTATATAGGTACTTAATAATGAAAAGGAACGTATCAGGCACAGAAAACAATATGACAATACGCTTTACTGTGCCCACTACAACGTAGCATCTAGTTACAGCAGTCCTCGAGACGAGAATATTTTTTCGGCGCCGAGACACTCAGTATACCTATGGCACTTGTTGGTGCTGGCAGGGCTTATTATTATGGCTTTTCGGACTTCAGCTCAGAGCCCCGTGGTTTCCAGTGCCCCCAGCTAAGTCCAAGTCAAAAATAGACGATAATGCGAAACAACTCTAATTTTATAAAATTATGTATAAACAGATCGTAAAGTGTGCAACCCTGCGAACAGGGCCGAGCCGCCCCTGTGCGCGAAGTGTGCGGTACACACAGGCGACAAGACAATGAGGGCACCGAAATATATTATGTCAGTATTTTTTCAAAAAAATTAACTTTGCTCACTATGCCACCGTCCCTACCGTTGTTACCGTAGCAAGCGCGGCTTTCCGTCCTTTTATAATATTATCTATGCTCAACAATGAGCTAGCAAAGATTAACAAAGAAGATTTTGCAAAACAATTTAATTAGCGTTAATTTTTTGCAGTAATTGGCAAGCGGACGTTTTACCCATTCAGGAAAAAATTAGGCCCGATTATAGAGGCGCCAGCGTAAATTTAATAGCAACGTAAAAAGCGTTCTGTTTATCGAATGCCTAAAGTAAAAAGAAACAGATCTATGCTATTTAGCTATTATAATTACGATGGTGCCTCTGTAATCGTGTTGATTATCTAAGTACCTATAACTGAGGAATATTTTTCTATCGGTCAAAACATAATAAAAAAATTGAAATTGAACATTGAAACATGAAGATTCGTAAAAATAGGAGGCGCTTCATGGGTTTCGCACACAGGCGCTGCCGGAGGTCGGCGCGGGCGCGCCTGCGAACTGTTGAATACCTACATGAAAAAAAAACTTAATTCGAAAAAAAATTAGAGGTAGATAACAGCTTATTAATATTGTTTTTGTATGGCCAAGTTAGTGGTTCATTTGACTACGAAGTGCTTACAAAGTCACTAAACATAGTTTAGAGTTGACATCTGTTTAGAATTTGTGCAAAAAGAGAACCGTCGCGGTGTTACGGTGAACTAACAATAATATTTTAATCAGCAGCCAAGGTACCGACTACTTGGTTAAGGCGAGTCTACAGATGAAAACCAAATTGGTGTAGTCTACCAAGTATCAAACACTTTTAGTCGTAAGTATGTACTAGCAATGACAGAGATGTGTTGTCACTTGTCAACGTAAAAAAAATAGTAAAACGGCTCACGCTTTGACTGCCTCGGTGGCTCAGTGGTTAGTGACCCTAACTTCTGGTTCAAAGAGGCGTGGGTTCGATCCCCACCCAGGGCAAATATTTATGTGATGAACATAAGTTTTTGGTCTGTGTCTGTGTGTTATTTAGTTACTATCTATATAAGTATGTATTTAAAAATAAGTATATGTAGTACTGGTACTACATATACTTATTTTTAAATACATACAGAGACTGATATACCTAGGTATATCAGTCTCTGGCAGCCATGTCACAAGCTTTGCTTAGTTTGGGGTCAGAGGCCGTGTGTAAGATGTCCCAAAATATTTATTTATTTATTTTAACCTTATATTACCTCTCATATATAAAATTTATATTTAAAAAAAAACTAATTAAAACGAGAAGTTATTTTTTTACTAACAACATGTGTGTCTCACGTATACTTACGACCAAGACAAAATAAAATTTAACTAGTGCATGTTTAATGAATTATCGTGAAGTCTCGTATACGGAAGATACCTATATACTGATAAATACTGTTTTACCAAAAAATATAATCCACATTAAATACTGTTTAATCCACGTTAAAAAAAATACTGTAAAACGTACTTTTTACGTTTTTTCCTTATTAATTTACGCAAAGCAAAGCAAATGACGCTCTGACGATGCGAACAGAGACGACGTGGTCTATGTTGAGAGTATGTGAATGAATTGCTCTGTGTTTCCTTGCAGGCTCCCCCGCAGCCGGTCACCTGGACAACCTGGAGGTGGCGGACGAGATCATCGACGTCAACGAGACAAAGCTCGAGGACATGTCACGGACAGAGGTACTCGGACACATACACGAGGTGAGAAAAACTACCTATACCTACAATACATAAGCTCCTATACATACTCTTCTTCTTCTTCTGTGCGAGTCGATGTAGCGTTCTAAAATTATATTCCGGCTTTTGACCAAAAATTAGCCACGTCAATGGCGCTCTCTCTTGCCTCATTTAGGTCCTGAGTGATGCAGATTTCAGGGTATTCTGAACAGTTGGTCAGATGTGACATAGTCTGCTGTCTCACACAGCAGAGGCTTTCGATTTCGGATCTATCTATGTATCTCCATTTTGCCAGATTGTCTCGGTTACGGCCCACATGGGAACGGAGGCGGTTTAGGGTTTTCCAGGTGGTTCAAGGCTCTTTATACTTACTATATACCTAGCACAAAATTGTACGTACAATATTCCATATGTGTCGCGTAAAGTATAAGTCAACAAACACCTATCACCATACATTTTGCTATCGAATACGTCGCAATATAACTGTCGAACTTTTCCGACAGAAATCTTGCTAGGCCTTGATCGTTGATTGATGCCGGGGCATTAGAATACGGCATCATAATCCCCTGCCTGTAGTAAGAGCCTATTAAAAGGGGACCTCTGGGCTCGTGGACGGTCATAGTTGGGGCTCTGGCCATCCACTCAAACATGCCTCGGGGAGGACGACAGCGTGTGTGGCAACACTGTCGTGGAGGACCGCACAGGCCTGCTAGCTTAGCATACAAGACCACGACAAGAGTTTACCGATGTGTGCAAAGGGGACAGATATATGCTTTATCATAACTCTGTCACGTTCTGACACGTCGATAGTATTATTTTATGGTCCATATGCTAAGCCCGCTGGTATTAGTACCAGACGAGTAGTCTTCAAAAGTGCTGGAAGCACCGGTGCGTTCCTTTTGGAGATCCCAGAGCTCCTAAGAAAACACCTAAGAGAGCACAAAGGCTGGCCACAGAGGGGTTTTAGTGGGTACAATCCCACATAACTCGATTGCACCCCAAAGCAGTCGGGCATCTTTCGAAGATTTTCCCCTCGTAAGAAAGGCCTTGATCGTTTGGTAACATTACCTACGCACAATCTTATAAAGTATATAATTACTGTTACCAATTCTGAAATAGCAAACATGAACTTCTGTTCTTCCCTGTCCATGAAACTGTGCTAGAACGATCTAGGTAATTCTAGATAAATCTAGATCTAGTAGTTTTCAGTCCTATGTACCTCATAAAGTTCAAATCCACAAATTCCCAGTAGCTACAAGTTATTATTATATACTACGGGACTAATCGCGCACTATAGATATAGACTGCCGTCTACCCGTGACCACAGTCGATGCAACTCGGCCGAAACGTCGGGATGAGGAGGTATTTATTTATTTCGTAACTAATTTTAGTGCGCGATTAGTCCCGTAGTATCTATATACCTGTAGGTACACATAATAATACTGTGTTCAAATCGCGAACGTTTAAAAACAACATGGGAACAAGTTGTTCGTAAAAAAACGCATTTTTGCTTGCCTTGCTTACGTAGCAATATGAAATAATTCCCTCAGTTTCAGCGTTCAGCACAAATTACTTAATGTGATTTTGTTTACAGGACATGGCTAGTATGTGTGGTTTTATTTTACACTGGGAATGAGTTTGTTAGATATTTAGCTGGAGTTCCGTTGTATAATTGTATCATCTAAGCTATTATCTCGATCAATGTTAGACATACGGCTCCCCAATACCTACATGTTACAATAAGACTGGTTATGAGCTATGCATCCGATTCTAGTTAAATCTTGACGTTATAGGTAGGTAATATGCTAATTATTGCCGATTTACGGCTTCCATTCGAGACATGTCCTTCATGTCCATCAGATATTAGGATTAGCCCCTTCATTCACAATTTTCACGTAATTCGTTTGGAATCTTATTAGAATATACTTCACGCGAAATTTTTGAAAACAAAACTTCGGGCACCTTTTCACAGAATAATCCTACAGTTTTGCCTAAATGTGTTGTCGGGCTGGGTTACGTTGTCGTTTACTTTTATATGAAAGTTTCTGAAATATTAATTTTAAAATAGCCTATAGGTACTTACTCGTACTAGCAACATTCCAGCACTTCCAGCAGTAGGATATAATTATATTCTACTAACTATACTCTCAAAAACTGAAAATGGCCATAATGAGTTCTGAAGGCTTTATCTGAACTAACTAAAATACAGCTGCCCTTTTTCATTGTTATTTATATGGATTTATTAAACAATGAGAAATATATTTTAAAATTATGTTTAAATCTGTCAAAAACCTTCAATTTTGAGCCAATCATCAATATGTATAATAAACAATGTATCGTGGTCTCAGAGCGAATATAAAAATCAAGAGAGAACGTCGTTGAACAGTCAAGTGAAGCCGGTTTTTTATACATGTGTGAGTGCGTCGCTGTTGCGCCGCCATAGTTCGACTGACAAACCAGGGCGTAGTTTCCTTGTACGTTGATGTGTGTGTAATTGTCTGTACACGGTGAGGCGTAGTTTTGGTCGGCCTCACTTGTTTGGTTATAACATTCTGTCTTTATTTGTTTATTTGGTCTGAGATCGTGGTATGCTGAATTTTTTTACCAATTTTCAAAATTTTAGCTAACAGACAATTTGATCACGTGGCTTCAAGTATTTAATTGATGTAACATTTTGTTGCAGTGCATTTCGTCGTGCGTCATCAAGCTACGTGTCAAGAGACGCAGCGAGACCAAATTACGTGAGTTTTATTCTATAATAACATCTTATTTACTTAATTTTCACTTATCATGGGAAACATCTAAGGAATTCTTCACGAAAGACTGTTTTGTCACGTTGATTTGCGAAAGTAATTTTGATATCGTTATCGACCAACAAAAGATTAGGGCTTTAAGTAGGTATATTAGACAAGAGACAATAAGGAAGTTTTCTAGTTTTATTTTTATTAAATTACACCAAGTCTGCAATAAATTATGGTGTTTTAATTTTTCAATTATCTTCAAAAATGACGGAGTTATGAATTTTCAAACATGACCGCACGAAATCAAAAAACCTCGCGTCGGATTTACGCGTGTGACATCACCCGGCTCAAGAGCCGCGTCGTGGGTTAGTCGGGAGTAAGGAAAAAAGGAAATAAAGTGCTTCATTCTATACCGGGTATTTTTCTAAGCCACGAATACGTTCTAGGACATCATTGTACTCATCTTTATGTTATGATCAACATTTACTATGGGACTAACCAACCCAATATTACGAATAAAAAGTCAGCATTCCTATAAATTTAGTCGTGAGTAAATGAACTTTATTTCTAAATGGAACAAGACTTGGCGTGTGTACCTAGTGTACTGCGGTTATTACATCTGTATATATTGCTAGTAGTTTTCCAAATAGTAGACCTCACAAGTATACATTTTAGTGAAAATTTTCTGGTAATCAGTTTTAAAAAATATACAACTTGCACAGGCAAATATACTAAAGAAATAAATATATTAATATAATGAAGCAAATATATTCATAATTACAATATTCTGTCCTAAAATATAAATGTATATTATGACCAACTTTTACTATGGGACTAATCCCCTGTACAGGGTTATCCAAAACTTCTCATATGCTATGGTTGTGGACCAACTAGCGCTGGTAGGTATACAGGGTTACTGGTAATCAATTAGCATCCTTTTAAGGGCTTATTCTGTACATCAAACTAACAACTTTTTTTCAACTAATTTTATCAAATCTCAAAAATATCCATACTTCACCTTGGTGAAATATTCTTTCTGAAAAAAAAAACAGATAATTCCGAGTGAGACTCGCTCACCTAGGGCCCCCCACATAATTCGGCGAGTACTAATTCATCAAAACCAGAAACTTACCGCTTTGCGCCAAAAGACTTAAACACGCTTTAAACACTGTTTAATCGTGCAATTTGTACTGTTAAACACTGTCTAAATCGTACGTACTTTTGTTGTAAGACGGTTAGTTGTTAAATTTGTTAAATCCTATATACTTTGAAGTTAGTTATTGATAAAAGGGAGAATTATTTGATTTTTAATTTATCATCGAAACCGAAAATCACACTTCGTAAAACTAATTGAAACCCCGAAAATTTTAGACTGAAATAAAATAAAAAGTAGATACTCAAAATCCATTTATTTCTTGTAAGTAACATTAAGTAGGTATACATTTTTGAACGTAGCACGAACTGCGGTAAGTTCAATGCACATTCATGAAATATTCGATACTCATAAAAGAGCCAATCATAATCTACCGAGGCTATATGTGACAAAGTCCCATCTCGTTAACAAATTCATTCATTTTTCGCCTGATGCACCCTTGTCCCTCCACAAAGAAGGCTTCATCACATTCGCGTAATTTCAGGCGCTATTTCGCAGGCTTTGAAGGTTGTGTTGCCAGGTGTAATTAGTTACTTTCATTTGTGGTAGTTTTTGATTGAAGCGCGCCAGTTTTTTTGCCTCGAAACGGTTGGGATTGGAACTCGGAACTCATTTTGTTTTTTTTTCTACTCAGGAAGGATGGTGAAGTTTTTGTTACAGTATGAACATTAAACATAACAATTAGTCCGGAGTGATAAGCTATATATGAAAAGCCCCACCACGGCTTTAATGTCTAGATAGATAGATAGATAGATAAACGCTTTATTGCACACCAAGAAATAACCATAATAAGAAGAAATAAAGATACAAAAACAGTGTAACAAAGGGCGGCCTTATCGCTAATAGCGATCTCTGCCAGGCAACCTTAGGATGGAGAGGATAGATAGCGTATAAATAATGGACGGGGTGCGCATTATATAAAAAACATATATAGTTATACATATAAATTAAATTATACGTCATAAACCTACATACACTAAATAAATAAATAAAAAAATAAAAAAAAATAAATACTTAAAATACATCAAAATAAAATAAACCTATAAATAAATAATAAACTAATACATATAATTTATAATTTACATAGATAATTTATACATAAAAACAACAGAAAAACAACAACAACAGTTTCAATAAAGCGACAGTTTCTGTAGATAATGGTTTTTAACCTGATCCTTAAATACGTTCAGTGATGGAGCTTTTCTAACGGTCACCGGCAATGCATTCCATAACTGAACCGCCTGAAACGCAAACGACCTGCCGTAAAAAGTCTCGCACCGTGCGGTAGGAGTCATGAGGGAAAGGTTATCTTTGGATCGGAGGGGAAGTGGATGTGCATCATGCCAGAAAGAAAAGGAGTCTTTTAAGTAGAATGGAGTAGAAGGATTGAAAAGGATGTTATAAAGAAGGTAAAGGATATGAGCATTCCGACGAAGACGAATTGGAAGCCACTTGAGCTTGGTGCGAAAATGAGATACATGGTCATATTTGCGCAACCCAAATATAAACCTAATGCAGTAATTTTGGAGACGCTCAAGTTTATCAAGCTGGACTTCGGTGAGATCTAAAAAACTGGCGTCAGCGTAATCTAAAATAGGAAGTAGAAGAGACTGTGCGAGCGCAATTTTAGTAGCAGTAGGCAAGAAGTTTCGGAGCCGTCTAAGAGAGCTACCAGCAGCAAACAACTTGCAGCTAATAGTTTTAATATGAGTATCCCAGCATAGCGTACGATCAAACATGACTCCGAGGTTTTTAACAGATTCATTATATGGCAGAGTGATACCGTCGAACTCTACGCACGGAAGGTTGGCCCAGTCGATTCTCGAAATGTTATATGAGCTGCCAATTATAATAACTTGTCTAGTGGTAATAACCCGCCTTACAATCGTGAGGTCATGAGTTCAATGTCCGGTCCCGTACCAATGAATTCCTTGGAATTTATGTACGGAATTTCACACCACGGGCTTTTCGGTGAAGGAAAACATCGTGAGGCAACCTGCATGCGTCCGTAGAAGAAATTCGATGGCGTATGTGAATCCACCAACCAGCACTGGGCCAGCGTGGTGGATATGGCCCAATCACCCTTCGTGGGTAGGCCTACGTCCTGCAGTGGACTATTAAAAAGGCTGGTACAGTACAGTACAGATAAGCTATATATTTCATACCGTCAAGTTATCTGAGTAAAATCAGTAGTTGTCTCCAGATCTCTACTACCTTGTACATAGGATGACGTCTTACGTTGAGCTTGGCTGGTGCCAACGTGATCTCCATTGGAGTGCTTTGCAACCAAATACATACGTAGCGTACTTACGTATAACCAATGACAAAGTCTTCTAATGATATCACGCGTAAAGGCGCAGCGTAGGACAGTTATTCATGAAAAAATATGTAGCTAACGATCCATTGCTAAAGATTATAAACAATGTGAATTAGAAATTATGGTGGATAGCTTTCAAGTAATATTCTTATGACAAAACTTACATAATTCACTTATGTCTTGCGAAGTAGGTTGAACAATATATATTGTGTTTTAGATTTATGCAAGGAAGTCCTCTATATCGTCTACAGCTACATAGCACGCGAGCAATTCACCATAAAATCTAAATAGGTACCCATCTAATAACAACAAACAGATTCCAATTAGAATTTTGTAAAAATATTTTTCCTTCCCTCTTCCACCATTATACTTCTTACATCCAAATATGGACAAATCATGAGCTGTATAACCGATGCCTACTTCCTATTATCGTTTTTCCTTATATTCTCATCACACTGTATCAGTCATATTATTCTATACTATAGAATAGAATCTATAGCACCTACTATACAAAAATAACTATTTAACTGCCACAGAAAGGGATTGTCAACTTCAACAACTAGAATAATTTTATCCTTATCTTTACACCTGTATAATAATTTCGTTGTTTGTCCGCGATGAACTCCTCAATTACTGAACCGATTTTAACCAAATTTTGCACTTTGTGTGCAGTTTGATACAACTTCAGAGATAGGATAGTTTATATCTCAATTTATAATCGCATTTTTATTGGTGATATTTTTTAATATATTGTTATGGCAAAGCGGGTCAGCTATTATTTTCGCAGCTAGCAAAAGGGCTAATAACTTTTTCGGCTAAAGTCAAAGACAAAGTCAAACCATTTATTGCAACATATGAAATTTACATGCAGTTCTTAGTTAACATGTTTTGTATAGTGATACATATGACCCTATAAGGGTACGGCAATTTTATTATTTGTATTGGAACGATTTATTGTTATGTTTTCTAGGTTATCGTTAAAAAATTTGTCTAATGTGTTATACTTAGGCATTTCGATAAAAGAATTATTTTTAGTTGTTTCATGAAACAATTTTCTCTTTTGGTATCTATTTTGGCTATTTTCTTAGATGACACATAGCTAAGAATACTCCCAAGGTACATTAGTAAATTCACCTACACAAAAGTAAAAAAATCGAAAACGGTTCATTCGTTCGAGAGCTACGATTCCACAGACAGACACGTCAAACACGCGTTCTTTTTTTCACCGAGAGTTAAAAAATCGAATCTTAATCGAAAAATAGCGAATATTATCGAGAGCTAATAATGTTGAATTACCAAACTATATCGGTAACTAGTTAAGTGTAAATTGTAATGTATTTGTATTTCTATCGTTGGTGTGAAGCAATAAAGTATTATTTATTTATTTATTTATCGGATACAGTCAACAACTGGGTTTGTGTATTCGCTACAGAGACGTTAGCTGACAAGTTTTATTCAACTATAGCAATTTGTAGGTACAGTCACCTAGAAAGAAATCTATACATACAGCAAAGAATAGTACGTAAATAAAGTTGAATCGACTGTAGACAATATTGTCCACTATAGCAACTGGAAATATTCGCCAAAGAGAAAAAGATAGCGGATACAGTCAACTAAATATATCAACTAGTTAAACCTGGGGAGAAGATGTCAAATAAAGTTAAAGCAAATGTACGGAATAGGTATTACATGGTTAATCAAATCAAGTATACTATCTATAAAGAAGAATATGAATAGCGAATGAAGTCGAATCAAATATAGAGGATACAGTTAATGAAGCATCTACCTTTATTCACTACAAAGAAGAAAGTAACGAATTCATAAGAATCGAAGAAGAACTATGGCAAACATAGTCAACGAGAGGACTCCAATTTTCAATTCAAATAGTTTTTTGTACATACCTACTATCTAGTATTGAATAAAGTTGACAATTCAGAAGAATCA
The DNA here is from genome assembly GCA_949316475.1 of Hypomecis punctinalis. Lineage (NCBI taxonomy): Eukaryota > Metazoa > Arthropoda > Insecta > Lepidoptera > Geometridae > Hypomecis > Hypomecis punctinalis. The sequence continues at coordinate 2,606,893 of OX438811.1, forward strand.
AAGATCTATTACATTGACTGCCACGGTGGCTCAGTGGTTAGTGAACCTGACTTCTGGATCAAAGAGACGTGGGTTCGATCCCCACAGCATTTATGTGGTGAACATAGGTGTTTGCTCTGTGTATGGGTGTATTTAGATACTATCTATATATGTAGTATATCAGTCTCTGGCAGCCATATCACAAGCTTTGCTTAGTTTGGGGTCAGAGACCGTGTGTAAAATGTCCCTCAATATTTATTTATTTATCTATAGCAAACATAATCAACGGGAAAAGACACCCAATTCTCTATTAGTCCAATAGTTTTTTGTACATACCATAATTGGATCTAGTATTGAATAAAGTTGATACGTTATTAGTAATGAAACCGCGTAAATCGAAACCTCACGCGTGGCAACACAACCTGATTCAACCGAGTGCGAGTGAGAGAGGTGTCCGTGCCCCAGAGTCGCCGCGACTCGCCGTCCCGTCGCGTACTTGTTGCCTTTCCTCAAACATTATTTAACAACAATTACCCCGTTTCACAGCACGGATGCAGTGTTTTATCAACATATCAACGATCTATTGAGATGTACAGTGAGTTTCAGTGCAGTTCAGTGCGTAGAAAGTGATTGGTCAACGTCTCAGAGGTGAGTGAACTCGCTAACCCCCAGTCTGGATCTCTGGGAGCTGTAGTGATGGACGCTGACCGGTTTTTCATCTCCGTAATTACGGAATTTACTGATTCGGCCGACCCTGAAAACCGACGGCCTCAATTAAATATTGAAGTGTAGAAAGTCAATAAATAGTGTATGATTCATGCATACGTATTTTGACACACTTGGCTAGTGATATTGTAAATGTGAATTTAAACTGCTCACATAGGTGCCTACTTGAAGTTGTGCTTGTATTTTGGACTGGTTCGTGTCGTGCTTGAGACGATCTAGTTTTCGAATGACTGCTCTTGATTATTTGTAACTCGAATAGGTTGATATACCTACATAATTTATTTTTCAATTGTAAAGATTGCACAGCTTCTCCCTAAAAATAAGTCGATATTCAATTCAATGTTTCATAGTTCGTACTTTTTTTTTCCTATTCAAAGTCAAAGTCAAAATTTCTTTATTCTTAGACACTTCTTGGTAGACACAATACAGGCACTTGGACAGTACCTACTACACAAGACACTGGCGAAATTGTAAAACATTCACAGAAGCCACAAACAAGAATTGAATTGAATCGTCGCAATTTTTAAAAGTACTTACTACCTAATCTTTACAATTTTTTTTATTCATACAAAATGTGAGTCTTACAAGTTCGTACTTGGTATTTTATTTCGATGGAATTGCTATGAAATCTTAGTAAATGCTTCCTATGAAAGGATATCGTCCTGATCCCACTTCGTAAAAATAATAAAAAAACAACATTCGCATGCAACCACTGCCCGCGCGCATTACTTACTGCAGTTCTTTTCTGTATTGTCCAATTAAACTTATAAGTACCTAGGAAAAATTTATAGTTCCCTGATATTTTTTCGTTGTCTTCCAACTTCCAAAAAGAACGAATATTCAGATCAGTTCTTTACGGTTTTGTCGGTTTAAAAAATAAGAATTCCGTAAATGTTCCTGTAGATCCGTTCTATTGAAGATCGGCTGTTTTTTTTATTAATCGTATTACACTAAATACAAAGAAAGTCTTTATTATCATCATTCTCATACCTATCCGGTTCTCACTTATTTGGGGTCGCTAAAACATGTTTGTTTCATCCATTTATTTCAAGGTATTATCCGTCAGATCTGAGTTCACTTTCCTTCTATTCATAATTAATATCTTCACATATTATTATTATATACTACGAGACTAATCGCGCACTAAAATTACGAGATAAATAAATATGTACCTCATCATCCCGACGTTTCGGCCGAGTAGCATCGACTGTGGTCACGGGTTGTAGTAGTATATAAAAATAATGTGTTCAAATCGCAACAGTTTAAAAACAATATCTTCACATAGTCTGTATTTTTTTGGTCATCCTCTAATTTCGAGAAATCCACACTAAGATTCGTCATCTTTCCGTAAGTGAACTTCTTTGTTGCCGTCATCCTGTACCGGTACCATGATAATATTATTATACTTATCGTTATTATTTTTCCAACCAATATAAGTCTTTATATAAATATTAAAATAACAGGATAAATCTATCTAACACCGCAAGATCACGCTGGATTCAAGTGGCTTGCAACGGATTTTATTCGAAATCCATAGCAGAGACCATAACCGGTAGTGGACGTCTTATGGCTGGGAATGATGATGATGAACAGGATAAATAATGTAAACAAAAAGAGACAGGAAGAAGGAGGCAAAGATGTATTATACACAAGAACTTATGACATGACACCCTTTGGCGTATCAGGGGCATTCAGGGGTTAGTAAGTGCTACAAGTCGTTTCGGTATAAATTAATATAATACCAGTTTTCAATATTTGAGTATAGTGAATCCAGTTAGACAATATAATTGTTATCTAAATTAAATACAAGCTACATGTGAGCAACGGAGCTCAAATAGTTACTTAAAAAAAACAATCGCCATTGCAAAAACCGGACAACCTTGAGCTGAAGATTCCAAGTCATCACCGCGTCACTATACATTATAATTTTATCGTGGCCACGCAGGTAACTTCAATGGTATGGTACATACTTGAATAACTTGAAGGTTCAAGGATACATAACTACATTATTTACAGAATAAATAATAGGTTATCGCGCTCGTGGCTTCAGTTATAGCCTGTCTTAATCGGAATTCTCAGGTTATTTAACGAACATTTTTGTTTTCATTATAATTATTCATTTATTTTCTTCATAAGCTTCCTAAAACTGGAAACTATCATTCCCATTATGCCGGTAACTATAGTCCTAGTAGAATCTATTTTACAAAATCATAAACTTATCAGTAGAAGACAAGGCGCTACTGTGTTTGATCTAAAGGTCAGCAAGTCGTATTATTTGCCTGAAATTTCAGTGACGAGAAAATTAAATATCACACTGTCCTTTCAGAGGTGTACACTTATTGATCTAACTAGACGTATCATTTAACATCTGCTAAGCTAACACACGCTATATGTATTATCTATATGCTTCATAGATACAATTCTCAATATAATTCCCTTCATCGTCGTCACCTTTAGATTCATTGTTGAGCGTAGGTATCCCTTTCTTTGAGCCGTCTTTAATTTGCTAATAACACCCATTTGCAACAAGCTGCTTTCCTAACCTTATCAGAGAATTATGTTCTTATTTTTATACACTATGGACTAATCGCGCACTGAAAATATGATGGCGTATTTAACTCTATTATCCCGACGTTTCTACCGAGTTGCATCGATCATGGTCACAAAAATAATGTGCACGAATTGAAAATACAAATGTAGTTTTCGTTAAATGTGGATTCCATCATTGATGCACCAATTTGCATCTTGCTGCCTCTCTAAAGTTATCGATCAATCTCAATTCTCATTCTCTGTTGACTGAAATTTCTTCAGCTTACTCGTAGTGTAGAGTCTATAGACCACAATTTGCTATAGGTGAATTTTTATTTCGAATGAAAAGTTTAATTTTAATCGTATTTAGGGTTCCGTACCTCAAACGGAAAAAACGGAACCCTTATAGGATCACTTTGTTGTTCGTCTGTCCGTCTGTGTGTATGTCATGACTCTTTATCTCGGGAACGCGTTGAGATATCGAGTTGAAATTTAAACTGTATACCTATGGTTTTTTACTATTATATCTATGGTAAAAGAAAAAACTTCTCAGTTATTGTTTAAAAAACTTAGAGCCGTTTATGTCGTAAAAAACCGCATATTTCGACACTCATAAAAATAAACCCTACAGGGTACTTCCCGTTGACATAGAACTATGAAATTTGGCGAGAAGCATTGTCTCGGAGTACACATATAGGAATAAATCTGAAAACTGTACATTTTTATTTAAATCACAAAAATAGGGCCTCAAAATTCACAAAATATGGGATCAAAATTCAAAATGAGTAAATCGTATCATGTAAGGTATCATATAAAAGAACTTCATTAGCACATGCTAAAAGAGATTTTTAATAATTTTAAAAATGTGTAATTTTCGATTTATGACGAGAAAAGAGAAAAAAAAAACTTTTTTGTCGATGGTTAGGTACATCTAAAGAGATGAGGATAGTATAGAGATTTTAACAACTTACTTTCCAATTTTGTGAAATTTTCTGCATTTGTACGAAACCCTCGATGTGCGAGCCTGACTAGTGTAGAGTTCAACTTGTTTTAGGTGAATATCTATTTGAATGAATGGAAGAGTTAATTTAAAGAATGGTTTTTAAAACCCCTTTCTGGACCCATTTCCTAACAGTATAGGCCGAATCATTCAAGTCGGTGGATGTGAAATTAGCTACAAACTGCGTGAAACCCAATCAACGCGCCGCTTTATGTGAGCTTCAGTCAGGATTGAATATTACGGAACCTGTAGCTAACTTCACATCCGCCGATTTGTACGATTCGGCCTAATCTTACACTATCGTCGACCACGTTTAGTCAAACCATTCTGTCATTTCTTTTCCAATGATGTAATACGGCTACAATCGAATTTGGGAACATCTTTCCGAAGTTATTAAACCCGGAAACAAAGTGTTTCACGTCTGAAACTATTGTTTTATAAAACATAAATCTTTACCGTTACAGTTACGTGTAGAATCGCGCGTGTAATGACAATAGCGTACGGAATGGCTATAGTGATGTGAAAAGCAAGACTGACAGTTAAGTCTTGTGCCAAACTGCTCCATCTCAAAATTCAAGTCCAAAAATGTATTTTTTTACGCGAATAAATTCGCGCTTGACCACTGACTCGCCTGATGGTAAGCGACGTTGTGGTCGAAGATGAAGCACGCAGACATAGAAGATATCTATCTACCTATCCACTCTGATCTTGAAAAGCTTTAGATTATACCTCTTAGGAAACAGGAAAGCTAGAAGACCATGTTCCATTCCCTGGCGGTGTGAATCAGAAATTATAGTTATAAGTATACTAGCTTCTACCCGTTGGTGGTACCCGTTGTTGGTAAAAAGTGTTGCTATGTTGCGCATATATTTTATTTAAAACTAGCTTACCAGCAATGTATAAGCTAGTATCTTAGGCTCTATCGTAGGTAGAGCCTTTTGCATACACCTCATCTAGCTAGTTTTTCTGTTCTTGCAAAGTATATCATGTCCTTTAAACATTTTCGATCGCCGGTGAGGGCGTAAAGTTTTTGAATTTTGAAGACCAAGGACCAGCAAGTGCAGTGTAGGACGTCTACCGACTAGGTTGAGTGACGATATAATAAAGATCGCAGGAATGCGATGGATGCAGGCCACTCCCAACCAGCCTTACTGGAAATCCATATTTCCAGCAGTGGAGGGATGGATGGAAACATTTTCAGGTAGTCCTTCTTCCTCATACACTGTTCAGTTGTCAGTCCGTTGTCTATATTCCATAGCCTTTAGCTATTTCTATGTCCTTTTCTCCTTTACAAATTACGTTTATTGAATCAGGTTTTCTTAGAATATCAAGACTTATGTTTAAAACTGTAATCCATCTCAAAACACCGCGCTAGAAACATTGCACCGTTACGTCACACGCAATGAGTCAAGCGGCGCGGGCGTGCGCTGGCGCAGCCCCAGCCTCCATCTTGTTCCAACGCACGTTCCGCACATTTTACACTAATCTCCCTCCATTATATGGAAATTACACAAACGTCACGTTGTAAATACGAGAAAAACTGTACACATAATCATGTACTAAGTACTATAGCGATATGTTAAATCGGACGATAGTATACTTACTTAACGCAAGTAAGAATTGTTATTTTTAACGCAAATAAGTCCGCGCTTTACCACCAACTCGCTTGTTGGTAAGCGACGTTGTGGTCGAAGATGAAACACGCAGACTTAGAAGCACTATTCACTCTGATCTTGAAAAGCTTTAGATTATATCTCTTAGGAAACAGGAAAGCTGGAAGACTGTCCCATTCCCTGGTGGTATACAGAAATGTTGAGTCAAACCGCTTCGTACCTACGTATTACGTATCATAGGAAAATATTTATCTTAAAGGCCAAATAAAACCAAATCCTCACGTACGACGTGAGCTTCAGTCAGGATTGGGTATTTTACACAGCCGCCAAACACTGTTATTTCAATTTAGGTACATAGGACCTCTGACCTCTAAACTTATTACGCTGCAACAAAGCCGAACACTGAAGATTTATTCAAAATAAAAAAGGACATGTCCAAAAAATTTATGGAGGCTGGTATAATAATAATCAAAAATTCTAACCACAACACTCGTTACATGTCGAGAAAGTTCATATTTTTCTGAGTCTATTACAACAGTTAAAAACAAAACCCCAAAAATTTAAAATTAATTTTGAATTTATTAGAAAAAATAAAAATATTTCGCTCAAAAGGTAGTTTATCTCTAGCAGCCCTGATTAAGTAACCTCCAAATTGATAAATAAAATCATTTTTACCAATTAGACACACTTTTCAAGTTATTTTTTGTCACATTGTACCTACTAACTGAACACACTAGTAGGTTATAATTTTTAATTTTAGCAAATTAAGAGATGAATGTGGAAGAATAAGCTACGAATGCAAGTAAAATAACGATAGAAGCACTTTATTATTGCTAAACTAGAAAAAATAATAAGCTGTATTGTTATTTTACATACAATTTATTTTTCGAATTAAAAAAAAACTAAATATTTTTGGAAAGCCCATATAACAAGCTTTCAAATGATGTATATATCATCTTGGTTCGATTTTTCTCTGAATAATATACCACTTGTGGACATCACCTTTATTCGTATAGTTTTAAAATAACTATGGAAACTTTAGCCTTGATTAGGCGATGGCTACAGCAGATACCACATAACTGGATGTGAATCATTTTTGCCACGGAGACGCGGATGTTTACGGATACGTGTCGGAATGTCCTGTGCCATTATCGATATAACCGATATTTTTAGTCATTACTTCCCAATTCACAATTACTCATAATTCGTAACAATGTTGCAAAAATAAATTACACGTTGGTGGATCATTAGGGTATCTATTCATTAAAAGTTTCAGTCGGTGCAGCAATTTCCACATTTCAAAATTTCAATTTCAAGCTATCTTTTGCTATTGCTTTTTGCAGCTCCCTGTACGACGTATTGACTTCAGTTTGATGATTCACTTCGTGTCGCGTCATTATGTTTTACTCTTCGAAGATTTGTGTTCTTATAAAAAAGCTTCGTTTAAAAGGTTTATCAAGCGTTAATAGGCAGTGCTAGAGAATTGGCTGCAAAAGGTAATGGTTGAAAAATGTTGAAGAAGCCTTGATCATCATTGATTATAATATAATCAATGATAACCTGTTATAGCACATTATTCAACTCATTTCTAGGGTTCCGTACCTCAAAAGGAAAAAACGGAACCCTTATAGGATCACTTTGTTGTCCGTCTGTCCGTCTGTGTGTATGTCAAGACTCTTTATCTCGGGAACGCGTAAAGATATCGAGTTGAAATTTAAACTATACACGTAAACCTATGAATTCTTGCAGTCGTGTAAAAGAAAAGCTTCTCAGTTACCGTAAAAAAAAGTTAGAGCCGTTTATGTCGTAAAAAACGCATATTTCAACGCTCACAAAAATCAAAACCTACATGGTACTTCCTGTTGACATAGAACTATGAAATTTGGCGAAACGCATTGTCTCAGAGTACACATATAGGAATAAATCTGAAAACTGTACATTTTTATTTAAATCACATAAAAATAGGGCCTCAAAATTCACAAAATATGGGTTCAAAATTCAAAGTGAGTAAATCATATTATGTAAGGTATCATATTAAATAACTTCATTAGCACATGCTAAAACAGGTTTTTAATTATTTTAACAATATGTTTGTACAGAACCCTCGATGTACGAGCCTGACTCGCACTTGTCCGGTTTTTTTTTATTAGCAAAGGTATTTTCGTTAGTATCCCAAACATTCCAATAGAATAAAACTTTTCCATAATAAATTAATTACCACTGAAATACATAAAATACATTACAGCCTTTTTAATAATGGCCCACTACAGGACGTAGGCCTACCCACGAAAGGTGCACATTACTCTACGGAATACGTAATAAGGTACAATACAAGGTGGAGTTTTCCAAAGTGTAACCTTTTTGTTTGTATTTGTACAAGAATAATTTTGTTGCAGTTAAATAATATACATAACTACGTATGTACTCGTATCTACAAACAAAGAAAATAAAAAATGTATTGTGCGATAGACGTGAGACAATCGATTTATCATCGTCAACGTCAGCCAAGATGTATGATTTATAAGCATTGTAAGAATTGTGCGTGTAACGGTCATTTAAAAATTGGGTCAATTGAATATTGTATAGTACTCGTACCTACCTGTGTGCATGTCAATCCATGGCAAAACCTGTGTATTTTTGTCCGTAAATTTCATGATTTGTTATTCGCCATTAGGGCTTCACTTTATCACCTACTCAAGATTGTGATTGTCTATCAGTAGCTTGCAAACCCTGTGCAACATTTTGCTTATCAGTGGCAAACCCAAAAAAAGCGGTGGATTTTTGTTTCAAAGTTGCTATAAGTAAAATCGATTTGGATTTTCAAAAAGTGTTTATTCTTTTCAGTTTGCCTACACGACCTTACGACTCTATCTATGATATCTCTATCATCTAAAATTATTTCTGACAGTGGATTTGGAATCGATGCTTTCGTATTGGGTTTATTATAATGGCGGCTAGTAAACTGGTAACTCCGTCAAGATTTACGAGTAGATTCAGATTATTTATTTGTTTGAACATGGCGGCATTCTTACAAATAATAATCCAAGGCATGTTTTTGTTTTTTGCTCCCAATCACTTTATGTCGTCACTTCAGTAAGTGATTGCCAAACACTTTCTCATAAAATACCTAGATAACTGATTTCATGTCCCAAAACCATCAAATGTCACCAAAACGAGCAAACCACCGGAAAATCGCTTTGCATGGCTTTGCGTAACTACCGCAGACTGGCGGGTTTTCTCTTCAAGTGGGACTCTAGCAGAAGTTACGTGCAAACCAATATTAAACTTCCACAGATGAGGTTTTTACACAGGTAGGTACGTAACTGGTAACTTACGCATAAGTTGCAAGGGCTACTTTATGCGTAAGTTACCAGTACATCAAGATGGGCAACTTTTCTATGGAAGCGACTCCGAAATTACGAAAATAAATGGTTGTCCAGGCTGTTCTATACGTTTTGTTGATAGTTAATGGCCTATACTGTACTCGTAAGTCTCTTAAGAGGTTATGCTTAAATTACTAGTTACCCTGTATTTGCATCGAGTTTGGTGACATACTCTCTGTGTCTCCTACCTTTTGCTATTTTTTTATAGTAGTAAAGACACATCTAGAAATATTTTTTGTAATACTGGCCCCAATGACTCCACACTTAGAACGCCAAGGTAGTTTTAGAGTATTGATAGGTATAGACCCCGTTTGAGTCACTTTCACAGTACATGTACAAGAAGCCATTTGTACCCGGGGACTGGTTAGACAAACCCTGCTTAATCCGCTGTTTGTAATCTAACTGCAAGCTAGTTACGATAAGGTTTGATGATGCAATGGGACCTTAGTCATCAAACTGCTTTCCTACTTCGTGAATCTTGGCTGTAATTTTTCCTACTTATAGAGTCAGGTTTATATCCCTATTTGGTACTTTATTCGGAGTTGAAACAGACTGAGCTTTTGAGGACCCTTTTACACATTTCTGACTGCTACTGCGTTTTTCCACGTTACATTCGGCCACCAACTCGCCCGATGGAAAGCAATGTTGTATCCGCGGAAGGAGTATGTAGACCTAGAAGATACCTATTCACTCCTGCTTTAAAGATATACATATTGTAATTGTCAGAAAAAAAATACGGAGGTAGGCCTAGCATCATGAAGGATAAACAAATTGATTATAGGTATCCTGTTTAAAGTGATTAAGTTATAGCCAACATTCTCAGTCCATATACCAGATGCCAGAACCCAAATGTTTACGGGGACTGGTTTGGACAAGCCCTGCCTAACCCACCGCTCGTAATGACTACAATGTGATCTAACTACAAACATGTTCCGATAGGGGCTGATGATGCAATGATACCATAGTCATCGTTATGCTGATTACAACGTGAATCGTGTCTGTGGGCTTTTCTTCTGGGCCTTAGTCCCTTTTACTATCATCATCATCATCCACAGCCTTCTTTGTCTCACTGCTGGGTATAGGTCTCTCTTACTATGCCACCTGCGTCGGTCTTCTGCCAGTCGTGTCCAGGTTCGACCCGCGATTTCGACTATATCGTCGGCCCATCTTGCAGCCGGACGACCAACGCGGGAACGCTACGCTTACCTTGCCCCGTCACCATTCTGTTACAGTCTTACTCCACTTAACGTCACTTCGCCTGGCTGTGTGTCTATACTGGCCTTTAATAGTCCATTGCTGAACATAGGTCTATCCACGAATGGCGATTGGATCATATCCACAAAGCTGTGCGATACAATGGGGGGCAATTACCCACCATTCCTTTGAGTCCCGTTTACTTTTAGTGACATTGTAATTTACACACCAACTACCTCGCCTAGCGAAATTCGTACTGCCTCATAATCAATCATCATCATCATAACAGCTGCAGGACATCTGCTATATAGATACACCTATGGATCCATAAATCCATAGACTATGGATTTTCAAAAAGGTTTACTGGGAGTGGCTCGGGTCCGGCGTGTTCTGCGATCATAATCAGGGGCCTTATTTTATAAGCGCTCTGGCGTTCGGCTTCGCCTTTCCTCCCGCTCGCTCTCGCGGCGTGAGTAACTGGCGCGAGCAGGAGAAAAAGCGAAGCCGAACGTCAGAGCGCTTACAAAATAAGGCCCCAGGTTGACTGTTCACCTAGACGGTGGACATCTTGCTCATTTTGCTTTCATAAATTCTACGTGCTGTACTGCCTACCTAGTGCCACTTTAACTTACTAATCCGCTCAGCTATCGGTAGCTTAAACAAATTATTTCATTACTTTCAATTATATGACTGAACCGACCTTCCAGGCTCAATTAAATAGTGCGCTTCATCTTGAACTGGTAAAGTCAATGTCGGTCGGAACACCTTTCGACTCGGACCATACGTCAACTGTTCTAGAAAAACCTTACCTTGAGCACTTGCGATGCCAAATGAGCGCTGCTTGTGGACAACTCTGGTACTACTTTCTTGACCACTGGTAACGTGCCTAATAGTTTAGTTTCTTTTTAGCTTTCAATGCAAAAAGAAAAGGTGTTTTAACTACACACTAAACTAAACATAAGTTTACTAACACACTAAACTAAACTTAAACTAAACTAAACTTAAACTAAACTTATGTTTAGTGTGTTGGTTGGAAAAAATACAAACATTTTTTTTTAAATTTTTGATACGAAAAAAATTGTATTTATTAGCAATGAAAAAAGTGTTTTTCTCTTTCGTATAATCGAATTGAAATTTGATTATTTCTAACATAATTTTACAGAAATGTCGCTCTTGCACTTAATAAAACTAGAAATACACAGTTACAGTACCGATTGCCAATTGAAATTTTCGTGTTTATTTAGAGATTTTCTTCAACAGGGAGAAAAAGTGTGTAAAATATAGCTTTTTATACCGTCACAGTAAGAATAAGTAATAGTAGGTACTCTTATATTGACGGTATAAAAAGCATAATACGAAATCCTACTAATATTATAAACGTGAAAGTTTGTGAGGATGGATGGATGTATAGACGTTTGTTACTCTTTCACGCAAAAACTACTGAACGGATTGAGATGAAATTTTGCAATAATATAGCTTATATATCAGAATAACACAAAGGCTATAAATTATAATTATATATTGCGTATGCGGGCGAAGCCGCGGGTAAAAACTAGTATGGCATAGTACGAAATACGAAAATTGCTTTTCTTTAATTGCGCTTTTAAACTGTAGATACATCATCACTACATAGTATAAAACAAAGTCGCCTCCCGCTGTCTGTCTCAATGTAGGTATGCTTACACCTTTAAAACTACGCAACGGATTTTGATGCGTTTTTTTAATAGACTGATAAAGTGAGTCAAGAGAAATGTTTATATGTATAATACGGTTTAGTATAATACGAGTACACCTGTGCAAAGCCGGGGCGGGTCGCTAGTTTTTTAATAAATTGTCTTTCAGTAATTTTCTGAACAGAAAATTGTGAGCGAAACAGTCAGTCTTTAACATTAATAGATATTAAAATAAAATACTACTCTTTTTGCATCGTAGCAGCAAATAGTTATGGCGAAACCTAGTCTAGAATTTATCTCATGTTTGTATCATAAAATTGGACTTTTGATTATAAATCTTTTTCTAGACCTATCGCAACGCCGTTAATGAAATAGTCTGGTGGACTAAATTCAGAACTATTTCCGTAACCACTAGCTATAATACCTATCAATAGAACCGCTCTTAACTTATATTATAAATCCTAAAGTGTATTTGTTGGTTTATTGGTTTGTTCCTCTTTCACGCAGCAACGGAGCAACGAATTGACTTGAATTTTAGCATGGACATAGTTTGAAAGATGGAAAGTGACATAGCCTACTTTTTATCCCAAAAAATAAAAGGTTCCCATGGAATAGAAAAAAAAATCAAGATATCACGCGGCAAAAACTGGTAATTTAATGATTGTGATACTTATCAAAATAAGAACTTTTTCTTATTGGTTGCGTTTGGCCAATCTCATTGGAACTTCAAAAGGGATTTCTATATCCAGCTGCGGATATCCCACTTCTGATGTGTATGTGTTGATGCCATTTTGTGCAAAAAAAAATTCGAGATTTTCTTCTGAAAAATTGGATTTACTACGACCACTAGCGCCCTCCCCAACTGCACAAATAAAGTGGTAGCTCTACTCTCGCTATCCTAGAACCTACATGTATTACCGTTGTCGCACCGGAATGTACAGAACTGGTTCTTTACTTACCAGAGCACTAAGTGACCAACATTTTGTAGCCAGCAAATAAATTCAACTTTATCCTTTTAAGGGTAAAGTCGATTTTTAATGAGCAATGATAGAGATAGGCCATGCTTCTTCGTTGATTATGGAATGTAGCTTTTAAATGTAATGCGATAAAGGTGGGATTTATTTTTAGAGATCGTTAGGAAGAAGGGTTAAAGGTAGGCTTATCTCGGTGAATGTTTTGTTTGTGGGTAACATTTTTCTTATGTTCTTACTGTTTTGGAAACCTGCTGCGGTACGATGTTTCACTCGTGATCTTCTAGTCAGTATGAACTAATCATTTTTACAAATATTAACAACGTGTGTGTCTTCAAATCCCGAGTAAATAGGTATCTTCTAGGTAAGCGTGCTACACCCTAGACCGCACATCTGCTTAACATCAGGCAGTGTGTAGTCAGACGCGAACCTATTCGAAATAAAAATAAAATGTTTCGCAAAAATCGGTTCAATCTTGCAATTATTGCAATCTACGAACAAAACTGGAATAGCTCGCTCAAATTGATACATGTCATTTTTATATCTATTGGCGATTTATCAAAAACTACGCTCAACTTATTTTGATAAAACTTAAATAGATCTCGATAAAATATAAAATAAAAAACTTTAAGTGTGTTTGGTTATGCGACGCATACGTCCGTAGAAGAAATTCGATGGCGTATGTGAATCCACCAACCCCCACTGGGCCCGCGTGGTGGATATGGTCCAGTCACCCTTCGTGGGTAGGCCTACGTTCTGCAGTGGACTACTAAAAAGGCTGTTACAGTAGGTATAGTACCAAACACACTTAAAGTTTTTTATTTTATATTTTATCGAGATCTATTTAAGTTTTATCAAAATAAGTTAAACGTAAAATAGGTTGCCTCACGATGTTTTCCTGCACCGAAAAGCCTGTGGTGTGAAATTCCGTACATAAATTCCAAAGAACTCATTGGTATGGGACCCGGGATTCGAACCCACGACCTCACGATTGTAAGGCGGGTGTCACTACCTCTTGACCACCACGGCTTTACTACACGGTGTGTTTGGTAACAAACAAAAAAGGAATCATCGTCAAAATCATCATCATAGTACAAACAAAACAACATGCAGTTGAATCGAGAACCTTCTTTTTCGTTTGTCGTTTGAAAAGAAAAGTAAGAGTATAAATGATCGCCTAATTGGTCATTCTAACTCCCTCTTAAGCCCACCTCGAAAGGAGCACAGCGAAAACAATGTCCCTCGGAAAGTACGAAATGGTCTCCCCTCCCTTTGTTCCCAACTTTTGGAAGGCTTCTTAAAAGAACTTGCCGAGTGCTTTTGTAAAGTTTTCGGATGCTTCGGTTAATTAAGTTTGTATTTTTCCTTAAGGGCTGGGAGAGGGCAAATAGCAAAAGAACACAGCTTTTGAACTTCAACGGAGAAGAAGCTTTCAGTTTATAGACGTGTGAGATATTTGTTTTTAGCACAGAGATGCCAGAGGGATGATGTGGTCAATCGAGAAAAGAAAGAAAGAGATGCAATGATTTAATATGGCATGAGTTAGAAAGAGACATGAAAATTATCTCGATTCAGAGATAAATCAACAATAATGTGAAAAATGCTACATCGATCCGTGCGAAATATTCGCGAATTTTGTACACGGGTAAAGTCGATCATGCTCATTTTTGCAAAAAGTAATCTTGTTGATTGAGGAGTTATTGCTTATTTTGCCTCAAAAAGGGGCGTCATTTGCTATAATATTTGGTAATGACGTTTAGGATCTAGTTCAAACAAGATTTGCGAGTATGAACGAAACCGGTCAAGAGCGAGTCGAAAATATACAGTTACACTTATAATTATGTATATGAGAGGTCTAGGTATTGTTTGGAGAATTTATGTTCATTTTTATTCTTACACTCCACGGGTACCTGCTAGTCCAGCATGCGACCACGAAAAGCCACGAAAATAATACATTTCGACGTGTGAAAAAGTCACAGATATATACTTTGCCATAACGCTGTCTCGTTCTGAGACTACGAAAGAAATATTTCGTTTCGCGCATACTAGCCCGGCTGAAGCCGCTCGTTATTACTTATGCATTATTGTGATCTGTGTAAGATTTAGATCAAGACTTGGAAAATCCGAGAGGCATTCCAGAATAATTGCAATCTCGGCCGATCTGGTCCCTATCCAAATACACGTTTTTATTTTATTTGTCTTGCTAAATCTACAGCCCTTAAAAACAATAAATTCACTTATTAACTAAGTTTAAGGCCAATTAAACATTGCAGTTTTACATTTTATTGTACTTACATAAATTTACAGTTGCACAATTTCAAATGTGTGTGCGCTGTGTTTTGTGAAAGAGTTTAAAGGTGACGTCCACAAGTGGTATATTATTCAGAGAAAAATTGAACCAAAATGATATATACATCATTTGAAAGTTTGTTATATGGGTTTCCCAAAAATATTTAATTTAGATTTTTTCACCCCTCCAATTTTTTTTTAAATGCGAAAATAAATTGTATGAAAAATAACAATACAGCTTATTATTTTTTCTAGTTTAGCAATAATAAAGTGCTTCTATCGTTATTTTACTTGCATTTGTCGCTGATTCTTCCACATTCATTTATTAATTTGCTACAATTAAAAATTATAACCTGCCAGTGTGACCAGTTAGTAGGTACAATGTGACAAAACACCACTTAAAGAGTGTGTCTAATTAGTAAAAATGCTTATATTTAACAATTTGGAGGTTACTTAATCAAGGCTGCTAGAGATAAACTACCTTTTGAGCGAAATATATTTATTTTTTCTAATAAAATCAAAATAAATTTAAAAAAAATCGGAGGGTTCTTTTTTGTTTTTAAATGTTGTATGAGACCCAAAAAATATGAACTTTCTCGAAATGTAACGAGTGTTGTGGTTAGAATTTTTGATTATTATTATACCAGCCTCCATACATTTTGTGGACATGTCCTTTATTATGATCAATATTTTACTGTTGCGTCTGATGTGTGTCATTTGACTATCGAAGAATTGACCGCTCTGGTGGATATACGGCCTTGTGTTTGTAAATAGCTTCTTGCCGTTCGATGTAGAGTTATTTCCAAGCCTCTTATATACCTAAGAGTCATGAAAAACAGTTGTGCAATAAAAGCGGTAAGCGGCGGAATGCTAGCTTTATCTGATTTTGCTCTAGAAAGTGGTCGTAACGATAAAGTACCTACGTAGTGGACTAGAGAAATGGTAGTTTGCTTTATAAATATATGTATATTTCATTCTAAAATTTTCTTATTTTTGTATCATCAGTCCAAGGCTGAACTGACATAGTCAGATCTGCTCACATATGCACCATGATATAATTATTGTCGACGTGTGAAAAAGCGACAGATTTATTGCATATACTTCGCCATAACTCTGTATCGATACTGAAAATTATTTTGTGGACTTGTGTTGCGTATGTTAGCCCAGCTGGTCAGCCCAGTGGGTACCTACGGTAACTGTAGCATTTCCTAAGAAGTATGACTTTTCCGTATCCTGCTATCTATTTATTACTTAACACCCACAGTCCTCGTTAAACACAATCTTAAACTGTTGGTATTCTAGTAAATGCATCAGCCTTTTCAACAGTCCACTGCAGGACGTAGGCCTACCCACGAAGGGTGATTAGGCCATATCCACCACGCTGGCCCAGTGCGGGTCGGTGGATTCACATAAGCCATCGGATTTCTTCTACTGCTGCAGGTTCTAACTGCAGGTTGCCTAACGATGTTTTCCTTCACCGAAAAGCCAGTGGTGTGAAATTCCGTACATAAATTCCAAAGAACTCATTGGTACGGGACCGAGGATTTGAATCCACGACCTCACGATTGTAAGGCGGGTGTCACTACCTCTAGACCACCACGGCTGTCTGTGTTTCGTTGAAGTAAAACGTGAAAAATGGTGTTTACTGTTAGCGTGTATGCGAATCCACCAACCCTTACCTAATTGGGCCAGGGTGATGGATATGGCCCAGTTGCCCTTTCAAGGGAGGTCCTTGTTCAACAGTGGAAACGATGTGATTTTTATCCGTTGAAAACACAATCTGTTTTTCTGGAAAGAAGCTTTTGCACCCGCTAAAATGTTCTAATTTCTATGATGCTTTATTGTGAACTTGAAACAAAGAAATTGGATTGAGTAAACAAAAGTTGGTTTGTTTTTTTATTATTATTATATGCTTCGAAATACCTAATCTCCAAGTTATGGATAGTTAAAACGGTGAGTTTTTGGTAACTACTTCAGTAAGTTAGGTATTTGAAAAGAATTCAGATAATAACTTTATCAAATACCGTATTACCAGCAAACAAAAGTAAGCATAGAAATTACTACAACTAGATTTCTTATCTGTTTACCTAATGACGCTTTGTTTTGTTACAATCCTACCGGGAGAAAGCATAACAAAACAAATAAAGCAACTCAAATATTTAGGCTTCACTCCCCAACTCAAGGATTCCGTGTACCAACAAAAGGAATGCGAAACGCATTAATGTTATTGCTCTCAAAGCTCAAGCCCAGCAGTGGGAAGGACCTTCCATTATCTCCAGAGGCGTACTGAATAAAACAAAGAGCTCGCAAGCCTCATTTTTCATACCTTTATGGAGTTTATGGTACAATCCGCAATAATTTCAGTTTTACTGACGGGAGAGCGGCCGTTGGGCGTGAGGATGGTAAAATGCATGGTCGGCTTAGTTTATAAATCGATGACAAGCCGCTCCTGTAAAATCATTCTCTTCGTTATGAACAACTTTTGTTGCACTGGATGCAAGACTCTTATACTTAACCGGGCTTTTTGGATTGCCTCTTTGTTGAACATAGGTCCAGCAGTGGACATTTCACTGCAGATTCACTGCAGAAATGATAAACTTGTGCACATGTTAGAGACTTATAAATAGTTTGAAGTTTGCCCATGGTTTTAAACTATTTATACCTACCTCTTTCTAATATGGCTACAAGTTAAAATAAGACAGTCGAATCCCCAATTTCATTTTATACTCTATAAAATTTAACTTGATCTCTGCGACAGTGACATTGACAAAGAAGATTGACATTTTTAGAGTTGAGATAGTGGTGGAAACAATCAATTTTCAAACAATGTTGTAATGAAATCGAATGAGTACTTAGTTGTAGGTGAGAAATTAGATTTTATTTACTTACTATTATTTAAGATCAAGCATGTACACATGTAAATAATGTTATGATATTAATTAAATACTCATAATAATGTCACGATAGTATTTATCGACGTTTTTCACTATTATCGATGTTAATGTAACATATAATTGGGTTTAATTTAATTACACATGTAAAAATGTTATGATATTAAAATATACAATAAAATTAATGGTAAATTAAGTTTTATTTAAAATATCGTTAATATAAACTGTCGATATTTTAAATAAAACTCTATCTAAAACTCTGTGGTCATGATCATTCGTCGCCCATCACTAATCGGCATGCCCATCAAGTATGACATTGACAGGTACTGTCTGTACTATTAAGAAATTCAGGACTTCATAGGCGTGATTTTTCTGACAGCTGTCGCAGAGATCAAGTTAAATTTTATAGAGTATAGGTATATTTTGTAAAATGATAAAATTGACGATTGTGCTTGACAATATATCGTAGGTTTTAGTAACAACTTTGTTTAAAAAATATAGGTGATATTTCTAAAGGTAGTGCATGTCTCATGGTCTTTCGGCCACGGTATTTCCGTTGTCCGCTGAAGCCCAAAATACGGCCTAATATCGTGCAGCTCCCGTGGGCACTGTAAAGTTTGCTCAGAAGTGAGTAATAGGCTACGTTTACAGCTGCGTAAAATATTAGCGAAGTCGATGGGAAGGAATGGCGGTCCCCATCGAACATGGAACAAAACAGAAGGAGTCTAGATGCATATTTCAGTATTTGAATGAAATGCGTTGTTTCCAAAAATACAACAACAACCTTTACTCCGCTTTGATGGACATAGAGAGAGAGTACGCTCCAAACGATTCTATTTTAAAGTAGTTTTTTTGGCTTCGTTAAAGTAAGTTCGTTTAGGCCGAGTGGGTAGCCCTGGTGTCAGAGTTCTTAGGCCGCCTGAAGTACATGGCTAACTAAACGGTTAAAACAACCGTGACCTATAATTTAAGCTTAGTTGGAAAATTCCACCCGCGGTCACCCATCCAAATATTGACCGTGCGTAACGTTGCTTAATTTCGGCTCCATTTATAGGCTGAAACAAACTTCTTGATTTTACAGTAACTGATTTTAGCTACAAGCTGCAATAGTCCAATCCTGACTGAAGCTCTCGGGTTATTCGCAGCTTGTAGCTAACATCGAAGCGACCAAGAGGTAAACGGCCTATACCGAGGGTGAAAGTACTTCTGGTTTATTCCGTGATCTAAGTACTTCTGGTTTATTCCGTGATCTAAGGTGGTCCCGTACAAATTATGCCAATAATAAGGTATGAAAATTTTCTGGCTCCCATTCCGATTGGGCTTTTCTGATGTAATGCTGTTTGCGTTTCTTTGTATTTGACAAGTTGGGGATTTTATTTTTGTTCGCCGAATTGCTGTTTTGAATGTTTTTGCCTGAGTTTAGACTTTAGAATTCTAAAGACTCGGGCTCGAAAATGTCGATGCATCAAAGAAGATCTTGCGAAGTCGGCCCAGACTTTGATCTGTAGGTTTAAAACAGAAAAAATATCAAGTAGATGACAGTAGCCCAAAAAAGCGATCATATCCTACTAAACGCGAAAGTTTGTGAGTATCTATGGATGTTTGTTACTCTTTCTCGAACAAACGGCTAAACGGGCTAAACCGATTTAGATGAAAATTAACACTTAGGCTACTTTTTATCTCGGGTCAACGCGGGTAACGCTGCGGGGCGCAGCTATTATGGTCATAAAGCAATCAGAACTGAACAATTACAATTGTATAGTATTGTATTGATATTTATATATTACATTTTATGTCTAATTCATAATTATTTCTAAATTTCATATTTTCCAATTCAAGGCCGCCATCACGCCGCCATATTTTACAAGCAATATCATAACAATAAGATCCGAAAATATAAATTTACAACGCAAATAAAGCAAACAATTAAATACTGTAGAAGGTGATGGCGCTCTATAATTTTTTGCATTGTCTCCTTTTTGTGTACAACTTAGTACTAATAAATACTACACGCACAAATCGTCAGCAGAGTAAGCTTGCAATTAGAAACCACAACTTCCTAGTCAGAAAACTTAACCGTCAAATTACTCTACGGAGATATCATAGTAGGTACTCATAATTATGATCTACATTTGCTACTATGGGACTAATTCTGAAATCGTGAAAAAACAACCGTTCCATCCAAAAAGTTCTTTGATTTTAGACACAATTTAGAAATACATGTATTTATAACATGTTTTCATAAGCTATTATTTTTAGACGATATTTTTTCGCTGAAAAGACCACCGCTAAATGGTGCTTCATAACTGAAAAGACAAACACAAATATGAAACGATAGTTACTGCGCATAATAGCTTTAAACTATTCATCGCATCTTATTCCATGGCCTTATCACTCGAAAACCCATCGCGATCGACTCCTGTCGTCTGCCAAAGTATTAGTATTCAATCAGTGCCAGCATTCCTGACTTGATGACTCAACTCCGCTGTGGCAAGCTCCATTGTCACAGAATAAAATAACAGTGCCTACAGCACAATTGTGATTGTGACGCCTTCGCGATCCTCGATGCAATTACGCTGGGTTGGTCGGAAAGGGGGGTGCTGGAAAGGATCAGAGTATCCGTCGCTGCAAAATATCATCAAATTTCTTACCCAAATGTTGGTCATTTAATTTTGCCTAATATAGATCATATTCAAGGAGATTGCACTCATCCAACCACCAACCATCATCTCATCTCACCAACTTTTCTTCTTGATATAGAGGAAAAAAAAGGTCTTTTGGCGACTTCAGGGGTGTTTCTGTGGAAAATGTTGGTCATGATTTGTACAACAATATCTTAACAATATCATGTTGATACTCAAATCAAAAGTTCCATTTGGGAATAACCTTCTTTCATCCGTTCATTCTGAAACATTTAGTTATAAAAGAAAAGTCAGTTGTTTTATTCTTCTTCTTCAATTGTAAAAATACATGAAAGTGCGTTTTTGGGGTTCCATCCTAACACTTATGTATATTTGTTTGTACAATGCGTCTCTTTCGAACCGGTAGTCATTTTAGAATAACCCTATATGTACCTACAAGGTGTGTGGGGAAACGTGCAATATTATCAGATGCACGCAGCCTGATGGATATGTACGAATATTGAGCGCAGGCGTGGAACATTATGTCAATGAATTATATCCAATAGCCCGGGAGGTAAGCGCAAAAAATGCAACTACTTTCTAAGAGCTGATTTTTTGGTATTAGGTAGTCATGGTGGACTACAATAATACTCCGGATTCAGTCAGCTGGAATGCTTAGCGTTTGGTGGGGATACCAGTTTGATTAAAAAAAAATATGAATAAGTATCTTGCTGAAAATTGGCGGGCTGGTAGAAAAATAACTAAAAAAATTTTAACCGAAGCAAATTACCAGAAACAAATAACGGTGCCTGTCAGTCAGGTTTTAAAGTAGCGCCGCTTTAAAGCCTGACTCTGTTAGATGTTTTGGGTGATTGATTGTGGTTGAACTCTTTTTAAATTACTTATTTACCCGTACACCAATATTCAGCTTTTAGAAGTAGTTGCAATATAGTCAAATATTTTTTTTAAAATTCAGACGGGTTTCCCCACCAAACGCTAAGCATCCCAGCTGACTGACAATTCCCCGGGGTATTGTTGTACACCACCAAAACTACTCAATACCAAAAATTCAGCTTTTAGAAAGTAGTTGCATTTTTTGCGCTTACCTCCCGGGCTATAAGCATCATGATCACTATTAAGATCTTATGAATCTACGTTTCTCAAATCTAAGACCCGAGGTACTTCTTTTATGCTTTTATTTTAACTGACTTTCAGTAAAAAAATAGCAAATGATTAGGCCGAAGCGCAAAACCAAAACTTTTTTACAATCTAGCTTAAACCCATTGGTGACACTAAAGCAAAATGATTTGGAAAGTAATATTTTTTGGAAGGTTTGTTGCTTGACTTGTGACTTTGACTTGTCTTGTGTTGGAGATCTATAGCTGAGGCATATGTTCAGCAGTTGAAATCCTACTGCAAAAACTAATACACGAACAAAAATAATCATAACGGACAAAGGGCATAAATAGGCACAAATAAGATACAGCCGAATTGAGAACCTCAAATCCGGAAAGTCACTTAATTCCCAACAGAGTTTTCTTAAAAATCTGGCATTCCATTTGTTGAATAGTCCAACACCGGTATTTTCAAATGTAACTCTTCTCACAGCTAAATCATAATTTAGGAACTAGAGACTGTAACATTGTCTGCAGATTGTATAATGGTATTACATTTCTATGCTAATTAACTATCTCGGTTAGCGAATTCCATAGCGCTCAGACTCAGACTGGTGTGCATTTTAAGTTATTACTTTACACTCTTTGTTATAGCAGTGAAGGAAAATATCGTGAGGAAAGCTTGTTTAGGATTTCTTCACGTTCACTAAGTCTGGAAACCCGCATTTGGCTCGCCTCTACGTAATCCAGTCTTTACCACCCAGAGAATTGGACTACGGCCTAAGGAGAGAGGAGCCAGGAGGAGATGTGATGAACAATACACTTCCATAGTAGTCGGGTACAACTTGGTATGGGGAGGGTCAAACAGTCGATTTATGACTACGCAAATGTAGCCTAAATTGTGATCAATTTTAAAAACCCTGCGATTTTTGAAATCTTGTAAATCTGATCAGAATTCTAAACCGAGTCTAAAATTCTGAATTCTCTGGACAAATTCTGAGATATTATGGCAATTGCGATTTACGCTGCCTTATGAGTACCTAGTTATAGAACTTTTGTTCTATTTCTTCTACAGTTTATCCTAATGATGCAGTCCTTGGCATGGTGTTTTTTAGTTTTCGACGTTGAGCTAAGCAAACATTGTTTTAACTTGGTGTTTTTGTTACAGTTTCCGACATTGGGCTAAACATCGTCCAGGATGCATTCCTCATCGCGGTGGAGGAGCAGGCCCGGCAGCGGCTGCAGCGGCTGT
This sequence comes from Hypomecis punctinalis, assembly GCA_949316475.1. NCBI lineage: Eukaryota > Metazoa > Arthropoda > Insecta > Lepidoptera > Geometridae > Hypomecis > Hypomecis punctinalis. The sequence continues at coordinate 2,630,129 of OX438811.1, forward strand.
CTGCGCTCAAACGGATCACTCCAGTCGACATGTCCAAGCTGTCTTTTGAGGTAAACATCGTCCAGAATCTGTTGGAGAAGCAGGCACTGTTTGCGCTCAAGTGGATCATGCCTGTCGACATGTCCAAGCTATCTTTTGAGGTAAACGTAATCTAGGATATATTACTCATCGTGGTAGAGGAGCAGGTCCGACAGCGGCTGCAGCGACTGTTTGCGCTCAAGCGGATCACTCCAGTCGATATGTCCAAGCTGTCTTTAGAGGTAATCATCGTCCAGGATCTATTGGAGAAGTAGGCACTGTTTGCGCTCAAGTGGATCATGCCAGTCGACATGTCTAAGCTCTCTTTTGAGGTAAACGTAGTCCAGGATATATTCCTCATCGTGGTAGAGGAGCAGGCCCGATAGCGGCTGCAGCGATTGTTTACGTTCAAGCGGATCACGCCTATAGACATGTCTCAGCTGTCTTTAGAGGTAAACAGCAGTACAATCTGTTGGAGGAGCAGGCACGGCAGCTGAAGAAATATTATTCTTCACCGAAGAAATATTACTTGTTATCATTAATGTCATTTAGTCAGCGTAGGATGTCCACTCACAAGGTGGACAGATGTACTCATTAAGACCGCAGGATAGCGCTGGATGTAAGCTGCTTCGAACCGGTCTTATTGGAGACCCATAGGGGAGGCATATGTCCAGCAGTGGACGTCCTGTAGCTGATGGGTGGATTAATGTCACTTGGTATTTTGAAATTGCTTCGTGGGAATGGGGGTCTTGTGGTCAGAATGAACCGCGTTTTTAAGATTTTCTAGACACAACGTTTGCATTGTTTTCCCTGGATTTCTCTTTCTTGACCAGATGCAGCAGAAACCGCTCAGGGCACAGTGAGTCAGGTGCCACTCATCGGGCCTGATCTGTTTCTTTAATCTGTAATTTCGGTAAGCGAAGAGACCACAGATCAGGGAACAAGTTATTCTCTGTTCTTTGATATGTGGCCGAGGCGCTTGGACACACTAGGCTATAACTGTAAGAAGCATTACAAATGTCCTTTGTTCTGCGGGAGCAGATCATATTTTGTACCTTGTGCCTTTAGATAAATTATTGCCTAAATCGGAAAAAAATACTTTTGCGACCGCATCTCCCATTCTAATATAATCTAGCTTCGCCAGCGCTTACGACATCACTTCACTTCCATAGTACATAAAATTAATTGCACAACAACCACTACTCTCGTCATCCAAAGAGCCAAACTAGCCGCAATAGGACAATACCTCCGGAATGCGACCGAGCATGGTTGCATGCAGACTCCACTTGTCAGCTCGGAGCACTTCACGCGTGTGAATGGCACAAACCACAATCAGAAGCGAATAAGCGTGATTATTGACTTTTCTCTAGACTCAAGACTACTCAAGAGGGTTGGGGAGGGGAGGGGAGGGGAGAGAATAAGCTGGACATGTGTCATGTGTCTATGTTTCATTAGGTTTCATACCATGCGCTCTATTTCTGAACCGATAAGAACGTTTACTTAAACTGTCGCGTAAGCGTCGTGTAGTTTTTAGTTATAGTTCTGCTTTTTGATTTTTTTTGATTCCCGAAAATTGTAGTCGGAAGGGCAAGGAGGCAAGATACGAAAGATACGTGTCTAGTCAAATCTTGTGCAATAATCCAGCTACCTATTGTAATATTTTGCATAAATCTGCGAGAACTCGAGCGTCATTGTAATGTTTATAACGACTACAGTACAATGTAATTAGGGTGTAGTTGCAGGCGTCAATGCAGCCCCTTGACTTGTAGCCTCTGCACTCTCAGTGTCGGCTCTCAGCGTCAGTCGTGGTTTAAATAGCGAGACAAAGCGAATGTTGGTTTTCTCTCATTAGTCTTATTTTACGAGGCTTAAATATGTGTTTTTTTTTTAAGTAAAAACTTCTTTAGCGGCGTTGTGAACTTTTTGGGACTAGTAAATAATGTTAAACTCGCATCAGAATACGACGTAACCTGTTCGAAAATTTGTAAGACGGAGGGAGCAAGTTTTCACTTCTTCTGGCAATTCCGGAGTGTAACCAGATGTTTTTTTTGTTTATTACGTCAACACACGTTCATACGCCACCATACACCACCGCGAATCCGGTGAAAAAACGGTCCTTTGTCCGGTGAAACAAATTGCCGTGAACAAGCACACGTAAAGGTCATTGTTTTGTCCTGAATAAAATTTTCTGTATTTCTTGATTAAAAATTTCATTGTAAAATCGATAGAGGTTTGTTGATAATTTTTTGCGTAGTTCTGTTACAATTACAAGGAATAGTTATAAAACGAGTAATTGTGCTTATAGTTGTGTCACTAGGAATACGTATCCGGGACGGCACTACTAGTAATATTTATAATAGATAGATAGATGAACTCTTTATTGCACACCAAGAAATAAACATAAAGAAGAAAAATAAACAGTGTAACAATGGGCGGCCTTATCGCTGATATCGATCTCTGCCAAGCAAATTAGGATGGAGATAACAGAATGCGTATAAATAATGGACGGGGTGCTCATTAATTAAAATATAAATTAGATTATACATCACAAACATACATACTAATAAAAACTAAGTGCTGTCGCAGTTGGTCCACGAGGAATACCTGATTTTTAAATTTACGTGTCTGTCGTTTATTAAGTAAAAATCTTTTCGTGTAACAAAATAATGTTTTAATTTGATGCTATAAAATTATATATTTAGCTGGATCTTGAAAAGTTTAGTTACTCGTAAGATTGCGTATTTTCAATAGTCCATTGCATTATGATGGCAGTATTCTGTCTTTTTTTGAATGTTTTTTTTTTCGATAAATTTTAACCAACGAAACGGAAAAGGTATTTCTTTTTATGTATAACCACGCATAGTTTTTTACCATGTAGTCCGATTTTGATAATTCTTTTTTTGTTTGATAGATCATACTTCAGAGGTTGTCCCAATTAATTTTATCAAAATCGTCTGAGCTATTTTTGATTAATCAACAATAATGTGAAAATTACTACAACGATCCGTGTGAACTATTTAAATTGACACGGTTGTAGTCGGTTATTATTATTGTCCACATCGCTTGTAACTTGGACCACACCGGCTTTGTTTGCCGCTCCCGGCGCCGTCGACGATTCGTTACTTCGCTCCTGAAGCGTTCTCGATTCAGGCTATTCCATTATTCGAATCCCGGAGACTCACAGATGGGATATCTGCATTCATCTTGTAGTCTTTGTTATGGGCAATGAGATACCTAGGATAGCTATTGTTCCTTTTGGATCAAGTGATTGTTTTTTTTGGATTTTTGGTTCGGTGCGTTCCTTTTGGAGATTCCGTAGCTCCCAAGAAGACACATAGGCTGGCCACCGAGGGGGTTTTAGTAGGTACAATCCCACATAACCCGACTGCACCCCAAAGCGGTCGGGCATCTTTGGAAGATTTCCCCCTCGTAAAAAAAATGATAGCTATTTTTAAACTTTCGCAATTTGAACACATTGAGTATAAGGTGTTTTGCAAAAAGCACGGATTCAAATATTACGTGTATATCATGATCTACTTTTACTACGGGACCGACCCCGATATCGTGATGTAGGCGAGCGTTTATTTATGTATGTAGGTAGGGAACAGTTGATTTTCATCACGATTTCTGAGTTCGCCCCATACATAACTAAAGTTTGTCATAATGTACAATGATGTTTGTACGAGTACTAGAATACGTGCCTCGCCTCGTTTAGAAAATTCCAGTCAGTCAGTCAAAGGTCCCTTTTTTGGGAGTCCGTCTCTGTCCCAGTGTCGGGTATAGTATAGGCCTATCTCTTGCGGAGCCGTCTGCCTCGGTTATTCCAGTGTATCTCGGCTAGCATACGCACCACGACATAATTTTTTTCGACGTGTCATAACGAGACAAAGTTATGGTAAGTAAACTCGTATTGGCCCGATATCCAGTCTTGGTGTCAGTTTTAAAGCCGCCTGAAAGCCTTTGACATGGTTAATAAAAGTTGAAAGTAATGGTGAGGTTTATTTATATCGGTCGCACGTCTATAAAAATAATAATATGTCGGTGTGCGTCGCTGACGGTTCGATCTGCGATTATAACAAATCGTCGACTGAAACTTATTACAATTTATGGTTAAAAACCTTTCAACGCTCCGCCAGGTCTATTACGAAAAGGCACTTAACAAATACCATTTTCCCACAAAAAGTTTGCGCCACGCTGCAGCCAAGGGTCCACTTGGTGGCGCTCCTTTCACATTAAGCGCATTTTAAACTCAAGTGCCTGTGTTTTACAGTTTTTGCTAATGACAAGGTGATGTATTGTGTTTAGGGAACTACTTATAAGGTCAGCTATTAATCTAGTTTGGTGATCAGCTTACCTATATATCTACTTAGTTAGAAGTCAGTGACAGTTAGTCTTCAGATGGGTGACCGCGGGTGACATTTTCAACTGAACGCCGACGTGGCTCGGATGGAACGTTAAATAGTGTTACTGTACTGTATCAGCCTTTTAATAGTCCACTGCAGGACGTAGGCCACGAAGGGTGATTGGGCCATATCCACCACGCTGGCCCAGTGCGGGTTGGTGGATTCGCATACGCCATCGAATTTCTTCTACGGAAGTATGCTGGTTGCATCACGATGTTTTCCTTCACCGATAAGCCGTGGTGGCCTAGAGGTAGTGACACCCGCCTTGCAATCGTGAGGTCGTGGGTTTAAATCCCGGTCCCGTACCAATGAGTTCTTTGGAATTTATGTACGGAATTTCACACCAATAGTGTTAGTTAATAGTTAAATAGTAGATACAGGTCGCTTTAACCTTTAGCAATGTAAAAAAAGGCTTTCTATGGCTTTACGTTTACCGATAACCATTTATAGGCCTTTTTTAAAATATATTAGTAATTTTTTTTTTGTTTTTTGACAAAAATAATTTTGTCATAATAAAGTTGCAAGAGTAGGCTAAAGTTACTTTTATTCCAGAAATCACTAATGGTTGTAGATCCGACTGCAATATAGGATAACGTTTTGTTTTCTAATACACCTGTAATTAAATTAAAGTTCAAAGCACATCAAAGATTCTTGACCACTAAATACTATTAAAAATGTTTCATATTCAATCATGTTTGTTCTCAGAAATAGCTAAATTGCTAAAGAAAAGTTTTTTAAGGACAATTATCTCAATTCTACTGCTGACCATTCCAATAATACCTTTATTTTTGTAACATTAACGCTCATAAAAACAGCGTGCATGTGTTACGCATATTACAAGCAGACATTTTGAGGTTTAGTAATTTGTGATTGCCGTTTTTGCGTGTCAAGATTTGATAGAACTGGAAATGAATTTGTTAATCGATTGTAATAAAAGAAGAATATTCAAAAAGTCAAATTATTTGCAACAACGCATGTGGCTCTAGCGTGTGAGAAAACCTGCTTCATTTCACGAAAGGTCATGCGTTTATTTTTCTAATAGCGGACAAAAAGCCTCTTGGCTTAACTGAAATCTGAGGTATCTTGGTGATTTAATTCATCATCATACTCCATCCACATCCAGACATTGGACGTCCATTCTTGAACGTAGACTTCCCCTAAAAATGTCTAATAAGAGCGATCGGAAACAACTTGCATCTAACGTGTTCCTCACTCTTCATAATAATATCATCGGTCCTCGTTGTGGGTGAAGTTTTCGATGATTTCATTTATCACCCGCCTTAGCAATTTGATTCGGGTGGATGTACTATGTTTTCTTTATACGGATAGGTTTGGGTTCATTTGGGTTTGGGAACCTTTTAAGTGGGTGTCTGATAATTTATTTGAATGAGTGGGATGATTGATAGAGGCTAGTTTTCTCCACTCTAGTGATTGATATAGATCAGCTAGTTCCTAGCCCTTTGCTATTTCTGTTACAGTTCCTGCAGTTCAATCTCTCAAGGCATTGCAACCTTACGATGTCTTTATGTTTATAAACTGAAATACAATTGGAATTATTTTCATTCAGTGCATAAAAATGTATGTTTGTATTGTAATGTATCAAATACCCATAAACTATTGAACTGTTAAGTAAACATATCCAGAGACAGCTACTTAATATGTACTCAAAATGTATATATAATAATCTCTATATCTTTTTTACAGATAAAAAGAAAAAAGACGCAGCCCGAGAACAGACAAGAGCTCAACGGGTACATAGCCAACTCGACAGTCTACGTCACCTCCATCAACGAAAACGGCACAATAGAAAGCAAACCCATCATCTCTTCCCCAAAATCCGTTCCAAAATCTCACCAAGCAAAGCCAGCACCCGTTATAGCCAACGGCTTCGAAAACAAAATCGAAGAAGAGGAAGAAAAGAAGGATATAAGTGAGAAAAGTGTCAAAATCAGTGTGAAAGAAAGTGTCAAAGATAGTGTTCCAGAAGTGAAAGAGAGTGTTAGTGAAGTGACTAGTGAGAAAGATAAAGATGTTACTGACGCGTACAATGTTGCCAGAGAGCATTTGAGTAACGGTAGGAGTGAGTGTTTGTTGGGGGAGCAGCCCGACCACAGGATCAGAGCGACGGCAATTGTGGAAAACAATAAATTGGGACCAGGTGAAACCAGGTGAGTTGTTAGCAATTTCTATACTATGATACATCAAGAAACCAAATAATATGCTATACAAAAATATTTATCGTTAAAAATAATACAGGCACACGCTAAAACTATTTATTTTGCACCTGATAAGTACAGAAAACTCAAAAATGAAGTACATTATATGAGTTTAGTATTGATAAGATTTTTCCTGTTTTGTGTAAAATAATTGTTCTAAACAAGTTTAGGTATTTACTAATACTGACTGAGCAGATAATGATCAATAATTTTGAGATGATTGTACGTCTTTTCATAAATCATAAAATAATTTATTTCACGTGTCATGACGAATAATAACATTTACTATTCATTCACGAAATTGTCCTTAAAATTTGTCAAATGTAATAGATAACTTGCACTACATTAAACTGTCGATTTTCCTTTGACACATACGAAACGGTCTGTCTCAACATTAAATTTCTGATTTGTACCGCCAGGGAATGAAACAGTCTGGCGGGTTTTCTGTTTCCTATATAGGTAATTTAAATCTTTTGAAGGTCAGAGTAAATAGGCATCTTCTAAGTCTGCGTGGTTCATCTTCGACCACAACGTCGCTTACCATCAGGAGAGTCGGGGGTCAAGCGCGGGCTTATTCGGGATAAAAAATAAAGATACAATTGATACAAAAATGTACATTAACATTATCTATGCAAATCTCACTTACAATATTTTCCTGTTTCCATGCAGTGGGTACTGGGTATGCTATTTATAAATGCGGTCCCCGCGGAGCTCCCTGGGCCAAGCCTATGTAATTTTCCTGCGTAGTTTTCCGTGCCGCTGGTTCCCGAGGTTTGTGCTAACTTTTCGATTCGAGCTTCATTTGGAAGTCAGTTTCGAAATGGAGAAATTCAAGTAGAATTGTAGTCGCGCTATTAAAATTCAAGCCTTGATTTATGATGTTCTTTCTGTCTCGAGTAATTTTAGTGCAGCATTTTTCTATGCTTTAAAAAGCACCATTTACTTATCATATTAATACAACCATAGACAAAAGTGTACTTTTGTCTATGCTACTACTTAGGACTGTCGTTCTACAAATAGGATTTTGCATATTTTTAACTCTCAAATACTCTCAATGCAGACATAAAATCATATACGGGAAAGAGCAGATTAGGACATCCAGAGGAAACAAGGCACAGTCACGCTAAATGCAAGCCGCGTCCAATCGGTCTCATTGGAAATGTATAGAAGAGGCCGATGTCCAATGGACGTCCTATGGCTGATGTAATGAAAACATAGTTACAAAATTCAACAAAAATAAAAATCTTTTCTAGCTATTTTTAATGTTGAGTAGGCTAGGCGTTTATAAGTGACATTATGCTTCGAAGTTGGAATGAAAACTGGCTTTTAAGTGATGCTAGCGGAACTCACTGTCATTTATGCTTTATGTGGCTAGTCAGAGATCCATTAGAAAGTACTCTGTATCAATGCTTAGATTGACCTTGAACGACCGTTAAGGAATACGAGCCAGATGATTATTTTTTGAGATCATAGACGATATATTTTTTAGTTTATTAAAGTAAGTTTCTTTCTCCTGCTCTGTGAGTACCTATATACACATATATATATAATTCTTTTCATCACATTATCACGAATCAAATAAATGTAAAAAGTGACTTTGACGCTATTATAAGTACGCAGTTAAAAATAGAAACGAACGTACCTGTATATTTCAAGCGGCAATATCGCATGGCGTAAAAAATAACAGTTCCTCAGTTCGAGTGACCTTAGAAAGTACAGGAAGGCATAACATTGACACTGCGACTGCGACTGCCAAGGCGATAGCTGGTAACACGACCGACATGGGACGGTGTCGAATACGTTGTATCGTTAACAGATATCATGTTCCGAGACGTCAGTTTTAAAATGTTGATTGCTGAAAAAATATCCTTATTTACATAATTATATCGTACAGTGGCAGTGCGACAGGGTGGACAAACGAACTGATAAAGTCCACAGGGTTGCGCTGGTTGCAAATAGCTTCTAATATTTTATTTTTTCATTGTGAATTTGCCGTATCGAATTTAACATACTTACGTAGTTATAGTAAAAGTCAATAAAAAGTCTGATTCTAATTCAGTACCTACCTATGTACTTTTGGTTACAGTTAAATTCTTTGTAATATCTTCTAATCTTGTGACAGTAATCATATGTGTTGTAGTTTTTGTGTATATTATTTTATTTATTTCATTTTATTTATTTTTACATTCTTAGAAACTAACAGCTTTTGTATAACAACTTATAAACTTAAATAGTTTAACATTTAAGCTAATTGCAAGTTTCTACAATAATAATATAATTAAAACTTATTATTATATTTCAATGGTTTTAAGTGTTTCTATTTATTCTGCCATATTTTTCATAACAAATATTAGAATCTGAAAACCTTGTAGCATCATTAAGTATTATGCCCAAATTCGTTTGCAAGACCATGTTGCCAGTTTTCTTACAATAACTGACATTCCCATTCATCAGATTACATTATTTCTTGTCTGCTTGTCCATCATATTTCGTCTTCGTTCATTTTGACTAACCTCTCTGACTACAAGTCACAACAATGACAATATTGACAATAGCGGTTCTAGTTTATTATAAGCTATTGCTAACCTATCATGTTTCATTATCATCATTTTTTATATTAGCCGTATTACCCATTTTTAGGGTTCCGTACCTCAAAAGGAAAAAGCGGAACCCTTATAGATCACTTTGTTATCCGTCTGTCCGTCTGTTCGTCAGTCCGTCTGTGTGTATGTCAAGACTCTTTATCTCGAGAACGCGTTAAGATATCGAGTTGAAATTTAAATTGTATACGTATATCGATGAATTCTTGCTGTTGTGTAAAAAAAAGACTTCTCAGTTGTCGTTTAAAAAAGTTAGAGTCGTTTATGTCGTAAAAAACCGCATATTTCGCACTCACAAAAATCAAAACCTACAGGGTACTTCCCGTTGACGTAGACTATGAAATTTGGCAAGAAGCATAGTCTCAGAGTACACATATAGGAATAAATCTGAAAACGGTACATTTTTATTTACTAAAATCATAAAAAAATAGGGCCTTAAAATTCACAAAATATGGGTTCAAAATTCAAAGTGAGCAAATCGTATCATGTAAGGTGTCATATAAAAGAACTTCATTAGCACATGCTAAAACAGGTTTTTAATTATTTTAACGTGTTTGTACGGAACCCTCGATGTGCGAGCCTGACTCGCACTTGTCCGGTTTTTAAGAAAAGAATAATATAACTAATTAGAAATCCACAGGAATTCATGTCTCCCGGAATGGACTGGAATGGATTTCTAATTAGACAGGTACGAAGGGATCGGCATCAAGTGTGATTCTGCGGTCTTGTCTTTGCCGGTGAAACATATTTTGATGCGCTTGCCAGTGTGTGTATCCTGATGTGATCTAGGTGGTCCTTGCTAATTCAATAGCGTCGCCTTGTTTACGCCTTAGTTTTCGAGATGCGAGGATTCTATAAATCAAGAAACAAATGTAAAACCTGCCTATCTTCCATGACGTTTACGATGTGTCATACCACCAATTGTCTTCAGTGCACATTATACACAGTTGACGTCGTAGTGACGCACACAAGTGCAGTGTTAACGTCAGTAAGCTCTGTTTTCAGCTGCTTGCCCTCTGTCACTTATGAAGGTCTTTGCTAATAGAAAAATCACCTATCTACATTATTATCAATGATGGTGTATGATACTTAAATGATTATTATCATTCTTACTAATATTATAAATCCGAAAGAGTGTTTGTTGGTTTATTCCTCTTTCAGGCAGCAATGAATTGACTTGATTTTTAGCATGAAGATACTTAGTGTTTTTCTTCTTTCCCTATTCTTTTTGCTTTTCGATTTCATCAGCACCAGCCACAGATCAGAGAACAAGATTATTGTTTTCTGATCTGTGGCATCAGCTATTAATCTGAGAACTGTACTATACCCAGCCTTTTAATAGGGGTATATCCCATCTGGCCCGGTGACTTGGCCCGGCGCCGGCAATTGAAAATAAGATACCTATTACCTTGACCTTGATATTTACTTTATTCAGAAGGCAACCATGGAGCTAGTGACCGGTCAAATAACCGTCGGTAATTTTTTAGAAAAAATACGATAGTAAATTATTGATTTTATTTAAAAGACTTGTTCAATGCTCGAAAGATAAAGAGAAAGTGCATTAAAAGAAAGCTATAAAAAAGTTATTGGAGACTGTTTGTATGTTTTAAGTTCAATCCCTTTCACACATGCATGTAGTGGGTTTTTCACAAATTACAAGGCGTATCCTCTTATCTCCTCTACCGGGGACGATGGCACTTGATGTGTGCCGTCTGGCCCGGTAAAGAAATCACCGGGCCAGTAAAATTATTTTTTCCCATGTGGCCCGGCGCCCGGCCAAGTCACCGGGCCAGATGGGATACACCCTTTAATAGTCCACCTCAGGTCGTGAGTCTCCTCACGAAGGGTAATTGGGCCATATCCACCTCTCTGGCCTAGTGCGGGTAGATGGATTCACACGCGCCATTAAATTTCTTCTACGGATTTATGTAGGTTGCCTCATGGTGTTTTTCTTCACCGTAAAGCCACTGGTATGAAATGCCGTATGTACCTACATAAATTCCAAAGAACCCATTGGTATGGGGACCGAGATTGATATCCTCGACATCACGATTGTAAGGTGAGTCACTACCACCAGACCACCACGGCTTCTTTTCATATTCTCTTTGCTTTTCCATGTCATGACCATCAGATATCAATCTGAGAACTGGGTCGATAGCTTAGTAGCTTGGATATTGCAATTTACGTGGTTTTAAATAAGTTTTATTACGAACCAGTCGATTTCCTGCGAACCGGCAGCTACAGTCATCTCATGCGACGGAGGCACAATTACCGTAGATGTTATCTCGGTAATTATTGGGTACGTTTATGAACGTGGGCGATCAAGGAAAACGGATTATCCTTTCGTTGTTGCAGGGAACACACGAAATAATGAAAATAATTAAGCTAATGATAATCCTGCTACAACTATTAATAACAATCACAGGAAACGTTATAATTTTCCAAAATGGAGCCTAAGATTCAGAGTATTTTAGTTGTCCCGCAAGATTAGCATAAAATATCACCCAATTTAAAAAAATAGTAGGTATGTCAGTATAAATTACGAAGTAACAATAAAATAAATCTGAATCATAGTCATACACACAGTCACACTCGCTACTAGGATGTATCACTGTAAGACATAATATTAGAGTAGCGAGTGTCAATAACAATACGCATTTTCCAATTAATCAATGGTCAGTAAGAAAAAAATATCCAGTAAAATATATAGCATCATTGCATTCTTGTTGATAAACAGTAAACACGCAGGCTTTAGTAAACGATCATTCATTCAGACTAGATCAATCTGAGACTAAAAATAAAAATATCTCGATGACTCAGACATCCTAATAAGCCACTATTTATCTACGTATCAATTTGGAACCACTCCACAAATTAGAAAACACTTGTACTCAACTTTCACTCAAAAAACCCGATGCAGCTCCAAATAAAAAAACATTCCAACCTCAGTAACATTACATACCACTTGAAATTCCAAAAACTAACAGCCAGTCAACTAACCGCTAACCCGTAGATAAATACATAGTTACTATTGTAGAATAGTAAACAGAAGACTGCGCAAGCGCACAGGTAGGTAGTTCCGATCCGACGCCCGTCTGGGAAGCACTTGTCTCTCGTATTAATAATACTACAGTTCATAATAATAAAGGAGGTTCTGTTCTGTCATCCGTGAATTCCGTTGGGGTACCTGCGTCCACCTGACGCGACTCCTGCGCATCGCATCTCTTTATCTGGCACTGGCAGTTGAATTTGAACCTACCTGCCGATCGGACGTGTTTTGTGTTGGTGTTTTAGTGCTTGTGTTGTGTTTGTGATGTGTGACTGAGGATGCATTATAAACAACTTTTCAAAAGGTTCGTTACTCATTTTGTTCTATGTATATGACATACCCGCTGTCTATTCTACAACCTATCGGTGATATTCTTCATTTATATTGTCATAGTTTTACTATTTTGTTTTTCGTTGAATGAGGTTTGGGGTGGTTAAATTCAAACTTATATTGTAACGTTTTCCTGTTAAACGTATGAGTATTTGTGGTTTGCCATTGATTAATGGTGGTTTGCACTAGATTGGTATTCCCTCAATCATCTTGACTAATACAGATGATAGTATTTCTATTAATGACTGTATTGTCAACAACGACGATATCGTGTATCGTGTAATTTGTTTAGGCAAATTATATATCGGAACCATTCAGTTTCATATTTGATCAGATGCGTAAGTGTTATGTAGTGCGCTCAATGTTCTTGTAGGTGAAAATACAGTCTTTTTAGAAAATAAACGTTTTGTTGATGCCATACGCATACAGGGTTATCCAGAAATGGTGTACCAACGACCGGAAGGAGGCGATTCAGATCATCGACAAGTTTTACAATGGGGACAACCCGGAACTCGAGAAAGAAAATTAGTTGTTTCTTCCCTTGTCACTTACGAGATTCAAGTTATGTATAGAACAGCGGTTTTTTTTTCTCGAATTCCGTATTGTCCCCATAGTAGATATAGGCCGAATCATACAAGTTGACGGATGTGAAATACCTACAAGCTGCACCAAACCCAATCAACGCGCAGCTTTAAGTGAGGTTCTATCAGGATTGGATAATGTGCAGCTTGTACTAATTCACATCCGCCCTTGTATGTATCGGCCTATAAAACAAGAACAGAACAAGCTGATAACCCTGTATAAAAAGTAACATATTGGTATTAATCCCGAGGAAGGTCAGTGTACTAATCGTCATGTACCACTTACATAAAAGGTATCAACTCTGAAAACGCTAAAAGGATCAGCTGTTATTATGTACATAAGTATAACACGGTCACATTAACTCGACGCAACGCATTAATTTTTAAGCAATCTTTACTCGATCTTAATAAACAGGTAGACACTTATCTTTTATATAAGATGGTTTGTAACCTTTCGTGCGGGAGTCCGACTCGCACTTGCCCGGTTTTTTTTTTGCACACCGTACTTGAGCGCCAAAATAACGTCACATGGTCAAGCGTCTAGTTAATGTGACCGCGTTGTAGGTGATTTTGTATGTTTGAGAGACGTGGTGGTCTAGTGATAGTAACACTCGCCTTACACTGGTGAGGTCGTGGGTTCAAATCACGGTCGTGTACTATTGAGTTCTATGTACGGATTTTCCCGCCACTAGCTTTTCAGTAACGGGTAACCTGTACATACATCCCTAGAACAAATTCGATGGTATATGTACAATGTACGACCACCAATTCACTCTGCGCCAGCGGTAGTGGACAATTAACTGCCTCGATGGCTCAGTGGTTAGTGAACCTGACTTCTGGATCAAAGAGGCGTGGGTTCGATTACCACCCAGGGCAAGTGATTTATTATTTATGTGAACATAGGTGTTTGCTCTGTGTCTGGGTGTTATTTAGGTACTATATATATATATATATATATATATATATATATATATATATATATATATATATATATATATATAGGTACTATTTAGGTATTATAATATATAGTTATTTAGGTACTATAATATATAGGTGTTATATAGGTACTATATATAAGTATGTATTTAAAATATGTATATGTAGTATATCAGTCTCTGGCAGCCATATCACAAGCTTTGCTTAGTTTGGGGTCAGAGACCGTGTGTAAGATGTCCCACAATATTTATTTATTTTTACCTTTCGTGGATAGGCCTGTGTTCAGTAATGGAAAAGGCCGGTACATTACAGCTTCAGTAAAGTTGAAAGTTAAGAAACCAAATGTGATTAAAAAGTACCTATACATTTATACGATACCTATCAACTGTAATTTCTCGTGACGGGTGTCCTACTTCCGATAATTGGACGGTTATTTCTCATAATTCAATCATTATTGTTATCTTTGTGTTCCACAGACTTTCCAAATTCCAATAATTCGAAAATAATTATAACATTGCTCGAGATTTCGAAGTCGTTCTCTGTACAGTACGTAGGTATGTAACACAAAATGATCTTTATTGTGAAACTTAGGCTATAGGTTTCATATATAAATATCCATTGATTATGCTATTTAATTAATCTCATTTATTATTTCATATATAATTTTAAGTATAAGATATTTTTTTTTCGCAATACTATACATAGATAATGACCAAGTAGTTTCTTCGATAAAGGGCAAAAATAGCAAAGCGACTGTCCCTCAGTACATTATACCAAAGAAGATATTATTTTAATAATACTACGGTATTGCTAAGCGGGAGCACAGAGAGCGCGAAAAAGAGATATTTTTAGCAATATGGGATAGATTTTACAACGTGAGACGGCAGACGGTACGTTTGACAATAATTTGAAATCCATAAGCCTACTTTAAAATTATTATCATAACTGGTACGTTTCCTTTTCTCTTGTCCTTAAATAAATATTACTGAATGCATCCTTTAAATCCTTTTAAGTAAAATTCACTAACTACGACTCATTTACGTACAAGTCAGATAACTTAGAGCGTATTGTTGCATCGTAAAGATCACAGATAACGATTATGAACTTGAAAATCTTTGAAGAATTTTAATTAACTTTAGTTATAAGACGTGGACGGTTAATGAAGAAGATTTTTAACCACAGAATACAATATAAATATCAGTTATTATTTTACATAGTAAGTAACACAATTAGTATTTTTTTTTTGAAAAAAAAAATTGCATAACCGACTTCAACCGTATGTACAGAATTCGCGAATAGTTCGCACGGATGATGTAGCATTTTTCCCATTGTTGTTGATTTATCAAAAATAGCTCAGCCGATTTCAATAAAATTTAAATGGGACCAACTTCGAAGTATATTCTTTCCAATAACAAAATGATTATCAAAATCAGACTACTCTGTAAAAAGTTATACATAATAAAAAAAATATACGCGTCGAATTGAGTACCTTCTCCGAATAGTACAATACAAATCAGGAAAAAGCCGATTATTTCGGACAAAAGTTTACTAATACTTGACTTCACTATATGTTTTGAAGGCTAGTTTTATAGTGAAGTAAGTAAGTTAGTATAGGCCGGTTAGCTGGCCCTGGTGTCAGAGTTTTTAAGCCGCCTGAAGGTCTCTGACTTGTCTAAGTTTCAGTGTAAAAGTATTTCACAATAACGTGTACAGTTACGTGCTATTTACACCTGCTTTAGGATTAGTACATGGCTAGCTTATAAACTAGTAAATATATTCATATAATGAAAGAATTATGAACGTTTAAAAAAATATACAAAAAAATATGGAAAAAAAACCCAGTTTTGCAAAGAGTATCGATAATTTGAATGAAAATAAAAACATCTAAATAATAAGGGTTCCGTTTTTGCTATTTGAGGTACGGAACCCTAAAAGTAGCCCAGTGAGAGCTGTTCTGTACTGTTTCTTGTACCTTCCATATTGATAAGCTCTCTAATCCCGATTATACCCATATTTCAATAAATTTTATGTCGACTGCCTTTATAGGAGTATAATCAGTAAGTTATACTTACACTTACGAGTTACGGAGCTACGCAACGAGCCACGTACCTTTCTGTCTTAAACTTGGATATCATAGGAGTTTATGGTGAACCTATTACAAATAATGATAGGTTTTTAAAAGAATATGTTTAAACATATCTTCTTGAAATGTTCCCATCATTAAGGCTGGAAACAGTGCTTGACGAAGCGGCCGACGACATCGAACGTCGTTGCCGTGCAATAATACTGACGAAGTACTCGAATTATTTAAACTCGTAGCGTCGTCGACATTTTTGTGGCATTTTCTTAGACAATATTAAACTAACTGCAGATGTTTGACTTTAACTTTAAAGTGGGGACGGTTTTATACTATCTGTGGTAACTAGGTTTTTATTGGAATATAAACTAGTCATTTTATACTATCTACGTATTTACAATAGAATTGAGGGTACATCTGGCAAAACTGCTAGTAAATTTATACTCATTCGTCATTATAATTCTATGAACTCTTGCTAAAAATTTAACTGATCATTTCATTCATTGTTGGTTCTATGATTGTCCAGAATAGATTTTTTAAACTTGACTTTAGGTCTATCTAAACCGAAAATTAAGTTGTGATTTTTCTTTCATCCACCACTTCTCATGTTTTTCGGTTTCAAGTTCCTAACCGTCTTACCATAAAAGTTTTACGTACGGTTTAGACAATGTTTTATAGTACAAATTGCACGGTTAAACAGTGTTTAAAGCGAGTTTAAATCTTTTGTGGGAAAGCGGTAAGTGTCTTTTGAGCGAAGTTGCCTTTCTATTACACATCGTGGAGCGACGTGGACGGTTTGACCGTCTTCTCGTCCAGCACTGTTTCCATCCTAAGCTCAATCGTCAAAGCCGTCGACTTATCCCCGGGGCACATGTTCTACGGCCAATGACATGGTGTAAACATTATGTGTAGGTACTCGACTACATGCCATAAGCATGAAGTTATCTTTCTTTTAGACGTCGTCGAGCGCTGTTTCCATCTTAAGCCTAGTCGTTGAAGTTGTCGACGTTAGCCCCGGGGCACATGTCCTAAGGCCGATGACGTGGTGTAATCAGCGTGTGCACTCGCCTTAATTGCTGGGAATATCAAGCATTAGCCGGTTTTTGCTGATCTATGAGTTTTTATTAGCTGAATGTTGTTTAACTCGTTGATGGTTCTTTGGTTTTGTTTAGTTGCTATTTTTAGTCATTTATTGTTCTTTTGTGTTACTAAATCACTTGCATAGATCATATAAATGTCATTTGCGTGATAATTATTCTATTGAAACACAAAATACCTATTAAAATTACATATTATAATTATTTTTATCATCATTTTATTTATTAGCCGGTTCAGTAGGTACCACTACTGAACAAAGGCTTCCCTGTTCCCTAAGATGAATTGTGACTTTTTAATATCTACTTATGTTAAATAATAAGAAAGTAATTTACTAAGTAGATAGAAAAAATATAACATGTGTTCACCAAAACATCATTCCATAACTTGTTAAAGCGTCAAATCTAAAAAATGTGCTTCTCCTTTAAACTACTTATTCTACTAATCTTTTAACCTATTTACATTCTCCAAGTCAAAAATGTTATCTAAAATATCTTAAGTAGACACCGTTAATCGTTTAACTTTAAAAGCTTAGGAAAGATAAGAAAGCTTGTTTGCCGTTTCCAAAAAAATGATCGATCTTGAAACATGCCTTCTCTTTTAACACGTTCACGTCCATGAAATTTGTTTTAAAATATCGTCAATATTCTACTCAATTCGAGTTACACACTATTTATTTCAAATCTAACAGAAACATAGAATTAATTCAAATTATCATGGGTTAATATAGGTACCGAAACATTATTACAAAGTTGTGGTAGTTTTACGACGGTGCTCAAATATTATCCCACCGGTTTATATCCTTTCAACTCATACGCGATTGTCCCATTTTACCCCATAAGTATCTATTTACCCCATTCCATAGCAATTTCTTAGAAAATGGAGACGTTAAATGTGGAATTAAGTAGGCAATTACACGACGTCCCCTGAGGAAGCTCCGTAAAGGATATCCTAAAATTAAATGAGCCAACTACCCATAGCAAATTGAAGCATAGTTTTAAACCATTTGCGCGTATCCGAGAGTTCCAAGGCTCGGGCTCTATAATCCGAAACTTAATTCGAATATTAACTAAAGATCGCGGGAAACACGAAGCAGCGTGGAATACAGAATACCAGCATTGTGTTTCTGTGACACTCAAGAATGGAGCAAGCGACGATGACTCGACAGACATAATGGACTTTAAAATTTATGCCACAAATTTCATTTTCACTCGCACGCGACTTAAGACAGAGTTGAAGCGTATACGTGAAGTTATGAAAATGGGCGATTCTCGAGCGTCAGTCGTAGGGTTTGAAACAATGACGGTTTTGATACAAATTTCCTTTGTGGAAACGGTTGTTATGGATGCCTTTTTACGTGGATTGTGATAGGGCGGATATTATTGTTTCGGCGCCGGTGTGGCCAGTCCATTGACGGTTATTTCATACCTTGATATATTTCGGCGAACGTTTTCAATTTTCAAACAGTGATGAGTGGGAGCGGAAATACAATGTATATCTCGGTTATATTTGAAACAGGGGATAGTTTTCATCTTTATTTTTCTGTATTTTTCCTTTCGACACTCAATATCATATCAAAATAACGATATTTTGTAGCCTTTTTTTGTTTTCTTGTAAGTACATAATTGAATTCCTATTGTACATTCTTCCAAATAACTTGTAAGATGATGGAAAGTAGGAAATGATAGCTTATTTAATCATTACTTATACATAAATAATATCTTGCCTATATTATCACCTATCACGGATATTCTTTGCTGTTTACTCCATGTTTACTCCAATATACTACATAATATTTGTGTGTCAGTATTCTCATCACGATGTCAGGAATCACAAATATCACTATCCGTAACAAAATCATTATCACACTTTATTATTTACGTCAACATAACCGACACATGAAATAGAACATCAGCCATTTGCAGCACAGCGCTCAATCAGCAGGCCAATCGCGTTAATTTTAAACAGCTGCGTTCCGTCTGTAGTTCAGTTAAAGTTCGGTTGCAATTGTAGTTAAGTTTCGATTCAGCGGGACGATTCTGTTAGCCGATCTCGTTGCTGAGGTGACGCGTTTTTGGACTTCTCTCGTTTTTTTGACAGATTTGAGCTGTCAGATCTGTCAGAAAAGCGACAGAGGTTCAGGAACGTGTCGTCTTAGTGACGGTATCGGTTAACGGAATTGCCCCGCAGCTTTAAAGAATTTGGTATTGCGCTAAACTTCATATACCAACCTTTCATTTGACAGCGGTTACGTTCCAACTCTGACTGAGTTGCGTTTCAACTTTTGTCAAAATCATTAGCGCGATACGAAAATAGACAAAAAGTTGAAGTTCGGTTAAAGTTCAATTGTGGTTCAGCTGTAATTTTTTAGTGCGATTGGCCAGTAGTTCATTTCATTTCGTTTGTTCCCATAGTTCGTTCCATCAGTTCAACGATCGTACTAGTGAGAATTTTTGTTCTCACTTCTTCTACTTCATTTAATTCGGAATGACAAATAAAATGTAAAACAGTGACCAATCGCGATATTTAAAAATAACGTAAAATTAACAAGCGTGGTACTTGGAAGACTCAAAGAGCCCTTTCCTGAACGCGTCAAGTAATTCAAGTATCGGAATGGAAACGTTTCATATTATTGAAAATCTACGGTTGAAAAACTCACGGTTATAGACTAGCAAGGTTTTGCAAGTTACCTATTCGTTGTCAGGGGCTCTATTTTTCAACTTCGAACGCCTGGGAATATATACGAAACTTTGACAGTGATAGTTCGATAACCATTCGCCATATTTATTTATTTACTTTTTTCTTAAATGACGTTCCGTTTTACTATTTTCGTTTATGTAGTCTATGGTTTCTTTTTAAATTGCTTTGTCTGGTGTAAAAGCTCTGCGTAAAATGGATAATTTTAAATAAATTTCGTGGAAAAGGAGTCATCCGTAAAGTTCCGTATACGTTCCCAGGCGTTCGAAGTTGAAAAATAGAGCCCCAGGTCGGATGTGGGTCACTTCATTTTGTTTACCCGGTAGCTTGTGAAACGAGGGAAAATAGAGGATGTTATTAGCTCGGTGATATGTATATTTTTTAATTTGTTATGCGATTTCTTTGCAATTTGTGCATCGATTTACAAAAGCATATTTGATTTGTAGAAAAACGTAGCGAAATGTAGGTTCCACAAAACTTAAATTTACTTTCATTCGGTAAATTTAAAGCAAAAGGCTTTATATTCATTAGAATTTGAGTGTTTTGTGTTATAAATGGTTGAGAATTTGATCACCTGTTTCAAAATGATTAACCAAACATATTGTATAATTTTACCTAACTACATTATTTTTTATGTGAGGTGAAGAAAATAATTAATTAATAGCGCGAGGTCTAAATCCGGGCATATATCTTTTTTGATCCGGGGCGTACTACTAGTATAATTTTACTTAGTTGTTGAATATTTGTAAAAAATACGGCTATAAACTAGCAAAGTTGTCGATACCTAAGTAAAATGATTTTTTTGTAAGTAGGTACTTCATTGTAAAAAAGTCCGTTGCCAGTCCAGAAATGGGTCAGTGATATTGGCTAGTTCGTAGCTTCTCTATTTTCCCGGTGGAACACGTCCTGGCGTCCATTTGTTATGTTTATTGCAATTACGCCACATTTCCACTAAAGACTTCGCCGTGGACGTGTTAGAAGTTTAGAACTGTTTTTCGGATTCTTTGGTATCTGTATATCTATTCTTTTACTATATTTTTTTAAACTACCTTTTAAAAAATAAAGCGGCAAACAACGCGATTTTGCGGTCTCGTTCTGACACGTCGAATGAAATATTTCGTGGTGCCCATCCTAGCCCTAGTGTTTTATTTTCTTTTGTACCTGGTGCATAAGAACCATTGCTATATCCAGTGCAGCAATGCGGCAAGCGTTATGGGCACTTTTGCACCAGAGCCTTCAGTACAGGTTTTGCATAGTAGGTTGAAACTTGCGTGTTTGCGAGTAGGTCCATATATTTTTGTTAGTTCCTCGTTTCCACAAGAGGCGCTGTACAAAAATGTATGGAGCCATGCGGAAACTAGTGTTCTTCAATTTACCTGTAAACTTATACTGACCCCTCAGGAACGGTGAGGGGCGAGTTATCCGATTAAGTTTTTTATTACTATTAATTTTCATTTAACAATATGCATAATATCTATGAAATTCTTGTCTAGATGTATATATTATTTTCTCTACGAAAGCAAATTAGGGTTGCTTCACTGACCTGCCGACATTCTAGCGGTCACCCTGCTGTTATATGTAGGTACTTATAAAAATATCATTTGTAACAGTCCCGCAATTTTAGGATGTAAAGTACATATTTTATACCCGAGGTATTCCTTTCTCTCTTATTTTCCTTTTCATCGTAAAGTTTAAGAAGAAAATGTTCAGTGATAAACGAAAAAAGTTGTCGGATACATGAAATGCATGACTGCACCATTACCGTTACACATAATTTAAAAATTCACTGAGAAATATTACCTCCAGGACCTATATTGTTTTAAGAGCTCAATATTTAATTAAAGTTTAATTAAAAAAAAAATTGATTAAAGTAAAAAAGCTAGATATCTTTTCTATTCTAAGGTGTTAAGCACTTCACATCTGCGTGGCTGCTCAGCCTACACAAAGCACAAGTTATGTCGGGTATGTTGTATTGTTCTCACATCTAGGATGGTTCTGTCAAGTACTATCTAGAAGCACTGGAGGATATCGAGAGTGCTAGAAAGCTATTAGGCGATAATACCATAGTAAAGTCAGTTTACTCAGATCCGTATTAATAAGACAATTAAAATCTGGAATATCTTCAAGGCAAGAGTGAAAAAGTATCTTGTTATTCTATATACTCCATCTTCGGCCACAACATCGCTTTCCATCAGGCGGGTTATGGCTAAGTGTACCTAGTTCTATTACTAACCGACTTCAAGAAAGGAGCTTCGCAATTCGAATGTATGTTTTTTTTGTTACGTGATTACTCCGGAAATCGTAAATCGATTTTGATGATTCTTTATTTTGACTTGATTTGGTAGATTATGTTTCAGAAGTTGTGTCAAAATGTAAAAAAATACTTTAATGATGATACCTACATAGATTCCTGCAAACTATTAAAATTCTATCCACGGTTGAAGTGTGACTTTGTAGACCGCTGTGCCATTTTATGAGCAATGAAAAGAGAAATAATGATGTATAAATTTGTCATTTTTTTGTTTTAATAAGAAATAGATATCTTGGGCACAGTTGCAAAGTCTTGGGCTTCAACAAAAAGACGTCTCTATCAATTTTCTATTGGATAAATCTCGGGGAATGTGCCCAGGAATTGCACAAAATCCATTCCACTTTCTGAATAAATAATCACTGCATTTTTTATCGGATAGCCGCACAATCTCTATTGAACTGCCTGTTTCTCGTAAGATAACCATGCAGGTATCTACTGTACTGAAATTGCCCGGAAGATATTGCTTTCGGCGATAAGGCATAGCATTGGCATTGGCGTTTGATTATTTCATTTCACTTATCAATTTGTAATTAATTTTGTTGCCTAGATTGTTGTTTTATTTAATAGGTATTGTTGTATTGAAAATGTATACTAATGATTGATGTTCATTTTTTTTTGTAAAAACGGTTCTTGTGTATTCAAGATGCCTCCCTGTTTGGTATTATACTGGAAGTGATCAAACGTGATTCCATTTATTACGTAAAAACCATTTTGTAAGTTGTAGGCACAGAAAGAACTAGTTTTGCTGTTCTGTGGTTGTAGGTATAAAAGATAAAAAGTATATTTTCTTCAAACATTCGCAAGCTTATGCATAGAAAATCATACCTCTATGCAGCTCTATGCAAAGTGAGAGTTAGTTTTCCATTCATCATATTCTGCATAATATTATCTTAAACTGCCATTGAAACCAATAAAATATTTACATAAGAGTTCGATAAGTTCGATAAACTCGACTTTCAAATTAATTTATTCGACATTACATAGAATTGAGACATTCGCGCGATATTGCTTTTAGACTCCACCAAAGCGCCGCGGAGCGACGATTAGCAGCCCCCCGACCGCCTAAGCAATAGCAATCGTAATAGCAATCGTTTATGACATCATTTTAGTCATTTGGCACCGCCTATGTGACGTTAGCCATCAATTGCTTTGCGCTGATTGCGAAAGTAATCGTTGAATGAACAACTTTGATGGCTAACGTCACATAGGCGGTGCCAAATGACTAAAATGAAGTTATAAACGATTGCTATTACGATTGCTATTGCTTAGGCGGTCGGGAGTCGAGATAAGTCGTAAAGCTCTGTTTTCTATGGACAGCGGTGGCATCATATTACAGCCGTAATATTAATCACGTTATAAGTTCTCTCTTTACGACGCCAATTATCACTCTCTAGGAAACCGCGCTTTTTGGTTTGCTCTATGCAAACGACAACATGTCAACATTCTAATGACGTTATACATATTACGGCCACTGAATGATGGACACTGCTACCCTTCGAGTACGAAAAGAGGCTTTAAACCCATTTCAAAGACTATTTCTTTTGTTAATGGAAACTATTATCTTTTACGTTTATCTTTGTACATTTTTGTGAGTTTATCAACGTTTCTGCCTGCCTGAAAATGTATTTAGCCACACGAAAACTACTACAGTTTTCTTGTACTTACTTGCGAATAATCTCATACTGACTTCTCAGATATCCCGCATTTTCTTATCGGAACTATACATTTTTAACTCACGACTGTGCTTTTACCGACTTCCAAAAGGAGTAGGTACTACATTTTTTGTGTATTTTCACTGTTATTTTCGCTAATTGTAAACCAATTAAAAAATATTTTTCAGTTCGAAAGAGTATACATACTTCAAAGGTGGTTTCATTTAAATTTTATCGAAATCGGCCGAGCCGTTTTTGATAAATTAACAAAAATGTACAGGGATGTCACATCGATTCGTGCAAATTATTCAAATTCTGTAAACGCTGAAAGTTGGTGCTGCGATTTTTTGCGATAATAATTATATCATTGTACATTACCGAAGAATAGAAATCGTTGTGTTTTATTTGTTGCTAAACGAACCTTTACGCACTACTGCGCTCCACCCAGCTCTACTTTGGTGGAGTCGTAAGTGCTACGATGATCATTATGGCAGGTTTGCAATTGTGCATAATGTGCATGGTATTTACTGTTATATAGAAGACTTGTTCTGAGAAACTATGAAAGTTAAAGTTAGAAATGATTTGATGAAAACATAGCATTTCTACGAGATATAACACAACAGTTTACTCATACAAAAACCAACTTGGTCAGAGACAACCAAAGACCTGTTAGGTCAAACTAGCCATCTGCATATAGACCATTGTCGGGACGTCTGTAACGGACAACCAAATCAGTGTCGACGTTCATAATGATACATTGTGTATGTGCCGAATCGGTGATATTTCAATACCGCATATGAGCACTTTGAAAATGCCGCATATCTACATTTTCAAAATTCTACAGGCGGAAAAATAAACTTAAAATTTCAACACTAAATCAATGATTTTTTATTACTGAACTCCTGTGTTACATTTCTGTAGTGCACACATGTGTCACAAAAGAGATCAGTCAAAAAAATTAAGAAACTGTTGAAATGTATAGTTTTTTCCCTCCTGTAAAATTTGCCAATGGCTAATGTAGATACGCGGTACTTACAAAGTGTTCATAAGCGGTATTGAAGTATCATCGACGCGATGTACCTACTGTTGACTGGATGGACCCGACCTCCGCGGGTTGGCTCTGACCATTTTAATTCGGTAGGTACATTTATGTGTATTCATGAGGAGTTTAACTTATTGTTATAATCAAGCTGCTATTGTCTCAAAATAATATACTAAAACGTTTTTCTTTTCAACCAGTCCAGCCCACCATACCATAGGTTTAAGTTTTTATAGTCGTCGTGACCATGGCATCCCCGAGGAACAGATTAGGGAATAGTTGCTACGTAATTTGAGTTAACGTCGAGGCTTCTATCGTCATTAAGATGCTTATGATTTGGGTGCGATTTGAATGGTCAGCAGGCAATCAAGCTGAATCTATATTTGGTCGGTATTGTACCAGCCTTTTTTAATAATCCACTGCAGGACGTAGGCCTACCCACGAAGGGTGATTGAGCCATATCCACCACGCTGGCCCAGTGCGGGTTGGTGGATTCACATACGCCATCGAATTTCTTCTATGCAGGTTGCCTCACGATGTTTTCCTTCACCGAAAAGCCAGTGGTGTGAAATTCCGTACATAAATTGGTATTGGTACGGGACAGGGATTTGAACCCACGACCTAACAATTGTAAGGCGAGTGTCATTACCACTAGACCACCATGACTTCACTTCTTGGTTTCAAACCAGTGATTTACACGTATTTTAAAAAAATATTTCGGTTGCAAAATATACCTAATTGTTCATTAATACATTGGAGTTGGTATTTAGTATGATCCTTCTCGGGTATTATAATACATAACCAGAGAAGATGACCACTAATTTTAAAATTAAGGTTTTGATTATGAGCCATAACTTTTAGTATTGCTATCTGACTCGGATCTGTCACTAACCTTAGCCGTCTTTTTGTCTTGGGAAATAATTCGTGTTTGCTAACTGAATTAGGGCCCAGTGCTTCCACCCCGAAAAATATGATTAATTGCTATTAAATCTCTCGAAATAAAATAATTTTCCAGCTGAATTCAGCTGGCCAAAAGTCAGTTTGCTGACCGCAAGTAGCGGACCAAAATACACAAAATATAGCCATTTAAATAGTTCCCTAATAATTTTACGGCTGTCTCACATTATGGTCTAAGCATTTTTGAGCCGGATAATACATGACCTTCGTAATCATTTGACTGCCTCAGTCACGAACCGAATTATGCTTTTATACTTTTTCTCTTTTTCAAAACTCTTCTATTTCACTAGACTAGCGCGGGCGGTATTAAACTGAGCGCTACCATGCCTCTGATAATACGGCTCTAGTTATTTAGCCAGTTTTTTTTTCTTTTATTTATTTACAGTCAGCATATCTTGTGAGAGGCTTTCCGGCGGCTGAAATACGGACACCTTTTTTTTTCGGTTTGGTTTGTAGAAAAAATATTATTTATGTCGTAGCCAAATATGCAGTTTGACCTATTACAGTATTGATGTTAAGGCAGCATTACGAAAAATAGAGTTTGAATGATGATGTCTCCAGATAATTATAAAATTTGATAACGATCAATGGAAATATAGGTAAAATCCGAAAAATCGTACCGCTATTGAAATGTTCAAACTGTCGGAATTTATTCAGAAAAATATATTTCAGTAAAAAATACCCAAGCAATTGCAAGTCGGGTTTGCACTCTCAGGGTTCCGTATTAAAAGTAGTATCTTTCAGTCTTTCATTCCTAACTTTATTTAGAATTTGTATTGTCCCGCTCTGTCTTCGCATAGGTGTATTGTACAATGCACATGTATTCCTCTTATATTAGCGTATTCGATGTTATTTATTTTCGGTATTCTTACACCTAGCTATTTGTCCAGTTAGAGCAGTACAGCTGCAACATTTATTAAATTTAAAAAGAAGTCGTTTAATAGATTTGGCATTTGTAACTGGACATACACAAAATTGTAACTTAGGCTTACTAATACCGTTTACTTATTACTTTTGAGCACGGAACTCTAAAACGATTCGAGTCTAGAGGAAAATTCCATCTAGCCATCGGAATTTCCAACTCATGCATCCTAATCGTATTCAGCTGTATTTAAACTTAAAGCGATCAGGTGGCGGCGCCTAACTCGCATTTTTTTAACAAAACTGAATGATTTTTATGGATACTTTTTACCGACGAAATGGAGGAGGTACTCAATTCGATGCGTATATTTTTTTTAACGTAACGCACGCATAACATTTTACTCAGTAGTCCGATTTCGATAGTTCTTTTTTATTGGAAAGAGTATAGGTACTTCGATATTGGTTCCTTTTAAATTTAAATCAGCTGAGCCGTTTTCGATAAATTAACAATGTGAAAAATGCTACATCCATCCGTGCGAAATATTCGTGAAATCTGTACACGGTTGAAGTCGGTCATGCTATTTTTTGCAAAAAAATAATATTAATTGTTATGATAATAATTATATCATGACCATGATATTTTTTCCTTTTATTGGAGTCGGTTGAAAAATAACATTTTTAACACAAAAATCAGCTGAGTTCAGCTAAATTATGTTACATTTGTTATTCAAATTTCCCTGCTGTGAGTTGTAAGAGTGACGTCATCGGTTACCTGAGTTTCGGGAACAGATTACCTCGGAATGCAAAGATTGTATTCGTTTTTTATCTGCCGCGAATGGCTTTGTCCGTATTCGGGAAGGTTCCGTACACTGCCTCTAATGTCGTGGGAATTTCGCGCGTAACCCAGGTAGTTCTCGGAAAGGTGACGAGTACCTATATTTTCTTTGAAGTAGGTATAAATTTATGCTTATATTAACACTAGTTTTTGAGTTTTTGTCCACGTCTTCGCCCGCGGGATTTTTTTATTTTTGTGCTATCCCATAGGAACTTTTATTTCTTTCGAATTAAAAGTAGCCACTTTCCGTCTTTCCAACCATGTCCATGCCAAAAATCAAGTCAATCCGTTGCTCCGTTGCTGCGTGAAAAAGGAAGTTGAGGAAGGAGACAGAGCGAGTGAGAGGAAGTTTAGTTAACTTTAGTTCGTCTATACAAATAGTATACTACGTTACCACATTACTGTACTGGGTCCTGATTCTCTATCGACAAAACGTAACGAAACGCGGTAAGTATTTTATTTTATTTCCTTGAATTTTATTTGGAGAAATGTTTGATAAATGGAAAATTACGTTAAAATAAATCGTAAACCGAGTTTAAGTAATGCTATTTGAAAAATAAGTAATTTTCATACTAATTTCTTAAAAACAAAGAGCACGTTAGAGCGCGTTACGTGCTTGTTTTCATACAGAATCACCCACCTGTACTGTACCAGCCTTTTTAATAGTCCACTGCAGGACGTAGGCTTACCCACGAAGGGTGATTGGGATCCATATCCACCACGCTGGTCCAGTGCGGGTTGGTGGATTCACATACGCCATCGAGTTTCTTAGAACGTGTGCAGGTTGCCTCACGATGTTTTCTTCACCGAAAAGCCAGTGATGTGAAATTCCGTACATAAATTCCAAAGAACTCATTGGTACGGGACCGGGGATTCGAACCCACGACCTCACGATTGTAAGGCGGGTGTCACTACCTCTTGACCATCACGGCTATTACATATAAATACCACATTAGTTTCATACTAATTAGTAAATTACATTCATAGTAACAAATTAAAGTAGCCCATGTACAATTCGTAAATGTACAACAATACTACGCGATAAGTTCCCTGCCCACTGCCACTTCAACTTGCTGATCCGTCTATGTCACTAAGTTCGGGTCTACATATACATCTACATGGTAACTGGACCATCCCACGCATACACCTAAATGTTTCTTTATCTGCATTCTCACGTATAGTCAGTCAGTCAGTCAGTCAACGTATACTATTTTCAATTACTACGTTCGGTTCCTAAAAATTATCAGCCCAAGTACCCAAACTTTCAACGTGCGAAAGAGACAGCTGCCTGCGAGGCGAGCCATTAATCCTCGAAGAATGTCCAGAATACTTAAAGCCAGAGTTTAATAAAGAACTGCTCTATTTAAGAGCTTCATGCCATTAATTTTAAATGCTATGGGCCCTGCCCACTACCTTTTCGACTTGCTAATCCTGAATTAAAAACTCTGACACCAACTTCAACTCTGAAAAATTAAACTAAACCTAAAAACTGTAAACACCAGGCCTGACTGTTTAGTACATATCTAAATCCTAACAAGATTTGGGAGTAGGTATGAGGTGTGTTGCGAATATTCGCATCCGCATCCGCATTTGCGGAACTTCTTCATCGATTTGGATAAAATCAATGCGGATGCAGATGTGGCATAATTGCTTACTTATATACGGGCGTTGTCTCTCTATAGTCTCTTCGACAGGTCACATTTTTCAACGAATCTTGACGAAACTTCGTAAGCATACGAGTTCAAGTCACATGGCGTCGGTTACACATACCTTAAATACAATTTATCCGAGAAAAACAGTTCTTATAAAATATCTTTAAATACGCATCCGAATCCGCATCCGCGGATGTGAACCTCCAAAATTACACATCCGCAACATTCCTGGTATGAAGGATAAAGGTCAAGAGCAAGGCGAGACAAAGGTTTTTGGAGATTCAGTTAAACAAATGCGAGATATAGGTACCGTTTGGAGAACTACTACCTATGTAGTTAATATACTAGAGTCGGTTTCTATAAATGAACAACCCAAGTCTCAAAGTAGCAAAACCCTGAACGTGCGAACGAGATAGCTGCCTCCGAGGCGAGGCCGTTAATCCTTGAAGAATGTCCAGAATACTTAAGAGCCAGAGTTTAATAACTGCTGCAAAGTGACGGCCTTATTTATGACTGCTCGCTTAGGTTTATTCCATACAAGCGGACCGGCATGAATCGGCACTCGTCGTCGTTTCAGCCATAGGGCATCCACTGCTGGACGAAGGCCTCTCCTATAGATCTTCAATAAGACCGGTTGGAAGCGGCTCTAAACCAGCGCGATCCTGCGCTCTTAATGAGGTCATCCGTCCACCTCGTGGGTGGACGTTCTACGCTGCACTAGATGGTCACGTGGTCTCCACTCGAGAACTTTTCGACCACACCTGTCATCAGTTCCCTGTGCTATATGCCCTGCTCAAGAATACGCTAGCAAAGGACAATATTCAAAATACTTAGATTTATACGAGTATATTTAAGGGACATTAGGGTCATCAGGCCTACTAAGTACTTAATTATAGGATTTATAGGCTACCTGGCTAGACCTGATGTCAGGGGCGTGAAGCTATATAAAGGATTTATGTAGGTGCGGCGTTTCTACTTGTCAATCCGCTGGGCTCTGACGGTAACTTTGTTTATTTTGCGGAACTTCTCATTCCTAATTCGATCTCGCAGAAAGACTGCGAACATAGCAAAAAATCACACGGCTCCACAACTACTAAATTATGCCGGTCGGCTTGCGATGCCGCGACGGATAAGAACTATACAGGGTTATTTCTAATCAATTAGCATCCTTGTAGATCTCACCTGTCTACGACTTTTTTCAAAACTCAAACAAAAAAATCAGCTGTTTCATACATTTTGTCGCGAGTGAACGATGTTTTTCTATGGAACAACAATTTTTTTTTTCTGTTTTGACAAAAGTCGTATAACAAAAGTTGTTAGTTTTGATGTAGTACAGAATAAGCCCCTAAAAGGATGCTAATTGATTAGAAATAACCCTGTATATGTTGTACTAAGAATTATATACTACTATAACTATATATACTAAAGATCATCGAACCAATTACTCGAACGGCACACAGTATCTTGATGCCAAACAAATGTAGTGATTGTTTTGGGTCGGCTTTGTTGCTGGACAAATTCTGACTGACTCCGACTGTGCCGGCCCGCTTATGCGTGTAGCAACCTTTATATTGGAGCAAGTTTCATTATTTGTGAAGTTTTTACAACCAGCCAGTTGGTTTCGGGTTTCATTTTAAGTTTGAGTTTAGTTGAAGGTTATTGGAAAGGAATTGTGATTAATTCTAAGAAATAATACTCGCCTATCGGTTAAATGAATTATTGCACGACTATACCTATATATTTAATTCAACGATTTGATTTTAGACTAAATTTCATTTCAAAAATTATCATCACTGCAGTTTAGGCACACTGTGTTAATCTTGTAGCAAGCTATAAAAATTGTTCTTGAATACTTGAACTAGATTAATGTTACTATGTGCATATGTATTACATGTTTACTATTTTTTTCATGATTTGCGATTTGTGTGTGTCCAGCTTATTTCTATATGTATAGTAGAAATGACTAGTGCTCAAAGCGTAGTTTAACTTGGTGTTTCTTATCAATAACCGAAAGCACGGTCAGTCGTCGGATACCCATCCGACGACTGACCGTGACCGACAGGCAGGACCAGGAGGCATTTAAAACCAAGTCCTCAGATGATATTTTAAATTGTGGGTGGTTCCCGGATGTTTTAACCGCTTAGGCATGTAAGACACCTTCAGGCGGCTTAAAAACCCTGATACCAGAACTACCAATCCGGACTATACAAATTTACTTAGCAGAAAGAAAAATAATAAGGCTAAGTTTTCAAAATAAATAAGCGTGTTCTTAACTAAATTGTATAAGATTTTTTTTACTATGGAAATTGACGTGGTTTTCACACATTTTATACTATATATAACGGGACTGAACTCACGTGTGGGAATAGTCGTAACGACTATAGTCAGTGCATTGCGAGACGGCTCCGCGTGCTAGCACTCGCCAACTTGAGAAAGGTCGCCGAATGCGACCGAAACTATAGTCGTTACGATTATTCCCACACGTGAGTTCAGTCCCGTTATATATAGTATAAAATTGTATAAGATCGTTAATAGATAGGCAGGTGTAATGTGTAGTATGTCTACTCGTAACTATAGTACTACGCACATCGTGTGAACCTATCGTCTTACCCATCGCGACACTAGATACCTTTCCTCATAACTTGACACGCACTTCGGTACGAGTACTGCTATCTCTTCATATGATACTTAGGTGGAACAGAGTTGATAACTCGCGAACACAACATATACTTAGGCTTAGTTGTTTATTCGGTTTAGATATAAGTCCTACACTCATTGATTACCAATTTGCAACGGTCATTATAAGTCAGTCTTCGGATGGGTGACCGCATTTGGTATGGCATTTACAACCGAACGCTACCGTGGTTTGGATAAGTTTGCAGGCCCCGGTTGTTTCTACCGTTTTGTTGTACATAAATCCTTCAAGCAGGTTCACAACCCTGACATCAGGTCTAGCCAGGTATCCTAGCTATAAGAAGGTACTTAGTAGGCCTGATGACCCTTATTTCCCTTAGGTAAATGTATAAACCTAAGTATTTTGAATACATATTGTCCTTTGCCAGCATGAGGCATCTCAAATGCACTGACATGTGACTCAGAGGTTCAACTTGGAAAATCATTATCACCAGTCCATTACTGTTGGACCTGGGCCCTAATCGATTTCAAACAAAACTCTACCAACATACCGTGTACAATCAGATTTGTAAGCTGAAATGGCGGTGGGCATAGTTCTCGAATAAAGATTATGTATCGGCAGGTGCAGCGTAGGACATCCACACACAAGATAGATAGATGACCTGATCAAAACCTCAATCTCCTATGGGTCTTATGGGATTATTATAAATTACTGGCACCGATAAAAATATCATGACAGGAGGATGATGATGATGGTGTTAATTATAGTGACCGTGTAGATAACTTTTTACATTGTGGGTGCTAAATTACAATTTACGGGGAGTGAACACTTCATAACACCCAAATAATGAAGTAATTTATTTTTATTGCCCAACAAACAGACAAACGAAACACCTACGCTATTAGACTTCTCTCGGATCTGTGAAACAATGGAACGCATCTCCTCATTTACATACTTAGGAGAAAGTGGACGAATTATTTCACGAACATTACCACTTATCACGTTATTTCATAAGCGACTGAGATTATAATCATAGTAGCATTTTTTCTACTACAAAATGCACCACTAGAGAGCGACCGAGCTGAGCTCGGCAAACAATTTTTTAAGTTTCAAAAATTACATGTGAAAAGCCCGTATCGTTGAAAAAAAATGATCAAGCACTTAGTAACTTACCGTCTTACCACAAAAGTTTTACTCACGGCTTAGACAATGTTTATCAGTACAAATTGCACGGCTAAACAGTGTTTAAAGTGTGTTTTTAAAACTACTACTAGAACGTTAGAGTCGCTTCAATCATTACTTAGGTATGTTACCAGAAGCTTGAGGAGGTTAGTCTATGCCAGTCGTTTGTGAAATTCGCCATTGCATAATTTCTATAAATCTTTTTCACTGAATATTTCTTATTTAATCCGCTATTTCATAACTACTTATAATATACATCCATGCTCCCTCCATCGATTATATTTATAATAAAAAAACCGGACTTCGATGTGCGAGT
This sequence comes from Hypomecis punctinalis, assembly GCA_949316475.1. Taxonomy (NCBI): domain Eukaryota; kingdom Metazoa; phylum Arthropoda; class Insecta; order Lepidoptera; family Geometridae; genus Hypomecis; species Hypomecis punctinalis. The sequence goes on from OX438811.1 coordinate 2,663,571, forward strand.
CAGGCTCGCACATCGAAGGTTCCGTACAAACATATTGCTAAAATAATTAAAAATCTGTTTTAGTATGTGCTAATGAAGTTATTTTATATGATACCTTACATGATACGATTTACTCACACTGAATTTTGAACCCATATTTTGTGAAATTTGAGGCCCTATTTTTTTGGATATAAATAAAAATGTATAGTTTTAAAATTTATTCCTATATGTTAACTCTGAAACAATGCTTCTCGCCAAATTTCATAGGTCTATGTCAACGGGAAGTACCCTGTAGGTTTTGATTTTTGTGAGTGTCGAAATATGCGTTTTTTTACGGCATAAACGGCTCTAACTTTTTTAAACGATAACTGAGAAGTTTTTCTTTTACACAACTGCAAGAAACCATAGATATACGTATACAAACAGTTTAAATTTCAACTCGATATCTTTACGCGTTCCCGAGATAAAGGGTCTTAACATACACACAGACGGACAGACGGACAGACTGACAACAAAGTGATCCTATAAGGGTTCCGTTTTTTCCGTTTGAGGTACGGAACCCTAAAAAGTAAGTAAGTTCGTATATTTATATTTATAACTTTTCAATCTATAAGTTGTCGTCGACGACCATAACATAAATAGTATATAACCAAAGTTATTTGAATTGACAAGTTAGACTTATCTTTACTCTCTATGCTATTCTGCATAATTATCTTTATTGCATAGTAGCTTAAAGTAAACTAAGTACTTATTTGTTCGAAGCTACACACTCAGTTGGATATTTGACTTGGCCATTATTTTGAATGTCTCAATTGCTTCCAGTGGGTTTAATCGGCCATTACGAGCGATTAAAATAATAAACACGCGATTATAACCCATAATATCATAATATTTACATTTAGGTCTGTTTGATGTCATCGGGAACAATGGGGTCGCTATGAAAACAACCTATGAACATGCAACAGTGGATGTTTTAAAATTTTGGCTGTTAGCTCACTCTTCCGACTGTGAATAGAGTGAGATGGGAACCAATTTGAGTTGCCTGATGCAATTAAACTATATAGTACTTATCACGGATAGGCTTGTACTATTGAAATTGAATAGTTGAACTAAACCAAGCAAACAATGAGTATTTAGCTTATGGCACTATGGGACTATAGTTTGTTTATAATGATGGCATTTATCACCTCCTTTCAGCTTAGCACTGGGCAAGCAGCTAAACCTGTTTATGTAATTGTAATATTTTACATACCAATAGGTATGTTATGATAAATTAAAAAAACGCTCCTTGGTTTTTTAACACATTTCTAAAGGATATATTGCAAGCTTTAAAAGGGAGACATAACCAAGAACCGTTTTGATACGTAGATCAGCATCCAGCGTTTACAAGATAAAATGTGCAGTAGTTACAATAATTTCTTCTAAATTGAGCTCAGTGTATGTTGGCATATTATTTTGCATACTCTTCAAAGATCAAAGTCTAGCCGAGTCATTGGACCGCACAGAAACAAGAAGTCGTGACTCGTGATACATTGGACTATGATTTCGCTGACTACTCAAATGTTTGAGTGCACATTCCGTAATTTATCAGCTTTGGAATTTGTTTATTCTGGCATAAGATTATTAGTTTGTTTATTTTTTTTTAACTTTACTTTATTAACTACAGCACAATACAACACTACTTACATAGGCTAAAACTACTACTACATAAAAAGCAAATGGATCATCCACTGACTGCGTGCCCAGCAGCATTGACACGCTGAATGCTAATGCTTATATATACGTTGAACCTAATATTCACCAGCTAGTTGAGCTCCCGGCCCCTACGGACCAAATATCTCAACTCAACTCTAAACGGCTCAAATATGTAACTACTGCCGAGGTTTGCGCCGCTTGTGCTGCTCCGCTGAATTGGCCGCCACACCAATCCTACTCTAAGTCTCAGAAAGATGTCACGGCGCCAAAGTATCGACTCAAGTCGCGTCCCGTACTGAGGGCCATCCACATTTCCTTGGGACCGGCGTCATACCTTCAGGCCCTTGGCCATCACCACGCCTTTATCTAAATACGAGTAGCTGTGTGGTTTCTAAATTCTCTTTTTTCACAAAAACTGTAGATACACAAATCTATGCTATTCTCCTTTTATGTTATGGAACTGAATTACTGACTCTCATTAATCACTTGAAAATATCCACTGCAAAAAAACATTTTACTCTACAATTTTTACACAAATTGTTGAACGTTTTGTAATTTGAGAGCACTCGCCACCTCTGCAAACAGGTGTGAATATGCAAAACTGGTTTACTGAAAATTCGACATTTTGCCACTCGAGTTCTTTTCGTAAACATTTTTTGCAACAAAATATTCCATTGCGTTTTGCTGAACGATTCGCTGAGGCAGTCGGGTCCAAAGTCGCTGTTTTTGCGAATTCGATGTAAACATTGATGTAAATAGTAGGCACGTAAATAGTAAACAAGGCGGTATGCGGTCACGCGTTGTTGACGATGGTTTGGCCAATTTCCGCCTAATATTGTGACGAAATAATGACAGGAAGGGGGAATCCAGCGTAAAATACAAACGTGATAGGTAATATTATAATCTATGCCTTCGAAATCAAATAGGAATATGCCTATATTATGTTGTGCGTTACCTATGGTTTCAAAAACGAATAACAATAAAAATGTATGCAATCGTCTTAGTAATCGTTGATTTTGAAACCATAGGTTTCAAAAAAGAATAACAATAATAATGTATGCAATCGTCTTAGTTTAGTTTAGGATGTCCACTGGATATGGATCATCAAAAGGCAGACAGTAGGTAGGTACATTTTAAAAAGAGCTTTTTGCTTCTGGTTGATTGGTTCATACATTCTGCGTATCTGACGTTTTCGTTACGCTGGTAGATTTGTTGTTTCCTTTTGACCCCCATCAGCCGTCCTTTGTACGTGATCTCAATCCAATTTTTTTTAAACATTTTTTTTATTTTTATTTATGTATTAGGATGTGGGTACTAAACGCATTCGAATTTTAGCTCGTTATGTAAGTATTTATTATTTGTAATAAGTTTTTTTTGTCTTCTCTCTTTTGCTGCTCATTCCGTTTTTTCTATTTTTTATTAATTCCTCTCTCGATGACAGGGTTGTCTGGAAGAGATTGCCATAAGCAATAAGGCCGCCCTCATATAACTATAGTAAATATTACTTTTTCGCTTCATGCTTATATTTCTAATCAATATCGAGAAAATCACGTGAATTACTAGACTATATTTTTTCAATTTTAGCGTGGGTTTCGTGTCGTCTCTTCCATCGCTAACATCTATTGTCAATCCAAACAGACGTGACGTTTGATTCACAATTCAGTACAATACGTCTGTATTGTAGTATAATATGTACATTGTACAGTTCGGTGTTCAATGGAGACCGATTACCGCCGCGCCCACTGCGTGGGAAGCGATCGACATTCAACAAAATGATACAGTCAGCTGCGAAAATTATAATAAGCAAATAAATAAATAAATTTGTTTCTGAGAGTTTATCTTTAAAATAGTCTGATTATAGTTTTCCAAAAGGGTTTTGAACTAGTTAATAACTTTATTTTAGGAGCCGATAGACTCTTTTATAGGTGTGTGTACACAAGTGATTTATAAATTTTTCAGTTTTCAGCTACACATTATAGACAATACAATTTAAGAATATTTATAATTATAAAATAGTACATAATTTACTTTAGTTTAAAAGTGACTTAACAGCATAATTTTGTCATCAACTTTGCCTAGGACATCGGTCTTCGACACACCCAAGCTTCTGAAATATTTTAAGCGAATATGTAATAAGTTCATTGTAGTCTCAGTCAACAAAATCTGATTTATTATTTTGTAGGCCATTACTGCGTAAATAAGCGTTGGAATATTCATATTTAAGATTAATAGTAATCTTAAATATTCAGTTTTTGTGTTTTACTATATTGTAATCCATAGAGGATTTTAATTTTGGTTATTACTATAAATACTTGAAATTCGAAAGTAAGTTAATTTGGCGACCTACTATATAATTATTTATTACTGTTCATGTACCGGTTTATACAGACAGAGTTCGATTAAAATGTTTATTATAACTTTATAACGTTGAGGCAAGAGTTAGAAAAATATTTAGATTTGGTAAAATATTACATTTGGATGTCGTTTTCATTAGACTGTTTTGTTAGTCTTTCCATCGCTGATTTATATGAGTAATTTATAATTTATGTCGTCGACTGTACCTCGGTTGATGACTTACGGCAAAAAGTACGGAATGGTGCCTGAGAAGTGGGTGAAGAGTGGAGACTGAACCCGTGAGTGAAGCCAGAGAGGCTTATTGATTTTAGCTCCAAGAGTCGCAGACACGGCTTAATCGCGGATTACCATACAATACCCATTTGATACTTACGCCGTGGAGTGGCATTCTTCGAAGGCAATTTCGGAATAATACATATAGCAATTTGTGTGTTCTGACTCGAATTCGGAGTACATCTTTGTGACTTATCATTTTAAATGTAAAATACCGTTATTTAGTCTTGTACCCAAGCATTAAAAACATAATACATGTTTATTTGCAAATTTGAGCACGTATTTTCATCGACTATTACAGGGTTATTTTAAATTTTGTTACAGAACCTACAAACAAAGCTTTAAAAAGTGTCTGTGGAAAAACTCATAAAACGAGATTGGCTTAAATAAATAAAAACTCCCAAAAATACTGAGGGTAAATTCACCCTCGACGATGACATCCTAGCCCTCTATAATGGAGGATATTTCGCTAAAAGGATAGTCGTTGCCAAATTTCACGTAACCTCACGTAATCTCGCCATTCACACCTCTACCTGGCAATGCCCAGTGAATTCCAAAATAGATCTGCTTTCCACTTTCGCCTCAGACGGTCGCCGAGACGGGTATTGTTCTATGTGATAACTCGTTTGTCTGCCATCTTCTACACTTTATTAATGTCTGAGAATTCTTAGTTTTATATATAGACAGGGACCCTTTCTGGGTGGCATTTTGTCTTTTGTTTTGTGTTATGTTCAAATTTCATTCATTTACGGAAACTGAATATGCGAATGCTTTTAAACTTAGAGATTAACTTTTGCTCAGAATTTTAGGACCAACTAACTTAGCCTTAACTTAAGCTTTTATGGTAGTTTTTAGCACCATTTAATTTAACCTTTACTTTAACTTTTAAGCCGTGGTGGTCAAGGTGTAGTGACACCCGCCTTACAATCGTGAGGTCGTGGGTTCGAATCCCCGGTCCCGTACCAATGAGTTCTTTGGAATTTATGTACGGAATTTCACACCACAGGCTTTTCGGTGAAGGAAAACATCGTGAGGCAACCTGCATACGTTCGTAGAAGAAATTCGATGGCGTATAAGAATCCACCAACCCACACTGGGCCCGCGTGGTGGATATGGCCCAATCACCCTTTGTGGGTAGGCCTACGTCCTGCAGCGGACTACTAAAAAGGCTGGTACAGTTAACTTTTATGGCAGTTTTTTCTCGAGTGAATATTTTTTTAATATCATCTTCCGTCTTCAGTTTTTTTCCTCTAGGTCCGTTTTATTTCTTTCTTGGATAAGGCTGCAGTATTTTTTCTCCTATTATTTTTGTGTTTGAGGATCTCTTCGTGATTATCTGGTATGTATGGTTTGCAAATCCAAGACCTTGATTGGGTGTCTTTGTCTGCCATAATTTGTTCTTTATAACCTTGATTAAACGCCGTTGCAATAATAATTCTACATCAAATAAATTAGCAGTATAACTTCAGGCCTCGTTTCATTTGTTTGCGAACACCTCCCCGAACAGATTGCGACAGAATCAATACAAGTCAGTCGCATTGTAAACCAGTAATCACATTACTAGACGCGTCAGTATTGGTTTTATCAGGCCGTCTGTTATCTACACCAATTAGTCAGCTCACGTACCTGGGACGTACCACGCGTGTGTTTCGGTACAATTATTTCGAAAGTGAAACGTGAATCAAAATTGAGTTTTTTGCTTTTGTTGAAAACGCTCTGAAAATAGATACTGAAAATTCAAGTGTGTGCTAATTAAATTGCAATTGTTTAAGCGAAGTGTGATTCATTTTTGTGTGTTTATGTCTACATATTTTATGTAAAGTCTGTAACATTTTTGAGATTTCCTGAAATTTTAATAGGTTTTGAGCAGTGTTTTGCGTTATTAATGTAAACAAAAAAATGTTATACTTCTTTGGGTATTGTTTCACGTAAAATGTTCTTACTGTGGTTTCCAAACACAGGTGTTAATTGCGTCCATATGTAAAGTGAAGTGTAGTGAATGTTTAAAAAAGTGTTGTTTTGCGACTACTTCGCACCGGAAGTAGAAGAAAGGTCGGTTTATTCAATATTCAGTCATTAACTAAGACACTCTAAAAGCTATTTTTTATGTCTATATTTACCTATATATAGTAAAACTACATTACATAAAGATAGGTATAATGAATAATTTAATTTTTTAGAGCTTGTCTCTCCCATTCGTTTCATAGTCTGAACAAGGAACATATTTATTTCATGACCCCCTATGAAGTAGTTTTATTTGTCTATTGGTAGTCTTCTTCGTCGTTTCATTTTTAATGCGTTTCCAACTATCCTCTTGTGTCGAGCATTACCTACTGTGGTTTTGTCATGTATTTGAAGAAAGGCAAAATAGAGAATTATTAATGTATAATACCTATGTTTCTTCTGTTTTGTTTCCATTTTATGTGATCAGGTCAATAGGTACAGCATGTGCTTTTTATAACTGCAAACTATCACTCGTCACTTTATATCTGAGTACACTCCTCTTTTGCTCATTATATTCTTTCACATAGTCCATTTATACTTCTTGGTTTCCATTTATCTACTTGTCTCTCTCTCTCTACTTTACTCTTTTGGTCATACAATCTGCGTGCGTAGTCTTATTTTTGAGAGTTTTGGTCCGTACACTATGTTTGTAGCTCATAAAGCATGTTTTCACTTTATATGAAAGTACCATAACATTTTACAGTGTCACGCAGGCAGAACAAACATGAGTGTCGTACAGCTGTGAACAGCAGAACTCGGCTTAGTATCAGATTGCAAAATGTCTGGCTTCACACGTGATTCCATCCAATTATGTACCAGCTAATTGAATTGCCGTTCTCGTCCTTTGCCAATACCATAAAAATCGCGATGCGTCGGCGGTTTTCGTAAAGTAAACTGTTTACGTCGGTAATTATTGAACTCGAGCGGATTATATGGCTACTGTTTATTTTGTGATGGCACTCAATTATGACCGATTCTGCTAGCGTCGGCGCTACCATTGATAAGTCTAACGGAATCATCCTACTTCCTACTAATATTATAAACGTGAAAGTTTGTGAGGATGGATGGATGGATGGATAGATCGATGGATGGATGGATGTTTGTTACTCTTTCACGCAAAAACTACTGAACGGATTGAAATGAAACTTTGCAATAATATAGTTTATATATCAGAATAACACATAGGGTATAAATTATAATGATATATTGCGTATGCGGGCGAAGCCGCGGGTAAAAACTAGTCATCAATAATAATCATCATCAGTCAATAGGTAATAATCATCATCATCGGTAGCCTTTATATCATTGTCTCTCTCTTGTAGTGCTATCTGTATTAGCTGTTCATTAGAATTTACTCCAAATTAACAAAATTGCTATGCAGTTCATAGATTTCATTTCATTCATCTAGAACTTTGGTTAGTCTTCAAGAACAAACTCTAATTAATATCACTTCATTCATTCCTTAAATTTCGCTTCTTATCGAATGTTTATAAATTACCTACTTTATGAAATAATTCAGTGTAATTCGAATGAGTCATACATTTAGAATTTAGTAGAGTTTCTAATTATCATTACTTTTTCAACATTGTTATATCTATTGAAACATAATACGAAAAAATTGCTACTGATATAAAATAAATATTATATTATCTTCATTATGCACTCGAGTGGATTGCAATCACAATAGGTACCTACCAACTTGTTATCAGCGCAATCTTCACGCCTTTGAAGCTATCAAATCAGCTGATAAACCTCGTGCTGTCTCGCTCGCACAGCCGCGTCACCCGCTTCCGGCCAAACCTGTATTACCTGCCCGGGCTATTTGCATAAATACCTGTTTCGGAGTCTCACTGCGACATGGCACGATCCTCTGTTTACTTTGTGACTCGTTCCGTGCCCTTAGTGTTGCTAGCCTATTTGTTTTTACGTAAATACTCATTTTAAAAAGGTATTTCGAAATCAGCTTATTTTTAAAATAACCGCAATATATAAATAAAATCTTTTTCGGCCAAGTGCCTTTATTAGTTACGATAGGTACAACAAAAATTTACTAACGTCTAGAGACGTTAGCAGTTATTTCGTAGTAACTTAGCTCCATATGATCGGATCCATCGGAGAAGAACAGCTCCTACGAACATACAAAACAGAACTATACTATACTTAGGTACTTGTACAATAATAAGATACTTTTTTGCAAAAATTAGCATGACCGACTTCACCCGTGTACAGAATTTGCGAATATTTCGCACAGATCGATGTAGCATTTTTCAAATTGTTGTTGATTTATCGAAAATGGCTTAGCCGATTTCCATAAAATTTAAATGGGACCAATTTCAAAGTATACTCTTTCCAATAAAAAAAAATATTGAAATCGGACTACTACGATAGAAGTTATGCGTGGTTATACATAAAAAAAATATATATATATATATACGCGTCGAATTGTATACCTCCTCCGGTGGTTCGTCGGTCAAAAATCAATAAATCTCCTTAGCTACTAATACATAAATATTAATGGTTTTTAGATTATAGCTTGCACACCCGGCAAACGCTTTTTTTTTCATATAAAAAATATCACCTAGAAGGGCGAAATTACAAAAAAAGCATAAAAATCGGTCAATCGCAACTGTGACATCGAACAAACTATGATATATAAAATTTATCATCTGTGTCTATTCTTTTGCCATTTCCAATAATCGGCTGCAGGCGGCATAATTAGGCACATCCAGCGTAGACAATGTTACAAATGTATAAGGTAATGAACCTTTTGTACCCCACTGTGAAGACGGTATGTCAATCAGGTGAAAGCCATGCGGGCTGTTAAAGGCGCCAGCTACCCGTGCCGACTGCCGACGGCCGACCCACTGAGGCAACGTTATCCAACTAACTATAAATGGCAAAGATAGGGATAATTCTTAGGAAAATGTCATCATTATCAGTCGTAGGATATCCACTGCTGGACATTGATCTCCCTTAGGAAATATGTAAAGTTAACTTTTCACTTTACGGGAGTTTAGGTCTAGGATGGATTTACTTTACTATAAGTTTTTATAGGCTGGGTGCCTAGCCTGGTATGAGAGTTTTAAAGCCGCCTAAAAGCCTCTGACATGAATAAACCGTTAAAACAACCGGGGCCTACAATTTAACGTGTCATCTCGCCTCGGTAGCGCTCAGTTGTAAATGCCACTTGCGGTGGCCACCTATCCGAGGACTGACCGTGTTGAACGTTGCTTATCATCGATAACCGCTAACGAACACCTAGTCAAACGGCTAAAAACTATGACACCAGGTCTACCCGGCAGCTAGCCCTGGTGTCATAGTTTTTGTCTGTACGAATTTACTTTACCTAGTCAAACTACGCTATGAGCGCTTAGTCTCAGGCTTATACGAACTTAGTTTACTCTAGTTTTTTTTTTGTTTTGAATGACGTAGAGCTGTTGGCCTCCGAGGCCTCTACAGCTTACCGGGCAGGGCATGGGCGAGCGCAGAAGGCGGCTGAGCCCCAAGATTGGGTTAAAGGGTGACTAGCGCAAGGGCACCTGAGAAGGTACGGACCTCGGCTTGGGCCGTCACCTGGCGGGGGAGATTAGTCTTGCCCGGGCACCCCAGAAGGGGTGTGCCCTGTGGCCCTAATAGGTTGAGCTGTTTGATTATTTGGAGAGAATCTAACCGATCTAGACCTCTTATAGGCCACAAAAGCCAAACCCCACCTAATAACTCCCTCATTTCACCAATCGCAATCTCATAATCCATCAAAAGGCCACTCAAGTTGATTGAAATCTTATTATCAGGAGCGTCTCATTAACTCGATTCGTTCGAATACTGCATTAGATTTTTATCTATCGAATCGATATCGATACTATTATCGAGTGTTTATTATTATAGCTCCGGGAGAGCCGTGACGTGAACAAAATACAGAAAGGGTGGCCACCCCAACCCTGCTTTAACATAACCTACCTTATTTTTAGAAACGGAAAGTTTATTTTATATCGCGATAGGATCGGATCGTAAAAGTGGTGTGTGTATAAAGTATCTATCGGATTCTTTTTAAAAATCAATCATATGATGCTGGGTTTTATCCATAGTGGCGTGAAATAACTTATTGCTTGAGGAGATTTATCTTTCAACTTTATCGTTTAGGTTTTCGCAAGTTGTCTACAACTACATTGATTTTTCAAATATGTATTGAGTATACATTTTATGCAACAAGCTGCCAACTGGCAGTGGGCATAAGCATTTGGATTACTTATCTTTAGACCTTCTAGGGTCTGTGGCTTGCTGACTTGCTTGCCTTGATGCCGGGGCACTAGAATACGGCATCGGTATTCCCTGCATGTAGTAAGAGCCTACTAAAAGGGGACCCCTGGGCTCGTGGGTGGTTAGAGTTGGGGCTCTGGCCATACACCCAAGCGGGCCCGAGAAGAACGGCAGCGTGTGTGGCAACGCTGTCGTACAGGACCGTACAAGCCTGGTCCACTACCAGGCGAGTAGACACACGAAGTGCCGGGAGCACCGGTGCGTTCCTTTTGGAGATCCCGGGGCTCCCAAGAAGGCACATAGGCTGGCCACCGAGGGGGTTTTAGTGGGTACAATCCCACATAACCCGACTGCATCCCAAAGCGGTCGGGCATCTTTGGAAGATTTCCCCCTCGTAAAAAAAAGGGTCTGTGGATGATCCAATTGCTTGATAATTTTTATGTAGTAGTAGTAGTTTATGTAGTTTTAGATTATGTAGGACGTGTATTTAGTGGTAGTTAATAAAGGCACTTACCCTTAAAAAAATGCAACAAGAGATATATTTACATAGATATATCAACGTAGGTATGCATTTAATTATTATGAGTCTTTCTATATCATCATTTTCCGATTACCAATAAAAAGTTGTTTTTTCATTTTAAAATAAAAAAAAAATTTGAAAAAATGTTCTATATAAAAAAAAAAAAACTTGGTTGTCTGTTTACGTACGATAATACAATTTTACGTGATAACGTCTTAAGAAAACATTGTTGAATCAACAACTGAAACAACTCGAACGCTTAAGCCAATCGTGCCTCTCTGTCGCTTGTATCGCACTCTTGCTTGCATGCTTGGCTCAGGCGGAACGTGACACTTTTTAGTGCGAGCAGCCCGCGTCCATCGATTAATAAGACATTCAATATATTATGAAAAATCCATGGACAGATATACAATTAATTATATATACATATGCAGTTTATGCAGCCAAACACAGACATTGAGCCAGACACTGTTCTTTTTTGACTGGGATGGTCTAGTCATAAATAAAAAGAAAAATCCACTCGAATCCTTCGAAACCTTTTCTATTATAGCCATCGCGGCGGCTAAAAACAGATATAAAGAAACTATGAGTTCTTGTTCGTGGTGACATAAGGAACTTCGCATTACAATCATACACAGCGATGAGAGAGAAGATAATGTATAATCAGATTCCGCGCCAGATGTCGTACCGTCCAAGGCTTCGTGCCAAGTTTTGGATCCTCGTGTGATTCGCCACGCTGTTGTCATGTTCCGAGGAATGAAGGCTACAGGTGCTAACGCTCAAAAACTTTAGATATATTCGTGTCATTGAAACTGCCAGAATTTATTACGAGACTACGAATTTTAGGTAGGTACCAAGGACTTTGTATACTATCTTAGGTACTTAGATTATAGTTAAAGCCGTGGTGGTCTTGATACCCGCCTTACAATTGTAAGGTCGTAGGTTCAAATTCCCGATCCCGTACCAATAAGTTCTATGGAATTTATGTACGAAATTGCACACCACTGGCTTTTCGGTGAAGAAAAACACCGTGAGGCAACCTGCATACGTTCGTAGGATAAATTCGATGGCGTATGTGAATCCACCAACCCACACTGGGCCAGCGTGGTAGATATGGCCCAATCACCCTTCGTGGGTAGGTCTACGTCCTGCAGTGGACTATAAAAAGGCTGGTACAGTACAGTACATATGATAGTTAAGTATACATACATTTAATGGAGCAAGATATTACAATGATATCCTAGAATATATCCGTCGATTACAGAAACACCGGCGTAAAACCAGAAAGGTCTATTTTTTTGTTACGAATAAGTCCTATCCTCTATAAATTCTCCATAGATCTCCAATAAGATCGCCTAAAAGAATAGAGATTTGTAACGATAACATTAAATCCTTATCTTTACTAATACACGTATAATAAATCCGAAGGTGTATTTGTTGTTTTTTTACTCTTTCACGCAGCAACACAGACTAAATCTTTAATTTAGCATGGTTACTAAAAGATTGGAGAGTGGCATAGGCTACTTTTTATCCCAGAAGAATAAAAGGTTTATCACTCATCTACACGCATGCACACACACACGCACTCACACATACACACACACACGCACTCACACATACACACACACACACACGCACTCACACATACACACACACAAATATTGAAATGTGAAATATTTTTGAAAATTTTGTAAGTTTAGAGTAAGTTGTAAATTTTAAAATGCATTTTAAAAAATTGTTAAAGATAACCAAGTTGTTACCATAGTATGGATATCGAAGAGCGGGGTCTTCTGACACAGGTATTTTTATACCTAATAGAAGGCTCCAATCTACATTAATTTAAGAAACTATTGGTTACAGAAATAAAAACTATTTATTTACTATTTATATGGGATAGCATCATAATCAAAATATTGGGAAAGCCAGGGACAAAAGCTAGTTTTTAAGACAAAGGATAGTGCTAACGATATTTTACTAACGTCTTTGCAAATAACCACCTTCAAAACTTGCACTCACGAACTGGCAGGTAATTCTATTCAACTAGACATGTAAAGCATCCGACGTGTGATGCCACCGCCGGAGGCGCGACGACGGTGCCATTGTAACCCTGCAAGTGTTGTGTCCTGTATACCTCGATAGTGGGATCCTTTGTGCCCCAAGTGATAGGTGTCTATTGTGCCCCGCGTGAGTTTCCTTCCGACCTCTCAGCGTCTGTGAGGCTGACGAACTTGTCTGAAGTTTGAGTACTTGAGGTACTTGCTGTAACGTCAAGGTCATCATTTTTATTTAATTGCCCATTGGAATCTTTGTATTTGGATACGTATGAATGCGTTGCTTGCGTCTCTTTCTTTAGCCAAATTATTACTGATCGAAAATTGAAGTATCACATTGTAATTACAATCATGGAAAGTACGATATTAACAGATTTCTAGTTAACGGTCTTGTTGTTAAAGGCAATCTCTCCCTATCATTAAAATCGCAGCCGCAAGTTCTGCTTTCTGATATATACTCAGATCTATTTATTATATAGATTTTAGATAGCTAGAGCTTTTTGTTTGATACTAAAGGTCCAATGTCCCTTTGACAACTTCGGTTTTACAAGGTTGAATAATGCAGTCTTTTGTCCATCTTATTGGCTTCTTCTGAACTACGCTATTACTTACTCTAAAACTTTACCACCTTATCATCACCGAAATAGAATCAAGATATAAAAGATGTGCAGAAAATAAATCTACACAAATCCTGAGCCACTTGCAAACAACCTCACCTACGTAGGATCTACAATGTAGAGAGTCTATTTATTAAATACCTGTGTCTCGTCGAGCTGTTTGAAGTAGGTCGCCAACAATGGGCTGTCTTGTCTGTTCTCTTGTGCATCCTTCCTGCTTCCACTACCCCGCTATCTGGTTCCATTTGCTTTTTATTTATAGTGCTGAGAAAATCAGCTACTGTATTCTTTGAAAGGGAGGCTTTTGAGAGATTGTTTTACACATTTTGAATAGTTAGGTACTTATATATTGCTATCTTTGTTTTTATGCAGGATTATCTCCTTGCCCTGTACCAAGATGAAAAGAGGTGATTTAGACTAACATTATGAACAACTTTTTTTTTGCCCGGAACTACCCAGAATTTGAGAAAAAAATACATAAAAATATATATTGCAGCCTTAAATCGACAAAATGTATGATACATCTGATTTTTTACTCGAATTCCTGGTTGGCCCTTTGAAAAAGTTATTCATAATGATGATCTGAATTTCACCTTTCTGCTTACTACACCAGTTCTGGATAACCCTCTATAGATACAGCTGTAGGATTTAAAGATATTTCATTTGTTATGCTCTTTATTATGCTTCCATTACACTGCTAACTAGTTCTATTTGCTTTTTATTTACAGTTTTAAGATAAAATCAACTAGATACTGTATTTATATAATGCTATAAGTAAGTAAGTTCGTATAGGCCGGGTGGCTAGCCCTGGTGTCAGAGTTTTTAGGCCGCCTGAAGGCCTCTGACATGGCTAAACGGTTAAAACAACCGGGACCTACAATTTAACGTGTCATCCGAGCCACGGTAGCGCTAAGTTGGAAAATGCCACCCGCGGTCACCCATCCAAATACTGACCGTGCGGAACGTTGCTTAATTTCGGTGATCGCTGACAATCACTATGCTATGAAAGGGAGGCTCTGAGTGGTTGTTTTACTATTTATATGAAGAGTTACTTATTGCTATCGTATTCGTTTATGTTTACAGTTATTGGTTTTGCAAAGAGATCTCATTTATTATGCTTCCCTCTATACAGTACAAGTGTTTACTTTGGACCCTATCGGGTATCCATCGTCCGACAAGGGGAAGGTATAGTTTGAAGTTTCATAGAGTTTTGGTTCAATAAGAACGTCCGCTAGAACACCTAGTTATACTTTCATGATTTTGAACGCTATTTTACACAACTGGCAGTACCCTGTAACAACCAGGTAACAACAATAAAAATCATCAAAACAGGGCACCGTCACTTCAAAAGCTAGAGTTCACACAAACAATCGATACAATAACTCGATTACTCTATGATCATTCGATTCGGACGATGATTCGATTGCACCGTCATGCGCCATCGACCCCGCCTGCTCGCAGACTAGGAACTAGAGATGGACAACTTCAAAGGAATGTGTTCTCTCACTTGACCTGGTTGACTGTCGAATCGATCATAGCAAACGAACGCAAACGTTCGTCGTCAAATATGTTATTTTCTGTAGCCAAATGTAGTGTTCTAGCTAGAGCTCTACATATTGATTTTAGAATGATATTTCAAAAACGTGTCATGCCAATCACAGATAGTATTGAGGCGTTTCGCCCCTCAAGCGATTCAGCCCGCGGGGCGAATCGCCCAAGACTCTTTTTGAAGGTCCCCATTCGCCCCGCTCCAAACGCAGGATCAATTATTTATATTTATCACAGAGCTATTGCAACTAGAGAAATAGCGCTGTTGTCGCTTGAGGCAATTCTTAACCTCAAAAATGTATGGAAAATCTTGCCCATTGCTGTCAAAACTGTCAAATATGAATTGGACTTTGACGCTATTGAGAGAAAAATCACGGGAACTAGCTACTGAATCGAGATATTTTTCATGTCTCTTTTTAACTCATGTCATATTGTATCATTGCATCTCTTTCTTTCTTTTCTCGATCGACCACATTATCTCTCTGGTATCTCTGTAATATTTATGATCTATCAACACTTCGTGTTGCCGTAAGTAAATACATTATCAGACTAATAACTAAAAACACAAGAAATGAAATAAGTAAATACCTTTTTTGATAATAAGTAATAAATATTTTTAGATTTAAGATTCTTCAAACTCTTTTCTGCGCTTCAAACTTATTCTTTTGCCAGTTTATGTATACGAGAATAAAACCTTATGTCTGCAAGTATTGCGGTTTTGCCCGAGTTGACCATGCGTGCATTTCTCTTGCGTTTCACGTCCGTTATCTGGCACTTGTTCTGCTGGGCACTGGCTTTTGTTTCTGATTCATATCATAACATGTGCACGCACATGTTCTATTACTGTGTTATAGCTTATAATTTACTACAATATTAATTTACTGATGTTCTTATCAGTTTGGAGGACCGACGATCGGTGAGACTACGTACCGGCAAGCGCGCAGTCCGTCTACCTATGAGGTGGACAGACAACCTGTCCTTATAAAGACCGCTGAGCTACTTAAAAAAAACATCCATTTAAATAGAAACCCGCCACGTTGAATTGTTCAGAAATCACAAATAAGGATTTTTAAATATATTGATAATATATGTTAGAGCATGAAATCGCTTACTTACATTACACAAAATAGTTTTATATGTAACTAGCTTTTGCCAGAGTGATATGTTTGTGTTATCCCATAGGAACCTTATATTTTTTCGGGATAAAAATAAGGTTATGTCATTTTTGACCGACGAAACGGAGGAGGTACTCAATTCGACGCGTATATATGTATATTTAGTGGTCCGATTTTGTTGGAAAGAGTTTACTTCGAAATTGGTCCCATTTAAATTTTATCGAAATCAGCTGAGCCATTTTTGATAAATTAACAATACTGTGAAAAATGCTGCATCGATCCGTGCGAAATATTCGCGAATTCTGTACACGGTTTAAGTCGGTCATGCCATTTTTTGCAAAAAAAAATTATTCGTCTTTCAAAATATAGCCATGCCAAAAATCAAGTCAATCCGTTACTGCGTAAACCAAACCAACAAATACAATTTCGGATTTATAATATTAATAAGGATACTGTTTATATCGAACCGTTGGTATTGGCAAATAAATAAATGCGACAGTCGGCTCACAGAAATTGCATCGGTCCGGGATTGATCCGCAGACGTCGCCCCATCGCAGGCGACCCTCGAGTCCGGGCTTTCGTGCAGCCTCGCTTGAGTTCACGGAATTGAAGATTCGCAGAGTATTTTCACATGTTTGCCATGATGTTTTTGTTGACGTCAATTTTGATATGAACGATAAATACCGAATGCAACTTCTTGGCGGCTGTGAAGTTGGGTACAAGCTGCACAAAACTCTCAACCCTCGCGTAGCTTTTAAGTAAACTTCAGTCAGGATTGGGTTTTGCGTTTGTAGCTAACTTCACATCCACCAAGAAATTTGATTTGGCCTATACGTATCGTATACAAGCGCGAACTTAGGGATTCGCGTTAAAAAAACATTCCAATATAATTCCTCATAAGTACTATTTTAACTAATAAACAAGCGCCACTAGGGTACCGTGCCAGTGTTTCATTAGTCCGATACTGATCGCAGCGTATGTACCTGATGATTAGTGATTTCGCCATATCCACGACACCGTAGTGCGGATTGGTGGATTCACATATCATAAACATCCGTTTTTTAACTTTTTAAAAATCATAATAAAAGAAAGTAAATCTTCAGTTTCACTAGAGGCAAGCGCAGCGAGCGCTACTGTTTTGGAAAATACTAATGAGTTACTTGCAAACAATCTTCTGTCTTTCAAATATTTTTGTGTAACCGTAACCATTCTATTTTATGACGTATGTTACACATAACAGTTTCTCTTTTTTATCAAATTCCCGGATCTTTTCTCCGTAAAACACATGCAATAAATTGGCGTCCCATAAGTAAAGGCGGAAAAGATATAAAGACATTGGATTCGAACCGACATTACTCAATTTAATGTGCCTAATCTTCGTGTGCGATCGGCTAATACATCGCGGGAAACGGGACGGGAGCGGGCCGTACATATAGCTCAGCTGTCTAATGATATCCGTAGAATCCATTGACATTCTACATCTTAATATATATATAAATCTCGTGTCACAATGTTTGTCCTCAATGGACTCCTAAACCACTTAACCGATTATAATAAAATTCGCACACCATGTGCAGTTCGATCCAACTTGAGAGATATATTTAAACTATTTAAATCTCAAATTATAGTCGCAATTTTAATTTATTTAGCCACAGCAACGCGTGGCCGGGCAGCTAGTAGGCTATATAAATATTAAGGGCTGTTTAAAGAGGTATGGTAGAAAGAGGATGATGCACACCGTCACTAAGAACAACTTTTACTAAGGGACAAGCTTAAACTCGAGAATCAAAAAAAATCAGCGTTTTAAAAATTTGGTTGATTAAGAGTTGCAATTTTCTACAAGACAGCCGATTTTGTCTCTAATTCCGGGATGGACCCATAGCAAAAGTTGTCCACAAAGTTAGATATCTAAATCAGCCCATTTCGGCTCTGTAATTCCTTTCTGAATTTCGCTCTATAAGTAAAATAAATATATCTAACAAAAGAAGTCTTCAATAACCGCAAAATATAAGGCATGCATTGCAGATTGAGTTGGTAGGTATAATAGGTATCGTCTAGAAATACATTCTGTATCTATTATTTTGCGTGTTTTAATATTAAATCTTCTTTGTTTCACGTAGGATGTTGCGTGAGAAATTTAGCTAAAATGTACGTAAACCTACGTATTTTCAGATCTGTCATGAAATGTACATATTTCGTGAAGGAGTTCCGTTATCCGCACCTTAACTAAAGTTTACTTAGAACACAGCTTTACTTTGAAAAGTGTTTTAGTAGTGACGCGTGGGTTAAATTCTCTCAATTCAATTTTACTGTTTCATTTTGCAGCGTTGTAGCTTAAAGCGATTTCTCCCAAATGTCTGCAGTGCGGTTAGAATATAACAGTAAAGCTAGCCATGCGGTCTATACGACCTTATTTAAATATAGCAGTCTACATTACAAATATCTGGATGGTATACTCAGAAGAAGTCAATTTTTTCCCATCATAACGCAGCGCCAAGCTGGCCCCTGAAACCTACTGGCCAGTTATTTATCCAGGTAGGCAGGGCTGGATTTGCAATATGGGCACCGAGGGGTGCCGTGGCGGGGCCCTCAAGCAATGTACACGGTTCATATCTACATGAGACATTCACCGCTGGAAATAAGCCTTCCCTAAAGATCTCCATTACGACCAGTTGGTAGCAGCCCTAACTTTACACAAACCTAAATATTCAAGAGTAGTCTCATTCCCTTCCCTCTGCCCCCATATTGCACATATTATAATTATTACGTAGAGTCACAATTGTAGCGGTAACGGAAGCTGCGAAAATCACCAACAACGAATAAGATTAGTTTATCAAAATGGCATATGGCTGGACATATAGACGTCGTACTGATGGCCGTAAAGATCTTGAACGGACCACGCACCGGCAATCGCAGACGGACTGCTACTAAGTAACAAGGTGGATCGGATACCTGATATAATTCGCAGAAACGCTCCGGATGAAAGCTAAATTCGAACCCGTCTTATTGGAAATCGGTAGGGGAGGTTTAAATTCAGACACAAATAGGTGGCTAGCCATGGTGTTCAAAGTTTTGACGTCGCCTGAAGGCTTGTGACATGGCTAAACGGTTAATATAAGCGGGATCTACAATTTACCATATCTGCAGGCCAATCGCACTAAAAAAATTACAGCTGAACTACAATTGAACTTTAACCGAACTTCAACATTTTGTCTGTTTTCGTATCGTACTAATGATTCTGACTGAAGTTGAAACACAACTCGATTAGAGTTGGAACGCAACCGGTGTCAAATGAACGGTTGGTGTATGATGTTTAGCGCAATACCTAATTCCTTGAATCTGAATCGAAATTTAACTACAATTGCAATCGAACTTTAACTGAATTACAGATGGAACGCAGCCTTTTTGGCCTGCTGATTCATTTCCGCGATCTTTATTAAGTTGATATATCGTCAGTCTACCTAGTCAGTGAAAATTCTACGCTCCGTTTGCTGGTTTGTGGTCTCCATTCGAGAACTATGTCTGACTCTAACTTTATACCCCTGATGTTGGTGATGAAAAAAGATTTCCTCTAAGCAGAGGGCCCCAAATGCCCCAATTCAATACGGGGTCTCTATCTAAACTGTTACCTATACATATAACTTTGATGTAGGTTAATCCGGCCCTGCAACTAGGGAAGAGAATCGGAACGTTTCGGGAGTTTTCGGTTCCGGGACGCGGTGATAACAATTAGAGAGGTCAAACGGGAAAGAATTGCGAGTGTAAAGGTTAAATCCGGCTTCCCAAGGGCTGCATGGATTGAAATTGTTGAAGAAATCGTTTTCAATTTTTACAACTTTTTTTTTTGTATTGGCATAGTGCTTGAAGGTTATTGATTGCAATTTTTCAGAAATTTTTCGAATAAATAGATTTTTTATTGATGATAGATAGGCTTTGCCTCGATGGTGGCTTTATCTGTAGAAAACTAATTAAAACACTTAAAAAAAGTTGCTGTAGACCACATCTTTAATTCAGTTTTAAGCTGAGATGCCTAAGATCTAGCACCAACGTAGAAGATGTTTGTTTAAAGCCATGTATTCACTGAGCAACAATTGTATCAAAAATAATATAAACGTGTTTCTGAAACAAAAAAAATAATGTTTCAGAGACGATTATTTTGTTTCTGTAAACACTACGTGTTTATGTTTCGGTAAACATCCACGTAATGTTTTAGAAACTATGTATCCGAAACACTGCTCAGTGAATACATGGCTTAACTCTCTACACTATTAAAACACACCTATGTTGTACCATTACATCATTCTGTATTGTTACGTAGATTACATTTATTTTGCACAATATTTAACTAGGCACTTAAAATGAATTAAACACTTCATAATTTTATTTCTTCCACCGCGTAATACTTTCTGTTTTAATTGTAATTGTTTTCTAAGCGTTATGATGGTAATAGCATCTCGTTCTAGACTTTCGTTAGTCGAAATGAAGTAAATTAAGCTGGAACCGTTGCATAGTTGGCTCATAAGTGTTGCAGTTACATTGCGTGACGTCACGCGTCGCTGCCGTCGCCGGCCGTCTGTCTTGTGCAGGGTTGACACTACATTTCTGTTTTTGAGAACAATAAAGTATTTTTTTGGGACTTAATAAATGTTTAGAAACGTACAAGTACGTTTACCGTAAACTTACAGGATTTTCAGCAATAACTTTTAGTTGAGCACACATTTCCATTGTAACGAAATGTTGCGAACTAAACTAAAGATGGTTTCTGTCAGTCTATCAGCTCCGCTGATAGGAATTAAAATACCGATATTTTTAACACCATACTACTGCAGGACAAATATCTTTCTTTCGTCTCTCCTTGCCTCTTCAATTTGGTGACTTTTACTAAGAGTCTTCAAGCATAGCTACGACTGACTTGGCCGACCCAATCCCACTTTACGCAATCTGCCAAAAAATTGTTTTTTGTATTTATTTATTTACTCACAAGTGACAGCCCTACTCACCGTACCGTCGCGTTATTCCCCTAAGAAGCGGCGGATGCGTTTCCTTCAGAACAGAATTACTGATTTATATTGTTTTTACCATCAATGGCCAGCTAGCCCGACGGACAAACAATATGAATTAAACATTATAGTTTATTTCTTGGTACATACATTTTTTGTTTAACCGTGCTGATGGTATCTCAGAATATCAATACGTTATATTATACGTTATGGGGTTAACTTTAAAAAAAATAATGCTATTAATAAATTAATTTAAAAAATCATAAATGTCCATTTCAAGAACTGAAAATTAAAAAAAAGGAACAAATCAATCTGTCATTTAAGGATACATACTCCAGGTACATAAGACAAGTATTTTTACTTTCGTCGCTAGGTATTGGGTAACGATTGTTGTTGTACATTGGCCTGCCATTGAAGGGCCAAATATGGCCAAATCGCCCATCAATGATAGGCCTATGTACGACAACAATTGTTATTAGACAGCGACGAAAGTATACAAATAATTGTCTTTTACAAGTTTGCAGCGCTGATTTTTAAATTTGGGAGAGTTGATCATACGCTTTTGAACAATTTCTGTCCTACTCGGCATTTAATTATTTTTCTTCTCTTTGTATTAAAGTGTGAATTGTGTGTATTCCAGGCCACGGCGTCGCTCCGGCTCCAGCATCGTGGTGCTGGGCGCGGAGGAGGAGAAGGCGCCGCCCCCGGATGACGACAGAGACATGCTCAAGATGCTCTCCATCTCGCAGGATACCGGTCAGTATCCCCATTTAACCCCAAGAACCCGGAACAGATCATCAATTTAAGTGATCAGGCTACACTGAGGGGGGTTACGTCGTACTGCTGCGATGTGTGCAAAATCAACAGTGGGGTACAAGAGTTTTGCTAGAGACTTTCAATTAGGCGACTTAAGGCTACTTCGTGACAACTTGACAAGGTTTGGATGACTTAACTCTTGAAATGGCTACGTGGCCTCAAAAACATCAAGTGTGAAGAATTCGCAACCGCAATGCATACAGGATCAATGCAGTTGCAAAATCACTATTCTTTTCTAAGGCTGGATAAAGGATGAAGGGGGAAGGATGTGTGTACCAATATTTATCTTGTAGGCACATGAATCTTCTCTTTATAAGAAAGGTTAGATTATAATTATCACAGATTCCTACAATAAATGGTGTGCTGTGATTCCCCTGTTCAAGTTTTCAGTGTAGTCGCATATGTGTAAGACTTTACTTGTACCGATCTATTTTTCTAAATAGCGTAAAGTCGCATCGTTTGTGTATCCACACAATAAAAATTTCGAGTAATTTTCATTACCTACCTTTAAGTACTGAATCCGAATGTTTTATTACTTAATTTTTTTCCACGTGAGATTTCGGGGCGAACCTCTACTTTAATTTATAATTAGGTATCATTCAGTAGACTGACACTGATGAATACTGAAATTAAAGTAGATTGGCACAGCGATTATTCAGGCCGCCCACGCGTGGTAAATGCCCTCATCTATCAGGCCATTCGCCCGATGGTAAGCTCCTGTCTACCTGAAAAACTTACCTACTGATCGAGTAGAAAATTTTGATTCGACTTTGCGAGGGTCCTGTGGGATTTAGTGGAAACATAGTAGGTGAATTTATTTGGCTGACAAGCAATTTTTATACGCAACTCACTTGGTATTAGGATGTCTACATACGGTTTACAGACCATACGACCTGATTGTTGTCTAATAATGCAAGAGATTAAAGAAGAAGGTTACGTGTTTCTATTTTCGCTCGGTCCGCCGCGTGGTCCGCGGACCGTGTTCTTTGATAGAAAAGGCTTTTATAGACACGGCCTCTTAGTATAGGTTGTCTTTATAACAATATTACGAGTATCTTTAAAGCTAAAGATACTGATGCGGAAATAGTAAAACTAATTCCGCATAAAGAACATACGGTTAGATAGATAGATAGATAAACTCTTTATTGATTCACATTCACACACACATAAAACAGAAAATAGAGAAAAATAGATGCTAAAACATGTAAAGCAACCGGCGGCCTTATCACTGAAAGTGATAGATAGACGCACTCTTCATTGTTTACACCGACTATACTGTGTGCAAAGGATGTAAAAAGATTTAATTAGTAGTGCTACACCTGTTAAGTGCTATGATATAATAAGCCAGCTATCTGGCTGGCTTGTTGCAATGATATAAGGTGTTTGAAGTCTTTTAAGTAACTGCACCGACAAGTTCCATGTTTTCGGGAGTATTACTAGTACGTAACTCAATTACTTATTGTAAATATTTATTTATAGATTTAGATTACTGGTCTTACTCCGTCAATTTGCTTAGATAACTTCTTCTTCTTCTTCGTCGTGTCGATGATCCTCAACATCATATGATTTTCTCCCAGTACTCAGCTACTCTCGTCCCGCCGGGGGTAGCCTGGTAGAGGTCTCGCAATGTGCACGCATTCGGACATTGAGGGCATGAAAGAAGGTGCTGCATTGTCTGCGCTGGCGCTCCGCAGTCGCACTACACGGTCAGAGTGTCTGCAGTGTCCGAGTAGATAGTAGTGTAGTAGTGCTTAGATAACTGATTTTACTCCGTCAATCTGTAAATGAGTGTAGACCATGTCCATCAGAAGTTCAATTTTTAAAACGTTGGGAAATGTAAGTTCATACTAGATTTTCAAAGTTTTCTCCTGGTTTTACTCAATCTTTACCTACTTGCTATGAAGTTAATCCCACATGATATAATTATAAAGTACCTGTATATTTCCATTGGTTCCCGCTCTGTGTCTGATCAAAATCCGAAATATTCCAAACAGTTAATTATCGCAGTTTTTGTCTCCGGCCATCAAATGACCTTTACAACAATGGAACAAACGAGACAAACACCCGGAAGTTCAGCTCGCTACATGCCGTCTCTCCTTTTAATTATCCGCGGCTAATTGCTGGCCATCCGAGAACTACGTGAGCTGCTTGTAATTATAAAACTCTTTGGTGAACTTTAATTACGATTGAAAATAATATTTGGGAAAATAGTCAATATCCTGTTGACTCGATAGGTAACTGGGTGTATAACGTGGCATCAGCACAAATGACAACTAATCAAAGTCAGAGTCAAAATTTCTTTATTCCTTAGACACAATGAATAATAAATAATAATAATAAATAAATATTGGGGGACATCTTACACACGGTCTCTGACCCCAAACTAAGCAAAGCTTGTGATATGGCTGCCAGATACTGATATTACTACATATACATATTTTAAATACATAGTTATATAAATAGTGTCTAAATACACCCAGACACAGAGCAAACACCTATGTTCACCACAAAAATGCTTGCCCTGGGTGGGGATCGAACCCACGCCTCTTTGATACAGAAGTCAGGTTCACTAACCACTGAGCCACCGAGGCAGCCGAGAATACAGGCACTTGGAATCGTCTAGTTACAATTTTTAAAAGTTCTACTTAATTAATTTTTTACTATAAATAAATAAGCACACTTTTTAAATTTTACAAGGTCAGTATCATTAGGTACACAAAAAAATAAAATATTAGAATCCTTCTATCTATCCATGTATCAGCCATAGGGCGTCCACTACTGGATATAGGGCTCATCTACGGAGCTCCAATAAGATGTCTGACGTTGCGCTTGTAGATTCATAGTAATTTTGAATCAGAATGCAAAAATCTTGCGGTTTCAGTTTCGATCAAAAATTTTATTGAATTATGACGACCTGCAGTAAGACGGAAAAGTCCCGGATGGTTGGACGTGGCTCTCGAATTGACTTGTGGAGGACTACAACGTGACCACGTTGTAGTAGGAGACGGTGCTTGGACCGCACTTAACCTCAGAAGTATTTCTATATATTCTTTGCTTCAGAAACAAAATAAAGTGCTGAGATTGTCAGGAAATCCAGAGCCCTTAATAAAGCTCAAATATGAACACACGAGATTTTAGTAGATACAAGTTTAGCATAAGCCGACTGGACCCCGAAACAGCCAGGCATCTTTGTTTTCGTAAAAAATGACAAGTTGTAAACCCAAATTGAAACAATTCATATATTTGGCTACAAATAAAACCCAGCTACAATGAAATGTTCGTAGAAAAGATAACAAGCAGACAAGGACAGCGAAAGTCTTTAAAAACCGATGCAATAATTTCCAAATGCAAACAAAAAAGAATATAACCTCGGTAATTGGCTGATACGCCCGTCCGGATAACAGAATTACACCCGGCTGTAGAATTACGCCAAACTTACACGAGGACACCAAAATAAAACCTGTTTTGGACGCAGGATGTGGACGTTACCAATCACGTTAGCTGAAATACAGTATAGAATATAGGTAGTTGACGCCGACATTAATTTGACTCACAAGTACGGCTTTCGCCGAAACCGGTCTACTGGGGACCTTCTAGCGTACGCCACACACATCTGGAGTGAGGTCATGGGGAAGCACGGGGAGGCGTTGGCTGTCTCCTTGGACATTTCCAAAGCTTTTGATAGGGTCTGGCACGAGAGCCTTCTTGGCAAGCTTCCATCTTACGGCCTGCCTGCTGATTTCTGCACATGGATATCAGATTTCTTGAGGAATCGGTCGATACGAGTTGTCGTTGATGGCTGCTCGTCAGACCAAATGGCTATCAATGCCGGTGTTCCTCAGGGGTCTGTGCTCTCTGCGACACTCTTCCTACTGCATATCAACGATCTGCTTAAGCCCGGGATCTTTGGGTACGCAGATGACAGTACAGTCGTGGAGAGCTACACATCCGATGCAAGAACCAGCGGGCCACAGATCGAGTTATGCAGAGAGGCTATGGTTGAACGGCTCAACTTGAGTCTGCAGGCGGTATCCGACTGGGGTGATGCTAACCTGGTCAAGTTTAATGCCGCTAAGACTCAAGGCTGTCTGTTTTCGACCAGAAAGAGACCCTTTCAATTGTCTCCCGCTTTCCGTGGTGTCTCCGTTCCGGTAACTGACAGCTTGGAACTATTAGGCGTTTCACTCTCATCTTCTCTTAACTTTGGCTCTTACATAGAGTCCAACGCCCAATTAGCCTCCAAAAAACTTGGTGTTCTCTCTGGGGTGAGACGGTATTTCACACCTGAGCAACTGCTTAGTCTTTATAAAGCACAAGTCAGGTCTTGCATGGAATACTGCTCTCACCTTTGGGATGGCTCTGCCAAATATCAACTGGAGGCTCTGGAGTCGATTGAGAGGCGAGCCAGGAGGCTGATTGACAACGACACCTTGACTAAGACGCAGCTGCAAAGTCTTGAGCATCGTCGCAAGGTAGCGTGTTTGTCGGTCTTTTACCGGATACACTTCGGAGAGTGCGCCCAGGAGTTGCACAATCTGGTCCCCCCTGCCCCTTTCTTCTATCGTACGGCTAGACGGACGCGACCAAAGCGCCACCCTTTTA
Source organism: Hypomecis punctinalis (assembly GCA_949316475.1). Taxonomy (NCBI): domain Eukaryota; kingdom Metazoa; phylum Arthropoda; class Insecta; order Lepidoptera; family Geometridae; genus Hypomecis; species Hypomecis punctinalis. The sequence goes on from OX438811.1 coordinate 2,690,403, forward strand.
TGGTGGACATTCCACGCGTTAGAACCAAGCGTTTCGAATCCTCATTCCTCATACGAACAGCCGGAATGTGGAATGCTTTGCCTGGGTCTGTCTTCCCGTTAAAGTACAACGTGAGTGTCTTCAAATCCCGAGTAAATAGGTATCTTCTAGGTAAGCGTGCTACACCCTAGACCGCACATCTGCTTAACATCAGGCAGTGTGTAGTCAAACGCAAACCTATTCGAAATAAAAAAAAAAGTAGTATAGGTACTAGTAACTAAAAATCATAAAAACAGTAAGAAAAAAAATCTTAAACTAAGAATACAACATTTTCAAACCAACTAAATAATAAATAAAGAAAGTAAATGGGCATCGTTATGCTTGATAAGAAATGCATTCATTTTAACAATATCAAAATAATTATTCCCGCTATTTTGACTCATAAATGAATTTTTGAATCAAGAATAAAATATTTCGAATCGATGTTTTAATACATGTTACGACTCACTGGTTGCGGTGCCTTTAAAAATTAGTTTAATATAAGTTTTGTCGTGTGAAGATTTATTATTTGAATAAATATCAATCAAACAATTACAATGGACACCAAAATGTATTTGAGAAGTTTCAAAACTTATAATCTATACTTGATACATCAGGAAAAAAGTATGTACTTACCAGTTTCTGTAGTTCCCGGAAATATTACAACGGTATTTTCAAACTTAAAGTGAATTGGCCGCGTGCGTCATATTCGACCACATTTTCTATTTTCATTAGGCTAGATAACCTTCGCGAGAAAAATGCCAGGTTACCAATACGCTTGATTGCGTCTGCATTGAAAACCGGTTAATTTCTGTTGTCCTCATGTGAGACAAGCCTCACCCGGCTATAGAATTATCCCCGGACCGGCGCGCCAGAAAACTGACGTTAATTCGATCAAACTCGGAGAGGCGATTTTTTAACGGTTTTTACGCCAATATACTTTGCTTATTGATTACGTGACCACTAAATGGGTTTCTGAAATCTTATTAGGATTAGAGGGGAAGAGGTTTTTTATTGTGCGATAATGGCGTGATATATTAAAATGAAGCATGTCGTTTATCAGATCGCTGGTGGCCGAAAGATTCCAAAATATTTCGAATGAAGATCGCGTACCAGGCAGCGTGAGATATCTCACAGATGGAATGTTCAGCGTTTGAAAGCTGACTGACTGACTTGACATTGCCGCCGCAAACTTCGTACAACCAACTGGTCTCATAAGACAATAATCTATAGGAGGCATATGTCCTGCAGTGAACTTCTCATGGCTAAGGTGACATAGGTAGATTAATCCATTACTCGGGAATTCTCTTTTATTTTCTGAATGATCTAAAATGCTTGGCCCACGTACTCGTATGTCATGAACAAAGATAATTCATTTTTATGCTTAGCCAACCCTAAGACTGCAATTTGGGGTCTTCTTCAAAATGTTACTTGTCTAAACATTATTACGTCTTATCAGAAATTCCAACATCTTTTTAGTATTTTTTTGTATAACAAAATCCCTTGACAATAGTCTAAGGAACGTAGATCAATGAACAATAGAATTACCGATAAAAATCTAAACGGTACCATCACGTTATCCGAGAAAACGCTTACTTAGATTATAAGTGCATTGAACTTGGCTGCTTACTTGAATGTGGATTAAACCGGCTCAGGAAGCCTTACATATTACCGCGCTAATCCTTCCATCGCTACCCTCGGCAATAGCAGTTCATTTTATACAGTTAAAAAACGATTATAAACACAGGCATCAAAATAAATTACCTAGATATCACCCAAAGATGGCTAGTTTTTGTGGATACTCGTAGTTTCCAGCTATGGTTGTATACGTTTGAATAAACATGTTCCATAGCAGACTGGATGCAACAGTATCAGGCTACAGAGTGCTCCGGCGACGCGTGTGCTGCCGCTGCAGCATACTACGTGTTGCTAGCTGGAAAATGTACAAAAATACATTCCTTTACATTTAATCCTCACCATATTTGCAGAGGTAAATAAAGATACTAATCGATTTTGGAATTGGGCCCATAGTGAAAGTTATATCGAGGATGTACAACAGATTATTATATTATACATATTGTGGCTGCATCACATATCTGCTATACTTACTACACTATACTATACTGCTATACTACAATAATTTTATTCAACCGTTTACCAACTTTGTATGTACTATAAATACTGATCACACATAGACCATTCTTTACTCAGTATGTTCAGTACCGTCCATGGCCAATTTCTAAATCCTCCATCGCTGTATTTTCCAGGTCCTCATCGAGAGATGCCGGTGGATGTTCCAGACAGCTTCATCGCTCGGAACAAGACGCCCCCGCGGTACCCGCCGCCCCGACCCCCACAGGTACGGCTCCGAGCCTGCAGGGACGACGAGCCCCTCCTCTCCTCGGGAGGATCCGGCACCAGCTTCGGCAGCAAACAGAGCACCGTCCTCCAAAGCACCGTCGACATCTCCGGGCCGAGCTCCGACGGCTCTGGAAGCTTCAAAAACAACTCTACCATCGAATTGCTATCCTTACCGCAAAGCTCTGACGGCTCCGCAACCAGCTTTGGCAGTAAGAAGAGCAAACGATCGTCAGAAACAGCTAAATGCGGCGATTCAGATCGCTCCGAATCAGTCGCTTCGACTAACTTGAGTGACCATAAGATACAGCTTCTGATTTCGAACGGGGAGGACTCTTTGCTTGACTGCAGGGAAGGTGTGACATACTCCGCTAGAACAGACTCAGTCCTGATTCGAGAAGCGGTTTATGCATCCTACAAGCTGCCACCTGGGTTTGACACGACGCCTGTCTTGCTGGGAAGAGAGGTGGCAGTAGACGTGCCGGAAACCTTTGTTCAAGTCGTGAAGACGACCCCGAAGTACCCCGGTGCCGTGGACAGAAAGAGCGTGTTGCAGGTAAAGCACGCCAGCATGGACCATCATGGGTGGTGGTTGGGGGTGGTTTGGTATGGGTTAGTATAGTTTGGGCTTGTCATTGCAAGGATTGAAGGAATGCTCTCAGGTATTGAATTTCTGGGACAAATTTTCTTTTGCACACGATAGTTTAGATTATCATTTGTGGCTGGCAAAAACTAAAACGTCCACTAGGTAGAGCTACTTATGTGTCAGTTGTCAGTCTATATCAGATTAATTCACAACTAAAAACTTATACCTACGTGTAAGTTTTAACAAATTACAAAGACATCAAGCATAGGTACTCTTCGATCCTTGCAATGCATTTCAAATATCAAAAGTCGGTGGTAATAACATCTCATTACAACATTAGCTATAAGTATTCGTAATTGATAGGTATTTAGCATAAGTTGCACGAAGTGGACATGACATCTCAACCGAATATGACGATTCTAAGACCCTTATTACAATGGAATAAGACTTTGTTTAGCTACATTGTGATGTAATGTTCACAGAATGTGCTAGCCTAGCTAGTATTATCGGCATTAGTCTAACCACTAACCACCTGGGATAATGGGATGTAAACTTGTTTTATGGACATTTTACTGCAGAATACTTATTGCAACACCCAACTTAAGTTCAAAAATGAGCAAATAATGGAACTAAAATTCTTTAACTAGCGGCTTTTAGTTTTGTTCGAGAATAATGATAGTGGCTCCTTGTAAGAGCGGCATAGATTAGATGGTCGGATGTTTTCAAATGTTCTGCAATCGATATGTCCGTGAAACTAGTTTGAATGGACTAACCACTAAAGGGTCGAATGTCGATAAAATAGGAATGGCGTATTCAATTTAGAAGCTACATCTGTAGTGTAACTTCAGTATATTTTTACTAAATACTGTAGCTGCCCATCCCGGCTTCGCCCGGCTATGAATAAATTTATATTATATTTGCTACATCTTACATTGTATAATATATGATAGGATGAAGTACCTTATACTAATAATTAGTATATAGCCAATTTTTTGAACTGTTCATAATGTGATTCTGGCGATCTAAACACAATGCATGGAGTCAAAATATAGCTAAAGAGCAGTTCTTTCTTCAAATAAACGATGTAGGTGCCTTCAAATTCGAAGAGTTCAAGTGAAAACACTTGCAGGAGGTGTAGTTTTTTGTTTCGATACAACAGGATAAGTATAGAGACGGCTCTATACACAGTGGATTTTCCTTAGATATGTACGAAACGTTTTGAATCAAAGTTTCTGATTCGCACGGCTAGGAAATGGAAGAAACTGTGGGCTTTTCTGTTTCGTGAAGAAATTTAAAGTTAGAGTGAATAGGGAAACCAAATTCGAAAGGAAGTAACACTGATTGAATCAGGAATAATCATTTTTAACTAACGATATGAAACATAAATAAACTATCCAAAGAATTTTACGTTGTGATAGCAAAGCCGGTAAAGCAAAGTGAATAACTTAAGTCATGAGGTATTCTCCGGTTAATGATTATTGCCTCTACAAGATAATTATAGAGCCTTAAGCCATAAATAGCAGCTGCCTTATCTCCACGACTGATAACAACGAAGAGTGCCTGTTACTGAGGCTACATTAAGATAATGCTACAAGGCGACAGACATGTCTAGATTTTAAAATGTAATGAAGCTTATTAGCAGTCATTTACGAAGATCAACTGTGGTTTTTGGGAAAATATAAAATATGTACCTAATATATATTTTTTTTACAGGGCAATTGCCTTTATTAACTATCACTAACTAAAAGACTTAAATAATCTAAAACTACAAATAAACTACTATTACATAACAAGCAATTGGATCATCCACAGACCCTTGAAGGTCTAAATATATTCCAAATGCTCAAGTCCACTGCCAATTGGCAGCGCAGCCACGCTGAATGGCAATGCTTATACATTGACCCAAATAAACACCACCATATATATACGTGTAATTACACTAATTAATATTTTTTGCGGAAATTATTATTGAAAAGATAAATTTTCATTAAACCTTTCTGATATATGACGTACTGTATTATTTACGTGTGTTGTTAGTGTGTTCAGTCATATCAAGACTTAATTTTTAATGCATCTAACAATTTATCTTCATATAAAGAAGTGTAAAGAATATGAGACAGATATTTGAGTAAGGAAGCGAGCATATGATCTAAAACACTTTATAACAGCCTAAGTCTTAATATTTCTTAATCAGACTTGTATTAAAGCTAATCACCAAAACGATCACCAAATCACTATTATTTAAATCATTATCATGTTCATTATTCACGCTTTCTGCACAATACGTTCTTCTGTCCGCGGTACTTAATTTTAATGAATTAGACTTATTTTATCAGTAATTAAATTGGATTTGTTCAAATTATAGGACATTTGGCCACAAGATGACACCAGAATAAGACCGCAGAATAACGCTGGATGCAAGCTGTTTTCAACCGTTAAGATAGAATTCTGAAGCCAACTGCACGTAGCAGCAACGGACTAACTACACTTACAGTATCGCAGCGATACTAGTAATGTTTTTAATTGCTTTTGCGGCAGGTCTATTTGTATTTCTATGAAACCCAAAAATACCGTAGGCTGTCGCAACGCCTGTCTACGCAATATCTTCCTGAGGATACTGTCGTCCGCTGCTGCGTGCAGTTGACTACGGAATTGTACCATAGTGAGTACCTGGGCAGGCATATATACCCAGCAGTGAAAGTCCTAGGGCGATTGTGATCCAGATTTTAAGCACGAGGCCCTAACATTATTACAATAAAATGATTTGTCGTCAAATACGATTAAAACGTCGTGTTTTGTTCTGATTTTGGTGTAGTTTTTTATCATTTATTTGTGTGTCTACTACACATTCCGATAAAAGGAAAGATAAATCATTTGAATATTTCATATTCTCCTCAATTCTTTCGTTTTTGTGATTTTCTATTAATTTTTATAAAGATCGGCGAAAAATTGTTTCTTATGTGACCTATAAGGGTACTTCATGCACCTGGTAGGCATGGCCAACTATTTGCTAGTATAGGTCGAATCTGTAATTTCCCAAAACTCAGTGACAACGTCGTCTTCACGAAATGGAAGTTTCGAGTAAAAATTTTGCTTGAAGAAAGAAGTTCAGCGCATATTTTGTGCAAATACGATGTTGAGAAGAAAGAAGACATAGAAAGCGATGCTAAAGCTCGGTCCCTCATTGTGCAGTGCGTCACAGATCGATACCTAAACATAATAAATAAGTGCAACACGGCCGCCGAAATGTTATCTTCGCTGGAGGCAGTATTCGAAAGAAAAAAGTGTGTTAAATAAGTTGTTTCTGCGAAAGAAGCTATTATATATGAAGTGAAATGAAATGAAATGAAATGAAATAATATTTATTCGACATAAAATACACAAAGATTAAACATTATAAACCAAAATTGTAAAACAAAGGAGTAAAATGACAGAAATGTCGAAAAGGGCTCATCTGATCTCAGCATTAATGCTGAGTGCAGGTAGATACCTTACACTCAGCGCTGGATTTCAGATGAGCCCGTTATCGAGGGTATAAAAAATAACAAGTGTGCTAATAATCAAAGCCTACAAGACCACTTTTTGAATTTTGACAACATTGTCAGTCAACTCGAAACAGCGGGGTCCAAAATGGAGGATAGCGACAAGCTGACCTATCTTTTCTTGACACTGTCTGATGAATATAATACAGTCATCAATCTCTCTGGGAAAGCCCTCCAAAATGCAAGCGAGTGATTCGTAATACAATTAAGTTTAAATGAAGAAATACAGGTTTAACTTCATCGGTCTCTGATCCAATTTCAACAGAATCAAACATCTTGGCGGCTGTGATGTTACATACAAGTTGCGGATACCCCAATCCTCTTGCAGCTGTTTGGTGAACTTCAGTCAGGATTGGGCTATATGCAACTTGTAGCTAACATCACACCCGCTAAGATGTTTTATTCTGTCTATACGTATTTATGTATTAAATCTCTATACCTATACCTGATAAACAACATTGCTACAGTTCCACTTTTGGTATGTTGATTCTGCCTTTGGGACTTTTTTTCATTTACGAATTTCAACATTTCCGTTTCGATTACGTAGGAATCGCAAACGAAGCCTTTTCTATAACTCAATATGCTTCTTCGGTGTACTATTCTTCTGTTCTATTTCGGTGTAATGAACCCCATAGTCATACTTTACACCAATCAAAAAAAACGTTAGATTTTCAAAAATGGTTTGACAAGAACACTTCTTCGAACGCTGTTCCTCAAACATTGCCCATTCGTGTTCGATTTGACGGTAGAAGTCTTTTAACTTTTTACGTGGAACGTTCATTGATTACAGCAAGAGAAATATCAAATAACGTTAAGATTATAATAAATAACGATATGATCTTGTAGTAAGATCGGCTGGAACCAGCTTTCCTCTAGTTTTCCTCCTAGTCGATGGAAGTATCTCCTAGTAAAGATTTAAAATCCTTGCTGCCAGCTGAAAGTCCTTAAAAAGTTTGTAGGTAAACTTACCCCTGCAGCGAAAATTAATAGTGCATTTCGAAACTGCAAACTCTGTTTTTCTGTTGAGCTTATTATGCCACTATCGTGGAAAGTTTCTATTATCTAAAAAGGCTTTTCGTGTTCCAATCATTACTGTATAATATTTACTCGTAACTAGTATCTCCCCTGTTTTGGCTGTTAGCTAAGTAACCTAATATACTTTTAGGAAATTTACCTAATGTGTATTTGAAATTATATTTACCCCAGTGATGTTTTTCCTTATAACAGGACTCACTTGCCTTTTTCCCTAATGGAATAAATACGAAAGGCAAGGAATATTTGTTTGAAAGGAATTAACGTTTTAGTTTTTAATAGGCCACTACTCTACGTAGGCTTGTGACCCAGATGCGGGTTTTAAAACCAGTGATGCGACATTTATTTGATTCATTCCATTATGACGAGTGTGAGGCGCCAAATTGACAATACAAAAACAGTAAGCTGTTATCTATCTAGTTAGGTTTTAGGTTTTAAATACCTTTAAACCTTTCCGAATTGTGATAACCTTGCACTCGAGCCCCAAGACACAAGCTTTGAGCTTAGTTTGGGGCTCAGAGTTCATCTATTTGGAAATGCATTTTTAATATAAGACAATGCTGTTATGTTAGACATACTTTATCGAAATCAACTGTACTTAGGTGTTACTCGCTTTATGTACTTCAGTAGCTATGTATTTTTCTTTTGGTAATAAACTTTACTTTACCTCTAAATATAATCCGATTTAAGCGATTTTTTTTTCATGTAATCAGCACTTCAATACTCGTAGTTAGGTTTATACGTCTTAGTTTACAGTTGTTTAAATGACCTTAAAGTTATGACCATAAGTCTCTAAAAATAATGTTTTTACGCAAAACTTTATCTTTAAAAAAGTATAAATACATAAATAAAAAACTTATGTGAAGAAATGATTCACGGACGTGCATTATTTCTAACTCAACCGATTGACACAAAAAAACATCATATTTTGTTATAATTTAACGGGTGAAAAGAGTAAATTTTATCAAAAATGTACTGAAAATTATCTTGATGTTTCGCAGAAAACTTAATATTAGATAATTAATTGTAGGCTGTTTTCGTCAAGGAAAATTATGTTTTGTAATCTAACGCAACATAAGGTTTATAATTCAGTAATATATTTATTATGACGTAAACGCCACACACGGTACAATACAAAAATCACCGACTAAGTTTTTTTTGACAGACGTTTATTTGTGTAGTTAATTAATTATACTATTTATAACTATTTACTAATCTAATTTTAGCTAAACAATCTTTTTTCAGGGTTATTTTATTGTTTTTAAACGTTAATCATATCATTAAGGACGTGCTTATTTATAAGTTTACTAGGAATTTTTGAGAGTCAACATTTTGTACACTTACGTAAAGACTGATTTTTGATTAAATAAATATTATATACTAGTTTTTACCCGCGGCTTCGCCCGCATACGCAATATATCATTATAATTTATAGCCTATGTGTTATTTTGATATATAAGCTATATTATTGCAAAGTTTCATCTCAATCCGTTCAGTAGTTTTTGCGTGAAAGAGTAACAAACATCCATACATCCATCCATCCATCCTCACAAACTTTCACGTTTATAATATTAGTAGGATTTTAGGCAGATAATTAAGTAGGTAGACTGGGTACAGTTGTGACAATTTTGGTTTGATGATCCATAGTTTTACCTATATGCTGGTTAGTTGAACGAAAAATACTGATAATATTCGCGTTGACATGTGCGATCATTCGAATACTAAAATTGTGTTCCTAGGTGTTATAGTTATTTTATAAATCAATTACAGAAAAAATGCCTATTCTGTCACATCCGACCCCGTGCCAGGGGCGGTTGTGACAGTGATTGGGGTCAATAGTGACATACATAAATAAAACTCAAATATGGTTTTACATAGTTTTACATCTTTATTTAAATTAAATCTTCCTACTAGGGCACTTTGGCATTATTTTTTATTATCATTAAAACCGTCTTCAGCATTTCAATCAGTCAAAAATAATTATTACAGACATCTTTAAGTACTTAATTAATAACAATAGAAATAAAAACAGAAAATGTTGCCTATAGTTTGAGATCAAACAAAACACAACCTTGATAAAATATTTAAAAATATAAAACTTAAATGAGATTCTAGGTTTGAGATCCTTTTCCTATTCGGAATCATCACAATTGTGGCAAATATAGTAGTGACCCCCGTCTGTGCACTCTAAGTGAGACCAGAGTCTAATTATCAGAATAATTTTCTACACAAACCAGACAACAGAATTCCTCTTCTTCATCAGATGATACCAATGTCTTTTTTTTTTCGTTGCTTTGCCTTTTCCTTTGTTTTCCTTGGTCTTTCTTTTTCATTAGCTTGGCTCTCTCTCGTCTTTGATTTACTTCGAATTCTTGCTTAATAGCCTCTTTTTCGGGAGTGTCTGTGTAAATGGTGGACTTTTTAGTCTTGCGACCTCGGTTTGTCAGCTTTCTGGGGGCAGCCTTTGGATAAGGTCGTACTACTTCTGGCGAAAAAACTGGTGGTATAACCTTAGACGTTGATGCTCCTGGTTGAATATCCACATTACTTCGTCTAGGAGGGGTTGTTGGAGCTGGATTTGGAGGAACATTTGACTCAAAAATTGCACAAGAGGTTGCGGCTAATGAGTCTTGCTGTGTCGCAGGAGTTTCTCTGAGGCTTTGAGGTGATGGTGTTGAATCTCGCTGACCAATAGTGGGATGGATTAGTTCATCGCTTAAAGTAAAAACTGGACTATTGCTGGTGGTGGGTGTTGAGGATATTTGCACATTTCTAGATTGACCTTGGGCTGTATGTTCAATTGGATGTGCAATTGTTGTGTCCGAATGGTCGTTCAACAATGAAGGAGAGAGAGGCGGTGTTTCATCGTCGGGTCCGAGATAGTTCTGATGGAAGATATCGCATTGTAATAGTAGAACTTGTACCTTCATCGTCATTGGCTTCATCCCGTTTCCGTAAGTATCGCAATAAAGACATGCGATTTACTCTATGCTTTTCTGAAGCTACACGTAAAGAAGTTCCCTGTTTAACATCGTCATAGGCAGCTGCATTGCTGGACAAGTTGCTCTGACCCCTCTGAGTCTTCCTCACGCGTTTTCTAGGCATCTAAAAGTATAAAAACAACCGATTACTGATGTCACAACCGTACCCACAAAAATTGTCACAACTGTCCCCACACTATCTTTCGCAACATAACCTATCGATATGACAGTATAAACTAACTGTTTGAAGAAGTAACTACCGTAATTTTGTCGACTATAGACCAATACATAATAAAAATAAAAACACTTAACAGTCAATCTGTAAATTAAAACACAATTATCAAAAAGAAACAACCAAAAATACTTACTTTTGGTCTCCAAAACACACTATGGGTTCCTGTAACAGATATTCGCGCGAGACGGCTGACGCAATACTGTGAAACACGTTCGGACATGCGAGCCGCGCCTCTCTTCCCTTGCACCCCTCGCCGCCCCGTTGATAGTTTTGCTAATACGAGCTCTGTCACAACCGTACCCTGTCACTTTCGTACCCAGTCTACCCTACATAAGTTTAATGACTTACCAATGATTCTTATACATAGATTACTAACAAAAAGGGATATAAGTGTTTGTTTTTATGCCTTGGCAAAATTATATATATATATATACCTATTTATAACTTAACATCAAATACCTTTTATGACTTGTTTTAATGCATTGACCATTGTGATTGTACCATGCGATGCGTGTGTTCATGTAGACACGCGTTTGCGATAGTGCTGTCTCCTTTAATTTCTATTAATTTTGCCAGTCTGTAAATACAAAACAAAGAGATAATTTTAACGACTTAATTTGTTTAGTTTATTATAAATACTATTAGTAGAAAGTACATGTAATGACTTAATTATTATGTATGGTAGAGATATCGCTAAATACACAGCGTGCTCTATTGTTGTAATTATAATAATTCTGCAGCTAAATAAGTATGTATGTACTGTATTTAAGTATACGTATCCCTTATTAATGAACGCAGAGATATATACTTCGGTTTAGTTAGTCTGTGTTTTGTCTTTCATAAATGACCTACGAAATAATTATTTAAAGTTAATTCCTTCAAGAAGAAATATACAAATATCTATTGAAAACCGTATTGTGTTATGTACTTTAGTTATGTTGTGTACTTTAGAAGATATAAGCAGATAGAAAAGGTGGCTTTGCTGTATACAACGTAGAGATTAAAATTAACTAACTACTCCCAATAAATATACCGCTACTATGAAATAACTCTGCGTTTATTATGGTGGATAATGTATAATAATATAATTATGGTCTCAGTCAATAGTTGCAATTAATGGGGGGTGCTTGCCGTCCAAGAATGCAATGATTTTGTCATTCTGATGCTTACATAAGCTAATTATGAGCTTTAGAAGATTATAATATTCCTACGTTATTGGGAGTAGGTATACTCGTATATGCTATTTAAAATGATGTCAGTGAATCCATTGAGTCATTTCAATTTTTTTTGTTCAGGGTCATTAACATTAAAATGTAATTTTTTCTTATCATTTTGAGTACAATAGTATCGCTACCAAAGTTGTAATATATACCTAATACTACTCCTTTATCTTTTGTGATGCAACCATAACGAATTGTAAATATTTAATGACGTTAGCACTGAAATCGGATAAAAAACAAGACTAGTTTTATACAGACATAGACGTAACTCTTTATCGTGGATACTACGAGTATATCTCGTATTGGATACATACGAGACGAACCACCGGAGGAGGTATACAATTCGACGGGTATACATTTTTTTTATGTATAACGCATAACTTTTTTCATAGTAGTCCGATTTCAATAATTATTTTTTTGATTGGAAAGAGTATACTTCGAAATTGGTCCCATTTAAATTTTATCGTAATCAGCTGAGCCATTTTTAATAAATCAACAATAATGTGAAAAGTGCTACATCGACCCGTGCATAATATTTGCGTTCTAGCGATGCGCCTCGGCTTAGCACAGGTGTATTATACATATAAACATTTCTCTTGAATTACTCTTATCTATTAAAACTGTATCACAATCCGTTGGGTAGTTTTAAAGATGGGCAGATGGACATGGGGGCAGACAGCGGAAAGCGACTTTGTTTTATACTATTTATTTATACTAGGTATGTAACGATACTGTACACGGGTGAAGTCGGTCATGCTATTTTTTGCAAAAAATAATTATTGAAGAAAAGTATAGACCAAATCCTGTATTGACTAATTACAAATATAATATTTGGATTTGGACAAATTTCACGAAAATCTTACAAAAAAATCTTGACTGTCAAGTTTAAACCTGCTTCCAGAAGAAAATTGTGAATTAAGCGCGCAAAAATATAATAAAAGTTTTGCTGAATTTTTTTATGGACAACGACTTTTCGTTTTAGTATTAGGAAGGAATGTTGTAGGTATACAAAGCACTACTCGTTACTGTTTAAAGAATTGTAGAGCAAATCACAAAACTCTAAAATTGAGACGCTGAATAAAGAAATAGAACTGACTTGATGGATTAAACCGATTATGCTAAATTATAGAGGTCGAATCATACTTAATGACGTCTGTGAAAACAAGAGGAGTCGTTGCGCAGCTTGGAGCTAACTTCAAAGACGCCATTAAGTTTGATTCGGCCTATGACATGCATGGGGATATAGAAATTGCCTCCAAACTTGCCAATACCCCCCTTTTATATACAATGTGTTTGTCTACCGGTGTAGGAGCCTTAAGCGGTGACATATAAGGCAAATGTTGAATAACTTTTACTGTGGGATCAACTCTGAAAACGCAAAAAAAACAGCTATTCCATACTTTTTGTCGAAAGTCTATTAAGAAATCGTGTAAAACAGTAGTATTTTTTTTCACGTTTTCAGAGTTGGTCTCATAGTAAAAGTTGTTCAAAATTTGACATAGATGTCACCGCTTAAGACTCCGACACCGGTAGACACATTGTATGTGTGGATAGCGTGGGTGGTTTTTTCATGAGTTTTTGTATCCCGTAAATGTAGAGGTCGTTAAAACATAGAGCAAATTTCTTAGGCAAGTGTGCTCTATCCTGTATCATGTCACTGGAAGATAATATGTTTCTACTACCCTAGCTACTGCAACACTACCATATTGATCTCCTATGAGGGAGTGGCTTGCTTCCAGCGTGATTCTGTGATCTTAAAGAGGTCATCAGCCCATTTTGATTGTGGATGTCTTACGCTGCACTTGCCAGTGACCTTTAAATTTGCTCAACCCAGACAAATTCGAGACAATTTAAATACACTTTGGCATCTTTCTCTTCTGATCTGCCTGCGACAGTTGAAATAACGCATTTGACTTTTTTTTTAAATACATATTAGCATATTCGCTTTTTTCCCTAAGTCTGGCAATATAGATAAGTAGATAAATTACGAAAATATATGTTAGATGCATCTTTTCAACTTTCAGGGGCAGTGATTTCGTCCAGTGATCTACTTTTTTGTCAATGAACAACTTATGAGTGATATGGTAGTAGATAATATATCCTCACGATATTTGCGTGGCCAGCAGGTGAACGGGTCAGCCAAGGCAGCGCCGGCGGTGCCGCCGCGGGAAGCCCCGCGCGACGCGCCGCCGCGCCCGCCCGCACACGATGTCACTAAAGAGCAGATGGACTCTATCAAGAAATACCAGGTTAGTGAACACTTGCTTATCCAGAATGAATAGGTATCTTTTAAGTCTGTGTGCTTCATCTTTTTCCATAACGTCGCTAACGAATAGGCGAGTTGGTGGTAAATCGCGGACTTAATCGCTCTACAGTGGACTTTATCATACCTTGACTTTACCATCTTAAACCTTTTTTATACCTTTATATTGTGCCATAGGGCTGATAAACATCAGGTGTATACGCGAAATGATACTACTACTTGGCGCAAAAACCTAATCCTGACAGAAGCTCACATAACAGCTTCGCGATTATTGGGTTTCGCGCAGCTTGTAGCTAACTTCACAGCCGCCAAAAAGTTTGATTCGTCTTATACCGAGATATATACCGATTTGCAGTGGACTGTATAGACTTTTCCATTTTAGACCTTGTGTATAGTACTATTTATAGTTAATTTAACAGAAACTGTTGAAATCTTTGTTTTGAATAAATATTTAGTGTATTTCCGCTATCTTGTTGTAGGCAAATAAGTTTAAGGGCTCTAAAAAAATCTTTAAAATTAATATGACAAAATATTGAAAACACTTCACTAATAAATAACACCCTTATTCTCACTGCTCTACACTCTGCTCTACACTCTGTTCGACACGTGTTTCGCCTCTCAACGAGGGATCTTCAGGACGTGTTGACTCTTCGAGGTCGCTCGCAAGAAACTTGGTCGTTCTTGCGAGCGACCTCGAAGGGGTTACTTATTTGCCTACAACAAGATAGCGGAAATACCTACACTAAATATTTATTCAAAACAAAGATTTGAAGATGAATTTCCGCTAAGTAACGCCTGATTCAATCAACTATCTTAAAAACTGTTCAGATTTTACCGTTTAATTATATTTGCATTCTAATTAAAAAGGTCGCGTTTATGATTATTTAGGATAATTACCTAGTGTAATTGCGGGAGACCTCCCCAGAGGTAGAGCAAGCTTACAGTTATTTATTTACATGGCGACATTGGTTTTGGTTTGTAATTAAATTTATACAAAATTATTTTGAAAATTATGCTTTCTGTACACCACTGGTAATACGCGCCTACTGTAAAAGCCTGCACGATAGCATATGCACCACTACATAATTATATCGACGTGTGAAAATATGACAGACGGTATACGTTCTTTTGACACGACGATACAATGAATGATGTGGTGCGTATGCTAACCGTGCAGGTCATTATTCATTTCTACTTGGTAAAATATACTTTGAGTAATTATTATTTTACTACATATAATACATACTCGTACAACATACTATTGTATGAACTCATTCACAAATTATAGAACTTGTACCTACCTATTATTACGGCAATATTTAAACTGCGAAAAACTAAATTAAATTTTAACCAACCGTTGCAGGAACCCTTTAAATACACAATTTATAAAACCTTTGACTGTATGACAGTAATACTTAAATGGAACAGCTGACGTTTTTTGTAATTTTCAGGGTCGGTCTCTATCGCAAAAAAAAATATTACATTTATTTTAAAACAAACTTAAAACTCCCATTCCAAAATAAGTGACAAAAATTGTTTTACAAATTTGACGGAATTTGTATAGAGATATTTATCTAGTGTTTATTTTTAATAATCTTTTATCCTTATCTTTAAACTTTAAATTCGATAGCGCTTGGAAGAGCTATTAGTCGATAAAAGACCTCATGAAAGGTAACCTACCACTATCACTAAAGAAAAAGCTTATGGACATACGCATTCTCCCCATACTCACAGTCTTGGTCTCTGACTAAACATGAACAGTCCATGCTCGGGGTATGCCAGAGAGCTATGGAGCGCGGTATTCTCGGAGTGAGGTTGATTGACCGTATCAGAAACGTATTGCGCTCCAAAACTAAGATCCTAGATGTCGGAGAGAATGGAATTGAGCCGGATCCATCTGCCGCATGCACGAAGATCTATGGGCCAAAACCTGTTCAATGTGGACACCTAACATCAAGAGACCCCTCGGTAGGCCCAAAAAAAGATGGCGAGACGAGCTTGATTCCCACTGCAGTGGATGGAACACCAAAGCTCTCGACCGAGAACTATGGAAAGAGGGAAGGGAGACCTTTACCCTGCAGTAGGACGATGACGGCTAAAATAATAATAATTATTATTGTCTTTCAACTAAAAAAAAACGGATAAAATACGTTGAGACGTTACGCGTTACCAGAACTTACTTAGCCATGATTTTTAATCCCACTTTAGGTTTATCCCTCAGTCAAGTGCTAAAGTACTAAGGTTTACGGTCGGTAATGTTCGTGTGGGTCGAATAAGAACCAATTCACTTCCCGGGGGAAAGTACGGGATATACCTACCTAGGAACCTTCAGGGCTTATTGCGGAAAAGTGTCGGAATGTAAAAATGTTGGGTTTTATGCCCACTATGGGGAAAGAGGCTGGTCTGCCGTGTTGGTTACATATTATTGATAAGAAGGACGTACTCCAAACTGTTAACCTACATCATCTTTGGAATTTTTCAGGGAGAAAATAAATACCTAATAGGAAGCGGCTTGCGTCATCATAGTGCCTCGGTGGCTCGATGGTTAGTGACCCTAACTACTGGTTCAAAGAGATGTGGGTTCGATCCCCACCCAGAGCTAGTATTTATGTGATGTTATTTAGTAACTATCTTTATAAGTATGTATTTAAAAATATGTATAAGTAGTTTATCAGTCTCTGGCAGCCATATCACAAGCTTTGCTTAGTTTGGGGTCAGAGGCCATGTGTAAGATGTCCCCAAATATTTTTTTATTATAGTCATCATGTTAGTCAAAAAATGTTTTAAAGACCTCCCCTAGCATTATAGGTTCCCAATGAGATCAGCTGGCAAACAACGCGAGTTGGTCGAGTGTCAAGTTACACGTGTTATAATCGTTAAAATGAACCATCTAGCGAATAAACGTCGTAAACCGATCTTGCGTATTTATATCTGGCTTTCAATATAGAAGTCACCACAACTCTATGTACTGGCACTAGCTTATTATTTCTCTATGACTGACATTGAATTGCAAATCCACCGGTTTTATATGGAATGTCTTGTCTAGCTGTAGACTTTCTATCGTTGAAGTGACGATAAGATTTTAAAAAACCGGACAAGTGTCAGGCTAGCACACCGAGGATTCCGTACAAATCCAGAAAATTTCATAAAATTGGGAAGTAATAGTTGTTAATATTTCTATATTGGTACTATAATCATCGACAAGAAAGTTTTTTTTTTTTCACTTTTCTCGTCATACATCGAAAATCACACATTGTTAAAATAATTAAAAACCTGTTTTGGCATGTGCTAATGAAGCTCTTTTTTTATGATACCTTACATAATAGGATTTACTCACTTTGAATTTTGAACCCATATTTTGTGAATTTGAGGCCCTATTTATTATGATTTAAATAAAAATGTGCAGTTTTCAGATTTATTCCTATATACTCTGAGACAATGCTTCTCGCCAAATTTCATAGTTCTATGTCAACGGGAAGTACCCTGTAGGTTTTGATTTTTGTGAGTGTCGAAATATGCGGGTTTTTACGGCTCTAACTTTGTATACGATAACTGAGATGGTTTTCTTTTACACAACTACAAGAGACCATAGATATACCTATACAATTTAAATTTCAACTCAATATCTTTACGCGTTCCCGAGATAAAGAGTCTTGACATACGGACAGACGGACAACAAAGTAATCCTATAAGGGTTCCGTTATTTCCTTTTGAGGTAAGGAACCCTAAAAATCATGTATAATATACCGTCTGACTGACAGCAATTTTTTTTTCAGTCAGCCTTACTAGCTGACCCGGCGAACTTCTTTTCACGCATTATCCTTATAAATTATAGCGTATGTGTCTTCTCAATCCGTTTAGTAGTTTTTGTAAGAAGAGTAACAAACATCCATACATACTCACAAACTTACGCGTTTATAATATTAAATAGGATATAAGTATAAGAAGGATTATATACTTTACCTAATTAAGCTTCAATAAAACCTCTTAATCCGAAATAGGTAAATTCCAATGAACTACCAGCTACTCCACAAGTAGAAGCAAATTATTCATAAGTATCCCAAGTTCTCAACCATTTTTACGTTGAATATCTTCAAACATTTGATGAAAACAACAATAAAACTTTCTCATTCACCGCCGTTTCCCGCCGCAAGGGCCTCCTAAACGAAATGTCATATTCATTACGAGTTTCATTTGGAAACTCGAACAAAAAGAACATCATTTGCATCGCTGTTATCTTGCCGTTTATTATTTTTGTTTCCCGCTGCTGAATCTTATTAAAAACCATGTTGGGACGCAGTGCGGGAACCTATAGCGCTTTAATTAAGAACCTTTTTTTACACTCTTCCGTGGCGTACTTTGATGGCTGAATTGCGAAACTATATTTCTGAAATCTGCAGTAAAAGTAGTAATTCGTTTACTGAACCATTAAATAACGCTAGTGACTAACTTCTAAGTTAATTTCTTAGGTCTAGATCTAGATAGTGACGAATTAAATGAAATCAGTGCAATCAAAACAACAGAATACCGAAACATCGGAACAGTGATAAACAGTCACGTTAACAAACGAGTAAATTCTTGGTTTGCGTCATTAACTCATTACTCACTAAAGTAGACTTCAAAATAGGGCAAAATATTGTGTCCTTTTAGAGTATAGATGTACCTATTAAATTTTTTATGGAATTGAAATTAAGCTTTGCTAAAGTAGTGCCCGCAGTAGTTCGGCACGTCGTCGTCGTATCCTTTTTTAAATTACCCATCCAAATAAAAAAAAATTACGTGTCTATGTGTATACAGGTAAACCTGCGGCGTTAATATCTCCCTGACGAATGTTCCATTTTGATTTATTTTTGTCTGAAAGCTGATTTTATTTGGCTAGCTCTTACCTGTAACCTGTAGGTAGGAGCCTTTATTAGTCCACTACAAGATGTAAGCTTACCCACGTGGGATATAAGGGAATGGCTCTTAATCATAATACAATCTATAAGTTAAAATAAAACGTTTTACACTTTTTAGAAAATTATATTGTACCTAGGATGTAGCCTTAGTTCTGCCCGGGCCTGGCACGGAGCCGGCACGGTGTAGTTTAAGTTATCGTTTATTTCATACAAATGTTGACTAAAACAACCCGAGGTGAAAAAGTTGCTCGTCGAGGGAACGCTGAAAAGTTTGCTTTTCGTACCGGAGCGCGTTTGTGCGAGCTTTTTCTGATTTTCACCGGTTTAATCTTTGTTCTTGCAGTTTTCGCAGTGGATTACTCTTTATTAACCTACTTTTGTAAGAGGGAAAAAAGAAAAGAAAGTATAATAAGCTTTTCTAATGATACTGATTTAAATTATCAGTTTTGCTGAACCAAAAGCTGATACCTAGTTACGAAATAGTTATTAAGTATTATTACTATACACCTGCTTGTACCATAGACGAACATACACTTACTATATGTGTCTGTGCTTGAACTGAGCCCTTAGTCCAGGTTTTGCGTAGTTTACTTAAACTTTTGCGTTCGCGTGTGTCTCCATACATTTTGGTTAGTTCTCCCTCGATTCCGCCAGGGGCGCTGTACAAAAATGTACAGCACCCCTGGCAGTAAAATGTAATAAAGCCATACCGAAACATCTGTAGTTTTAATTTACGTGTAAACTTGGACTAACCCCTCTGTACGGGAGCATAAAAAATGAAAAAAAAACCGGGCAAGTGCGAGTCAGGCTCGCACATCGAGGGTTCCGTACAAATCCAGAAAATTTCACAAAATCGGGAAGTAAGTTGTTAAAATCTCTTTACTATAACCATCGACAAAAAAGTTTTTTTTTGCCGTTTTTCTCGTCATACATCGAAAATTACTTACACATTGTTAAAATAATAAAAAACCTGTTTTAGCATGTGCTAATGAAGTTCTTTTATATGATACTCGTACCTTACATGATTCGATTTACTCACTTTGAATTTTGAACCCATATTTTGTTAATTTCGAGGCCCTATTTTTTTTTTATTTAAATAAAAAATTACAGTTTTCAGATTTATTCCTATATTTGTACTCTGAGACAATGCTTCTCGCCAAATTTCATAGTTCTGTGTCAACGGGAAGTACCCTGTAGATTTTGATTTTCGTGAGTGTCGAAATATGCGGTTTTTTACGACATAAACGGCTCTATCTTTTTTAAAGGGTAACTGAGAAGTTTTTCTTTTACACAACTGCAAGAGACCATAGATAGCTATACGTATACAATTTAAATTTCAACTCGATATCTGTACGCGTTCCTGAGATGAAGAGTCTTGACATACACACAGGCGGACAGACGGACAACAAAGTGATCCTATAAGGGTTCTGTTTTTGCCGTTCGAGGTACGGAACCCTAAAAATAACCATTTCGACTAAATCAGCTTTAAAAAAATCCGATGGTTTTTTCCATTCGTTTGGGGGATATGATGCCAAACATAGCTTTTGGATCGAGAGTTAAATAGGTGTTACTTGGACCAGCGTCACGCTCCAAAAATAGCTATACTAATACACCAGTACACATAACAGAAAATTCAACATACTTATTGTTATACCTATTGCAATTTGTCTACGCGTCCGTTCTGTCTGTAGGCCACCGTTATCCTTTGTCTGTCTGTCATTTGTGTCCACACAGTTTGTGATGATAATTTTGATGTCATTGTATAATGGCTTTATGAAATGTTAATTACCTACCTACCTAAGTAGTTATAGACGTACCTATACATTGTAGTCATTGTATGTATTGTGTTGTTATTATCATAACCTGAGGCTTACACGTTTAAAAAGTCCAGGGATTTTCAGAGGTATACAGTACATACTCATACAGGAGGGCCTCAAAAATCTGGATAATCGAATGAATGGAAAAAGCTGTTTTTCTTGGCTAACTTACGATCAGTTTCTCCCTTTTTTAATGGATTTAATGAATCAATTATATTATATCTTATACTTCGAAATGTTTAAATTTAGAGATCGCAGCGTGAGCGGGTTATGAAACTTAAATTCTGATATTATGTTAGTCTATGTATGTATGAATTTAATTTGAAAAATACATTTTGTTGACCACGTGTTGTAGTCCGGATAATCGCAAATCCGTATAACGGAGGGCCGTATAATCGAAGTTCCACTGTAACTATGAATAACTTTTATTATGGGACCAACTTCGAAATCAACTGCTCCATACATTTTATCGAGTCACAGAGAATCACGAACTTTTGGCACGTAACGGCTGATTTCCTTTCGCGATTTCGTATTTGGTCACATAGTAAAAGTTTTTCATAGTGATGAGCATATCCACTGAAAAGTCCCTTGCACTTTGCAAAGCAATACCTTACACCTACTGGGTTTTCCAGAACCTGGTGTACTAAGCCTGGTGTACTAAGGTGTGAAGTGATATAGACCATCATTATGAACAACTTTTACTATGTAATCAGCTGTTTCATTTATTTGGTCGATTCCGAGTTGCAATTCTGTATGGAACAGCTGAATATTTTTCTTGATTTCCAGGTTGGTCCAATTGTAAAAGTTGTTCATAATTATTGTCTGAATCACCCCCTTTCGGCTCAGTGCAGGGTTAGAAGACAGCCCTATATAAACTTACACAGAACACATCTGCAATTACTAACTAAATCTTAATTAAACTAATCCTGTTTTAACCTTCTTTTTACATCTGAGAGATTTTACACTACAATACCCGCCCCCCTACCGCCTAAGCAATAGCAATCGTAATAGCAATCGTTTATGACTTCATTTTAGTCATTTGGCACCGCCTATGTGACGTTAGCCATCAATTGCTTTGCGCGGATTGCGAAAGCAATCGTTGAATGAACAACTTTAAACCAACAGCTAGAGACGCCGACGACAATGCTGTTACTAGCACCTACCGTGTACTGTTTTGGCCTTTTTACTGTCCACTGCTGAACTGAGGGTATCCCATGAAAGGTGAATGGGCTATTTCCACTACGCTTGCCTATGGCGGGGGATTCACATCGAATTTCATCTACTGGTATAATCAGTTGCATATACGATACTATAAAAATAAAATAAATAAAAAATAAACATTTTGGGACATCTCTCTGACCCCAAACTAAGCAAAGCTTGTGATATCACAAGCTTTGCCTAGTACTACATATACTTATTTTTAAATACATACTTATTATAAATAGTAACTAAATAACACTCAGACACAGAGCAAACACTTATGTTCATCACATATATATTTGCTCTGGGTGGGGATCGAACCCACGCCTCTTTGATCCAGAAGTTAGGGTCACTAACCACTGAGCCACCGAGGCAGTATGTATTCCTTATCCGAAAAGCAGTGTATAAATCAGTAAGAAGTAATAAGGTTTACATACACGCCGTACGCTTATAAGGTAAACTTTTCTCACATAGCCAACGCGGTTTATGCCACCACAAAGTACTTATGCATCACTACATAAAAATAACTTCGGCGTCTGCGTTTCTGGCTGTAGCGATACGATCGTTTGCGTCGGTGCTTATTCGAGTGATTTCTTTAATTCTGTAAGTTGAACCTATATAATTATCATTATAAAGTGTGACAGAGATCATGTGTGAGTAGGAGAGAGCTTAAGTCTATATAAGTTAGCGCAACAAGAATGGCATGCTATCATAATCACTATCAAGTTTTCTGAATAGCCTTACTGACTGTTTTGGATAGAACCAGTTTGATAAGAAATCTGAATATGGTCTAACTCCTTATTAGGAGACGGAAAGAGCTGTTGAAAGTTTAAGCATGTTATAAATCACAATAAATAACAACTTTAACACATAAATATGTCGTAATCATTCGAATAAACGGAACGCCAGTGTTTTTTGTAGACACAAGATGGAGACTACGCCAAAATGAAAAAAAATAAAATAATTTACATCAAACTAGACTATCTATTCAATAAGAGGAGGGTGGGCAGCAGGTAGGGCATACAGCACGGAGGAATGATCGATGGAGTCAAAAAAGTCTCGAGTGGAGAGCACGTACCGGTAAAAACGGCATAGAACGTCAACTTTATGGGTGATGACCTCATTAAGATCGCAGGCTCGCGCTGGATGCAAATCTCTACCGACCTATTTCCAGCAGTGAACGCTCTATGGCTGATGGATGTATGGATAGACTAACCCATAAGGATTTATTAAATTTGTCGATTGATTTTTTTAGTTACTATACAGAAGCTCACACTACACAAACACAGATAAATATAATTAAAATTAATTATACCTACTTATATGATGCACTAAATTGTTAAATGTTGGACTGAAATATACAGCGTTACTGGTAATCTATTAGCATCCTTTTAGGGGCTTATTCTATACATCAAAATTAACAAATTTGTTCAACGACCTTCATAAAATAAAATAAAAAATGCTGTTCCATAGAAAAATATCGTTCACCCTCGACAAAATGTATGGAACAGATGTTAGTTTTGATGAACAGAATAAGCCCCCAAAAGGATGCTAATTGACGAGTAACCCTGTATAACATATTAATAAGTCATGCTCTCAGTTTATCTTTTAGGGCATTCTGGCAAACGCCGCCGCCGGTTGTAACCCTGAATTCCTAAGTGAAGCTGCATATCTTCCTTGAATCATAAGTAACAAGTTCATGTTTACCTGTTGTTCCAATATACAGAGTCATAGGTATAAACGCAAAACCTTTAAATGTCGGGTCGAGTACATCAAGATAAACAACTTTTGTACATTTGAAAATTCGCAAAAAAAACACTTTTTGCGCGTTGACGAACTTTTTGTATAAAAAAGCTGATTTTTTCTTCGTGATTTTCCAAAAGTCGTAGTACTAAAGTTGTTTGTCTAGATGTACTAGACCCGCCCTTAAAAGGTTTTGCGTTTAATACCTATGACCCTGTATAAAAGTAGGGAATTTTTATTTTCTCTCTGAATTAAATTGTTTCAATTAGGGCTGATTAACTTTACGCAATTTTAAATTATAAGAGAAGCAGGGACTAGACGAAGCTTTTTGGTAATTAAGTTTTCCGATAAATAATAATCTTGTATTGTTAATATTCTGTAGAAAACATTCAAATCAATGAATTTGGGTAAAAATGTTCACGTCCGAATTAAGTGTGTTTTTTTGGTTTGTTCCTCTTTCACGCAGCAACAGAGCAATGGATTAACTTGATTTTTGGCAAGGACATAGTTTATAAGGCGGAGAGTGACACCGGCTACTTTTATCCCAGAATAACAAAATGTCCCATGGGATAGTACAACAATTAAAATACCACGCGGGTGAAGCCGTGCGCCAAAGCTAGTAAAAAATAAATAACGCTGCAACACAAATTCTAGTCTAAGTAGGTAAGTAAGTAAGTAAGTAAGTTCGTATAGGCCGGGTGGCTAGCCCTGGTGTCAGAGTTTTTAGGCCACCTGAAGGCCTCTGACATGGCTAAACGGTTAAAACAACCGGGACCTACAATTTGTCTAAGTAGGTATGCACAATATATTTAATAGTACTTATCAGTATTCTGTGGTTACCTTCGAGCATATACCAATTGGTATATGCTCGAAGGTGGTTACACTCACAATGTACAAATTAATAAACGCTTTATTAATCCTCACGTAGACACGTACTAATAAATGCACGTGTTTCTCTAATAAAATTCCACATTAAACTCCTCATTTATTATGTACATTAGCTTCACCGTAGCAATATAATATTTCATATCTTTTCGAATAAAAATCACCCGTGAAATCGCGCGGGGGATGCGAAGCACTTCAGGTTTTAGGAAATTATGTATGTTACTTCGTTAAAGCGAGAGGAAGACTGAGGAATTTTAGATTGGAAGAAATGAGGGGGAAATTGAGAGGGATTGAGGGAAATTGGGAATTTGGAGGCCGTGAGGTCAGGTTAGGAGTGCGTCGAGGGAAAGGAAGCGTTCTTACGTTGTCGGGAACCTTGGAAAAAAGTGACACGTCATAAGATTGACAAAAAAATATCTCGACGAAAATGGTTTAAATCCTAAATTTCAAACTTCCTAGCTTCAAAACTTACAAAAAAAATATTCTTTACCAGTTATTAAATATAATAACATCAGTGAATTCGTCCCCAAAAAGATCATATTCCTAGTAAAGAACTGAAATGTTATTGTACGCCGATAAAACTCAATTTCGAAAATCTATCAAACCAAACTAAAGGGATGAATACTAACTACTCGTTTACCTGAATCATTTCAAATAACATTTTCCCGAGTAAGTATTTCAAAAATATTTTCTAGAAAATATTACGAGAGATTTATGAAGCCGTTTTTCATTTTCTAGAAAAGGGATAGGTTTTTTAACGACTCTTATTAATAATACTAATATAGTCAGAAAATCTAGTAAATGGTTTATGATGTAAAGATAATTTCATTATGGTTTCCAATAGACATTGAAAACCACTATTTTTTTAATGAATATGAGTAGAAAACCGACCGCTTGTAGATATAATGGAAATTGATGAAGCCTTTTACAAGAGCCTGTGTGCTCGTTGCAAATAACTATAGAGATTAGAGGTAACCCCGGAACCGAGACGAAAAAAACACTGTACATTTTGTTGAGTTTCGAGTTTTTTATAGAAAAGTATTTTTTCATTTGAGTTTTCAGTTTTGGTCCTATAGTAAAAGTTGATCATAATGACAAGCACTTGTAAATTCGTCTCTCGGTAAGTCTTAACAATAATTTCCACGGAAAATTCACCCTTACTAGAGTTGTAATTTGAAACTTTGCGGCTGAGCGTTCACTGAGCTATTACCGCAAATACTAATATATTCAGCCTCCAGGGTTTATCATTTCGCCTTATAAATCATAATAATATCGCTATTATTAGAATTCTCTTTAATAATTAAAACACACATTACGATATTAGTTTAGGCGGCTAACTATCGGCCATTATATTTGCATAGGTTCGATGGTCCATTTTAATGAATACATTAGAATAGCAAGTGGCCTGGAGCCTCTGGAAGCTGCTGATTAATGTCCCTAGGATGTTAATAGGTGTTTCGAATGGTAATGCTAATTTTAGCAGATAACGCTCTTGACGCGCGAATTAGCACGCTATTTTTAACAGGTTAAAATCGCGGTTAAATTCACCTTAACGTTCATCATCCGGTACATTTTTGAAATGTTAACACAATAAATAAAAGATAATACGCATACATACGCAGGGCTTTTGTCACCGCCAATATCGCAGCCGTACTCGAACCGAGTGGGTTGGCGCGTGGTGATGGCAAAAGGCCTGACGGCATGACGCTGGTCCCATGGAAGTGTGGACGGCCCTTAGTATGGGACGCAACTTGCGTCGATACTTTGGCACCGTCACATCTTCCTGAGACTCAGAGTAGGGCTGGAGCGGCGGCCAATTCAGCTGAGCAAGCGGCGCAAATATGCTAACCTCGGCAGTGGTTACATATTTGAGCCATTTGGAGTTGAGACTTTGGGTCCGTGGGGGCCGGGAGCTCATCTCGTTTTCAAAAGTCTTTCTGAGCGTTTGGTGGACGCGACGCGTGACCAAGATGCTGGTGTTTATTTGGCTCAACGTATAAGCATTGCCATTCAGCGTGGCAATGCTGCCAGCATGCTGGGCACGCTGCCAACTGGCAGTGGGCTTGAGCACTTGGATTATCTTTAGACCTTCAAGGGTCTGTGGATGATCCAATTGCTTTCTATGTAGTAGTAATGTAGTATTGTCATTATATTAAAAAAAAAAAAAAAAAAAAAAAGTATATTTACTTTTATTATTCGCAGTAATTAAAATGAACATGTACCTAACTGAGCAAAAATTTTGCAAATATAAAACAATACAGATTTCAGAACTTTATGTTAGAGTACATGCATAATTCGTCACCATTTTTCTCTTTACCTTGTGAACTTTGTAACTATAAGTACTCCAATATATTGGAAAAAATAAAGGTAAGTGCCGTGGAGTTGGAACCTAGGGCCTTGAAATCAGAAATACTATAATAGTATTTAAGTAAGTTTGCAATTACTTCTGGTTATGGTAGCTCTATTAAAATCTACTCCTGCTAGAGTACAAGGTTTCAGTCTATTCCGTGATTTTTCAAACGAGTAAGTATTTTTTTCATCTCTTAAAAAAGAGTGCTTTCGGCTCCATATCAGTAGGTAAGCTTTTAAAAGGTAACTAAATGAATATTTCATTTTCATTTTTAAGCGAACAAAGGTTTTAGCCCGTTCTTTATGAACGATTTAAAAATGAAAAACGCATTTTCTCGCCGAGTGATTGCCGCTGGAACAATGGCGGAAAGTAACGTAAAAATTACCTATCCGTTTTTGTTACAATCAAGCAATTTTGGGTAATATAACCTGTATTATTTGAGAGGAAAATTAGAACTCTTTTTTTAATAGCAATGAAAGGAGTACCTACGTATTAGGTGAAATATAGCCAGAGAGCTTAAACTACAATTTGTATGAGATTCTTAGCGCCAATGGTTGGCACAGTTTATTTTCCTTTCAAATAGTTTTTCAAATTTAGTTACCTATGTGAGTCCAAAGACAGAACTTAGTGTACCTATAGGCGATTACGAATATAGCCGAGAAAAAAATTTATTTCTGTTTTATGACTTACAAAAACTAGCGTCCCTCCCCGGCTTCGCACAGAGGTGTATTATACAGAAGTATAAACATTTCTCTTGAATTACTCTATCTATAAAAAAATGCATTAAAATTCGTTGCGTAATTTGAAAGATATAAGCATACATAGGGACAGACATACAGGGAAGCGACTTTGTTTTATACTATGTATTGATAGTAATAAAACGCAAACAAAAAAATTCAACAAAGCAAAAAACCAACAGTTAGGTACATGTGACATGGGATTATCACAAAAAATGCAATGCAAGAACGCAGTAACGGTAACGCGAAAAGGCAAGTTTTCTAACTTGGCATTTGACTGATGTGACTTGAATATTTTCATGCTCGCTTTTCCACCACAAAATCCCCTTTGGTATGTACAATATGTACATTTGTGTCTTAGAAAAAGTAAGTTCGTATAGGCCGGGTGGTAAGCCCTGGCGTCAGAGTTTTTAGGCCGCCTGAAGGCCTCTGACATGGCTAAACGGGTAAAACAACATTTGTGTCTTGTAAACCACATAGTATTGATGAAAACAAATCAAACTCAATTAACAAGGTTTTTTAGGTAACAATTGTAAAAGGTTACAGCCGCGTTTGAATTTTGAATTTATTAAAAAATATTTGAATGTTTCTTGAGTGTTCCTATGGAAAAAAAAATAAGTTACATACGAGTAATGTGGCCATTTTATGATCACATAAATCTTAGCAAATTCTGTGCCACAACTTAGAAATCAACAACGTAAAATGTCGCTAATTACCATCCATCCATCTATCATCTATCATTCATTCTATCATTTATCATTTATCAGCCATAAGCAGTCCACAGCTGGACATAGGCCGCTTACATCCAGCGCGATCCTGCGGTCTTAATGAGGTCATCCGTCCACCTTGTGGGTTGACGTCCTACGCTGCGCTTGCCGGTACGTGGTCTCCACTCGAGAACTTTTCGACCCCATCGGTCATCAGTCCGCCGCGCTATGTGCCCTGCCCATTGCCATTTCAACTTGCCAATCCGTTGGGCTATGTCGGTAACTTTGGTTCTTCTACGGATCTCCTCATTTCTGATTCCATAGCTCGATGGGCTACTTGGAGCTTACTAATAAGGCCCATAGTGAGAGACCACGTTTTTGTGCCATAAGTCATCACTGGCTACACACACTGGTCGAAAACTTTCGACTTGAGGCACTGAGGTATGTCGGACGAGAAGACGCTACGCAATTTTCCGAACGCTGCCCAGCCGAGTTGGATTCGGCGATTGGCCTCTTTCTTAAAGTCGGACCTACCTAACTGGACTACTTGTCCTAGGTAAAAGTACGAGTCAACGACTTCAAGAACCGAGTTCCCAACAGAAATAGGGGTGGGTACAACATGGGAATTACACATGACTTTCGTCTTGTCCATGTTCACCTTAAGACCCACCTGTTGAAAATCCCGATTGAGGCCTTCGAGCATCGTGCTGAGCTCTTCCATCGATTTTGCCATGACTACTATATCGTCGGCAAACCGAAGGTGAGTGAGGTATTCGCCATTGATATTGATGCCGAATCCTTTCCATTCCAGGAGCTTGAAGGCGTTCTCCAAAGTAGTCGTAAATAGTTTCGGAGAAATTATGTCTCCCTGTTTTACGCCTCTTTTTAAAGGGATTGCCTTGGAGCTATCTTACTGTACTCGGACTGGCATAGTGGCGTTATTATACAAGCACTTCAACACTTCGATGTACCGATAGTCAATACGGCATCGTTGGAGAAACTACGCTAATTTGGCTCAACGTATATGCATTTCAGCGAGGAAACGCTACCATTAGGGTTTTCTCTAAAGCTTTTTTCTACCTAAAAATGTATAGTTTACTGTTGTAGTTTTTAATGCACTTGACCAGTCAAAAAAAAACAACGCAAACAATACTTACATGGTCGATGTGACGAAAGTTGACGAGGCCATGTGATGACTACATGGTCGCGACAGATCGAGCCTTACGGTGCCACCAATAAATGTATCGAAACGAGTAGTAATTCTACTCATTATTGCCCCTGTCGTGCTTCTACTGCCTACCTGTTACCGATTCTATGCCATCGATTATACGATAGAACTCTACTATCATTTGATGACGTTTTGTAGGCAAGTATGGTCATAGATTTATGTTATACTTTAATCTATGGTACAGTGTAACACGGGCTTTTTTATTATTATTTTTTTGAGTGAATTGGGCATAGCTTGAAAGCCTATTTTAACCGCGACGAAAAAATAATTCTATTTTAACTTTCACGTATGATATTGACGGACATGATGTGGTTCCTTCAAAAAGTAGATGTGATTGTAATGGTTCAGAACCATTTCAATGTTCTACAATATATCATATAGCCGGCGGATCTCAAAGAATATTTCATACTTATATCGCAGTAGGTTAAATATGATAATTTTGTAAGGTGTTTTCGTGTATATACTTTTCTATTATGACAAAGGTAGTTTTTGAAAGAATTTATATTTGTCTCTATAATAGCAAGTAAACCAGCGGGACACAGCTAGAGTTATTATAATAGCGCCAATGGCGACGTACGAGTACCACAACAGGTTACTTGTGGTTTTGAAACAAAAATTCGATTTGCGTAGATGTGTGATGTTTTTTGGATATGGTGACTAAACTAATAGTTTTAGATACATATTGCCTAAAACAAGAATAATTAAAATGTAAGATCTCGTATCTAGGCCGGGTGGCTAGCGTTGCTGTGAAAGTTTTAAAGCCCCTGACATGGTTAAACGGTTATAACAACCGGGACATACAATTCCACGTTTAATCCGAGCCACGTCAACGCTCAGTTGTAAATTTTTTCCCACCCTAAGACTGACTGTGCTGGAAGTTGCTTAAAACTTTGAATAATTAATAACGTGTGCTACGTTATTAATTATTCAAAGTTTTACTCATAGCCTCCACTAGAATTCTCTGAATAAGAATGTGTATAAAAGTTTCTACTTTCAAAGTTAATCCATGTTTCCCTTTAAGCCTTGAAAGCACGATGCTCTCACCGCCTTGCCACAAAAGATTTAAACACACTTTAAAAACAGTTTAACTGTGCTATTTGTACTGTTTCGCGAAAACTTTCGGGATTTGAACACATTATTATTATATACTACGGGACTAATCGCGCACTAAAATTACGAGATAAATAAATACCTCCTCTTTCCGACGTTTCGGCCGAGTTGCATCGACCGTGGTCACGGGTAGACCCAAACGTCGGCCGAAACGTCGGGATGAGGAGGTATTTATTTATCTCGTAATTTTAGTGCGCGATTAGTCCCGTAGTATATAAAAATACTGTTAAATATTTCCTAAAGCGTGCGTTAAACTATTGTGGTTATACGGTCAGGGTTTTGTTTGTTTATTTACTTATTTTTTTACAGGATTGTTCTCATTCTTATATTAGGTTTCGCGATATGTAGAGCCCTATAGGGAAGGTGGTCGTAATTTTATTAATTTGTATGTTTACTACGGAACTGTAGTTACCCCACCCTATTTTAAGCAAAAGGAAAATTTAAATACCTACCTGCGTAATAGAGTAAGGGTCGTTCAAATTAATTTCACTATCGTAGTTGTTAGATAAGTACATATTAGAATTTTCACTAGATTAGCGGTGACTACTAATATTTATAATTAAAACCAGCAGATTGGTTTAATTTATTTGCATTCATGTGAATGTATCTCTGTAAAAATATCTAAAGTAAATAAAACACCGCACAAACTTATCATCATACTGTATTATAACACCAGTTCAACATTCCAGATATAGAGTTCCAATAACATTATTGTTTAGTGAGAAAGTTATGCCGCTAACAATATGGCCGCAACAAAAGAAGGAATCTTTCAATATTATTACAGCAGCATCAATATGGACTATTGGTGACGTCATAACAAATGCCACCTTCCATTGAGCTCAGTTCGGAATAACGTTTCGTTCGTCCAAGTTGTAGTTCGTAGTAGGGCAAGCCGGTTGGCTCACCAGTGAGCCGCGCGACTTTACCGCGTTTGGTCGCGTATTTTTAACAAACAGTCGACAGTGTTCCATATTCGAATTTGACAGTGACGTGTTTGAGTTTTGCTTTTTTCTTTACAAAAGTGCGTTTTGTTTTTTGTATTCTAAATTTAGAAATAGAAATGTGCAATTTGTGTTTTGTTTTAAGTTGACAGAATCGTGACTGCGTTCTGTTGTTGCGTTGTGTTGTTGTTGTTTTAATGTTTGTCAATCGAATCATCGTCTGTTGGAATGTTCTAGGTATGAATGGTTGAAATGAGGTTTTAATATCGTGACCACAGAATGTAGCGAAACATTTATTTGCTACCTAAAGTGAACGAGCAATAACTCGTTCTAAGAAAACCTAAACAAACAAAATAGCGGAGCCTAGAAAATATTGGCCTACGAGACGGGGTTTGAAAACTATTTCATTGTTGTTTGAAGTTTTCATCATATTTCATTCAATACTCTAGGTTACAAAGCAAAATTTTAATTTTAAAGAAATCGGCTTTACCGTGTCCTATGTTTTAATTTGATGCGCATTAGTCATCGTAGACACTCGTGTATGGTACTTGTGAAGTGTGTACGCCGCATTAGTATGTGGTAAGCGAGTACGGATATTTGCCAACGAGTGGAGCATAGTATGACCAATTGGGTTTGGTGATATGTACACACGTACATAGGTATGTGACTTTGGACGGCCTCTGTGAGTTAAAAGTCAAATAAATACAAGCCTTCAAAATAATACTTGCCATAGAAGTTGAGACACTTGCTAAAAATAGCTTCCATTGTTGTTCTTCCTTCATTACGATACAAAATGAATAGTAAGAAACATATTGTATTGATTGTGGTCATATTATGACTTCCTGTAATAGATTGATCCCACTTCTGATATTTACTCTCCCTATATTACCCGCATTACCTTTGATTAGTGATCTACAATAATAGCAAATCTACCAGTCATTTTTATTTCATCATCATCATGACTGCTGTAGGAAGTTCACTGTTGGACATGAGCTTACCCAATAGTTTTCCCAAAAGTTCAGAAGGAAACAGGTTTCAACGATTTTTTAATTTATACCTTTTCGAACTAGAAAACATTTTTTTTAAAATCAGTTTACAATTGATGAAAATATCGATGAACATACAAACAAAAAAATACATACAAACGAACATAGTACCTCCTCCTTTTTGGGAGTTTGTAATAAAAAAAACTATTTTTAAAGGTAAATAATCTTTGTGTATTTTAAAATCTCAAGCTACTGATACATTATAATTGTAGAGTTGAAGTGTTTTATTTGATTCAAAGTAGTATTTTTAGAATACAGTCCCTTTTCGCTTGTCACCGTTTTTATAGTCAATGAAAATGTCTTTTCAGTTCTGAATAAAACTTATCGATCATCTATGAATCTATGATCGCTGACCTCCATTTGCGAAATATGATCGAGGTAGCATGAATAACTTACCAGCTTGCTCTAATATTGAAAATTTCAGTTTAATCGTCGGCTATTTCGAGCCTTCATTAGGCACGCTTTGATTTATTTAGAAAGGGATCTAGCTTAGGTTGCTATTGTTTGTTATATGCTGAGAACTGCCTGGAATCAATACACTTATATAAACAATCAGGACCAGTTAGTTAATATATTTATTACAATCTTTGCTTAGTTTGGGGTCAGAGACAGCGTGTAAGATGTCCCTAATATATTTATTTAATACGTATATAATGCCTCTGATGACGCAATTGTTCATAAAAGACGGTGACCTCTTACCTCAGAAGGCTCGTTAACCAGTTTACTATACTTTATTTAGTAAAAATTCACATTAGCACTACGTTCGCCTAAAATAAATAAATAAATAATAAATAAATATTGGGGGACATCTCACACACGGTCTCTGACCCCAAACTAAGCAAAGCTTGTGATATGGCTGCCAGAGACTGATATACTACATATACATATTTTAAATACATACTTATATAGATAGTACATAAATAAGTGTCAGATTTTATGCGATAGGCACAAGCGTAGCTAGATTTTCATTATCGGCTGTATATATGTAGGTGATTGCATCTAGCGTAACCCTGAAATTCCACAATAGGTATATCACATTATTGCTGTTTGTATCACGTTTGTACCTATAGGCCAAATGATAAAAGTCAGCGGATGTGAAGTTATCTAAAAGCTGCGGAATATCCAATCCTGACTGAAGCTCACATAAAGAGTGAGTTGATTAGATATTGCTTGCAGAAAACTTCACTTCCACCGACATATGTGAGCCTATACCACTGCTCGATAACCTAATCCTACGAGACCTGAATACGTGATCCATCCAGATCTTCTCCTTATATACCTATTTGCCACTTACATCTTTGTCTAAGATATTAAAGGTCAGTTCTCTCAAGTAGCTGTACCCTAGGCAGTTAAACCGCGGGTATTTATATCTAGGTAAGCAGTTAAACCTTGTTAAACATTAACTGCAAACCCGGGTTCGTGGTGTGTGTGGGGCATTTAAGAGTCCGTTTCCCTCACAAACTGTCTCTTTTGTGTGTTTTTCTGTAAAATTTAAAGATTGGAAAATATAGATTACCTAAACAGACGCCGTGGTGGCTTAGAGGTAGTGACACCCGCCTTACAATCGCGAGGTTGTGGGTTTAAATCCCGGCCC
The DNA here is from genome assembly GCA_949316475.1 of Hypomecis punctinalis. Lineage (NCBI taxonomy): Eukaryota > Metazoa > Arthropoda > Insecta > Lepidoptera > Geometridae > Hypomecis > Hypomecis punctinalis. The sequence continues at coordinate 2,724,894 of OX438811.1, forward strand.
GTACCAATGAGTTCTTTAGAATTTATGAACGGAATTTCACACCACTGGCTTTTCTGTGAAAGAAAACGTGAGGTTATCTGCATATGTCCGTAGAAGAAATTCGATGGCGTATGTGAATCCACCAACCCGCACCGGGCCAGCGTGGTGGATATGGCCCAATCACCCTTCGTGGGTAGGCCTTCGTCCTGCAGTTGACTATTAAAAAGGCTGATACAGTACAAACAGATGCAGAAATTTATGTCTCATTAACCAAAACAATTTTGACGATCTGGTTGTCATGGTTTTTAAGTGTTGTTCTTCTATATGGCTCCTTCTATTTATCAAGTCTTTAGATCCAATCTTAATTATATTTAGTAACATTAATGCTATTTAAAATGCAAATATGTACTATTTTTTTACAGTTGTTGTTTTGGCTAAGACTATATTATGTTTTCCTGATTTTAAGTGCCATCAAACAAATTAGAAACTATCCGCCTTACCACAAAAGATTTAAACACGCTTTAAACATTGTTTAACCGTAAAATTTGTACTGTTAAACATTGTCTAAAGCGTGCGAAAAACGGTGTAGTTCCGTGCGTAAAAAATAGTTACACTTTATGTAACTTTTTTTATCGAATTTAGTCCATTAGATTATCATTTGTGTCGCACAGCGCTGTAATATTTGTTTGTTTGGCGCTTATAATTCATCATCATCATCATTAGCTCATCAGCCCACTGCAGGGCATAAGCCTCCTTCCCCTTACGCCAAATACGGGAATGTACGTTACGCTACTTATAATTAGGGGAACATAAATTAATATTCATTGTCACACAATAAAATTATAAAAAAAAAGAGATAGAAATAGCTGTGACCAGTCTGGCAACGGGGCCTTAAATGTGTGTTATCTATCGCGGAACGGTATAAAATTAATTAGGTTTTCCGTGAATACGGCGTTAAGAGTACCTTCTATTAAATGATACAATCATTACGGCTCTCAAGGGCCTCTGCGGTACGACACATGCCTGTTAATTACTTTTATTACCTAAATTAAGCTACTTATGAGATTTTAGATTTTTAGAAATATTTTTTGGAAAACAAATTAATTACGATTTTTCCTGCGGCTTCACATTTATTAATTTCCACGAAACAGAAAATCAAATATAATAGAAATCCTACTGGAACTGAGATAGAACAGAATAATATGATTATTGGTACTAATTTACGTAGCAACGGAGCGGTGGGGTCGGCTTCATTTTTACTGTCTTCCAAAAAGAAGGAAGTCGGTGGTTCCATTTTTTGTGAAAAATAATTAATTGCGTGGATATTAGTGTCATAGACACGTGAAGGATTCCTCATGTAAAGTTAACTTCACAATCATTGAAGAAACATTAAGAATGATAGTTCTTTTGTTCCGTTTTATTTATATACAGAGCGTTAGAATAATTCTATTTATGTAGATCAAGGATTCTTGCGATGATGACCCCCCGTGGCGACTCCGCCCCATTTCACCCCGTTTCCCGAATAAACTGCTTCAATTCTGTTATAAATTAGGCTTTGGTCGAGTCATAAATAAACATGGTGAATGTTTGTTTTGAATAATTTAATGTGCTGGCGTTATTTGAGGTAAATAACCCTTCTCAACGTTCCGATTCGGACGCCTGCTACAATGCCATTGGTACCGTGTTGCGGTACGAATAATAGGGGAGACAGGTGCGGAGGGGTGGTAAATGTGGTGTTGGAACAAATTTTCTTATACGGGCAAGTGCTTTATCAATTACAAGAAAATACTACATAAAAAGCAATTAGATCATCCACATACCCTTGAAGGTCTAAAGATAATCCAAATGCCACTTGGCAGCGTATATAAGCATGATAGCATTATTACGCGGAAACTAAATTACTATTATATTACTTTAACTTCCTGCTATTCGAATTGTATCTACTAGAGATGTGCAGAACGCGAACCATCTTATTTTTAGTCATTTGGCGCAAGTTGTACATTAGGCAATTCTAACGATCTTGTAAAAATTAATTGAGTAATAAATATACTAAATATTTTTTCGTTGCTCTCAGATCAAGACCAAAGCAGCATGAATGAACTACGTTCTCAGCTAGTTTAGCTCTGATATTTCTAAAATCAAGTCAGCTCTGATCAAATAAAAATAATATATTTTTTCCAATTAGGTAATAGACGAGCATCATTAAGCCTCATCTTGCCACAGAATTAACTTGACATTTTAAACTAATTATTATGCAACAAAACGCATTAAATTAGCAATGTGCGACCCAGCACTCAATTTCTAACTCAAGATAAAATGAATAATTATGCGAAATGCCAGCGAACGCTTTCAGCTCAAATTCCACCAAAACGAAGCAAAGGGAAACTGGACGGAGAGTCAACTTATAGTTTAAGTTAAATTGCATTTATTGAGCTATTAAATCGAACATGCCAATTACACTACAAAACTCTTTGTCTGTGAGTCCACAGTAGGCATAGTACATTAAGCTAGAGAGATTCAATCACAGTCGTAAGCGGATAAAACTAGGCTGACTAGAGCTGTGTTTTGTTCTTAGCTAAGCAAATATACGAGATATGTCAATTCTAGATCGAATCAGAAATGAGGAGATCCGTAGAATAACCATAGCTACCGACATAGTCCAACGGATTGGCAAGTTGAAAAGAGCAGTAGGCACACGTTGTAGGGAAGACTGATGACCGATTTAGTCAAAAAAATCTCGAGTGGAGATCATTTACCGGCAAGCGTAGCGTAGGACGTTCAATCACAAGGTGGAGATCTATGTGGGAGGTATACGAGTATATCAGCAGTGGACTGGCTGGTAATATGGCTGATAAAAAAATAAACAAGTATGGCATTTCTGTGACGGGCTCATGTATAAACGCTAGGTGGAGAACTGGCCTGCTTCACTCCGCATAAGTACGTTTTGGTAGAGCCTGTGCCGTGTTAGAATTATGAAAGTTCTCAGAAACTATCGCGCTAATTTTGTTATGCAAGTTGACTTCTGAATGAATGGCTAATTAATATTAATTAATTACGAGCTTAGCTCATCTTTTTAGGAACATTGTTTATTTTAACTTCTACTGTTACGGATATAAATATCATGCGAAGTATCCTTCTAGTTCATAATAATATTAGACTACTACTGCGGCGTTGAGCATTTTTAGATTTTCTGTAATTTTCTTTTTTTGAGATATTTGCTCTGTTAAAAATATATACTGGACAGAATATACTCGTATTACTGTATAACAACATGATTAACATGGCTAACGTGGGCAAACGTACCTAATCTTATAATTAAAACAAAATTATGTGAAAACAATATCCTTCCTTGGCAGTCGGGTAAATACCAATTCATTGCTTCATAAACCTACCTAACTTTAACCTAACTTAATAATATGAGGAATCGAAAACTTCGGACTACCATTTTATGAGAAAAATGTGTTCACCTCGGGGTAGAATCATAAAATTTTTGCTGGGGGGGTGCGCGGCGCGATCACCGGGGCCAGTTAAACAACCACTGCCAAACTTCATGGACGCTCCGGCTCTTTTTGCAGATGACAGAGCAAGACCAATGATTTTATTCAATTCTTGGACTTGTACGTAGAGTCGTACAATACCCAACATTGTTTGTACAACATTGTCGATTTACCTTTCCTGTGGAAATGATTAGATTGCACTGATATTTTGGAGCTATTTGAAGTCCGAAGAGAGGGTGAGGATAGGATAACCCTAAAATGCGGCAATCTACTCCATTACCAGGAGGGGCGACCAACAGTCCCGAGGTGGTTTCGGATTTCTCGTTCACAGGTCCCTCACTTACAACATCATAATCTACGTCGTAAATAGGTACAGTCAAAGAAGTATAAAACCTATTCCATACGATTAATTTTGTTCTATTTGCTAGTTTACCAACTATAACTACATGTTCGTATCATAGAAAATTGCCTAATGTTACGTGACGTCACGAAAGACAAGCCGAGTACCTAATTGGGCAACTTAAATTGCCCGTATTAGACCTTTATGAACGAATCAAATGTTACCCAATATTGCTGACCTGCTAAAAGAAATAGCTAAAATTTGTTTCGTTTGTTTCATACTGGCTGACGAGATATTATTTTGTCTGCTATTGATTTAGCCAGAAATTGATAACAGTCCAAGGAAATGTTACGATAATATTTTGCGGATCATCGATTAAGTTTGTGTCTATTGTGTACATAACGTAAAATGCGCGATGCAGTAACTTAACCTTAACGGTAAGTTATTAAATTAACGTGTGCAACTAAGTTTCTATATGCTTAGGCTTTGGCATCTAAGGTACCAAAAATATGAAACTATTCTTTTCTGTTTTACTTATATGGCTAAAAGTAGATTCTATTGAAAAGGCTTTTAATTTTTACTAAAATGTACTGTCGAAGGTAGTTAAATCAACTCTATAAGAAGTAGTGCAGTAATGTTGGCATAAAGTTTGGCGCGGACTGTATTTGATTGAAACTTTCTGATAACTGATCAATCAACCGTGGAGGACACATTTTCGGAACTTGTCCGAAGTGGCTTTTAAGTTTTTGATTTGTTTTTATTACTTCTTCTATCTTGTTTATCGCAGACAGTCCAGCCGGGTGCTTTGGGGATTGCTATTGATTTTATATTTCTGAAATAGTACCCAATGCGTTGTGGCTTTGATATTATTTTGAGGCAGAAAAGTAAAGATTTTTTGAAATATTTTTTTACGAATAACAGTTTGTGTATAAGCCAGCCAAATAAACATAAAGCTCAGAACTTGCCAGATCCGGTTTTTTAATATTATCTAAAGTCTAGAAAAAAGTTCAATACTCGGATTTTTGAGAGAATCAATTTATTTTCTTTCTTATTTATTATCATGACAAGATTGTCTCGATATAAAACGTATCGAATATTGAAGTAACGAAACGTCGACGATATAAATAAACGATACCCATTTAACATTGGCAATAGTAACAAAAATCATCTCAAAACAACTCAGTAACAACTTATGAATCATTAATAGTGTTTTTAGGGGTCCAGTGAACAATATTTGAACACATTTTAGAAGGGAATGCGCTCTAATTAGGCCGCTAACTTTATTTAACGAAATCCTCCTATAAAGTGCAACATTGTAGCCTCAGAGTTAACTAGCTCTTGAGGATGTAATCCTTGTGTAATTTACGATGATCCACCGGCGTCCGTGAGGAGGTGCCTCTGTAGTTACATCACACTTAACCTCGACTTGCTTTTTTTTGTTACAGTCCTCAAACTTTTGTTTCATAATCCACTTGTTATAAATTTCTAGTTTTGGATGGACCCCGGATATCTAAAAATTCTGAACTAACTAAAGTATCTAATAGTAGATGAATATAGGCTTACGCTTACGTACGTCTATGCATAAGCTCATTTTTATGGGCGATTGCGCTTTTCTATATTGACCCCAAGTGCTAAGCTTACATTGCATTTATGAACATTCATATGGTCCTTTTCTGGCAATCATCGATTTTTAGAGCTCTGCATAGATCATTTTGGGTGGTATCGATCTTCATATAATGATTTTGAATTAGTTATAAATTAAAGAAATGAACCTGCGCCAAATTGATGCCAATAGATATATGCACGTACAAATCCTGTGAAAAATATTGCGCACGCAAATTCTATCGAGTGCAAACTTCGCTTTACTTGTACGTATACTATTTATCAGTAGAGCTACAATTTTTCCCATAAAGTGCAACATTGTTTAAATAGTAACTAGCTCGCGAAGATTGTAATCCATGTGCAATTTACGATGTTCGACCGTCCTCTAGGTGGCGCCTCGTTAGCATCGTGGTATTATATACGTACTAACTACATTATTTAATAGGTGGTTCCACTCCAAATACGACCGTGGTCGGTTCAGCGATTTCAATAATTGAGTTTTGGTACCTAGGTTACGTGGTAACTATTACTTTATATGTGTCCTAGGACCTAGTATTTTGGAGTGTAGGTTTTCTTTTGCTTTATTGGGGTATAGGTAATCAATTAGCATCCTTATAGGGGCTTATTCTGTACATCAAAACTAACAACTTATGTTCAACCTTTTATCAAATCTCAAAAATAAAAAACATGTCGAATGGTGTTCCATAGAAAAATATCGTTCACCCTCGACAAAATGTATGGAACAGCTGTTTTTTTAGTTTTGAGTAAAGTCGCTGAACAAAAGTTGTTAGTTTTGATGTACAGAATAAGCCCCTAAAATGATGCTAATTGACTAATAACCCTGTATATACCCTGTGTGGTATTACGGTTAGGCAGCTACATAAAGAAATGAAGAGTAACATAACATAATATTTTATTGTTTCACACCAAAATAGGAATAGAAACAATACAATTAGCACTTAAACCTAGTTAAACAAACGGCGGCTTTATCGCTGGAAGCGATTTCTTCCAGGCAGAGTAAATTATTGACAAGATTGAGGATCTAAAGAACAGGCAACTAACTCATTGTGATGTTACAATATATTATGTCCATATGCTACAGTGACTTTTACTCTAAAGGCATAAACTACAACACGACAATAAATATTACAATGAATTTCTTTTAAACAGAGGTAACTTCAATTAAATTCGACTAAATCCATGAAGTTGGCTTTTTGCCTTTGAAAAATAAAGTTTAACTTTGCACTAAATTTCCGATCCATTTTTTTGTTTTAATAAGGTTTAGCATCATTTACTGAGCATAAAATCACAAAATGCTGACAGATCCAGGTGGAGCTTTAAGCGCCATCTTGAAAAAACGTTTTTGGCCGATATCTCGCAAACTTTTTTAAACTTTTATAAAATGCTATCTATATATTCCGGGTTTTTTTCATTAATTCATCGAAAATCAAATAGCATTGAAGTAAAACAATCTAACCAAATACTAATCCGATTCATTTATAACAATTTAAACGCCTTAAACATGATAGGAGAGACGGCGGACGAAATACGTTATTAATTGGCACCGTCTGCGATCCGCGTTTGCCGAATCCTAATCAATGGGTCCATTTGTTTTCCTGACAGTTCAGTTAGGGCTGTCTATTCTACCACATCTTGTTGAAGTTTAATGTCTGATATTAAAGTTTATCTAAGTCGTTGTACCATACTAGTCTTTTTGACCGACGAAATGGAGGAAGTACTCAATTCGACGCGTTTATATTTATATATTTTTTTTCTGTATAACCTATAACGCATAACTGTTTACGTATCGGTATTCGGTTTTAATATTTTTTTAATTAGAAAGAGTATACTTTGATATTGGTCCCATTTAAATTTTATTGAAATCGGCTGAACCGTTTTTGATAAATCAACAATAATATGAAAAATGCTACATCGATCCGTGCCATTAATTCGCGAATTCTGTTCGTGGTCATGACTTTTTTTGCGAAAAATAATGTAGTGAACGAATGCTCATCGGAGCCGAAGAAGCCGATCTGCACAACACAAACGTAAAACTTAAGCTTAGGATTTCATATAAAAAATCTTGTTAGCGACGCGTGCGCCTCCTTTGGCGCGGCTGGTAAGTGTTTAGCTTAGTTCATATCCGACTGATTCGATGCAATTGTATGTGTACAGGATTATCCAGAACTGGTAATATACTGCGCTGAAAGTATGTGATTCAGACCATCATTCTGAACAACATTTACACTGGAGCCAAACAGAGATTCGAGAAAAAAATCTGCTGTTTCATGCATATTGTCGATTCCAAGTTGCAGTTTTGTATGGCACAGCTGATTTTTTATCTCGAATTTTGGGTTGGCTCATGGTAAAAGTTGTTCATAACGACGGCCTCAATCACCCTCTTTTGGCACTCTTAATTATAAGCAGATAATCCTCTACATCATAACTCCTGAATGAATGAACCGATTTCGATGCAGTTAATTAGTTTGCAAACTGATCAAATTGAGAATTTTCAGAAGTAGCTTAGCTAGTTAGTAGTATTTCAGTAAGTAGGTATAAGTAATTTCAATATTTTTACTTTAACGCTTTTAGAAGACAGTTGTCGAAAATCTGTGAGAAACTAATTCGCCCGTTTATGTATGTCTGTACCTACGTATGTGGGTTAGAATGGTCAATCCGATAACCAGTTAAATTAGACGATAAGGCCTGGCGATGGGTCGGGTTGGGGGTCGCCATTTGTTTTTCTGACACTTCTCTTGAGTTGGGAAGGAAGCACTTTGATAAGTTCCAAGGAAATTTTGGAATAAATTGAAAAATTTACTCGCAAAGGAATTCGCTGTTTGAAAGACAGTTTGGTAGAGAAAATCTAATAGCCTTGATTATTTCGTGTTTTCTAAGCTCTTTAGTCATGGCTATAAATTTGATAACTTTCTTGCTTAAAATAATCACTAAATTTGTTTTGACTATAATGGATATAGTAATTAGTTGCGTTCGTCATTACTATTAAATATTACTACATATATGTAAATTAATTATCCTCTTTTTTTTAAAGAACCGCAAATGGAGATAGAAAAATAACTCTCAATAAAATATTATTCCTTTTAACTTCTAACAGTACGATCCTTATAAAGTCCTTGTTCATGTAAATCTTCGGATGTACAGGAAAATATTTATAAACAGACGCATACGAGAACAGGAAAACCTTCAATAATTGCTGTCAAGCACGGTCACATCACTAGTTACACTTATAAAAGAAATAAAACATAGTTTTAGGTACAAATATAGCTTTTACCCGTGACTTCGCTTGCTACCATTATTTTTTCTGGGATAAAATGTAGCCTTCAAACACTCTGCAATCTTTAAACTATACCTAAGCAAAAATCAAGTCGATCCGTTGCTCCGTACCTGCGTGAAAGAGTAAATCTACCTAACAAACACATTACGCATTTATAATATTAGTAAGTATAGTGTAAGGCTTGGATGCATAATATGTGTATATTACTCGTATATGTAATTCAATCCAATGTGAAAATTCTTGAATTGACATTAGTATCAAATAATTGAAAATACAGTTACAAAGGAGAGAAAGGTCTCATGTAAAGGGCACCTCCTTGAACCAAGACACCTTTGGTGAGAATTCTTGTCTTGTAGATGTAATCATGTGCAACCACGTCACCAAAAAAGAGAGGTTCTCGAAAGAGAGTGGGTAATTTGCACTAGGTTTTATTTCTATTTATTTCTACGGTTGCTAATACATTGATATGATGACTGCTGCTGGCTGCTTGATCAAATATAAACTAGAACGAAAAAACCGGACAAGTGCAAGTCAGGCTCGCACACCGAGGGTTCCGTACGAATCCAGAAAATTTCAAATTATAGGGAAGTACGTTGTTAAAATCTCTATACTCATCATAATCATCGACAAAAGTTTTTTTTTTTTTGTTTTCTCGTCATTCATCGAAAAATAATTAAAAACCTGTTTTAACATGGTGCTAATGAAGCTCTTTTATATGAGACCTTACATGATACGATTTACTCACTTTGTTTTGTGATTACACCCATACACCCATATTTTGTGATTTAAAAAAAAATGTTCAGTTTTCAGATTTATTCCTGTATGTGTACTCTGAGACAATGCTTCTCGCCAAATTTCATAGTTCTACGTCAACGGGAAGTACCCTGTAGGTTTTGATTTTTGTGAGTATCGAAATATGCGGTTTTTTACGACATAAACGGCTCTAACTTTTTTAAACGATAACTGAGAAATTTTTCTTTTACACAACTGCAAGATACCATAGATACTCGTATACGCATACAGTTAAAATTTCAACTCGATATCTTTACGCGTTCCCGAGATAAAGAGTCTTGACATACACACAGACGGACAGACGGACAATAAAGTGATCCTATAAGGGTTCCTTTTGAGGTACGGAACCCTAAAAAAATGATCGTTGCTTCTTTAAGTCGCTGCTTAGATTAGTCTAACTGGACAGGTATATACTTAAGAAAAAATGAGGGAGCTACTATTACAGCCATGATTAGAATATTTTCATTTATAGACTAAAGATAACGTCTCGAATATTATGCTAGAGGTTGTCGTGCACAAGGCAGCACCGCTTAATCTATAATATTTTATAAGAAGTCATAAAGTCTTTCAGCGATATTAAATTATATGATATGGCACCTTTTATGCGCGTATTGCAGCAATATTAATACCTCAATGGCGAGACGTGAGAGTTCAGCGTTGACAATACCGAATGGCACATACATGCAAAGAGCAGGGTTCAAGGAACGCAGTTATTGTCCTGACACGAATATTAGTTATATTATGTCACTGCACTGCGTAGGAAATTGATTTTAATATTTTAATAAGAGTTGTAAATATGCTCAGCCAATGAATGTATGATTTTTGTTTCTCATAATTCTTCCCACACTAGGTAACTAAGTATAGCAATATTTTTATGAAATGGAGCTTTTAATTTTGCAGTAAGTTGCAAGTAGCTCTTTTAATATTATATTAGAAATTTCATAGAGGCTGAGCTGTATAGGTAGGTATGGGACCTTCTATGGCGCATAAGGTTTTTTTTTTCAATGAGGTATAACAATATCGCAATCGTTTTTAAATGCAAAATGCTGAGTTTAACGAAAACGAATATTGTTTTTATGTCACGGTTGTTTTAACCGTTTAGCCATGTCAGAGGCCTTCAGGCGGCCTAAAAACTCTGACACCAGGGCTAGCCACCCGGCCTATACGAACTTACTTACTTACTTATGTCACTGTAATAGATCGAAAACAGATTTTTAATCATAGAGTAATAAAAAAACTGTTAGTAGTTGAAAAATATATAGTAGCTGATCAATATTCAAAATAATGTTAGTTTATTTGCAGCAATTTTTTAATTATTTGATGGCAAAATTAGAGCACTGACATTAGGCCCAATCATGAAGGCTCCACCGTAAAAATAGCAACATTAGCAACGTAAGAAGTGTTCTCTCTCGAATGCCTCAGTGAAAAAGAAACAAAATTATTTTAATTATCTATTATAATTGCGATGGCGTCTTCATAATTGGGCCTCGGTTCGTTTCCATGATAATAATAATAATAATAAATATTAGAGGACATCTTACACACGGTCTCTGACCCCAAACTAAGCAAAGCTTGTGATATGGCTGCCAGAGACTGATATACTACATATATACATATTTTAAATACATACTTATTAGTTATTATTACTAGATAGTACCTAAATAACACCCAGACACAGAGCAAACACCTATGTTTATCACACAAAATGCTTGCCCTGGGTGGGGATCGAACCCACGCCTCTTTGATCCAGAAGTCAGGTTCACTAACCACTGAGTCACAGTGGCATTTGATCTGTTGGTTCGTACATGCAAAATGCTGAGTTTAAGGTCCAAAGCGTTTTGTCGTAGAATTGCAGCGTTTATTGTCTTGACACGAATTAGTTTTAATGTCACTGCACTGGGTAGAGAATAGATTTCGTTTGTGATGTCGTTACGTTTTATGTTATGGTGCTTTTTGTGATTGTGCTGAGTGTTCATTGTTTTATTCATGAGGAATTAATATGTCATGTCAGATTGGTATTTTTTATGTTTGCCTTATGATTTTATTAGGATACTTATGTGGTACAAAATGGTACAAATTTTTAAAGTAGTTTATTCATTCAAATCTTAAGAACAATTTAGTAAGAGTTTTTTGCTGATGCGCTTTAGCATTTTGGGCATTCCTTAAAGATCTTATCGGTAGAGAAACTTCCGCGCCCCACAATCCTCCTGAAATGTCATCACACTTCTAAGTCAAAATTAAATCTAAATACACGTTCCAATCAAAAGTTGGTGTATAGTTTACTACTACACAAACGTTGTAATAACATCGTCATTTCCCTATACAGTTAATGGTACATAGTTGACCATATAATAAGGTTTTAACAAAACAAAGCTAAAAAGCACAGTTATTGTATTTATAAATTGTAATAATTACGTGTAATGTGGCGCTAAACTGCCATCGAGGTCCAGTCACTCTTTCTCCTGTGCCATTTGCAATAAGAGAGATAAAGAAGTCATATGACGGTAGAGTCGGCATCAGGCAGTCGCGTGCGGACCGGTTCGGCCGATCTCTCGCCGACCTACTCTACATTCCTCCGTAGAGCCTGTGTCCACATGCAGTCAAGTAGAGTAAGGTGCGCCCGTGTTGCGTATTGACCAATAATAGGAAATGGTTTTAGCTACCGACACAAAAAGAGAGGCGCTATAAGCTATGCTTTTCTCCATGTCCATCAATTTGACAATGATATCAATGAATGAGTAGCGTTTTGTCAAAATTGTGTTATAGACTGTACTCACAGAGTTATTACAACCAGAGAGATAGCGCTGTTGTCACTTGAGTATATATGTCACTGTACTGGCTATCATCATCCATCAGCCAAAGGACGTCCACTGCTGGACATAGGCCTCCCCTATGGATCTCCAATAAGACTGGTTGGAAGCGGCTTGCATCCAGCGTGATCCTGCGGTCTTAATGAGGTTATCCGTCCACCTTGTAGGTGGACGTCCTACGCTGCGCTTGCCGGTACGTGGTCTCCACTCGAGAACTTTTCGACTCCACCGGTCATCAGTCCTCCGCGCTATGTGCCCTGCTCATTGCCATTTCAACTTACTAATCCGTTGGTCTGTCGGTAACTTTGGTTCTTCTACTATTCCTGATTCGATCCCGCAGAGAGACTCCGAGCATAGCCCTCTCCATAGCTCGTTGGGCTACTTGGAGCTTACTAATAAGACCCATAGTGAAAATTGGTAAATATCTCCTTATTCTCCGTCTTGATTTACATGTCGAAGATACTTATCACACTGAAATAAGAATTTTATTATTATTTAATACTACGGGACTTATCGCGCAATTAAACGTGAGATGATTAAATACCTACTTACCTCTTTTTCCCGACATTTCTCCTGAATAAGTCCCGTAGTATAAGAATAATGCTAAAATCGTGAAAGTTTAACAACGATGACCATTTTATTACAAGATTCAGAATGTTAATTAAAATTTAGCAACTTTTGCGATATTACCACGTTATCACAAAACCCTATATTTATCTATAAGCTACAAAAATAAATCTTCAGCCATTTCGAAATAGCAGACATTACTTTAAAATTTCTTCAAGAATTTTTCTCTTGAATTCCTTTAGAAAATTCTTACGTTAAATTCATTCGCTTCTCATGTCAGTAATTTTTGCGTTAGAGCTGGTACAGTCATGTTTTCCTGGTAATATTTTTGCAGTAAAGTAAGTAAGTTTTCGTATACGCTGGGTGGCTTGCCCTGGTGTCGAAATTTTCCGGAAGAACTCTAAAATGGAAAAATATATTTTAAAACAACCAGGTTTTGCAATTTAAATTTCATATAATACTATTTGAAATACGGTCAGTAAATGCCACCGGCATCCGAAGATAGACCTTACCTACTCTGATCATTGCCTCTTTTCGCTAATCTCAGAACTGATCTGATTTTCAGAGGTATAAAATGCAATAATCATAATGAACAACTTTTACTCTGAGACCAAATCAGAAATTACAAAAATTAGCTGTTCCATTGATAAATCGACAAAATGTATGGAACAAAGTCAAAGGAACAGGTGATTGTTTTGTGATTTTGGGGTTAGTTCCATAGTAAGAGTTGTTCATTTTGATGTACTTCAATCATACTGAAGAGGTTATGCAATGTTACCCTGTATGATAGTAGCCCTGTATGTCCGCTTATTATTTTCTCTTAATATTTTATACCCAGCTTATACATAGTACATATCTTATGTTTTGTATTTTCTTTTAGAAGTACTTATTGAAATAAAAACCTAAGTAGTTGTCTAGTCACGTACTTGTCAAGTTTATTCCGAGATGACGTCATTTTATTTTAATAGCCAATCATTTGTGTAAATAAATATTAAACACCGGCGTGTCAAGGAAAATCTTTGATGAAACATCTGAAGGTGACGCTCAAAACTCCATTTAATGTTTTAATTTGATTTTAATTTGTAGTAACCTGAAGCTACAAAAACATACTAATATTATAAATCCGAAAAGTTTGTTGGTTTGTTCCTCTTTCACGCAGCAACGGAGCTACGGATTGACTTGATTTTTGGCATGGATATAGTTCAAAGTACGGAGAGTGACATAGGCTTACTTTTTATCGCGAAAAAATAAAAGGTTCCTATGGGATAATACAAAAGTCAAAATACCACGCGGGCGGAGCCGCGGCCAAAAGGTAGTATTTTTATAAGTTTAGATAACCTAGATTTTTTGGGTAGTATGACAAGTTTGAATAGGAATACGCACGTCCGCACGTAGCGTCCATAGTATGTATGTATATGTACTCGTAGTATATCAATCTCGGGCAGCCATAGCACAAACTTTGCTTAGTTCGGGGTCAGAGATCGTGTGTAAGAAGTCCCCTAATATTTATTTATTTAATTTTTATGTATAGTGTTTCTTAACAATCGTCAAAATGTATTCAATCTTGCCTTATAGATATCCAGATTGTCATTGTCAGAGAACAGTGACAGACGTAGGCCATTCCAGTCCCAGGTTCAATACAATTAGTTCTTAAATGAGTGATCGCGGGCGCCATTTTTATTTGTAAACTACCCTGTCTCGGATAACTTGATAAATTACCGGATACCAACCCGTAGGTAGCAGATGTTTTCAACGTAGATAATGAAAAGCTTTGCTTAGCCATCTCAAAGGCTAAAAGGTTTTAAAACTCTGGTTAATAAATCTAATTCCAAAGTAGGTATACCTACCTATACGAACTCTGTAATTATGTATTTCTATTTTTTAAAGTAATTATTTACTTTAGAAAAATATAAATACAAAGAAATTCAGTTTCGGCCTTTTACTATAGTAATAAAAAAAATGAATTAAAAAAGCATTTCAGTTTAACACAAATAAATCGGTTTAGATCCAAGACGAAAATAGAAATATAAAAAAAATCAGTTCCAGTTTGTAACTGTAACTATGCTAATTAAAATTAAAAAAATATTCAGTTTTACTACAGATACTCGTAAATCGTTTTAGACCTAAACCAGAAAAACAGTATCCAATTCTCAAAAAACTAGTGTTCAATTTCCAATTCTCTAACCGCCCAAAAAAGCCCAATAAATTCGCGCTGACATGCAAAAAGCATAGACTATCGTTCTATTTTTAAAACAAAACTCATTTCAACATTCCCGCCCGACCAAACAAACTAACTAAAAGCGCACAAAAATAACTTTTATATCCATTGCAAAAGTTTACCATTCAACTCGCACCACCCATTGAGTAATCATAAAGGACAGGAAGAAGGAAGTACGTGAGTAACGTACCTGTTGTCTATGGTATAGTCACCATGGAGATACCGACTGCACCTTTATTTTGTCTCTTTTACTCTAGTATATGTGAAGGGAGAGTAAAAGAGATGGAGGAGCGATCGAACGTGCATTGGAAATGCAGTCAGGTGTGTAAAAAAGTTGTCAATGGTTATGGTTGACGGCCTTGATATGATGGTGCTTGCAGTATGGACCGAGACGTAACGAATCGAAGAGTATAAGACCATGAAATCAGTGGAAATATCCGGTGGAGTAACAAGTACTGGGTTCATTTCTAGATAGGCATGATATTATACAAAACCATAGTGCTCATTGCGACCAACTTTTGCCATAGGAGTAACCCTGATTTTGCGATAAATATGAGTTGTTCGATACAAAACACTTTATGACTTGACTTACATAGTGTAATATCTATAAACTAGTCATAAACATTCTGTGTTTCTCTCTACACGGCAGACATAATATAAAACATATTTAAATAAAACTTATTTAAAATATACGGTTATAAATTAACCACAGAAATCAAATGAAAATCAATCACAAGAAAATGACCTACTTACCCAAATATTTTTAATACTCTACTACTAGACTACTACTACTACTTGTTGGAAAAATTATTATTTAGACTCATTATCGCCATTATTCGGAAAATTACTCATAATGCTATACAAGATCTAACACCTTTTTAAAAAAATAAAATTCCCATTTAATATTTTATGTTTATCGGAAAACTTGGGAAACAGGAATAGTGGCGTTGCAATTTAATTACACCAGTAAACTGATGCTAAAGTAGTCTCATTGTGCACTGAGCAATAAATAGCTCACAGACTCGCAGGTGATGTCCAGACATCTGTCAGTAGTCATAAGGCATAAGGGCAGCAATAAATGTGTACAGTTGACTGCATGACACTGCACCTTGACACAGTACGTGTGAAGGTCCGGCGAATATCCACTACGCGACTTGACAACGAATTTGGTTGTAGATTCAGACCATCATTATAAACAATTTTTACTATGGAGCTAGCTCGAAATTCGAGAAAAAGAAATCAAGTGCCCCATGAGAAATTGAAACCCGGAGTCCACCAAATGTTATGACACATCCGATTATTTTCTGGCCCCATAGTAAAAGAGGTAATCAGGATATATAAATTCACTCCAAATTCTTAACTAAAATACCTAGATTCTAGAGCGTCTAGATTATGCAACATTCTTGTCTCTCTTACATTTTTCTAGTGTTGAAGAAAGATTTCCTAGTTTCAACTTACCGTCGTTTTATTATTTAATTGGGTTTAGTGACATATTGTGCAGCAAGATTTTCCTAATGAGATGCGAATTTTTGAACAATATTCACTATTTAAAAAAAGGCCTTGACACAGAAGCCATCAGAAGACATTGACATAACTACGACAGACGACGTTTTTGTAGCAAATTCTACTTTTTATTGGTCATTGTTAAAACTTATTAGCAAGTAATTAAATAGCGATTTATAAGCTGTGTTACTTTGTTGCATTTTGTTGTTAGTTATTACTTACTAAGGCCATAAGTCTTAGGGCTTTATTCTTGGAGAATCTAGCTCGGGGCTAGCTAAGTATCGCGGTAACCATTTCATTAGTTAGTTTTCTATTCCATTGAATTGTTTAAATGTACAGTTCACTGCTAAAGCATGATTATTAAAGCTACATATTTTACAAGGTTATTAAAAAGGGATTACCAAACTGATTTAGATTATTATTATTATTATAAAATAAAATGAAATGAAATGAGATGAGATGAGATGAGATGAGATGAAATGAAATAAATAAAATTATGAACAACTTTGACTAGAAGGCCAACCCGGAGTTCGAGAAAAAAAATGAGATGTCATTAATGAGATCTTACAATTTGTCCGATTCCGAGTTGCAAATTTGTACGAGTCAATACATTTTTTATTTGCTATCTGTATAATCACGTTAGTAAAAAATATTTTTTCGTAATATGTTATGGCCCTTCACATATCATTATCAGCCTTTGCGGGTAGGCCTACATCTTGCAGTTGACTATCTAATTAAAAAAGTCTGGTACAGTAGTATGAGGAGAATAATTGAGTTTATATTAAGTATACACAATTTATGAATTTATCGTGTTAACCATAAAATTTTATTTAACACTCAGGTAACATAATAAAAAAAAGTAACTACTGTAAAAGTCTGCCATGCTTTTTACAGAAATTGTACAACGCAACGTGAGATGCGTCTAAGTTTTTACCGAAGACGGAATATTACAAATACGAGGACAGCAAACAGAATTGAAAATATACATTTTCGGAGTTAGAAAAAGGTCTACCAGTCGGTATCATTTATTATTCGTATGCCAGTAACCAGCAGCTAACGACGTGGAGAAGGCAGCGACCCGTTCTCCGGGAGAGCTAGTTTATACCGATCGTAAATAAACGTCTCGAGGGAATCTAATTTATATTTAACGTGCACTATGGAATATCATGCTGTATAGCGAAATCAAGCTACTAGTCGGCTGTGAAGTTAGCCACAAGCTACGCAAAACTCTATGTTTGCGCAGCTGTTAAGTAAGCTTCAGTCAGGATTGGATTTTGCGCAACTTGTGACTATATGACAGCCGCCAACATGTTTGATTTGATATAAGAAGGTTCTGATATAAATCCAATACATTATTATTATATGTATACTACGGGACTGATCGAGCACTAAAATTACGAGATAAATAAATACCTCCTCATCCCGACGTTTCGGCCCAGTTTGAGTCTACCCGTGACCACGGTCGATGCAACTCTGCCGAAACGTCGGGATGAGGAGGTATTTATTTATCTCGTAGTGTATAATAATGTGTTCAAATCGCGAAAGTTTAAAAACAACATCAATCCAATACGTTGAACGTTTTAAACTCCATGTTTCCCTTTAACTACTGACTGCTCAAACTTTCGCTCTTTAACACCTTGCGTTAGGTACCTGCATTGCTACCGGTTAATACACAATACATTTTTATACATCACAAGTTAGTTATAACACTTATCATTACGAATCACTTTTACTTTGGAAATAACCTGGAATTCTCGCAAATGAATCAAATGGTCTGTACCAAATGTTAATTGACTCAATTCTTTAAATCCTTGGACATATAAAAGCAATAACTTTAATTTTATCAAAAATTTATAAACATAAACACATGATGTAAATAGCAAGGGCACTTATATGGTATATAAATAGCCAGAAAAATTATAGTGTATTTTAAAATACACTCTCGCAAACATTTTCAAATTCACAACTTCAAAGTACCTACCTAGATCCATTTCGACCATTTCAAGAACTGTATTTCCATGAATAGTTCAATATAATATTTTGCGTAAATCATTGAAAAGCATTATCCTGAAAACGAATATTGGTTAACCAAATCGAACGAGCCAATTTCAACTTTACCACCGAGGGATTTAAACTAAAAATAGCTTTTGAAAATGCATCCGCAATGCTTGATATTTCGGAGATGCATTATCCGAAATTTCCATTTGAAGCCCTAGTATGAGTTTGCAGTTTAAACTAAAAATATTTCGTAGTCGTGTGGCTCCATACATTTTCTGATAGATCTTATGTAGAATGTATATAATAACACGGAAACGATTGTGGTTTTCGTTTACGTGTTAAGTCATACTGGGGATAGTATAGGTTTTCACGTAAACAAAACGTTTTAATACCACATAGCTTTTCTCTATTTTTATAAAGACAATCAACTTTTATGTAGAATTAAATAAAATATATGAGCTAATATTGCGAGTGTTTCACAGAGCTAAACGCATTTGGCTTCCATTACTAAAACATATTAGAGAAGATCTAGAAATATTGTATGGTATAGTTAATATGAACCGTTGCACATTATTTATATGACGAATTAAACTAGATTGTGGAATGTTATTTAATCGGTGAGAGATCCTTTATTCAGAGATCTATTTTTCAATCTTCCTATCTCGCCAAAGATGTTGATGATGTTTTATATTTGTATGAGTTTACTTTTGATTTCCATGTCTAAAATACCTATTAAGTATTTAAGAATTTGAGAAAATCTTTACAATAAAAAAAAAATTGAATAACACGTACTTCTACTTAGTGTGAATTCAACTTTTCCCATTAGGTACATTTTAAAGATAAAATAAATCTATTTGTCACTCCCAGTCCCGACATAAAGGAGGTCGTATATTTTTCCTGCAACGTGTGCCCCTTTAATCACTAATTAGAGATAAGTAAAGTATTTTCTCCACAAATAAGACTTCTCAGAGATTATCCAATTTGTGTTGCCAGCTCCTTCGAAGTCCCCTGGTCCCCGAATTCTCGGGAGTATCCGGGAGTCAGCATTTCCTACTACCATCCGACTAAGACAACCTTAGGACCAAAACGGAGCCACTATCGAAACGAAACGGTTGACCCGGAGGGTTGGTTTTAGTTCTTCCAATTGAACGCGTCTATTGATAAGATAGTGGGCTCTAACCTCTATTTGTCACGTGTCTCGCGAGGTAATCTCTGTAAGGATAGCCCAGAGAAGCTTAATTATCTCCTCTCGGGCTGTGAATCCAATTTTGGTATGCTTAATTAGATCACTTGAGAAATTGCTCTGGTTAGACTGTAATTAGGGGATAGTTTTGAAGGATTTATGTGACAATGACGTGGTACATTTTCTTGAACGCCTTATTTTAAATTTGACAGTGACATTGATGTGACATTTTCAGGAAACATAGCAGGACTATTGACGCAAATGTAGGTACTTTTAAATGGATTGACCTCAAAGTTAGGTATGTTCGAAAAATTGGCACAGGCAATAGTAGCCATCATTGAAATATTTGAAACGTGTTTTTTCAGTGAATGGTTACTGAATATAAGTTGAATGAAATGGATTAAAATGTCTGCTTGTTTTTTGGGTTAAAACCTCAATACTAAAAAGCCAATTTGATACCATTAAAGTAACTTAATCACGAACTACACAAAACCAGTTACTCATAGAATCATACCGGACCTATCTATCAAATCGAGAATAAGCTCGTATTTCGGTAGATAGTCGCTTCGCACCTGCGATTTATAAATGCACTGTTATTAAACTGATACTACATCTCTAGGTATAAATATAGCTAAGGCTAATCAGCCTGTTTGCAAACAAAATGGCCCCGTACAACGCCCCTCGAAACACTGCCGTTATCGTCATCACAACATATCGCCCGTAACAATATCTGCCGTGACGAACTAAGATAGCCAGCCTCTGATAACAGCAGTATTCACACACTCCACCCGCGGAATACACCGTTCTGCCCGTGCCAGAATTAAAAAAAAATTAAACAAAAAAGAACGTATCCCGCGAAAAATGTGAGTGTTGCCAGGATAGAGAAATCACCCCAGTGCGATGGCGAAAGTTATGCAAACGTTGAACGCGTACTTTTTGGACACGACGAAATGTTGCATGAGTGTTGACAGATTGAAACATTTTTGTTTGTGTCGCAGATACGAGGGAGAGAACGAGGTGGGTCGAAATACTTTTTTGTAAAGGCCTATTCAGATTTGCGTGATATTCGCTTGCTGCAAAGTTATCTGTTATATTCTAAGTAAGTACCTACACCACCTGTTATGGTTAAATAGAGCCGTACTAAACAAATCTCAAGGATTTCTGTAACGTGCTGAAACTACAAAATATTACAAAACATTATCAACTCGTCGCCTTAAAAACATATCGCTTATGTTACAACAGACATTAATATTTTTTTCCCAATCAGTTGCGAGGCAACCCACCGCAAGTCGTGCTGTCTGCCTATTCCTGTCGATAAATCTATATTTATAACCTTAAAACTGTTTTCATTCTCAGTTCGATGTTTACGAGAAAAACTCTGACAGAAAACTTTGATAAATGTCCAACATTCTGAAATAGGAACGCTGTTTCAGACAAAGGAAAGAATTTCGAACATTTATGTTATTTATGAAAGACCCAGGGGTGATTTGGGTAAAGTCGGACGAAATCCCAAAAAATAATATCTATTCAATGTAGACTGCCTACTGACTAGCTATACATTTATTCGAGTTATTATTTTAATATCAGACAGGTAGATAGAGTTTTATCTTTGCCCTTGAACGCACAATACCGGAGTTAATAGTACCTAATTTCTGTGTTTCTTTCTCAATATAAATCAGAAAATATTCTTTCATAAAAATTATCGTTGCTGAATCACTAATTTAGTCGATTATTTTCTATAAATAATATTTTTTCATCGAACTACACTGTATCTTTCTGACTTCTGATGAATTGAAATAGTGTCTATAAAAAGAACAATGGCAACGGTTTCTATTGAATTCTCAGTAATAAGTATTTTTTGTAACAGGTATTAGATTCAATCGATATCTGATATTTGTCTTTAGCGTCGTCAGATAATTCACATGCTACAAAACCTTTTGTTTCAACAGCACTATGAGATGTGATTGAATGAAATTAAACATTGTCTTCGGTTTTGTTTTTGAACCCATTGCAAGGGTTTTTTTATTTTGGGAGTGATTAGCAAAACAAAATAGACACATTTTGAATAAGTATCTTCGAGAATAAAAATACTTAAAATGATATCAGAACACGCTTCGCTGTTTCCTCGCTGTTTAAAAACACCATGAAAGAACAACGAAAAGACAGGAATGCCTTTTATTGAAATTGAAACCTAGAATCTTTATTAATATAAGCAGGCTTCACTTCTAAAATACAATTATTAATTTTAAAAATTAACCAAAGAGAACACAAAACTACGTAAGAAAATTAATATTGAAAGATTATCACAGAGCTAGTACAACAAGAGAGCGTTATTGTCGCATGACAATTCTCAACCGCAAAAATATATGGACAATCACTATCACTAGTTGTCAACTGTCAAATACCAATACATATATTGGAATTTGACAAAAATTTGACACTATCGGGACAAAAACACTGCAAATAGCCACTGAATCGAGATATTTTCATGTCTCTTTCTTACTGATGCCATATTAACAGTGCATCTCTTTCTTTCATTTCTCGATCGACCACATTATCCCTCTGGTAACTCTGTGAAGATAATCGTTACATTTTGACATGTGTCAACAGAACTCTTGCATGTTTTAAAATGTTTTTAATTTTCAAATAGGTAGGCAACATTTTTGTTTCTTTATAGTGGCTCCTCACGAGAAATGCATTCAGCCACTGTCTGTTAATATTGTTCAGTTATCTGCAGCTCTGGTATCAACGATTTCATTCAGCCGGAGTAAGTGTGTCAAACAAGTCTTGAATGCAGTCTATCTGTATTTGGCTACATGCCAGGCTTAACTCCTATTGCCTTTTTCACTTACATTGACGTTCCATGCAGTTTTCCACATAATTTGTTGATTGCATGGCTTAGCCCAAATACTATCTGGATTACTTAAAAGCTACTTCTAATTTAAATAAAGTATATTTTTCTCTTTGGCTATAAAAGTTACTTTAAATTTAGTTGACCTACATGTGTTGAATCTGAGTAATTTACGTCTCGGCTGCTTTATTAACCCTAAAAAGTTTCAAGTTTTGAATCATGTCATATTACACTGTTCATCAACCATCTTTAGGTACTGCTAAGCCAAATATTCAATGCCTAAAATGGGTTGACGATGTAGATTAATGAGGTAGTATAATTATGTAAGTAAGATGGTCTCACGATGGTATTAATGGTCTCTATTTTGATAGCTTTTTACCCTGGACCTTGATTTTAAAAATGTTGCTGTGTATCTGCAGCTGTCTAAGCTGTTTTTATAATTTAAATAACCAGATCATTAGTTTAAGATACGTATGGATCGCAAAACTGACTCTGTCTTAAAAAAATAAGTAGGTACTTACAATACGTCGTTGCCAGAAATTGTAAGTTTAAACAGAGCTTAGCTTAGCCGGGCTTTCAGCGTAGGTAGACGTTTTTTAAGGTGGCAACAACATTATCGTTCGCGAAGGCCCTTCGGGGGCAGTGTGAATAAATACTCGGAGTTTGCTTATTATGCGTCAGACACTACGGGTCCCGCGAGCCTCGCGGATCCGCGTAAATACATCCTTAGATTTTTTAACATCATTTTAGATGATATTTTTATAATTTAATTAATCGTCAGCAGCCAGTTAGGTACTTAGAACAACTACTTTTCCCACAGAGCTACTATAACTAGAGAGATAGCGCTGTTGTCGCTTGATGTAATTCTCAACCACAAAAATGTATGGAAAATCTGGCTCAGCGCTGTCAAAACTGTCAAATATGCAGGTATTGGAATTTAAAACTACAGAGAGAAAAACACTGCAACTTTTACCACTGAATTGAGATATTTTATGTCTCTTTCTAACTCAAGCCAT
The DNA here is from genome assembly GCA_949316475.1 of Hypomecis punctinalis. Taxonomy (NCBI): domain Eukaryota; kingdom Metazoa; phylum Arthropoda; class Insecta; order Lepidoptera; family Geometridae; genus Hypomecis; species Hypomecis punctinalis. Next base: position 2,748,545 of record OX438811.1, read on the forward strand.
ATTTAATCACTGTCTGTGACTTTTCCTAAATAGCGCCTATTTCTAGCAAAGAGTTAGGTATATAAACATGTAAACTCTTTTGTTTATAGAAGACAGACTTATTATGCTAAAATATCACTGTACTCATTATTATGATTAATTTTTAGTATGGGACCAACCCAAAATCACGAATTTATAAATCAGCTGTCGTACAATTTTCGGGACTATGATATTTAATTGTTTTTTTTCTCGCGATTTCTGGGTTTATTCCCGAGTAAAAGTAGTTCACGATGATGTGTAGGTATATACGTATATATGGTAGGTACACGATTGTAAACCCAGTGCTGCATCTTGTATCAAAACAAAGATTTTGAACCACTGACCAGAATCATTTTATTCAAATACCAACTCGGCTGCTTACATCAGTTATCATTTAAAAAAATATCAATCCATCTGTTTGAGAGCGTGTTTGTTCCGAATCGATTTTAAGAGCAGTATCAGTAGAAGTGAGGAATTCCACAGAATAGTGTCATTGATAGCAGATTAGAGATACACAATCTCTCGATAAGCCTCGATTGCTTATCGCTCTCTCGCTAACAGGTGATAAGGCCGGTTCACACAGCTGATTCTTGCCTATACTTACTTCGTAATCCAGTGATATAAAAACAGATATTTGTCAAGAAAATTACTAAATTAAAACTGTTATCTATTTAATCAATCAGTAGGTATGTAGATATCTACTCTTATACATTCTTTGTACATGAGGTTTCTAAGTATAGATTTAGACGACGCGACGGAGGTATAATTGAATATACTAGGCCCAATTTTAAGGGCGCCATTGTAAATTGAATAGCAACGTACAATAGTGTTCTCTCTATCAAATGCATATAGTGAAAAAGAAACAGGGCCACTCTAAATCGCTATTATAATTATGATGGGGTCTCTAAAATTGGGCCTATTATGTTCTTCGATATTTACCAACCTTGAAATCCCGAACCTAATCAGCTGTTCCTTATTCATACGCTGTGTTTACCTGTATTATGTCGTCTCCACTTGAGATCTTTTCAACTTATTAGTTTCTTTCACCATCTATTATATGCATAATTATAAGATTTTGAAATGAAAAACCAAGCCGAATCGATAGGTCAATCAAATCACGACGATCAAAATAAAGATTGCGCAATAATCGTGTCACGAGACAGTTCATTAACTAATCGATAAAAATAAATAATCAATCAATGCCAAAAATCACAAAAAATAAGCCTTCACAGTTTAAAACGATGTTCAATTAACATGCATACGAGTAAAGTTTGTATTGGAATATGGTGGTTATTTTAAAATCTTTTACAGACCAAGTACTGTATCAGCCTTTTTTTTAATAGTCCAGTCAATAGTGCAGGACGTAGGCCTACCCACGAAGGGTGATTGGGCCATATCCACCACGCTGACCCGATGCGGGTTGGTGGATTCACATAAGCCATCGAACGAATCGAATTCTTCTACGGACATATGCAGGTTGCCTCACGATGTTTTCCTTCACCGAAAAGCCAGTGGTGTGAAATTCCGTACATAAATTCCAAAGAACTCATTGGTACGGGACCGGGATTTGAACCCACGACCTCACGATTGTAAGCCGGGTGTCACTACCTCTAAGCCACCACGGCTCCTTACACAGACTAACGACAGACCAAGTACTAACTTGAAATTACAGTGGGATCAGTTTGGATGTAAGTATACTATATATCCTCTTTTATAGGGAGGTACGTATTAGGATTACATTAAATGTATGCTTTAAAATATTAAAATACCTTTATAAATTTATGAATAACGAAGCATCTAAGTGTAAAAAACCATTTGAACTGAGAACTTGGCTTTTCATCAGACGAGTTGGTGGCCAAATGTATACCCATTAATATTTTTAAAAAAATCTACCTATTTGGAAGTCATTTGAATAGCGTTGTATATTGTTTCTTTATTATTCTTCTGGCTGTGTGAGTGGCGGATATTAATTTTCCTCTATTTTTAATTAGGGCTCTCTCAGTCTTCGCAAGAAGGCCGGAAATTGGAGCAAGATAAAATGTCCCCGAGGCGCCAAGTCTTTCATTATTATCTCGGGGAAAATATATCTGAAACAGCTTCAAATTCAACTAACGCTGAAAAAAACAGAAAGGGAAAAACAGGGTTAGGTACTTACTGCCTGTCATGTTTTCTCTTTGTTCTTCAGAAAGATAACGGAAGGTTCAAAACGTAAGAACTGAGTTGTTATTTTTTCTTTTGAAAAATAGAGAAATGTAAGATAAGCGACAGCGTACTTCGGAAAGTGTTACGCAAAAGTTTTCTTTTAACTATGATTTTCGTAGCTAAGATACCTAAAAAAAACGTTTCAGACCTCAACACGAAAAGATGAATTTTATAGCACAGTAATTAATTTATTTTATAATCTTCTTATTTATCGAAAAGATAAAACGTTTAAATTAACACTGGTTCCACCAAAAAACCTTAAAACTGAAAAAGAAAGTTATAGCATTATTAACCACGAGTGTTAAAAATCTCAACATAATTATTTACTTATACAATACAAGGTTATGCAGAACTGTGGCACTAAACCGAAAGTAGGTGAATCTGACCATCATTAGGTATGAATAACTTTTACTATGGCGCTAACCCAGAATTCAAGGAAAAAAATCAGCTGTATCATCCATTTGGTCGATTCCGAGTTGCTATTTAATATGGAGCAGCTGTTTTTGTTTTCGTCATATTTTCGGGTTAGCCCTTTAGAAAAAATTGTTTATAATGATCATCTATTTCCAAATTTTATTATAACCCCCCTTTCGATTTAGTGCAGGGCAAGCAGATAACCCTGTAATAATGTAAACTATCGTAAATAATTCATCCAGACTTGTTCGGATAAACATTGACAATCATCGTGCGTGACCAAAACGCCACCCATATATGGCATACTTGCTGGACTTTCGCTGTGTAGGCATAAAGCGTTTCAATTTTACATGACATGTATGTATAATGGATAAAAGTGTGTTTTGGGACCACTTTGGGACACATTTAGCTGAAGACTACAACTAAATGTGTCCCAAAAGTTCATAATTGTGCATTATGAAGCGAACTTGAAACAAACTATTGCTAATATATTTATTTTAAAACTGACTACTATAATAATATTTAAATTAAAATTGTCTTCTCATGATTTTCGTCGTCTTCGTTTCAACGATAGAACGGTTACTGCTGTACATATGCATCTCCAATAAGACCGGCTGGAAGCGGCTTGCATTCAACGCGATCCTGTGGTAGCTGCGTGATAATTTAATTTACAAAAAAAATGGTAAACTTCAAATGATCTAGTCTCGTCTGTTTATATGACTTTCGTTTGTAACCAATCGTGCAAAGATAAAATCTGTAAAAGAACTATTAATATTAGATTCGAACCTTTCGTGAATGTTGAAAAAATTATAAAGATCTCTATCAATATTCGACGTATCAACTTAATCACTAATTTACCAAAGAGGCATTGATTTAATGATCTTAAACCCGACTGCAGATTTCTTAACCACCGACCTTGGTAGTGTGTGGCACGTTTGAGTTTCACTTTTACTGTCGTTCGGGGACTTCGCAGCAATGTTGCCAACTGAGCCCTTTAGTGCTAGATTTGGCATTATTTTCGAAAGTCTAGCACTGAAATTTAACTTTTAGCAGCTAGCTCCATCTTGCACTATTTTAACAGCAACCATTTTGTTTTTTTTAATGGGCAAGTGCCTTTATTAACTACCACTAAATACAAGACATAATCTAAAACTACTACATGACAAGCAATTGGATCATCCGTAGACCCTTGAAGGTCTAAAGATAATCCAAATACTCAAGCCCACTGCCATTTGGCAGCGTGCCCAGCATGCTGGCAGCATTGTCACGCTGAATGGCAATGCTTATACGTTTAGCCAAATAAACACCAGCATTTTGGTCACGCGTCGCGTCCACCAGACGCTCAGAAAGACTTTTGAAAACAAGATGAGCTCCCGGCGCCCACGGATCCAATGTTACAACTCCAAACGGCTCAAATACCTATGTAACCACTGCCGAGGTTAGCATATTTGCGCCGCTGTTTGATGTTTTTTTCTGCGTAAGATATATACAATTTTATACATACATTCACTTCTACTTCAAATCAGAACAGGATACAAAAACTTCATAGAAAATTGCCACACATCGATACCTCGGACGCCCTCGCCCGGATTCGCGAATTCAGAGATAATACATTTCTTCATGTTTAAAAAATTTGCTCTATATTTGCAACTTTTAATCAATCTAGCACTATTTGAAATGTCATTAAGCACACATCTGAAATATCAAGTCGGCATCCCTGGTTCGTAGCCAAATGTATGGCTGCCAGCGGTTTGAAAACTGGAGCGAGTGTTACCTAAATGAAAAGTGTTGGACGGAACGTTGAAAGATTCTGCGGTTTTTGTGCCGGTACACAAAAATGATAGAGGGACTAGAGTTCTTTACAGTTATATCACTAGCGTGGCAAAGGGATTACATTTTGTTTACTTTTAATGTTAGTTGTCAATGTTTATCAATATACAATCATTTATTGCAACGTCATAATACATGCGGCTCTCTTTATAGTTAGTTATAGATACATTTTACCCTATGTATGACAATTTTAGTATTTGCATAGGAACGGTTTATTTGTTGGTTGATTTCCGCTTCTGAGGGGAACACAAAGTATTTGTACCTAGTACGGTGTAATAGAATAAGTTATGGCACTAGTATTAAATGAGAATATGACATAATCAAAACTCTAGTGCAGTAAACTCGCGCTTTATTAGTGCACGAATAATTGGATGTGCTCGCTCCCGCGTCACTCCAATTATTTTAATTATTTAATACTAGTGCGTGGCCTCTGTTTATGTGATGCAGTTTAAACCACGGTTCATTATGTTGTTAGCTCTGATTTTACTACTAAATCTGATGACATTTTAGCCGCTTCCATCTGGTTTGTTTAAACAATATAGGCCTATCCAATACCTTTGTCTTTACAGGGTTATCGCTTGCCCTATACTAAGCAGAAAAAGGGTAATTAAGACCATCATGAACAACTTTTACTACAGGGCCAACCCGAAATTCGAGAAAAAGAATCTGTTCTATACAAAAGTGCAACTCAGAATTCACAAAATGTATTGAAACAGCAGATTTTTTTTCGGATACCGTGTTTGCCCCTTTGTAAACGTTATTCATAATTATGGTCTGAATCACCTGCTTTCGATTTTGTACACCGGTTCTGGATAGCCTTGATAATATTTCTCAGCCTAGATCATATTTCAGAATCAGAATTTTCAGTGTTTGTAGAGCAGCAGCTCATGCACTTTTAAACACTTGCAAAGCAAGACTTTGTGCAGCGGTAAATGTACTGTATCTTTTTTAAGATTATTATGATGATGAAAATGACAAAATTTAATAAATGAAAGGCATTTTTTCACAAAGATAAAATGCCCAATCGTGGTTCGCTGTACAAAATGTCATACGAATTCTTTTCACAATTCAAATACCTTTCCGATTGTTCGTGCTCATAATGTACGTAATTATTGTTATTGTCATACTTAACAACAGATTCCTTCATTATCATCTCAAATTTTGGATATAGTCCAAAATTTGTCCATGCCAAAAATAAAGTCGATCCGTTGCTCTATTGCTGCGTAAAAGAGCAACAAACAATACATCAAACATACTTTCAGATTTATGATATTAGTAAGGAGGTTTTAATACTTATATTAGTAATGAGGTATGTCGTTATCATTATATTATCAATTTGACGTCACCAGAGTTATTTTCATCAGTCTCTGATCAGCCTAATTTTATTAAGTAGGTATAATAAAATTATAATTAATAAATGGCAATGTCGCAGCCATTTGTTGATACGTTCCGTATTTCATCGGTAAAATTGAATTTTCCTGGTGGTCATTATTTATTTATTGTTTTCAAATTTGGGCATGGAAAAAATAAATAAATTTTTTTCAAGATCACTTTGATATTTTCTTCTGATATCAACTTAAAATAAAGATAAATAAAACATTTAGAATGTAGGTCATTCTGTGGTCAAAATCCTTTCCATTTCGAACCTTCAAACATAATATTTACTCGTAGGTACCTACGTTGATTTGGTTGACAACGCACCATTTTATTAAAACGATAACAACAACTGTCTTATTTTCTAGAAACATTTGAAAACCAACCAAAATTGTGTTCAAACCAAAAATAGTGCATTGATACCTACGCAGTGCTATTTGAATTTCGTAATAGTATGTGCAAGCTTTACCGTTAACCGAAGCCGATGTTTCAAGAAACAGTGTGTAGTGATGGATCATAGTGATCTTTGAAGTGATCGGATGCTGGATCATAGTGAATGATTACAAACGCATCACTGTTACTATAAACGATTGGCGAAGTATTGGAAAAATTAGTGATTTTTTTATTAAAGAAAACTTAGTGGACTACAAATTTTAAACTTTTTCGATACATTAAAAGCCAATGAATAGTGCCTGGATCTAGGCTTGTGAACTACATGAATTTATTAAACAGTTATCAATGTTATGTGGATCGAAACTAACAGGACCTCATTATTTTACTGTTTAAACCAACTGAAATCGAAGATCATGGTCAAAACTAGCTGGATCATATTATATACTTATTCATCGTAAAGTGTACGAATTGTCTGGAATATTTGTGGTCGGTGACTGAATCATAAAACAGTGCTAAAATCTATAGCTATTTCACTTGTATATATCGATAGCTAGATCATTTGAGATTGGTGGCTGGATCATAAATGATCGATCGGTGGACGGATCGTGACCGTGGATCATGGTCTCATCGTCGCCGCGAGCGCAGGCCCGCTTGCACGACGTCGACCCGGAGAGAATAAAGGCTTACTCGGTGAGTACACATAGTTACCACAGTAGGATGAGGTGATCTTTTAAACTGTAACCATTTCTAAGTACTTCAAAAATGGACATATTTAAATTGCGTACAGATTGTTTTTGACGTGATAACGTCCTATAAATCGATAAACGCTGGCTGCACGCATCAAAAATTGTCACGTTTCGCTTGAGCCAAGCTAGCAAGCGAGACGCGGAACAAGCGATAGAGAGGCGCGGTCGGCCTAAGCATCCGACTTGTTTTAGTTGTTAATTAAACAAAGTTTTCCGAATAACGTTAAGACGTAAAAATATAACGGGCACCAAAGAGGTTTAATTCTTTAAAATCGAATAAAATCTCCTTACAATGCCCGATGCCGTGCATTGTAAAAAGATTTTATTCGAATTCTCACTTTTCTCACTTTTTTGCGTAAAACTTCTTTAATTTTAAATTTAGGGCAACAAATTATGTGAACACATTTATAGGCAAAGCAATTTGCTACAAATTATCTTTTCATGAATTTTTTGTAAGACGCATAGTTTCCGATATATCGCGAAAAAGGTGTTAGCACCACTTTTTCCAAGATGGCGACCGGGGGACAAGGGCGGCAACCCCACAAACTTGAGGGGTTAAGCTTATATTGACCCCCACACTTGCCCCAAAAATAAAATTGCGTCCTCTAACAAATGTAAAGCTCATGTAACATTTTAATGGACTAATATGATACTATATTCTACTGTTTCCTAGTATTTACTTAAGTTCATATCTAAATCCACGTAAATGTCTACGGCTTTGAAACTTGCACATAAATAATACTAAAAACGCAATTTTCCTCATGTTTAAGCCACAGCGTACCTAATCTCTCGATTTAATCAGCGTTTACAAGGCATTCCTTACTGCTGTAACCCGACTGTGGCACGTCGTGACGGTATTGTGCATTTAGGTTGCGTAACCGGTACAGCCTTAAATGGAGGCCACGTGGAAAGTGCCGTGTGGGAGAGCGAAAGGCCTGGGCCCGTACTACGATCTGTTAGAGAGAGGCTGCAGCCCTAGAATGAGTTTACTATTATTTATTTGTAACATTCCATTGGATGAGCATTACAGCATTAACAACATACCCCGATACATCCATTAGATTTATTATTGCAATAATTAACACAGTAGAATGTTAATGTTAGCGTAATTTCTGACTCTACACTTTAATCTTTCTTGAAAATTTTGTGATATTAATGTAATTTTCAGAGGACTTGAATTGAATCACGTTGGATTTTATCTCACCTTTTCTGATCCGGAGTGAACGAGATGAAAGCTACGGCGTTTAGAGTTAAGAGCTTATAATACGACCCCTGTACCTACTGTACCCTGCATAATAATAAACTAGTGTTAAAACTGGCGGGACAGCGGATAAGAATGTCTATTTAGGTACCTTTTTAACTGCTACCTCAAAATAATTTCACTTGAATAAAGTAGAGTTTTAGAAATGGGTCACTTGAGAAAAAGTTTGCACGATTGTATTTCCATTCCATTTGCTGATCGTGCAATTTTTTGGGTCCTATATCTCTTCGATAAACTTTCAGGCATGTGTAAAAAAATTGTGTCAATGAGTGAGACGTCCATTGTACCCGCCTATTATACAGAGCCCTTAGTCCAGGTTTGGCGTAGTTTTCTTAAACTTTCGCGTTCGTGTATGGCTACATACATTTTGGTTATTTCTTCATCGTTCCCGCTAGGTGAGGTGTACAAAAATGTATAGAGCCATACGGAAACAGCTGTAGTTTCAATTTACGTGTAAACCTGGACTAACTCCTAAGATTGTTCTTAATATCTTTAAAATGTTTTTATATGAAGGTTCTAAGCTATAATCCAATGGCACTTAGGCGAAGCCGGGACGGTCAGCTAGTGGGAAATAAAACGAAGGCGTTTTCTAATCAGGAGCATCGCTGAAGAGGTTTTATTCGACATAATCCTGAGCACAAAGGGTCCAGCGGGCGGCAATTTCGAGCCGCTTACGGTTTTACAACGTACTTCATTTCTATGTTAATGTCCCAGTAAGCTTTACAATCCACTTGACATATTTTTACATGATTTACAGCCTGAAATGTAAATAACAATTTTAAGCTTAAATAACGCGTAAATGTGTAAATAGACTGTGCGTTATTAGAATTGTATAGGGACCTACCTATTTATAATATCCTTGATATAAATAGTATTGCGGTACAGTTACTTCCTTGTTAGTATGTAGGTAGTACAACAGTTGTTGTTTTTGCACTTTATACTCTATTCGTCCATCGTGGGCTTTTACATGTAAAAAAATTATGAAGTATACATTTACAGGGTTATTTCTAATCAATTAGCATCCTTCTAGGGGCTTATTCTGTACATCAAAACTAACAACTTTTGTTATACAACTTTTGTCAAAACTCAAAAAAAATCAGCTGTTCTTTACATTTTGTCGCGGGTGAACTATATTTTTTTATGGAATAACAATTTTTTTTTTTAGTTCTGACAAAAGTCGTAGAAGAAAAGCTGTTAGTTTTAATGCACAGAATAAGCCCCTAGAAGGATGCTAATTGATTAGAAATAACCCTGTATATATATAACCTACAATCTTCAATACATTCTGGAACATAACGTCTACCAAAATATCAATAGAGCCAAATGCGACGGTCTGTTTGTGTGTAAACAATCTTATTGCGAGCGTAGAGAAACTTGCAAAGCCTCACCTTGTAGGGGGCAAACAAATGAACACTGCCATTGTTATATGTATAGAATTGGTATGCTATGAGTGGGGCCATTTATTTCGTATTCTGTAAAAGGAAAACATGGATTCAAGCCGCTTCCAACCGACCATACTGGAGACCTATAGATGACGTCTATGCTTAGAAATAAAACATTAGGTGTTATTTCTTGTGACAGAACTTCAAATTTAAATGATCTATTTGTACCTTTGATACACCTACTTAGTTCTGTGCATTTTTATTAAACTTAACCTTAAAAATATTTCCTAGAGAAAGCTTGCATGCGAGATATTTAGCTTTCGTAGGTATAATAATTATTCAGGATTTAAAAATACACAGAGCTATTACAAGAAGTTCATAGTCTCGACATGCGTTGTATAATATATTGGGTGCCGTCCCGTCTACGACATTTACTATTAAACTCTGAATATGAACAACTTTATTAGCTACTGTACGTTTTATGACTCTATTTGATGGAAAATCGCTGAAATATGCCGAATAAAATATATAAAGTGGTGATTGCAGCCGTCTGTTTTATGGCTTCAGTCACAGATTTCAAAATACGGGACAAGACGCGCCTATAGTAACGTTCCACAACCAACAACATAATCTCCCCAATTAAAATCACATGTACCTACGAGTAGGTACGCGTAAATGACAATAATTTACGTTATTAGGCACTCAAATCAATAAATTACCTGTTCAAATGCGTTCACACAACAGTTTATTTTGCAATGTATGCTTCATAAATACGTATTTTGGAGGTTTTGGGTTACTTACGCTCGGGTACTTATAGTCCTATTATATATAATTATAATAGATAAATCCACCGTCCGTCGTCCGTCCGGAGTCTGGTGCATAAGTAGGTACAAGTACGGAGTGATTCTATAGACGGCTCACGACTGACATTTTAAAATCGAACCGTTTAACTACATCTGTTTATCTACATCATTATGACCGACTTTGACTATGGAACCAACCATACAATCGCGAAAATAAATCAGCTGTTCTATATATAAAAAACTCATTTTCTCTCGACAACATGTACGGAACGACTGTTTATTTTTTAGGGTTCCAAGGATGAGCTGAGAGTAATATGTACAATGATGTTCTAAAAATGTGTAATAAATAATGATAATAATAAATATTTTGGATCATCTTACACAAGGCCTCTGACCCCAAACTAAGCAAAGCTTGTGATATGGCTGCCAGAGACTGATATACTACATATACTTATTTTTAAATACGTTTTTTAATACATATTTATGTATAGATAGTAACTAAATAACACCCATACACAGAGCAAACACTTATATTTTCACATAAATATTTGCCCTGGTTGGGGATCGAACCCACGCCTCTCTGATCCAGAAGTTAGGGTCACTAAGTACTGAACCACCGAGGTAGTATGATATCTGAGTACAGATACACCTAGGCATCTAGTATAATAATTGTTTCACGTGCTGTGTTAGAGAGACCTGTGTGGATCTCTATGGCTTCAATCTTGCGAGTCGTGCCTCGTCCTAATTCGTCATTGCGCAAAATACCATCGGCTGTTTGAGCTGTTAGCTGTACTTTCACCCTTATGTCACCACTGGTTCTTTACTGCCTGCTCGCTTGGCTCATTTCAATGGTTTTCTCATTCATGAATATTGAGTATGAGTGCAACGAACCTATTTAGTGGTTTACGTTACAAGAAGTTTGAAATCTTAGAAAACTTCGACGCAAAGTTCTATGTGATATTGATAAACGACAATGGTGCCGAATATTTGTTATTGTTTTAATTTTTGGGGAATTTGTCATTTCTGTGTTCACGTAGATATTTGTCGTACTCTCAGAGCAAATAAAAATATCAATAAATTACAATAATATTTTTTCTCTCTCTTGTCTGAGGTCGTACTCATTTATAGACAGTTTTTTTCATAATATTTTATTCATATAGTTACAGTCATTCTTTAAATTTCTTCCATAAGATGAGCAAGCCCTTGCTCCTTCCTAAGTAAACTCTGTAGGTAAGTCTAAAAACAGGCAACAAGCAAGCACAACAAGCCTAGTTTGTCAAAAGTTCCTAAAATTAATTAGACGTATTTTTTCTAGCACTAAATTGAATATTATGTAATTTTGGTATTTATTACCCGTAAACAGAAACTTTATACAGAAATCTATCTTTTCTGGTCATGTTATCGTGTGTTGATCTTTGTATTTTCATGATTCGAAGTTCTTGCGTAGGTGCACGCAACTGTGCCGTACTGGTACATACGAGTACGTAATTCCTATTGGTATTGTCCCTTGATTTTGAGACACCAATGCTTATCGGATAGAAGAAAGCTTTCAGTTGCTAATTTACTTTATTTACCACTACCAGTTGTACCTAATTATCTGTATTCTGTACACGTAGCTACTCTACCAATAGTTGCATGGGTTAGCTTAAAACTGACATATAACAAACTTATTTTATATCTTTAATGAAAGGAAATATTTAATACGGATATAAAATATCGCTTCACTACATACCTATTTCAATTTCAATCATATATTTGCAACATACTGTAGATATTACATGCAGTTCACAAGGGAAAACATTTTTGTGTGTCTGTGTATCCGCTTAGTTAGATCTTCTAAACTACACAACGGATTGCTATGCCGTATTCAGTGTCTTATAGGATATTTCTTCCAAAAGGTTTATAGCTGAAATTCATTCATAGCCGAGCGAAGCCGGGCTGGGTAGCTAGTTTATTATAAACTCGCTTACATTCTCGCCCTACGGTCCAAAATACCTATCTACCACTATATTTCGTTGTCATTTTGCCAAAATGTAAAACAATATGGCTCACAGAGGCCGCAAATCGGCAATAGTTCCTTTCTATTAAAGCTTAGTGCGAGAGACAAAAGACCTTTTTAGGTAGGGTAACCACTCCTCGCCTGGATTTTTTTTTATGTAGAGTGTAAAATTTACGGGTAGTTGATGTCAGCCGAAAATCCGCCAAACTAAAGTGGGACTGGGCGGAACATGTGGCGCGGATGCACACCGATCGATGGGCAAGGATCGTCACGGAGTGGGTGCCTAACGGACGACGCAGCCAGGGAAGGCCCAAGAAGCGCTGGCGTGACGATCTTGACTCATTCGAGAGGGGTTGGCATAGATCGAGACTCATGGAAGGAAATGGGAGAGACCTTTGCCCAGGAGTGGGACAGTGTAGGTTATCAAAAAATAAAAAAATACGGTCTAGAATTGTAAAACTCATTTAGACACATTTTTTTCAAATAAGTCAGCGTCAAATGTCTATGTTTTTATTGTCCTGATTTTTTCGACAAAATGGCAACCTTACTTTCGTGGCATGAATTCTGCAAAACAACACTAAAGCATAGCTACAATACACCGGCCTGATATATATCTCCAGTGATCCCAGTTTATGGCCTGTGCTTTGGGTATTTCGTCATTCTGCTAAATTGGGGGTCGATATGGGCCATAGGCGGCCCGAGCCGCCCGTATCGGGCCTTAGTGACCGCTACGGTACAAAACACTACTAATATAGAAGTCAAGTTTCATACAAAGTATACTAGGCATGACCAACGCACACAATAACCGTCACGCTCGAACCCAACGTCTACTCACTACATTTGGATCAATCCATCTATTGCTCACTTTTAATGATACAAATACAATAAACACAATTATAGAGGATGTTGCTTTGTAAAGTGCAGGGACTTTTGGGACCAGCTGTGAACCCGTGAAAAATAAATCAGCTGTTAAACATAAGAGTTCACTGACTCTGAACACGGCACCTACAATACTGGTTTTTTCGCGATTTTTCTCAAATAAAGCCGGAATCATACAAGTCACTGGATGTGACGTTAGCTACAAGAGCTGCGCAATATCCAATCGACGACGCGTAGCTACATAGAAGATGTGAGATTCAGTCAGGATTGAATTTAGCTTGTAGCTAACTTCACATCCGCCGACTTGTTTGATTCGGCCTTTAAGTAGCATCTCTTTCTTATTTATAAAATGTAATAGTTGTAGTTCAGTGTCGTTTCGTAAAACAAGATTGGATCGCGAGTAATCTCGAAATCAATTGAAATATGTTCGACGTGAAGAAAATTCGGGATTATGTTCATGAGCGAGGTTCGTGCGCCTCGTTTTAGTGCGCGTTGCATGAAGGTTGACTTCTGTTGCCTCAGTGTTTTGTGGCTCCGAGATGGGAGATGGATGGCCGACAGCCTCCGGTTTTACGGCTGACCTTCCCGTCAGCTGAATAAACAAAACATGACCGAGCTAAGACATGAAAATTGACACTGGTGTCGCTGATAGAGTAATGGATTCCTATGTACTCTCCACAGAGACATTTTCTTTATATTTTCTTGGAGAAATGATGTAGTGTCGTAAAACATGAGGCGGATATTATAAAATTTACGATCTGAGCATTTGGAATAAATTTAAATTAGGTACATACAGTTGATTGAATCAGGCATTACTCTACGGAAGTAAATCTTTTGTGTATAATTACAGATTTGAATTAAAATTACAGTTGTTATTACATTTTTAAATTAGCACAGCTAGCACGCACTACAGACGTGGCGAGAAAATGTGACAGATTTTTATCTCAATTTCACCCAATTTCGTGTTAACTGTGTAGCCCGTCATATGTAGCCAAATGGTCTACAATCTGGATAGATATGTCTAATACTCGTAACACAATCTGGAATGCGCTGTAAAGCCTGTAAACAGCTTCCCGTCGATCGTTTCTGGAATAGATCTAGGAAACAGTACCTAGGGCATCGGCTACTTACGGTGATAAAGATGACGAAGCTTGTGTTTAAAACGTAGGTATTAGAATAGGCATGTATACTGGATATAAAAATCATACTTAGTTTTCTTTTGTCAATCTAACAATTAATGACAAAGATAAGCCTTGTCAAATTTTGGGGCTCGGGACGTCACTAGCCGGTACCAGTACCGGAACATTTGTATGTAGTACGTTAGTGACGTCACATGGAACTTCACCAGGCTATATCTTCATTAATTTCTTAAAAAATGACGAAAGAAAAAATACGTGTCTAATATTTTTTTTAAATCTATTTGACGGACTGTTTTTTTAGTAAACAAGCCTATTTCATCTGGTGATTCCAAACAGCTCAAGTTAACACATTTATTTGTACTCATACATACGTTTTCAATTATTTCTCGAACTCTTCTAGATTTTACTGATATAACATGAATAATTAAAATCATAATCTTGCGCGTTTAACTTACGAAATTGATAAAATCATTATTTTCTCAAAACACTATTACGTTATCCACATAACGTGTTATAGAATATATGTTACGAATATAATGTTATTTTTAATTACAGTTTTTACCAAACTCCGTTAAGTACAAGTGAATGGTTATTCAATTCTCTTACACTGTTCAACATTATATTATAGGTACCAATCTGTTCCAAATATCTAAAGTTACGTAGTAAAAAAACAATCTCGACTCAGTATCTTATTATCATTGGGAATTAGGACATAATACCGACTTCCCCTTGCAGTCACCCCTCGAATGACGTCACTACTAAGGGTGGGGGGTGAGAGGCCGTTTGCAGCAAATGCGCTTGGCCCAGTTTCTCCTTGCTTACAAGTCTGCTGAACTATTAGGAGAGTGGTGGAACATCCATCAATTTGAGAAGGCACCTAATAAAGAAATGCAAAGGATTAGATAGATGAAATATGATTCGTACGTGCTGGATCAGATACAAAGAGAGGAGGAGAGGAGGCGTAGTTTTTATTCTCCTCTAAATATTTTTTGTCTATCTCTCTAGCCGTTTTTTTTGAACTATGATATTGAGACGTTGTTTCCATCATTTTTACAGCAATTTTTCCGAACAGTTTAGGAATAAATGTACGTACTTTTACGTAGTGTCTACTGTGTGAAACCGGTACGGGTCGTTAGTACGAGTATTGTCATATTTTAATGTCGTTTGAGCGTTTTTATACTTGCTCATAAAGTTATAACCAAATCTTGGACTGCTTTGACTAAGTAAGTTTTGATAAATTACTGTAGGTTTACTGTGTTTGTAAATTACCTATGTAGTTCATTTCTACTGGTATCACATTTTCCTAGCCATTTTTATAAAGCTGACTATTTATAGGTTAATCAACGATAAAATAATTGATTACAAGTTATCACACTTGTGTGATTTCTGTAACCGGTCGCGTGTTACGTGAGCGGGCCGAGTTAATGCGATATTCATAATTGTGTTAGTGGTGTAATACTTGGATGTAAGCTGTAACTTAGACGTTGCATCGACTTGTGTCAATGAACCGTTGTGGCATAATTGTTTTCTGCTAAACCGGACTTGTTGAATACACAATAACATTAACTAAACAGTTTTTTTCATCTCGTAAACAGGTTATCTGCTTGCCTTAAACTAAGCCAAAACGGGGTTTACTAAGACCATCATTGTGAACAGCTTTTAGCTTTTAATAGCTTTTAGCTTTTTTGAGATAGATCCGAAAATCAGCTGCTCCATACAAAATTGCAACTCAGAATCGACAAAATGTATGAACTATTTTTTTTTTCGAATTCCGAGTAGACACACCAGTTCTGAATAACCCTGAATTAAGCCGCCGTCCAATCTCAAAATATCTGTATAGAGCCCTAGTTAAACTGACTTTTCTACATTAAACCTTGAAGTTGTTGAAAAAAAATACACAATATTCTAAAAACTATACGGAGGGGAATCATCAACTCGAAACACAATTCAAAAAACTTCGCTCGATAGAAATTAAATGCAAAGATACCGCTTTTTAGAACAAATTCATGATTTCTAAGAAAGTTTATTGGATTTTTGGGCACTTTTCTACACGTTTACAATTTTTTTTTGAATCTGTTATTTATTCACATGAATTGAACTATGGCTTTCATCCATAAAATTTAAGAAAAAGTGGTAAAATCAATTTTATATTAATTTTTGAATGCAAAAATCGGGCGAAATCGCGGGCGTATTGGTCTTCACCCGCTCATTTGAAAAATTACGCTGATACTAGGTTTATTGACTTTTGACATAATGTTCAGGGGATTGATTTTTCTTTGCAATTTCACAGCATTTTCAGAATATTTAGGAAAAACGATGAAAGTTAATAATAAAACATACGTTCGTCATTACGTTCAAACTTTCATAAGCGGGCGTGAAAATGGTGAAAAGCGGCAATGGACGCAACGGTCTATAAAATAACAAATTCATTTTAATATCCAAATTAATTGTGTTGTTTAATTAAACTTTTGTTTACAATATCTGATTAAAGCCGTTCTGTTGGATATTGTGAATTAATTTCGAGGAAACGAGCTGCGAGCCCGCACTGCGTACGTTCATCCCGTAAAGCCTTCCTCATACTGATGCGGAAGCAGCTGCGGTTTAGTAGCGTGGAGTTTACAATGGAAATTGGGTTTCCAGTGACTGTTTGACTATCACTAGAGACGTAAAGTTAAATTCAAGTAATAATTACGTTTAAAATGTAATTGTGTTATTTACGTTTAAGACAGAATGTTAGTACCTACTTAATACATGTTTAGCATGATGGTTTTAATTGAGTAACATTTATTTTATTTTATGTTTCCAGTCTCCTACAAATGGTTATTATATAGAAATAAGATCTTTTTTAGAAATAAGCTCTTAAATATAACGAAGGCGAATATTTTAGTAAACTAGGTATAACAGCTACACGCAAAAGTAATAGAGTAATGTAGAAAGTGCATTCACAAGTTAGACATCTATAATCTGACCGTTTAACTCAGTCCTGCGCCGCCGCCACCACCCGTACCTGTCTTAGTCCCTTTTGTCGTCTATCCCTGCGCCCCTGTATCCGCGCAGACGAGGACTAAGTTAAGCGGTCGGACTATACATAGTAACCTAAGTGATTCTTAGGTTATAATCATATCTCAAGCTGGCATTGGATGTAAACTGCTTCTAAGCGGTCCTACTCTGCTGAAAGTATACACTATACACCCTTATTATTTTTTTAATATCTAATATTTTAAGGAACGATCAAACAACTTTCACTAACGGACCAAATACGAAATTGCGAAAAAAGATCAGCTGATCCATACATTTTGTCGAGACTTAATGAAACAAAAACAAAATTTTGTATGGAACAGCTTATACATTTTAGATATTAAAAAATAAGGGTGTACTAGTTTAGTATAATATTGTGACCAGCAATAGACGACCTATAGCCGAAATTATTCAGATATGCATCAAAACCTAGCAACGACTCTCTGCCTCAACTTTTCACAACAAGAAGTGTTTGAAGGTGTCGTGTCTGCAATTTTCCCGTCTGTTTTTCTACTGCTTTATTTTGCATATTTGGAAATTTTAAATAAATGTTATTTAAACACTAAACTGCCGAGTGTGCGCTGGGCCGTACAGTAATTAGCTGCGTTATTTATTAATGCCTGCGTAATTTTATGGCGGTTGATGTAATTTGTCCCGTATATTACCCCGGGGTGGACAAAAATTAATTTACGCCCCTTTTCTCCCCTTTTGATGGCCCGAATGGTCCTCGGAGATAAACTCGGTGCGTCATCGTCAGTGCCAAGTTATTTTACCATCTATAAGACAATAGACTACGTATTTGTTTCGCGTTTCTGATCTGTTGCTTCTGCTTTGTTGTTACCATATTTTTCAGAAAATGTCTAATATCGTTTCATCATAATTTTGGCCTCTACGTGGCTCTACTGTTCGGTGGCCATCTCAACCAATAGATTTTAAATAAGGCTGGGTGACGGCTTGTTTGAGCGGATTTTATAGAACGTCTGTCACATCAGTGCGCGCGCGCCAGTCGACAGGGGTGCGCGTATTCCCTGAGGATGGAGTTCTAAATACTCCGAAACTGGTCGGATTCCTTGCGGAACGACCGTATAATTATAACGCGAGTTTTAACCGTATTCTGTTATAGTTAGAACGTCTGTCTACGATTGAATTTTTTTCAAGCTACGATTCTCAAGAACTCTAACGTTCTGATGCAATTCCAAATTCAATAAGAAGACGTTTACACGAATACTGCGGGCTGATCCTGCGGCGTAGTTCGTTATGAAATTATAGCATTTCGGTACGAAAACACTCTGTGGAATTGGGAATTGTTCCCGTTGTTAGAAAATTGCAACCATTCGGTGAAATGGGACGAGTTAGGCAGTTGGCGGCTCGCGTTTACAAGTTGGAGCCTGCTTCTGACAACAACATATTAATCAGCATTCCGTATACATAAAAACCAAAGCTACTGACATGGTAATTTGAAATGGCAGTGTGAAGAGCACGCAAAATTGAAGCGCGATTGGAGATCACGTACCTACAAGCGTAGTGTAAAGTTAACCCACAAGGGATGACTTTGATTCGAACATAAGTCACGCTGGATACATACCGCTTCAAACTTGCCTTATTTGAAATCTACAGGCTGATATTGGTGATGATGAGTACAAAAACATTGTAGAATTGAAAATTGCTCGCGTTGTTAGAAAATTGTAACCATTCGGTGAAATGTCATATACTTAGTATTTATTAGTATAGCATTTTTTGTTACAAGTCAATAAGTACACATTACCTATATTAGGGCACTATACATATTATAGCACAATATAAAAATAAAAATAGAAGAACTTGACAATTACCAAATTAGTCATAAAATCTTAATACAATTCAGGTAATTTCAAAAAGTCATATACGTCATAAAATAGTTGCTCATGTAGCCAACATTTTAATTTATTCCTAGACGACCCAGCGGAAGGTGCTTCCCGAACTTTTACGGGTATGCGGTGGTATATGTATAGCGGGCCCACCAATATATGTACAGACTTCTCCGATTTCGCCAGCCTATGAGAAGGAGTCACCACTTCACCAGTTGGTTTTTCCTAGCATTGCTTCGTTTAGCAATGGGGCGAGTTAGGAAGTTGGCAGCTCGCGTTTAATGCTGACAACTTGGGGATTTGGACAAATTAGTCAGCCAGGAGATGTACAAGATCAGATATCTATGTTATTTAAAGCTTATTTATACCAAGTATGACGAAGAAAACTCCCATTATTTCACGTAAATCCTTGTCTGACTATTTATCTCAAAAGTGCTCTACGAAAACTTTGGTCTAGGACAGAACTGGAAAAATTAAATTATTTTTGCGTAGCCGTTTCCAAACGTTAGATACGTTTGGAATACTTAATAACTAAAAATTATATGTAACAGTAAGATAGCTTAAATCCTACTAATATTATGAACGTGAAAGTTTGTGAGGATGGATGGATGTATGGATGTTTGTTACTCTTTCACGCAAAAACTACTGAACGGATTGAGATGAAACTTTGCAATAATATAGCTTATATATCAGAATAACACATAGGTTATAAATTATAATGATATATTGCGTATGCGGGCGAAGCCGCGGGTAAAAACTAGTAAAATATAAAAATATACTTACTTAACTAAAATATGTCTCCTTTCCAAGTTAGAATAGGAAATTTGTTTATATAGCAACTAGATATTTTGCGTTTAGACTATTTTGTTTGTTTTTTGAAACTTTTATATCTGACCTGAATCAATCTTCTTGGCGGCTGGCGCTCACTTAGCAGCTTCGCGAGGATTGGTTTTTGCGCAGCTTGTAACTAACTTCACAGTTGTGAAGAAGTTTGATTCTGCCTATACCACTTATATTTTTCACGGATTTTATTCTTGATGGGAATTAGACTTTTATATTGACCTACACTATAAATGAATGCCCGGAAACATTTTTACCCACAAAAAAGAGGCAATAGTTACTCGCCAAAAACAAAGCTGTAATGCGCTACTATACATAATTTCGGTAACAAAACGGAGCCTTTGTAATCCCGGCGTGGTTGTTATCAGTCACAGTCCAGCGCGCGCGCGGCTGACGTCATCGCAAACACACGCGACCCTGATATAATCACTATCACCTATTACCGACCACTTTTGCCAAATCGATTTCTACCTTATTGCTAATTAAAAAAATAGATAGTATGTATATTGGTCGATGTTCTCCGGCCGGATGTAAAAGGGTTTACATTTATTTCATTAATTCATCCGGACGCTTTCTATAAACTCGATCACTCAGGCCTCAAAAGATATAGGTATCTGTTGAACCATCGCATCGGTCTCACTGGCTATCAGTTCCTGACAGGCATCAGTCATCATCTGATCGATAAAACTTTCGTCCGAACTATGAACGAATGATCTGCGTAAGCAGGATGCAAACTCCTCATTTGGGACTCCTTATTTGGGAATCTAAAAGGAAAGTATCTACGATTAAAAGTTGCAAGCCCTAGAATGTCCACCAGTCGTAGTCTTTTTCCACCATATTTGAATCATTAAGCATTATAAGCATTGTATGTAAAACAGGCGTTTTGGCGGATGCAACGCACAAACTTGAACAGTTGAACACATAGTACCTACGATTAATTTTTGCGTACCTGTGGTGGGACATAGGGATTCCCTTGTGCCATTCATAGAGCTTGACCGGATCTTGCGGTGAGCCCTTCTAAACATTCATTAATATAATATTGATGACAAAATTACCATTAATTGATATGATAAGTGTGTACCCGTTTTTTTGCGCGAGTTATAATAGGCATTCTAATTTTAAGTAGGCGCTTCATCTTGGAGTCAATAATAAAAAAGTTAAGTCAGCTCTACTTAAATAAAAATACAGTCAATCCACCTTCTATCTCATCGAGCACTTGAATACCCAAAGACTTCAATTTAGACAAAAAGCTAGAAATCGTAGGCAAATACTCGAAACAGACTAGAAGATGAGAAGAAGAGATGATCCCACAAAAAGGAAACTAAAAACGGCACAATGTCATGATAGTTTCTAATTTTGCCATAAAAGGCACGACAGATGGGACGACACAAATACCTAGACAGTTACTGTAGCAAAGTATGTTGGCCAGTCGGTCCGTGTTTACACATCGCCTATTATGGCCGTGCATTTACGTATTGTATGTAAAACGAGATAAAATGGCGGTCGGTTTTGGAACAACGTGTCATGGACAGTTGGTAGCCGTAGCAATGTTCACATAAGACTAGCCAAGGTAGCTACAGTATGGCTTCACATGCGGGGAAATTCTGTACGTCAGTGATTTCATTTGTCGGTTTAGAATGACATTTTTGTAAGTTCAAAGGAACGTTTGTGTCTTCGCGAATCTTGGATTTATATTCCAAAGTTCCTGCGTTTGAATCAAAGTCATGCAAGAAGATTAGTGTGCATTGACAATCATTGCTACCTTCGAACGGTGAAGGGTAAGATCTAATCGCAAAGAAAACTACATCATTCAAGTAGATATCATAGATATGGTGTACGATTGGCCATCCATTGTTGACTAAGGCCTAATCTATTACGCTAAAAACACATCAATTGCTAGAATAAAATGAAATGGAATGTAATGTAATAATTACGGTGCGAAAGATAATAATAAGTACATTTATCCGAACTCTTTAAAGACTGCTTCAAATTCAAATGGTGATTCATAGACGATCAATTAACGATTAATTATGAAATGAATACCACGATAAGCAATTAATATCCACTTACATAAAATAGAAGTAATTATTATTACCAACTGATTCAATTAGATGGCCGTTATTGCAACAGCCACAACACAATAAACCACGCTGCTCTCAAAACCTTGCTCTTTAGTCTTTGTTTTGTTTCATAACCATTGACAATTTTTAGAAGCCCAATAAGACACAATGATTGTCCTCGTTTTAGCAGACAAAGATCTACCCACTTACATCATCATTATCAGCGGTATAACATCCACTGTGGGGTATAGACCTCTCTAATAGGTTCCCGAATATTCCCAATATGTCCAAATACATAACGGCATGTATATATCGTGATTTTGTGATTACTCTCGTCAATATCGTTTCTCCACATTCTAGTGAACTTCCTGCGCTTACCGTAGTGTGACCTCCATTAAGACATATTGTTCCGTCCCCATCGGCCACTAGTTCTGCGTGCTATTTACCTCTTATTATTTGATTGGTAAAAATAAAACTTTCTATAGGAAGTCTAAGATCTAAAATTACAACAGTTACTCTACTTATCTCTAGATGGTCTTGTATAAAGTTATTGCTCTACCCGTTCTGCATAAGCAATGTTGTTTTTAATTTTGAACCGTTGCCAACAGTTACCATTATTCTCGAAGTTTCCATAAACTCCTCTAGTACGATGCAGGTTCAAAGCTCTAGATATCTCGCTCATATTCTCTTGATTGAATAACATGAATGTGAGCTTTCCATTCTACTGCATTCAATTGTGAACTTTCTCTATGTTCACTTCGAACTGACCTTTTAGTACTTTTACTTTATTGACATTATTGACCAACCATTTAGTACTGTTACCGTATCTTTAGACAGTTTTATTTGCTGATTTTATTTAGCAGAGATTGTTTCATACATTTTTTGGATCATTATGTATTACGTACACGGATATATAATTATACTAGCTTTTACCCGCGGCTCCGCCCGCGTGGAATTAGACTTTAGTGCTATCCCATAGGAACCTTTTATATTTCGCGATAAAAAGTAGCCTATGTCACTTTCTGTTAAAAAATTAATTCAATCCGTTGCTCCGTTGCTGCGTGAAAGAGGAACAAACCAACAAACTTTTCGGATTTATAATATTAGTATGATGTATTGTAGGTAATTTTTTTAAAAATATTATAAAAAACAGCAAAACTTATATCTAAAACAATTATTTATCTTCCTTATAGGCATGTACCTAACCTATATAATGATTAGTCTTTTAAAACAATATCCAGATAACATATAATCATGGTCTATAATGTTGAAAAGTATCACAATTATTTTATATGTTTTTTTTTTTTAAATACAAGGTCATTATGACTCTCCTCATATACTTTTGTATACGTCGCGGATGAGGAGGGACACATCCTTATCGGGTTAAGTTAAAAAATTAAAATACGTGTCTTATAATTTTTGATAATCTATATTTTACGGACTAATTATATTTTTTTAGTGAACAAGCCTATTCGTAATTTTATTTGCACATTCAGACTGTAATTACAGTGGTAAGAATACGTGTGTATACGAGCGCTGCCAGGACACTGCTATGTAAGGAAATTAAATGTAGACTCAGATTAAAGTATATTACACCGGCCCAGTACCTACAGTCCTACATGGTTTCCAATCGAGATCTTTACACCTCCGTAAGCCGTCTGTATTTGTCCTACCCACCACCAAACCAACTTGCTAATCCGCTGACCTATCAGTCTATCTGACCTATTGGTAAACTTCAGTTTGTGTGTCTCATTCCTGATCCAATCTCATATAGAAACCCTCAGCAAGCCGACAGCTTATGTCAAGTATACAAACAACCTAACAAACTATTCAAATCCCGTCGTACTTATCTCAAACTATGTTCAGATCAGCGTCTTCAACTAAATAATGCGACAGATAAGCGACATAAGCGTCCCTAACATAAATTGGCGCGAATAGTTTCCCCAACATGATGGTCGCTCTATTTACAGTTTCCAACAAAGTTGGGACCTTGCATACCAGCTCTTAGTTGAATTAACTTCGGTTTGCTTTAAATAGTTTATAGTTTATCTAGTGACCTTTAGCGACTGGCAACTAGCAAGGTGTGTTCATAAGTTTAGAATTCTTGTACTTGTAGAATGTGTTGGGGTGTTTTGAACTAAGTTGGACTAACGCAAACTATTTGCTAGTGAAGATATCTCTGTAACCTATTGCTTCGGCCATAGAGGACATTATGGCTTCGGCTTTGTTATAATTTTTCTTGAACTTTATCTTTCTTTTATTGTATGTTTATCAAGATGATCTTGGTGTAGAATAGATACGGGTTATCTTTCAACTGTTTAATAAGATTTCCATTGCTATTATACTCACTGAACTATAATAATATATTTTCTAGTTTACAGTCTTCTAGTTTCTAGTTTTTAATAAGTGCAATGAACTTCGTAGTTCAAATACGTGGTTAAGTTTATTGATTTCTTTTTCATTCAGAGCTTTGGTAGAGCCAAGAATGTGTTTCATGCCCCAATACTTTACAACATAATTTTTCAAACCGATTATTGACTAGCTATTCGTTGTATTATCAATATGTTAACCCCAATTTCTTTCATCTTCATTCTCAGTAGGATAAAATCTCAACTGAGCAAATATAAAACTGACGAAAACAACTAACTACCCCATTGTTGGTGGCCACTCAGACCTGCTGCTGTTTATCAGTTCAGTTTCATCAAGTTTTATGGTTATAGGTCGAATCAAACGTAATGGCGTTGGTGAACATGGAGCGAGCCATTGCGCAGTAACAATTTCATATATCAGCGGGGGTGACGAAAAGTTTTGCACAATTTGTAGAAAACTTCATATACACCTCTAAGTTTGATTCAATTTATATCTATGTGAAAATACCAAGACAACACTAACATGTGACCCTTTTAAAGACAGACCTGTAACTGAAGCTTTATTCTTCTAACTTCCTCTTTCTATTCCAGGAACAGCTCCGCCAACGGAAAGAGGAAGAGGAACGGATCGCGCAGCAGAATGAGTTCCTACGCGCGTCACTCCGAGGGTCCGCCAAGCTCCAGGCGCTGAAGACCACACCACCACTCTCGGGAACTGCCTTCGTAAACGATGCCTATGAAGAAGATGCTAGTGATGAATCGGTGCAGCTCTATGCGCTTGTCGGTGAGTAGTTTTATCTGTGTGTTAAAAATTCGAAAAAACAATCGGCTGTTCCATACGAAACTGCAATTCGGAATCGGCAAAATGTATGAAACAGTTGATTTTTTTCTCAAGTTTTGGGTTGGTCAAAGTTTTCCATAATGATAAGCTGAATCACCTCTTTTCGGCTTAATACATCAGTTCTCAACTCTGTAGAGCCTAAATCAACT
Organism: Hypomecis punctinalis; assembly: GCA_949316475.1. Classification (NCBI taxonomy): domain Eukaryota; kingdom Metazoa; phylum Arthropoda; class Insecta; order Lepidoptera; family Geometridae; genus Hypomecis; species Hypomecis punctinalis. The sequence continues at coordinate 2,774,109 of OX438811.1, forward strand.
GGAATATAATTTCTACTCTACCAACTCATACCCAATAAATAATGGGCATCTAAAAATAGCCTCGGCAAGCAGCTGATTAAAAGCTACGCTATTACAGGTGGCCGACGAATTAGTCACACTTCACATGTGGGTAGTTCCACACCGGTTCCGCGCGGAAAGTGGGACGGTGCCCTACCGACCGGCCTATCGTTACAGATTAAAGCTAAGGTTCTCAAAGTAGCTAGGCGATAGTGCCCCCTTGGGCATTAGATATTTTTCGGGACAGTAGAATACTCGAGACTAAACAGCACCCTATCATGGAGAATAAACAGATTGTCTTTCAACCAATTTATCCCCTCGAAGAGGAAACACATTATGGCTTAACATTGAAAGTTTATAAAATGTTATCCCTTTGTCTCACTAGAGGTGCTGAAATGGCAATAAAAGCCCTCGGGCAGATAAAAAACACAGTCTATAAAACACAAATGAATTAAATCAATAATCATGCACAATTGCACACCTATAAAAACTGTTTCAGTAGAAATAATTAAAGGGCTCTACAAAAAATCTCTACTCAAAGAAAATACAAACACAAGGTTGAGAACCTCTGGATTAAAGTGTAAGGTGTTTCGTATATCGGTGGAGTGCCTGTTAGGTAAGCTGAATAGGATTATGTCTTTGAAAGCGCATCATGCGTGAAAGATATGCTCACGAATTTGCAGGCTTTACTTTAGGAGTTAGGTATTAGAGAAGCATAGAGACCTTTTTAGCTCGTTTATGAAGAGTAGAATGTGGCATGCTAGAATTATAGAAATTGATAGTACAATACTAATTATAAAATAGCTTTTATTAAGAGACTACAGACCACCAACACATAATTTCCAAATTTAAAATTGGTCCATGCAAAAATTACGTTCACTCTAGACAAAACAATGATGTTATTATACAAACAATAAGTTTATTACCATTCTTGCTAACAATGATATGTTAGGTATTCTAGAATCTAGAGTTCTAAAAGTAGTATTCTTTGCAATCAGATAACTATTTGATATCTAGAAAAGTTTAGTTTTTGAGGAGGTTGCACTAGAATGTACTTGCTTTGTTCTAAAGGTTAAGTGATCTACTAGTTACAAGTATTGAACTTGAAACTTTGCCGGACGTTATACTCGTAAGTTCGAATGCAGAACAGGAAGTGCTTGAAATGTAATAAATCAGGGCTCTTGGCTCGATATTAATATTCGCATTGCCAAGTGGTTGTACGGGCCGCAATAAACGCATTTATCATGTGAGTTTTTGGCTGTTCTAGTGAGAATAACTTATTGCTCATTGTTTCTTTTTTCACATAGTTATCTAGTCTGTTGGCTCAACAGCTCAAAATTTGTCTTGACCTCAGATACTATAAGATCAGATAAGAGGTCGTCCATCTCGATTTTGCTCAAGGAAATCGATAAAGATCTTCGGATTCCTAAGTGTTTTTCTCATTTATCATTCTATCTATACACATAAAAACCGGAAAAGTGCGAGTCAGGGTCGCACATCAAGGGTTCCGTACAAACACATTGTTAAAGTAATTGAAAACCTATTTTAGCATGTGCTAATGAAGTTCTTTTATATGATACCTTACATGATACGATTTACTCACTTTGAATTTTGAACCCATATTTTGTGAATTTTGAGGCCCTATTTTTTGTGATTTAAATAAAAATGTTCAGTTTTCAGATTTATTCCTATATGTGTACTCTGAGACAATGCTTCTCGCCAAATTTCATAGTTCTACGAGTATGTCAACGGGAAGTACCCGGTAGGTTTTGATTTTTGTGAGCGTTGAAATATGCGTTTTTTTACGACATAAACGGCTCTAACTTTTTTATACGGTAACTGAGAAGCTTTTCTTTAACACAATTGCAAGAATTCATAGGTTTACGTATATAGTTTAAATTACAACTCGATATCTTTACGCGTTCCCGAGATAAAGAGTCTTGACATACACACAGACGGACAGACGGACAACAAAGTGATCTTATAAGGGTTCCGTTTTTTCCATTTGAGGTACGGAACCCTAAAAAATGGCTGACAAACCTCCGGCTATTTGCCATATCTTTGAAGTGTTTTGTACTACTGATCGATTTGTAAAATGCCACCTCTCAGATCCTTAAAAAGATTTTTTGTTCATGTTTTCATTTGTACCAAAGAAGCCTTGCCTTCGGCGATCCCGCATTTCAGCTAAAAATCGTGTTTCCAATTCAATAAATTGTTTAGGTATTTATTTCTCTGTAGGTATACGAAAGATCCGAAGCGTCATCAGACCTAAAAGTCTAATTTTCAGAGTGAGAATTCTGTTACATTTTTTTAAGTCATCCCAAGTTACTTTTATGCCGTTTTTTCACTGTACGGGTGGACTCGGACCAAGTGCACTCAGGTAGCCACTCGGACGCTACTAGTATTGTGTAAATACGTAATTTGGGCGCACTCTGACGCCAATTTAAAGAATACGGGGACCGTCTGAGTAGCTATTCGAGTGCACTCGCTCCAAGCCGTGCTATGAAAACCCGGCTTTAGGAAAGAGAGTAAAGAGACTGGAGGAAAAACTTTCCTCTCCTCGTTCCAATGAATGAAACTGAAATTAAAAAGAGACTTTCTTATTATTTTCCAGATTACCAAGAAGTATGTTCAGCCCTCACACGGATTCAGAAAGCCCTGGGCGCGAGCGGGGAGTCCGCCCTGGCCGCGCGGGTGGCGGGCGCTGCAGGAGCCCTGCTGTGCCCGGGGCTTCGGACCGCGCTGGCGACGCGGGCGGCTGTGCTCACGGCGGTGCGGCACAAACGAACAGGGCTAGCGTTGCCGCACGCGCCGCCTCATGCGCCGCGGGCCACTGACCGGTTGAAAGACGTGAGTTTCTTGTCTGTAGTGTTGTAGATTAGGTTTTTGGGTCAAGTATGACCGCAATGTGCTGTTGTCCAAGCAGGTAACAAGTCAGGTATTGCACTGATAGTTTCTGGTGTAGCGGTGACCTTTTAACAACAACGAAAAAATTCACGCGGCCTAAAAGTGAGACTAATTTTAACAGACGATCCTTCCGATTGTGGCGACACGTTTGTGAACAGTCTTTACCAAAATCCTTAGTCTTTACATAAATGTAGGTACTGCAATTGATTGAAGTAGGTACATTTATGTATATTTCATACGTGAGTGGTTTTAAAAGTAGTAGGTACCTAATAGGTACTTTTAATTTCCATCTGCAGTGCATGGACGTCCTGGGTGGTCAGACGGCGACGGGCGGCGAGACGTCAGCCATCGCTGCGGAACTGCTGTCCATCCTGGGAGGATTGGAGTTGGAGAGCCTGCTGCAGGCGCACGACCAGGCCGCCGCGCTGCTCGACCCTGCGTGCTTCACACGGGAGAAGAGACATAAGGTAATACTGTAGGGAACACAATGGCATAGGTCGAATCAAACGAATAGCTTCGGCCTTCGCCGCGGAACTGCTATCCATTCTTGGGGAGAGAGATTGCTATAGACAAAGATTTGATTGGATTAGTCTACTGGATTTGTTTGTTGGAAGCATCAGTCAAGTTATTTTTTTTATTGCCTACTATGTAAACAAATGTTCATTCAGGCACATTTTAAAACTTCACATATATTTAGTGTGGATCACGATTTAGTGTCTTTATTTGACGGAGTATGGTTACTTTTCAGACTGGCAACAACCTGAACCACCGGGAAGACAAAGCGGCGCATTCACCAGACGACCCCGGGGAACACATCAAGATTATCAAAATAGAGAAGACGAACGAACCACTTGGTAAGAAATTAAATTGTGTGCAATATTTTATAAAATTAAGAAAATATTAAAGTTACTGAACCTAAAGGGAAATTTGAGGCATATTTTAATACTACCTTTTGTTCGGTTGCAGGTGCTACAGTAAGAAACGAAGGAGAGGCAGTCATAATCGGTAGGATAGTAAGAGGCGGCGCGGCGGAGAAATCAGGGTTACTGCACGAAGGAGACGAGGTAAAACATCTACAATTATCCATATTACTAAATGAGAACTTTATCTAGTAGGTATTATGATCCAATAAAAATGCCATGAAAGACGATGGGAAGAAGGCGACATTGCGAAGGGAGGTTATAGTGCTACCTATTTGGATACTGATTGCATTGTTTACATTGTAGACTTGTAGAGTAACAAAGGCAATGTAAAGTCTACAAAACTTGATAAGATGTCTAATACTAACTTGCTTTTTCCAGCTGCTAGAAGTGAACGGCGTGGCGATGCGCGGCAAGTCCGTGCACGAGGTGTGCCAGGTGCTGGGCGCGCTGTCGGGCACGCTGGCCGTGGTGGTCGCGCCGCGCGGGGGCCCGCAGCCGCGCCCGCCGCCCGCGCACCGCGTGCTACACGTGCGCGCGCACTTCGACTACGACCCCGAGGACGACGTGTACATCCCGTGCCGGGAGCTAGGTCAGTACTCGATATCCTCCGGGTGAGGTGTTGTGCCGAGGATAGCTATCCGGCAGTGTAACATTAGGTCTTGAGATCGGCTGTCGCTGTAAACGTTTGCGCGATGCAGGCCTCGACTTGTGATTGGCTGACGTCTGCTCTGCGATATATATATATATGGTGCAATTTTAGAGGTTTAGGTCTGGAGGTACACACTGGAGCCTGATAACCCTTATCTGCTGATCACTGGTAAAGAGTGAATCTAGGTTAGTACAAGTGCAAACCTGAGGACCACGTATGGTTGCATAATTTGTATATCCTTCAAAGAACTACGAATGTCCACGACTTACTTTTTTCAGCGAAAAATCCTTGAGATTACTTTGCTCAACTTTGGAATCAGATATCTGACTATAAATAAAAATCGGTACGTCAAGTCTCACTAGAAGTCTTGTATGGTCTTGGACTTACGTTCATTTCGTTTGTCTCCAGGCATCAGTTTCCAGAAAGGCGACGTGCTGCACGTGATCAGCCGCGAGGACCCGAACTGGTGGCAAGCCTTCCGCGAGGGGGAGGAGGACCAGACGCTCGCCGGCCTCATCCCCAGCCAGGCCTTCCAGCACCAGTGAGTTATCGCATCTAGATACTCGTTGTATTTTGTGTCCAGTTTTTTCTACAGTTATCGCATAATGGATCTTATAACAGATCCTTAACCTTCAAATCTTGATAAACGAAATGGTCAAAAGGATGTATACTATCTGTCTGTGAACTTGCCCATACAAAATGGTAACTACAGACACAGGATTATCCGGACTAAATCGAAAGGAGGTGATTAATACCATCATTATGAACAACTTTTACTATGGAGCCAACCCGGAATAAGTGAAAAAAATCAGTAGTTACATGCAAATAAGCAGCTCGGTCCCTAACTACTAAGCCGTGGTGGTCAAGAGGTAGTGACACCCGCCTTACAATCGTGAGGTCGTGGGTTCGAAACCCCGGTCCCGTACCAATGAGTTCTTTGGAATTTATGTACGGAATTTCACACCACAGGCTTTTCGGTGAAGGAAAACATCGTGAGGCAACCTGCATACGTCCGTAGAAGAAATTCGATGGCGTATGTGAATCCACCAACCCGCACTGGGCCCGCGTGGTGGATATGGCCCAATCACCCTTCGTGGGTAGGCCTACGTCCTGCAGTGGACTACTAAAAAGGCTGGTACAGTACAGTACAGTACAAGCAGCTCGGAGCTATTTTTTTCCAGTTCCGGGTTGACATCATAGTAAACATTATTCATAATGATAGTCTTAATTATTTGATATTTCATAGTCTTTCTTGACAATTTTGTATTATAAATACGCACAAGGACAAGATGTACCTATGTAGTCTTTGTTTCCTGCTACATAATATACTTAGGTACCTATCATTTAGATAAAGTCTCTTTCATCTACATAAAAATATATTGAATTTTCAATTGTGATTTTGACAATATTCTCCAACATTATTTTCTTTAGCCATCACAGTTATAGGATTCCCTGTGTCGCAGTGGCTAATTCCTTTCCAAACTGTTCAAAAATACTAACATTATTATGCTAACGTTAAATTGTAGGTCCCGGTTGTTTTAACCGTTTAGCCATGTCAGAGGCCTTCAGGCGGCCTAAAAACTCTGACACCAGGGCTAGCCACCCGGCCTATACGAACTTACTTACTTATGCTAACAAAACATGGACTAAGTGTAAAATTGATTATTTTGTGGTTTCCAGGCGAGAGTCAATGAAGCTGACGCTGGCAGGCGAGGTGGCGGCGCGCGACAAGCCCCGCAAGGGCGGCACGTTGCTCTGCGCCAAGAAGCCTCCGAGGAAGAAGAAGGGCAAGAAAGCCACCAGCGAGGCAGGCTACCCGCTCTACTCCACGTCGGCCGGCGATGGTGAGTCTCACTGATCTTGGGAACTATGGAGAAAGCATATTAGAATCACAAGAAATATTTAAAACACTCCTAATATAATGCCATCAAAAATCCTAACCCTTCTGAAAATTATTTTCAATTTGCTTTGCCTGTTATTTTGAGACCCCTAAAAACAACTTTTTTTTGGTCAATCTCGCACTAACTTTCCGATCCATTTTCTTATTTAAAGTACAGCAAGGTCACTTAATAAGCATAAAATCTTTACAGGCCCAATTATGAAGGTGCCGTCGTAAATAAGAAGAAGCATAATATTTATTTACCATAATAACATTTGACAAAAACATGCGAAAAGATAAAAATAGCCCAAAATTGAATTCAGAAGGTAGCTCAGTGTAGATAGGTACGATGCTGACAATTTTGGTTGGTACCACGTGGTACTTAATTTAGCAAAACGAAAAATACATCTCTGAGTACATTATTAGTTCTTCTACACTTCGTTGGCGAGTACATGTAAATCAAATAGATACTGAATATGAACATTTGCCGATGTTGCGCAGTGCCAGTGGGCCCCACACTAGGCGATGCCTGTATCTTGGTGGCCCGGTGAAATACGATTATGTACATCAAAAGAATTTGCACTGCTTCATCATTGAGAATATATTGCTTGGAGGACATGTGTTTGAATAATAACGATTGATTTAATTGACATGTAGCAAATAGTAGCAATTATCTGTTATGAATAAAGAGTATATGAGTAGATATTTATAAATATACAGGGTTATTTCTTATCAATTAGCATCCTTTTTTTTTAGCATTCATTTATAATTATGTGTGTGTATGATGATGTCAGTGAAGGAAATTTAATAGCAACGTAAAAAAGCGTCCTCTATATCGAATGCCTAAAGTAAAAAGAAACAGAAATAGACGAGTTTTACCTACCAATAAAACTCATATTATGTCCGAAGCCTTATTCGAAGCCTTTTAAACATATATATTGAGAATGCATCTTCCGTTTCCGGCCGTATTTGCGGTTGTAGTTCCCTCTGTTGGGCTAAAATGGCAACCCAGGCCGCCACGTTCCCAGGCAGCGTATAGTTCTCCTCATTGAAGTCTCAATAACATAAGGAATTAATGAACACCAGGCAGAACTTACTGTAAGGCTTCGAATAAGGCTTCGGACATAATATGAGTTTTATTGGTAGGTAAAACTCGTCTATTATGTCCTTGAGCCGTTATTCGAAGCCTTTTAAACATATATATTGAGACGTGTTTGTTTTCGCCTGGTGAACGAGACGCCAATGTGAATGCACAGAATAACGTCAACATTAATAGGTATTTATAGAATTAAACAGTATGAAAAACATCAGTCACAAATGTAATAACGTAATGTTAATATAGCGGATATAATAATTATGTAGCGCTACATAAAAATATAGAAGAAAACTAATATAATAGTCACTGCTACTATAACATCTTAGTTTCGAATATTGCCCCGGTAACGTATGTATGTATGTTATTATTGTACAGAACCAAATACTTAAGAGTCACATAGTATTGCTGTCTTACAGTTTCAATGTTATCGCTAATAAGTACTACATCAATTAGGAATTTAAGAAAGTAACTTAAATTAAAATAATAATAAAATTATGTTTATCATTTATTAATAGTCTGTCGATTCACTCTTTGAACGCGACAGCAATGGTGGTATCACCACTATCAGCCTCCGGCATAAAGGATTTTACATCATTGGTGATTCCAGTTTAAGATGCAGTTTTCACTACCGGTGTACGGCAATAGTTATCGATCCTATTAGGCACAAAACTTGAAACCGGAATTAGAAATAAAATTGTACATTTGCCAAAAACTATCCACTACAAAACCCCTGAACTGTTCAAGGTTTCGGACTTGACATTTTGTTGCGGCCTCCTTGTCTAGCTGTTTTTAATAGATACAGTCTACATCTACAGTAATAGAAGGTAGATACTATATGTTGAAAATGATATTTTTAACTATAAGTACAAAAGTTCTGAATTTCAATTAAGTAATAACAAGCAAGACTTAATAAAAACCAAAATAAAATAGTTACTCAGTTAAATCCTTCTAACTAGTGGGCTTTGTAATATTAAATCTCCTCACAGTTGTTCAAAGCGAGCGAGCGAGTCAAGATGACTTACAGCACCCCTCTTTATCCCGCGTTAGGAAACCTTGGTGTGGTATATAACCAACTCTTAGATTCAAACGTGTTGAACTTTGTATTCAATAATGAATACAATAACCCGAAACTAGCACACCGTCGCAGCGTCGTGGTGCTTCCCGCAAATAATGAGTAGGTCGATTAAAAATTGACCATCAATTGAATAGTACCTACATGTATTTGTATATATCCCGAACATGGCTAATCTTAGCACTATTATTTGATATGCTTTCATTTCACATGTTCGGAGCCAAGCTTCCTAACTGAATTTGATTCTGGAATATTTGAAATGATAATATTTAAGCCAAGCCAAGATAACTTTGAAGCCAAGAATTTCACGAATTATTCTAATTATTGTCATACCCTTATTTATAGGGTCATAAATATGTAAACTATACAGACCATGTTACATAAAAACTAAATGTAAATATTATATAAGTTACAATGCAATAAATGATTAAGTAGGTATTGTACCTACTGTTAATTTTATCTGTAATTAGACGGTGGCGTGGACCGGCTTAGTTATGCTATACTGGATTCAGGGAATATCTACTGTTAATTTTATCAAACAAATTTACAGGTATTAAGAGTATTATCTCTCATTCTTTTTACTTGCTCGCAATATACTATTGTTGTACATATATGTATTATGATAACAAGCCATGAGCTTTCACCCCATATTTTTAAATTTTTTCGCGTCATATTTGCGCTCTCGCTCGACCCATGAACAAGTCATTGCGTAGGCTCGCATGTGTTGCATGAAACTAGTGGACCTGGATTCTGAAGCTTCGCTTCGTAAATAAAAGACTTACATACCTAAACTTTTTGTTATCAGCCTAGTCAAGACTGATAGAATTAAGAATTTTGCCATTTTTCAGCCGTGTATACTAGAAAATGTATCAGTACGCAAATCAAACCAGCCATTCTTTTGTATGGTTTACGTTTTTCGCATGCACGACTTAAATTTGTCTTTAAAGGCAGATACAATATCCGAAGCAAATATAAGGATAATAATTATATTAGAGAGTGAAAAACATTTCTCACTAAAAATGGTCGACCCTGTGGAATAGCCAACAGCATGTTAAAGTTCAATACTTTTTCTTTAAAACTCTTTAATCAGCTGTTGTCAAAGCTCTGTCTACAGAACCCATAAATACCACTGCACTAAGTAGGTATTGTGGTAATTTTTACTAAGGGGTCAATATAAACAGTTGACTCTGTGGTGTGTGAAACTGTAGCTTTTGTTGTACAAACAGTTTGAAGAAACATTGATCCATCCTCTTATTAATTGCAAAAGTATTCTGAATATCTTCTGGTTCATCTCTACAGCCGCGATTTGTTCCAGAGTCTATAATTATAGTAATGAAATAAACAGAGAAACATAGCAGTTCGAATACGAAAATTCGACTCCTCAGACAGACTGACACACAAAAATCCTGTCAAATTCGAGTATTGAATTACTCTGAGAGCGATTGCAAATCCAAATTGCAAAACTATAGGATTCATAAAACAATAAGCAATATTTTAATATTTCAAGCAAGAAATAATATGGGCAGTATGTGTCTGAAATAAATTAAAATTGAATTTATTCCGATGGACAACGGGACGCATGGAATCATCGCTTTTCGTGGTAAAAACCGGGGTTTGGTTTCAGAGACATGTACTCGTATGTAATAAAATTTTTATTTTGTTGACTTGCTTATCGTCGGTTACTTACTTGTCAAGAAACAGTTTCATGATAGTGACCGTAAATTCAGTGCCGTAGATCTAGCGGCGGGCTGCGCTTAAAAGGAGACCTGTCTTTACAGTTCCATTATTATTAGCACCAAAATGGGTAGGCGCTCTTTCACCCGTATTTATGAACGCTTCAATCTACCCGCAAAAACAAGTGTTATATCAAATTTACCTTCTCATCTGCTTGGTTCAATGAACTTAATTGATTTCAAGATTATAATAAGTTTACCTGGACTTGTTGAACCGTGGTAAACTACTGTGGTATTAATATTTTATTAACCACAACAGCATTATAACACAACCCTGGCAATGTATTATTGAATGCATATGGCACAAGGGCTCATATAACTATGTTGCAGTATTAAAATTCACGCAAAAAGCAAGTTGAAAATTTATAATTGAATGCTACATTGTATAGCAATTACACTGCAACAACAACCCCAAACAAATGCAATGTAAATCACAATCGAACTCGGCTACAAGAACGCGCAGTAATTAGGTACATTGCATCAACAAAAAGGCGATACAATAAACCTCAAAAAACGCATATAATTACATTGTTATACCAATTACACTGCAATCATTAAATGTTATCTTATGTATGATCACAAAATACAATACACATCGTAATAAATGAATGCATATGGCATAAAAGGCGCATATCATTAGATTGGTATCAATAAATGTTATCATATATAAAACCACAAAAAGCAATACATATTAAGCTGAAAACATAATAAATGAATGCATATGGCAACATGGGCACATATGATTACATTGCACCACAAAATCTAGATGTTTGTGAGCATTGTCAAAGAATATAATCGACGGTGCCGTAGGCGACCGGCTGAGTTATTCTATACTGGATTCAGGGTTAGCGCCGCCTGATATCCATGGAACTAACTACCTTCTGATCGGAGCAGGAAGGTTATGATTGTATGTTTGTATATGCTAGGTGTATATCTAACCTTTACAAGTATTCAAATTGTCTGGAAGATAATGAAAAGAATTTACTAAAGTACCCCCATTAATATTTATGAAAAGAATTCTGAGAACTTGCTTTTACTAAACAAAACTTTTCTATATGGGGGTATCTTATGAAATAAGTCTTGGTAGTTCCAGTGACCGCCAAGAAATACCAGACCATCGAGAACAAGTCGCTCGAAAATTAAATGAATTGCTTGAACATTTTCATGCTTAAAATGAAAAACATGTGTCATTTTATCGTAGCAATCAAGATTGTTTGCTATTACCGAACTTAATCGTTTTCAACATTAAAATGTTGCAATAAATCTCCGAATAAAATACCTTTCATTGAAACAAATAGCCCTACTTTTTCCTGGTTTAATAGTAATAGTTATCAGCATTTATTTGCAATTGTCAGATATTTTCAAAATTAATTGTAATTATAAGGGCCGCCTCGGCGGGCACCTCTATAGAAGACTCGATCTGCTAGATCGGCGCCGGAATAATTCTACTCTGAGGTATTTTGGTGTGTTGGGACCGACCAGCGGCTACGTGCGTGTCTGTACCCGAGGGTAGTATGTACAACAGATATAGTTTTGAATTTGCCATACCTGGTCAGTAAGGTGTTCTACTACCTTACTCTTTTTGAAGCTTACATCCTCAGCGACTTGGCGATCACGTGGTCACCACCTGCAGCCCAAGTGGTGGTCCCCACAGCGATGGCGGCGTGGAGGTCTGATATATAATATTCCTGCGGTTCCTAGTACCGCTACAGGACGATGACGTCGACTAGGTTCAACGAGCACGTGAACAACTTTACGAATTTTTCGCATATTTTATTTCAGTCATTATGTAGGTAGAAATATAACTTTTCAAATTGAATTAATTCACTTACAGAAAAAATATTTTGAAACTACAACCTATTTAAGTTATTTAGAACAATAGAAGTAAAATAATTTTGTGAAATGATTTTGAAATAACGACGAACGCTAACAGCGTTAACGTAACTTAACGGCACGGAAGTTAAGACGCCAATGAGGAGAACTATACGCTGCTTGGGAACGTGGCGGCCTGGGTTGCCATTTTAGCCCAACAGAGGGAACTACAACCGCAAATACGGCCGGAAACGGAAGATGCATTCTCAATATATATGTTTAAAAGGCTTCGAATAACGGCTCAAGGACATAATAGTCTAATCAACTATTATAATTACGATGGCGCCTTCATAATTGGGCCTAATAAGTATGCCGTTATAACCAGGAGGAGCTTCAAGCGCCATCTTGAATAAAAGTTGCTGGCCAAAATATCTCGTAACTATTCGATTTAGGGCAAAAGCTACTGAGTCCATTATTGTACAAAATAAAATTTTTCATTTTTTTATTTCCTTTACTTTTTTGTAAAATTTACCATTTACGATTTGTGGTCCAATATGTTAGTTTTAGCTTATTTCTTCCCTGTCGTAAAATGTCGAACAACCATATCATTTTCATACTTCTAGTCTTTCCTAAGGATGTTTTATGGAGACGCGGCGTTTTTTACTTTAGGTCTATCACGTGTAATTAGAACATGTCTTATTTTAAAATCTAGCCATATCGATCGTGGTTGCAGAGTTCGAGCAGGAGGAGATACTAACGTACGAAGAGGTGGCGTTGTACTACCCGCGAGCGTCGCATAAGCGGCCCATAGTGCTCATTGGACCTCCCAACATTGGTCGTCATGAATTACGACAACGACTTATGGAGGATAGCTCAAGATTTGCAGCTGCCGTGCCACGTGAGTATACTTATTACCTAAATCTCGCAAGTTGTAGCATGTTTCACTTGATAACGGGAACCTACCGGCCGCGTCACAAAGAAATTAAATTGTGTGTAATAGTACGCTACTTTCCAATCCTGATTCAATCTCACACTAAGCCGCCCGTTGATTGGATATTGCGCACCTTGTAGCTAACTTTATTTCTGCCAACTTGTGTGACGCGGCAACATGGAAACAGGTTGTTTTAGAGTGTAATATTGCTAAAGCTGACTCTTTTTCAGTTGCTTATTGAGCTTTGTTGCCTGATTTGATCCAATATCAATTAATTAAGAAGAAAAATCTACTAAGAATCGGTTTGCTTACACGATATACTCTTTTAGTCATGAGCCCAATCTTCGACACCTTAGAGGCTTAGAATAAATCATAAATTTCTAACGTTCGGAGAGGATCTTATGATGCTTCTTCCTCGTAAAAGCACTTACTTTCAACGCCTGTTCCTTAGAGAATACATACATATAGTTACTTATATACTCTAAGGCCTGCTGCCACTTCCACTTGTTCTCGTGACTGATTTACGCATACGCTTAGCTGTTCTAAGGATTAAATTATAATAATTATATATAAATTATAATGTCACGTACCACTATATGATAATTACCTACAATTATTTTATTACTGAGCACTGACACATAATTTAGTTTTGCATATTATTCAAAATAACACTGCTATCTTGGAACTTTATTTAAGTATAACGATATTCGATCCGCAGACACGTCTCGTCCCCGGAAAGACCACGAAGTCCCCGGCCAGGACTACCACTTCATATCGCGCACGCAGTTCGAGTCCGACATATTGAATAGGAAATTCGTCGAGCACGGCGAGTACGAGAAAGCTTACTATGGTAAGTACCAAGGTGACATCATAATCATCATTGTTATCCTCTTAGCGTAGTTTGGTTAAATTTTCTTAGCAATCACTGAAATTAAGACATTTACATCTGAGCGCTACCTTTGCTTGGATGAGACGTTAAATTGTGGGTTCCGGTTGTTTTAACCGTTTAACCATGGCCTTCAGGCGACCTAATTAATTACGTGCCAGCATGAATCCGACCTATACGAACTTATTTATTTTATATGGACATTTGGTACCATTTGTTTGTTATCATGTATTTGAAATATTTAAGCTTCACAGGATTTGGATTATTATTTTTTGGATGACGCTGAATTTAGCCATACCTATTTTAATCTAAATTGTACTAAACTGTAATGCTTAACTATTCAATGCTTGTTTCTGACATTCAATTATCTTTGAATCTTAATTACCATCTAAAAGTTGCAAGTTTCTTAAATTTTCAACATCGTTTTGAAGTTTAATAGCAAAAGACAGGATGAATTAAGGGAGTTATAACGACAAATGTATCATTCCAGGCACATCGTTAGAAGCGATACGAGAAGTAGTGAACTCCGGGAAGATCTGTGTGCTGAACCTGCACCCGCAGTCGCTGAAGATCCTCAGGAGCTCTGACCTCAAGCCGTATACTGTATTCGTGGCGCCACCTAGCTTGGAGAAGCTCAGGCAGAAGAAGATTAGGAACGGAGAAGCTTTCAAGGTAAAACAACTTAGTAAATTAATAAATCCTGAACTGGCAGATTCAAACATTTTAATGTTAATGTTTAAACAACTTCATCGTAATTGTAATTGGGTGAATAACAATACTCATAGATTCAGACTCACGTGCTGATAAACATATAATAATACTGCCTCTTTGCGACGCTATCTAATAGTAGTATGCTAATAATCTTAGATTTTATAAGTACATGTAAACCTAACAGATGCGTTTGATCAAGTGGAGATGTTTTTTGCCACTAGGTAACTAAAACTTAATGAAAATACGTAGTACCTACATGTTTTAGTTCGTGTAAATTTTGCTAATATTGGTATTATTAGATACGATTATACAAAATTATTTATGAAGCCTACTCATGCTTTTTTCAATAGAAAATATTTTGTGGTTCATTATCTGGATGACATTATGATTCAAGCTTATTTTATCTGACAAAATTCACCGAGAATCCGAGATAGATTGAGATATTCCAATCAATAACACATTATAACATTGCTAATTTATATTTTCAGGAGGAAGAATTGAAAGAAATAATCGCGACCGCGCGCGACATGGAACTACGATGGGGCCACTTATTCGACATGATAATTATAAATAACGACACACAACGTGCCTACCAACAGCTGTTGAACGAGATCAACAGCCTCGAGCGCGAGCCGCAGTGGGTGCCAGCGCACTGGCTGAAGCACACCTAGCGGTACCCTCCCCGCCCCGCCCGGTCTCCCCGGGACCCGCCTCGGGACACGGCCCTCCACCCCCGCGAGAGACACTTCCGAATCTACAAACTCGTGCTAATATTCGACATTGTAGCGCAAATGGTTTTACATTTGTTCCTCTATTTCCTCGAAGCCTGCGACCGGAGATTCGCGAACGTGAACAAGGATAGACTAGTTAGGCGTAACGAAAGTAGTGAAGTTTCGAATTCGACGGCGGTAGAACGGTACGTAGACGATAGAGATGTGTTCCCGAGCTCTTTAGTTGATGAAATCGAAACCGCGAAAGCTGATCGTAATCGATCCTTCGCGTAGTTTGTTTTCGTGTCCGGGGAAATGTTCGGTGGTGATCGCGGAACGTTTCGCCGGACACTTTTATTCGATCGATTCAAAGACATCACTTTAGTTTAAGTTATTTATCGTTGTTTTCGAATTGTATTTAGGTGTACTTATCGAGTGCGGTGCAAATAACTTATGAAATGTTTATAAAAGTTATTAATCTTGATGAGAGAAGTATAGTAATACAATTTAATAATTCGTGTCGATGGATTAAACCAGATAATTCCACGTAATCGCCTTAAAAAGAGTTTATAAAAAGACATTTTTAATGTAAATTTTTATTCGTAAAATCGTGTTTTGTTTGTGTTTTAGGTATTAGAGATAAAATTGTAAAGTTTGAATCTTATCTACCGATAAATCCCGTTTGCCCATTTGAATTTTTGGGATATGTAATTTTTTCAAGATTTCAGGGTTACAAGTTCATAAAGTGGTTAGGTACTTACAGGTTGGGAGTTCCACGGAAGGCAGCGATATGGATCGCGGTTTGTCCTTAGAAGTTTGTAATAATTCTGCCAAAATATAAAGACTGTTTGCTGTTTTAATAATATCATACGTTTGTCCTTGCATGTCCTAGATAGTGTCGGCGTTGTTAGTGAGTTCATAGCAGGCTTCTAATGATCCCTTCTTGTATCGTAGGTATTGCCACTTGAGACAAAACATTTCAATAAAATGACTATTAAACTAATAAAATAAATTCTAAAATAGTGTTAATAAATTGTTGAATTTTTACATAATAATGCTACACAAACAATAATGCGATGGAATTTATAGTTTGCAATGTGTTAAAATAGATAGTGAATAAATTACGACGAAATAAACAATAAAATATTTCTCTATTACATTTGTACGGTAGATATAAATATTAGAAATTTTCTGAAAAATTCTCCCGTAGTCTTCTCTATAAGATCTATAGAATTACTATAATAGTTTCAATAAACCAATTTATATAAGACACTGCTTTATGTAGTGTGTAGAAAAGCAATATTTTATATCCGTATAACTAAATACTTATAAACAAAAAAATACGTGCAGTTTCAGCCTACTTTACCACTAAAACGATAATTCCCTTTTTCGCCGCAAGTGGCGCTAGTGTCACCTGAAACAAAAAGGTAAAATCTGAACGTATTTATTTGTTCCACGTATTTGCTGTATTAAAACGTTTTACCCAATATTAACTGTACAACGACATATCTGTTTTTATAGTATACCTATTTCAAGTTAATGTATTTGTCCAAACTTTTTCCTTTTTGGCAAATTTACCAGTTAAAATGTATACCTATAGATACAATAATGATAGAATAGTCGCGGAATCGGTGTTTTCGGCTTAGAACAAATAAATCTTCCATTTTAATATTTAGCTCTAACCGGGCAACACTAATTAAAAGTGTACATTTTAGTATCGAATTTGCTCAACCGATTAAAATAGCGCCACTATTGATTTGTTCTTGGGCTTTTCAACTAATAAATCTACAACTTGCAGGCGTCGCCCGAACTTAAATGAATAAAGATATAACTAATCATGTACTGTTTAATTTAGCGTTTGATATACTTACCACAATTATAGAGATAAAGTGCGACACCAAATAGTAGAAATCAATTATTCGTTAACTTAATACTCAAAAGTTAACTTAAAAGTCACTCTTGCTGGAACCACTACCTGCCTAAGTTATCATTTATTGGTAATTGTCTTGTATTTTTCTTGTTTTGTGTTATATTCTGAACTGTGAACAGAAACACGGTGTCATCTTGAAAAAAGTAATAGTAAACAAAGCAATGGTGGCGCCCTCATTTATTTTCAACTATTTTTACGTCGCACTGTAGTAGGTATCGTATATTATAAAACGAGTCAGTCTTGAACAATACTAATTAACCATCTAAGTCAACCGGGCTCATGCGTGCGCGCACACATCTTCAGTTGAAATTAGCCACCCTTCTTACTTAGTAGCAAATTAATTTTTCTAGCTGTTTTTTTTGGAGCTATGATATATCTCTTATATTCCAGATTAATAACGACAATTCATACGTAAACCAATTTTAGAAGTCCATATATTCCGGCTTTTATTTAGTGTTATCCGGCTATAGGCACCAATGTTAGCAACCTATAGACCTAGATAAATGCAATACAAAATGGAATCAATATTCTAAAATAAAATTTCATTATATTAGTTCTATAACATATAACATTGTAAATTATGAATTTAGATAGATTTGTGCATTCCAAATAATATAGTGCCAAATACAATAATTGTCACGGTAATGTGGCGTCCACATTATTTTCAAATCACAATTTTTATTTGTATATTTTGTATGGTAATATTAGAGGCAGTTCGTGATTTTGTCTCTTTTGTGGGCAGAATTAATAATGATATTTTTTTAATAGGTACTAACAAAAACATGAGTTCCGCATACAATGTCTTTGCAAAGTACAGAATACTTCAAAAGGTAGATACCTATATAATATACAGGGTTATCTGCTAGTTTTGTACTAAAAATAATGGTGAAGACTAAGACCATCATCGCATCATTATGAACAACTTTTACTGTGTGCATGGCAATACGGAATTCGAAAAAAAAAACAGCTGTTCCATACAAAATTGCAACTCGGAATGGACAAATAGGAAGACACAGCAGATATTTTTCTCGAATTTCGGGTTGGCCCCATAGGAAAAGTTGTTCATAATGATGTTCTACATGACCTTCTTTCGACTTAGTACACCAGTTCTGGCTAACTCAGTATATACAGTACTCATTATTATAAACAACGAGTTATCTATTTTTATTCTATTGACATTTTTTTTCTGCAGGACTAACTCCGTAACCGCGAAAACATCTGTTATACACATTTTGTCGAGAATTAATTGAGTTGATTTATTTTCCGCTGTTTCGGGGTTGGTACATAGTAACAGTTGTTCATAATGATAAGTACATATACATGAAATGTTGTTATACGTCTCATATACGTCTGAAAGTCTCTGTGCATTTTGAAGCAAAGTCCAGTTATGGTTACCTACATAGAAAATTGTTCCTGCTGCACCATCCATCCATCAGCCATAGGACATCCACTACTGAACATAGTCCTCCCCTATGGATCTCCAGTAAGGCCAGAAGCGGCTTGCATTCAGCGTGATCCTGGGGTCTTAATGAGGTCATCGGTCCTTCTTGTAGGTGGACGTCCTGCTGCACCAGATTTTTGGAATCCCAATATTTTCCCGTTTTTAATTTACTTAGTTAATATTATTTCTGCCCATGAAAGTAAAGATATTGATCGTGTCATAGTCATAACATCTTTATTGATGGGTAAATATATTTGATTAGTTGTGTAAGTTCAATATATCAGTGGTAGCGTGTGGAGGTGCTAAAATTTTTATTAACTTTATGTAATTTCTGTGTGGTTTTTATAATTGTTGTTGTATCGGTAAATGAACGAAAAATATTTGGAAATGTATTATTTTTTTTAGTATAAAATCTATATTACAGCTCCACGGACACCATTTAACAAGTACTATTTATTCACTTCATCAAAACTCGCGTGAGAATTCATTATACTAAAAGAAAACACAGGTTTTTACTCAAGTATAATATCGCGGCCGGGCCGCTGGGAACCCGACCGGTTTCAAAGTAATTAGTACTCCTTCGTCAGGGAATACGCGCGCTCCCGTCGAATGGCGCACGCGCACTGATATTATACGTGAGTAAAAACCGGTGTTTTCTTTAGTATAAGTATTATATTATTGAAAAAATGTTATTGAACTATTTAACAAGTATTATATTGCTACTCTAGTTCAATCTTGACTAATCTGTCTAAAGTCATATAAATATGAATTTCTTTTTCTTCAATATGCGTGATCATTTTTTTTTCAACTGATCTTAATAACCCTGAAAATGATAAACGAGTGTGTTTTATAACAGCTAAAATAATACTTCCTGTTTTATTGCGAGATGAGCAGAACATTATAATATTATATCTTCTAAAACTCGGTGTAATATTATTTAACATCAAATTAAAATACATTTTCTAATTGTATTTTTCGTTCATTCTTCGTCAACCACATTAGTCTTCAACAGTTACTTCACAGTATTGATATTATTATCTAATTTATAAATAGTCCTGTATATAATTTATTAACAACTGAATAAATGATAAAAATATTATAAATAACATGTTAATAGAACAATTTCATGTAAATAATAGAGTACCTATTAAATTTAATATCAGATAAAAATGCTGGTTTCATTTTGATACAACTCATTTCCTGAATTCTTTCCACATGGTGTATAAATAGATGATCAGTAATTCAGTACGTAGCGACACTAGCGACTAGTCGCTAGTTATAGCTATAACTAAAGTCCTTTTCATCAAAGAAGTCCTACGGAAAATTAGTAAAACAAGTTATAACCTAATTATTATTATATACTACGGGACTAATCGCGCACTAAAATTACGAGATAAGTCTACCCGTGACCACGGTCGATGCAACTCGGCCGAAACGTCGGGATGAGGAGGTATTTATTTATCTCGTAATTTTAGTGCGCGATTAGTCCCGTAGTATATAATAATAATGTGTTCAAATCGCGAAATTTTAAAAACAACATTAGTTATAACCTAAGAACTTGATAGATCTGCCATGAGATTGTGCTGCTACATCTGCGAGACTTCTTTCGTGAAATGGGCTACATAGAGCGCCGCCACCTACACGTGCCTGCTTGCGGAACTAACGCTGCCCGACAGCCAATCACAAGCCGAGATGTACATCGCGCAAACTAAGTTCCTAGCGGCAGATGATACTTAACAACAGCATTCAACACCTATTGTTGCACTGTCGGATAGCTAACCCCGGACACAAAACCTCGCCCGAATGAGTACTTACTCCATTACCAAAAGCACGGTAATGGTATCTAAACCATGCCAAAACAAGATTTTTCGGGAAACCTTGTCACAGCCAAGTATTTGGCTTCAGTTTTCACCAAATTACCTCTCCAATATTAACCTAAACAAGTAATTTTACCCTAAATCAAAATCGTATGTAGAGTTCTATGTTCCTAGGCTTTGAAAGTAAAAAAATAATGCTCCAGCACAGATAACATATCTGGAACTGTGTGCCCCAGATACATGAACCCTAAAATGACCCGCCGCCCGCACATATCTCAGCCCCCTTTGTCGTCTACCCCCGCGCCCCTGTACCCGCACAAGTGAGGAGTGAGTTAAATGGTGGGATTATTTATAGCTCCATACAATTTTGTTACTTGCTCGTTTTCGCCAGGGACACTGTACAAAAATGTATGGACCCATACGAAATATACCGTAGTTTCAATTTACGTGAAAACTTGAACTAACCCCTCTGAGCCCTTAGTCCAGGTTTTGCGAAGTTTACTTAAACCAAAGATATAATACTACCTAACATTCGCGTTCTCGTGTGGCTCCATACATTTTGGTTAGTTCTTCCTTGTTTCCGTCAGGGGCGCTGTCCCATATAGCATTTTTGGTAGCCGTTACGAAACTAGTCTTGACAGACCCTGGAGTCAAATTGAAATGCACAAAACACCCCATGCGGGACGTCAGTGCAGGACTTATCGCCCCTACTTTGAATGAGAATGAGAGAGTCTGTGGTTAGTAAATTTTCGTAAACTATATAGTCTTTTTAGTGTTAACTAGTTTCGTAAGGGCTACCAAAAATGCTATCTGGTGGGGTATAAAAAGATATTGAGCTATACGGAAACAGCTGTAGTTTCAATTTACGTGCATGTAAACCTGGACTAACCTTTCTGATCACGTGCATAGATCTAAGGGCCCAGATAAAGTCGCACTCCATTAGCGAATTCGATAAAACCATGTACCAGTTGTAAAAGTTTAGGTACTCTTAAGAATTGCTTGGGTATTAAAATACATAGGGATAAGTCCCGTGGTACCTTAATGTTTGACCAATCTGAATATATAAGGATGTTATTGGAATGTTTTGGTATGACTAATTGCAAAAGTGTTCCTACCATGGGATAAAACCTAAAAACAAAGCAGGCCAAAATTGGAATAAGTATAGGTACAATAAGCCCAATTGTAGGGGCGCCATAAATAACAACGTAAAAAGCGTTCTCGCTATCGAATGCCTAAAGTGAAAAAGAAACTTAACTATGCTATTTAGCTATTATAGTTACGGTGGCGCCTCTGTAATTGGGCTATCCAGAACTGGTGTACCGACCTCCTAAGCCGAGAGGAGGTGGTTCAGACCACTTTTATGAACAACTTTATTTGGAACAACCCGGAATTCAAGAAAAAAATCATTTGTTTCATATATTTTACCGATTCAGAGTTGCAATTTGATAAGGAACGACTGATTGACCGGGTTGACCTTACTGCCTACTATGAGATCAACAAAAAGTTGTTCAAAATTATGGTTTTTATCACCTCTTTTCGGCTTAGTACAACAGGGCCAGCAAAACGACCCTATATATACCTACCTAATTCAATGCTGCTAGACCAGAGTACTCGCACGTAGGTAACTAGATAAAGTTTGCACTCTATAAAGCGCAAAAAGAAAATAATTGTCACAAAACAGAAGAACTAGCTGAATCTTTTCTGTGTTATGAGAGCTAGGGAATGGAGAATACCTGTAGGTAGTGATGATTAGTCGCATTACTAGTTATAGTCAAACAAGCATCATAGGTATTCAAGAGAGGACGTCCTATGACCGTTGGGGATGATTTATATTAGAACGAGGCGGGCGCAGAAAAGCGCGGGACGGGACGGGCGGGGCCCGTACGACGCCCGTCCCGAGCCCGTCCCGTCCTAATATAAATCATCTCTTAGAGTCAATGTTGAAGTCCAGCCAGTAAGTATCTACCTTCATTCACTTGGTATAAGCAAAGAAGATATAATAATACTACGTATAGAACGGCCACTCGTTACCCCCCACCCGTTTGAGTCTTCCTCACTTCCACCCCGCGTCAGGACTCGTAAAATTCACTCTGCGCGCGGGTTGCACAGGCCGGTGATTTCGACTACAAAAAATACAGACTTACAATGGGGAAGACGTGTGCTGTTTATGGCTGTTCTACAACAATTCGCGACAAGATATCATTTCATTATTTCCCTAAAGATAAAATAATGTGCCTTATTTACTTTTAGTAGGTAGATAATATTGTATAAATTATTATGAATTCATTATACTTTATAAGCACTAGAATGATATTCATTTTTGTAAATTTATTTCGCATCTAAGGGTGCGTTCCAAAACATTTAGCTGTTTGTCGGGTGAATTTTACCGGATGAATTTTGGTTTCGGAACTAGGCTGTAAAGGGTGAAAATCACTCGGAGCGAATTATGTTTTGGAACGATCTTGGAAAAAAAGAGTTACCTAAGTGTTACCATTTATGCAATAAATGTTCCTTTTGTTTCTTTACCGATACTTTTTCTACATGGTTGCTTTTTTGTTTTTATTTATGTAGGTCATCATTTCGTAAAATGGTATATAAATTCTCAGTAAAAATTCTTCTGTAAATAGGTACTTATCATTAAATTATCCTTTTTCACGGAAAATGTTACTCTTCGATCTGTCGTACCTTTAAATCGCACAAAAACTCTGGTAACACCAGCAATAGCATCGATCGGCGCGCGAAATTCAATTTTTCTTAGGTTAAAACCTAAGAAAAATTGAATTTCGCGCGCCGATCGATGTTCCTTTAATGTAATGTATCTCCACATACACATCTTGACATAAATGTCAAGATGTGTATGTGGAGATACATTACCGTCTGTTCACAGTTGTTTTGCCTCTGATATTTGTCACTGTCTCTGCCTAGTCATTACACACAATCTTGAATCATCAATCAAGAAAGCTACTTCACGTAGCTGTGAACGGAGTGTACTCATGTATAGTCATTTTGCGAAAATGAATAGTTTTGACTTAGTACATACATAAAATCTGAAACAGTGAACAGTTTTTATACAAAACTGTATCAACCTGATAATTTCTAGTTGAAGAGAATTTGAATTTCGCGCGCCGATCGAGGATATATGCCCAAAAAAGATCTTTAATTAACAACAGCATTAACTTTTACATAATAACTAGTTATATCTTTATCTAAAATTATTATAATATTTTGCCGTCGCAGAACACCTAGTTTAGTGTGAATTGGAATGATAAAATTTTCAACTTATATTTCCTCAACCCTTGTTTTCATTATAACTTCTCTCGTTACGTCAATTTTGACAGCCGAGTGAAATTCAACTGTGATTTTACCAGGGTGAATTATTTACACTGTCAGGTGGAATTTCACTCTGTCGGAGGCGTTCCAAAACACTAGAGTAAAATTCACCGTTGCGTTTCGGAACCAGCATCGAGCGAATTTCACCCTTCACCGAGTGAATATTGCCTGTTTTGGAACGCACCCTAAGTATGGCGGATCGGTCGTAGAGTACGCCAAGATAATTCTGCGCGCGGCCAAAATTGGGAACTAATTCAATGCTGATAGAGAATTCGTAATGCTACCAACATAACGCACGTAGCGCCGCTACTCGCGCGCATAATCTCTCGTTCGCTCGTCGTGCTGATCACAGATAGAGTTGCCATGGGCGTGAAAATACTAGTTATCATCGTAACGCAACTATTACAGAATATCGGTATCGATATGCAATGTAATGTTTCGCGTTAACACATACATACCTAGTAGATAAGTGCTAATTTGTATTTGTATATTTTCTGTAAATAAACGAACATGTATATAACATTGAGTTAATATGTACAGTCCTATAATTTGTAGTTATTTTTTCTACATAAATACTAATACTAAATATTTTTTCATACATAAAGAATTAGATTTTGTTAATCTCACAATAAATGACAAAGATAAACCTTGTCAAAGTTCGGGAGTACCGTTATACTTTTCTTTTTTATTTTTGCTTTTCGCGGAGATGATTTACATAAGACAAAATGTTTGGAACGTGCGTTGTACGGGCCCACGTCCGCGCCCGTCTTGAGCCTGCCCTGTCCTTAATCATACCTTAACGAGCTATATCATTAACAATTTTTAAATCATTCAATCATTGTTTTGAATAAATATTTAGTGCTACTTAATTGACATCAGAAAAAAATCGTGTCAAATATTATTTAATAATTATCTATCTAACGGACTAATTATATTTTTTGTCATCAAGCCAATTATACCTTTTACAAAAAAATCTTCTAGACATTCTCAAAAAATCTTTTTACTAAGATTTTTCCCAAAATATCAATATTTATTGAAAAAAACGATCTCTGCAAATATGCCTAAAATTCTGATATTATATTCTAAAAAGTCGACAGTGACACCGAAAAAATACCGTTTAAAATTCTGGATTCTCATCACACTGGCACAAGACATGTACTGTACGTAGTATTATTGTATCTTCTTTGATACATATTAAGCTACTAAGAATATTGTGATAAACTTTTAGAACCTCCTTTTTTGCGTCAAGGGTTAAAAATATTTTTTTGCAATTATTCGGAAACATTGCCAGAAACAGTTATAAAAACCAGCAACGATCCCGCAACCGCTATTGAGGGGCCTCACTAGCGTAGGTGTATGAAATTAGGGACTTCCCTCAGTTGGCCATCGGTCGGTGCGTTTCGCGCGTGATTTACTTAATCGTTAATTACTAGGTATATCTTTTGTTTAAATTATGGGATGATTTTACAAATATACATAATCGTGTGTGTGCGTGTTCATATTACTGGATACTTCAACAATATGTGAGAAAATTAAGGGAATTTCGTAACAGTGCCGTGTTTTGGTTATGTTCTACGTAGGTAAATGAGTGATTTCATCAAAATAAGTGTATGTACGATTGTATGTGAAACCTGCAGCGGCTAGTACATCGTATCAGTACTCACAAAACTTCTTGGTAAGTCAGAATTACAATTCATACGGTCGACATGGGTCGTTGACAACCATAGGAGTTCTACACACAAATACCCGTGTAGCGTTCGTGCGTATGTGTAGTGTCTGTGAGTAAAATGTACTGTTGTGTGCGTAAGACAGCAGATTTTGTATGAAGAATCGCGGAGTGTCCGGGCTGTGGTATAAGTCACTATAAGTGGAATCAATATTTCCACTTTCCTACCTACTCCTTGCGCAACTGACATAACGAATTTGCTACTGCGCATAATGACTGCGCAATGACTCGTGTCGTGTTCATAGATCTATGAACCGAATCGATTTTATGGCATCTATGCCATAAAATCGATTCAATAAAATCGGTCTAAGAAACTACCTACTTTAGAATTTATCTACTACATACATAGAAGTAACTTCTGAGTCCGAGCTCGGTAAGCGAGTATGGCTTTGTTTACGATAAATAAAATTACGTTCTAAAATTGAACAAAAACTTTCATGTATAAGCATTTCAAATCAAATCTAGGTACCTACTATGATAAAAATATATTGTGAATGGGTTCTGCCTATAAAAAGAAAATAAGTGTAAACTTAATATTACAAATGAGGTTTGAATTTCTGATTACTTAGGCTAAATGTACTATGTATACGATATATAAAAAAAAAACACTTGCACCGTAAAAACTGTCAAAGTCATTACAATAAGTTTGACAGTTATGTGGGCTTGAGCACTTGGATTATCTTTAGACCTTCAAGGGTCTGTGGATGATCCAATTGCTTTCTATGTAGTAGTAATGTAGTATTGTCATTATATTAAAATAAAAAAAAAAAAAAAAAAAAAATAAAAAAAAAATAAGTTTGACATCTCAGTTTGACATTTACATTGTGACGTTGACATTGGGCTCCCGTGAAAAATTAGATTCCCGAAATAAAAATAATCGAAAATAATTAAAACCCCGTACGCAGTGCTAAATGGACTAATAGTTACTGATCTAATCAAACAACCAAAATGCCGTCTATGAAGGTGGAAGGAGATAGCGATGGAGACGGGGACATGTCTGGAGGCGACACTGAAAGATCCGGGGGCTCTTCTCGCGGCCCCGACCGGGACTCCAGCGCTGAAGAGGCTGACGAGCCAGATTCTGATGACTCTTCGGAGATGGACGAGAGTGAGTGCGAGAGGCGCCGCAACGAATGCCTCGACAACCTTGGTAA
Source organism: Hypomecis punctinalis (assembly GCA_949316475.1). Taxonomy (NCBI): domain Eukaryota; kingdom Metazoa; phylum Arthropoda; class Insecta; order Lepidoptera; family Geometridae; genus Hypomecis; species Hypomecis punctinalis. The sequence continues at coordinate 2,800,834 of OX438811.1, forward strand.
GTTTTGGTGGGAATTTTTTGAGGTTATGTTTACAAACAATTCGTCTATCGTTTATTTTGCTTTTTGTGCAAACAGTAAATCTTGTTGTAGTTAGAATTAAATGGCTCGTGATCGAGTTGTAGTCGAATTCTTAATGTAATAAAGCGAAATATAACATTTTTGGTAACAGGCTCAGGCAGAAGTAGGTCAAGATATTTCAACAAAATTTATATGAATCCAATGAGTTGTGAATCCAAGTTATTAATATAACCAAAATGATGTGGTGCAAAACTTACCCTTCAATGGCATATGATTGCAGGGTATCATACAGCGATGACTAGACTATTAAGTAGTATTCTAAAATTCAAAGATCTATGTCAATCAAGTTCAATAATATTCAATACCTATAAATTGTTGTTTTATGTCACTTTTGTTACTGAATACTATGTTACGCATAGTATTATTGGCTACTAATAAATCATTATTTATTTATTATTACTTCCCAATGTCCGCAGTAACCGCATTCAAAGACTTTTGAAAATTAATTTTTGTATTAAATATTCATATTTGTTTATTTCTTAAAATTAATTTAGATGTCAACATAATTCATAGTACATATTTGTAAGTCAAATATAATTTAATACCCATTTGGTACAATTACAATTATATTATACATATATTTATAGAAATAATTACAATACACATTGGGGATTGGTTAGGAACCGTTAATAAAATACTAGACAACTCTATATATCCAGAGAAGCATGAAATCAGAAACTGTTTGGCTTTTTATCCCTCAAGTCCTAAGCATAACTATTGCAGCATGTCAAATAAATACACTGTGCTTCTTTAGATGAGAGACATACGCTAGGATATCATTGTATTCACCTATGGATTAGCTTTTTTTCGCGATTTCGGCGTCGGTCCCATAGTGAAAGTTGCTTGTGAGTACAATTATATATCATATTCACACACACTACACTACACACACACTATATACACTCAGTATTGCTTTAAAGTTTTCCGTTTGAAATCTTCTACTTCTTGGGTACCATATAAGCCATTGGAGCATTGGCACCAGCAGTCCAGGGCATATTTGAACTTTGAACGGCTTGGACATATACAAAACTTGTATGGAGAATGTTAGGTTGTATACACAACTTTAGAGATTCTCCATACAATCTGTCAAAGTTCCGTAAACGTCCAAGCTGTCCGAAGATCAAAAATAATGCTCCAAAACCCCTGACCTGTTTTTAAAAAAGCTGGACAGGCTCAGGTCTAAGCTGGAAGGGGAAAATGAAAAAACCACTTTGTGAGATGTCAACGCTAGACCTTTTTTTCCCTATTAAAATAATTATATTAGCACAAAAATGTCACCACCGACTTTAACCATGTACAGATTTGAATAGTTTGCACAAATTGATTACAATCCATGAACATTATTGATAAGTGATCAAAAATGGCCCAGCTGAATGCACAAAACACCCCATGAATGCACAAAACACCCCATTTAATGCACAAAACACCCCATGTGAGACGTCAGTTCAGGACTTATTGCCCTACTTCAAATGAGAATGGCCCAGCTGATTTAGATAATTAAATGGAACAACCCCGGGAGTATATCAAATTAAAAAAAGGATTTATTAAATTGGTCCCCTTCGATTGGCGAATATCTATGAACACGCTTAAAAAAAGCCAAAAAAGACAAACATAGTAACCAAATTCTTATTTTTATGACAAACATTTCAAAAATTTGTCGCAATCTCCGGACTTGAAGCTGCCTCTTCCAGATCACTAGCCTGACTCTTTCTCAACTAAGCTAGTTCACCTCCTGACCATAGTACCTCCTCCTTTTTCGAAGTCAGTAACAAAATTGGTATTGTACATGATTTCAGCGAACCTGGAGCGTCAGTTCAGTGCACTCCGCGAGCAGCTGTACTCGGAGCGCGTGAAGCAAGTGGAGCACCAGCTGGATGAGGTGCGCGGCGGCCGCTCGGAGGACTACCTTGGCCCACTACGGACTATGCAAGACAATATGCGTATCAGGTAACTCAACTTTATATCTATACTGCTATCTTATGGCCCACTGCGGGCCATGCAGGACATTCCGCTTTATATATAATAACAATATTTCTTTTTCTTTTTCATTTTAGGCATTTGATAAAAATATCACTTTACTTAGCGCCTTCATAATTGGGCCTACCTAATATGCGGACCAGGTACTCTACGTAACTAACACCACCTTATATCGGGTTCCCCAGGTAAGATTGTTATAGCTGCGAACCTTCTCATTGAAACACTCTAAAACATAGTGAAAACTGCGTTTGAACCTGTTATGCAGTTTGGAAACTATAAGAGGAAACAGACGTGCAGACAGACACACAGAAATAGTGGCGTATAACATGTAGTGACAGGCAAATCTCACAGGCAATTGTTGTTGATTAGTGTAATATAAGTATGTAAACTTGTTACAGGATCGAAGTGGCCGGAGTCCTCAAACAGTTTCGCATCGAGAACATCAAGCACAAGTATGAGGCAGAGGAGCAAGCGGCGCACCAGCACTTCAAGGTAAGTTTACTATAAGGCTAGGCCGAATCAAACATCTTGGCGGCTGCGATGTTAGCTACAAGTGCCCACTCCTTCAATGATACATCGCTATTGCTATTGAGCAATCACTCACCTTGTGCTCACATACGCCATTAAGTTTGATTCGTCCTGTAACATTTGTCCTTTATAACTAACAGAATCTGTCCGCCATATTGTATTGCCTGAAAAGTAAATGTAACGAGTTTTAAAACTATGCTATGCATACATATTGAGTATGTTAGCGGTTATGCAAGAAAACCAGAATGACTTAAAATGCATTAAATTTGTCCGAAATCAACATCATCTTTCATTCTACTGTGAAAAGAGAGTGTGCTACAAACTACTTCATTTTAGAGTAGTATTTGTGGCTGCACTTTTTGCAAAACAATGCGAATTTTTGTGGTTAAGTTAATGAGTGGGTACAGTAAGTTACTTCAATGTTTTTTGAACTGAATGTACCTAATATAAAATGCTGCGCTAAGTGAGCTTTCGAAGACGTTGCTGATGTTATGTACTGTTATTATAAGGTAAGTAAGCTTTTAAATTATTGTATTTTAATACGAATGTTGGGTTTTCCAACAGTATTATTAAGATTTTCCATAATTTTAAATTCTTACTCATATTTCTGCAGTTCTCAATAATTTCGGTAGATGTCACTTTCCTCAAAATAACTTGACTGAACCGTGTTTCTTGCATTTGAAATATTTAGTACCATTTTCACTAGATGTCACTACTTGTATAAAAAAAACTTTTATAAAAATCAAACTAGATGTCGCTACCCGTACTCAAACTGGCAACTGGGATTTTGTGTGAAGATAATAATTTATTTATGTAAAAAAGTAATTCTGACCTTTATATTGCATTAACGACCTTTCTACAGTAATTATAGCTGCCGCATTTTAATTAATAAGTAATGCTTTTGTGCAATATGCATGAAAAGCTATATTAGCCAAGACGTAGGTATAGATGGTATTGGTACCTATTTACTTCGTAATTATGCGTAGGTAGGCCGCCACGTAACCACGTAGCAGTCTACGTAAAAGTGAATCGAGCAATGCTTTTGAACTTCAAGGCGAATCTTATGAAAATAAATATACTCATATGTGACACGATTATTACATCATTATGTTTGTCTGAGCGAATCTGGTGAAGCTCTAGTCTCAATAATAGAGTTTGGGGTCAAATAGATATACGTGCTGTTTGCTTGATGACTTGAGAGTTCTTCACGTAATCTTTTCGAAAATTTGTAAACGTAATATGGATTGATCTTAAAAAAGATTTCCCTCATATTTGGTAGATAATACATCCTCGAATATGGGAATCGGACCAAAGCCTAAGGAGCTAAAAGGCTACGAGCCTCTCTAATAATGTGATGCTTTATTACATGTTTCATTTATTATTTTGTCATGCCATTTTCCTTGGTCCTGTGCCAATTGCGTCCAGGTTCGTATGTACGCAGTTTGACGATATCGACTATATAACAAGATATTTTTTGCAAAAATTAGCATGACCGACTTCACCCGTGCACAGAATTCGAGAATATTTCGCACGGATCGATGTAGCATTTTTCACATTATTGTTGATTTATCAAAAATGGCTCAGCCGATTTCGATAAAATTTAAATGGGATCAATTTCGAAGTATACTCTTTCCAATAAAAGAATTATTGAAATCGGACCACTATGAAAAAAGTTATGCGTGGAAAAAAAATATACGCGTCGAATTGTATACCTCCTCAGGTGGTTCGTCGGGCTTCAATCAACGCGCGGCTTTGTGTGAACTTCAGTCAGGATTGGATATTGCGCAGCTAATTTTACTAAGGGGTATTTAATACAGCTAATTTTATTTTCAAATTCCGGGTTGGCTCTATGGTATAAATTGTTCACAATTTTGGTCCGAATCACCCCCTTTCTTCTTAGTGTATAATTTATGAATAGTCCCGTACAGTACGAGTAACTACGGTAAATAAGTAACTCCGTATGAAATTTTACACGAAAAAAATCGAATGGTTTTACGGGAACTTATTTTTGTTGCGCAATAGGCAAGATGGGTTAATTTAAAATCGGTTATTATAATCAGTGTGTGAGTTAAATTATCATTAAATATTGGAAATGTATTTTTTATTTTGTCAATCAAACAATTAATGGCAAAGATAAACCCTGTCAAAGTTTGAGAGTGGATACTCGTGACCTCACTTTTACGTAGTCAGTACATTTGTAGCGCACTCGTACGTCACGCGAAACTTTAAAGGACTATATTCTCGTCAATTTTTGTTTAATTGACAAAAGAAAAAATACGTGTCTAATATTTTTTGATAATCTATCTTACGTAATATTATATTTTTAGCCATCATGCCTATTCGATTCAATTCGTAGAAATCGTGTTGATCCATATTGAAAACTATGTATTACAAATGAGTCAACATTCGACAGTTGCTCGTCGATATCGACGAATGTAGAGGTCGTCTAGGATGTTCCAATTTTAGGGGGCGGTCTAACGAGCATACCTACGCATACGATATAGTACGCTCTTTCTAGAAATAGCCCGGGAGTTAAGCGCAAAAATTGCAACTACTTTCTAAAAGCTGAATTTTGAAGCTGTCATGGTGGCGTACAACGATACCCCGGAGTCAGTCAGCTGGGATGCTTAGCATTTAGCAGGGATACCCGTTTAAAATTTAAAAAAAAAATTAGTGTCTTGAAACTACTTCTAAAAGCTGAAAAGAGCCTCTCAGTCAAGCTTTAAAGCAGCGCTGCTTTGAAGCCTTCCTGACAGGCTTTGTTACATGATTCAGTTAACCGCAATACCCTAATTTACTTTGTTTACTTTTTCTTTGATTAGTTGCAAGATACTCATTTTTTTTTTTTCAAACGGTTATCCCCACCAAATGCTAAGCATCCAAGCATCCCAGCTAATTGACCCCGGGGTTTTTGTTGTACGCCACCATGACAACGTACTACCAAAAATTCAGCGTTTAGAAAGTAGTTGCATTTTTTGCGCTTACCTCCCGGACTAGAATGGGCGTAAACGTACTGTCGACTACTAATCTTGTAAATCAATCTTATTCAGATATTTTTTATCTTGGAAAATGAAAATTATGCGCCATAAGAGTTAAAAAAGTATTTTAATGTAATTTTACATTTCTCCAAACGAAATTCACCGAAATAAAAAAATACTTACCGCGTTACGTTACGTTTTGTTGATAGATAATCAGGCCCTAGAAAACAAACATTTTTTCTGATTTGTGGTTGGACCAGTGAAGTTTGCCATCCTTTAAATAATCGTATAGACTGTAGCCATACAAGAGAGCCGTAGTTTTCTTCCACCCTTGTGAAATCATCGTTCACCATTCGATCTCTCGTTTAGTAGACCTAAAATTAGCTACAATGAGATTTCCCACATATTCGTCATCGTTAAGTACCATTTTCAGCCCGTAATTGCCCACGGCTGATCTTCCTCTGATCTCAGTCCTCCTATGCTAATCTTGTCCATGTATTTTTAGATTTGATTCTGAAAATTGGCGTGGTTTTTCCACATTTTAAGTAAAGTATAGCGTAGGTGTTACTCACGCGTAATTTTAGTAGATAACCGCTACTATAGTTCCGGTTGCATTTGGCGATCTTTTTCAAGATTACTGATACTAGCACGCGGGCTCGTCTCGCATAGCACTGAGCCCGCGAGCTATACTTTTTACAAATTTATACACATGAAGGCTTTTTTATTTACTAGTAATTTTCTGACATAAGTATTTACTAAGTTCAAAGTAAATATCCTATCAATATACGCTGGTAGGTGGGTAGACGTGCGTTGAAGTCTTTTGCGGGGCCCTGTGGACAGGAAGGTCAATCTCGTGTGACGTCTTCTCTTGGTTCATTGCGTCCTAAAACATTGTTACCTACCTAAATTCTTGATAGTTTTTGTGAGAGGCTGCTGGAAATTTTTCCTCACTTAAATGGCGCGAGTAGGACGGAATGCGAAGTCCATCGCCATTATATACTTAAGGTAGTATCTAGCCTTATCGGCTGTTTTTCCTAAATTAAACATGCTAGCATGTAGGTAAAAAAGTATTCAATTGACAATATCGACGAAATTACATGTTTAGTACTGTTTTAGAGCTGGCTCTATTTTTGGCTTTCGATCGGCTCAGACGTATACGGAACTTGTATTGAAACGGCTAGGACGTGGTAATTTACGGATTCTCCATACAATCTGTCAAAGTTCCGTATACATCCTAGTCGTAGGAAAATCAAAAATAATGCCCCTGATCCTATATATGGTTAATGTTATTCATAACGATTCGTAGAATATATCTATCTCTGTAATAAGATTGCAATGTAACAACTTGTGTAGCATTTAACACTGAATCATTTTTAATAAGCTGGACACTGGCTCATCACTGAACCGTGCTGTGAAAAGTAAGTAGTGTAACAAATTGGCTTTTATATTCAGTATTCAAATATTTATTGCACCAAAAGTAACTTAAGATATTAACATACACAAATGGTATATGCGTAATACAAGTAAACTTAAATCGGCGTCGCAAATATACAAAAGTTAATTCTTACATAGACTGTACGTATAAATCTTACTCTGTACTATCTAAATTACTTATTATTAATTACCTACTTACTATATTAAGGTACCCATAATATATGAAACTATAGTAATATAAAAAACAATATTATATGAAACACTGAAACATGTAAAAGAAATTGCTAGCATCAACTTATTTTGCCTCTATTAAAAGTAGTAAAATAAGAAAATCTAAAAGTTCTACGTAAAAGACGGCTTTGTAAGATTGTTTAATCATGAAATCATATTGTATGAACATTCGCGAAAGAGAAATACCTCTCACCAGCTTTATGATCAATAATCATTATTAGGCCAAAGGTCACTTGCTCAGTGTTCGAAAATAAAAAACCGGACAAGTGCGAGTCAGGCTCGCACATTGAGGGTTCCGTACAAATCCAGAAAATTTCACAAAACTGGGAAGTAAGTTGTTAAAATCTCTATACTATTAACCATCAACAAAAAAGTTTTTTTTTTCACTTTTCTCGTCATACTTCGAAAATTACACATTGTTAAAATAACTAAAAACCGTAACATAACATTAACATTAACGTAACCGTAACATTTTTCAGTGTGGTACTGCAGTTGACCAGCTCGGTCACCACGGTCTCTCTTGCTCAAGAAGCGCTGGTCGGATTGGACGCCACGCCAGCCTCAACGATGTCATACGCAGGGCTTTTGTCACCGCCAATATCGCAGCCGTACTCGAACCGAGTGGGTTGGCGCGTGGTGATGGCAAAAGGCCTGACGGCATGACGCCGGTCCCATGGAAGTGTGGACGGCCCTTAGTATGGGACGCAACTTGCGTCGATACTTTGGCACCGTCACATCTTCCTGAGACTCAGAGTAGGGCTGGAGTGGCGGCCAATTCGGCTGAGCAGCACAAGCGGCGCAAATATGCTAACCTCGGTAGTGGTTTCATACTCGTATTTGAGCCATTTGGAGTTGAGACTTTGGCCGGGAGCTCATCTCGTTTTCAAAAGTCTTTCTGAGCGTCTGGTGGACGCGACGCGTGACCAAAATGCTAGTGTTTATTTGGCTCAACGTATAAGCATTGCCATTCAGCGTGGCAATGCTGCCAGCATGCTGGGCACGCCAACTAAAAACCTGTTTTAGCATGTGCTAATGAAGTTCTTTTATATGATACCTTACATGATACGATTTACTCACTTTCAATTTTAAACCCATATTTTGTGAATTTTGAGGCGCTATTTTTTTGTGATTTAAATAAAAATGTACTGTTTTCAGATTTATTTCTATATTATGTGTTATCTGAGACAACGCTTCTCGCCAAATTTCATAGTTCTATGACAACGGGAAGTACCCTGTAGGTTTTGATTTTCATGAGTGTCGAAATATCCGGTTTTTTACAACATAAACGGCTCTAACTTTTTTAAACGATAACTGAGAGGTTTTTTTTTACACAACTGCAAGAGACCATAGATATACGTATACAGTTTAAATTTCAACTCGATATCTTTACGCGTTCCCGAGATAAAGAGTCTTGACATACACACAGACGGACAGACGGACAACAAAGTGATTCTATAAGGGTTCCGTTTTTTCCGTTTGAGGTACGGAACCCTAAAAATTGGATAAATGTGTAGTTTCGTACCACCCAAGCTCGAAGCAGCCACGCCGAAGTTCAGATTTCAATTCTACCCAAAGTTAATATTTGTAACAATTGTGTAGCTGTTTTGTCGTACTTATGTAATGAATTACTTAATCAAGAAATATTAACCAACTTCTAAACTATCGAAAAACCAGTCTGTTCAAAGTAAAAATATATATACTTACTTAGTATCTAACAGTTTACAGTACCAATAGGGAAAACCACATGTTATCACTGTAGAGTGAAGCGGGAAAAAAACTCGGTATTGGTTTTCCCGTTGGTACAGATATTATACAGGCTGGCGAGAGCTATTCTCCTTCGCGAATTATTTGTACTTTGCAAACGTTATACAGTCGACGATTAAATTTTGTATAAATAGTTTTAATACTAATAGTTTAAAGAGCACCCTAAAAAGTTAGCTTATTATGACAAACTTCATAAAATACACGTGAATAACTTTTTTTTATTTGGTCACTTTATCGGTTCAAAAATTAAGAGACCTGTAGAAAAACCGACATAGCCCAGCGAATTGGCAAGTTAAAATCATAGTGGGCGGGGCACCGAACCCGGAGGTGTGTTGACCGATGGGGTCAAAACATTCTCGAGTTTAGACCACGTACCGGCAAGCGCAGCGTAGGACGTCCACCCACAAGGAAGACGACTGGCCTTGTTAAGATCACAGGATCGTGCCGGATTCAAGCTGCTTCCAATCGCTTTTATTGGAGATCTATAGAGAAGGCCTATATCCAGCAGTGTATGTCTTATGGCTGAAACGACGACGACTACGAAGTATTTCCTAAAGCTACTTAGCTGTCGTTACGCGAGTACATAGAGTGTATTTTGTTTGTGCTAGGCAACCATATAGCTTATATGTAATATCTATCCGATATCCGATAGATTATAGACTATAGCTTATTTCCACTCATAATACCTACGTGATATCCACTGTCTGAATGCGTATTGATCCTGTCTGCTGCGTAGACACGTAAGGCTTCCAACATATTTTCTTTGTCGGCCTTTTCTTACAAAAACCTTTCATGGGATTGCCATAAATACTCTTCTTTATGCTAGCTGCCTTTTGTAGGTTTTATTAATGAATTTTGTTTGTATTCTCTTTCGAGTTATTGAAATATACCTACAGGACGTAGATCTAGGGCGATGGTGATATTCTAGATTATCATTGTGCCTACGTATGTATACTCATCATTGTATTTTATTAACTTTCACTGTAGGGCTCCTTTTAGGCCATTTCACTTCAATAATCATTTTATTGAACTAACTAATTTTTACCAAAGACTTTCGTAGTTGGGCTATCAAAACTTTCAACTATTCTGGTGTCAAAAGTGCATACATACGAGTACCTACTAACCTACATTACATTGCACGTATCGCGTATGCCTGTTTTTGTATGTATTTTACGCATTTATTCCGCCAATTATGAATCGATTTTAATGATTCTTTTAGTTAGATTCAGTTATGTAAAGTTTTTATGGGTGTAGTTTACATTAAACCGAACACAAAAGATGATTTCTACATGAAATGGTTTAATAAAATAGAAAGTTTTATAAACGACTTAAACCGTTTTAATTTTTGGTGACTTAAATTTGTATTCTGCGTCATCGAATGTGAACAATTATTATTCATAATTTTTATCATATTGTAATTTATGCGAAAATAGTGTTGTACCTAATGTTAATGGTAGGATGTTGGATGTTGTTTTGACACGAGTAGATGATGCTCATGCAACCGTTACTGAGGCAGAGCCTATAGTTAAGATTGACCCCACCATCCGCCCTTGGACGTTAGCATTAAAATTATTGTCGACAATCGGATGTCATTGAGCCTAGCATTGAGTAAAGACTGGAATTTAAAGAAAAGTGACTTCAAAAAATTATATGACATGCTCAGTGATGTATCGTGGGATGAATTATATAGTATAAATGATGTCTGCTACTGTGAAAGGTGTGATGTATGAACGACGGAATGGATGAACTGACTGATGTTTCTTATTAAAAAAAAATGATATTTTTATGTGTTTTTGAACGTATAACTTTACTGTTCTCTTTTTGTGTGTTAATTTTTTTTATGATCGAATTCATTGTGATTTGTAATTTATTATTATTGTAAACTAAATTGGACATTGACGTTATGTAAATGATAATATTTCTCATTAGTGCAATTGGTTACTGTTACCGTGCTAATTTGATATAAATAAATAAATAAAATAAATGTTTGGTATAAGTTACATTGTATGTATACTGTGTACGAGTATGTTTGTTTTTTTATGTATTTCAGGCGATTATTTCACCTATTTTGAATCGTTTTTTATTTGGTATTTGGTATTCGGCAGTAAAATTTAAATAGGACCATCTATTTAATTTTTTCCGAAACCTATTGAGTGGTTTTTGAAAAATCAACAATAATCTAAAAATGGTATATAATCGTTTTATAACAACTTTTGCAAAAAAAAAGATAAGTTTCACATACATTCCAATCAAGTTTCGTCATATAACTTTCGAATTTATGGTATTATTTACGTAAGACAGTTACATTGTTTTTTTGTAAAGTTATGGAGAACTTGGTACTCATGGTTTGAAGTAAAGTAACCTGTCGTCGCCGCGTCGTCACCGTAAAGTTGTCTACTCCACGAATTTTTTAACTAAACTTGCAGTAATGTAGGACTGTACAGTGTATATGTCGTACCTTTGTACTTATACGAATTATGAATGGGATACATATTCGACTAAAGTGTAGAAATTGTCAAGTTAGAGTCTGTAGAGTTGGGGAGTGTAGAGTGAGAAACTTCTCTCTCTACATGTAACTTTCTGATAGTGCAAGCTGTAGTCGCCTCGTCTTGGCTAAATTTTACATAAATCTTTTTGGTGGGATAACTTTATTGGTCATGTTATTAATATGATAGTAAAGTCACATTTACTTACTAAATTTATTTATCTGGTATACCGTACCGTAAATAACTATTTACGGTTTGATTTTACCTTTCGTCGTTATCGCGTAAAGTTGTCTGCTCCGCCAAACTTTCAGCTGTACTTACCGTGACGTAGAACGGTACATGTCGCACCTTTATACTTGAATTATGAATGGGACACTGTAGGAAACATTAATTATTATTTATTTTTGGACAAGATTTGTGGGTTCATTCTACAAATTCCCACATATTTTGACTAAGGTAGAATTTATTAAGTTAGCGGCTGTAGAGTTTTTTATAAATTTTATAAATAAATATTTTTTTATAAATATTTTGGGACATCTTACACACGGCCTCTGACCCCAAACTAAGTAAAGCTTGTGATATGGCTGCCAGAGACTGATATACTACATATACTTATTTTTAAATACATACTTATATAGATAGTAACTAAATAACACCCAGACACAGAGCAAACACTTATGTTCATCACACAAATATTTACCCTGGTGGGGATCGAACCCACGCCTCTTTGATCCAGAAGTTAGGGTCACTAACCACTGAGCCACCGAGGCAGTCAAGTTAGACCGTGTAGAGTAAGAAGCTTGGCTCTACATGATATCTGGTTTTTGATAGTGCGAAACTATAGTCGTCTCTTCTTGGCAATATTTAACATGAAAATGTTTGTGGTGGGATAACTTAATTTGTTTGTTAGCGACGTCGGACTGAAATCTGCAAAGCTCAAATGGGAGTGAGTCGTATCCAGACAGATGGACAAAGGTCTCAACGGAGTGTGTTCCTCTGTCCAGTCGACCCCGAGGCCGTCCTCCAACACGATGGCGCGACGAAATCGAGAGGTTTAAAAAGATTGGACGGAGTAATTAGGGGAGACCTTTCCCAGCAGTAGGACAGTACAGGTTAAATATAAAAAATACTTAATTTGTGATGTTACTCGTAGTAAAGTCACATTACTTCCTAGTGTCTATCGAGATTTATTTCTTGTATAGTTATTTACGGTTTGATTTTACCTTTCGTCCTTACCGTAAAGTTGTCTGCTCCACCAAACTTTCAGCCGAACTTACCGTAACGTAGCACGGAACGTTTTATAAACGTTTGTATATCTATTGTCCAGAATTTGTATATTTATCACAAACCAAAGTGGTTCATCAAGTCTCATCTTTGGTGTTTCGTACTAACTGTATGTACAATTAAAATTCACCTTTTACCGTATGTAAAGCTCCACCAATGATCATAAATGATCATAGTTATCTAAGACGACGGATCCCCATACACATACTCGCGAACTCCCAGAGGTCCGTGGACCAGATGTTAAGAAACGCTGCTGTAAATCAATTAAGTACATCTAATCAGATCTCTTTTTCTCTAACATCCCCACAAATCTTGTTGTATGGTGTATAATTTTGGATTATTCCGATCTGTCACCCGGATCTGTCCCCCGGGATAGATCGTTTCAGTCTCATGTCCCATTCATAATTCGTCTAAGTATAAAGGTAACGGTGCAACATGTACCGTGCTACGTTACGGTAAGTTCGGCTGAAAGTTTGGTGGAGTAGACAACTTTACGGTAAGGACGAAAGGTAAAATCAAACCGTAAATAACTACAAGAAATAAATCTCGATAGACCAAAGTTGCCGTGACGTAGCACGGTATATGTCGCACGTTTAGGTATACTTGGACGAATTATGAATGGGACACGATCAGAGTCAGGATCGCCCTCGGATAAAAGTGGGGCAGAATATTTTTTTTTAATTTCCATCCTAAGATACATTAAATTGTGAAGTTGTCCTTATTATTATTGTATTATAAATCCGTAAGTATGTTTGTTTAATAAATACTCTTTCACGCAGTAACAGGGACGGATCGATTTGAGTTTTGCATAATTATTAATTGATAGTTTAAAAGTCGCAGAGTATCATAGGCTAATTTTTATCCCGAAAATATAGAATGTTCCAATGAAATACCATAAAAACCAAGATTACAACAACAAGAATATTATTGTGCTTAAAGGACACGATTTTTCACGATGATACATGTGCGTGTAGGTATAACATTACGTAAATTGAATTGCTTTATTGAGTCCAGAACTCTACAATTTACAGAATTCATTACGAAAAACCAATTAGACAGAATAAACCTTTGTAAAACTTCTCGGCTCGTAGCGAAATGGGCAACAGCAACAAGGACCGCCTATCATGTCCTATCATTAATTCCTCTGGTCTGTTATACTCATACGCACCCCTGCGTATATTTCAGTCTGCGAGGGGTGAGTCCCGTCGAAAAACGATAAATACACACTGCGAGCCGTTTTTTGCTCATCCCCTAGCCTTTCCGATGTACTATTTGTGAAATATAGCCAATATGTTCGTTTGATCGTGAATCTTCTCTAATATTAAGTATGTGTTTGTTGATCTGTTTATTACTCTTTCAAACAGACGAATTGACGAAACAACTTGATTTAATGCATGAATGTATAAAATTAGCATAGTATCATAGGCTATATTTTATGTCTATGTGGCAGCGCGGGTAAAAAGCAGTATGTAGATAAAACACGAATAAAGTAATAACAATAAATCAATTCATAACAAGCATATCATAGAACATAGAGCGTCGCGTAGTGGCAGGTGGCAGAGATTCGTGCAAAGAGTCCATCGACTCACGACAAAATCAAAATATTATTTATTTGTCGAGGTAAAAATTACCTAAATCATTTACATTTACAAATATGAATAAAATTTATGGAGCAACTGTTTTTTTGCGACTGCAGTTGATTCCTTATCAAAAGTTGATCATAACGACAACCAAAAAACAACAACACATTGTTTATGAGTAATATACTATGTATATTTAGCAATATCTTTTGCCGTCCTCCTTCACCTATTAGTTTCAGAGATCTATATTTAGTATTGTCTATGTTGTATATGGTAGTGGTGTTGTTGATGAAGGCGTAGCCACAGAGCTTAAACCTATTACGCTCGCTGCACTCAAATTATCTAGGCATTTAATCCTATTAGGGGGCTTATAACTTCTCTCGGGATAACTACCCCTAGAGCTTGAGGCTGATATTTGTATCCACCACGTACTTACTTAGTTGTAGTGAAACGAGGATTTTCAACTATTACAGCGATTGCTTCTACTTCTTCATCTTCATTGTGACAATAGTTGATATCCATTATTCTTAGTATTACAGGACTTATCGCGCTATGAATATAAAAGGTACACTCATTTTTCGGATGTTTCGACTGAGGCTTAGTCGTGGTCTCGGGCAGTCTAGACATTCAAAGCCGTGCGTATCGCTAGTTTAAAATTAAATTCTCATTACGACACATCACACTGGAGTTTCTACACCTATTAATACCTAGTTTGACATAATAATAGAATCATAGTATTAATTTTTCTCAATGCCAACTTACTTCGTCAAAGCGTGCAACTTGTATGTGGGATTTGAACATTACGCCCCAGATTAGGAATCCTATGATTTTCGAGTTAGTAAACCTTTTTAGGCCTATTTGTTTTTTGCTTATGAGCCTGTAGGTAGGGTCCCACTGCTGGGCAAACGTCTCTCCTCAGACTTTGTAGTTTTGGCGGTCTTGTGCTGATGTTGGCTAAGAGTTAAGAGCTATGTATATTTTCTTTATTATACATGTTTAGTCCTATTCATATTGACGAAACAACAACATCTTTGTTCCGCAGTGCTATCACAACATACAGCTCTGTGCAGACCGCACTGATAACATACTCCTGTATTAAAAGCACGAGTATGTTCACAATCCTAAATATAGAATGATAAATAATCTGAAAGTTTGTTAGAACTTGAAAAATATTTTAATCTTCGGTAGTACTCTTCGCTTTATCTTATACTAGCTTCCCGTACCAGTTTCACCCAGTTACGAATGAATTATAGCATCAAACCATTAAAAAAAATAGGGTTTTTTTTAAACTTTCGCGATTTGAACACATTATTATTGTATACTACGGGACTAATCGCGCACTAAAATTACGAGATACATAAATACCTCATCATCCCGATGTTTCGGCCGAGTTACATCAACAGTGGTCACGGGTAGACGTGGTCAGTCTACCCGTAACAAAAAAAATATTTTAAGAAGTGCTGAATACTGCATTGCACTTTGTTGAGTAGTTTAGAAAATTTAAACGTATACACAGACAGACAGATCTTCCAAAGTAGGCTCAGATTTAGTGCAGTAGCCCACAAAAGCGTTTAAATATGGGAAACAAATTCACAGAAAAAACAACAGTATTTAAAATGCTTAATTAATTGTTATTTAATTCCATATTTTTTAATTTGATTTTTGTACAAGGCCGCCATCACGTCGCCATATTTTCCAAGCAGAAGATAATAAGATTCGAAAATATGAAATTCCTTTAAGTGGAGGTTGTTATTGAAGAACATAATTTTCCAAAGCAAATAAATACATACTGTACATGGTGATGGCCTACACTCGATATATTTTTGCATTATCTCTTTTGTGAATAATTTTTCGAGTTATCTTACACATTATGTAGAGTTACATAACTCTACATAATGTGTATTCGACATCAATTGTTTAAAAAGTTGTAGTTTTTACATTAGTGTGTTCTTTTAACCAACACAACAGCTTAACGGATCAAACAGGGTTCGGTGGTGTACAAAGGCCTTGAGTTTGTTTGTGTCGGAGGGTCAAAGAGATATATTATTTATCCGTCCTGCTTTTTATTTATAAATAACATGCGCTTCCTGTAGGGTACTTTCCGGTTAAGTTAAACCACAATACAAGTGGTTGTGTTTAAATCCCAAAATAAGCTTAAACTATTGGTGGAGGACGGAAACTTTAGTAAAAAGAAGTAGGTTTTGTAGAATTTGTCGGCTAACTTATAGATTTTTTAGGTTTTGAAGAAAACGTTAAAAAATACGTTTTAATTTTAATGGGATTCCATTATGAAAATTGTTTTTAAACTTTCGCGATTTGAACACATTATTATTATATTAGTCCACCCGTGACCACGGTCGATGCAACTCGGCCGAAACGTCGGGATGAGAAGGTATTTATTTATCTCGTAATTTTAGTGCGCGATTAGTCCCGTAGTATTTAATAATAATCCATTATGAATATTTTTGATTTTTATTACATAGTAGGTATAGGCCGTTTCATACTAGTTGGCGGAAATGAAGTTGGCTACAAGCTACGCAATATCCAATCAACGCGCGGCTTTGTGTGAGCTTTAGTCAGGATTGGATATTGCGCAGCTTGTAGCTAACTTCACATCCGCCGACTTGTGTGACGCGGCCTATAATAGTAGTAGTTTGTAAATATTGTAAAATATGATTTTATTCATGTTATGGTTATATAGACTCAGTTTCAAACGAAAAAAAAAACGAAAGTAGACCCTAGTGCGATGTAAATCAATTTATCTAACTTTATTACCTAGTTTCACAGACTATCTATTAAAATCATTATGAATAATAAAGTTTTCTACTCTATTTAGTTTGAAACATAGTAAAGAAATACAGGTCATGACTGTAATTTAACGTACAATGTCCTACTTGCGGCGATTGTGTCACATTTTATTTCTTGTAGTGGTAAAATAGATACTTACTCTTTATTTTTTTACACTTAATTAAAGTTAAAAACAATATGACAATAGAACACAGAAAAGCTGTGATAGTGCTAGCCTTTTCACAAAAAGTGAAATCTTCCAGGCAACCTAGGGATAAATTAGTGCACTAATTGCCACAGTTGGAGCTGTAGAATAATAACTTCTTTAATGTTGTAGACTTTTTTTGTACTGCAACTGACAACACGGCAAGCAGAAAGTCCTTATCCTTACTTCCTTACTAATAGGTATTATACATACGAAAGTGTGTTTGTTGGTTTATTCTTCTTTCACGCAGCAACTGAACAACGGATCGGCTTGATTTTTGGGATGGACATAGTTTTAAAGACGGAAAGTGACATTTTATTCCAGAAAAATTAAACGTGATTATGGTATAGCACCAAAATTAAAATACTACGCGGGCGAAGCCGTGGTTAAAAGCTAGTATACGATATGTGTAGCAATGTGTATTAGGTCGCATCGCAAGCGCATGATAAGCCGCGGGTGGGGACAATGCGGCGGTGTCATCGACACGGCCGGCGCGGCGCCATTCTGGACCGGTGACGTCACGTCCGGTGCGCGCGCGCATCACGCTCGCCTCAGGATGCGCGCGGGAAATCTCTTTCAGATTTCGAACAAAAGCGTCTACTTCGTCGGATCAATGCTTCAGGCATTTTTTGTAGAATCCTACTAGTATTATAAAGGCGAAAGTTTGTGAGGATGGATGGATGTTTGTTACTTTTTCACGCAAAAACTACTGAACGGATTGAGATGAAACTTTGCAATAATATAGCTTATATATCAGAATAACACATAGGCTATAAATTATAATGATATTAATATAAAAATCAAAATAAAATGCGGGCGAAGCCGCGGGTAAAATCTAGTGCGTAATATGTTGAGAATTATGTTTGTGATAAACATTTCCAAAAATAAAAAATATAGAAAGTTTAAGCCAGTATTTAATTACATATTTGCTTTATTTGTCTTGGAAAATTATTTTCCTATTATTTTCTTCAATAACAATCTCCATTTAAAGGAATTTATGAATTTTCGGATTTTCCTATCTTTTGAAATTGCTTGTAAAATATGGCGACGTGATGGCGGCCTTGAACAAAAATTAAATTAGAAAATATAAATCTAATTTGATTTTTGTTCAAGGCCGCCATCACGTCGCCATATTTTACTTCCAAATAATTAACCATAAAAAATCGTTGTATCTTTTCTGTGAATTGGTTTACCATATTTTAACGCTTTACCTTACCTACCTACCTTTGAGCTACTGTACCTACAAAGTCTTGGCCGACTCTTGCAAGATCTTCTTTGTTGAGATAATCCTAGTGTGGGAAGCAGCGTAAAAATAGAATCAATACATATTAGGTACGTAGTATAAGGTACGAAATACTAATATGCGATGAACAGATGTTATTCAGAAACATACTAAACCTAGAAATCTTTAAGTAAGTACTTGAAACCTTCTGAAAATGATATAAAGTTGAGGTTTTATTTTAGGGTCGCTATGCATGTAAACGTACTTACTTACCTGTACCTCTATCTAGGCTTTCATTTTATTTTTATGGCATTGAAAATACTTCGTTTTGAGTAGATTTTGTAACTTTTAGATAACCAACAGTTGTGGTGGCGAGCAATGTGCATATGAAAAACAGTTAAATAGGTAGGTAAATTAATATTGTTTCAGGCAGTTTATGCAGGGGGACAGTATAACATGAATTATTTATTATTTTGATACGTAGTAGGTATATTGCCATACTGAGACTAATAAGCAAATTTTCATAAAAGGGACAGCATCAAGCTGTTTTATCTTTAGAAAGGAAATGCGTAGCGAAGCTATGAAAACTGAAATTAAGTAATTCGATGTTTTTTTAGGGTTCCGTTTCTCAAACGGAAATAACGGAACCCATATAGGATCACTTTGTTGTCCGTCTGTGTGTATGTCAAGACTCTTTATCTCGGGAACGCGTAAAGATATCGAGTTGAAATTTAAACTGTATACGTATATCTATGGTCTCTTGCAGTTGTGTAAAAGAAAAACTTCTCAGTTATCGTATAAAAAAGTTAGGGCCGTTTATGTCGTAAAAACCGCATATTTCGATACTCACAAAAATACACATATAGGAATAAATCTGAAAACTGTACATTTTTATTTAAATCACAAAAAAATAAGGCCTCAAAATTCACAAAATATGGGTTCAAAATTCAAAGTGAGTAAATCGTATCTTATCAATGTCATATAAAAGAACTTCATTAGCACATGCTAAAACAGGTTTTTAATTATTTTAACAATGTGTTTCTACGGAACCCTCGATGTGCGAGCCTGACTCGCACTTGTCCGGTTTTTTTTCTTCGCACATCGCTGATCTACGCATCGCATTTCTCGTGGAAATGTAGCTTAATTCTGATTTACGTTTACCATCAGCCAAACAACATGTGTATTTCGCCACTCATTCGGTATTTTCATGCGTATGTCACTCATTTGTTTAAAAACAATCAGCATTGTGTATGTGAATGTTTGTGTAATAGTTTGCTATATACAATACGCATTTGGCAAGCAACCTGCGAATTCTAAATGTAGATACCTTCCCGATACTCTTGGCGGAGTTTCAGATCCTCGTATATTATATGCATGACGGATATTTGATTAAGAGACCGTCGCAACTGGGACTAATTGCGATGTAGATAAATAATTTTGTATTAAAAACTCCCTCAATGAAAAATATTAATTTATTTTCTACTTAGTTTGTGATATGTATCCAATTTAGGGACGCTTAATTCGATCATTTAGACTAGAATAATTAATAATTTAAATCACGTATTCATTAGTTGTAAGTGTTGAGCGTCTGACAATAAGCCCAATTTTAAAGACGCCATTCTAATCATAATAGTAATTTAGAATATTCCTGTTTCTTTCTCACTATATGCAATTGATTTAGAGGACAATATTTTACGTTGCTATTTTTACGATGGCGTCTTTAAAATTGTCTCCTCATAAAAAATAGTATGTACACACACATATATTTAATCGATTACATTGATACACATTCATAGTAAAATAACATTAATTAAATAATAAAATTTACCTACCTTAGTAGCTTGGGAAATTCTAAATAATGTAATAAATGTACTGTAATCATTGCCAAAAATGTTTAATTATGTAAATAGTCTGTTTGGACTCTGAAGAAGTTGATTTTAATTTGGACTTTACACACTAAGAGAGGTATTTTTACCAGACTGCCAAGGAAAGGTATAAATTAGCCATTGGGCTAATTTATCACTCATATACCTTTCTCTGATGATGATGATGATCTTAGATATCTTTTCAGCCGTCTTCAGACGGGGACATGTTATATATCATGTAGTAATGCTGGAAGAATACATGAAACATTTCTTTCCAAATTCAGATTTGGTATTATACATTCATAATTTGAGCTTTCAGTCAACTTTGGGAGAAAAGTTCACAGAGGTTCTTAACTGAAAAGTTCACCTTTCTCTTAATATTGCTGTGCGCGACGGACCCAAATAAAAAATAAGACATTTTTTGAGTGCATTGCAAGTCGGCTCCGCATGCTAGCACTCGACTTGGGAAAGATCGCCGAATGCTATCGACACTCTATAGTCCTACTATGTAATGACTATGAAAAATAAACGTAAGTGCATATTCTTAAAATAAAATGTTAAAATGTGCGAAAACCACGTTAGTTTCCATAATAAAGACGAATATTTACTGATATTTACTACATATAAATATTAATATATTATTCCAATGCAAATAGTAAAGTTGCCCTATATGTGCCAATAGTAAAGTTATAAAGTCATATGTATTTATTATTTAACCATACAAAACATGTTATTTAAGAACCGCATAATTATAAATATTTCATAATTATTTTGCAATAAATGATTATATTGATGATATCATCTATCTCTTGCCAAGCAATATCCCAAAACAGCACTCGCACCGATGTAATTATATAAAGTTTTTATTACATCGATATAAATTTAACTTGTCTCGACATCAAACGCCCAATCTATAAGTTGCTTCAAGTTGAAATCGAATTTGCAGTACCTTCTTAAGTAATGTTTAGACTAGTAAGTACTTTTACAAGTATTATTCTTAAAAATGCCAAGTCGATGTTCATATGTGACGAGGTGTTCACTTATTTATTTTCTACTAGTTGACCCGGTGAACTCCATCTCACCTTCTGTCAACTGTCAATGACAATTTATACATGTAGGAACATTATGTTTGGGAAATTGAAATTAATGTTTTTTATTACTTTTCTCGCACCTTTTATAAATTTTGTCGCCGTATAAACCTTCTTTCGATTTCGATATCAAATATTTCAAGACTAAAATTAGCCAAATCGGTTCAGCCTTTCTCGAGTTTATGCGAGACTAACAACTACCACAATTCATTTTGATATACAGGGATATTTCTAATCAATTAGCATTGCTCGTGTGTGTGACCAAGCTATGACATACCTAGCTCTTGTTGTTAGTTGTGAACTGCCAAGCGTTCTTTTAAAATGCTTTGCCGCGCCTACCTCCTTTGGTTAAATATTTTTCATTACGATAATAAATGTATTGCTATACTAAAGCATATGTAACTTAATTATATGATGTTAAACAACATACATATTTTCACATGTTTGATCCCGAAAAATAATATACTCATTAAAAAATTTTATATGAGCCTGCGAGCTCGCACAAAATACTCGTACACCTACATGTAAATCATTTTTAGCGGTACTACCACGAAGCATGTACACTGGTATTGTACTTATGTGTATTTGTTATATTTATGATTAATAAAGACTTTTAAAAATTGAATTGAATCAATTAGCATCCTTTTAGGGGCTTATTCTGTACATCAAAACTGACAACTTTTGTTCTGCGAATTTTGTCAAATCTCAAAAGCTGCTGTTCCATACATTTGGTCGCGGGTGAACGATATTTTTCTATGGAACACCATTTTTTTTAGTTTTGACAAAATTTGCATAATGAGTTGTTAGTTTTGATGTAAAGAATAATGAAACAATGATTTATTTGTCTACAGACAATCTAGGTAAAGTTATACAATGATCATAAATTTACCACGATGTTCTCTAGTTTCTACCTTAAATAGGTGTACAGACGTTTACATGGTAAGGTTAAAACAATTGAAATAAAATTATTGTGAATTAATGTCGGCACTACACACAACACACACACAAGTAGGCAATGTTAAATAGATTTAATTATTTATGTCAGAATTAATAATGTCAGTATACGTACTATAATTTCAATTTATAGTCATTTAAAAACTCATAAATTTACATTATAATAGGCTTTATCAACTAATAAACTGTTTAAATAGCTCTTAAATATATTTAAGTCATGTTTGCATCGAATGACTTTTGGTATCCTGTTATAAATAATAGATGCCATGCTGAACACACTTATTAAGAAAAGCAGTTTTTCATGGTAAACAATACAGATCCCTCATGTCTACCTCCAACAGGCCACATTTTAAAGAGCCCCTAAGAGAATAAGTCCCTAAAAGGATGCTAATTGATTAGAACTAACCCTGTTTAAGATTTTAGGTATTACAATACAATACAATACAATACAATACAATACAATACAATACAATACAAAAACACTTTATTGACACCACAAGTAGTAAAGAGTGCTTCCACTTTGCCCCACCAAAGCGCCCCACTGGTGGGGCAGATTCCACTCCAAAAAATGAGGAGTGACTCATTCCATTTTGTGGGGCAGATTCCACTCACTTTTTAGACCAGTGGAATCTGCCCCACCAGGGGTGTCGCATGGTTTTAAATTAAATTATTAGTGCCATGAAGTGCGAAATTCGACTTCAAAATTTTAATTATTATACCGCCCCACCAAAAGAACACATAAGTGACGACATTGAATCTAAAATATTAAGAAGATTGTAAACTAAAAGCACAATTATCTGAATTCAAAAATTTCAGATTGTATGTAGTTATAGTATTTATGTCGCAAATATTTTCGAAGTTATCGTAAAGTAAAAGAAAATTAAAAATTGCATATTATCCATTTATAATAATCCATTCATTGTAATGACCTTTAATAATCTATTCGAGATTTTATCTCAGACAGCAAGTTACTTGAATAGTATGTAATTAAAATTTGCACCTTTTACAAATGATAAACGTTTCCATATTAATTGCAACCTTTATTATGTGAATTAATTATACAGGGTTATTTATAATCAATTACCATGCTTTTAGGAGCTTATTCTGTACATCAAATTCTGTATATTTGTTCAACTACTTTTGTCAAATCTAAAAAAAAATCTTGTTGTTCCATAGAAAAATATCGTTCACCTTTGACAAAATGTATGGAACAGCTGTTTTTTTTTGAGTTTTCACAAATGTCGCAGAACAAAAGTGGTTAGTTTTGAAGTACAGAATAAGCCCCTAGAAGGATGCTAATTGATTAATTAGAAATAACCCTGTATTTTCTGCATTAATACGTTAATCACAACTTATGTATGTAGTATACAGGTTGTAGATCTGACGCTGACATTAATTTAACCCACATGTAGTACTAGTAACCAGTCGTGGATTGTCAGTAACTTCTAGTTTATACAAGCGACTATTTAAGTTGCAGTGACCAGGTATGAGTCCTACTAGAAGTAGGAGGTCTTGCCACTGCAACTTCAATAGGTAGTTTATGATGTTTTTACTAATGCAACCTTAGAGTGTTAGCAATCCTCCCTTTTGTTCCACATATTCTGATATTCTTTTTCGGTAAGACAACACAGCAACACGTGCTCTTCCGCCGCTATTGACTCACAGTGTTTAATTGCCTCGTCCCCTACCTGTTTTCTCGTGCCCTCTTTGGCCAGGGTGTCGGCTTTGTTGTTGCCTGAACATGTTCTGTGACTCTTTATCCAGCGCACGATTGTTCTGTGTTAAGTTGAAAGAGTTTGAAGTGTCGCATGACATTCAGCAACAACTCTAGAACTTGTTACAGGTCTTCTGAGTGCGTAAATTGTAGCAGCACTGTCATCAGGGAGCACGATGACTTCTTTGGCCTCACTGTTTTTTGTAGCTGAATTGAATGATAATATTAAATTTATAATTTTCTTTTACTTTACGATGACTTCTAAAATATTTGCGACATAAATACTATAACTACATAAAATCCGTAATTTTTGACTTCAGATAATTGTGCTTTTAGTTTACAATCTTCTTAATATTTTGGATTTAATGTCGTCACTTATCTGTTCTTTTGGTGGGGCGTTATAATGATTAAAATTTTGAAGTCGAATTTCGCACTTCATGCCACTAAAAAATCATGCGACACCCCTGGTGGGGCAGATTCCACTGGTCTAAAAAGTGAGTGGAATCTGCCCCACCAAGATGGGATGAGTGGGGCAGATTCCACTCCAAAAAATGAAGGAGTGGAATCTGCCCCACCAGTGGGGCGCTTTGGTGGGGCAAAGTGGAAGCACTCGTAGTAAACATAACAGAAAAAGAAATAACGACAGAAGAATGGTACAAAAGGCGGTCTTATCGCTAAAAGCGATTTCTTCCAGACAACCTCTACTGTGTGGAAACATGTGATTGACGTGGACGGTGGTGTAAACATAAATGAATAAAGTAAAGCTATAAATATCCAAAAACAATAAAATACACTACATAATAATAGGCATACACAAATACTTCTTATAATACATACAATAAAAATAAACCTACTTACATACATAAATAAATACAGATAGTTAAAACGTAAGCGATAAGTAATATCAGTTTTTAAAACTGCTTAGTAAGATAGTGTTCCTTGACTTGAGTCTTAAAAGATTCAACGCTCTGCGCACGCCTGATGGTCACCGGAAGGTCATTCCAGAGAGCCACAGCCCGGACACAGAAAGAAGAATCGTAAAAGACAGTATTGTGAGATGGAGTTGATAGAAGAAGATTGCTAGAAGACCTAAGATTGACAGAGTGAGTGTCACAGAGAAAAGTGAAGCGTGAGCTTAAATACGAAGGAGAAGAAGGCTTAAAGAGAACGTTGTAGAGAAGGGAAAGAATATGGGTATCACGGCGAAGACGGATAGGGAGCCACTTAAGCTTGTTACGGAATTGAGTAATGTGATCATATTTCCGAAGACCGAAGATAAATCGTATGCAAAGATTTTGAAGGCGCTCAAGCTTGACAAATTGCTCCTGGGATAAGTCGAGATAGCAGGCGTCGGCGTAGTCCAAAATAGGGAGAAGAATAGATTGTGCTAACGCAGCCTTGGTGGTATTCAGTTGGTTATATAATTATTAAACTTAGCAAAGTGAAACATTAGTATGTACAGAATCATACAAGTCGGCGGATGTCAAATAAATAAGCTGCTCAATATCCAATCCTCACTTAAGCTCACAAAAAGCTGTGCGTTGATAGGATATTGGGCAGCTTGTTAGCTAACTTCACATCCGTATGTTGTTTTTAAACTTTCGCGATTTGAACACATTATTATTATATACTACGGGACTAATCGCGCACTAAAATTACGAGAGAAATAGACCACGGTCGATGCAACTCGGCCGAAACGTGGGGATGAGGAGGTATTTATTCACATCCGTAGTCTAGTATGATTCGGGTTATATACAACTTATGAAAGTGAAACATTAGGACTAGGTATAACAAGAGACTTGACGCTACAACTTATAGCTGTACATGGCACATTCAAGCTATTACCAAACAAACTGTAACCGTCTTACCACAAACTTTTTACGCACCCTTTAGACAATGTTAAACAATATAAATTGAACATTTAACCAGTGTTTAAAGCGTGTTTAAATCTTTTGTGGTAAGGCGGTAAACTTATTTGCCCTTTGTCATTTTGCCAGTTTTCCTCCAAGTGTGGTCTTCCCTTTAAGTTATTATGAGAACACGATCCGCGAAGTTCCCGAGTTATGGAATTAGTTTCTTTGGCTCAAGTTGCGTTTAAGTGAGTGCTAAGTAAGAGTTTTGTATGGCTTGTACGTAACTTGGGTGTTTTTGTTGTGTTTATAAGTTGTGACAGGGTGACATGAGCTGATGAACTTAATATTAGTTCAGTTAAGAATTATACTGATACTTTTTTCAGGAACTGTTTGAATGTAGCATCACTTAATTAAAGTAAAGCGAGAAATCGTAAAACACAGAATAATTATGTTTTAGGTATATATCAGAAATATTAAGGCGAATCTCTATTATTTACGTTAATATACAGTAATACTATATTCTTTACCCGTGGCTTTGCCCGCATATTACACTCCTATACGATCACTTTTCTCTGTGACATTCTCTCTGTCAATCTTAGGTCTTCTAGTAATCTTCTTCTATCAACTCCATCTCACAATACTGTATTTTAAGATTCTTCTTTATGTCCGAGCTGTGGCTCTCTGGAATGACCTTCCAGTGACCATCAGACGTGTGCAGAGCGTTGAATCTTTCAAGACTCAGGTCAAGGAATACTATCTTGCTAAGCAGTTTTATAAACTGATATTACATATCACTTACGTTTTAACTTTCTGTATTTATTTATTTATGTAAGTAGGTTTATTTTTATTGTATGTATTATAAGAAGTATTTGTGTATGCCTATTATTATGTAGTGTATTTTATTGTTTTTCGATAATTATAAATATATACTTTATTCATTTATGTTTACGCCACCGTTCATGTCAATTACATGTTTCCTCACATTAAAGGTTGTCTTGAAGAAATCGCTTTTAGCGATAAGACCGCCTTTTGTACCATTCTTCTGTCGTTTTTTCTTCTTCTGTTATGTTTTACTACTTGTGGTGTCAATAAAGTGTTCTTCACACGCCTACTCCTTTAACTACATATTCATGCAAAACAAACAATCAAGTCGATTGATCGGTATGTCCTGAAAAAGTAAAAAAAAAAACACTTTCGGAAGGATTTTCCATATTTTTACCTGATCATGGTGAAAATCTGTGTAAAAGATTTCCACGAGCATAATTATTTATATTTAAAATATCACAAGAATAATTTTAGAACAGTGGCCAAATAAGAAAGACATCTTATACAATTACACATATTATTTATTCATAAGTGAAAAGCTCTGCGAAATATACTGTTTCAAGGCAATTGTGAGGCGCCAACTTGTTCATACAAAAACAATAAGCTTTTATCTACCTCTAAATATTTGAGTGTTTTTCTTTTCATGTAATCAGCGCTTCAATTGCTAGGATTATAAGACTTATACGTCTACCTTTTTACAGTTTTTTTAATGATCTTAAAGTTATAAGCCTCTGAAAAGTCATATTTTTACGCAATACTTTGGCTGAAATATATACATAAAAACTTTTTTGAACAAATAAGACAGATATACGAGCGTGCAATATTTCTTACTCAAGGGATTGATATCAAAAACATTTATTTTGCTACAATTTAGGGTTACATTGTTCTACAGAAAACGCGAAAACACTTGTCGATTCAGAAGTCTTGTCTTTCTTTTCCGCAAGCTGGGTCTTTTTGGTACGGAAAGTTAAAAAAAAAATTAGAAAATGTTGCACTTGTAACAACGATAGTAATCTTAAATTAAAAACTATAAAGAACCTAAAATAGAACAACGAAAAACATATTTATGTAGTTTTCGAAAATGATTCACCGGGCCTATCTTCCTAAAGTATTAGATTTCCTTAAAATCTTTCAACCTAGATTTATTTTGATTTGAAAACACAGTGTCTTCTGCTTCCAGCTTTTTTATCTTTTTCATTTTACTGTTCCAAAGAGACAAGTTAAATTTGTTTTCAGATAAGTATGCCAAAAAATATTTTGGTTTTAGCAGTTTCATTCATACAGCAGCTTTAATATTACGGGTACAAAATGAACGTTTTTGTGATATTAAAATGAAAAACAGGTTGGGAGAAAAGTAATTAACTTACTTATTATCTTGTAAGACATGATGGATGATTTATAGGCTTTTTAGGTTATGGTTAAAATCTATCAACGTGTTATAATAAAAATGCATTCAAGTTTATTGATAAAACAACTTTACTTATCTTAGTCCTATCTAGATAAACGATTACTATCAAATCCTGAAACGAATGTCACCACAGACTGAAAAGGGAAGAAAACTTTAACCGCTAATTTTATTTAAAAAGAGTCGTTAGCCTCATAATCTGTAAAGATCTTAAAACCTTTGATTTGTAAAATAAAAATTTATATTACATCGTGTTGTTTTCTCAGACCCAGGATCATAAATCATCGTTGGAAACTAATGGTTCCGAATACCAATCTTAAATAAGTTTAACATGACTAAAATCTATTCGTGTCCCTTTTTGACCGACGAACCACCGGAGGAGGTATACAATTCGACGCGTATATTTGTTTTTTTTTTTATGTGTAACCACGCATAACTTTTTTCATAGTAGTCCTATTTCAATAATTCTTTTTTATTGGAAAGAGTATACTTCGAAATTGGCTTAGCCATTTTTGATAAATCAACAACAATGTGAAAAATGTTACATCGATCCGTGCATAATATTTGCGTTCTAGCGATGCGCTCCGGCTTCGCACAGGTGTATTATAAATATAAACATTTCTCTTGAATTACTCTATCTATTGAAACATTGCAACAACTGCATCAATATGTGTTTTTAATGCCGGATGCAACTTTTAACAGTACCTACTTGTTTGTTTGTCGTAGCTGAAGTATAATATGGTAAAAAATCTATAACTCTCATGCCATTTGTATCAACCGTAGAATATTCACTATTGAACTTCCTTACAGAGTTCTAAAAAACATATGCACGTGCTTTGTAAAGGTTTTAGCAGATAATACGATAAAACCTGTCTAAAATGCCTTGTTATAGAGTTGTTGTATCGTTTTGAGTTATCAGGAAGTCCGCAAGGCGCATCTTTCTCATAACGCCAGCCGTAGAACATCCTGTTTTATGAATTCCCTGCAGATTTTCGCACCGGTTGAAAGCGAATCCATCATTATCGTGATTAGGACGATCCACAGCAGGACATCGCTTCCCCTATGAATTTCCAATAAAACCGGTTAGAAGGTACGAACTATGTGTGTCTGAGTTGAAGTGTAAAAGTAATCCTGTTAACGCAAATCTTTCACATTGTCCCGGCAATAGGACGTTCTGTTTTTTGACTTCCTTGCATATTTTTCACGGCGGTCGAAAGCGAATTGCCTCCTACATATTTCCAAAAGCGTTAGACCTAAAACCTGGCCCAAATGTCGTGTGATACGGCACGGCGGCATAAAGAAAGCGTATCTGAAATAATTGTGACGTAGCAGAGCGTTGACCGGGGAGCGTTGAACCCGCCGGCGGTCGCCGCGCCTCACATTCGGGGGTCATGTACGTACCGACTTTAATTGCCTCCGCAGCCCTAGATAACGACTAATTGTGTAAAATATGCTTTAAATGTTCCTGCGCAATGATACCAAAACCAAAAAAGACGCGGGCGAAACCGTCCGCGGTTTACCCGCTGTTATCCGTACTCAGATTCTGATATTTTATTTGTCAGCTAGTAAAAGTTAGTATATTATAGATTATAGAATTGAATGCATGTTTGACTAATCATGATGTTGCCTAAACGTGCCAAATATGCTTATCAAAATAGAAAGAATAGGATGTATGTAGAGATTCATATTCGGGGTCATGTATGTACATGCTGGATTTAATATACCTATATAACCTAGATAACCACTAGTCGTGTAAAATATACTTTAAATACTAAATCTGCGGTTTCAATGATGCTTTTTGCCTCTATTTTGCAAGTTTTCGAGAGACTCTGTACTAAAACGTGGTAGTCTATGCTGAAATCATCGATTGATAAATTAATTCGAAATATTTGAGTCCATGACTTGACTAACAGCTTTGTTTAAGGATGTATGTATGTAGAGATTTACATAAGGGGGTTATGTACGTAAGTACCAAGTTTAATTTCCACCGCAGCCCAGATATACATAACGTGAATAATTTTGATAATGCTTCTTGTCCCTATGTTGTTGTGGCCATTTCACAGTTTTCATGAAACTCTGAAGTCAATGTTGAAATCATCGAACTAATTTCGATGTTTGACTAATGATCTCCTACTGGCAGTGGGCTTGAGCATTTGGATTTTATCATTGGACTTTCAAGAGCTTATGTTACGTAGTGTTGTAGTAGTTATACTCTATAAAATTTAACTTGATCTCTGCGACAGCTGTCAGAAAAATCACGCCCATAAAGACCTGAATTTCTTAAAAGTACAGACAGTACCTGTCAATGTCATACTTTGTGGGCATGTCGATTAGTGATGGGCGACGAATGATCGTGACCACAGAGTTTTAGATAAGAGTTTTAGTTAAAATATCGATAGTTTATACTGACGACATTTTCAATAAAACTTGATTTATCATTAATTTTATTGTATATTGTAATATTATAACATTTTTTACATGTGTAATTAAAGTAAACCCAATTATATGTTACATTAGCATCGATAATAGTGAAAAACGTCGATAAATACTATCGTTGCATTATTATGAGTATATAATTAATATCATAACATTATTTACATACGTACTTACTTGATCTTAAATAATAGTAAGTAAATGAAATCCAATTTCTCACCTTCAACTACTCATTCGATTTCATTACAACATTGTTTGATAATCGATTTTTTCCACCACTATCCCAACTCTAAAAATGTCAATCTTCTACTGTCGCAGAGATCATGTTAAATTTTATAGAGTATAATAAAGGCACTTTAAAAAAAATATCTTGGTGTTGCCTATGTTGATAGATAAAGTCTATGTTGTAAATGATCAACAAGTGATCGTAAATTATTGTTACTGTCTAGAACTTATATCGATGATTAACTAATTTTGATTTTGCCTATACGTGCATTCTATGGTTATCAAGTAACTGCTTCTCAAGCAGTTTCGTCTAAGGATGTGCATTGTGCATATGTGGAATGATTCAGAATCCGACGTTCCTCGCATTCTAGTGTCTTAATTGCCTTACGACAGCCCTATCTAACGCTTAATTATCTAAAATGTTATTTAAATAATAATCCTGTGGTTGCGTAGGTGCTAGGAATTAGGATAACGATGTAGTGTAGTGGATGTAGTATATATATTATTACGTTTACAAAAATATTGGTGTAAAAAAATCGTTGATTGAATATATGTATCTGTTAGCTAGATAGTTGAGAGAGACAAAGAGAGGCTAATTTTGATATTGCCTATAAGTGCAAACTAAACTTTAGTTATGTACTTAATAGCTTTTCCCGAGGCTGCACTCGAGTGTTATTTTGATTTCAGTGCAATCCCATAATAACCTATAATTTTACAGGGATGAAAGTAAAGTCTATCCAAGCAAAAAATCAAATCAATCCCTCCCTCTGTTACTGTGTGAAAAGTAACAATAAAACAATACATCAAGAAACATACTTTCGAATTTATATTATTAGTAAGAATTCTTAGAAACAGCTTTGTGTAAGGTCTATAATGAATGATGTGGAACATGAATGTTTAAAACTTCAAGGATGAATTCAGGTCCTTAGAAAATTATTATATTTATTTATAAAACTTTCTTTGATGGCTTCGAGACAGTCCTTTATAATAAGTCTAATATAAATGTCTGCCGTTGGTGAACATGCATCATCAAATTGCTATATTGTATTCCGACACAGTGGTTTGAAAATCTGTATGAACCTACATATATAACTTCCAAATAACTAGGACTTGAAACCTCAAGACGAAACGACGATTAAACAACCTTATGATATGAAGGCGAGCGTTTTCCCAGTAGCCGCATCCATCAGCTTTATGACGTCCACTGCTGTACATTGGCCTAGCTTACAGATCTCCATTAAGACCGGGTGGAAGCGGCTTGCATCCAACGTGATCCTGCTGTTTTTATGAGATCACCTGTCCACCTCTTGAGTAAACGTCCTACGCTGCACTTGCCGGTACGTGGCCTCCACTCGAAAACGTTTAGACCCCATCGGCCTTAGTGCTATATGCCCTGCCCCCTGCAATTTTAACTTGCTAATCCGCTGGCCCACTCCAATAGCCCACCACTGCTTTACCTGACAACGCATCAGCGATAGCGTTTGACCATAACATGCTTGTGACATTTAGTATGGCTTAGTTGCGTGTAACGTTTTGCATGCAGTCAATGAAGTTTCGTGCAGTATAAATCCACTCGGCTCAGAACGTGATTAGATAAAAACGTGACCAAATTGAAAATATATTTGCCAATCCAAGTAGAGCGTTTGCGTTTTGAGCTTTATAACTCGCGTCAATGAAGAAAGTATTTGAATATTCGTTTCTTCTTGCACCTGTTTTGTTGTGCAAGAGAGAGGACACGAACCTTTAAATGTTTTCTTTATTGACGCGAGCTGTACCGAATTATTTTCACAACAAAATCCTCAACCTTAAGAGTGGGCAACGCACTAGTAGTAGAATATGGAACGCGAATGGGGGTTTGTCTTCCCCTTAAAGTACAACGTGGGTTTCAGGTACCTACGTTCTAGGTTAGCGTGCTACACCCTAAGACCGCATATCTACTTAATATCAGGCACTATGTAGTTAAACGCAAATCTATACGGAATAAAAAAAACTGTTACAGTAGTTACGTCTTCGATGATGTAGATATCCTTTTATATATCCTTTCTTAATATTATAAATCCGAAAAGTTTATTGGCTTGTTCCTCTTTCACGCAGCAACGGATCAACGGAGTAACTTGATTTTCGGCATGGACATAGTTTAAAAGACGGAGAGTGACATAGACCACTTTTTATCCCGGAAATAGTTTTCCTTGGGATAGCACAAAAATCATAATATTATGCAGGCGGAGCTGCGAGCAAAAGCCAGTCGCGAATAAATCCGCGCTTGACCACCAACTCCCCCGATGACAAGCGACGTTGTGGTCGAAGTGATGATTGAATGATGATTTTGAAAAGCTTCTGATTATATCTCTCAAGAAACAGAAGCCGGCAGTTTGTTCTATTCCCTGGCCGTAACGAATACGGATTGCCTTAGTCCAGGTTTAACATAGTTTACTTAAACTTTCGCGTTTGCTTGTAGCTCCATACATTTTGGGTAGTTCTTCCACGTTTCCGCCAGGTACAAAATTGTACAAAAATGTATAGAGCCATACGGAAACAGCTGTAGTTTCAAATAATTTTGTAAACCTGGTTAGTAGTAAAAGGGGTTAGTCCCCTCAGAAATGTTGAGTCAAATCGCTTCATACGTATCAAAGGAAAAGGGTTGTAGTGAGTGTATTAGTCGGCGATCACCTCTTTCTTGCGTTCAACAAGTCCGTATGCTTTTTAAAACTTTTATTATATTAAAAAAATCACAATCATCATCAACCGGTTACTTTCAGATTTGTTTCTCAACACACTGTCAATCATTTATAGCAACGTTATGTAATATTTTATTTCCACGCTGTTCGTAAGTAGGTAACATATTCTGTATAGTTAATAGTTATACTTATGTCGATATTATGATTCTAAAAGGATTCCCCCAATATTCCGTATTTTCTCTTTAGAGGTACAAAATCCAAAAAAGAAAGTCCTTTGACGAAATATTATTTTTCAAGTCTATCAAATTTCGCAATTTTTTTTATTATTTAATAATGACAATAATACACTACTACTATAAAGAAAGCAATTGGATCTTCCACAGACCCTTGAAGGTCTGAATATAATCCAAGTGCTCAAATTCACTGCCAGTCCACGCAAAAATTTGCACCGTGTACAGAATTCCAATAGTTTGTACGAATCAATCTGATATCCATGTACATAATTGTTGATTTCAAAAACGACTCAGCCAATTTTGACAGTTTAAATGGGAATGCTTTATACCCTTTCGAAATAAAAAAATATTTCTCAAAGTCAATTCACAATTGGCGAAAATATCGGTGAATATATATATACCTACTGTTTGAAAGTCGGTAAAAATTATGAACAAATTCAGCCCCAATTTAGTTATTGCATTTCCTTTTGCTGTGCAATTTTAATGATAATGCGAACATTATATTTATGTCGGTAGCAGGAAGTGTGAGCGAAACAGCAGTACATACTTATATACTTGAGGTTTGTGTAAGCGACCCAGATCGGAACAATGGCTGAGTGCGTCACTTCCGGCACCGAACGCGTTGCAAAACAATAACTTTGCGCTTCGGCTGTTCGCGACCATTTGCGATTTTTACTACAATATTCTAAAACCATCGAACCTGGAATGTACAAGGACTATTTGGGATGAAATGCGCATTGCTCAAAATTGACATCGACAACACTTCACACCACTTTGATAACACTGGTCAATAGCGGTTTTGTTGCCCTGGATGTAACAGTGCACTTTTACCACTGCAGTGGTTTCGAGTAGCTCTATGTCTACCTATGTATTCACGAAACTATATGGATAGTTTTGAAAGATTGGCTCTATTTTATTCATTATCATTTTTTGTAGTCAGTAAAAATGTGACAAACATAACAAGTAGGTTCATAGTTAAATATAGTTTTTAAATTAAAAAATATATGTTTTCATACTTAATTAATATGCATAAAAGTAGAAAAGAAGAAAAAAATCACAAATTTTATTTCAAACTTCAGAAAAAGTTTTTGGTAGCTTCCTTGCTATATTTTCTTAGGGGGAAATCTCTTTTTAAGAACCAGCCATAGTCTGCCATCATGTGATGGTCACATCTACCCTGATACCACCACCACCATATTAGATCCACCAGGATCTAAAAGAGATAAAAGAAAGGTATCGTTCTCCCTGTTCCACACTATACTTACCCCAAATTTTCAGGAAATCTTTTCAACTAACTGAATGAAACTGACAAGGAAATTAAACATTACAAATATAAAATAAGCCAAAATCATAAAAACCAGAGCCAATTCAGTACTTTCATGAATATATTCAGAAACTGTAGACTTCAAAACATATAAATCCGGAGAGATATCCAGGGCGACAATTTTTTTTATAGACCTGTGTAATCACAGAGAGCGCGCATACGTCTGTCCAATTTTTTCACAGGTGGAACCTAGCTTAATCTAATTTATCTCAGAGCTGTGATGTAATCATACAGATCTACGAAACGAAAGTTTTTATAACAAATTATTAAGGTGACATTAGACCCAATTATGAAGGCGCCACCGTGATTATTATAGCTAATTAGATTATTTCTGTTTATTTTTCATATTAGGCATTCGATAGAGAAAATTCTTTTTACTTTGCTATTAAAGGACATGTCCACAAAATTGTTAGGCTTTCACACTGACGGTGCGCTGACGTGGGAGACGCCCGGCTTTCCGCACGTAAACGAGCTGTGCGGGAAGCTGGGCCGCTTGTGCTTCGCTCTCCGGCAGCTCGCGAGCACCGCCTCCCGCGAAGTAGTGCGCTCCTGCTACTTTGCCACCGTCCATAGTAACGTCACCTATGGGTTGGAGTTGTGGGGTCGTGCTGCCGATTACAAAAGAGTTTTTATAATGCAGAAGCGTGCCGTACGTGCCATTTTTGGCGCACGTGACGACGTTTCTTGCGTCGAGCTCTTTAAAGAGCTCCGTATTTTGCCTCTGCCGTGCGAGCTAATTTTCCAAATTGCCCTGTTCACGCATAGGAATTTGAATGTGTTTGAATTACGAGGCGAGTACACCAGACTTAACCTGAGGAGTAATCGTAGAAAGGACCTGCTTGCAACGCCGAGCCACAGGGTAGTCAGGTCAGAGAAATCGGTATTCGTTTGTGGCCCTGCCGTCTATAACAGATTACCTGCTCCCGTGCGTGACGCATCTTCCGTCGCTGTAAACAAACTGAAGGCATGGCTCCTACAGCATTTATTTTACGATATAGCCGAATTCATGAAATTACCAGAGGTAATTTAATTTACCATTAGTAGACTATTAATTTACCTGGATAAATGATTGTTTGACATTATAATGAAATTATTTATTTATATTTTTATAATTTTGTAATATTTATGACATATATCTAATATTTGAATTGTATACTATTTGACTTGTAACTTGGCGTTATTAATAAATTTGAGAATTGATTATTGTATGGAGGCTGGTATAATAATAATCAAAAATTCTAACCACAACACTCATTACATATCGAGAAAGTTCATATTTTTCTGAGTCTATTACATTTTATTTTCATTTTTATTTATTTTATTTTACAACAATTACTATGCTTACAGCCTAGACTAGCCAACACGCATAGAAAGCCAGAAATATACACTAAAAATAATTAACACAATTACTAATAAAAAAGAACTTATCAACTTAAAAAACTTATGCATGCATATCATTGAATTTAAAACAAAATATATCGAAATCCGGTGTATGAGCAATCAGATCGTTAAGCAGATTAAATCAGTTAAAACCAAAAAAGAGCCCTCCAAAAAAGAGATAAATAAATATATTTGGCTCAATAGGTAGTTTATCTCTATCAGCCCTGATTAAGCTTATTCAATATATGTGACTTGGCCCTTTCGTTGCAACAAGAACGATTTGTTTAGCGAAACTCGTGAACATTAAATAATTAATATTCACTTTACGCCCATGTGCAGTTAGCGAAACAGCCAAGCCGCATATATTGACTAAGATGTAGAGTTTGTGAATAAAGTGTAGAGTTTGAGAAGTAAGGACTTGTAGAGTTAAGACGTGTAGAGTTAGACGCTTGGCTCTACATAAGATTTGACAACATTTTGAAAGTGCGAACTGTGGTCTAGGCTATATTTCACATGGAAATGTTTTTGTTGGATTTCACTTCTTTTTGTAGATTATTTATAACAAGAAGTACTTTTATCGATTTTCAGGTTCCTAGCTTCAAAACTTGCGGAAGTCTTATACTAACTTTTATATCCCAGTTTTAAGGGTTGGGGGGTGATTTACTAAAAATCCTAAAACACTTATTTTATTATTTATGACAAAGAGCCTTCATATTAATTTTTAGACTTCTAGCATGAAAATTAGTGAAAGTCTCATACAAGCTTTCACCCCCCAGTTTTAGGGGTTGGGGGATGATTTATTAAAAACCCTGAAATACGTTTTTTTTTATTTATAACAAAGGGCCTTCATATTAATTTCTAGACTTCTAGTATGAAAATTAGTGAAAGTCTTATATAAGCTTTCATCCCCCAGTTTTAGGGGTTGGGGGTTGATTTATTAAAAGCCCTGAAATACGTATTTTATTATTTATAACAAAGAGTCTTCGTCCAATTTTTAGACTTCTAGCATAAAAGTTAGTGAAAGTCTCATATAAGTTTTCATTCCCCATTATTAGGGGGTTGGGGGGTAAACGTTCGAAGTTTTAGATTTTTACCTTTGTATATGCGTACCTTGATGCTAAATATCAAGTTTCTAGGTTATCTGAAAGTGGGTTAGGTTTTTTATCTATAAGGCAGTCAGTGAGTCAGTGAATCAGTCAATGAAACTTCGGTTTTTAAACGTTAATATATAGATAACTGTTGAAGCAAAATTAACGAAATTTTGTATTCTAGGCTAAACAAATAGGCTAATAAATAGGCTAAATTTCATATATTTAGGTTAAATCGTTTTCGAGTTATGAAGGGGTCAAAAGTGGCTCCAAATGGTTCGTGTAATATTACACACGTCGCCTCGCCAGCTTTTTCTTTGTCTTGGCTGGACATGCTTCCGCGTGTCTAGATCTATGCCAAATTTTAAGTCAATCGGCCCAAGGAATCGTGTCCTCCCATACTAAGTTTGCCTCCCTATTTCACCCACTTAGGGCTTGAATTTCGCAAAATCCGTTCTTATACCTAACCTATATAACACCTATATCCTATAAAGAACCCCCATGTAAAATTTCAGACTCCTAGCACTTGTACTTTTTGAGATTTCGTAGCAGCCAAAATTTAAAGATACTCTTCGATATAATTCTATTCGTACACCGAAAGCCCTGGGTTTGAATTCGAGGTTTTCGTTATTAAAAGTTCTTTTCAGCCATAGGCCTCTCCTTATTGCTAAACAGCTGGCATCCAGCGCGATGTTGCGGTATTGAGGTCATTTGAATTTAGAAAGTTGTTCTACCCGTATTAATTACTATTCAAGGCTTATCTGTTCGTTTTTCATGAATCTTGAGTTTCGTTCGTATTAACTACCGCTGTCTTCAAACGATAAAGAAAAATATTGTGCGGAAAGCTCCATGTGCGCAATTTTCCCTGTCCTTTAAAAATATGTAACAGAAAATTATGTGTTGCTCTTACCTTCATTATCATCATCCGCTGCCGTCTTTATACCACTGATAGGTATAGGCCTTTATTTTACGGTGCATAATACTTTGATAAGAAGTGTTTTTAGAAACCAATAAATTTCATTTCACGTGTCATCGTGTCCAGGTTCATACCTTCAGATAAACTACATAAGAAATTTACAAATAGGCTGCTGTTATTACTAAAGAAAACTAAGTAATTTGGAAATGGATGAAAATGAATAAGTAGAATCAAAACAGTATCCAACACCATGTGTGCCTCTCCTGGCGGAAGTTGGTAAAAACTTCAGGTTACTGAAGTAAAGTACTGAATCCGATTCCTGGCCTGGCAGGTTTTAAATATCTTTAACTAAGTCTTGCTGTTGCCATGTATATTAGTATGTGTACCATGGCACTTTCAACGGGGCATCCTATATAGCGCTGTGCTCCTATAGGTTTCAATTATTGACCGAAATAATTGAAACCTATAGGTATTTGGATGGGTGACCGCGGGTGGCATTTTCCAACTGAGCGCTACCGTGGCTCGGATGACATGTTAAATTGTAGATCCCGGTTGTTTTACCCGTTTAGCCATGGCCTCCAGGCGGCCTAAAAACTCTGACACCAGGGCTAGCCACTTGGCCTATACGAACTTACCTATTTCAATTTACTTCCCTTTTGATAGTTAAATTTCAATAGCTGTCAAATATACCTACATAAATTGACTGAGAGGACTTTTTCACAGCCAAAAGCGTTATTTAGTAAATAAAAGGGATATAACTCCGTCCTCAGCCCGCTGGGAGACGCGCTATTAGCACGCGCCGGACATTTATAGAGCCAACCACAGATATGTATGACGATAGACACCGCTGGCACCTCTATTGGTGGTTGGACTTAAATACAGGCGCTTGCTCCGCCAAAAGCGCTATTTCAATAAAGGACGGAAATAATTTTATCTTCAAACTAGCTGTGACCCGGTGAACTTCGTCTCACCATCTATCAAGTGACACTGACACCTTTTACTTGCAGGAATATTCTGTATGGGAAAATTAAATTCACTTTTTACAATTTTACTCCCTACATTTTTATTTTTTTCTTACCGTTTAAACCTGCCCTTAACTTCCACAGATATTTCAAGACCAAAAATAGCCAAATCGGTTCAGCCGTTCTCGAGTTTTAGCTACTAACAACCACGAATTCTTTTATATCTGGACATTTATGGGGCTGACCACAGATATACCACTGCTATAACTTAATTTTACTGGGTCATTGAGTCCATAAAAGTCACTACGTAAGCTCGAGCGCGAACGAAACAGAAACCAAATAGATTTATGATACAACGATGCTTACTAACCACACTTTTGTAGAACGTTACGAGTAATAAACTAATGGAAATTCTATACAAAATAACATTAACAAAAATATGAGGCATTACTAGTAATTCGAAGATGACGACGAATCTCGATTGTTTACAGTTCGCTTTACTCATTTCTCCATGTTACAGGCGAGTATGTGCGAGGGTAAACGAGCGTAATTTTTTAGGTTGTGAGTCGCGTAAAATCAGTCGACTAATTCTGTTTCATACATATAAGTCGTAAGATGAGTCGCCACATTTTCAGTCACCATATGGCACTAACAGGACTTTAGTGTCAAACCGAATGTAGCGTAAATAGGATTGTTGACTGGTATCGAATTAATTAAAAGTATTAGGACTACTGAATTCTGAAATTAATTATTATTCATAAACTTTACTAAAAAAATAATTTAAATCGGCTAATCAAGTGCAGAGATGTACAAGCTTTTTGGTTTCCAGATTTTGGTAGGGATAAAGAGGAGTTGCCTTGTCCCTTTCCCACAAAGTGTAACATATTCGTAGTAAGGCGAATGTATGACACTTACGGGAAGTGACATCATAGCCTGCCATAGTGTGCGCTCTTTGCCTAGCAAGAAATAAAAATGCTTGTAACTTCTTTATTTCTAAGTTGATTTTATTTTTGTTTTCGTTAATCGGCTGTTTATGATTAGCTGTTACAAAAGGACATTACAAAAATATTGTCAACTAGCCTATTCCGCACCTCATTTTACGCGGCCCAAAAAATTACGCTCGCTTGGCCTCGCCTTAATTGACACGTAAGTTCGCGTCATCTATCCTGAGTAATGTCTGTGGAGCCGCCCTAGATACAGCTTGGTGGATGTCCAAAACGGCTCGCTTTAGTTGACACGAAGTCGACACGTTCGGGTATTAGTCAACCTTCACATGCACTAGGTATGGCGATACCTCTGTACGATAAGTCTGCGTATGACTGATCGCAGAAATTGTAACTATTTATAGATCGTGATCAATCTTACTGCCAGGTATTATATATAGGGTTATCTGCTTACCCTGTAATAAGCCGAAAGGGGGTGATTAAGATCATCACTTTTACTATAGGGCTAACCCGAAATCCAAAAATGAGCTATAAGGAAAAATTAATCTTATATTAAACTAGGGACCCACCTCGGCTTCGCACAGGTGTATTATACATGTGTTGTTATTAAACTATCGCGATTTGAACACATTATTATTATATACTACGCGACTAATCGCGCAGATATACGGGACTAACCGAGTTGCACCCGTGGTCACGGGTAGACGGGTCTACCCGTGACCACGGCCGATGCAACTCGGCCGAAACGTCGGGATGTTGAGGTATTTATTTATCTCGTAATTTTAGTGCGCGATTAGTCCCGTAGTATATAATAATAATGTTTTATACATTATTATTATATACTACGGGACATTATTATACTACATTTCTCATGAATCACTCTATCTATTAAAAAAATCCGCATCAAAATCCGTTACGTAGTTTAAAGATATACCTATAAGCGTACATAGGGACAAACAGACAGCGGGAAGCGACTTTGTTTTATACTATTAGTGATTAGCAAATGTGTGTAAAACATAGTAAAAGTTGTTCATAATGATGATCTTAATCTTAACCACCCCCTTTCGGCTTAGTACAGGGTAAGCAGTTACCTAACCTTATATATTATTTAAATTTGAATAGGCTTCACTTAAAATTATTTTCTACATGTTTCGGAGGCTTCTGCTGTGCAGCTAACGTCTAGGTTTAATAATACATTTATTGAAACATTGTACAAGTCGTCGGCCCGAAGGAACTTGTTCTTGTAAATCTGTAGCTGGCTCGGGGACTAACACGATATTTAAGTCTGCGGTGCGAGCGCACTCAAGCTTCACGGTTTTCCACAAGCGATGTTAACCTCCCTTTATGACGTGCCTTCGATGATTTGGTCTCTGTAAAGGTTCTTCGTGCTCCTCTTCCAAAAACAATTTCGCTATATTAACACGAAAACCTCTAATGCCACTAATTCTATTAGCCAGTTAGGTTAACATTATGTTTGTACCCAATTTTTCTAATATTTGTGGTCCAATTCAACTAATAAATTTATCTCTAGGCTCAATAATTTTGAAGCAGTTCCAAAATATTTATGAAAATGTAAAAAAATATAAAAAAGCGCTGCAACAATTTTGACTGTTTGCTAAAATCTTTACGATTATTTGATGTCTATGCCCTAGGGGGTCCAAACGTAAATAGACAGACAGACAAACAAAATTCTTTATTTACAACCACAATTTAAAAATAAACACTGTTTAGGTACTTATACGACAAAAAATATGATTATAAAGTGGCGGCCTTATCACCCATGGCGATTTCTTCCAGGCATTGTACCTAACATTATTGTTGGCGTTGTATAGGTCAAATCAAACTTATTGGCGGCCGCAAAGTTAGTTGCATGCTGCGCAAAACTCAATCTGACTAAAGCTCACATAACAGCTCAACGAGATTTTTTGTATTTTTTGTGTTTGTATTTTGCATGAACGAGAATTGAGTTTCGCACAGTTAACTTCACAGCCGCCAAAAAAATTGACTCGGTCTATACTTATGTGGAAGCGAAATAAATGAATTACCA
Source organism: Hypomecis punctinalis (assembly GCA_949316475.1). Taxonomy (NCBI): domain Eukaryota; kingdom Metazoa; phylum Arthropoda; class Insecta; order Lepidoptera; family Geometridae; genus Hypomecis; species Hypomecis punctinalis. The sequence continues at coordinate 2,843,322 of OX438811.1, forward strand.
ATTATTTCGCTAGAAAAATTTAACGTAGCTGGTTAAATTTTTCGACGGCGAATTGTACAAAATAATAAGCTATGCTAGCGAACAGAAGCAAACTGGATGGCAAAATATGCTAGCAAAAAGCTAGCATATTATTTCCGTTCAGTTCCGTTTTAAAAACAAGCAAACTACCAGGAATCCATAAGAATGCTATCTATTAAATAAAGCAGCGACTAGTTGTGTAAGCACGCCGGACTGCGGACGAGTAACGGCACCTCGTATACATTTCACCAGCCTCTCGCCAGCTCCGATATGTCACGACGAGAATATGAATTCACTCTACGATTGGTCATTTCTATCTTAGATTTACAATCTAATTGATCGTTGGAATTCTTTGTGATATACAGTTAAACAAAAGTCGCGAACATAGGATTTCAGAACTTAACCATACAAAAACAATCAGATGCTATCTATCTCTAAATATTATCCGATTTGAATGTTTTTTTTTCATGTAATTAACACTTCAATCGCTAAGGTTAAACGTAATGTAACGTTAATGTATTTACAGTTTTTAAATGACTTTAATGTTATATAAGACACTAAAAAGTCATATTTTTGGTCAAAAACTTGTTGAAAAAGTACAAATTAAAACATACGAGCTTGAAATATTTCTTGCTCAAGCGACTGACACCAAAACAAAACATTTCGTTACAATTTAAAGGGTGAAAAGAGTTTTCTCCCGGAACGTAAACTCTATAAAAAATGTACATAAAATTCTCTCTTCTAAAAATACCTACAACGCGAAAACAGTGGTCGATTCATATTCTTCTTAAACCTATTCTGTCTACACGCAGCAGTTCCGATAAAGGAAGCTGCAAAATGATGATGACGAAATCTCTCGTAGACTGTATAAAGTTCAGAAAGCTGACGGAAACCTGACCCGAGAGACTAGGTAGTGATTCAAAGATTCAAAAGGTTCAAATTCTGAGGTCACGATAAAATTTTTGAATTGATTTTATCAATTTATCACAAATAATTCTTGATAAATACGGAGTTAGTGTGGAATCACTCTATAAATGAAATTATTTATGGCTTCACGTTAGTAATAAGAATTATGATCGTATTACGTGACATGCACTAAAATTAAACTTCACTTTCGATATAAATTAGAAATCATTATTTACATCTTTATACAATACCACTATGCTTAAAATGTAAATGATTAAGTTTTCGTTTATTTTTCTAACACACTTTTAAGTTTCCTCTTATATTTGTCTTTTAAACCAATCTCGTCTCCAATGCGAAATGAGCTTGCGCAAATTATGAAATTGAAACTTAAAATGGTTCATAATTTGCGCATGCATAAAATACACAGTAGGTGTCTAGCTGTGCGCTTCAAACTACCTCTAGTTGGTATTTAGTGGTCTTGAGTGGATTTAATTACCAATTAACCTTTTCTACGTGACACCCAATACTCGAATAAAACAAAACGCTTTTAGAAGTTACTTTTAGTTGTGTAACTTGGGAGTCCATTGGATTTTAAATCCGCAGGTCTTCGGTAAGATTCAACTCATAGGTATCTGTTTTTTCTAAATAATAGCGTCATTGTTAATATTCAAGCTAGCTTCTAACCATAAAAAAAATTGGGTGAAAACTTGTAAACGTAACCTGTCCGTTTTCAAATTGAACCACTGCTTAACACGAATCTCATGGTGGTTCTTAGCAGTGACACATAATTTAGTTTCCGTTACCGAAATTTGTAATAATGTATTTCATTAAATAAATAAATATTTTGGGACATCTTACACACGGCCTCTGACCCCAAACTAAGCAAAGCTTGTGATATGGCTGCCAGAGACTGATATACTACATATACTTATTTTTAAATACATACTTATATAGATAGTAACTAAATAACACCCAGACACAGAGCAAACACCTATGTTCATCACACAAATATTTGCCCTGGGTGGGGATCGATCCCACGCCTCTTGGACCCAGAAGTTAGGGTCACTAGCCACCGAGGTAGTCGCCATTAAGCCCATAGGATTTCTAATCCCACTCGAATTTAAAATCCAAGCAGAATTGCCATTGCTACAGCAATTGCCGTATTATATCAATTATCAAAATAACAATCGGGGCTACAATTAGAGGAGTGAAAAAGTATGAACATGGACGGCAATTTTTCAAATTTTGCCACAAAAAACGGCAATTTCTTATCCGAAACACAGCAGTGAATTTTAATGTCAACATTGAATCCAACGGTCGGAATCACAAAGCACTGATTTCTGTATTTTCAAAATTACGTCCTTCTAAATACTCAAATTCCGCTATACTCTCGCTAGCTTTAAACACTGAAGAAAATCATCGAATAAAATCTGGGCGTGGAGACCTATTCTTTCCCGAAATGAGATTCCGTGACAAATAGTTTGATTTCCTATATCGATTGTCTAAACTGAAGTCGGGGACGATTGGCGCAGGACCGAGGCAGATGGCATAGTAACAAAAAATGCTATACCCGGCAGTGAAACAACTGTAGCCCTTTTAATAGTCCACTGCATGACGTAGACCTACCCACGAAAGGTGATTGGACCATATCCACCACGCCGACCCTGTGCGGGTTGGTGTATTCACTGTGATGTTTTCCTTCGCCGAAAAGCCAGTGGTTTGAAATTCCGTATATCATTTCCATAGAACTCATTTGAACGGGACCGGGATTTGAACCCACGACCTCGCGATTATAAGGCGGTTGTCACTACCACTAGACCATCACGGTCGCACAAACGACGACAAACAAACTATAAATTATAACGATACCTAAACCGCTATGTTGAGCAACCAAGATCTTTAACCGTGTTAAGACGATATTTACGAGAATTTCATCGAGATTTGTATTTTCATTGCGTCTACGTATCGTCAAGCGCAGCGTAGGATGTCCAATCACGAGGTGGCCTGACGACATCACCAAAAGTGCTGGATCGAGCTGGATCCAAGCCGCTTCCAACCTGTCTTATTGGAGATCCGTACCCGGAGGCCTAGGTCTAGCAATAGACGTCCTATGGCTGAAACGAACGAACGAATCTCCGAAAAACTGATTTCGGTGTAAATTCTGTGTTATGGTGCCTCCACACACTCCAGGAGGCGGCGAGGCGAGGCCCTCACCACGAGGCGTTAGCCAATAGCCATCCACGCGAGGAATGACGAGGCGACACGAGCGCACTATCCACACACTCGTGCTCGCGTCCCCTCGTGTCGCCTCGTGGAGTGTGTGGAGGCACCATAACACAGAACCAAGGGTTTCGAATCGATATTCTTTATACGGACAACCAGATTGTGGAACGCGTTACCCGAGTCTGTCTTTCCACTAGGATACTTTGTGTCTTTAAACTTTCGCGATTTGAACACATATACACTACGGGACTAATCGCGCACTAAAATTACGAAATAAAATATAAATAACTCGTCATCCCGACGGATCGACCGAGTTGCATCGATGGTTGTTGCGGGTAGACTTTTTATTTATCTCGTAATTCTGCGCGATTAGTCCCGTAGTATTTAATAATAATACATAGGTGCCTTCAAAACCGAAGTAAGTAAATAAGTATCTTCTAGCTAGTAAGCGTGCTAAACCCTAGACCGCATACCTAACTGCTCTTTAGACATAATGTAGTCAAACGCAAATCTAAAGAAAAAAGTTATTGGATTTTAGTTTTCTGAAATCACTGTTCATTTGCGGAGTAAACAATCCATAAATGGTACGTATCTGTCTTTGCCGATTGTTTATTGTGTTTTGTTGTTTGCGAATCCCCTTCATTCGCCCGCTGGGCAGAGTTTAACGTCTGCTGTGCTGCACACCTTTGATAAATATACTGCATACAACGCTGTTTGTTGTTCGGCTTTTCATTTTTGATGTAGGTAAACAGCACGTGATGTTTTGATATTTCGGTGTACCCTGAGACAATGTACGAGTAAATGACTGTATAGAAAGTAACAATCATCATAAATCATTGTTTATTACATAAAAATTCTACGTCTGCTGTCGTCTACAAAATTGAAGAAAATATAATTAACAGCCAACTTTGAAACGAAGGAAAAACAGCAAAATTGACCCACGATTAGAATGCTGTCGTTGTGTTTGATTTTTCGTGCCTTAGATTCGCAAAACTAATCAAAAATATGTAAAAAAAATATGACATTTTAGGGAAAGAAACAAAAAGATTTACCGTCTTTATATACTCTATTATTTTTTTATACTATAACTATAATTGGAATCCCCAACCATAGATTTTCTCATAACTCTACCTACTGATTCTGGCTCTTGTTGCTTTAAAAAAACGCATAAAATCTGTCCACTCATTTTTGAAGTATAATCCCACAGACACGGATATGTCAAACCTATCGGAACTTTTTGACCGACGAACCACCAGAGGAGGTATACAATTCCGGCTGGTACTTCGACGCGTATATAATTTTTTTTTATGAATAACCACGCATAACTTTTTTCGTAGTAGTCCGATTTCAATAATTATTTTTTTATTGGAAAGAGTATACTTCGAAATTGGTCCCATTTACATTTTATCGAAATCGGCTGAACCATTTTTGATAAATCAACAATAATGTGCAAAATGCTACATCGATCCGTGCGAAATATTCGCGAATTCTGTACACGGGTGAAGTCGGTCATGCTAATTTTTGCAAAAAATAATCTTGTATTGAGTACTTATTTACTGAGTTTTTTTAATTGTGTAAATACTAGATTTTTCCAGAATATCGCATAAATATTATAATTACTATAATGTATAATACCTAAGGCTATTAACGATACATACAGGAGGGCGGTGCTATAGGTACAAAACTTAAATATCTTAAGAAATATTAATTACTAGCTAACCCCGTGAACTCATCTCACCATCTGTCAACTGTCAATTCAATGACAACTTTTACATGCAGGAACATTTTTATGGGAAAATTTAATTTTACTCTATAAAATTTAACTTGATCTCTGCGACAGCTGTCTTATTATAATGTTATTATTATTTTACTCGCTACATTTTTATATTTTCTCACCATATAAACCTTCCCTGGACTTCAAATACCTATTTCAAGACTAAAATTAGGCAAATCGGTTCAGCCGTTCTCGAGTTTAAGCGATACTAACAACAACCACAATTCATTTTTATATATAAGAAGAAGAAGATAACCGTATCGTATTGTCATTTGGCATTTTTAACCCCTGAGTCGCAGAGGAAGTATTATAAGTTTCACATGTCTGTGTCTGTCGGTGGCTATAGTCGATACTTGAATACTTGTTGTTAGATATTCAGCAAATTACAAAAACACACTTAGCATCGTAAAACTTATAGCTGCCATGCATGGAGAGGCAGCCTAACCGGATGCGATCTGTCTGACCTAACCGGATGCTTTTATAGCCATTTTACTACATATACTTGCGCAAAATAACATTATTTATACATGTTTGTATTCGTGATTCTTTGAGTGTTTTATCCTCTGCTTGTAAATAAATATTATGTATTGTATTAGTTTTGTACCTATATACTAAGTTAATCTTCATTTTTAAGGAAGGAAAAGGTATATGGCATTTTCTTTGACTATCGCTATATCCTTATCTGAAAAATCCGAAAAGGTGTCTTTTGGTTTGTTGGTTGGTTTGAAGATTTTACGCGGTTAAAAATCTTTGCACTCTTGTATAACAAATAACTATTTTGGTAGACGAACTGTAAAATTAATATAATAAATACATTTATTCATTAAATAGGGATTTTTCATAATGAATATTGTAAAACAATATCCAAATATCATATAATCGTTATTTATAATGTTAAAATATTTAACAATTATTTTATATGATTTTTTTTTTATATACAGGATCATTATGACCCCTCCTCATCCTCGACGTATACTTTTTGTACCACATTGTCGCCGGGTTAATAATTATTGTAATTATTAATTTGATCTTGAACGGGTGACAGACAGATAAATGTATTATACCCCTTTCTTGGGAAAATCGTACTTTTCGAGTTCACCATTTTTGTCATCGTCATACGTTCTCAGTTCATTAATTCAATAACAATTTTCCCCGTAATAAACAGGAGGAAAATATCAGTGTATATTATTTTTAAGAGCAGGAAAACAATTCATTTTTAACATAATAACTGAATCGCATAAAGTAGCCATCATATTATGGCTTTCTAATGCATGAAATATTGTATATCATATAATAAACATATGCTATAGATACTTAATAAATACATTAATCTAAAAGTGCATGTCCCTCGGGATATTCGGATACTAAACGGGATAGCTTTATGTCAAAAAAGAGATGAGATAATTTTCGTCTATTTGTGTACGTGTATTTATTTGAAGGAAAGAGTGGAAGAGGAAGACCACGGAGTGTATTTTTAAATCAAATTAAGGAAAACGTAGATGTGATGTGATGTGATATGACCCCTCCACTAAACGGGATAGCGTTTAGTGGGGGGGTTACAGTTGTAGACTGAATGTGGTGTATTGTTTTAACGATTTCCAAAAAGGAGGAGGTTCTAAGTTCGTCTATGATTTTTTTTGTGTGTTTATCGATATTTTCGCCAATTGTGAACCGAAGCAAAAAAAATATTTTCTAGTTCGAATGGTATACTTCCGAAGTGGTCCCATTTAAATTTTATATAAAATCGGCTGAGCCTTTTTTGAAAAATCAACAATAATGTAAAAATTGTACAAGTACATCAATTCTAGCGAATTATTCGTATTTTGTTCACGATAGATTTATATATTTATTGCTTTATACTTTATATTTTTATATTATTATTTGTACAATTTATTTATTATTGTTTATTTTCTTGTTTTCTAGTTGTATGTGTAGCTTAGAACACTCATCCACAATTCAAAATTCAAAGTTCAAAATTATTTACTGTGACAAAATTATACACGTGGTAAGTAAGTATACTCTCTATTCCCCAAACTGGGTACAATCAAGCACCCGCATCTTGAGGCCCAGGTATTCTCGTGAATGTGACGTAAAGAATTTTATAACATATTTGCTCGTAAAGTGGCTGTAATTACACCAATTTCAATATCGTAATGTATTTCATTACGCACTTGTGCGTTATTGTAATGTAAAACGCACGAGTTTATTTTTTAAATAAAGTAACATGCACGGTTTTTTAAGGTGCTCCGTCTAAAAATTAACGATACTTTTTAAAATCTTAGAAAAGATAGAGTTTTTAGGTAAAGTTTTTAAGGGCAGGCTGAAGTGGTGTCAAAATAACCAAGAGCAAATAAAAATGGATATTTTGGCTAAACATAGAGCAGTTAAAAACTTTGGCAAATTTTGGAAGGCTACGAGTAAATTGAATGTTAAGCCTGGGCTCCCGACGAGTATTAATGGTATCAGTGAACCGAGAGAGATCGCTAATATGTTCAAGAATCACTTTACAGTACGGTCCTCTCTAGGTCCCTCGTCGGAAATGTTGAGAGCTGTGCCCTGTGGCATGCGAGAAGAGCCACTTGTTCGTTTTTCAGCAAGTCAAGTTAAAGCTGTTATTTAAGACATGTCCAGAGGCAAATCTCCAGGGCATGATGGGATCAGCATAGAGCATCTTAGGAACGCTGGTGTTCACCTTCCGAAGGTCCTGTCTCTGTTGTTCTCTTAGTGCATCAGCCATTCGTACTTACCAGCTGAACTTATGAAAACCACGATAGTGCCCATAGTGAAGAACAAGACAGGGGATATTTTGGATAAAGGGAATTACCGCCCGATCTCTCTCGCGACTACGATAGCCAAGATATTGGACAAACTGCTTGACTCGTGCTTGAAAAAGCACTTGGGATTGCATGATTCACAGTTTGGGTTTAGGCCCGGTCTATCTACGGAGAGCGCAATCTTAAGTGTTAAGCATGCTGTCAGATATTATACGGACCGCAAGACACCTGTGTACGCCTGTTTCCTCGACCTCTCCAGAGCCTTCGATCTCGTGTCCTACGATGTGCTCTGGAGAAAGGTGGGAGACAGCGGTACACCTGTAGAGCTACTAAATGTTCTTAAATATTGGTATGCTAATCAATGGCATTTGGTATGCTAAACTATGTCAAGTGGTCAGATGGGCGTTCGGACGCATATAAACTGGAATGCGGTGTAAGACAAGGCGGCTTGTCCTTGCCAAGGCTCTTCAGTTTCTATGTGAACGATCTGATAGTTGAACTCAGCAGCATGCGTGTCGGATGTAGCGTGGGGGGCGTTAGTGTTAATAACATTAGCTACGCGGACGACATGTTACTGCTGGCTCCAACTGTCGGCGCTCTTGAGAAAATGAAATGTATGCTGCCTCTCACGGGCTCGTATGTAATGTAAAAAAGACAGAATACTTGGTCTTTAAGGCCGGCGGTAAGTGTCCTGATTACATCCCACCCATTAAATTCAATGGAGTACATCTAGAAAGGGTTTATCAATTTAAATACCTCGGACATTACCTTACCGACGACCTTAAGGACGATGTTGACATCGAGAGGGAACGGAGAGCTCTATCGGTCCGAGGCAATATGCTCGCCCGTAGATTCGCTCGTTGTACGGACGAAGTCAAGATCATGCTTTTTAAGGCGTACTGTCAGGGTCTGTACACGGGTGGTCAATGGTTTGGGTATGTCAAGAGATCGATAGAAACTCTCCGTGTCCATACAACAATGTTTTCAGGATGATGATGAGACTTCCTCGCTTTTGCAGCGCCTCCGAGATGTTTGCGCAGGCCCATACAGACGGCTTTCAGGCCGTTATTCGCAAAAAAGTGGCATCTTTGGTAAGGAGAGTGCGAGGAAGTCAAAACTATCCTGAGAACAGTGGCCAAGGACTGTCGAGCGCCATTGATGAGGCATCTCGTGCGGATAATGTGTGGGTGAGGAACCCGTATCCGCATATAATGCCTCTCAATGTCGCTATTAATATAATTATTTAAGGATACTGCAATAGAATTCAAGTACTAATATAGTCAAGTTTCGTTACTAACACCATGGATTGTATTATCTGAATAAAAAACTTTTGAATTAAATTTGAATTGAAAAAAGAGTTTTTATGTCAGAAAAGTGGTCAATATTCTGGTAACGTTACAATCACTTTTAAAAATTGTTCAAATTTCTAGAACTGCTTTAACAAGTAACTAAAGATTTATTCGTTTAAGAAAGTCAGAGTTTTATTCCTCGCAAATATGTTATAAAACGTCGTATGACATACGTGCGCTTTGAAAATTACAGCCTCTGTTTCCTTATAGCCCTCGCCTATGGCTCGGGCTAGCAATATCGCCTCGGCTGTAATTTTCAACTTACCGCACTTATATCATAATGTACTATTATTAAAATAATCATTTGTAAAAAAAATCGGAATCAACAGAAAGTAACGAAATTAGAAATACGAATAATTTACAAAATTTAAAATAATATGTCAAAAATGAAATTAAACGAATAATTTGAAATAAATTACAAAGTCAAATTTATATTTATGAATGAATGTCAGGAAAATATCAATACAAATGTCAATTTTTAAAACAAAACACCACAGATCTATCAAAACACACTACATGAATAATTGTGTGGAAAGATTATATGTCATAGTATACATCAGTTTACAATATGTTGTTGCATTTATGTGAGAGTATAATAAAATCCATTACTCAAAACATTTGTCATTTATTAAGTCATTGATGGAATAGTAACATTTGTGTGTGAGAAGAGCTTTTAATTTATTCTTAAAACAATTTATCTCTTGATCTCTAATACAATTTGGTACATGATTGTATATAACAGGGCCCATACAGACAATGCTTTTTGTTCATTTGTGTAGTTTTTGAAGGAAAAATTCCACGTTTATTTTAGTCTCTTCGAATTTTTACAGTTAACTCAGACAGAGGAGAAAATAGCTCGGGGTGACTTTTTACAAATACTGCAGTTTCAAATATGTACAGAGAAGGAAGAGTCAGAAGTTTATGTTGTTTAAAATAAGGTTTGCAGCTGTCTCTTTTCTTTAGTTTAAACATACTTCTGATGCATCGTTTTTGATTTATAAACACATTATCATTATTTGTTTAATTCCCCCAAAATATTATACCATATCTCAGGATGGATTCCACTAGCCCATAATAAGCAGTAATTAGAGCATCGGTATTAAGTGTATCAGACAATTTATGTAGTAAATAGGATAGGCTACTGACTCTTTTACAGAGACAATTAATTTGTTTTTTCCAATTCAATTGCCGGTCTATAGCTAAACCAAGAAACTTAGCATTGTCAACTTCACCAATTACATTATTGTTATGACTTACATTGATATTACTTTTATTAGCACTCCTTTGTGCAAAGTGCATACAATATATAACATCGTTAAAACCGCTAAATCGCTCAAACAAGGTTGTTCTCTCTGGTGGTTCTATTTACATTCAGCTCGTACAAGTACATATGTTTATTCCGACGATTTAATTGCATTTAATGACTGTTATCTTAACTATAACAATTTTCATACGCAAATAATGAGATCGTACTTCGTAAGTTTCACAAATAAATTGCCTATTTTGATCAATCTGTACAGTTAAGATTACCATAACACATTCATTTTTAGAAAAAAAAACTGAAAAATACCCACATATATCACCTTCATCAACTTAGGTCTTCAATTGTTCTCATCTTTATGACCAACTTATAAAACCAACAGTAGGTTAATTTTAATAGTTAGTTTTAGTTTATGAAATATTTTTTAAGTTTGGTCAAAATATTTTTTTTCATGTCAGTCATACAAACCAACAGTCATACTACTAGATTGAAAGAAAGAAATTTTATATGCTGGAATGTAGTATGTGCCTACAAGGTCTTATAAGTTAGTTCATGATATAAAAAGTGTTATACCATACATTTTGTTGAAGAACATGGAATGGGTATGGAACAGCCCTATATTTATATATTTTTTGCTATTCTAGGCATGGTCCCATAGTAAATTTTGATCATAATTATTTATAAGTGTGTACAATGATATCCTAAAATTTATATCCGCTGTCCACAGAGAAACCTTCAAACATCTCATTCAATATTCAAACCTTTACTTCAGAAACGCTTCAGAACATGAATTCTTCAGTCAGGCATCGCCAACGTTGATACAAAAATACATTATTAAGACCACTGAACACAATTAAATTAGGTGGCTTGTACGTGTATATGTTTATAAATAGCCTCGCTGCGATCCGCTGGGCTTATAACCTTGCCACGCCATTAGTTCATAAGTTACGCGATAGATGGCGCCACATGTCTCGAAAACTTTCCTTCTACGACCTTTCAGCTTAAAATCACGTGTTGCGGTCAACTTATGCTATCTATTTGTATTCTATATACATATTAATTACTAAATTCACGTGTTACTGTGTAATTTGTTAGAAAAAAGTATTTTTTTTGGAAATTTTGTTCCTACGTAAGCGTTTCACGGACGAATGCTATCTTATCTTATATTCGAGAGATAATTTATTATGTATTCAATTATTCGATATTCTTATGCGCAATAATTTAATGTACTCTGTTGTATTGCATACTTTTACGACAAAGTATCTTTTTGCGTCTCGTATTTCGCATTGAAGAATTTGATTTCAAATCTAGATAATCTTTGTACTTACCTACATTAAGTGAAGTAAAATATAACTAAGTAATTATTACAGTTAGTTAAAGCATTACATTTTGTTAGTAGTTGTATGGTTAAGAACAGTTAGCCATCGAGATTCTAACTCGACAACTGCTTGTTACATAACCAATCAATTGTTCCATACTAGACACTTAGGTATTTACGTTGTGAATCAGTGAAGTCAACCGCATACTAACTACGTGCCTTATGGAAACCAAGATAACTCATTTGATCGGAATTTACCGTAATACCATGTAAATCGAAGATAAGTACGTTATTGTAAAGAGAAATAACTATAACATTCAAAAGACGTTCATAACACGTTTAGAAACGCTATCCGGACGCGAACGCGTAAAGCAATCGACATAATCGTAAAACTTGAACAAATAAAGAGGCTCCTAAATAAAAACGCCGTCAGCAAAAGGAATAACAAAATGGCGGCCGCGTAGCGTTCTGAAAGCGTCGTCTACGGCGCGCGCCCCGTCCCGCTCGCGCGTAGCGGCTACGAGAGCGCGCGAGCGAGACGGCTGCGAACCCCGTCGGGCCTCGTGTCGTGTGACGTACCCCTGCCCGCGCACAGCCGCGCTGCGCCGGCGCAACGTTCCAATTTGCGAATTCTGCTTTTGTTCTCTCTTTTTTAATCGACCTCTCGATTCAGCCGTTTGTTACTTGATGAACTGAAACGTATTATAAAATGCTAATGATTTTAGTGCCGAGGACGTTCGTTCCTCGCAAGGTTGCGGCGCGAGTTTCGGATTTAATAATGCAATTATGAGACGCTTTTACTCGTTTTTATGACGAGATTAATCTTGGTTAATGTTGAGGTTATGTCTTGAATCTTGAAATATGATACGTGGAGGAATTATTCCATCGCGGTTGTTCTGAGAGATAATAATGTGATTTATTGATACTTGAATTGTTATTTTGCGATCGATAACGAGAATTATTTTCCTTGAGGTTTTATTAATATCAATTTTCGTGAAGATTACATTGTTTATTAATTATCTTGATTTCTCAGTATGGGGTAAACTGAAAAAATGCCAAGTCGACGAGGGTAAAGTAGCCCCGTCTAAAATATGTACATATTTGAAAGGATTTAGCTACTTTCACTTATGTGTAGTGATACATTTCGAATTTCAATAATATTTGAACTTATTGACTCCTTGTTTCATGAGTGGTCCATTGAATTTGATTAGAATTTGGCACACGTGAATGGAGTAGGTATTTATTTAGCTACAATTTCATAATTTCTAAAATGAATAAGATTCTAAAACTTTTAACATTGTGAGGCAATTTTGACCGGATATTGTTATTAGGTTCTGTATTAAATTGAAGCCCAGTAATGGGACGTGATTAGGGCCGCAGGATCGCGCTGGATGCAAGCCGTTATCAACCGGTCTTATTGGGGGATCATTAGGGGAAGCCTATGTCCAGCTGTGGACGTCCTATGGCTGAAATGATGATCATGATGAATGGAACGTGGAATTGATATTTTTAACCGACTTCAAAAAAGAGGTTCTCAAGTAGATTGTTTGTTTTTCTTTTTATGTGTGTTAGACACGCGATTACTCCGCCAATTATGAACAGATTTGGATCGTTCTTTTTTGTTTGAAAGATCATACTTTATACGTGATCCCATTTAAATTTTATCAAAATCGGCTGAGTCGTTTTTGATAAATCAACAATGATGTAAACGTCACTACATCGATGATACATTGATTCGTGCAAACTACTCGAGTTCTGGTGGGTGATGTTGTATGTAAACAAGCGCGTAGCGCTCTCTAACGTACTCTTTTTGTTTTTAAGAAATTCATGTGAAAAATAATTATATTTCAAATAACTTAACTTAAACTCGATTAATAATAATTAATTTAACGTTTACAATTACATTTTACGTAACAATTGCATTTATCAAATATTTATCCAAACGATATTTACGGAAATTAAAAAATACTTACCGCGTCTCGTTACACGGTTAAAGTTGGACATGCTATTTTTGGAGAAAAATAATTATTTATTATTGCAAGTACATATTCCAACACGCTCTAGACACATTCGGGCTGGCAGACTGATATGGCATATCATGAAGAACTTGAAAAACTCAGCCATGCAGATTTCCTCGGGATATTTTCCGATAAGCTAACTAGTATCAACATTATGCATGTGCCTTAAGATATTTAATGGTGCTAAGTTTTTCAAGGGGTATTATATGGCAATTTAATGTCTCGCTCGCTTAATTTCGCTTAAAGTTATACAAAATGTGTATTTCCAAAAACTATAATATGTAGCATTTGTTTAGTATAAAATTACCCACACACTTTGTTGTACTTTTTAACCGAAATCATAATCATTTTAATCCAAAAAGGAGGAGGTTCTATGTTCGTCTGTATCATTTTCGCCAATTGTGAAACGATCCCAAAAAAATCCTTTTTGATTTGAAAGAGGTTTGGTTGTTCCTCCCGAGTTGGTCCCATTTAAATTTTACAGAAATCGGCAGAGCCGTTTTTGAAAAATCGACAATAATGTAAAAATGGTATACCTACATCAATCAGAGCGAATTTTGTACACGATGGAAGTCGGTTATGCCATGTTTTGCGAAAGATCAATATCGTTTTTAAATCTTTTAATTTGACGGAGCAGCTCGAAATTCGCTTACGATTGTTTGTTGGTTTGTTTGTTTTCCTTTCACCCAGCAACGGAGAAACGGATTGGCTTGATTTTTTGCATACATAACTACATCGATCTTTAGAGAATATATCCAATGGAATAGAACAAATAGTATTCCTTTGTAGTAAGGTAATTTAGGCTGGGTGTCTTTCTAGCCTAGAACCTAAAATTATATTATACACGACGTGAATAGACTCACAGGACTTTCGTCCTGAAAATTCTTGGCAGTTATGTAAGGAACGGCTGATTTTTGGGTTGGTCCCATGGTAAAAGCTGTTCATGGTGATAGTTTTAATCACCTCCTTTTGGCTTAGTATAGGGTAAGCAGATAACCCTGTATTCTAGATTATCATTGCACTGTTAGTTAGAAATTATTATGACAAAATATTACTAATGGACCTACCCTTAATTGGCAGTAGGTAAACATTACTTGTTATGTAGAAAGTATTTTTTTATTTATTTTAAATTAAATCTATTACGATGGGGGTCGAAAACTTCTTGAGTGGAGACCACGTACCGGCAAGCGCAGCGTAGGACGTCCACTAACAAGGCGACGGTTTTAATGACGGTCGTCATTAAAACCGCATGGTCGCGCTGGATGCAAGCCGCTACTAACCGGTCTTATTGGAGACCTTTAGGGGAGGCTTATGTCCAGCAGTGGATGTCCTATGGCTGTAACGAACGAACGAAATCTATTCGCCAATCAAGCTGTTTTCCTAAAAAACTTACTAAATCAGGAAAAAAAGTCTAGAGAAACTCACTTCAGATTAAGTGAGTGGTGGTCAAAGTATACTGAACGTACGTCTATGGACCATATATCTGAAGCTGATCACTAGAAAAACTCATTTTATTGATTGGCAAGTAACAACTGGTTTTATCTACTACAATCTAAGATAAATGAAAGCTGTAAATAACAAAACTTGAGTGACGTCACGACCGTCATAAGAGCAGTTGTGTCTCGTAATGAAATTATTTGTGAATATTTGTTCACAAATAATAACTAAACTAAACTAGTTGTCTATCTAGCTATAAATCAGTGTAATAAGGACCCGAAGATAAGATATATCCAGAAAAACTATTGGATTCCCGTAAATAAACAAGTAAGCTAGGTACATTAAATATACCAGAAACATATGCATACTTGTTAAGCCGGCCATTTTAAAATTTCTTACTGGTACTTATACCTACCGTACTTCATCCAATTTGCAAAAGCAGCCTAATACAAAACGAACGTGCTTAACGATATTCCCTATATAAAGCAAAAAAATCCAGAAGATAATTTTGCTATAATTTACGATTTGATATAAGTGGACTGGTCAATGTATTCACGCCAATTACGGCCATAATCCATTTAAATGTAGCGCTCATAGTTTGACCAGGTGTTCGCTAGCGATCATTGTAGTTAAGCAACGTTCAGCACGGTCTGTCTTCGGATGGGTGGCCGCGGTTGATATTTACTACTGAGCGCTACCGTTTCTCGGATGACACGTTAAATTGTAAGCCTCGGCTGCTTTAACCGTTTAGCTATGTCAGAGGCCTTCAAGCGGCTTAAAAACTGACACCAAGGCTAGCCACCCGGCCTATAAGTACGAACTTATTACTTTTACTCGTTTATTTACTTTACTTTTAACCTTTTTCTAATGCACCTGACATGGCAAAACAGGTAAAACTTCCAGGGCCTACATTGTTTAAAGGCAAGTTACTTGTTAGCCAACATTCTTTATGTTTCTGTGAACTCATACTGTTACCGCGCGGTCCCTCCCGCAAACTGCTGCGTCATCGCCTCTACCCTTATCCCGACTGTTCATACCTCCCTTAGTTGAGAGGATTCTGCATCGACCAGTGTTTTCATGTTTTCTGTAAAATATCGAGATAATCGCGGTACATTTTTGATAAAATTTACGTTCCGGGAGAAAACTCATTTCACCGCTTAAATTGTAACAAAATGCTATGTTTTTTGGTGTCAATCGCTTGAGTAAGAAATATTGCACGCTCGTGCGTCTTATTTTTTGATTTTTTCAGAAAAGTTTTAGTTTCTGTATTCTTTTCAGCCAAAGTTTTGCGTAAAATGTGACTTTTAGAGGCTTATAACTTTTTTAAGGTAATTTAAAAAACGGTGACGTATAAACCTAGCTATTGAAATGATGATAAAATAAAAAACCCTCAATTCGAATAATATTTAGAGCTATAACTGCTTGTTGTTTTTGTATGGCCAAATTGGCACTTCACAAATGCCTTAAACGCAAAATGTAACTAGCACATAATAAGCGCAGTTTCAATTACAAATGTTGAACCTTAATTGAAGGATAGTGCGCATACATAGCTTAAGGTGGTTACACTGTTTTCAGCGCGTGAAATATTTTTGTTTGTTTTTTTCGCATTTCTAGATAAACTTGTTCATTGTAAGTTGACAAAAACTCATTCAGCGACCAATTGACCATGAATACGTAGTATTCATTTAAAGCCTGACTGACAGGCCTTGTTACTTATTTTAGGTAATTTGCTTCGGTTAAACTTTTTAAGGTTCAATACCTCAAAAGGAAAAAAACGGAACCCTTATAGGATCACTTTGTTGTCCGTCTCTCCGTCTGTCCGTCTGTGTGTATGTCAAGACTCCTTATCTCGGGAACGCGTTAAGATATCGAGTTGAAATTTAAACTGTATACGTATATCTATAGTCTCTTGCAGTTGTGTAAAATAAAAACTTCTCAGTTTTTGTTTAAAAAAGTTAGAGTCGTTTATGTCGTAAAAAACCGCATATTTGGACACTCACAAAAATCAAAACCTAGGGTACTTCCCGTTGACATAGAACTATGAAATTTGGCGAGAAGCATTGTTTTAGAGTGCACATATAGGAATAAATCTGAAAACTGTACATAACTGTACATTTTTATTTAAATCACAAAAAATAGGGCCTCAAAATTCACTAAATATGGGTTCAAAATTCAAAGTAAGTAAATCGTATCATGTACTCGTAAGGTATCATATAAAATAACTTGATTAGCACATGCTAAAACAGGTTTTTAATCATTTTAAACAATGTGTAATTTTCGATGTATGACGAGAAAAGTGAAAAAAAAAACGTTTTTGTCGATGGTTATAGTAGAGATTTTAACAACTTTTATTTTACTAACCCAATTTTATGAAATTTTCTGGATTTGTACGGAACCCTCGGTATGCGAGCCTGACTCGCACTTGTCTGGTTTTTTTGTAGTTATTTTTCTACCCGCACGCCCATTTTCAGCTTTTAAAAGTAGTTGCAAAATACTCAATTTTATTTTTCTAAATTCAAACTCTTATCCCCTTCAAACGCATCCCAGCTGACTGAATCCGGGCTATTGTTGTACACCCATGGTGGTGTACAACACAACATAATACCAAGAGATCAGCTTTTAGAAAGTAGTTGCATTTTTTGAGCTTACCTCCCGGGCTATAAGTTGAAAAAATATGTATTGGTATTTTGGTGAAGAAAATCAGCTCAGGAAGGCACAAGATATGGATGGGTGATCGCGTTTGCCATATACGAGTATATTGCTAACCGGAACCGTGGCTTGGATTACGCTATATTGTAAGCTCCGGTTGTTTTACCATTTAACCATCACATGTTAAAAGCCTTTAGCCACTAGTGCTATAGTAGACTTGTTGTCCGCCATGAAAATCCACGCATGGGTAACAAGTGTACAAACTACGCTTGTTACATCTTGACACAACTAACTTGCTTATTTTATTACAATTTGCATTTTGTTCATGTAACCGTATGATAATATCAATTTTACTCGCTTTTTTAAAATATCGAGTCCAAGAAGTCGTTCCGCTGTGCCCTTATTAAAGTTTATGACAAATGTATCAATTTACGGCGAAATTGCAACGTTTATACCACATAATACGACTCCTCGCGTCTTCGGGTCGATTACTGACTGAGACCGAATATTTTATAATTTTTATTTTCTATTTCATTTATTTATACATTTTTTTTATTTTATTTTTACAATCTCAGAAACTAACTTCTTTTATATAAAAACTTAACTAGACTAACAGTAAGCTAATCATATGTTTCTACTAATAGAAATATTTTGAAAATATTAAACGCTTATACACGGTTATCTGCTTGTCCTGTACTAAGTGAAAAGGGGTGATTAAGACAATCATTATGAACAAATGGTAACAATGGAGCCAACCCAAAATTCGAGAGAAAAAAATTAGCTGTTCCTTATAAAATTGCAACTGAAATTGACAAAATTTGTGAAACAACTGATTTTTTTCTTTCCATCATTATGAACAATTTTTTCCATAGAAAAAGTTGTTCATAATTTTATCGAAATAAGCAGAGTCGTTTTTGTAAAATTTGCTACATAAGTCCGTGCGAACTATTCGAATTTCGTACACGGTTGAAGTCGGTTGTGCCGTTTTTGGACAAAAATTAATTTATTATCTAGGTGCGAATGCGTTTAATACAAATTAACAATAAATACAACTAGGTACAAATAGGTAAAATAACATGCAATTAAAATTACAAATAGGTACGTAAATACCCGAATCATCTGTGGATGATTCGGGTATTCGACCTCCGAAAATTTAGAGATAATTCAAAAGTTCAGTCCTCCCCAATTTATGGGCATTTCTAACTAAAATGGTTTGGGTTTTCTAACATATTCAAGACGCACTGCTTGTAGTAGTAAGAGTTGCGTTATTATATGTTTTGTCTATGGTTTTTTATTACTACGTGTTTAATCCATTAAGTTTTGTTTTTATTACTTATTTATTTATAATGATAAATAATTTCAGACCTTTTCGGTTTACTGTCGGACAAAGCCATCTCCTTTATTTAACACAGTATTCATTTAGAACCTGCGTCAGTCTTATCAAGTTTGTACTACATAGTACGATATAAATAGGTAGTTCTACTAAAATCAAGATTACGTTATCGGTCTGAAGCACTTCTACGGCGTCTTCTGTCTGTCCACGGAACCGATATAACTGGATGAACGGTGCCGTTCACTTCAATAATATTGATTGAAGGCTAAGCTGTTACTAACAAAGCATGTGCTTAGGAAATATCAAGTACATTTCGACTAGGATTGGTCAGCCTTTACATAAAAAATATTTTAGACAGTCCTTGCCAGCCTCGAGCAAATATCTCGAAGCTGGCAAGTCAAGCCAGCTTCGAGCAAAGCTTGTCAGTCTCTTCGTAACAAAAAAAAACTGGACAAGTGCGAGTCAGGCTTGTACACCGAGGGTTCCGTACAAATCCAGAAAAAACACAAAATTGGGAAGTAAATTGTTAAAATTTCTATACTATAATCTATTTTTTTTTTACTTTTCTCGTCATACATCTAAAATTACACATTGTTAAAAAATAACTAAAAACCTGTTTTAGCATGTGCTAATGAAGCTCTTTTATGTACATATATGATACATTACATGATACGATTAACTCACTTTGAATTTTCAACCCATATTATTTTAACCCATATTTTTTTCAATTTAGGCCCTATTTTTTTGTGATTTAAATAAAAATGTACAGTTTTCAGATTTATTGCTATATGTGTACTCTAAGACAATGCTTTTTGCCAAATTTCATAGTTCTATGTCAACGGGAAGTAGCCTGTCGGTTTTGATTTTTGTGAGTATCAAAATATTCTCGACATAAACGACTCGTAACTTTTTTATACGATAACCGAGAAGTTTTTCTTTTACACAACTGCAAGAGACCATAGATATACGTATATAGTTTAAAACTCGATAACTTTACGCGCTCCCGAGATAAACTGTCTTGACATACGGACAGACGGACAACAAAGTTACCTATAAGGGTTCCGTTTTTTCCTTTTGAGGTACAGAACCCTAAAAAATTGACCATTGTTTTCTTCAATTCCTGATCGAAGTTTTTTTTTTCCTTGTAGATTTGCCTTTGACTACATACTGCCTGATGTTGAGCAGATAAGTTCATATCGCTTTCGGCCGCATACGCAACCAATGTTCGCAACTGGTTGCGTACGAGTTTTTCCTCCACGTAGGATATTTTTGATTTTGCCTCCTTGCCCTCGACACTTAGCGCTTCAGAAAAATGACAAGTAATAGAAGTGTTGCTAAATTTTACTCAAATAAAAACTACAGTAACAGCTGTCTTATTCGTGTCTGGTTATACAGCATACGCGAGAGTGAGTGGAACAAAAAAAACGCAATGTCTGTCGCACACGTCAAAATTACCAGTTGTAATGTCAAAATAGTTAAAATTAGGTTCCACTTGTTCATTTGTCTTTTTCGGAAATTTGAACCCTCTAGTTCCAGTAAGAAGGTTCAAATCTCTGATCATTTTACCTTTCTACTTTGTACCTTATAAAGCTCAATGCTAGTTTGTGAAATTCTTCGAACTTACTAAGTTCGGGTGTATGTGCAACTTTTTTTAACAACTTTTAAATTTCATATTTAAAACAGGACGAAGAGATGTATAACGGCTAAGTACGGTTTCTATTACATCAGTTCTTATTCTATGCTCAGCGCAGCTAAAATATTCTGTACACTATTTACATCAAGCGCCGAGTTGCCTTGACATGTTAAAAATTGTCAACGCTTCTCTACTATTAAGTTTCAAAAATTTCCCAAGGCCAAAAACTTGTTGGGATTAATCTAAACACAAAATTGAATTGTCTTCGTTCGCGTGTTCTAATTTGGTGTACAGTACTGTTGTTAGTTAAAATTAGTCATAGAAAAGATTCGGTGCTTAACGCAGTCGGGAATCGCGAATAATGGCCAGAATGCAAAAGGTCTAAGCAAACTTCTTTATAATAGATATTTTCAGTTTAGTAAAGTTTTAGCGTTACGTTCATTTTATTCTGTTTTACTATGGCATTCAACTGTTACTTATTCGGAACATTGTGTCTAGAAACTACTTATCAGAAAATACGATCTATGTAGTCCACAGATATAAACATACTCGTATAAATGATCAAATATAGAACCCATGCTAAAGTAGGCATCTCTATCGCGGCCAGACTTCATAGCTTCGAGAACCTTAAAAACTCTCCGACATGTCGTTTTCCTCACGACATTTTCTATTATCGTTCGAACCAATTAACAATAAAACTAAATTACTTAAGTACCTAATTGTACGCTGGTAAATCCCGCTTCAGTTTCAATAATCAATACCTCCAGTTCCCTAGGAAACGTACCGGGCGGCGTTTTCCACGGCTAGGCGGCTCTGCGAAAACATGTTTTCCGATACCTAGAATCGTGAATAGCGATTCGGGAAAATGGTCTTACGCGAATTGGGTTTGTGATAGACTGTTGCTAAAATTATATAAATTAGTGGTAAGATTTTTAGATTGCGTATTCACTAGCTAGGGTCCATGGTACTTTTTCGCACTTTTAGGACAGAACTATAAAATGAAATAAGATGTAAATTTTCACCAGAGTTTGTAGAAACAAAGTCACATGTTCACATGTATTGTACCTTCGACTGCTTATACAGGGTTACCGGTAATCAATTAGCATCCTTTCAAGGGCTTATTCTGTACATCAAAACTAACAACGACTTTTATCAAATCACAAAAAAATTGAAATATATCATTCACCCTCGACAAGATGTAGGTATGGAACAGCTGTTTTTTTTTAGTTTCGACTAAAGTCGCAGAACAAAGTTGTTAGTTTTCATGTACAGAATAAGCCTCTAAATGGATGCTAATTGATAACCAGTAACTCTGTATTTATATTTGTTTGATTTAGTGTGTGCTATCCATAGCCTTACAAATATTACGTTACCTAACGTATGTAAGATTTTTTAGTAATTATAAATCTAAAATGGGTTTTTTGGTTTATAAGTTTGTTTGTTAATCTTTCTCGCAGCAGCAGAGCAACGAACGATTGAAGACTTAATTCGCATCGGCGCTCATTTCATTATAAGTTTTGAAAACATTTCCAATATTCCAAAGGTTATCTGTTACTTATTGTAAACTGTGGGAATTCAGAGATAACTAATGACCAAATGACAAATTACCACAACTCGGCCAATGCTTACATAAATAGATAAACTTTGTGTTATTACAAAATTAGATTGATAAACACTAATGAGAGCAATTCACATTAAAACTAATACGTAAACAAATTGAAAATTTAAACAACAATGGAGACAGCAAAGAACCATCTCGATCAAATCAGCTTATAAATAAAAAAAAAACCGGATAAGTGCGAGTCAGGCTCGCACACCGAGGGTTTCGTACAAATCCAGAAAATTTCACAAAATTGGGAAGTAAGTTGTTAAAATCTCTATACTACATCGATCAAAAAGTTTTTTTTTTTCACTTTTCTCATCATTAAATTTAAATTAAATTAAATTAAATTATTTTATTGAGATAAAAACGATTTTTCAAACATTTACATTCATCTCACATTAATTAGATCAGATTTATAAAAAACAAATAGGTACAAATAAAACATAAGTCATCAAATTAATAGAGAAGTCAATAGAAAATAAAATTAAAAATAGCAACAATACATGCCAAATAAAATTATAAAATGTCAAAATAAATGGTAAATAAAATGTCAAACTTCAATAATTAAACTATAGTTACATCATTAATTTCTACAATGTCAATCGAGCTGTTATTACTATTACTTTTGTCCCACTGGTCGGTGAGGTTTTCACAATAGGTCATAAGAACAGATATAACAGTTTTCCAATTATCAAAAAATATGTCAAAATCAGTATTGGCGGTCAAGAGCGCGTTGAAGTGGTTGCGAGCGCGAACTAACGGCGACATTATGCGAGCCCTAGTGCGGCATTGTTCTACGTAAAACAACTTCGGCAACCGGCCTCTCCTATTCAGCGGGACCCCGGGTTTATCCGGCACAAACAGTACACACAATATGTCATGTAGCTCAATAGAGTCTACTGCTCCTCTGAGCACCTTGACGCATATAGTGAGCTGCTCTAGTGTTCTCCTCACTTCTAATGAGTTATAGCCGAGGTGGCCTAGCAAAAACTTAGTCGGGTACAGGAAAGGATAGTATCCATATCGCTTTTTGTACAGTGCCCTTAAGAAAGCTTTTTGGACTTTCTCCAGCAATCGCGTATACGTGACGTGATGAGGATTCCAGACACATGCACCCGACTCCAGCTTGCTTCTAACTAATGCGCTATAAAGGGTTTTCATGACTTCCGGGTTTTCAAAATCCTTCGCATTTCGAAGTACAAACCCGAGTCGCCGGTACGCCTCTATCGCGAGATCAGACACGTGCTCGTGGAAAGTCAAGCCGCGGTCAAACGTCACTCCCAGGTCTTTCACGACATTTGCTCGATGTATGGTCGCAATGTCCAACTTATAATCAAAATGAATGGGATCTCTTTTTCGATCGAATGTCATTACATTACATTTACTGAAATTAAAATACATCTTGTTCCTCACGCTCCATTCATACACTCTATTGATGTCTTCTTGCAAGTTAACACAGTCGCTAAGAGATTTTATTTCAACGAAAAGTTTGAGATCGTCGGCATATAAAAGGCACTGAGCTGATGACAAAACTTTCGGTAGATCATGAATCATCATCTGGAAATATAATGGACCAGTAACTGAACCTTGTATTATTCCAGATCCGGTATGGTAAGGCCTTGATTCATATATCCCATGCCTAACATATTGACGTCGATCTCTCATGAGGTCTGCCCAAAAATTCAAGAATCATATATCGAAATCATATATCGAAAATTACACATTGTTAAAATAATTAAAAATCTGTTTTAGCATGTGCTAATGAAGTTCTTTTATATGATACCTTACATGATACGATTTACTCAATTTGAATTTTGAACCCATATTTTGTGAATTTTGAGGCCCTATTTTTATTGTGATTTAAATAAAAATGTACAGTTTTCAGATTTATTCCTATATGTGTACTCTGAGACAATGCTTCTCGCGAAATTTCATAGTTCTATGTCAACGGGAAGTACCCTGTAGGTTTTGATTTTTGTGAGTGCGAAATATGCTGTTTTTTACGACGTAAACGGCTCTAACTTGTTTAAACGACAATTGAGAAGTTTTTCTTTTACACAACTGCACGAGCCCGTAGATATACGTATACGGTTTAAATTTCAACTAGATATCTTTACGCGTTCCCGAGATAAAGAGTCTTGACATACACACAGACGGACAACAAAGTGATCCTATAAGGGTTCCGTTTTTTCCTTTTGAGGTACGAACCCTAAAAACCGCATCAAATGCGGTCTATCGTGTACTACACATTGCCAGTCACAAATACCTACACCTGATTAGCTTATCAAACCTCTTATGTTTCATCCGGACTAAACACGGAAATATGGGAAATGGGCTTAATATGGGCCTTATTAATAAGCTCCAACTAGCCCTAATACCTATGAGAGGGCTATGCTTGGAGTTTCTCATATTCGATATCGAGTCAGGAATATAGATCCGTAGAAGAACCAAATTTACCAACATAGCCCAGCTGATTGGCAAGTTGAAATGGCAATGGGCAGAGCACAAAGCACAGAAGACTGATGACCGATGAGTCGAAAAGATCTCGAGTGGAGAACACGAACCAGCAAGCGCAGTGTAGCACGTCCAGTCGTCAATCTACAAGGTGGACGTCCTATGACCTAACTAACACCGCAGGATCCCAGAGCGATCCAAGTGGTCATGCAAGTCACTACCAACCGTTATTCTTAAAGAGCTTTAGGAGAGGCCTATGTCCAGCAGTGGACGTCCTATGGCTGGTGGATGCATAGATTAAACACGGAAATTTACGCTTGAAGTTATGCAAAGATCGGTGAAGGAATGGTAGGTGGGTACAAATAGATTCAAAATGTGAAAATCACCAACTAAGATTTAGAAAATTACCGAATTAGCTTCAGGACCTTCTTAATAGTATCTTACTTAAAACGGGCCGATTCGGAATAAAATTAATTTCGTACTAATTGCCGATGTGTTTCCTGCTAATATGTATTTATTTCATTTTTATGTTTTTAACATGAAAATGATATAAATACGTTATATAGCGAGAATATTATAGATTTTTCAACAACAAATCATCGTCTAAAATAATTAACACTTTTTTAAACTATTTTTAAGTTTTTTTTATAAATGCATTGTCATCGATCTTTGATAGGTGTGCAAAGTTTGAAGAAAATCTAATCGCTCAAAGTAGGGACAAATCGAGCTCAAAGGGGTTGGTTACAAGCAAGCAAACATACAGGTGAAACTAATAAAACCGTGTTAAAAATCATAATTGTACTTAGATGTGCTTACATCTAAGTACATAGAAATTTACAAAAAAGTCACATGCCTACTAATGTAGCCCGTGCTTCTTCATAATTTGAATATGACGTAACAATGCCTCTGCTTCCCCGCTCAAACTTGACTTTAAGTAGTGTAATCTTTGCACGACACTGAGTAATTTGTGGTAGTGAATCAGTGATGATAGTAGATCATGAAATGATGCCCATTTCGCAAACTAAATCTTAAATTCAGATGAAAAATAAATTAGCCACTGAAAGATATGGATATGGATGACCTGAAGTTCATGCGATCACTGAATAATTATAAATTCAGGTTTATTCGCTTTCACCGTATTATATTCGGCCTTCAGCTCTCGAAACTCTGAAAACCTTGCTATTAATGCTAACGAACCTGTAAATACAAATAATAAATACGTCCATATTTATATTTACGGTGCTTCGTTACAATATATTTTAATTGGGATTGCGATATCCTGTTAAATTAATAATGGACGTACAACATTTATTTGAACATTTCGGATGGAAATCAGAATAGGTATTTGTGAAGTTATTTCGACTGCATTACTTACAGTCTTTTCCGTATTTTTTTTTAATTCGCTAAGGTAGATACTCATTTGTCGTGCCCTCTGAATTTAACGTAAATATTGATATTACGATGGCGTATTTGAATCCACTAACCCGCACTGGGTCAGCGTGGTGGATATGCCCCAATCACCATTCGTGGGTAGGCCTCGTCCTGCAGTGGACTATTAAAATGCTGGTATACACAAAACTAAGACCGAATTCTGTCACATAAACATTACCATGACTTCGATATGTATTACAATAATCTGAATTTTATGTAAAAACTAGAACCAAAGCAATAAAACCGTTTATATAAACTAACAACACCATTCTATTATATACAATCAGCAACAGTAGCATGCGAATGCATCATAGTTGTTTACAAAATATGCGCGTTTAAAAATAGTGTTTGCGCGCGGTCGTGCGCAGAGCGACAACGTACTCGTATATCGGTTTCTAGAGAAAGCGCACTTTCCACCCTGCTGCCGCGAAACGGACCGAGGTACGAGGGAGAAAACTAGCTCATTACTTGGGAAACACACTATTGTCATACAGGCTTTTGAAGAAAGTATCTAGTCCCATGAAACAATCTATTCTAGAATATACCTAGATCGAGTGTTAACATGAGATATCTTATAATCAGGATGAAAACGTTCGGTGCTGTGGTGTGGTGACTATCTAATGCTAGAATTTGTCGTTAGTTTTCATATTGAAATACAAATGAAGTAAACTATTGAATTATATTATCGAAGTGATTTAGCATCATAGGCATCAATATAGAGGTTCGTAGTAAAAATGTTCAAGTAGTCTTAGAGAATCATTGTACAAACATAATTTGTTTGCTCGCCTATTTCACTTCTTGATCCAAAAATGTTTTGAGCATGTCAGGCTGTCAGTCGTCCTTTGATATTTTATATCGTTTATAAAATGTAGTCCTTGGTTGTTTACTAATGTATCAGTTTCTAGAGGGAGAAAATGTACCACCTACATAGTCGACATACCACCTGCTACTACTAAGCGATTCGCTTCTTCCTTCATAATGTGGACCGCCAGGGATAAGAATGCCCTGCCTTCGTCATTGTTTCCTGTCAATTACAATTTGGATATCTTCAAGTTAAGAGTGAATAGGTATCTTCTAGGTCTATATTCCATCTTCGGCTACAATTCCGCTTTCCATCAGGCGAGTTGGTGGCCAAATGTAGCCCTATTTTGCATTAAGAAAAAACCTCTGTACAGTCAGCCAGACTAAAGAGATACGAGTGAGAGAAGTAGCGCATTACCAGAGGAATTAAGTTATAAAACGTGTTTTAGAACGTATGTTAATCTCTGAGTTTTGACTTTTGTGTAATCAGTTGTAGATTATGTCCATGTATCGTACGCCGAGCAACAATTTAGGTATCGGTTTCTAGAGAAATATCGTACTTCCCACCCCCCGCGGCGAGCCGGACCGTGGAGGTGCGAGGGAGAAAACTAGTATTACTTATGGTAAATACTATCAATATCAAAATACTAATAAAACTGGCTATTGAAAAATGTAGTTTGATGAAAACAGTCTATTGTATCCTACCTATCATTTACTTATCATTTTTGATAACATCAATAAAACTACAATTTATTTTATTTGTTTATGAAATCTACAGCCCTAAAACATTCACATAGGTATAAGCTATACAATTAAACTGGTAGGTTAAACAACTCGTCACTCCATACAAACGTCGGAAGGTATGGTGACTGGTGTAATACCAGTGTTTATTGTTGAATATCTTAAATTAAGATTTATATCAATTTGTTTTTGCAAAATGTAGGCTTCTTGCTAATAAAACACTGTATAAACTAAATGTGTGAAACAATACTATATTCTCGAATGATATAAGCCTTGAAAGATTTGAATTTTAACTCGAATTTTTAGGAAACTTTGGGTGTAAAAATCACAGAATAACTAAACTGGGTCATCTTTCATGAAAATAGCGGCCTAATTTATATATTCGTTAGTTCAAATAACTGTTTTTTAAATAAATCCGTTCAACAGTTTGTTCATAATTGACTACCCAGAAAACCCTTATGCGCATTTAGTACGCCGGCTGCGTATATGTGTTAGGTAAAAATTGTAGGTTATTTTAACAAATAAAAACAAAATTATATTGCAATGGGTGCGCACGCACTATATCTACTGTGTATCGCCGAATCTATCTCTTCTTCAGACAAGACACCTGAGATATCATTTAAGCTACGCCAAATATGAGTACGTGCCGTCAACTAGTTTAACGTTAGGCCAAATATTCAGTTTTACATTACTAACTGTAAATTGATTGTAGTAAGAATTATTGCAGTCTTCATTTCTTACATTGAGAGTTAGTCAAATTCGGAAACAATTTATACCTCCTTCTGAACTGCCTACACGATTTTGTCGTATAATTACAAATATTGCATACTTCCATTTTAAAGAATTAATTACAAAGAACGTACATATATTGCATGCATAAAACATTCCATCCGAACAGATGTGCAGAAACCTTGAAGGAACCATCGATCGGCGTGACATTTACCTTCGATAAAAAACGCAGTGTATCTCACTTATAATGTAAAATATACAAGTTCCTGTAACAAAGTGGCATATCGTTACTATCCTTACAAATTAATATTAATTGTTGGTTTGTTGTTTGTTTCATGTTGCAACGGATAGACTTGATTTTTGGCATGGATATATAGTTCAAAGGTTGGAGAAGTGACATTGGCTACTTTTAATTCCGGAGAAATAAAACGTTTCTATGGAATTTTATGAAAATCAAAGTTTTACACGGGTGAAGCCGCAGGCAGAAGCTAGTATGGAATAAATTACTTATTCACTAAGAAACTACCTATGTATCTACTTATCTATAGTTTTACAGCAGCAAATATAGCATCAATTAGCATCCAACTCCAAGTGGCGAGCGCGCTACGCTTGACGTCACAATAAGACCGATCGCAAATGTCAGCCACTCTAAACTCTCTCAACGTTAAATCGTGAAATGTAATTATTTTATGCTTGTTATCCTCGGCGTTTGTGGCTGAGAAGACAGCTCGTTTGCGAAGGCGCCGATATCACCAATATGTGTGCAGTTGTTATCTGCGGTGTGCAGGAATGCGCGTGCGCCTCGAGACTCGATGCCCTGCGCGATAACGGGTGCGCTGGGCGGCTGATGCACGCCGCCATTTTGTTTTACCACTCTGACTCACATGGCAACTCATAGATGTATTACACTGAGATGTAGCGCTTATTGCGTAGTTTGACTAGGTGTTAGTCGGCGATCATCGAAGTCAAGCAATGTTCGTTACGGCCAGTCTTCTGATGAGTGACCGCGGGTGGCATTTACAACTGAGCGCTACCGTGGCTCAGTGGAGATGTCAAATTATAGGTCCCGGTTGTTTTAATCATTCAGTCATGTCAGAGACCTTCAGGCGGTTTCAAAACTGACACCCGGCCCATACGAACAATTTTCTGGCAGTTACGATTTTTTTGTGAACGCATAAGTACCCTTCAGCCGTAGGAGGCCCACTACTGCTGGACGTAGGCCTGTTCTTATGGATTTCCAATGAGTACCTAAGCCCGATTGGAAGCGGCCTGCATCCAGCGCGTTCCTTCTGTCTTAATTACCTATACATATTGTCAGTTCAGCTAGTCTGTAGACGTCCTACGCTGCTCTTGTTAGTACATGGTCTCCTTTCGAGAATTTTACGGCCTCATCGGCCATCCATTCTCCAAACTATGTGCCCTGCTCACTGCTATTTTGACTTGCTAATCCGCTGGGCTATGTGAGTAACTCTGGTCCGTCTGCGGATACCCTCATTTCTGATTGGATCTCGCACACTATGGAGAGGACTATGCTCGGAGTTCCTCTGCACGCTCATGTTAAGTTTATACAAGAACTCGCACAATTACTTGTACTGTTTGTACTTGTACTGTACTGTAACTGTTTGTTGTGTTTCGCGATTGTGAATTACTTGAAAGTGACGTTTATCATCGCAATATCTAACAATTACAAAGACCAATTAAGATATAATTTGAACAGCATTTTGTTTTTTGACTAAATTTTCTTGAAGCTGTATCCCGTAATAGGCTTGAGTATTTGGATTATCTCTTGTGCGACATACGATGTTCTATGAATCATAAAGTTGCTTTTGTTACTTGTGGTAGCAGTTTAGGTAGGTGCAGTGTTTTAGTTAATACATAATATAAAGACAGATGTAATCAACAATTAAAATTCATTATTGTGGACATATTCTGCGTAGGCACAAAGTTCCAATTGCATTAATTATGCGAACAGCGAAAATACGGAAACCTAGTCACGTATATGTCTGCACATTTCGCGTGAAGTGACCAGACGATCTAGCATACTCTCCACGACATAATTCAATCGACTTGTCAAGACAAATCAAAGTTATGGTGAAGTATATCTGTCACACTATCACACGTCGACAAAAAATTGTCGTAGTGCGTATGCTAGGCTAGCAGTGGTGGATTTACGTATTTGCCGCCTGTAGACTAATTTCGCCGCCCCTCTTGTCCTACAATACGTTTTTTTTTTATTTCGATAATTTAGTATGTTTGAGAAAAGATACGAAAATAGTGATCTCTTTTCATACTCGTAAGTAACTTTTCACAAAATGTCAGTTCCTAGATGATTTTTATATCCGTACGATTAAGTTAAATATTGAATAAGAAATAGTATTCGGCCATATTCCTGAGCTAGTTTTGGTCACAAAATTGCCAAATTTAGCTGCCCCTATCGTCCTACAATACGATTTTTTTCAATAATTTAGTATTTATGTGAAAAGCTAGTTTTATATAAAATATGAACTGCTTGTGACATTGTACTAGTAGATTATCAGGAAGATTAGTCAATTTTGTAGAGAAGTTCATAAATATTTTAGTAAATGTAATAAACTAGGTAGTATTTATTTCTAAGGAATGAACGATAAACCATTAATTTATTTTGCTCAACTTTGCTTTTATAACTTAAGGTAAAATAAATCTCAGTAAGTTGTGAAAGGCAGCTGGTATGAAAAGGAATTCGATCCGATACCACTAATGAAGCCTAAATGTGGTTTTAATGAATACGACCCCATTAAACTATTAATGATGTCTATTAGACCTATTGTCGGATATGTGCCTAACTTCGCGTACATTGTACCTACCAGTTGCTATGTACATTCACTTATTTTTAGGCCAACCAAGTTATCAAATCAAACAAGAAATAGTGTTGACTTTCGATGCAGGAGAATCGAACACATATTGTTTTGTGCCCATATAATCGTGATCTACTGTACTGTATCAGCCTTTTAATAGTCCACTGCAGGACGTAGGCCTACCCACGAAGGGTGATTGGGCCATATCCACCACGCTGGCCCAGTGCGGGTTGGTGGATTCGCATACGCCATCGAATTTCTTCTACGGAAGTAAGCAGGTTGCCTCACGATGTTTTCCTTCACCGATAAGCCAGTGGTGTGAAATTCTGTACATAAATTCCAAAGAACTCATTGGTACGGGACCGGGATTTGAACCTAAGACCTCACGATTGCAAGGCGGGTGTCACTACGTCTAGGCCACCACGGCTTATTGGCAAGGCTTTAATCGTGATGTACAGTCTTTTAATTTTGACATAACAGAACACCACCACATTTATTTCGTTATTCTAAAGAATATAATATCTAGGGCCTAGAATCTAGGCCGTCGAAGCAACTATCAGACCTCTACCACTAATAAATATTTAGTTTCGCTTCTAATTCACTAATGTATTAATACATACATAGAGTAACCTACTCAAGTTGATGTATCGCATAGGGGTTCCTGTAAGGATAATTGTAATTGTAGACAAATAAATGAAATAAATATAGGTTGTTCTGTTATTTTACGTAGTTCTTAAATCTAGCCAAACTGGTAGTTACGGTAATATTGTGCTCAAACACAATATTGCATGCTAATCATTGTGATGCT
This sequence comes from Hypomecis punctinalis, assembly GCA_949316475.1. Taxonomy (NCBI): domain Eukaryota; kingdom Metazoa; phylum Arthropoda; class Insecta; order Lepidoptera; family Geometridae; genus Hypomecis; species Hypomecis punctinalis. The sequence goes on from OX438811.1 coordinate 2,875,416, forward strand.
TTTCTAGATGATCATTCAGGAACAGTGGCGACTTGGCACGTGGAAGCCATTTTCTAAAGTGACTATATAAGGAACAACGCTAACTACGCTTAAAAACCAGCAAAGTATATTATAGTTGAAATTATCTAACAGATGGCGTAGTAAGTTACATTTTGTTGGAAACTGGGCAGTGGTAAATACATATTGATTGCATCAGCTTTCAAATAAAAAACCGAAAGCTTATGAAAACCAAAAGCTTCGCACTATCAGGACCTAATGTGACTTTACAGTAAAACGTTGTACGCTCAAGAGCGCTAGCAACAACGCAACGCAAAATTAGCGAAGCAATTTTTAACCGACTTCCAAAAAGGAGATTCTATGTTCGTCTGTACGTATTTTGTTTTGTGTATGTTCATCGATGTTATCGCAATTTTTTCATTTCAATTTATCGAAATCGACGATAGAAGTAGGTTTTGCCATTCTTTGCAAAAAATTATTATTTGAGACAAATATCAATTTCATGAAATATATTTTTGGACAAAATTTATGTACCTACTAGTACTTTAACCAAGTACCTACTAGATTAAAAGTAACTAAATTGTACATACAGCTATAGATAAAACTGACTGATCCTTTTGTAAAATTAATTTTGAGGTACTTACGTTTAAATTATTATGAAAATGCTATATTCACATTTTCATACATAGAAAGATACATGAACTATGATTGAATCGAAATCTGTTAATTACACATTTACTCTTAATGAAATGCTTGGTGTAAAATTCGAGTCTGTAACGTCACGTCATGTTATAAGGGACTGCTCCCGTCGCGGGAGCTCTACAACACGGCTTTTATTCAGGTAAGAATTCCTGAACACCGTGTTATGTACCCATCTGCCCATACCATAGTAAAAAAGTAGAAACGAGTGCCAATAAAAATTCTGAGCACGTACTTTAGTTATTTATCTCCCCCCAAAGTAATTCCGCACTTAATTCGCCAAGATTAGTGAAGTTATGAAGAGGGTCAAATAAAAATAAATGTCCTCACGCCTAGCCTTCTACTTGCCTTTCCGTGACCTAGTTACTTCAAGTTTTGTACCTAAACCACAAACTAATTAAATGGTATATATCCTTTAAGGCCTAAGTTAAGTCGTAGCCTAGTGGCAGTAATGATCACCCCTCCACTGAGTCCGAGGATTCGAATCCCGATGCTGTATCAATGAGTTCTTTGAAACTAATTTACGGATTTTCATACCACAGCCTTTTAGGTGAAGAAAAACATCGAGAGGTGATCTGCATACGTCAGTTAAATTTCGATGGCGATTTGATGTGAAACCACCAACCTGCACTGAGCTGAACCAACGTGGTGGATATGGCCTAATCACTCATTATGGGCATGCCTAGCAGCATTAAACCAGCAGACCAAGTTCAGCAATAAACTATTAATAAGACTGGCACAGGTACCTACTGGTAGTTTTAAATTACCTCCTCGTGCATCTTCACGTTATAAAACGTACGATTTTTACATTTAACCAAATGAAACACACAATACATACTTGCTAAAAACTATCACTGTTCTTTGATTCACTTTCATCGGGTAAAATAAAAAACATATTTTCTCTATCTATTCCGAATCATGCAGACATTCATGCCCCGACAACTGACGTCCACACGGGATATTTGTGCATTTTCCGACAATCTCTAGAAAGAAAAATGTGGATTTTCTGTGGTTTCTGTAGGGTCTTAATATAAATTGATCTAGTTTACATTACATTAGTGGTTATTACAGCGGTCTTAAATACTTATAAAAGTAACTTTCATCAATGCTATTCTGAGTCTGAAATATCTAGTATTTCTTCAAATTTTTTAACACAAAATTCTCCATTATTTATCAACGAACTCCTGTTTTTTCCTGAAAAGTAGACATTTTCGAAATATTATTTTATCCTCCTGATTTGGCTAATCATACAAGCTGCTGATTTGCAAAGTGCATGGACTTCAGAGGTATTTATTGTGAACTTTTACAAAAGGACTTTAACGGCCGAAATCACTAAAAAAAATCAGCTGTTCCAAATACATAGTTGGTTCGTTTAGGGTCGTTAATTAACTTTTTGTGTGGAACAGCTGATTTTTCCGCTATTTCGGTATTGACCCCGTATTAAAAGTTTTTGATAATTGATGAACACAAATATCTTTGACAGTTCCTGTACTTTTTTAAGCAACAACTTGTAGGTATAATCTAAGCACAATCAATAAAACATACTTGGCAACTCAATCTTGTTTGTACTTATTTCAGTTAGTTTGTGTTTGTTTAGGCTACCTTATTTTACGGAGTTTAGGCACCTTACCTTTACGTTTAGACCTTTTCTGGTTTATAGATGTTCGAAAATACTCTTTCAAGCTAGAAGCACATCGACATCGTCATTTATTACATAGTTTATATTTAATCTTACAGTTATCTTTATTAACTACAAAAAAATATAATAAAACTACTACATGAAAAGCAATTGTATCGTCCCTTGAAGATCTAAAAGTAATCCGAACGCGAAAATTTGGATTCACTGCCAGTTGGCAGCGTGTCCACCATGATGGCTGCATTACCACGCGCAATGGCAATGTTTATAGTCTCATCGTTTCACGTAAGATATCTATTGGCTTCTCTTATGGTTTTCGTATATAATACAGGTTGGATGGTAGAAGTTAATGAGTTTCCATTGGTGCTTGAATTAGAAAGGGTAGAAAAGCCATGTACGTCATGTTGTACGCGAACATTATTTCCTTACACAGACCGTTTTAACTTGAACAGCTTTTCAACCGGGTACTCTCTCGGTCGGCGTGCGGTCGCGCTCGCACATGCAAGTTTAAGTACGTAGGCATTGGATTTCCAAAAACCTAATCAGGTATTTGGCAATCATAACACATAATATCTCTTATAACACATAGGATCTCTAATCTGTCAGATTAAGAAGTTAAATAAAAAATACTATAAAACGTATGTAATTTAGTCATATACTTCTTATAGTTTTTGAAATCGGTGTGTGATTTACCCTACAGTACCGGCCTTTTAATAGTACACTGCCGAACATAGTCCTTAATGACTTAACACGAACGACATCCAACACGCTGAGTCGCAGACCCAGTGGGCGTTGGGCTCACTTACACCTCACTGGAAAACTATTGGAACCGCCGAAAACGACGGCACGGTACCGGGGCTGGAACCTACGACACTAAGATAGTTTGGCAGGGGTTGTAGTCAAACGCAAACCTATACGGAATAAAAAAAAAGTTACTACCACTAGGCCATTCCCATAATTACTTACCCTTAAGTCAAATAAAACGGAGCAATAATGCCAAAGTAGCTGTCGGCGCCGGCCTGCTCCGTAAATTGGGTGACTTGAAAGGAATGTCCTAAATAAGCATCGGAAACTAATCTCTGTGTAAGTAGACGGGAACTTTAATTTGGCCCTATTAAGTCCACAATAGTCACTGAATTTGATTGAAATTGAGTCACTACACTCCAGTTTTAATTTACTATCGAATTTTAACGACAACCACCAATAAACGCATTCTTAAATACTGTGGCCATATATATAGCTTAAAACTGACACAGGGCTAACCATCCGGGTTATACGAACTTATTTACTTACTGCCATGAAGCCCATGAAACACCAAGTTTCGTCGAAATCGTTGAAAAATGCGTCCTGTCGACAAAAATCAACATCCGGGCAAACAAAATCGCCTTTTGGAAGCATAGACCTTCGCTTCTCTTCGGTCAATAAAGGTTACTGGAAAAGTAGAGGGACAATGTTTTCTGGAAAAGTGGGAGGCAAAATGTAATCCGATGGGTTGGTCGGATCACATCCGCTCTGCCCTGGATTTCTTAGTGTGTTGTATGTTGCATGTTGCCGACAACTGGAAGGAATTGAGAAAAAATGGTCCAGGAAACATTAATGGAACGTAGGTCACTACCTCACGACTCTCAGACTAGAGGAAATTGACAAGATATGCGGGAATCGAGCTTTAACCTATCGCTGTTTGATAATGTTGAGACATATTCTGAATTGAATTGATCTCGGTTAATTCTTATTATTGAGTTTATTTTTGTGTCTAAGTTCATACAACAACTACCTCCACTGGTAATATTAATTATATCAACAAAATACCTGAGACAAATCTGATATTTGTTTTCTGAGTGTGCAGTGAACCCTGACCAGTCCGACAAGTCGAGCATAAAAGTACAGCCGTACCTACATCATATTTCTAAAGCCTTTCAGGCTGAGTTCAACTCCCTGTAACTTTGTTAATTAAAATTTAATTTTTTAATAACCAAGAGTGCATCGTAGAGCTTGATATACTCGTATTTCCAAATTTCATCTAGCCGACCCATTTGTTCAATAGTTATTGCTACCTAAATTTCTTTGTTTTTGTCACTGACACGCTCACTCACCGATCATTATAATTCTAATGTACCTACTTCTAGCTAGCATATAAGCTTGTAATGTTCAATATCACGATTATTTAGCCTAGTTAACAAGGGCAAATCCAAACATACCGCATAAGGCCGCATGAATATGCTGGTGTAAGCCGCTTCCAATCAGTCTTCAAATTAGAAATCCTACGACTAGTATTGGACAAAGGAATATATAAGGTCTCCGTTTTAAACACGGCGATTTTGCTTTCGTCTGTCCAGATGTTGGTTTTCCTTTACAGGTCGCATTTTTCAACAAATATACAGGTTCTATATAGATATTAATGTTTTTTTTATCATAGGCGATTTTTGATAGGGTATGCAATTGATCGAACAACAAGGATTAAAAAATACACATTGTTCCATCAATCGCACGAAGAGGATTCAGAGAATCCACTTTGTTCGATTGATCGAACGATGTGCATATTTAAACCCTCATAGTGCGATTGATCGAACTGTGCGATCGAACTATGTTGCCGGAACGCTCAGAAAGGGGGCAAATTTGCTGTCGTGCTTTTTAGCAGGCGACATTTTGGCAAGATTTTTATCTAAATCCTAATAAGATTTGCTAGCATGAACCAAATCGGTTAAGAACAAGTCGAGATATACTCGTAGGCTTATGAAGATTTAGTTAAAGATATGTTTCGCGAGGTCTACTGTTCAGAGAACTACTAGTGCCGATGACGGTTACGAAAACATGAAAAAGACCTGTCAACTACCGATATAAAGAGGATAAAAATGTATGAAACACTCGGATGATGCCGAAACCTCGCGCAGACGTGTGCGTATTTGCGCAACTGGGCCTTGGACTTTCATTATCTTTATCTAACGACGAGCCGAGGCCCACGGCTTTGTGCAATCGATTATGGCCACATTCGTCTCACTCATAGAATAAGATTACTTGTGATTCTTCTGAGGTCTCACTATATGCCGAATCAAACTTCTTCACGGCTGTGAAGCTAGCTTCAAGCTGCGCAAACCCAATCCTCGCACAGCTGTCATGTTAACTTCAGTCAGGAGTGGGTTTTGCGTTGCTTGTAGCTATCTCCACAGCCGCCAAGAAGTTCGATTCGGCCTATATCATTGCGAATGGCAGAACAGCTTGAACGTTTCAGGAAGCTCTACTCAAATTGATTTCTTTTTTGTCAATTACCATCATCCCGGAGACCATCAGGCCGTTGTAGAGATGGCGCGATTATTTCGAAAAACATTCTGGAAAAACTGGGGACTAGAATAGGATTGGGATGTTTGGCGAATGAGTGAATAAGCTTATGCCTTACAGTGGGCGGAACCTATGATAATTATTAATAATACGCTTTGTAAAGCTACAAATGCCTTATTTAAAGCGAGTTGTTAGTGTTCTGAAACAACACAACATTAATGTTATTTTTTAGGGAATTTTATCTGTCAGTAAATTGTTGATCTGTCATTATTTTTATTGTAAGTGACTCCATGGCTCACTATGGTATATTTCTCCTTGTTGTACGAGTCCGGACTCGTGGTTACACTGCTTTAGTTACACCAGTGTGACTACGGGTAAACTTTTTTGTACGCACTTTATTACTTTTCAAAGTGAGGATTGAAAATCCCCTACATAATGTTTTGTATAAAACCCGGAAAAAAAATTTTTTTTCGCGCTCGGTTCGGGGATGGTTCCTAAATAAAGATTATGTATAATGTGTAATTTACATACCCCTGAAAATGCCTTCTCTTTGCAAAGCACAAAACCTTTCCTACCTTTCGAAAATGGCCGATTTATGAACATCAAACAACATACATATAGCAACGCAAGTAGGCGCGAGAAGCGCTGATAAACAATAAATAACCCAATTTGGTTAAAACACACTTTATTGCTATCTGCGCGGCCGTTATCTGTTTCCCAGGAACGAGTCTATTGCGGTTTCACACGGAATCACTCTGGTCGGCGCAATTTGCGGCTCCACAATATTGAAATATCGTGTGGAACTGAACTCATAAACAATACTGAATTTTTCTTCTGTGTTTTAGCATTCGGAGCATAGTTTAACTAGGTGTTTCTAAGCGATCACCGAATTTAAGCAACGTTCGGCAAGGTTAGTCATCGCTGGCATCGGACGGGTGATCGCCGGTGGCGTTTGCACTGAGCGCTGCCGCGGCTAGGATGACATGTTAAATTGTAGTTTCCGGTCGTTTCGACCGCTAAGCCATGTCATGCTTTCAGGCGGTTTAACACTCCGATAGGTACCATGGCTATATACCCGGCCTATACAAATTTACTTGTATTTTTACAAACACAAAAACAGGCAACTTTTTTCATCGGACACTGAGAATTCCGAGCTTTACGAGCTTTGAAGTGTATATAATTTTAATGTATTGTATAGATATCACTGTTCACCGGTGATGGGTACAAAAAGAATATTTTTAGCCGCTACGAGTACGTTTTTTAGGGTTCCATACCTCAAAAGGAAAAAACGGAACCCTTATAGGATCACTTTGTTGTCCGTCTGTCCGTATGTGTGTATGTCAAGACTATTTATCTCGGGAACGCGTAAAGATATCGAGTTGAAATTTAAACTATGTATGTACGTAAACCTATGAATTCTTGCAGTTGTGTAAAAGAAAAGCTTCTCAGTTAACGTATAAAAAAGTTAAAGCCGTTTATGTCGTAAAAAAACGCATATTTCAACGCTCACAAAAATCAAAACCTACAGGGTACTTCCCGTTGACATAGAACTATGAAATTTGGCGAAGAGCATTGTCTCAGAGAACACATAGGAATAAATCTAAAAACTGTACATTTTTATTTAAATCACATAAAAATACGGCATCAAAATTCACAAAATATGGGTTCAAAATTCAGAGTGAGTAAATCGAATCATGTAAGGTATCATATAAAATAACTGCATTAGCACATGCTAAAACAGGTTTTTAATTATTTTAACAATATGTTTGTAAGGAACCCTCGATGTGCGAGCCTGACTCGCACTTGTCCGGTTTTTTTCCATCAGCTCCGTTCGCCGAAATAATGTTAAAAATAATAAATTTTTGCACAGATAACACAATTTACAATAAGTTTCTGTCTTGAAAGCGAAGCGAGGGATGTTCTTAATTTGGACAATTCCTTATCCTGAAGAATATGTAAGCCATTTTTAGGGTTCCGTACCTCAAACGGAAAAAACGGAACCCTTATAAGATCACTTTGTTGTCCGTCTGTCCGTCTGTGTGTATGTCAAGACCCTTTATCTCGGGAACGCGTCAAGATATCGAGTTGAAATTTAAAATGTATACGTATATATGGTTTCTTGCAGTTGTGTAAAAGAAAAACTTCTCAGTTACCGTATAAAAAAGTTAGAGCCATTCGTGTCGTAAAAACCCCATATTTCGACACTTACAAAACTCAAAACCTACAGGGTACTTCCCGTGGATATAGAACTATGAAATTTGGCGAAAAGCAGTGTCTCAGAGTACACATATTGGAATAAATCTGAAAACTGTAAATTTTTATTTAAATCACCAAAAAATAGGGCCTCAAAATTCACAAAATATGGGTTTAAAATTCAAAGTGAGTAAATCGTATCATGTAAAAGAACTTCATTAGCACATGGTAAAACAGGTTTTTAAATACTTTAATAATGTTTTGTACGGAACCTTCGATGTGCGAGCCTGACTCGCACTTGTCCGGTTTTTTGCAGTGTTGTAGCTCATACCTATGTGACGATGACACCTTACCATCAGGAGGTTTGCCACTAAAACTCCTTTTCTGAGATTCGCAACTCATGTTTTAGGAATATACTTTTTTAGTGAAAAACGGTCCAAATTTATTTGCCTAAATATATAAGCGTGTTGCTTGATTGCTTAACCCAATTCAATCATTATTGTCCCATATTATAATTAATACATACATGCGGTTTTGAAATAACATGTTCTTTATTGTTAAACATATGACGTTATAAAGGTTATGGCAGCGGAAGCTATCTATTTGGTTTATGTACTGAAACTTACAAATGTGCCAATAAGATAGTTGTGGCGCCACTATCGTTGAGACCGGGCACGTAGGCGCCCGCGCCGTGACGCGTGCTTACGTAACAGCAAATATGCCCAGTTTATGTGCCATCAGTATTTTTATCGCTGACCGCAATGTCACATATTTTTGACACATTATACAGCAATTAAAGAGATTTTCGTTTATTCTTGGACTGGTCAGGCGGCTGCTGCTTGATAGTAGAATGTTTCGTGTAGTTAGGATAACAATAACCAAACATATACTTTCTAGGTTCTACTTTCTAGTGCGGCCAGCTTACATCCTAGACATGAAGCTAAATTTCTATAAGGAAATTTTATTCTTACAGCGACAATATTTATAGGTAATACTTGCCTGTCTCAGTCTTACTTTACATTTACCTATTATGTCCCACCACATTATATGATACTTAGCTATGTTCAAATTCTTAGCTTTTGCCATATAATTTGCGACATTACTCGTGGCAGCCTATTTCTTGCTATCGGTCATATTATATCGTAAATGTAATAGATAAATGTATAAAATATTTAAAAAAAAATACGGTCCCGCGAATATTGTTGTCTATATTATTCGACAAATCTGAAATTTAGTATCATTTAAGTAGGTATCGCCAAAATGTTATGGTTAGAAGAAACTTAAAACTAACTTTGTATACTTAGTTGTTACATGTACTAGCCTTTTTAATAGTCCACTGCAGGATGTAAGCCTACCCACGAAAGGTGATTGGGCCATATCCACCACGCTGGCCCACTGCGGGTTGGATTCATATATTTCTTCTACGGACATATGCAAGTTGCCTCACGATGTTTTCCTTCACCGAAAAGCCAGTGGTGTAAAATTCCGTTTATAAACTCCAAAGAACTCATTGGTATGGGACCGGAATTTGAACCCAACGGCCTCACGACTGTAAGGCAGGTGTCATTACCACTAGACCACCACGACTATTAAACCACGAATGTTACATGGTTCTCTACCATATATATCGTCCTCGACGTGTCCGTCCGTGGCGACCCCTGGGTAGAATGTTAACGATTGTGAGTGAGCTCTGATATGCCTCGCAAAACCGAATTTGTATTTGAAAGACTTGTTGCAGGGCGCACAGTGCAACTGGACACTGGTGTTATATGTGTAGGTATAGGAAGGCTTTGGGCAGGTCTTATTGATAAGGCGTTTGGTGTCCTGATCTTGTAGACGGTTTTCCTCAAAGTCGGCGACAGCCTTATAGGCAGAGTTGCGCCACTCTTGCCTCTGTTGCCAGCTCTTCCCAACCTTCGGGATGGACCTTTCACGGTATGCCAAGTGCGGAAATATGGCGCTTAAGGACATCCTTATAGCATAGGTATTTACCACTAGCCGTTCGCTTCCCCTCCAGCTGCGAGTAGAAGACAGCTTTAGGCAGCCTGGAGTCACTCATACGTACAAGATGACCGCACCATCACAATTGCCCTCTTATAAGCATAGACTCAATGCCACTTAATTGACTAAATGCCACGATTGTTACATGGTTCTCTATAAAATACTCTGCAAGTTTCAACTAATACTTATTGTCAGATTAGCTATTCGTAGCGCAATCGTCTTAAACCCGTTCTGGCGAATTTATAAGATAAGAACCCCAGTGTAAATGTATAAATGGCGGGCTATCTATCTATAGCTTTTAGCTAAATTAATTCAGTCCCATCGATCTTTTGAATCCACGTCAATGATAAACTTACTTGCCATTCAAGTGTCCTTATTTTATAAATAAGTAATTTATATTGCACTTTCTATTCAATTACTATTATACATTTAACTAGTGACCCGCCCCGGCTTCGCACAGGTGTATTATACATAATACATATAAACCTTCCTCTTGAATCATTCTATCTATTAAAAAACTGCATCAAAATCCGTTGCGTAATTTTAAAGATATAAGTAAGCATACATGGGGACAGACAGCGGGTTTGACTTTGTTTTATACTATGTAGTGATTACAGTTATAATTATTCAATTACTATTAATCATATTTTGTTACTATTTTAATTACTCGATTAAGCAAATAAGAAAGAAGTGTTTTTTTTGAAATTATTCAATGATTCTTTTAATCTTAGACCCTGTAACAAAACAGACTGAACTAAAAAGTTTCTACCTCTTTGCTGCCATAAACTGCTACTTATATTACATCAGTTCCGCTTTTTTTCTTTCTTTGTGTCGTAACGATTAATTTTGCTTCAAATAATAAACTGGATATCAAAATCAGTCTATAGGTTCGAAATCTATACAGACACAGCTACACGGAAAACTTTTGACTCCATAGAATTAAGAATGATCAGTAATAAATGAACTGGAGGTAAACCGCTTGATACATGTCACTGTATCATTGGAAATCAATAGGCAAGGCCTATGTACAGAAGTACTGTCCTAAGGCTAATAAGATGGTGATGATAATCACCAAAAATAATTCACCCAACTCTGCTTCAATTTCAATCAAATCAATAAAAACCAATCATTGCTACCAGTAGCGGAGACCTATTTGGAAATGGTAGATCGTCAGTCAGATTGCTCAGAATGCCAACTAGGTTAAGCTTATTATTCACGAATCTATTGTCCGCCGTATGAACAAAATGGCCTCCGACTCGGTGCTGGCAAGTCTTTATATCAATAAACTGCCGGCGAACCAAGGTTAAACAATATTGAAAGTGGGCAGCGTGAAACTCGAACTAAACCTGAAGTTTTCTTAGATTTCGTATTATGTTAAACCATAAGTTGTCCTTGTAGCCTAATCACTTTTCTAAACTTGATAAAAAAGTACCTAATTCAAATGTATCCAATATACGATAAGGTATTACGTAAGTAGTACAATATTTCACACGGACGGAGAAAAACAAATAAGTACTTAGGTGTATATTTGTTATTTTAGATTTCCAAAAAGATAATTCAACCATCGCAATATACCTAACTAGAAGGTCGGTTGTAACCAGACGCGCATTCTATGCATATTTTGACAAAAGCGACTACATAATGAGTTGTGTGCTTACGTTGATTAAAAATACAGTCTTAAATTATCACAGAAACATCTTAATTAATGTTATCATTCAGCAAAGAGGTTATTAAATGGCAGCCGCCCATAAACATGGTCAAATGTTTCGATTCGAAGGCTCGCCTTGGTTCTCTGCCAAGGAGCATTTATTTTTGTAGTAAAAGTGTGCGCCGACGCAGCTCCGCCGAGGAAAAGAGCCGTTACCCGAGCCGCGGCGGAAACTGCCGAGCACACCCGAGCTCAACATGATGCGACTTCAACAACACCCATGTGTTACCGCCTAGTAAATCGACAGTTTTTAACCGATTTTAACTTTTCTAACTCGAACTTTTCCTCATTTTATGTTCCATTATACCATAAGTTAATTAAATCACTAAACATTTCCGGAATCGATGCGATAATTTAGTAGTAAAAGCGAGTTAAAACTGTGCGCTGCGTCGGTGCACATGCGCGGTTTTGCCCGTGTCATTCTATTTACATTATCGGCGGAAGACGCAGCCCCTCTGTCGAGAGCGGTTTTTTCTCTCGTTTATTATTATTAACTTGGCGATGTCTGGCACGTACTCGGGGAGTGGAGCGATACCTCGACTTTATGTATTTGTATTTAGACTCAGATTGGCGTAGCATGAACCGGTGGATACATACATAAGTGGCACGTTGCACGTATGAGTCGATAGCTTTGTTCCTCGCCTTGGGAAGACGCTCGACCGCGTGACTGACGGAATTAACGTCGAATACCAACAATTTGTAGCTTCTTGCTGTTATAGCCTGCTAATGCTGCATTTGGAAGCAAATTCCCGGTGAACTTTACTAAATAGCCGTTGCTTGCAAACTAGCTCTTACAAAAAGACAATCTTATTGTTGGAACATACCTAGTAGATAAGTACATTTTATTACTGTACCGATTTAGTCTAGTTGCTGCGATTCAAGTATCAAGTAGAAACCTATCTACATATGTATGTACTTACATAGAATACAAGCCGTTGTCACCTGAAAATTTGAATAATATTGTACTTTTAACACGGTTTGTGTATAAGTACCTACATAATAAATAAGTAAAGTTTTATTGTATTCTATTAAGACCGTATTGGAGCAGAAATACAGTACCTACCTAGAGCTTCGTTTCGACATTTTTGACAATAAAAATTCAACATTTTGGTGAGTTCAACTTTCCGGACCTAAAGGACTTTATTTTATTTCAAGGACAAGATTATGTGATTTGATTTTTAAATTTACGTATTTTAAGTTAAGTTTCTTTGTCTTGTTCTGTTGCTATGGTTGATCGTAGAGTCGATAGAGCGCTAAATTGCTAATACATATTCTAAATTGATTTTATGAATTAGTACTCCTGTTTAGTCTTACTCAATTATTGTTATGCGTAGGTACTTTTGATTACTAGTCATACTTATAAGTGTATTTTTGCACGAACAGCTTAGTTGAAATCACTCTGTAATGATAATCCTATCTCAAAAACCAAATGACTAATAATTAGTCATTTGTTAGCTGAAAGTTGTGAATGTTATTATGTACTGTATAATACCTAATTTTACATATCTCTATTTGTACATAGGTACAACAATTAGGTAGGTATTAAGTATATTACATTTTTTCTTTTGATTATGAAACGGCGATTGAGCATTTCTTAAATAAATTACAATCTAACAATAGACTACTAAGTAATAAGATAAGATAACTTTATTGATATTCATGGAACCTAATATTACATAAAATAATATTACATAATATAGATTCATGAACATGCTCGTCCAGCTAAACATATTTGCACATTTTTCTTAATAATGATACTAGATGCAGAAATGCAGTGTCATCCAAAAATACCACAAAATAATATTAAATTCATTGACAAAAATATACTTATTGTTAATATGTAAAACCTACCCAAAAATAATAATTACAAATACAAATTGCAGGCTGTATAGAGGCTTACAATTTAAAATTAAATCAATATCAATCTAATTTCTAGATAACTATATTAACTAAGAATGAGTCCTTCAACGCTTTTCCTATTGTATCTATTAAGGCGAAGACACTATGATAACAAGTTCTTAATACGCGGTATTAGCACTATTTTACCATACTCTTGAATTTAACACTTAGTTAACGTTTACACTAATTCGAACGGTTTTGTTCTTTTGAGTATTCTCGCTAGGCCATTTGGTTGAAGAGCTGTGTTTGCTCAACATTCACATGGGAATTAAGTTTATTATTAAATGTATTCATAATTATTTAAATATTCTATAATAATATTATTGAGAAGAGGACAAAAGACAAGGATTAACATAGGAGTAGCAAACATAGGAAACAAAAACAGATTAATAAAAAGAGAAGAAAAAAGTAAAAGCAACGACTCTGATAGTCATCATTTTGAACACTTTTCTGGATAAAAATCTTTCACTCATTCCTTAAAAATGTGCAGTGACTCTGAAGTTCTAATGGAGACAGGTAGGTATTCCATAAGCGGACAATAGCGACAGAAAAAGCATTTTCATCAATAAGGTTTTATAATTAAGTTTATCTCTCGTTTTAAGCTCTTCTAAGCGTGTCTACGGAATATCTTATAAAAAAACTTATACACAGATTCATTTCATTCATATTTATATGAAAAACTTACTCGTATACACAGATTAAAGCTGTACGTGATAGGGCTTTTTCTCTACACAATTTGTCACACTTTACTTAGTAGTACATATATTTACTTAAACTGGAACTAAGTTTACGACATTGTAGAATGCCGAAGCCGAAATAACTATTAGTTCACATATTATTATTATTTTGAGCTTGTATTGTCCCACTGCTGGGCAAAGGCCTCCCTTTCCTCCTTCCAGACTGCGCGATCTACTGCGTTGGTGGTCCAGTGTTTGTTCACTTAGTTCACATAGCTAGAAAAATTTCAGGTGAGATGAGGATTTGTTGCAATGTAATGTAAATAATTTTAGAATAAGTCTCTTACTCACCTGACATTACATCACACCTGAAATTTTTATTACACAGCATAAACTATGTCATTTCTAATTAAACTATGTCATTTAAATCACGCTATCCTTTTTATACCTACTACTGTTTTTATATTTCATAATAAAATTGTAAAAGGGGCCTCTCAATGTTGGCTTAGGCTCCATTTATGCCAGGCTAAGCCTGTGATTTCAATTGAATAAAAAAGAATAATAATAATATGTTAACTAACATTTATTTCGGCTTCGGCATTCTACAATGTCGTAAACTTAGTTCCAGTTTTAGTAAATATGTACTACTAAGTAAATTGCAACAAATTGTGTAGAGAAAAAACCCTATCACGTACAGCTTTTACCTGTGTAAGGTTTTACAGAAGGGATTTTTGGGAGATATATTTTTAGAACACTAAGCCTAAAATAACAGAAACAACGTAACTTGACCTAATATTTAATACTTATAAGCATTGCTCATTAAAGAGGATCTGCTGCCAGCACGTTGCAGCCTACTGGGCGCGCTGCTAACTGACAGGCAGGCTTGTTTATTTGTATTATCATAGACCAGTTTTCTACGAATTATCCACTTGTTTTAATTTACTTAGTTAAATTTATAAGATGTAGAAAAAATACTTTACTAACAAACAGTTATAGTTGTAAAGCTGCCTTTACGTAATTACATGAATAGGCAAATGTAAGACAGGCTTTACACGGGCAAATTAGTGTTAAATTATTCATTACGAATACACGTATTATTCATTACGAATACACGTCCTCCAAGCTATGTACATAAACAGTCTATTCAGACGTAATTGCATATAATTTTGTATAGATATTTATTGTAGTGTAAGTACAATGTGCTTAAATAGATTTTACATCTTAGTAGCTCAGAGTACCGCTTTTGGACGAATGCCCACCTTCGTAAGGCGATAGAGTCACCCAGTCTCGGGTTGGTGGATTCACGCCATCGTATTTCGTGTCTGGTCAAAAACATCCTTGTGACCTTGAAAGTTACTAGTAAATGGTTACTATCTTACTCCTACTAAATTAATATTATAAACGCGAAAGTTTGTGAGTTTGTGAGTATGGATGTTTGTTACTCTTTCACGCAAAAACTACTGAACGGATTGAGATGAAACTTTGCAATAATATAGCTTATATATCAGAATAACACATAGGCTATAATTTATAAAGATATTGCGTGAAGCGAAGTTTGCCGGGTCAGCTAGTTAGGTATAATACTATACTACATTATAATCTATATCA
This sequence comes from Hypomecis punctinalis, assembly GCA_949316475.1. NCBI lineage: Eukaryota > Metazoa > Arthropoda > Insecta > Lepidoptera > Geometridae > Hypomecis > Hypomecis punctinalis. The sequence continues at coordinate 2,891,110 of OX438811.1, forward strand.
TTGTATTCGTTATTATGAATAATGAAGAAAAAAGATAGATAGATAATCCTTTATTAGCTTAACCACATTACAAAACAAGGTACATGAACAAAAACATTACAAATCAGTTATACTAAATGGCGGCCTTATCGCTTCAAGCTATTTCTTCCAGGCAACCAAGACAGTTGAAACTGTCTTTGGGTCCCAAAGTAAAAGTGGTCATAATATTAAATTAAATAATATCCAATTATCTTCATCATCTAAACAAACATCTAGCATTCAGCTATATGAATTAATTAATTTTATTGTTAACTAGTTTTTACCCGCGGCTTCGCTCGCATGATATTTTAACTTTTGTGCTATCCCATAGGAACCCTTTATTTAATCGGGATAAAAAGTAGACTATGTCACGTTCCGTCTTTCAAACCCGATCCAAAAAATTAAACAAAAAACGATTTGACGGTTGTTCGATTCGACAGTTGATTTTTTTTGACATATCTTGAAGCGCACTCTAGAATAGTTCTCAGAGTTCTCAGATCTTACTTAACACTTATCGTTATATTATGAACAATTTACGCAATATCATTATAATTTATAGCCTATGTGTTATTCTGATATATAAGCTATATTATTGCAAAGTTTCATCTCAATCCGTTCAGTAGTTTTTGCGTGAAAGAGTAACAAACATCCATACATCCATCCATCCATCCATCCATCCTCACAAACTTTCGCGTTTATAATATTAGTAGGATGACATTCACTATATTGATCATTTTAATACACTTAATATATTTTGATATTATCGTGACTTCTCTCATTCTCATTTGAAGTAGGGGCGATAAGTCCTGCACTGACGTCCCGCATGGGGTGTTTTGTGCATTTCCCCCTCCAGCGTCTACCCGAGCCAGCCCAGCTCCTTAAAATAACGGAGCGTGGCTCTGGGCCGCTGGCATAACTGCTCCAGTGGCTTGGTTGGTATACCAGATGGCGATGAGGATGACGCTGTAGATGCTGATGACAAAGCAATAGCAGCGTCATGCAACCCGAAAGCGATTCTAGTTTCTGCCGTGGCCTTGCAATGCCACAAGACATGCTCTACCGTTTCATTCTCCTGCAGGCAACCACGACAGAGTGGGCTGTCGGTGGCTCCCAGTTTATACATGTGACTATTCAAGTTGCAGTGACCAGTAATGAGTCCTACCATAAGTCGGAGGTCTTGCCGCTGCAACCTCAATAGATCGTTTGTAATGTTTCTGTTCAGGGCTGGGAAAGCAGCTTTGGCATGCCTGCAATCCTCCCTCTTGTCCCACATATTTTGTTGTTCTTTTTCAGTATGACGGCGCAGTAGATCACGCACTTCCACCGCTGTCGGCTTGCAGTGTCTAACTGCTTTATCCTCCACCTGTTTTCTCGTGCCTTCCTTAGCAAGGGTGTCTGCTATGTTGTTACCCGGACATAAACCGTGACCTTTTGTCCAACGTACGATAGTTCTATGTTTATTCGAAATACTTTGGAGTGCTGCATGGCACTCAGCTATTACCCTGGACCTTGTTATAGGTCTCCTGAGTGCGTAGATTGTGGCAGCACTGTCAACTGTGAACATGATCGCTTCCTTAGAGTCTCCTTTTCCAGGAGATACCAGAAGCTCATTTAGTGGCTCCAGTGCTTTTGCGGCCAATAATAGGCCCATGGCTTCCGCCTGCAAGGCCGTTGTGGTTTTGCTCAGGGCATGAGACTCCTTGAGCCCAAGCTCTGGCGAGTAAAAGCCACAGCCTGTCCCATCCTTATTTTTAGCACCATCCGTGTATATGTTCCAAGACGGCGTTACACTGTCTGATATGTCATCCTCTACGATCAGATCATACTTTTTACAGTCCAGGTGCGTTTTGGCTATCCTGTCCGTACCACTATTAGCTTCAGGGATTATACCTGTCGCCCGATCGATTATTCTACAGTGGTTTGTGGTCGCACCCATGCTCTTCCACTGATTTGTAGATTTTATTCGTAAGGCTGAAGCCATCGCTTCCTGCTGAATGTGCAGGTGCAGTGGTGTAAGCCCAAGAATAATTTCGAGTGCAGCTGATGGTGTATTTTTCATACATCCGCTGATTAGCGAGCACGCAAGTCTTTGCGTATGTTGTAGCTTTGCTTTTGCCGTAACTAGGTGCGTACGTGTCCACCACACTACGCAGCCGTAAGTGAAGACCGGTCGCACTATAACAGTATATAGCCAGTGACAGAGCTTTGGCTTTAGACCCCAGTCCTTTCCCACCGCTCTGGTGCACTGCCATAATATGTTTGTTGCCTTCGTGGTGACATACTCAAGTTGTTTTCCCCACAGAAGTTTACTGTCTAGCCAGATTCCTAGATATTTGACTTCCTTGCTTAATGTTAATTTGGTACCGAATAGCGAAGGAGTTTTCAAGTCGGTTTTCTTTGTTTTTCGTGAAAATAGCACTAACTCTGTTTTTTGCGGATTAACAGAGAGGCAGTGGCGTTCACACCATTTTTCAACTACTTTGAGTGCTTTCTGCATCTTCTCACACAGGGTAGACTCAAAGAGTCCAGACACCGTGATTACCAGGTCATCGGCATATGCCACAGTGACAATGCCTTCTCTATTGAGGAGTACAATAAGTTCATCTACCACTACTACCCAAAGTAAAGGTGACATGACTCCTCCTTGTGGACAGCCCTTAGTGACCCGACAGCGCGTGGCGCCTGCCGTTTCAATGTTGGCTGTTCTATTTGCGAGCATTGTGGTTATCCAACCATTTACTCTGTTATCTACTCCCTGCTTTTTCAGACCTTCTTCAATGCTAGGGAAAGTAGTTTTATCAAATGCCCCTTCAATGTCAATGAAGGTAGCCAAACAGGATTGCTTGCACTCCAGAGCGGATTCTATTTTATACACCACTTGATGGAGTGCAGTCTCCGTTGATTTACCCGATTGATAGGCATGTTGATTATTGTGGACTGGATTGTCTGCCAGTGGTCCACATCTGATATGCTTATCACAGAGTCTTTCCAGTGTTTTCAATAGGAAAGAGCTGAGGCTTATTGGTCTGAACGACTTTGGGTTTGTGTAGTCGGTTTTTCCTGGTTTCGGTAAAAACACCACTTTCACTTCTCTCCAGGCTTTAGGTATATACCTCCACGCCATGCAAAATCTAAATATGGCGATGAGGTGTATTTTAATCGTGCTTAGGCCCCATTGGAGGAGAGCTGGAAATATGTCATTAAGTCCGGGGGCATTGTGCGGGTGAAAAGTACTTATTGCCCAAAGAAGGTTATCTTCCGTGACAATAGAGTCGGCAAAATCCCAGTCTTCCCTATCAGGGTTTTGTGGTATGTGTGGTACCCATCCGTCTGTATCGTTTATATGACAGTCTGGAAAGTGCGTCTGTAAAAGCAATTCAAATTGCTCTTGTTCTGAAGCTGTGTAGGTGCCATCAGCCTTTTTCAGTGTACCTAGTTTTATTTGTGAGTCACTAGTTATTATTTTTCTCAAACGTGCAGTTTCACTCTCAGATTGTATAGAGTTGCTATACTTTTTCCAAGAGTTGTTTTGGCTCTTTTTGACCTCCACCTTGAACCGGTGGCGCATTTTTCTGTAATTTTTCCAGTCTGCCTGTGCATTGGTGTTAATGGCTCTATTGAAATGGTGCCTGACCCTTTTTCTGAGCTTAGTCAGGTCTTTATTCCACCATCTGTCCTTTTTCGGAATTGAACTATAGTTTTCCTTTTTTAATGGGCAAGCTTTTTCATAGCTTTCTTTTAAAGCGTGTACCAAGGCTTCCGTCGTGGTCTCTATTTCCTGGGGCGATAGTTCCGCTTTTAAATCAAATTTTGGTGTCTCTGACATAGCCTTTTCAAGTGCATCTCTAAAGGCTGGTATGTCGGTCTTTTTTGGATTTCTGTAAGATCGTGGTTCGTGTTTGCCAGTGGTTAAACTATATCTGATCCATCTATGGTCCGAACCAGAGTATTCATCAGTCGCTACGCGCCAATTATTTATTATTTTAGAGATATCATTTGTAACCAACGTGATATCTATAATTGTCCTGGCCCAAGATGTTACGAATGTGGGCTCAGTACCATTATTTAGAACGTTTAAATTATGCCTGAGGATGAAGTCAAGCATATCGTTTCCTCTCTCATTGGTGACGGTGCAACCCCAAACAGTGCAGTGGGCGTTTGAATCGCATCCTACTATACATTCTAGCTTGTTAGCTGTGCAGAAAAGCATTAAGTCTTCGAGCGCTGGATGTGGCGCATCTTCAGTTATGTCCAGGTATGCAGAGGCTACAATTACAGTACTGAGATTGCCTCGAAGACCTGTATCTAATTTAACTACAGTGAGATCATCGGTGCACAAGTGTGTCACCAAGGACGCTTTATATGGCTGCGGAATATATATAAGAGTACGCATTTTGTTTTGCACAGTAGGAGTGAAAATATTACCTCTGAGACCATTTAAGCCGCTTACCTTGCCACGGACTAAATACGGTTCCTGGACCAGTGCTATTGTGTTCTGACGCATCTCCAGGGCTTCGCGTAGGGCAGCGGAGCCTGAGACGCTATGGTGAATATTACCCTGAATGACATCGATATTAGTACATATGTTTAGTGTACTATGTGTTCCCCCGGCTGCCGCGGCAGTCGGAGTGTGTGTGTTTTTATGACTATTATCTTTTTGAGAATCCATTTTTAGTTGAATTAAATATATTATTTGTGGACCCCTACCTCGAAATTAGGCATTGTGGTCGGCGCGAGGGCGGGCAGTCTGGTCCATGTCCATGGACGGCGCAGGCGAAAAGATGCTGAGCCCATACAGGTCCAGCATCCCGTCGCCCCCGTCGGCAGCGTCCAGCAACCTTTCCTCCTCCTCCCGCGTCCACCCCATGCTCCCAGCAAGCGGCGTGACGTCGTCGATCTCGGAGAGCGCGGAAGCGGTTTGAATGCACGAAGCAGCGCCCCCGACATCCCCACCCACCGTTGCCGCCGACGACTCACCTCCTTTGTCAGCCCTGAGCACCCCTCACTCTTACGAAGACCTTCGCACATATGTAATATAGCCGAAAGTCCGCGCGCCTGAGCGGCTCTATATCTTCTGGCGCGATGCCCATCACCAGAGTATGATTACGGGCGCTACCCACGAGACGCATCTCGTGGGTAAACACCCGCCATCGCTCCACACCTACCTCCGGGTTCATCGCCACCAGATACTGCACGAGGGGTTCCGGCCCGTCTCTGCATAGCGCCGGCACTCCTCTCCCAAAGTCCGGAACATTTATGACAGCGGTGTAGTACCGCGGAACCTCGCTCTCCTCTATCGTGACTTGTGAAATTAATTTATTTGTAATTGTACTATGTAAATATATATAAATATTAGGGGACATCTTACACACGGTCTCTGACCCCAAACTAAGCAAAGCTTGTGATATGGCTGCCAGAGACTTATATACTACATATGCATATTTTAAATACATACTTATATAGATAGTATCTAAATACACCCAGACACAGAGCAAATACCTATGTTCACCACATAAATGTTTGCTCTAGGTGGGGATCGAACCCACGCCTCTTTGATTCAGAATTAGGTTCACTAACCACTGAGCCACCGAGGTAGTTAAAGTTACTTATACATAGCACGCCATACATGCCTGAAATAAGTTAATTTTATTTTTTAATTTATTAACATAGCGCTACATTTCAGCATAGGCCGAATCAAACTTTTTGGCGTTTGTGAAGTTAACTACGAGCTGCGCGACACCCAGTCCTCGCGCAACTGTTAAGTATTTGAGCTTCAGTCAAGAATGGGTTTTGTGCAGTTTGTAGCTAACTTTACAGCCGCCAAGAAGTTTAATTTATAGCGTATAGTGTAACGTAAAATACCGCATAACTTCTACGAATAATGTTACGTAGTATAACTTTTTGTACGGAAGTTACGCCGCTTGAGTATGACTAAACATAAAAATGATAACGTCATCCTGGTTCCGACAGCGAACGTTCATACAATAATACTTGTGTGAACCATTTCTACATAATTTAATTTGAACAATAAAGCCCGTATTATAAACGTAAATAAGGGCTAACATAACATAAATCAGGGGCTTTGCTAAATGTCGCCCTTATTGAGAAACAATTTATACGTATTCTTAAACAAGTTAATTTTTCTCTGAGAGACTTGCAAGGAATTTGTCATAGGTACATCTGTCCGGTATCCTGTGAGTCATGAGATTATACGTAGGTAGACGAAAACTACAGTATTTTGCGTGTGGGCATATATTGGCATCAGCGAAAAAGAGGAAAAACTAACAAAAATGTATGAAGCCACAAGAAAACGATGAAAGTTTTCGTTTAAAAAAGGCGTAACAGGGCCTTTGATGTTGATAATAGGGTCTAATGACCATTTTTCTACTTTTTCTACTGACCAATGCAATGACCTTGCTTCCAAATAAACGTTGGATTCAATGTTGCTAATTTAGCGACTTTGTCACTATAAATGTATAATTTTCATTTAAAACTTAAATTTTAAGCATCGTAAATGATCATTATATGATCACCAGTTCTACTAAAAACCCAACGATGCAATCCTTCGTCTCAAGTTCATTCAATCAAAATTTGGTAAACTTAATTATTGTTATTGAAAGCTAAAGCCTCTAACATAATCGTCATCCCAAGAGTACGAGACTACTAAAACAAAAGAACAAAATATTGGACGCACTATGGTTTATCAGAATTAGAGACGTTGGTATCCCATGATGAAAGAGGAAATAGAGTCTCATGGAGTGAGATACAAAGCAAGCCTGGAAAAGCATCCAAACTCCTTGGCTCCTCCTCACTATCCCTGAAACCATACGTCGCCGCGTCGGCTGAGAAAGCGGCCTCTTTGACCAGGATTAACAATAATCATGAAAATAAATGGGATGGCTCCGCTGTAAGCTTCACCATAATCATTTAAAAATACTCCTCATCCGATGACTAGGTATTTATTTATCTCGTAATTTTAGTGCGCGATTAGTCCCGTCGTATATAATAATAATGTGTCCAAATCGCCAAAGTTTAAAAACAACATTAAAATATATCTCAAAACATATCACATTTGCTTATACCTAATAATGATTGCATGATCAAACCACAAAAAAAAATCGAAAGCATTTTTCCGTATTTTCCATTCTTTCTCGTTTCACCGAGATAGGGTTTTATAGTTCTGGAAACTGTGGTTGAGTGAATCTAGAAGTTTGCGGGTCAAGTAACAAATCACATTTGGAACTTTCTCTTCAATGCTTACGTACAAAAGTTGTCACTTAGGTGAGCGGAATATACTTATATTCTGTCACCCGAACACATAACTCCTATTTTAGAGATTTGCCTAGAAGAGATCGCTTCCAGCAATAAGTCCGCTCTTTGTAACACAATCTAGCCCTCTGTTGTATTGTTACACCTCTGTTGCCTACAATATATCGACTTAGCATTTTTTTCTGAATTGATATTGATAAGTAGAAAATAATCCAATATACTTAATCACGTTAGTTACAATGAAGTTATCTCGAAACGTCGAAATGTTTACTTGTACAAGAGTACGCGTACACGAACACAAAGGTGTAAAGATTTATTTTACCCTGACAAATATTATAAATACGAAAGCGTCTTGTTGATTTATTTGTTATCTTGACACATAGTAATGGGTTAGCTTGATTTTAGGAGGGATATAGTTTATAAGTCGGAGAATCCTATAGGTGCGAGGCGCGCGTGAGTGTCATACTTATTATCCCGGAAAAAGTAGAGTTCCCAGTGTGAAGCCGTGGGTAAAAGCTAGTGTTAACTGTACAAATACAGAATTAATACTCAGAGATCAGAGAAGACAACTACAATAGCTAAGCTGTCTGGATTACTGCGCTACAACATATAACATGTATTGTTTACCGTTGTAACAGTAAGAAAATTTGAATTTTAATATAATCTACCTACGCAGTACGCTAAGACCTGACGTCTAGTGCTTATCAGCTAAAGATGGTTGGATAAGATTGTACGTGAATTGTAAATAACGCGATACAAGGGTGAACAATAGATCAATTTAGTTACTAAAATATCATGTTAATAACTAAATACTTTAGAATTTACCATACTATGATGATGAGACATGTTCCAATTAAAAGAGACATGGAAAAAATGTCCAGACCTTGTGCCGTAGGCACCTGAATGTTAACTTTATTTTGTTTTGTAAATGGATTAGGCAGAAAAATATTTTCCGTTGGATTATATTCTTCTTTTAAATCCTAGCCAGTTTGTCATATTTTTCGGTCATTATTGCTCGAAAAATATAGCGACCATTCAAACAAAGTTTATATTTTTAATATTTTTCTTCAAAGTAAATAAGCATCAAAAGCTGTTTTTTTGCTCCCGATTTGTCAGCCCTGGGTATTTTACGCTATTTTGAAGCATAGGAGACCATATTATTTCTGGGCAACATGAGACAAGAAATCTACAAATGTGACGAGGCACGTCACGGCACTCGTGTACCGTTCAGAGTTTTTGCCCTGGGATAGTTCAAAATTCTTCTTGGTGTAGGCCTGTCAGGGGCACGCTAATAACGCTCGACATCGGAAGAACGTATAAATCAAACCTACATTAAATTTGAAAAAAATCGCCTTGTAAATCTATGACTTGAAAGTCTTATTTTTCGTCAAGTAAATTATTGTCCATTGTCTATCATTCCAAATTCCAGGGCACACATAAAACCTATCTGCCTTACAAACGCTCGGTACATAGGATCATTTACGAACATTGTTCGTGTGTTCGCGTGAGAGCGGCCCGATTTCATTTTATGAAAACACTCACGTTACATACATTTGTGTGTGTGTGCAGGCTGCGAGTGTGCGTGGCCAGATCTCGCGGGGTGGCGGTGGCATAGCTGCAGATAGATGGCGCTTGAAGCGCTGTTTGTGTTGGTAGAGCTAGGACCTGTTAGCTTGGTGGCTCTCAGTGCTTTAACTTCGGTCCAAACTCTACAGTAAGCTTACAGACATGTTTTTCAGTTGTTTCGTTTGCGTTTTAGGGCTTATGTACATATTTTAATGTACTCAATAATTATGTTTCTGTAGAAGGTATCTATACCATAATTACTAATATTGTTCCTGTATTACTCTTGAATGATTGGACTAATTTTGATGTAAATGGATAGTAAATTAGCAGCGTAATATCGTTGCGACCAGTGGCCAACCAGTGCGAATTGCGGATCGAAATTGGACACTATTCGCACTGGACCGAGACAAATGGCACTTTAAGAGAGAGGCCTATACCCAGCAGTAGGATGGAGATGGCTGCGGATGATGATGTTGATCGGGTATGACTCTCAGGATAACCTTGTATTTAAGAAATACTCGTAATTAGCTACACAAGAGACTGAAATGTTTATCTGAATCAAGATTTCAATTTTGTATATACGTAGTGTAGATGTTTTTAAATATTTTACACATACGAACTACAATATATCTTACATTATAATTACCACGTAGGTACTTGAATTTGAAACAAGGGTATTTTTCATTGTAATTTCATCGATATGACATACTTAACTTAATTTTAATAATAAATGATAAGTAAGTATAAGTATATGTGAAGCGATATTTGAGCAGGTGGCGTGTCTACGTGATCCCATCTGGGCGTGGCGTGGAAAATAGTGTACTACTTTTTTGCATAACATCCTGTTAGTCAAATCCGCATTGAAACCAATTATTTAAATCAATCAAATCATTTATTTGCTAAGTAAGAATACATGTGCAATACATGTCATAGAATTGTAAAGACAATCTACTTTACTAAACGAATTCACCTAATATTGGGTTCTACTACTACTCACTGTTTTGTGAATCCGTTTCAAAACTTTTAAATGAATTCTGAAAAAGTCGAATTACTGCTCACAAACGTTACTCTCTATCCTGTATGAAATCTTAGTAGGTACCTTATAGGCGGAGAACATTAAGTTATTTTCTTAAGCCTCTAAACAAGCAATACTTGTATATTTATTTTGTTTGTATTTTAAAAAATCTCGAAATGGGTCTAATGATTCTGGTGAAATTTTGGTATTTATCTGGTTCTAGCGGACCCGGCGAACTTCGTTTCGCTTTCCGTAAGAACCTTGTACAGAGTATTAGAAAACTACAAAAAAAAAAATAAGCCAAATCGGTCAAGCCGTTTTCATGTTATGTCGTGACAACGGAAAACGGGTTTCATTTTTATATCCGCATTTTCCATTTTCCTTTAACGGAATTAACCGAACCTTAAATACAAAATCACGAAAAGCTTACCTAAATCACATAATTACTTAGTTTTATTGTTTGTAATACTTAACGTAATGAAAGTATACGTTGGAATATCTACTAATAACCCTACCAAGGGAACAATATTTCACAAATTTAAAAAAAAACTATTAAGTATACGATCGCCAAATGCGATTGAAACTATAGTAGCAGTTATCTACTAAAATAAAGCGTGAGTAACACCTGTGCTATACTGTAATTAAAATGTGCAAAAAGTTTCCATAATTCAATATACGAACTTATCATAAATTAACCTAACCAAATATATCATCTAAAGATATAAGAAGAATGTCAATGTGCATGTTATATTAATGATATTTCAAGTGCCTCTGTTTTGGTAACTAGCACACTAACTGCAACACAAATGTTACTCGTACAAAGAAGCGTCGAAATCTCGGTGACGTGACCTCGCCCGGGGTTATACATAAGTTACATACATACATACTCGTGAAAGCTAAGATATTATATACCTACCGAAGCCGAGTTGCGCAGTGCGATGCGCCGAGGTCAAGTCGGAGATTTAGCGACATCTGTTCTTTCCTAAAACTTGTATTACACTACACTGTATTCAGAAATCTCCTGGATAACAGTGGTGAAACACGAGATACGGAGCAAAAACTTTAAGAAGATGCACGTTAAGTGTCCACGCTTCCTTTCTGCGGGGCCCTGAATACCATGCAACTCCCATAAATCAGTCGTTATCGACCTGTTTTACTGCTGTAATGTACACAGCTTAGTACTGATCTCTTCGGAAAAATGTGAATGGTTAGACTCTAGTCCACCACGCTGACCAATTGTGAGCAGGCTACATCAAAAGAAAAAGGATTTTTTGTTTAAAGTAGTATTGATTAAGTACGTACCATTCGTCTGGGAAACAGGAGTATTTAAATAAAATAAATATACGGGCAAAATAATTGGGTACGCAATAACAAAACATGAAAAACTCAAAATAAAAAATTACAGAAATAATTTTGTTTTGCTACATAACTGGCTAAACCAACTAAATATTGCTGGTTGTTTACTACCAGCACCCCTAGCATGGCAATTAGACAAATTCTCTTTCCACCAAATAATCCTTCAAATCGGAAACAAAGTATGTATATATGTATTTACATTGACAACTGACATTTTAAAGTGGATAAAATAGTTTAATGTCTTTGCCATGCTAGGCATTCAGGTCTGATATGATGTTGTTACCATTAACAATAGTGGAATATGCCTGATAGCCTATAGTTTCAGCGGGCCCCAAACTCGGCTAATGGCCAGTGTCCAGCCAGGCCTTAGAACATGTAAATCAGAGCTTCGTTTCAGTGATGATAAGTAATAGCCCTAATATAATATAATAAGGACTATAAATATTAAATTAGTTTGACACATATTTTATTGTCAGATGTTAATTAATATACCTACTCGTATGTAATCGAAAATACGTAGACCTCTCAGACATCTTTCTCAAGATGGTTCCCAAAGGTCTTTTCCTTTGATTTTTGAAGCTAAAGACGATTACGATGATGAAAATTGAAGCTTTAACATCCGACAAACTAAGTAAAAAGTAAAGGCAGGCTATTCGCGTTATGAATTCGCTTTCTCGTTATTTTATAGTATTAGCAATTCCTAAATTTAGTATTTACGGCTTATACAGAGTGATTGGTAAACAATTAGCATCCTTTTAGGGGTTTATTCTATACATAAAAACTAACAACTTTTGTTCAACGACTTTTATCAATCTCAAAAAAAATTATTGTTGTTCCATAGAAAAATATCGTTCACCCGCGACAAAATGTATGGAACAGCTGAATTTTTTTTAGTTTTGAGAAAAGTCGCAACACAAAAGTTGTTAGTTATGATGTACTGAATAAGCCTCTAAAAGGATGCTAATTGTTTACCAATCACCCTGTACATAAAAAGCTTTGACATTTACTGGATTTGTTTTTTTTGTATACCCTTCTACCCTGCGTCTATTTTTACTCATAGCACAAAGTTATAAATAAAAATGTATTTTGATAGCTTTATTTCAGTTGAAAATGATATACTCGTATAAACAGAGTACAAACGAACGATCGGGATTTTATTTACATTGCGAACTCAATTTTAAGCACGTATCTCGCCAATAAATGACGTTTAATTATTGTAATCACTTATCGTGCTTGCATTAGTATTAAACACGGAAACAAAATAATTACACCACATATGTACGAGTATATCCGGTTTATAAAGTTTATTTTAGTCTGAAGGTCGGCTCTAGAGACAAACATCCAACGTTTGACCAACCCACGAGTAGCCAAATGATTATTACACAAAAAAAAAAATTAACAAATTGATTACATCTAAAAAAAAAACTAATCTATATATATAAAATCGTGATTCACTGACTCACCAATCACGAAATCTCAAAAAGTACATGTGCTAGGAATCTCAAATTTTACATGGGATAGGTGCCCACTAAGAATGGATTTTGCGAAATTCCAGCCCTAAGTGGGTGAAATAGCGAGGCAAAGTTAGTATGGGACCGACACGATTCCTTGGACCGATTGACTTGAAATTTGACATAGAAATACTTAAACAAAATTAATTGACCACGTGTTTCGTATTTTTCTGAACTGTATCGCCTATCAGCGTTAGAAACGGGTAAAAAGCTATTTTTGGGACGAATGATTTCGACGTCGGAATTAAAACTTTTTAGCAACTTTTTGCACTTGATTGCTTAATCAAAATTTTGACATATTAATTATTTTGTCAAAATGACATCTTGACATGTTAGAAATCCAGATTTATTGAAACCAATGAGTTTACGATCATAGAGGAGACGGCCACAGTTTTTTTGTAATTTTTCCGATTTCACTTTCTTTATATGTTCCCATATTTCTTTGGTAAATTAATACTTACCACGTAGGTACTGCGATGATAATTGGTTTAATAGTGAGCATTTGTTTAAGAGAGCCTAAGAGAGTGAGGAAATTACATTGCCATTATGCATGAGTGCACGATGCATACCAATGCTTATTAACCGACTTCAAAAAAGAAGTTTTTCATTTCAAGAGGTTTGTTTGTGTTTGTAAGTTATGCGATTATTTGGAAAATTATGAACTGATTTTGTTGATTTTTTTTTGTTTGCTACAATCATAGGTACTTTAAAAGTAGCTTCATTTGACGAGCAGTTTTCTGAAAGTCAAAAAAGTGAAACCGCGGGGCGCAGCTAGTTATATTCTATAACTATAAATTATCTGCTCTTAGTACAGACAGATGACTACTAAGAAAATGTTTTCTGTAGTTATTATTTATCTTCTTAATTATGACGAAAAATAACACAAATCACGGATTAAAATTTCGGGTGAATTACTATTCTAAACAAAATATGTTAGATAATACTAGATGTATGGGCGATTAGGATTTCAACCTTTTTAACAGCTGTATTTTTACAATTACAAATTGTTTCCATAATAAATTTTACAAAAACGAGCTATTGCATTCTAGTCTTTCAGACACTTCCCATTACACTACCTTTGTACCTTCTAGACCCCTTCAGTGGCCACTTGGCCAGCCTTTGTGCCTGTCGGAGGGTACCGTATCTCCGTAGGAACGAACCCACCATTTCCTTCCTAGGTTGTCTTACGTGCTTAGATCCCCAAATTTAACCACCCACGAGTGGTCCAATATTTCTTTTCATCAGATCTTACTATAGGCAGAGGATACCGATCATAATAATAATAAAATAAAAAAGCCTTGATTCAAACATCATATAACAAAATTAAAAAAAAAAATTACATAATTATTCATCATTATCAATTAATTTCTTTCTCTCAATTAGCTATCTATAAGTCGACGTCAATGTCTGTTTGCCTTTTCTTGGCAAAGGCCTCCTCCAGTTGTCTCCATGTGTCTCTGTTTTGGCTGTTTTTGACCATTCACTGCCTGCTACAGCTTTTATTTCGTCCACCCATCTTCTCGGTGGTCTTCCGCGTTTTCGTTTTTTGTGACTCGTGAACCAGTGCATTATTTCCTTTGACCACTTTTCTTTTCCCCTAATTGTGTGCCCAGTCCATTTCCGATCATACCGAAGTTTTAATGTTACGCTCCAGCTCCAGGCTCAAACAATTCTCACTAATATCATGTATCAGAAAGTGTGTTTGATGCTTTATTCGTTAGTGCTCCTGTTGGGCGAAGAATCGACTTGATTTTCTGCTTGGATATATTTTAAAAGCCAGAATGTCATAGGGTAAGGCAAAACTGCGTGTAAAAGCTAGTAAATAATGTAACAAATACTCTAGGTAGGGCATTGAACTTTACATCAATACATACGAACCAGTCACCCTGTCCTAATAGGCGTGATGACTGGGAAAAAAAATTATAATTAGTCCGTTAGTTACATTATCAAAAAATATCTTGAAAAGTGGGACGAGGCTAAAAAAAAGCTATTAAAATATGGTAAATAAATGCACAGAGTAAAACCACCGCATTGAATGCTTGATTTGAATAGAATTTCATATTTGGGGCATTCCACGCGAAGCGGACAGGTAAAAAAGATCGATGTTATGGATTTCGGTAATATTTAAGTATATTCTACCTATACATGTTCTTGATGCGTGTGCCAAACATTTTTGTAATATCATTAATGGTTAAGGAATTAAGGGGCTTTGAAATTTTGCTAAACCGCAGTACTCAAAACCGATTACCATGTCATAAAATTATAGATTATTATAATTAAACTACTAAATTTATTACTTAGTTTTATGCGCTTTTAACTGTATTTTTGGGAAAGAAAAAAAAATGGTTTCATGAAAAAAATAGGATCTCAATTAGTTTTTTAATCTTCACAAAGTTGATTTTTTTGTTGATTTCACATTTAGATTTTTTTTTTTTGTCCAAAATAGCTAACATTGTATAAAATATCCTTGCTAAGTTTTGAAATGGACGTGAAACTGAATTAGGAGCTAGACTTCAAATACAGATTGTTATGAAAGAAAATAATAGGAAAATAATTTTCCAAACCAAATAAAGCAAATAATTGAATACTGTACAAGGTAAGGTAATGGCCTAAGCTCAATATATTTTTGCATTATCTCATTTTGAACATGTATTTCTTTTTTGTCAAACAAACAATAAATGACAAAGATAAACCTTGTCAAATTTAGAGAGTGGGAGCTTGTGACGTCACTTCTTATACTTTTCTTGTAGTCGATCAATTTCAATTTAATTTACAAAAGAAAAAATACCTGTATAATATTATTTGAATATGTGTCTGGCTGACTAATTATATTTTTCAGTCATTTAGGTAACCTATTTCTTTATTTCGTCAAAGAGTTTTCCATCATGGACCATGAAAGTAAAACTTGCAAATTGCACGCTTAGAATATCAAAATACGTAGATAATGTGGTGTAGAAGTAGGCATGATTACGGTATCGGCCGGCGGGGTACAGTTAGTTCCGCGTTTTGTAGGTTGCACCGTTCACTGCATTCTCTTATGCTGCTCCAATCTGAACCGATAGCACTGTACGCTACCGCACATGAAATACCACTGAACAATCCTTACTACTTGATTATGAAAACTAACGTGGTTTTAACATGTTGTATTTAGTTTCGTTTTGTCACAAATAACTTTCTGTTTACGTTTTCGCAAGATTTTAATTAGAATATTCAAAAAATCTAAATTATTTACTATCACGCACTTACTCACTCATGTATGTAAGCCAAATGTACCAAGCTATTTCTATTTTGATAGTATTATATTTTTTTAAAATATAAGTCACACTGGTGTTACTCATAGGGGAGCGGGGGCTAGTTGTAACAATTTTTAGTCTTTTATTGGGGAAATCAAATTATTGAGAATTTACACGATGAAGCACTTATAAATGACAGCAAATTTATCTAGGTATCAATTAGAATCATAATCAAAAAAATATCAATATTTCCATTGACAGTCAAAATAATTTTCAATAGCTTAACCTAATTGTTGGTCATTGAACTTTAATTGTTTTAAAAAATACATAAATCAAATGGCTCCTTTGAACTTTTGCTCGTTAAAATATCATCATTAACCAGTTTTTAAACTTAATTATCACAATCAACGTGATGAGCTAGTTTAGCTTCAATTAATCACATATTATTCAATCACAGTTTACACAAATATATGATATAGAATATTACCTTTTATAGATTTAACGTGTGACCATAACTTGCCTATCAAACATTCGACCCAGTCTTCTCAGTCAGATTTGCGGTATTCTTCTCCGCAAATCAAACAGAACCACTCTTCAGTTTCTGAATCTGATTCATCACTCAAAATTATATTCTTTACTCTATAAATATTTTGTTTTTAGGTAGATTTTCCTTCACCCTTTCCCATTTTTCCTTAGCTTTTTTCGTTATCTTTTTGCTTTTTTTATTTTCAATATTTTCTTCAAATTCTTTTTTTAAGATTTCCTTATTTAGAGTTTCTATATAGCGGATTTTTGCTTGCCTCTGTTAGATTTTTTCCTAGGTGAAGCTTTAGGTAGTCTAAGTTTTGAGGACGAAAAACATTGATATATTTTGGATGCCTGTCGGTCTCGGAGCTGGTTTACTAGATTTTTTACCTCTCAGCTGGTTAATAACATCAGTGAAGCTTATATCCAACTGCGGAGCAGATCGCAGCAATTCGTTATCTTCGAGATCAAATAATGTTAAGTCCTTTTCAATAAACAAAAAAACTTAAAATGTTGTCCCGGGTAACTTGTTACAATTTGCCCGAAAATTTCGTTACAACTAGCCCCGTGGCAAATTTTTTAACATTTTAGTTGATTGAAAAAAAAGTTTATGTTATAGACAAATGAGCAAACAAACACTCTTTTCAAAAAGAATTTGCTGTAACTTAGAATCAAATTTTACTAATTCAATTTTATTATGTTACCTGACAAAAATGATGTGGCTGCTCACAGCCACTCTCTACGCTCTCGTGAGCCTCATTGGCTGCGCTTACGTCATAGATTTCGTTATAAAGAGCAGATTAAGTGTAAATTGAAAACAAAATATCTAAAACCTGCCAGGTAATTAAGCTGTTACTTCTTACCCCTGTTACTACTAGCCCCCCGCTCCCCTACATATTTTTTTTGAAACAGCAAGTCTACTACAATTTGGACCACATTTGACTGTCGGACTTGCTGTCTGCCTTAAAAAATAGGCGGGAGTAACCTACTACAACAATGCAAATAAGCCCGCGGTCTAGCTGGTAGGATTTCGGAAAACCTCTGACTTTGAAGTTATACTTTTTTAAGCCAACTCTACAAAATAACGACAATTTGGCCTTCTCGGTTCACATGCATTTCCAATATATACTATACTTAATAACGTAGTTATCTATTTAATTTTTTTTCACTAAAACTCTATTTGTCACTCGAAAAGTCCTTTGATGAACTTATAATATATAATGACTGAATTACTTAAGTGTATATCTTATACCTTTGAACGAAACAGTCTTGTATACCTATTTTTGGTACCTACTAAATTGAGATCTTGGAAACGACCCACGATTTTGATGAAATATGGTAGGTATATACAGAAAAATCTTTTCTTTGTAAGTTAACTAAATTACCTTGTACAAATGACAAAATGCGAACTTATATTTTTTTTCATTTTTGCTCTGAGCTTGGTTGCATTCTAGTTAGGTACATATTGTATCACTAGAACAAATAGCGTTGTACTGTATTTATTTTGAAAAAAACATACATTATGTGCAGAGAAAACCTCTGTGATAGCTGTTCTCTTCTTATACTTCAAGCTTGGTGTGAAAATCATTTTATTTATGTAGGTATATTTATTGCATATTTTATAAAATGAATTACCTACTCGCTGCAATATCGCATAGACCTTGGCACAGAGTGATAAGACGAGCTGCGGCTAAATATAAACATTTTTCCTTGTGAACCCGGATTCATATATTTACATTTTCGTAGCGAGCCGGTGCAATATTGAATTAGGACAGATTTTTATAAAGTTAATGTAGGCTAGCATACGCAGCACGACATAATTTTAATGGCGCGTCTAAAAGAGACAGAGTTATGGTAAAGTATATAATATCAGCCACTTTTTACACGTCGACAAAAATTATGTCGTGGTTCGCATGCTAGGTGACGTCACTCTGAGATTTAACAAGACTAATGCTAAGACTAATGCATCAGTCTTGTTAAATGCAGGCGTAGATGGCAGATAGATTATAAATTCACTAGATTTTAACACGCTTTTATTAGGTCGACCTGTATGTAACTATGTAATGGAATCTGAGGTAACTAATTTAACCATCTTCCAAGGGTCGTAGCGTAATGAAAATTGGCATGAATGGATGATGGAGACGGAAGATAGGAACTAGAACATCATGATGGAAAATCGTATCATAGCTGTTTTGGATTTCTTAGAAAAGTCTTGTAATGAACTTTGACCACGATTAGGTTTCAAGGTCTGATGATGAAGCCGGAAGTTAGGCACTGGCATTCCATGGTGGAATATTTTATCATAGTCGTGTTTGCACTTGTGAGAAAGGCCACGTAATTGGCTAAGCGTGTTTTTCTAGTGTTTTTAAACTATTAAAGGTCCTGCAATCTATATACGGGTAATAATATGTATTCTAAGGCACCTCAGTTTTTGACATCATCACCATAATAGCAATAGAACAGTAGAACATAAACCACGTTCATAAATTTCCAGTAATAACGGTTATACTAGGCGTCTTACATCATTGCTTCATTTTTGTAGGTACTTATTAGGTACTATTGTAAGTACAAGTTTCCATTCGAATTGAAGGAAATTGCAATTGTACGTCGGCGGACCTAATTTCTTTACAAAGGAACATTCGAAACTATTGTTATGCCAAACTTTTGCGTTTTTACGCTTAGAGGTAATCAACACTCAAATTAAAAATGGAATATTTTAAAAAGCTAGACTTAGAACAAAACTCGTAGTCGTTATATAAGGTGTGTTTACCTCCCGATGTATCGGGTCAGCTTTTTTAAGAAAATTGTTCTACTAGAAGTAAGGTTGAATATCATGGAGATTAGATGACTAGATGATATGTATCTGATCTGATCTGATCGTATGGAAACAGCTGTAGTTTCAATTTACGTGTAAACCTGGAGTAACCCCTCTGTCGAAATTTTGCACTGCATTCAAAAATATTTCGTCAACACAAATTCAAGGAATAATAACACATTTTTTAACTATTTCTGTGAAATAAAACAGTTAGTAGACTTCCAACGAAATAACATCTAAAGACGCAAAAACGCTAGAGTTATGAAGCTAACTACACATTTAGACACTTCTAAAACTTGACCTCACAATTTTTTTTTTATAATTTACAGTAAAAGCCAATGCGGTCTTGGCACATTTCGTGTATAATAGCGGGGGACAAAATGATTTCGCTCAAACAAAGTGCTCTCAGCGCGAAATTTTCGCTCAATTTCCTTGTGGCTTTGTTGTGGGCGTACATTACATTACTGTGACATTGTTTACACACAATTACTGATAGGAATCCATGGGCTATTTGGATGTTTATCGTATCTAGTACTCAACATCATATTTTTAGGTCCGATGCAAAGGGACATTTACGGGTTTACATTGTGTTTAAAATCAAACAGGATATGATCATTTGATTTGTTTGCGAACCTATTTTACTTTGAAAACCTTCTCTGTCTGTTACCGTATTCTATTTTAGTGTAATTTTTATTACTTTGGAAGTTTAAGTACGACTTCATCGAGAGATTTCTTCTGCAATAATTCGAGAAAACCTGATGTTAGCGACTATTCAATATGTTTCCAGTTATTAGAATACTAGCATCTTTTAATGATAATATAAATAAATAATAATATATATGTACCTCTAAGAACGTCAGCTTTCATATCCGGAAGCAAGCCTTCAACTAGTATCGGCTACAGTTAACTAACCTAAAGCACTATTTGAATTATTTCTAATACTTCAGTGGTCTGTAAATGATACAATAGGCAAAATGCTACAGCAGAATCTCGGGTGTTGTAGTAAAGTTGTCCTTATGCGGTGATGACCTTTTTATAACCGAGGCACCCGACAGCTAGTTTCTCATGTAATAAATAGCTTTTTATGTAGTAGTCGCTCCAGTAGTTTAATTTTAGCCAATAAACGCACGTGTTCGTTGGAAAACATACCTACAGTAGACTACAGAGTCTACACACCACAAGGTTGTTTCACAACGAACAGCTACTTAAAGTTTTCGCGATTTCGCAATTGGCCACATAATAAAAGTC
Organism: Hypomecis punctinalis; assembly: GCA_949316475.1. Taxonomy (NCBI): domain Eukaryota; kingdom Metazoa; phylum Arthropoda; class Insecta; order Lepidoptera; family Geometridae; genus Hypomecis; species Hypomecis punctinalis. The sequence goes on from OX438811.1 coordinate 2,911,666, forward strand.
GTTCATGATAAGCTTTTTCACTTTAGAATGTCTATAAAGCAGTTTAATGAAAAAAATGTAAAAGTCGTAGTTAGAATATAATCAAAGTATCCTTATCTAAGTCATCTGATTGTTTATTCCTCAGTCGACTTTCACATAATAATACCTTGAACAGTTTGCGTAAAATTATATTGTAAATGTAATATATTATTTTTTAATAATTTGGTAATTTATTAAGATGTTATGGAAGGATATGGCGGAGACCTTTGCCCAGCAGGATAAAAGTATGGCGACGCGCCGCTTTTCCCATATATTCTCTGCAGCCGAAGTGGCAGGCGCGGCACCACTTAAATTGACACACAGTTGGGCTTCTTTGGGTCCAGGGTAGTCGGATACGGGTGCTGTCCGACGCCCATTTGCTGGTTCGGTCCTGAGGTGGAGGATGACGATGTGTCTAGTGTTCCATCACGACACATCGTTATTGGCGTGGACTGCGGAGTAGAGCGCAGGATCTGAGGTGGAGCCTGATTGGGTTAACCCTTATTTGTAGACTATAATGTGCATTTAAGGGTTAAGGAACAAAACTCTGTGTTTATTACGTGAAGTGATTGTTCGTCCGCGGTGTAGAAGTGATTCGGATCGGTGGCGTGCCGGCGCGCTGCAGACGCGGCCCACTGACCCACTTCCGCAGAGATATCGCCTCTGCGTATAACACTCGCTGCTTTGGGGCCTGAAACGTGTAACAACTAATCTCGTTAATAATTTTTTTTCGCAAAATATGGCATAGCCGACTTCCTATGTGTACAGAATTCCAATTGTTCGCACGTATGTGTGTCATCCATGTAGTGTTTTTAAATTATAGTAATGTTTCAAAAGCGGATCAGCCAATTGCGATCAAATTAAAATGGGCCACTCCGAATAATACCATTTCGAAACAAAAAATATTTTTTAAATCGTTACACAATATTGGCTATAATATCGGTGAACATGGATGATAAAAACTTACAGACGAACATTTTCTCTGCTCCTTTTTGGAAGTCAATAAAATTTACCGTTGTACCTACTATGCTAAGCTTGACTTAAGTTGGATTTAACTAAAACTGCTACTACGTAAGTGATTTTAAATCATCAAAAACATTGTAAATGCGCGACAGCTCTACGCAGTCTCTAGTACTAGTATCTATACTCTATACCTACTTAACTGTCAAAAAGGCTAAAGTATTGGGTTTTGTTGTGATTTGTAAAGCTTATTTGCTTAGCGAACATCAGAGCTCAACTCGCCACAGCTCACGACTAGGTACTTGTACAGTACAGCTAAGAACAGTGAAGCTTTTTTATATGATAACTTACATAATACAATTTACTCACTTTGAATTTTGAACCCATATTTTGTGAATTTAGGCCCTATTTTATTTGTGATTTAAATAAAAATGTAGTTTTCAGATTTATTCCTATATGTGTACTCTGAGACAATGCTTCTCGCCAAATTTCATAGTTCTATGTCAACGGGAAGTACCCTTTAGTTTTGATTTTTGTGAGTGTCGAAATGTGTGTTTTTTACGACATAAACGTCTTCAACTTTTTTATACGATAACTGAGAAGTTTTTCTTTTACACATCTGCAAGAGACCAAAGATATGCGTTTGTATGTATAGTTTAAATTTCAACTTCTCAACAACTCGATATCTTTACGCGTTCCCGAGATAAAGAGTCTTGACATACGGACAGACGGACAACAAAGTGATCCTTTAAAGGTTCCGTTTTTTTCCTTTTGAGGTACAGAATCCTAAAAATCAGCTGTTCCATACAAAATTGCAATTTCGAATACCATTTGTGAGATAGGTCGCCTAAGTTGAAAAATGAGTGTCCCCCTTAATTTCTAAAGTATACAGTATAGAATCTAGATTTCTAAGTTTTTAAACTATATTAAAAACTTTATTTTATAATTATTTTGAGCATTGTGGAATTATAACTTTTGGTGTTATAACGGAAAATTGAAATTTATAACAAAAAATAAAAAACGTTAAATTTATTACAGTTAACCGTATAATGACATCATAGAAATTTGTTTTTATCATCATCATTTTCGCCGTCACCATCTACGGAAGCCTATCAGACACGCACTTGACAACTTATTTTTTCGAATTTGCGTTGGTCCCATAGCAAAAGTTGTCCATAGTGATTCATATCCATATTTCTTTATTGCTACTAATGATAGTCTCAATCACCTCCGTTCAGCTTAATACACCAGTTCTGGATAACCCTGTATGACTTTTCAGCAGGAGACTATTACAATGATAACATTATTTATTATAACGCTCCAGCTTCGCTGTGCTTGTCAATGTTGTGTGTGACGGATGAATTTAAAATTTAAATAAGATCTTGCGAATTCGGCCCAGACTTTGTAGTACTTTGTACAGCAAAAAGTGTAATAAATGGCAAATGAATTCGCAGAAAAAAATAACGGTATTTAATGCATTATTTTGTCATTTCATATTTTCCAATTTGAATTTATTTAAGGCCGCCATCACGCCAAAATAATAATTTATTTTTATAACTTGAAAAACATTAAAATATAATTCTAAACTACCTAATATATAGTACATATGCACAAAAAATACGAAAAAATAATTAAATACTGTACATTGTACAACGTGATAGCCTAAGCATATTATTGCATTATCTCATTTAAAGTAAATTCTAAAGTTGATATAAATATTCTACTTAAACAAATGTCTCTACATGTAAAATATACTGTTCCTACAGGGTACTACTACTAACAGTGCGCAGTTTGTAAAAACAAACGTCGTTACTGGGCTACGTCACGCGCTGGAACTTTACCCAACTATTGTGTAAATGGTGAACCGAGCGCTTTGTTTCGTGTTAGTTACAATATTACGTAACGGACACGTGATATGTATGGCTCTACTTTTGCATGGGAATGTGTTAGTTGCTATCAGTAGGCATGATGACTAATCAATATAATTAGCACGTCTGATAGACTATCAAAAAATATTAGATAGATACGTATTTTTTCTTTTGTCCATTAAACTAAAATTGATGAAGATATAGCCCCTTCAAGTTCCGCGTGACGTCACAAGTGCCATATAATTGTATAGACTTATTTAAGAGAAGTGACGTCACGACCCCCACTCCCAAATTTTGACAAGGTATATCTTTGTCATTTGTTGTTTGATTAACCAAAGAAAAAATACGTGTCCGATATTTCTATCTCACGGACTAATTATAATAAGCGATTTTTACCCAGTTATCATGCCTATTGTTGTTCTTTTTATTTACTTATTTTTTTTAGTGAAAGTATCCTTTAAATATACATAACAAAATGAACTAATTAATGTCTGAGACAACATTGCTAAAGTGTCAAAGTACGAGCTTTTAAACACGCAGATCATATACCATACGATATATCATATATATTGAATCACAATTATAATATTTAAATTTGACAGGTACCTATATTTTTATTTTCATTGACATTTATCTCTGTATTTTTTGACATTTGTTTAATTGTAATTAATGTTTGTTAATTGTAATTGTTAATTTTCTAATTACCTATTTATGTATTATACAAACGCTTGTACGCTTATCACAGCGGGACCTAGAGGACATTTATATATGTATTAAATTATAACAACTTTGTTTAGCCCGTGGGCCTAGGCCCACGGGCTAAATAAAGTGATTGATTGATTGATTGATTGAGATCAAACATGTCTTACATGTCGTAGGGCCGTAGGGCGTCCTAAGAAAATCGAAGAGATTATTTGCACACTCTATTTAGTATCTTTACTTCTCCAAAGGAAGCAAAGGCAAACCAAAAGGTACCTGGAGCAAATGATTATGATTCGTTTTTTAAATATGTACAAAAAAGCGATGAATCTTAGTTCATTTCTTTAAAATCCGGTGAAAAAATAATAGGCGTCTTTGATAACAATGATTTACTATTGTCTCAGTAATTCGGTAGGTGTTTTTATATGAATTACGCGAGACAGGACAAGTAATAAGATTTTAGTCATTTAAATATATGAATTAGTTAAAAAGTTTAACAGAAACATTGGCCGAAAGAAGTAATGGAAAAAAGACAACCAAAGAAAAGAGTTCAACGACAGTCGCCTTTGTACCTTGTGTGAAGTGGAAATATGACATTGTTCTCTATATTGTTACCTAGATCAAGCCTATACCATGGGCCCTTAGCGCGCGCGTTTAGAGTTAAGTAACGTTAGAAAACTTAAATGAAAATCAATGCAAATCTTTGGGTCTCTACCATAAGCCTTTAGCGCGAGCTTGTACCATGAGCTTGTGGCGTTGTACGAGCTCACTGAGTATTTCGATAAAAGTAGTAAGTTCATATAGACCGGATGGCTAGCCCTGGTGTCAGAGTTTCTAAATCGCCTGAAGGCCATACATCTGACACAGTTGAAGTAACCGGTACCCATATTTTATTTTTAGTATTATGATAAAAGGACGGCAATTTCGGCGGGACGAAAAAACAGATGCCGCACGTGCAGTTCTTGAATTAAATCATTACTTACTAGTTTTACCAACATTATGACATGTATAATTGTTTTTAAAGAATTTGAATTATTTTTCGATTCGTACAACAGTTTTAGAGATCTAACGAAAAAAATGCAAATAATTATTTTATTGGATTTATTTGTAAAGGTTAAATATCACTTAATTTACTGAATAGTTCAGGTAGTTAATTCACTTACCAGTCCAGGTAAATTTTCCATCGCACCTAATAAAATAAGTAGGTAGTAGGGCGTGCAAAACCGGACAATTTTCAAAACCGGTTTTAAATTCCGGGTTTGAGGGCCCAAAACCGGAAACCGGTGTTAGCTCCGGTTTTGACAACATTTTTATATTTTTTTATATAGTAACTATTAACATAAAATGTTAACAAGAAAAAATATTCTTAGATACCCACTAAATCTACAAATAAAACAAGTTGTATGATATACCTGTTTTTAGTAAACCATTTATGCCTGCCTACCAAGTACACCACATTAAGAAAGTTTGGTTAACATAAGCTTAAAATAATATAAAGATTAACTAACTAAGATCAAATCAACAACAAGTAAGTTTGTGGCACCTTTAGTAACAATTCTGTTATCAAGAATAATATATTTTAAACAAACAAAACACATTCATCTTAAAATAACGTCTCAATTCCTTAAATCTTAAGTTCATTATTTTATTTGGCTATAAAAACGAGATCAAATCAACTGTGTACCGTATACTTATTCAAATAAACAATAATCATTTTTTTCCAAAAGACCGCTGTTCTTGATAATGTGTTTTAAGAATAAAAGTGCATCCAACATTTTATCAGACAGCGTACTTCTTATTTTATAACAGAAGTACCAAGCACTCGAAAAGGCCCTCTCACTCTCAACACTTGTTGGTAGTACACACATCAAATAGTTGTAAGCTTCTGTGAGATACACGCCGCGTTGCCCTCCGTTTTCATACATGGCTTGCTCTACCTTGACAAACCCTGCAAAGTCGAAATTAGACCGATTCTTGGGGGTTTTCGTGCATTTATCCAATTCCTTATCTAGCTGCTCTTGAAGAGTTAGCTCATCAACTACAACTTCAGCGTCAGATGATGACGATGACGATGGCACGGACCGCTCGGCATCAGAGTCCTTGGGCTTATTTAGTTGCAGTAACAAACTTATTACTGCAACTAAATAAGCCCAAGGACTCTGATGTACAGTAACATCAGACAACTCTAACAGTATCAGAAATGTCACCACCGGGTTTAGAAAAAGTATCATCGTCATCTTGTGTGGAGTAGTCTTCCCAATCGTGAAAATAGTGCAAGACACCTGCTAACAGGAGACGCAGGCGGGGCGCAGGAGTCTCGTCGCGGGTGTGGGGGTCACGGAGGGAGGGGTTTAAGTGGTTATAGGTTGCCTTCGGATATATTTGATGACTTAAAATTAAATATTTCTTGAGCGAGTTCGAAAAACTTAAGTAAAGAAGGATGCGCGAGCCCATACATACCAGGACCTGTTATATACGAACAGACTAATTTTTCCTCACTTATTTTCTAAGAATGATATGTTCACCAATGTGATTTATGACGCTTCTAAAACTGTTCAGATATGTACAATTTGGCTAAAATTGAATATAAAATAAGAAAAGACGAAAACAATTTTCAAGCTATAAGTACCTATTGATAGACATGTATACACACTAAAGATTATGGATTACCAGGTTTGTTATGTTCAGAGTGCTAAAATGGTGCTCGATTTTAAAAACTTGATGTCATGTAATTTTCGTCAATATTGTCTCAATGATATTTATATTGATTTTTAAAACAGTGCATGTCATCTTTTATGTAATATCAGATTACTTTTTGGAGTTCATCGATTTATAAGACGTTGTCACGTCAAAAAAATCAATGTCTAGGACTGATATAAAAAGAAAATGAAAAATGGAATGATAAAGAAAATTCGGTATTCATCCATTTCATTAGCAAAAGTACAAGAACCGCAACTATAAGTTAAGAATATAAGTAAAGCAGCTATTAGAACCTCGGCTGCAGCCTGCGGATGCAGGTTGCGAATGGAGGTAGCACACACATGAGCCGCTGCTTGTATCCGCAGTCGGCCAGGGGCGCTGTACAAAAATGTATAGGGCAATATCGAACAGATGTAATTTCAATTTATGTGTAAACCTGGACTAACGTCTCAGTTGTGTAGCCACAGCCGGCCTAGTGCAGCTGCTGCAAGTGTAGTAAAGCAAGTGAAAGATTCGAATAGCACCCTTAAGGATTATTACGAGTAATATAAAAATTGCCACGAATTTCTCGGATAACTTCAACTACTGCTTTTTGTTTTTAGTAGTAAAGTATATGATAAAAAGTTCATATAAAAATAATAAGAATATTCTTTCTTTTTGATAATCTTTTAGTATACAAAAATGTATGTTTCTATAAAAATGTATAATAACACCTCAGTTTGTAAACATTACGGGCTAAAACGAGTTAACGCAGATTATGTGCCAATAGTTAAAAAGAAAATAATTATTACATCAACACGTCAACATTTCCAAAATTGCTAAGTCTGGATACCGAGAACGAAGTCTGGCAACACTAAATACGTCATCTGATTGACTGAATTTGACATTTCCTTTTTTTTTGACAGCAACAGTAATAAAAGATTGATTTTTTTTTCAAATAATTCGCCCATTTTTGGACACTAAAGCCTTTAAGACCATATCGCCACTTCTTATGTATGTAATCCGTAATGTAAAAACAGTAAAAAAATCATTGTAATTTTTCTGGTGGGTTAATTTTAATTAGTGATATGAAAACAGCAAAAAATCCCTATATTTTTGAAGCACATATCATTTTTAGAAAATATGTTTGGTTTTTTACTAACAAAAGAAAAAAAATATTGACAGGTTAATTCCGTGCATCCTTCTTTGATTTAAATCAAAATCACATTCAACAACGGGAAAACCGGAGATAACTCCGGTTTTGTCTCTTAACACCGATTTTGAGAAATCGGTAAATATTGACCGGTTTTCCGGTTTTCAGCAAAACCGGAAAACCGGGTTTGCACGCCCTAGTAGGTAGGTACATATTATCTAAAAATGCGATCTAACTAAAGCAGTGACCAAGTTAGAAAAGCTCCAGTGTATATTAGAACAGCGAGCTAATGCCGTTTACACATGCACCTGAAGAATAAGGACTAAAAAAATAACAAAAATCGGCCAAGTGCGAGTCGGACTCGCGCATGAAGGGTTCCGTAACATATAGGAGCCCCTCTTAATTTAGTTTATGTAATTTAATTATTTATTTTTGAAGTAAATTTACAACTATATTCTGTAAATATTTGTAGTATCTACCTGTTTCCATTATTAATATCGAGCCAAAACGACAATAAAATACGTTGGGAGCCCCCTTAAATATGTGTTTTTATTTAAATTAATAAACAACTAAATATTCTGTGTATGTTTCAAGCTACCTGTTGCCGTTATCAATAACTCCATCTGTGAAAACTTCAACTGTCTAGCTATCACAGTTCTTGAGATACAGCTTAATGACAGACAGACAGACGGACGGACGGACAACAGAGTCTTAGTTAGGGTCCATTGAGCAGAAATATTTTCCTCAATGTTAGGGTCTCGTTTTTACCCTTTGGGTATGGAATCCTAAAATAGTAGAAAGATTTATATATTTTGCTCCTTTTTGTTCTCGTTTGCCAAGAGTCCGCACCAACTAACTCTGTATATTTGTAAAACCTTTATTTAATTGTTACACTCCACAGACTCCAGGGTCTGTGCTTTTTAGAATATACATTAAGAAAAAAAGATTGAACAATATTGCTTGGAAAGGCTTAACAAAAGGACCTTAAATCTAATAAAATTAAAAACAAACTTTAAACTACGTTGATTTTACATAATATCGTTTTACAAATTACTACTTATACCGCGCAGAGCCTCCATCACCGCCGCGTTTCGGTCTTTAATGGCCATCTTTAAATTATAGTCTACGATGACCTTGGGTGACGCAGCCGTCGCACGCCGCACAAAGTGGCTGATAGCGTCTTCCTCGTTGTCTGCGAAGTAAGTGAAGGACCTGGTGTGCCGTGAAACTGCGACGACCGCGTGTGAAACGCTTTCGTGCAACCTCATTTTAGCCCTGATTTTTATGGCGATGACAGAGTCGTATGTCAGACCTTGAGCTTCGTGGATGGTAAGGATGCGCGACCCCGACCCCACTCCATACCCTTGGGTGATAAGGGTCTCCTTTTCTTCTTGAGTGTGGACCAAAAAGAGGGTGTTGGGGAGGTTATGGGGTATTAGCGCACCCGTGTATCTTTTCTGCTCTAGAGATCTGACCTGGATTGCTGAGGAATATACACCCGTGTATATCTCCCTCAGTGAATACGCTACATCCATGGGGTTCCGATGCGTACATAACAACTCCTGGCTGATGTTTGCGACCAGGTTAGGGCGATGGTACCTCGAAGAGGTTTTCTCTATCAATATAAGGTAGCTGATTAACGTCTCCGATGAGGATAAGTTCACTGGCACCAGACAGCCTCGAAGCCATCACTATAGCTCCGAAATGATTCATGAGAGGCTCATCCACCATTAGACGGTTGCAACTCTCAGAACCTCGAAAACCATTTACGAGAGCGGAAGCCATGGTGCGCACCTTAGTTCTTACTAAGTTACCTATACGGTGCGCCAGCTTTTCTCTTAGATCTTTGGCTGCTTCAGTTGTTGTGGTGATGATAACGTCCCTATCCACATCGAAGTGTCGTACCACCCAAGTTGTTTTGCCGCAACCAGGCACTCCATTGACCCACTGGATCTTGGGTACCTTCCAGTTGCCCCACCGTGCCTCGACTTGACTGCTCTCGATGGTTTTTGCCATGTTAGCAATTTTGTCATCCAGCATTATTTTGGTACACCTGACGGTCACCACAATAGGGTCCTCTGGTGGCGACACGTACTTCAGTTTTCCAGTCCGATCCGTCTCATCCTCATTTAGGGCCACGAATCCTTTTATTGCATTATAAGCAGCCATATATTGACCTCTCATTGTTCCCTTGATGATCTGGGAAGTGTCGTTATTGTATATGGCTGCTTCTGCCTCTTCCAGTTTCGCCATCAAAAGACTCTCATTTCCTAGCCTAAAAGACTGCATGATGTTTTCGCAGTTTCTGAGATTGACTTCTCTAGTCGCTCTCGTTATAGCTAAGAATTCTATGAAGGCGTTTCTGGCGTGATCTTTTGCTGTTGAGGCAGGGACATAGAGGGGCGGATCAACCTGTCCCATGTCGGCTCTAGTTGGAGTCGCTTGCCTTGTTCGTGGTGTAGTTTTAGTGGCTGATTTGGTGCTGGGCCATTTTATTTTCGGTGTTTGTAGGAACAAGCTCTGTGCTGCGGCGCTAAATGCTGTCAGAAAAGCCGAAACGTGACCTCTACTCCCGTCGCAACTGTCACTATGCCGTTTCGCGACCTTTTCTGCCGATGTTCTTTCTTGTACCCTTTCAGAACCGCTTTGAGTGGATGAACATGGAACGGGGTATCCCCAGCTGTCAGTTGCAGGGTCAGTTTCTGACGAAGACTTCAGAAAACTTAAGTTTTCTCCCCTGTCTTCGTATATGATGACCTCATGATTTTTGGAGGCCTCCAGGCAACTCAGCCGGTCCGTGACTTCTCCTGTCCAGTGTGCTACAACCATGGCGTCGATGCTTATCATGCGGGAAACACTGTCTGTGTTTTCACCTAGACTCTTCAGCAGTAAACTTGCCTGCGCAAAGGGAGTCTCGGTCGTCCAGTCAAACAGTGCAACCGTTTTATTCTTCGATCGCACCAGTCGACATCGACAGCCCGCAACTTCCAATATTGGCATCGCATCGTATGTTTTCTGCTTCATAGTGGTTTTAGAGGTGCTTCCATTGAGCAGACAAGCTAGTCCAGGCGAAAGACGGACACGTTTTTTGTTCCGGGTAAGGCAGAAGCTTATTCCAAACCTCTCTTTATTGTGATCCATGAAGAGGGCCACCCCACGGATGTGGACCCCTGGCTCTCCTCTGTCTGCAGAAGCGAGCAAGTAGTCCACTGTAACGTCCTTTATGGTGGTTTCTAGAGGGCGTCTTAAGTTCTGCGCACTGGTGGTGGCTGGTATATTTATGTGTGAGGAGGAGAAGGGCAATGTGTGTAAAGACGAAAAAGAGGCGGAGGGTGCCACCAGACTGAGAGAAGAGGAGGGTCTGTGAAGAGTAGAGTTTCTCTTGGCTGCTATTCGAAACGACCTATCAACAAATGATAGAAAGTGCGATCTGCTTTCTGGGTCTTCTAAAATATTGTGGAGATCTGAAGCTACGAGCTTTCTATCAATGCATATTTCAAGGTCATTACGTGCCGCAATGAAGCGGGGGCAATCTATGATTATGTGCCATACTGTCTCCGAGATATTCGAGTCACATTCACAACCTGGACTTTCTTTGAGCTTAACTCTGTGCAAATACTCCGCTATTCCTCCGTGTCCTGTCAGCGCTTGCACCTGAAAAGTTGTCAGTTTTGTAGTACGTGACATCCGGTGTGCTTTGGCTATATCCGGGAGGAACTTATATGTAACTCTACCAGCACTGGAAGTCTCATACCGGTCCTGCCACTTCCGGACTGACTCTTCACGTATTTTCTTTTTGACATAGGACAAGGGGATCCCTTCGTAATCCCGGGACGTGCCCGCGAGTGCTGCCGATTTCGCGAGCTCATCGGCTCTTTCATTACCGGCAGTTCCCACGTGTGCTTTCAGCCAGAACAAACGAACTGATCTTCCTTCCGCACTGATCTTTCCAATGTTTTCCTTTATACATTTGACCAATGGATGACTCGTTTTGGGATTCCGCAATAATTCGAGTGAAGACCTTGAGTCACTCAAAATGCTAACCATGGTGTAAAGGCAGCGCCAACACGTCCTCCAATTTTGCTGCCATCTGTATAAATCTGGGGACCATTTATCGGGCTAGAGATGGTTTCTAGGAGGTCGAAATCCAAGGATGTTTGTGTGGACGGATGAGGTTTGTCCAGAAAATTTAGATTTCTAGCAAGCTCCGTGTCAGGTGCGAGATAATCTACAGAAATACTTTTCTTTACTTTGTACAGATTTGCAGCTTCTTGTATTCTTAGGTCCAAAGGGAGTAGACCGGATAAGGCCAGTGCTGACGTAAGGGAAACAGTACGATAGGATTTGCATATTTTTTGGGCGAAGCCTCTTTGTAAAGAGTTTAAGTGAGTCTTGACCTCTTCCAGTTCTGTTGCTTGAACCCATGCGCTTGAAGCGTATAACATTATTGGTTCCACCACAGCGACGTATATTGTTCTCGTGATCTCGCTATTGAGCCCCCAAGACACCTTCGCTGCACGCGCAAGTTGTTTGTATATATCCGCTGCCTTTTTACATTGAGCGGTTACGTGTGCCTTGAAGTTGAGCCTTCGATCAAGCAAGAGACCGAGCAGCTTGATTTCATCCACAAGATTAAGCCGGACGCCAGACATAACCAGATTTGGTGGATCGTATTTCAGCTTTCTCGTCATTAGCATCGCGTTGGTTTTATGCGCTGCAAAGCTGAGTTTGTTACGTTTGCCCCACTCTACTACTGTGTCTAATGTCTTATTTGCTTCTTGCTCCAATTTTTTGCTTGACTGGCCTGTGAACACGAGAACGACGTCGTCTGCAAAGGCTTGACAATGTACCCCTTCGGCTTCCAATAGACGCAACAACGAGTCCAAGATAACATTCCAGAAAGTTGGACCACCAATTGACCCTTGTACACAGCCCTTGGTGGTCCCCTTCCTGTACGCTGCTCGAGCGTAGTTGACTTCAATTTCTCGGTCACCGAGATAGGAGCATGCCATCTCATAGAGGTTTAATGGACTCCTTTTCTCTATTAGTTGATGTTTCAAAGCGGGCCACCACGCATTGTCGAAGGTAAAACCTTTAAAATCACGCAGTATATGTGATTAAATGAATGCCTATTTCCAAAACCATCGCGAGAAACAACAAGACGTAGTGAACACTTTTCGTGAGAAGGCATACTTTTAATTATGCTATGTCACCTTATTAAAATCATAATATTGATGAGATATGTCCTCTCCACATTTCTTCAGGCCCTAACGTCTGCGGATGAGCGGAGCGAATGAGTATTACATTAATAAACTAGAAACATAAATACCTTTCTTCCTTGCTTTTAGTTCATTATACGGCGTCTGTCGCTTCGTCCATGAACTGTGTGCTAAGGCTCTTATGATTGCTGGCAACTGCTGTAAATTACAAAAACTTGAAATATTGTTCATCCTTATTGATTTTATAATCCCAAAAGTGTATTTATTAGTTTATTTGTTAATCTTTCACGCAGTAACAGAGAAACAGAATGACTCGATTTTTGGAATGGATGTAGTTCAAAGATCGAAGAATGTCATAGGCTAATTTTTATCTACAAAATATTAGCCGTCTTACCACAAAAGATTTACGTATGCTTTAGACAATGTTTAACAATACAAATTGTGCGGTTCTACAGTGTTTAAAGCGTGTTTAAGTCCTTGGTGGTAAGGCGGCAAGAATCCTGTGAGAAACCATCGAAAGCTAGTACTGTACAAAACTGCATTCATTGTACAGTTCAGTAAATAGCGGAGTAGCTCATGTCATAAACAAACCCTCCTTTTACATTCCGGGGTTCACATTCCAGCCGCAGTGTAAGTAAACAACTCGCCGCTTGTCGTACACAACACAATGATATCGCACGGCAGTGATTCAACATTTGAATCACGACTCGATGCCGTGCTAAATCATACAACTAAATTATTTGTCAAGTACTAGCCTGTGCATCCCCAAAACTAGACTCCAAATAATTTTATTTTTCGCCGAAAATGGCTCAACCGACTTCAACCGTGTACAGAATTCCAAAGATTTTTATATCACTGGATTTTCGAAGTATTGTGTGGTGGATATTACAGCCCAATGGTCGATCTTCCAGGGTACAGTACAGATAGCTACATAAATGAATCTTGTTAAGAGTTATTTTTCTAAAATACACGAATCGAATTCAAATAGATTTACGAAAGTAAATTGTTACACTTTTTTTTTATTTTATAAAAATCAAACGTTACCATGCAAACGCACAAATAAGCGATAGGTAGGTGTCGACGACCTACAATAGGTACTTGAAAATTATGTAAGAAATAACTTTTCTAAAGCTATTTGAACGATGAATATTGAAAGTAAAGTAAGGTTATTTTAATAATTCAAAACAAAAAAAAATTGGACATTTATTTGTAAAATTCAGCTAAGAATTTCCTATTACTATAAAAAAGCTTTGACTTGTACCAAAATTACTAATAAAATGTCTTTAAAATAAATCAAATGGGTCTTGAAATTGGAGCTCTCATCTCATAAAAGATCTAATTTAGATTTTGTTTTGTTCACAGGTAATTGAACACTGGTGACATAAATAACCGTTTTACTTGCACGGTAGTCGGTAAGTAAAATAAAAAAAAATTGTTTATGTATGCCTTTTTCTAATTAAAAGGGCTTCTAGCATTTTTCCAGGCTAATGCTATGGTTATTTTGATAATTTCTGAACCACAGACACTAGGGCCCGTGCCCTTTGTTAAGTGAAGTTCACTAATAATTTAATCTGACTGTAGTCTGTACATAGAGAAGGGTTGGTTTGAATCTTAGCCTAAGACAGTCGTTACGGTGGTGCATTGAGTGTATGCCAAGAGATAACCGACGACCCGCAAGCGGCACCCGATCATAAGTAAGTAAGTTAGTATAGGCCGGGTGGCTAGCACTGGTGTCAGAGTTTTTAGACCGCCTAAAGGCCTCTGACATGGTTAAACGGTGTGATCATGAGTGTGATAAAGATATCACGGGAGGAGAACGACCCGACACAAGACGCCGCCTAAAGAAGGATCCTTCGATGGTGACAATGAGTGCTTGCGGCATGCTCCCAAGCAGCAGGAAACTTCTGATCCAGGAAAGGTGCCGTGCATAACTTAACACTAGCCAAAAGCTAATGAGCAGGTTTCACAAATCTTCAAGAATTTGATGAAAGCGTACCTACATGCTGAAGCTTTAAGGGTGGAAACACGAAGAAATTGTTCGCTAAATGGTAGGTAGATGTTTTTGGCTTATCTTGTGGTGAGTAATTCCAGGGAGAAGTTTGTTTCTTTGGCTTGGCGTGTTCATAAGTTGTAATATTTCGCTTTATTTATGACGTGGAGAAGAGATTACAGTAGTCATAAAGTAAGCCAAATCAGCATTAATAATTTGATTGTGGAAATTATCGTAGTTATTGCTCATTTTAATTAAAATATGACAAAGGCTGACTCCGCGTACTAGTACCCCAATTTTGAAAAAGATTGCCAAATGTGGCGGAAACCAAAGTAGACTTGCTGTCTGCAATAAAAATCACGCGTGAGTAACACCTGTTATATTTTAACCTACTTCAAAAAAGGAGGAGGTTCCATGTTTGTCTGTATGTTTTTTTGGGTAAGACCATCGATATTTTCGCCAATTGTAAACCGATTTAAAAAAATCTTTTTCGTAGCGTATACTACTTTCGAGGTAGGTTGGGTGATTCTATTAGTCCCTGATAAGACATTCTCCCTCATTTTATAAAAAGTCGGCTGAGCCGTTTTTGAAAAATCATCAATAGTGTAAAAATTGTAACTGTCATGATTTTTAATCGTTGCATCAAATTTTGATCTGATTTTTAAATATATGTCGAATGATATTTTCTAGTATTTGTAAGGTTAACATTTCTCTGGCTTGTGATTGGCCGATTTAACAACGAGCCGGCATTTTAGCCAATAAGAACTGCTTCCGGCGTAGTTTTAAAACAGCCAATCAGAAAGCGAGAAAACAAACTGAAGAGATGTAAAAATATTAATCTTTGGTTGAGGGCATTCTCGATTTGCGCCTCGTGGCGAAAGCACATATTCTTAGTCAACAAGAACTGTGATAATTATTTTAAGAAACTAATGTATCATATTTTATAGTGACCAAATACACATGAAAATGGACTTATTAGTTTGATTCTCCACATATCAGAAGTGCAAATGTAACCTGCAGACCCACAATATGGTATGTACATTTATATTTATTATATTTTTAGATTCGGTGTCTTGTAAGTAGCATTGGTACCGATTCTTAAATCTGTGAAAAACTGTCTTATATTACGCAACTAATTTGGGTGTTAGGTCACGACAAAGTTGACCAAACTGATTGGGGGTAGTGTCACGATTAGATCAAAATTCAACCTTCGGCAGTGTTACTAAATTGTGAAAAAACTGTGCTTATTTTATTCCTACCTACCTGCAGAATAATAGGCATCGCATTTGATTGGTGTAACATGTGGCCAGAAACTCCTAGGCCATGTGAACCTGATCGATTACTGGTAGTATCTTGGCTGAGACACTACTCAACAATACTGTTACCAAGTTTATCAAAACTACGCTTATTCTATTCTCATTACCTACCTGCAGATCAATGAAATAGGCATCGCATTTGATTGGTGTAACATGTGGCCAGGAACTCCTAGGCCGTGTTAACCTGATCAATTACTGGTAGTATCTTGGCTGAGACACTTCTCAACAATGCTGCTACCAAGTGTATCAAAACTGTGTGCATATTTTATTCTTCTTACCTACCTGCAAAATATTAATAAGCATCGCATTTGATTGGTGTAAACTGTAACATGTGGCCAGGAACTCCTAGGCCATGTTAACCTGATCTATTACCGGTAGTATCTTGGCTGAGACACTACTCAACAATGCTGCTACCAAGTATATCAAAACTGTGAGCTTATTCTGTTCTCATTACCTACCCGCAAAATAACAATAGGCACCACAATTGAATTGAAGTAGCATATGGCCTACTCATCGGCCGTGTTAACCCGATCGATTCCTGGTACTGACTTAGTCGAGACACTTCTCGATAGTGCTGATACCGGGTGATCATAAAACTGCGCACTTGTTTAATTGTGCGGGTACGCAATATTGTGATGTGAATTATATCATTATCGATAACACATATTATTATGTGTAGCTGCTGACGAGGTGCTACAAAACATGTTTATTAAGATATGTGTGCCGTGCCTAAACTATGACTAAGGCGAATGTATGCCACCAGTTAAATAAGTAGTTCTTTATAAAGACGCGTACCTTCGAATGTACTTTCTGCCATACTTTATGCGGATCGTTGACAAGACAATAAAAATGTTGCGTAGACTTTAGCGGTACCAATCATTTTGTTTCATTGGTATTTAAGGAAAATATTTTACCGGAGACCCAGAATTTATATCACCTGTGCTCCAAAATAAGAAATAAAAATATGGCTAAAAAATGGCCGACACAAAAAAAAAAAGATGATGGTCATATTACTTTGTAGAAAAATACTTTTTGAATTTATATTGGTTCAGAACAGTGTAATAATAATAATGTCAAATTATTTCGCTACGTAAACTTTGGCCGCTATTAATGAAAATACATAATAGAAAAATCATTTTCTAGCTAACATTAAAGTACGCTACAAGGTCTTTGTACATTTTGAAATATCTCAATTTAGGATAGCGTCTTTACTCATTAGTTTTTGGCATTGGTATGGAGACATTACCAGTCTTATTCCAAAGAGGTTCGCCGGTGCCAGGCTTAAACCACGCCTAGCATATCCACGGTTGTTACGGTATTAGAGTTAATCCAAGGATTAATTAAAATGTCCCTATTACAAATCAAGATATAACCTAGAATCAGATAAACCAATGGTAGTCCATGGTTTAAGCGATAGCGACAGATAAAAAAAAATATAATTTACAATCATTCATTCGTTCTCGCATGTTTACACCTTTTTTGAATACATTTCAAATGCTTAAATAACTGCGTCTTAATGCATAAATATATCCAAATTGTTGGTTATTTAAGTATCCGTTGAATACAATAACTTAATTCATTATTTTTACATTTTCTTTGTTGGCAAATGCGAGTGTATCTGAAGCCTAAATCCAGGCAAGAAAAAAGTGTGGCTTTGTTTTTGTCGTTTTCGAACTTCATTTCTCTTATGTCTCTAAATTCTAATTTATAATAAGATTGCCGAGTGAAATAATTTAAATCAAATTCTAAGCTAGAATTTGCTAGTCCATGGTTTAAGTTCAGTACTAAAGTTAAAACGTGTTTTGGAATAAGGCTGTACGAGTCAGTGGTTGTTGTGTACTTATTCTGTATCGTTTATTCATTTTGATAATTTGCTTTGGAATGCCTATTTGTTACGCGAATACCCTAAGTGCACCTTCTAATGTTTACTAAGTAACCCTGAATTCGAATCACGATTTAAAATATAGTAACGTGAATTAAAATTTACATGTTTAACCATTGATGTGGAGCCATATATTTTGACTGGGCTATAAAAATGATTTAGGCTATGTATGCCACCAGTAAACTAAGTAGAAGCTCGGAGACGCTTATAGCTTATATACGCCATAGGCGAGCATGCTACACTAGTGTTCCAAGTAGAAGCCCGTAAATGCTTTCAGCTATAAGTAGGTACTTATGCCGAGGGCGGGCATGCTACACCAGATAGCCCAGATATGAAATATAATAAATGATTTAGGCTATGTATGCCACCAGTAAACTAAGTAGATGCTCGGAGACGCTTATAGCTTATATACGCCATAGGCGAGCATGCTACACCAGTGTTCCAAGTAGAAGCCCGTAAATGCTTTCAGCTATAAGTAGGTACTTATGCCGAGGGCGGGCATGCTACACCAGATAGCCCAGATATGAAATCAAATGAAACTTTGACCAATTAGATAGCCCGGAGACGCTTACATTTGTAACGTACTTAATTACTTACATACTGTAAGCGGGCTATGTCGGTCTACAAGTATATCGTGCAACGTGCGTCGATAAAATTAGTCGCAACGTGCGACTGGGCTACGTATGCCCTACGAGAATATGGCTCCGATTGGTTCATATGTTTATGCAATATAGTTAATTTACCATGTGTGACTAATTCAGCATTTTATAATAAGTTGAATTAATTAGCCTTAAATGTTCTTTGAATAATTTCAACTAAATATTTGAAAGGTTAATTCCTCATTGAATTGGGAAATTCTCTATAGATACGAAAAAGAAAAGTGTTATAGAGACGGCCAGCTTACAATAATTGTTAATTGATTATTGGCTTTCCTTAGCCTGACAACAAAAACACAAAGTATGTGCAAGCTAGACACGATCCATAATTTGTACACATCAACTAGCTCACCCGGTTAACTCTATATCACTTTTATCTATCAGAATTTACGGGTCGATTCTCATTTTGATGGTGTTTAGTTTAACGCCACCGAAGAACTTTAATGAAGTTCATTTTTAAAATTTACCTGAATGTGTAATAGATAAGTCTATTATTAAGACAGAACCTTGTAGATGACATTCACAGAAAACTATTATTAGTTATGTAACAATGAGGGTGATAACATCTATGATATCTACCGTCGAGTGTGTCATAGACTGCCATCAGACTGAGATTTTATAGCCTCAGAAAGATTATATTTTTACAGTGGTCAAACTTGCCTTCACAAAGTTACATTCATAATATATCCTGGGATGTGTTCAAACGAATAATTAAGTTATGTATTATCATGTTTGTGCAGCTCACAAGTTAGAGGTTAGAATCATCAAGACCGACCAAAACATTCACGAAAGGTTATAGATATTGAGGTTGTGCTACAACTGAACCATACGCGTTCAGTTCACAAGTCCTAGACTAAGTACCTACACCACGCCGGAATTGTTTCTTTATTCACCCGGCTGCCAACGATGGGTATTGTTTTTCGCGCGTATCTTGTATGTTTGTTTTTCAATATCTTTATCAAATTTTCACTCAAGTTCAGTAAACGTAATTGTCTGCAGTTAGCCAAGAGGCAATTTCATTACTAGTAGGATATTAAGTATTACAAATACATGAATACAGTAGCGTTTCATTGGCTTACGATTAACACCAATCAAACGCTTTTGTAAAATTATTTGATTTATTATTATTTTATACTACGGGACTAATCGCGCACTAAAATTACGAGATAAATAAATACCTCCTCATCCCGACGTTTAAAATAATAATGTGTTCAAATCGCGAAAGTTTAAAAACAATATTTGATTTAATCACGATTCACGGTTGCCCGTGAAATAATTATATGTTTACTAATATGTATTTCTCATCCTTTCCCGGAATTATGCTACGAGTAAATGACAAGAAGTCCCAGCTACAGTGCAAAGGACATACACCCCGTTGTCTCCACGAGAGTTCTTTGGCAAATTACATAAGTCACCCCAGATGATTGACCGCAGTTGGTGCTACGAGTGTAGCATATGCTAGCTTTGTCATCACATCACTACTACGTCGCGGCGGCAGAGGCATGAGATTTATAGCGAAGAACTCGCAAGTGCTGAATTTTGCAGCCAAATAGAGGCTTCAAGTAAACTCATTCCAGTTGACATAACCTGTGGACTTGGACATAACCTTCAACTGAAACTGAACTACCTAATAATGATGGCGGATCTCTACCTTCAAAGTTATATTATTACGACTTCGTTACACAACAACTTCTCAACAGTTGGCTGATTTCAACATGTTCCGTATCTGGTGACAATGAACATGATCGTTCATTAATTCGGCGTTAACCTACAATATATGGTTCAGATAGTGCAAATTAGAAATAAAGTGAAATCGGAGTGAAAAATAAAAGCTTTAAATAATGCAGTGAAGTAAAGTTTAGGTTCGAGATTACATCCCCAGTGTTGTGCAATTATGAGTATATAATATAAAGCGACCGTTTTATGTCACGTCCTCAAAATGAGTGTGATTGTGCGTTCTATACTAAAATACTTTCTAGATAAGGACCAAAGTTTATAAAAAAAATGCGCATCCTACATAGTCATTTGTCCACAATAAACAGACAAGCCAGAATGCGTTAAAGATTATTCCGATTAAATTAGCTGTGGAAACTTAGAATCAGCATGATACATTATGATTAGGACACGTGACTAGGTCAGATGCCATAAGAGGTTAGCCCATTAAAACTAACATAAATATTTCATTTTGTTTGAACAAGAAGTTAATTTTGTTTGCTTCAGAAACGATAGTAATATGAAAACTTTCTGTAGTTTTTGAATATTTCGTCACAGATTATAAGCACAAAGTTGATATGACGTAATTACTACGTAATGATGAATGATTAAAGAACACGATATCTGTTCCAATTTTAAATCTAGATTTTCTAGTCTCTTTTCTTAAGTTGCTTAACGAACAAATATGTCACGTTTTTGCATTAATGGGAATATGTAACTATTATACTGTAATCATACGTCATCCATATTTGTTCAAATTCATTGCTCGCACAGCTACTTTTAACGTACTTTTTGATCAAGTTTGTGCATTTTTTTCAGTTTGTTTTGTTTTTGTTAATAAGGTATACTTGTCACTTTGTATCCACAACAGTTAAGTTTGTGTTTTACATTAGTGTTTTAGAATAGAATAGAAATAATATTTACTGTGTTGCTGTGTACATACAACAAGATGTTATAAGAAATTTGTTGATAAATAAATATGTTGATCCATTAGAACATAAAAATATTACAAAAAAATGTGCTCGGATATAAAATTGACGTAATACTCGTAGCTACTAGTTGAACTTGTATTTTTATAAATGTTTTGACCGTTATATCTTCTTAAGTGTTATGAAGCTATTTAAGCTATTATTTTTAAGCTTCTTAAGTGCTATTTATACGTAAATAGTAATTGTCCTTTTTATGTGTTTAATAAGTTTAGTAACGCATTGTTGCTTGAGACAATCTATAGTATTTTTTTTTTTAATTTTGTAAACCAATCATATTACGCACATATATATACACTAATCAATGATAATATTTTGATAAATAACTATTGCCCATGGTCTGTAATGCAATTTTCTGAAAGGTAAAATTCCATTTATGACTGCGTGATGATAAGCCAAATGTCATGAGCTAAAATTATAAGATAGGTTTATTACATAGTAGATAAGTAGTAATAGTAATCTATTTAATTCTAAAGTCGTATTATTACATTGTTTTTAATTACTATTATTCAGGGTGCACCAGGAGGTAGCACATGAGCCGGATGGCCGAATGTCATGATTTTTAATCGTTGCATCAAATTTTGATCTGATTTTTAAATATATGTCGAATGATATTTTCTAGTATTTGTAAGGTTAACATTTCTCTGGCTTGTGATTGGCCGATTTAACAACGAGCCGGCATTTTAGCCAATAAGAACTGCTTCCGGCGTAGTTTTAAAACAGCCAATCAGAAAGCGAGAAAACAAACTGAAGAGATGTAAAAATATTAATCTTTGGTTGAGGGCATTCTCGATTTGCGCCTCGTGGCGAAAGCACATATTCTTAGTCAACAAGAACTGTGATAATTATTTTAAGAAACTAATGTATCATATTTTATAGTGACCAAATACACATGAAAATGGACTTATTAGTTTGATTCTCCACATAACCATAGAGCAAACTATTTGAATTTTGTACACGATTTGGATCTCGAGAAATTTGGGTACCTCTCCAAAAAAATGCGCCCAGTCCTATATCCGATACTAGATACAGACTTCTCATACGATTCTAAACGGACGTAAATCATCCTTATCGCCTAGTTTTGTTAATTTAAAAGTAAACACCGAAACCAACGCGCAGTAAACATAATTATCATCGTCCGAAGTTCAAGCGTATGTAAACAACGTAAACAGCCATCCGTCCTGGCAGCCGCCCACTCTGCATATAAATGTCCGCCACAAAGTAAGCACCCACGCGAACAAACACTCTGTGCTATTTTCCTGTACAAGTGTAAAATCGCAACAACGGCCATTTGATTTTAATATAATACATAGTATGTATTAAAATATTTGACTATAGACAACAGCCTCATGCCTCACACCTCATCATGGTGCCGGTTGTAGACAACTGGGGTTGGTCTTCCGTTTGAATGTACGAGGGGGGGTTTTGAAGTTCAGGGAAAGGGAGGCAAAGAGCGAAGAGGTTTTCCTTCACCGAATACTCAGTGTTATGAACATTTCAGTTACAGTTTTCAGTGTTGTTTAGAAGTTCATCGCACTAGATAAGATTTATTTTGACTTTGTTCTATTGTCGACAGCCCAGTGGGAAAACTATCGCTTGAGAATCAAATTTTAAAAAAATTGCTGGGCTCGAAAATATGGAAGGATTTTCATTCCAATTTTAGTGAAGGAAAGCGTCGCGAGGCAAACAGAATACGCTCTAAGAAGAGTAAGAAAACATTATTTTTGAATAATGTTTATCTACCAGACATGATAAATAAAAACTGTCGAAAATGATCAAATTAGAGCTTTCTCTGTACTTGTCTCTCATACTGTATGGCAATCAAAATTTATAATAAATTGCCTGAAAATATAAAAAAGTTACCATATTTTAAGTTTAACAAACTTTAACGATCTACATGTTGGGTCACTGTTTTTACGAAGTATCCGAGCCGAGTTTCTAAATTACAAAAAATCGTTTAATGCCCCTGGTAGCTTTTGACTCTTTATTAGTTTGCAATTTAATTTACAATATTTAGAATTGACTTGGACATCTTAAAAATTTGACTTTTAAATTATATTACTTGATGTCATTGCATTGTATAATTTTGACTCCAACAATTCTAAAATATAATGGCGTTTGTTTTGTATTCATATTTTTGTGGCTTGTGGCCATAGTAAAGCTTGTGGCCCTTTAAGAAAATACCTAATTTGTTACCATACTAATTTAATATAAAAACTTTTGCACGTCATAAATGACAGGATGTAAGGAAATTTGTCCTTTATTGTAACACCTTGTATGAACTACATTCTAGCAAATAAATAAATAAATTCATTCATTCAATGCCGAATGTGAATATTTGCACCTGACAATATAAAATTTCGAGTCCGAAACCTAAAAAAGGACCAGATTAGTCCCAGTATCAACCAAACTACACCGGGCCAGCATGATGGACACAATCCAATCGCTCTTTGTGGGTAGTCCTATGTTAATCAGATTATGAAACGGCTTTTAAAAAGCCGATAGGGTGTCTACTGCCTAATGTCAATTCTACAACTATTGTCATGTATTTTAACGACATCGGCAGACGCTATTGAGAAATTCGCCTACAACCTACAGGGTAGGGGAAGGTGTGCATGAAAGAGCCAGGTCTTGAAGGAGCCACTCTAAATATTTCCGTTTATAATGTAATTTTAACCGGTTTCGGGTTTATTTTATGTGTCAATACTTATTATTTGTCACTCACAAAAGTTTGACAGTTCGCTGACTCTTAATGGCGAAATAGTAGCACGCCGAAAAAATCCGGACCAAAAAGTTTTTTGTTCATAAACTTAGTGTTACTAGTTTTCAGTGTAACTTACCCTTTAATAGTTGTATAGATATTGTATTGAAACGGTGTCTTGCATGTTTCTTTAAATTTTATAAGTAGTATATTTTTTGGCAACTTGTTATGAAAGGGCCACCTAAAAATGTTATGAAAGAGCCGGGCATGAAAGAGACGGGTCTTTCAGACGCGATAAAATATTATTTTTTTAAAACTTTTGATTTAGATCTGAAAATGTCAGCGGAATCAACGAGCCGTCCCAAGAAAAAACGCATAAGATCAAGTCCTTCAACAATCGAAGAAGCTGTTCGTGAAATATTGCTTCATAAACAATCAATTAAGAAAACAGTACATTTCTAGAACATATTTAGCGAAAATAGTAAAAAAAGTTGGGGCCTCTGGTGATTTGACATATACCTAAACATTGCCCTAACATAGGAAATAATAGATTTTTTTCTATTGAATAAGAAGATTTACTAGCAGATTATTAAGTAATAACTGCGTTCAAAATGTGTTACGGACTGACAAGACATCGGGCAAAAAAACTGACATATGATTACGCTGGCGCTAACAAAATTTAACAACGTGGGTAGTTGCTAAAATTGCTAGTGATGAGTGGTTAAGAGGATTTATTACTAGGCACAGCGATCTAAGAAGAAAACCAGAAAACACATTACTTTCTAGAGCCCTTGTGGCTCCAAATAACGAAACAAATGTCGAGAAATTCTTTGACAATTTGTCTTCAATTTATGACTAGTTTAAGTTCCCGCCATATATGATTTTTAATACTGATGTAACGATGATGATGTTACATCAGTATTAAAAATCACTTTGTTTTCCTTTCTTTTCTTTTTCCATACTTTTTCAATTTAGAATTGTACGTATTTAGTTGTGGCTCTTTCATAAAATGTACTACAAATTTTACTAACACTACTACAACTACTACAAAGTTTACTGCAAATTTCTATATCTAAATGAAACTTTTATGCAACTAAGTTCTCTGTTACTTCTTCAGTAATACTAAAGGTATTAGTGTGCTTATATTTTATAGTTCTATTCGAATACTGAATAGAGTTAGGTGTCGAAATCTAAAACTGGCTCATGCACTTCAATCTAAAACTGGCTCTTTCATGCACCTTCCTCTACTTCCTGTTGACATAGAACTATGAAATTTGGCGAGTAGCATTATCTCAGAGTACAAATATAGGAATAAATCTGAAAACTACACATTTTTATTTAAATCACAACAAAAATAGGGCCTAGATTCACAAAATATAGGTTCAAAATTCAAAGTGAGTAAATCGTATTATGTAAGTTATCATATAAAAAAGCTTTATTAGCACATGCAAAAACAGTTTTAATTATTTTAACAATATTTAATTTTAGATGTATGACGAGAAAACTAAAAAAAAAACTTTTTTGTCGATGATAATAGTACCTATAGAGATTTTAACAACCGATTTTGTGATTTTTTGAGCTAGTTGACAATATTGCTCACTCAAGCGATTGACACTGAAAATATAATATTTCATTACAATAGATAGTTGACAATATTGCTCACTCAAGCGATTGACACTGAAAATATAATATTTCATTACAATAGCTAGTTGACAATATTTTTGAAGTCCTCTTGTAACAGCTAACCAAAAATAATAAAGAAGCTACAAGCATATTTATTTTCTTGCTTGAAAGAGCTTTGCTTTGCAAAGAGCGTACTATAGCAGGCTATGACGTCACGGCCCGTAAGTGTCATACATTCGCCATACTATGTAATGCTTTGTGGCAAAAGGATAAGGCATCCCCTATTTATCCCCTACCAAAGTATTTAAAAGCTTATATCTCTGAAGTTGATTAACCGACTTTAATTTTTATTTTTTTTATTTTACGGATCATAATTAATTGCTGAATTAATTAATCTTAATAGTTTTAAATACTTAATTCGATACATACCAGTCAGAAAAGAGTTTTATCCCAGAACCTCAGAGCAAATAAAAAAATCAAGAGAGAACGTCGTTGAACAGTCATGTGAACGGTTTTTATACATGTGTGAGTGCGTCGGTGTTGTGCCGCCATAGTTCAACTGACAAGCCAAGGCGTAGTTTCGTTGTTCGTGCATACGTGCATGTGTGTGTAATTGTCTGTACACGGCGAGGCGTAGTTTTGGTAGGCTTCACTTGTTTGTTCACAACATTCACTGACATATTCAAAATACACAGTCCTCTTAATCGATCGACTCTACTATTTACGTCGCAGGGTTTTCGCCGAAGTAGAGCCAAATGCCAATAAATAATCTGTGCGAGAATATTGATCACTGCGCCAGGTTTTCCATCGGCCGGCGCTTCATCGTCTAATTAATCATTGTAGCTTTTCTTTGGATTAGTTTCGCTTTCTATTACCAGCATTATCGACTTGTAGTCTAAACAATGAATCACAACAAAACCTTACTATTATTATAAATCCGGGTGTTTGTTGGTTTGTATTACTCTACCTATTACTCTTTCCCGCATCAACAGGGAAAGGGAACGACTAGATTTTTTGCGTGGATATAGTTTAAAGATGTTGTAGATAGTTTACCCAAAAAAAAAGTTTCTGTAGAAAAGCTAGTTTTCTTACAAAAAACTAATCATTCGCCTCGGGTTCGCACGTTTTCCAATTAGTATGTTTTATACTATAATGTATTATATACTACTATACAGGGTTATTTCTAATCAATTAGCATCCTTTCAGAGGCTTATTCTGTACATCAAAACTAACAACTTTTGTTCTACAACTTTTATTAATTCTCAAAAAAAAAAAAATATAATTCCATAGAAAAATATCGTTCACCCTCGACAAAACGTATGGAACAGCTGATATTTTTTTAAAGTTTTGGCAAAAGTCGCAGAACAAAAGTTGTTAGTTTTGATGTACAGAATAAGCCCCTAAAAGGTTGCTAGTTGATAAGAAATAACCCTGTATATAATATATAATGTTTTATAGTAAGAGATTGGTCCATATCCACCACGCTGGCTCGGTAACAGTCTGGTGGACACACAGCGACGATATCGATTAAACGATGTCCAAAAATACATCTGTAACAATTATTACCACGGTAATCATATCTAATTACAGTGCTATTACTATATAATATAAATGCTTTTACTATATATAATCCGAATAAAACTTATCTTTTTAATATATATAAATCTCGTGTCACAATGTTTGTCCTCAATGGACTCCTAAACCACTTAACCGATTATAATAAAATTCGCACACCATGTGCAGTTCGATCCAACTTGAGAGATAGGATAGTTTAAATCTCAAATTATAGTCGCAATTTTAATTTATTTAGCCACAGCAACGCGTGGCCGGGTCAGCTAGTTATATATATAAACCAATCTTGACTGATGCTTACTTGACAGTTGCACGAGATAGATAGATAGATAAACTCTTTATTGCACATCAAGTAATAAATAAAAATAAGAATCAAAGGTACATAAACAGTGTAACAATGGGCGGCCTTATCGCTGATAGCGATCTCTGCCTGACGAGAACTTGTAGCTAACTTCGCAGCCACCTAGAAGTTTGATTCATCCTATATGACTCGACACACGCCTTGGAGTTCGTGACATAAATAACGAAATGTAATTAAACCAGGAGTTCTCTGAACAGTGGACCTCAAATTAAATAATTAACAAAATGAAATAAAATAAAAATAATAACTCAAAATGGGAGTGGGCGGGACACGTGAGTCGTATGCACCCAGACAGATGGGCAAAGGTCTCAACGGAGTGGGTTCCTCTGTCCAGTCGACCCCGAGGCCGTCCTCCAACACGATGGCGCGACGAAATCGAGAGGTTGAAAAAGGATTGGACGGAGGTAGCACAGAACAGAAAAGAATGGAAGGAATTGGGGGAAACCTTTGCCCAGCAGTAGGACAGTACAAGTAAAAAAAAAAAAAACTCAAATTAAATAAACATGTTGAAATCACACAAATTAATAAATGTTATCGTTTACGCATAATTAAAAATTCGTTTAGGCTATAGTAACATTTTTCTATTAGCCATGTGTTAAGTTTACGGCGAAACATTCCATAAGAGAGTTCTTTCAATGATACAGGTAATTGGTTATATACGGTGACACACATGGCATAACAGTTCTTATGAAATAATGTCAATCTAGGCCGTTGTTCCAAAATTAACCTTTTCCCATATATTACCCTTCTTGGGTATTTGTCATTGGCTGTTTTAAAGTTCTTGGGATGATTGCGGACAAATACTGCAATTTCAAAAATGTATATATTCGCCAACCTAAGAATTCATAAGCCTCTTCTATCTCGACTCACTAGGCGGATTTGGTTTATACTTTCAAATTTTGAATAACTTCGCTCCACTTCGGTCAACCTGCAAATAAATAAGTTAAATCGGCCAAGTATGCGAGTCGGTCTGGCGCACGAAGGGTTCCGTACCGCAAGGAAGCCCCTCTTAATATATCTTTTGTTTTAATTTAAATATTTATTTTTGAAGTGCATATTTAACTAAATATTCTGGGAATATTTCAAGCATCTACCTGTCACCGTTATTAATATCGAGTGAAAAACGTCAAAAAAATTATGTTTGTTGTATGGAGCCCCCTTAATTTTTTTTTAATGTATTTAGAATTTATTTTGTTGTTGTGATGGCAATATAAATACATCATCTGTGAAAATTTCAACGTTCTAGCTATCACGGTTCATGAGATACAGTCTACCGGGCTAGTATGCGCGCCACGAATTATTTCGCTCATAGTGTCAGAACGAAACAGCGTTATAGCAAAGTTTATATCTGTCACATTTTCACACGTCGAAATGAGTTCTTTTTGTGGCTATTCGTGGTCGCATGCTTGAATTGCTGGTGACGGACAGACGGACATCGGAGTCTTAGTAATAGAGTCCCGTTTTTACCCTTTAGGTAAAGAGCCCTAAAAACGTCGAAATCCATTGCGTACTTGGAATAACTAAGTGAAATGGTAATTAAAGATATGAATAGATATTTTAAGTGTAGATATATATGTAGGTGGTTTTAACACTGATACTTGGCTAAAAATAGTGGTTGCTACCCATTTCAACCTACGTCTGTTTTGTTTATACCAAAAATATATTACAGACCTTTTCCATCATATAAGACACAAACTACTCGTAGTTGCTATTTTAAAAAAACCGCTGGGAGTATAGTTATAGGTACATAAATTATAATATTTTTACCAATGACATGCCTAACACGTATTATTATTTATTAGTTAATAATAATTTTAACTACTTTGCACGCTGCAAACGAATAAAGGTTACAACATAGGCCAGTGCATTAGCAAGTTGAAATAGCAGCATGGACATTCACATAAGTCGAAGAAAATCTGAAATGGAGACAACGTACCGGTAACTGCACCATAGAACGTCCACTGGACACAACCCGCTTCCAACCGTTTTTAGGAAATCCATGAAATGGGCCAATAACCAGCAGTATTTAGACGTCATACTTACGTGAATTGATGAATAATACAATTAGAGAGCGAGAGACCGAAAATTAAAATATATAGCAAAATTAAAAAATATTTATATTCACGTTGTTCTCTAAAACACCGCCCATAAACGTATAAATAAAAGCTCTATCTAAATACCGCATTTCGTCAAAATCGTTACAGTCCAAATTTTGTACAAACATCAAATTAATGTACAAGAGTTGTTTTTTAAAGGTATAATATATAACGCGATCAACATTATTATTATGTACTACAGGTCTAATCGCGCACTAAAATTACGTGATAAATAAGTACCTCATCATCCAGACGTTTCGACCGAGTTGCATCGATCGTGGTCACGGGTAGAGTAACCACGTTTATTTATCTCGTAATTTTAGTGCGCGATTAGTCCCGTAGTATATACTACGGGACTATCATAATAATAAAACATTACTTAGATTCTATTTATAATTCATTTTAACTTAATTCCACGTGAAAATACAAATATCCAAACAAAATTCGCGGTAATAAAAAAATACTTAACTCGTTACGTTACGTTTTATCGATAGAAAATCAGGACCAGGATAACACTAACGTGATATTTTCCTGAATTTGGTACGTTTTCAGATTCGTTCCAGAATGCATAAAATAAAAGGCTTAATGACAATTAAACATTAATGTGATCACGCTATGTGCCGCACTCGGCCTACTTTTCCACAAACTTCCGTGGAAACCTTTTTTAACCTCGACGAAAAAAGAGGACAGTTAGGAGTTCAGCTATGTATATGTTTTATTATGTGTTTCTGATATTTTATCTCAAAAACGAATCGTAATAGCAAATGAAAAAAAAATCGATGCGTTTTTTGTTATTTTTTGCATTTTCCAATTTTACTGATATCCCTAACCAAAATTAATATTATCTTAATTTATGTGTGTCTGGTGTTACCCGTTTAGGAAGGTACTATTTTTACAAGTATGTACATATATGTAGTATATCAGTATCTGGCAGCCATACCACAAACTTTACTTAGTTTGGGGTCAGATACCCTGTGTAAGATGTCCCCTTATATTTATTTATTTTATAATATCTATTTCCAAAAGTTTAATTTTATTTTTCAGAATTTATTATCCTCTTGGATAAAACGTTCTAATAAAACTACACATAATTCATTAAGTTTTTATTAAGTTGTCCGATGCCAATACCGAACGGTACGGTCAAATTTGAATGGGTGACCGCGGATGGCATTTCTCGAACTGAATTAGTGGTACCATTATCCTATACTCTATAAAATTTAACTTGGTCTCTGCGACAGTTACATATTTACATATTTAGAGTTGAGATGGTGATGGAAAAAAACGATTTTCGAACAATCCTACTAATATTATAAACGCGAAAGTTTGTGAGGATGGATGGATGGATGGATGGATGGATGGATGTATGGATGTTTGTTACTCTTTCACGCAAAAACTACTAAACGGATTGAGATGAAACTTTGCAATAATATAGCTTATACATCAGAATAACACATAGGCTACAGTTTATAAAGATATTTTGTGAATTGTCCAAAATATAACGATAAATGTTGAGTAAGTAGGAAAATTCTGCCATCTGCGAGCTACTCTAGCGTGCGCTGCAAGAATGTCAAAATAAACAACTGTCGATCGAATATCTGTCAAATCAATCGATGAGCAGTCCTTGGATATCATCATACTGATATAATATATTATCCTTACTTAATTAATATTATTATAAATGCGAAAGTAACTCTGTCTGTCTGTCTATCTGTCTGTCTGTCTGTCGCGCTTTCACGCCAAAACTAATAAACCGATCTCAATGAAATTTGGTACACAGATAGTCTAGAGCCTGAGAAGGGACATAGGCTACATTTTATCCCGAAAATTGCATAATTCCCGTAGGATAGGACAAAATCTTGCGTTAGCGAAACTGTCACCTATCACAACGACGCTAAAAGGCCCAATTTCGAAGACACCATCGTAATTATAACAGTTAATTAGACTCTTTCTGTTTCTTTTTCACTTTCGGCATACGATAGAGAGAACACTTTTTACGTTGCTATTAAATTTACGATGGCGCCTTCATAATTGGGTTGATTGGGCCTAACATGGATTCACAAAACGTAATTAGATGACAGGTGACATACATTGACTGCAGACTTTTATAAATGTCTGCTATGCGAAGGCAAAGGGACAAACTGTCTTTCCACCATTATAGCTCCTCGAAGAGGAAATAAAGTATGAATTGACAATGACAACTGACATTAAAATTGGACAAAATAGATTTCCCTTTGCCATGCTACATATTACAATGACGTTTAATACTGGGCCGTCATTTCGTCTGACATTAAAAATATTTTTAAATATACTACCATTAGAGGTTAAACATATTTCTTTATTCAACCTTTATGGTACAGAATCCATGCTAATATAAAAAGAAACGGATCGACTTGATTTTTAAAAGTAGTATGGCATGAGTATGAATATCTTGGCACTAAGGTTATTAACCTTGATTCTGAGTTGTGACCTTGACACGAACATAAATTTCTGTTGGTTTGGTTAGGATTGAACAGTGATAAACGTGCAGCCCGGCTCAGTTGCGGTACTAATCATGAGGCACGCAACTTGCCGCCCAGCCTCTGAGCTGCTATATTTAAAAACCTTAGAAAAGCGGCCCAACCTCAAGTGCAAACTTCTGAACTGCCTAGAAGGAAAAGACCAAAAAGAATCGGGAGACCTCGAGCGCCGCCTTCTCAGCTGTCTCAGAAAAAAACCAGAGAAGCGGCTCTACCTAGGATTCCCGCGCCGCCCATTAGCCTGGGCTATTAAGTTTCCCCGCCACGACAAGGCGGGTACCCGCGGGCGGGTACATTCTAACCTTATCTTAATCAACAGAAGCATTTATAAGTATAAGGTATTTTGATATCGGGTTAGGTTCGAACAGTGACAACAAGGTGCAAGGTACTTGATTTTTTTATGGAGCAAGTGCCTTTATTAACTCCCACTAAATACAGACTTATAATGTAAAACTTCATAAACTACTACTACATAACAAGCAATTGGATCATCCACAGACCCTTGAAGGTCTAAAGATATTCTAAATGCTCAAGCCCACTGACAGTTAGCAGCGTGCCCAACATGCTGGCAGCATTGCCAATCAGCTTGGCAATGCTTATACGTTGAGTCAAATAAACACCAGCATTTTTATCACGCGGCGGGTACACCAGACGCTCAGAAAGACTTTTGAAAACAAGATCCCGGCCACCACGCGCACAATGTCTCAATTTTAAACGGCTCAAATATGTAACCACTGCCGAGGTTAGCATATTTGCGCCGTTTGTGCTGCTCCGCTGACGGCGCTAAAGTATCGACGCAAGTCGCGTCCCATACTAAGGGCCGTCTACACTTCCATGAGACCAGCTTCATACCGTCAGGCCTTTAATTGCCATCACCACGCGCAAACCCATTCGGTTCGAGTACGGCTGCGATATTGGCGGTCGCAAAAGCCCTGCGTATGACATCGTTCACAATGGCGTGGCAACCAATTCGACCATCGCTTCTTGACCAAGAAAGACCGTGGTGACCAAGCTGGTCAACTAGGGTACTTGAATAGGTGAGAGCGCTCAGCTATGTGCAGCGCAGCAGCAAGGTGGGTCGACTATCTCGACGATATCATCAATACCGCCGGTCGAGCCTGGTCACGACCGGCAAAGAGCCGAGGCAGATGGCACTGCAAGAGAGAGGCCTATACCCAACAGTGGGTCAAAGAAAGCTGCGGATGATAACGATGACGAAACAAATTAGTTGAGATTGGCTGTTTTTTGGGTTTGAAATGATTATTTGCTACAATATTTGTGTACGGTTTCACATTGAATTGGGGCTAATATTTTGTGGCGCACTTACTGTTATAGTTACCATATTTTTTTTGACAAGATAAACATAAATTAAATTATATCGCGGGCAAAGCCGCGGGTAAAAGCTAGTGTTGTAATAAAATCGAATCGAGTAGTTGAAGGTGAGAAATTGGATTTTATTTACTTACTATTATTTAAGATCAAGTATGTACACATGTAAATAATGTTTTGATATTAATTAAATACTAATAATAATGTAACGATAGTATTTATCGACTTTTTCACTATTATCGATGCTAATGTAACATATAATTGGGTTTAATTTAATTACACATGTAAAATATGTTATGATATTAAAATATACAATAAAATTAATGATAAATTAAGTTTTATTTAAAATATTGTCACGATAAACTATCGATATTTTAATTAAAACTCTATCTAAAATTCTGTGGTCACGATCATTCGTCGCCCATCACTAATCGGCATGCCCATAAAGTATGACATTGACAGGTCTGTCTGTACTATTAAGAAATTCAGGACTTCATAGGCATGATTTTTCTGACAGCTGTCGCAGAGATCAAGTTAAATTTTATAGAGTATAAGTAAACCGGCTAGCGCAGCGTAGGACGTCCACCCACAAGGTAGACGGATGACCTCATTAAGACCGCAGGATCGCGCTGGATGCAAGCCGCTTCCAACTGGTCTTATTCGAGATCCAAAGGGGAGGCCTATGTCCAACAGTGGATGTCCTTTGGCTGATGGATGGATGGATTATCCTAAATTGTGTTTACTCTAACCTTTTATTCATTTCAGACAGTCTAAAAGGCAAGCCTTTTAGTCTACTAGCTTTTACCCGCGCTGTTTCATAGAAACGTTGTATTAATAGGTACTCCGGGATAAATCTAACGTCTATTTGTCTAGTGTATAATATAAAAGGTCAAAAGCTAGTTAACACTTTCCGACCTTTAAACTAACTGTATTCATGCAAAAATCAAATCGATCGCTCCGTTACTGCGAGAAAGAGTAAGAAGAAAACACACTTTCGAATGTATAATGTTACTAACCAGACTCTGCTCCTCAACACAAATGCACTCATGAAATAGTAACTGTAAATAACCTACTTTTTGTGGTATTCATATAACTCTTATTCATATAAGTGTTACATTCCATTGCTTACAAAGTCTCTCTATTTATAATTCAAGAAGTGGCCTTCAAGCGGATTCTGTTATTTGCTAAGATATAGGTACTCCCGTATTCATAAAGTTGAACAAGACATCGAGAGACTAACTTTTCTATCAGATTCATCGATCTTCGTCAATCTATACTTGTTATTTTTAAGTCTAAAAATAAAATAGTAACTAAGCACTTTCGTATCCGATGAAACTTTCTATTAATTCTTCATCCATTTATTTCAACAGAGAAAGTTAAGTTTAACATACATACCAATATACAGGGTTATTTACTAGTATAACCAATTAGCATCCTTTTAGGGGCTTATTGTATACATCAAAACTAACTAAGTACTTTTGTTCTGGAACTTTTGTCAAAACTCGAAAAAAAATCAGATGTTCCACACATTTTGTTGCAGGTAAACGTTTTTTTTCTATGGAAAACAATTTTTTTTTCGTTTGGACGAATGTAGCAGAACAAAAGTTTGATGTACAGAATAAGCCTCTAAAAGGATGCTAATTGATTAGAAATAACCCTGTATAAATTATCCTCTATATTGACCATAAGCTTAAACACGGCATCAAGTTACCAAAAAAGGTCGAAATAATTAATGTTAAGGTTTTTATTGTAAATACTTCATAATTCTCTGTGCCCTTTGAACCTAATAGGTTTATTTGACTCGCTTAGCATCTATCTAATAGCTTCTAACCAAAATACAAAATACTTAGAGTACTTAAACGTTTTACGATGACGATAATTAAATCCTACGCATACCTACGTACAAATAAGTATTCATTATGCAAATAGCTACTTAAAACCAATCACGATATCTATTTAAACTATTACGTATACAGAACGCCGTATAGATTTATAGACAACTCTTTATTGTTCCTAAAATGACTATACATAAATACACTTAAAAGTTGCGTAACAAGTGATGGTTATCGCTTATAACCAGTCTGTGTTACGTATTGTTTTTCTATTTGTACTGTAGTACTGTAAAATAACACAAAGGCATATAAACAATAATGCATATAGTTCGAAAAGTAAATACCTAAGCATGGTATAAAGTGGTAACGGCACATACAGGAGCGCATCGATCGGCAGCGGGGCGCGGGACGCGGGGCACGGGACGCAGTGCGCAGGTCCATGACGCGCGCGTCGGACGCCGACGTCACGTCTCCGCCATCTTGTCATACAACTCCACAAGTCCACAAGCGACCACGCGCTCACCTTTATAACTCACAAGTTTATATAACAACGCCAATATTTGAACGCTACGAAAGGAGCGTATTTGCAAGTCAATAAGAATTAAAACGGAATAGAAATCTGACTCTGACGCTGAGGTTATGCGATTTGAGCCGCTCGGCATTGTCATGTGCGCGTCAATTAACATTGCAAATTGTCAACCTTGAAAATGGATAAAGTCGTCGGAAAAATTATTGTACTGCGAGAAATATGCGAGAATAAGAGCGTGTTGTTCGGGCCTTTTAGCGAAGACATCACTCTGCAGCGGAAAGTCGACCTTTGGAATCAAATACTAAACAAGGCTAAATCGTTAGGTCTGGTGTCGTATGACAAAGACTACAAGTACATGAGAGATGTTTATTGGCAGAATTTGAAAAGAGGCGCTTTGGGGAAGAAAACTGCGAATAAAACGAAAAAAGAAAGAAAATACAGCCCGATAGATGACTTAGTTTTTGAAATCCTTGAGAAATCTACCGCTCCAGTTCCTCCGCTACCGAAAGTTTCGGAGCCTTTTATTACAAAGCAGGAAGATCAAGACTCCTTCGACTCGACTCTTCTCAACACTAAACAAGAAGATGATAATCAAAATCCGAATATCGTATATCTTGAAGCTGCAGAAACATCTCCAGTTTCCAAGAAAAGAAATCGACCATTTAAAAAGAAGTTTCTGAACGAAGAGAAAATCAGGAAAAAGAAAATGGCATTACAAGTAGAGTTTATGGAATTGCAGAATTATAAATTGAAACTTGAGGTATTAGAGATGGAGAAAAAACTCGGAGTCAGTCCTTCGAAATATACAAAAGAGTTAGCGAAAAAAATTAATAAAGATAAGAATTTAGATAATGATTATAATCAGGAAGATTCGGAAGAGTGTGAATCGGAAGATGATTAAACGTATTACATGTCAAAATTTTTGTACTTAATATTTTTTGTATGATAACAATTTATAATAAACAACTATGATGTATATGTATTATATTTTTATTTTAGTCTATAATCTAAAATCAATATAAAATTTAAATACTATTTGACTGAAAACCTCTTTTACACACTACCCATTAAGTCTTTAAATGATTTAGCTTTATTTGACATTTATGTATTTGGTTTCTTGTTAAATTTTTACCATTGTGTAGTATTTTTGTTGACTGTTCAAAAGTGTGTCTCTGACACCCATTTGTCGAATAAATAACTATGAGTAAATGGTGTAACCATATAAAATGAAATAAAATAAATTAATGTATTAATATATAAAATCTATATATATATATAATTTATCCCCAGACTACAATTACACATACAATATAAATACATAATGTATGTTTCATTTGATCATACATTCATTATTTCATTTTATTTCGACCTTTTTCAGAAGTTGGTTTTTGAGATGTTGTCACAGCAATGCTCTGGTAGAAAAATGTATAATACATAGCATGTGGATTTTTTTATTTAAGCCTGTGTCCCTTGTTAAGTTCAATGGAATTTTTTTGTCTTGAATCTAGAGTAGATAAGTAACTTTTAATGGTACTTATATATATTCTAAATCAACGTAAGCTTGCTACATCCTAGACCGCACGTCTGCTTAACTCCAAGAAGAATGTAAATATAATACATTTAACAACTTTCTTAAATTAATAGCGTTGGACATTCAACTGCTTGATGAACAGACGACCTGACCAAAATGGCTGACACGATCCAAATGAAAACAAATTCTATGCGGTCCTATTGAAAATCATTAGGATAGGTAAGCCAATGTTGCTATTGACCTCTCACGGCTGAGATGATGATGATGATGACGAACGTGTTAAAATAACGTACGCTATGGTATTTAATTTTAATGTGTGTATAAATTTTTAAATATTCACATAAATTTATCAGGCAAGGTTAAAAAACACTCTTTCAACAACAAAGTAATTAAAACGAAACATTCGCGCCATATTATACCTTATGTCTACGGCGTTAAGAACCTACTACCGCTCCGTATATATAAAAGTAAGTTGCACTAACACACAGCACATCGGATGCAGTGAACGTAAAAAATTGCAACACTTTTTACCATTGTGTTGTTTTCGAATCGATCGATGACCTTCGTAGCGTCGTAGCACTTTCGTAGCGGCTGAGGTGCTACGAACATGTTTTTATAATTTTTTTATACATGTATGAATGTATAATTATAATTTTTTGTCGTAATACAATGTAGTCATGTATTAAAATGCTAACCGACGTGTAGTTTTACTATGCTAATGAAACTCTAATGACTGAAATTTTAAAATATTTATGTATGGATATTGGATAGGTATTTTTTAAATTGAATGTATGTAAGAGATATTACCTACATTTGATTTAGTAATAATTGTACTACAATGTAGGGCTTCATTTATTTTTTTAATAAATCAAACTTTTATGATGTAAGCTTACAAGTTGTTCAAGGATTTAAACCAAGGCGAATTCGAAACTTAAGTTTATTTATAAATAATAGACAATCTCTTGTTCGTCAATAATTAAACTTTTTTGGCTCGGTGCTCACTCAAAACTCAGAAGCCGGAAGTTCGGGCAAAAATAAGTTTTAACGGTCTTTCAACCGGCCGCAGCTATCTCACTCCCGCAATTTTATTTTGAAAAAGTATCCTAAGTATAGGCACACATCTCAATAAACGCATAATATATTAAAGAATTTGCGAGTCCTATTTAACGGAAGAGATCAAAAAATATAATTTTAAACTTTAGTTTATTTTTTCAATCTGCCCCTACAAATTAAAGATTTATAACCAAACAATTTTATCATATAACAGCATGTGTGATATTATGAAAAACAAAGTTACGAGTAAGTTAACATGTGAATTTCCTAAAACTAAGTTTTTGGAAATTTACATTGTCACTTCACACTTAGATAGTGACTCGTCTCGCGACGAACTTCGTTTCACGCATTATCTTTATAAATTATAGCCTATGTGTTATTCTGATGTATAAGCATTACTATTGCAAAGTTTTATCTCAATCTGATGTTTTATTTTTTTTTTCAATTTCTTTAAACACTTTCAAGAGGCCGTTAGTTGATAAATCTAGACAAACGATCACCCCAGACACGACTAAGTATGAATACTGATTACTACATGAATCTATTGTTATTGGTTCTTTCACGTTTATCATATTTTCAATACTGTTTATTGGGTGCAAAAAAATAAGAAATTCGCTAACCTATATTGTACCAAACTGGGAAGCTGAAATGGCTGTGAGTAGAGCACCTAGCATGTAGAGCTAATGGTCGATGCAGTTGAAAAGTTCTCTAGTAGAGATCACGTACCGGCCAAGGACAGCGTAGACCAACAAGATGGACAGATTATTTCATAAAGACGCAAGATCTCTTTGGATGCATGCCGCTTCCGACCGGTCTTATTGGACATCTGTTACCACGGCTATGTCCAGCAGTGGACGTCCTATGGCTAAAATGATAATGAAAGAAAGAATACCTAGCTTTTTCTTAAAAGTATAAGATGTAACAAAATCCACTCATAATTGAAGCACTGAAAAATAAACGATTTTATTCAGGTATAAACAAAGAAACAGATCACATTCCATCTCGAAATAATGTTCAAGAAACAACATTGAAACAATACCGATATAATAATAGAAAACAATAACATTTTCACTTATCTCTGTCCACTAAGTAGCGGCCACGTGATAGAGATCAAATGGTATTGAATTGTGATACGTATTTATATCTATTTTGTCGATAGGTATATTGGTCTAAACTGGGATGATGTATTGACAGATACGCTGCAAATATGGATGTGTAGGCAACTCACCGACAAAGTTTTTGGTTTTGAAGTAGGTACCTCCCTCTTGAACCTCTTGATGCTACAACGCTTAAACCAACTTAGATATTTTATGAAATCTGGATCTGTAGCCCGTCCAAGTAAATTAAAATACGTCTTCAAATCTAAAGATACATCTATACAAGTACCACCTAGGTAAACGTTGCTACATCCTAGACCGCATTTCTGTTTAACAACGCAAACCAATCTTAATGAAAAGAGATTCAGACTCATCGCCAACCAGTGTTTTGCGGTTCAGGGCTATCCAGAACTGGTGTACTAAGCTAAACGGAGGTGATTTAGTATTAGAATATTTTTATGAATGACTTTTACGTTCATTTTTTGGATTCCGAGTTGCAATTTGATATGGAACAGCTGATTTTTAGGGTTCCGTACCTCAAAAGGAAAACAACGGAACCTTTATACCCTTATATTATAGGATCACTTTGTCTTAAACTTGGCCCTAAATCATGCGAAACATGCGCTTATTTTCGATTTCTTTGAACTAAAGTGCTGCCAATAACTCCTCTCTAAAATTATCACGATTGTCGTCGTGTATTTCCTATTATAGTAGAGATATGCGCGCGCAACTAAACACAATGATACCTACTAGTATGTAACGTATTTTCAATGTATTGTGTGATTCATTCAAGTTGAATCTTTGGAATTTATTTTACACGACCGGATGATGTGGAATGTAAAATTTTCGATTAAAGCACGTGAAACGTGATTTAGCAAATAAATCCTGCAGTTTAAGCATTACAATTTAAAAACGCATTCGACATCACCTTTCTCTCTGTCTCTCCTTCATTTCATTGATATTTATAAGGAATACCAATAACTCGTGCCGGACCCTCTGTAAAATGGCGCAACAAAGTAAACAGTCTAAACCACAATTTAATAATTATTTATCAACGCAAAGTCGCCTGAACTCGGGAATTCACGGGGAAGTGTGTAGAGCAGTGGCGACATTACAGGTTAATCTAGTAACAACCCATCTTCTTTTATCATCTATCTATATATATAAATGAATGTTTGCCTGTATATCCTTTATAGAATCGTAAACTATGAATTTGATCATGTGATGATCTTTAGCAAAGTTTTTGTGCATGAGCCAAAGAAGGTTGGTGCGACCAATTTTGAAAGTTGACAGATGGTGAGATGAAGTTCATCGGGTCAACTAGTAAATAGATAAGATCTATTAACTATAGGCCGAATCAAATTTCTTGACGACTGATGTTAGCTACAAGCTGCGCGAACCCCAATCCTGACACTTAACAGCTGCTCGGGGATTGGGTATAGGCAGGTATAGACCGATTCAAATTGAGCCGCCAAGAAGTTTGATTCGGTCTATATATTGCTAACTACGTACTTATTTTAGAGCGCACGCGTCATGGGTATTCTTTAGGCAAATCTTTGAAGTGAGCACAACTCACAAACAGTTAAAAACTCTAAGTACTTATATACTTGAATTCAGTCCAGATATAAATCATCCACAAATTCAAATTTATTTATTTACAATAAATATAGCTTGACAGACTTACATCCAATACGCTACATTTATAAAATTGAAATACTATACCTATATATACACAAATATGATCGACCATTTTATTTTCAATATAACTCAGATTCACCTCACGAGAGGTTTTGAAAGCGTCACCTAATGTTGTCTATAGCTTCAACCTCAGCAGGCTATATTATTCAGAGTATTAGTACCTACACAATCTCGTCTCTCTATACGTGTTAGATGGCAATTTCAAGCCCTTTTACGAGTGAAACCTCTTATTTTTAACTGAAATGTCCGAAAGCCACGTTAGTTTCCGTAATAAAATACAATTTACGTGATACAGTCGCGTCATTAATATCGCAGAGCGAGCGAGGCCCGTATTTATCGCGCCACTGATAAGATGCGGTTATCTCGAGTCATCTGAATCGTTGATCGACCGCTGTACGTATATTATTTATATACTTACCACTACGTTTACATAATTTTTATGTACGAGACGCGGCGGTGGTTTTCTCCAAGATAAAATACGCTTTGATTCGACATTTTCTTTACGGCATCAGTCTGCTTCCTGCGTTGGTATACCTACACCGAATTTCGTCTCCATTACGCAATTTCCCATCGTTGAAGTTAAAATAAATCACTAAGTAATAAATTTCAAAAAAATCAAACGTATGCTATGTTTATCATTAGATTATGTATATTCATATTTATTTATTGCTACTAAGTGTTACATTTGATGTCTTTAATTAATGGTATATTTTCTTTTTATGTCTTTTGATTTGAAAGAGTAGATCGAAATAAACCTTTCCATTGATATGCGAGTACTATTACGTGTTATGATTTAGGAACATATCATAGATTTTTGGAAATTCATGTACTTAATTTCCTCGAAATTTATCTTAAATCTGCAAATGCGAATGAGATAGTTGTGGTGCGAGTAAAACG
This sequence comes from Hypomecis punctinalis, assembly GCA_949316475.1. NCBI lineage: Eukaryota > Metazoa > Arthropoda > Insecta > Lepidoptera > Geometridae > Hypomecis > Hypomecis punctinalis. Next base: position 2,953,640 of record OX438811.1, read on the forward strand.
CCGAGACGTAGAAACTATCAAATTATTATAAAGTATTCCAAGTATTTATAACTTGTTCTACAGTTGCATTTTAGTCTCGTTCGTAACTTGACCTTTATATTCGACCTACGGCATTTAGGTAAAAGAAATAGCGAAGTGAATAAAACCTTACTCTATAAAATAGTTTTCAGATGCCACCCTATTCTTTGTCGATGTTTGGAATGAAAAAAAAACTAAATTTAAAAGCTTACTTACTTAAGTATGGGATTATTAAAAAATGTGTACCTACTAAGCCGAAGCGGGGTGATGCAGACCATTATTACAAATTACTTATTGGGCTACCATGGCACCACAATATGACTGCTGAAAAAAAATCAGTTATTACTACATTGTAAGTACCTCTGGGACAGCTGATTTTTACTTCTTGAGTTCCGAGTTGGACTCATAGTAAAAGTTGTTCATTATTATCATCATCAGCGGCAGCCTTCTATCCACTGATGGGTATAGGCCAGGTAGTGCCATTTGTCTCGATCCTGTACTAATCGTGTCCAGGTTCGACCCGCAATTTTCACAATATTGTCTCGCCATCTTGCAGACCTTAAGACCAACGCTCCGCTTGCCTTGCCTCGGCCACCACTCTGTCACTGCCTTACTCCTCCTGTCGTTTCTGTCTCTCGCCATATGTCCTGCGCATAGTTATTCATAGTTCATGACAATGGTCTGAATCACCCACAGCTCAGAGAACAGAGATCCTTGTTCTCTGATCTGTGGAATCCGGTTCTGGAATTCGGTTTATTACGGCCTTTCTGATGAGAGGATTTTGATTTCAAATTGTTTATCAAAATGACGAATAGAGTACATATTTTAAAGGTGATCAATGATCACTCTCTATAGACTACAGGTAATGAATGGATGGACGGTAACTATTTAAATATTAACCTTTAAAACCTGACTTGAACGGTCAATCTCTTCCATTTAAACATCGCCTCACGTCAATAAAATCAAACTGATATTGAAGGAAGTGACCACATCGCTTGCAATCGCTTTATCCATTGAAATCCCCGTGAGTCACCGCCTAACAAAGTGCATGGTTCCGCGAACCGCCCGCTTTCGGTGATTCATCATGTCGCATCATCAAACTCTTTGCGAAGTAGTAAACATCCATGTCAGACTCACGTCCAAAATACATACTTGTGAAATGTGGTATTGTGAAAACTTTTATGGAAGTGACGTTATACTAGTTGCAAAACCTTGCGAGTTGCGACGAAACAAATGTTAAATTGAAAACCATCGACAACAGATATTATTGAAATAACTAAGAATCATATCGTTGATAAATAACTCGGGTAATAAACTTGTGTTGCTTACCAGGAAGGAAAACAAAGTAGTGTTTTTATTTTTTCTTTCGAGCGTATTTTGTACATGGATAAATGCGTAACAATCCAATTATAATTAATAGATAATATTCACTAATTTTATATCTTTAAACGTGAAGTTCTTGTATTTCTTGTCATGTTTGTACATCTTTCGGATCTCGGCTCTTATAAATTTGATGAAAGAGTATTTAGATAGAGCTTTTCCTTATGAGTTTGTCCGTATAGTCGGTATTTCCGAGAAAACGTATTTTAACCTTTTTAGGGTTTCGTACCTCAAACGGAAAAAACGGAACCCTTATAGGATTATTTTGTTGTCCGTCTGTGTGTATGTCAAGACTCTTTATCTCGGAAACGCGTAAAGATATCGAATTGAAATTTAAACCGTATACGTATATCTATAGTCTCTTACAGTTGTGTAAAAGAAAAACTTCTCAGTTATCGTTTAAAAAAGTTAGAGCCGTTTATGTCGTAAAAAAACGCATACTTCCCGTTGACATAGAACTATGAAATTCGGCGATAAGCATTGTCTTAGAGTACACATATAGGAATAAATCTGAAAACTGTACATTTTTTATTTAAATCACAAAAAAATAGGGCCTCAAAACTCACAAAATATGGGTTCAAAATTCAAAGTGAGTAAATCGCATCATGTAAGGTATCATATAAAAGAACTTCATTAACACATGCTAAAACAGGTTTTTAATTATTTTAACAACGTGTTTGTACGGAACCCTCGATGCGCGAGCCTGACTCACACTTGTCCGGTTTTTTGTACCTATCAAAGCTCGTTCGCTCTCTAGTCAAACTAATAATGAAACACATAATACTCCATTAATCCCATTTATAGAGTTTAATCAATAAATACAAAGCGTGGTGTTAGTGAGGTGGACAGGGCACGCGATGCGGGCACACTGGTATGGATACTAATGTTGCTTGGGGATAAATCAATGCTTTGTTGCACCCGGAGTTAAATACCAGACAGGCATGTTCTTTGATTAAGTTAAGATGAGACGAATTATAGAATTTTATTTATAGGTAGGTAGGTAGATTGCGAATTCATTTAGAAAGACTCTAGGACGTAGTTGTCACCCTTCGTGGCCTTCAGTAGGATCACCCTTCGTGGGTTGGCCTACGTCCTGCAGTGGACTGTTCAAAGGCTGGTACAGGATTTAGTTGTGCTTTTCATTAGGATCAAATTTCACTATAATGTTAAAATCGGATAAAAAATAGCAAAAAAAACTATCGCCGAGCCACAACAAAATGTATGGAGAAGCTGATTTTTCTTCGTAATTTTTGAGTTTGTCCCGTAGTAAACGCTGGTCATAACGAATACTACTACATCATATAGTTTAATTCTGTAATAGGTATTGCAAATAATTTCGGTCGCCTCGTATTTATAATGTAAAATAGTCATATGCCTCATTTAATTAAGTAGTTAAAATAATAAAAAACTAGTATTTATTTGTTTATAGGCGAGCAGTATAAACTGATGTACCTACCTAAATCAAGCAGAGTCGAATAAAATTAGTATTTATCTGTCAAGGATTTTTTCCTTCTTTATCCAAAGGTCCAGTCTATTTAACCCAAGATAGCTCATACTTTAGCTATAGTAAGATAGTATCTGTATGTTTTACATTTCAATGCGCAGTGAAGTTCAATATTTTCCGTCTTCCCCAAGCGATAAATTTATCTCTAATGATTTAGATGTTTAGACTCTCTCAGTAAAGATAACAATACTGGAGTTGCAATTGAAATACTTTTGAGTTGGTTTCGTGCAGTTAAGTATTTATTGGATTTTTTTTTTTCAGTTCTCAATATTTTTTACAATTTGACATTCTCCTTAATTTATTTGATTGACTGACGAAAATCAACCTAAGTGGATGGGCATTTGCATTTGGTTTGGTAAGTTTTGAACACTCATAAACTGGCACCTTGTCGTGTTTATTCTTGTAATCTTGTTTTATTAAGATTTTTTAGTGTAATGTGGATGTAAATTGTGTTTATTTGACTGAAATTAACTTAACTTGATTTTAAGAATGTAGATAAGAAATTAATGTGATTTAATGTTGGTAGGTAATATAATCACATGTGAGTAATAAGTTTCATTTTAAGTATATACTTTATTGTAGATTGTTTTGACTTTTTAAAAGTGTGTCTGTGACAAAAAATTGTCGAAAAAAAAATTAATCATAATAAATAGGAACTCAATGAAGTTTCGACACACATACGAGTATGAACCGTGTTCTATCATCTCCTTCGGTCTACACGTAAATATCCCTCTTTCTCGTCAAGTCGTCACTGACTTCATATTAAGCAATCATTTAACCAGCCGGCTACTTTACTTTTCGACGCTGTAACTTTAATTTGAAATGCTAAAACAAACTGAGCCTCTATCAGCAAGTAAACAATGTGCTAATTGCCGTGTCGTTCCCATCCTGGCCGTCGCTTTAGAAGCATCAATCGCAAGGCATTAAAAACGCGATTAGCATAAGCTTTACACGTCGATGGTAAATTGCTGAGGTTAGGCAAGATGGCGGTGAAATGACTGCCAGTATCCGAGCTTACAACTTTTTGACACCACTGTAGTATTACAGCTTTTAAAGAGCTGTATCAGTTATTTTACCTATACAGTGTTATTTCTAATCAATTAGCATCCTTTTTGGGGCTTATTCTGAACATCAAAACTAACAACTTTTGTTCTTCAACTTTTGTCAAAACTAAAAAAAAACCAGCTGTTCCATACATTTTGTCGCGGGTAAACGACATTTTTCTATGGAACAACAATTATTTTTTTTGAGTTTTGGATAATGTCGTAGAACAAAAGTTGTTAGTTTTGATGTACAGAATAAGCCCTTAAGAGGATGCTAATTGATTAGAAGTAACCCTGTATATATATAGACAGGTTATCACAAATATAATATGTCCAGATATGTATTACTTTCGGAGGCAAACGTCGTTGCACTTTATATTCTAATGGGCAATTCCTTAAACCATTTCAATATTCCAACTTTCAGTTCTTAATTATAGTACACGCTTGGCTAACATATATGTATATTATAGCTATAAGTATAAATAAATATGTTATGGAAAACGTTTCAAATTTTTTATCACGGACATAATCAACGCGCGTAAGAATCCCCAGAAAATAATTATTATTGAACTACATAATTATATGTATGTACATTAGTTGTATTTAGGAATTTCTCTAAGCATATAGTTATTTTTTTCTAATTTTATAGTGTTTTTACACCATTGTCTATCAGCCATGATTAGGACTGTCGTTAAATCGACTCTTTTTGAACTACATATATTCTTGACTTGCTAACTGTACTTTTGATCCAATTCCAATTATTGTCACGTATGATATGCAAGCAACTGCAGGGTCAGGTAGCAAGCTCCGATACTGCACTGTAGTGTACCGTATCAGTTCGGCAGTGGCGCGGCGCGGTGCTCGACCTCGGGCCTCGTTTCCGGGAAATGGCCGCGCCGCCATCTTGTCGAGTGCGCGCGCGCATGCCATGCAGGGGAATGCGGCAATAGGGCGACCGACGACATAATTACTCACACACTCTACCTACTGAAGTTAGCGTCGATTCGATTCAAAGACACATTCTGTTGAATACGTTGTAACTCAATTAAGTTTAAATGTATTTGGCGGAAGTGCGTAACCCGAAATCTGTCGAAAAACCTGTGCAAGTCGCAAGGGTTACATTATTAAAAATCAAAGAAAGTTTTCAATGTATACATTTTGCTATCGTTACGTGTCTAACTCCAAAAATGTAGCGTACGTATGTCAGTTAAGTATACGAGTAGGTACAGTACTGTGTAATGTAATTTAGTGATGTTTAAATCGGTTTTATTATCGGAAAAGTGCAAGGGATTCGTTATAAATAAATTTACCTTACTACAATGTCAGCGTATTGTAACAAGATAATTATTATTACATAAAGATTTTCTTTCAAAACCCATGTTGTGAATGTACATTAAAAGCTTTTTTTTGATAATTTTTGAATTTCTACACAGCCCCTTCTTCCTAATTACTACTAATAGAAGAACTGACGTATTTATGTTGCAGGATCACGTGTTACACTAACATTTATTTTAACGTTGGCCTATTTAATAAAAAAAGTTCGATAAAAAATAGCTTAATATAGGTAGATATATATTGTTTTAGATCTAGGTTTCTCAAATGTATGACTCGACATATCCATCCCAGTTAGGTATTAAGTATGGACTACAGAAAAACATTTTGCTTATAAAATTGTCTGAACACCTATAAAACAAATAGGTAGGTACTTGTATACGTATACCGTAAAACATGCCTATTTTAACCGACTTCAAGAAAGAGGGTTCTCAATTCGACTGTATGTTTATTACGCGATAATTCCAATTATGAAACGATTTTGATGATTATTTCTTTATTATAAAGAAATAATACTTCATATTCAATACTTCAGAGTTGACAACGTTTGATCTTTATCGAAATCAGCGGAGCTGTTTTTAAAAAATAATCATTTGGTATCAGTCGACATCGGTTCAAGCGAACTATACAAATTTTGTACATTATTGAAACCGGTTGCGTATTGTTATTAATAATGATGAAAAGTTAATTTTCATCATAATTATACAAAAGAGGTAGAACAGGTAAATAATATCATATTTTTCACCAATTTTATGTGATGATATATTTTTTTGTAGTTTCTAGTATAAGTAGAAATTATTCTTGATAAAATTCAGTTCAATATAACTACTTACTACTTAATTTTTTTCCCATACCTCTTACGATTAAATGGTGGATATGACTAAAAAAATGTCAAGTCGATGTGGGTACGCCACACCATCGACTTGGCATTTTAACACGCTTTTATTAGTTTCAACTGTATGTTTGTAACCAACCCCTTTGAGCTCGATTTTGACCTACTTTGAGCGATCAGAGTTTCTTCAAACTTTGCACACCTATCAAAGACCGATGCAACGAACGAACGAAAGACCGACCAAGACCGTTTCAGACCAACAGACTGAAGTTGATTTAAGGGATTGGTTTGCTTGGTGAACAACGTATGAGCCCTTCGACTTATAATCACGCGTGCCACTAATGCACGCGTGTCACACTTTGAGAAACCCTGTTTCAGGTGCAATTCTAAGACTTCGCGCAAAAAACAATTCATGTCTAACCTTTAAAAACACTTAGGAATTCCGATTGTCGAAGTAATCGTGTTTTGGATTGAGCTATCGATAATGCAAAGGCAAAGCCTGTAGATAAGTGCCGTTTCTGAGAACTCCAAATGTGGCGATAAGATAACGACGGTGACGTTCTCGATTTGTTACGTTCTAAGTATCGCTTCATTTTGTGCTGATATTTACTTACCTCTAGATTTATAAAGAAATATTTGGCGCGGCTGTGTCGCCAACTAAGGACTGTCCGACTGTGCTACCATATTTCATAAGTCTAGTTGTCGGAACAGTTGGCTTCGCAACTGTTTAACTGAATCTTCATAAGACTCGCACTTGACCAATTGCGTTCATACTCGCTAGTCTTATTAGGATTTATAAATTAAGCGATCTTATTATATTATCAAAATCGGTTCATAAACAGTGCCACAGCAAATTTCCCACCATTTTAAAGAAAAACGAAAAGAAAGGGAGTATTTCTTAAAAATCACCGATGACAAGAAAGAAAAAAACATAATGCTTTTTCCCAAAAAAATGGCTGAGCCGTCTTGTATCGTATACAAAATTCGAATATTTCGCTTGATTTCTTTAAAATTTCCACATTGTTTTTAAACCACCTCGGGATCATTTTTCTTATTTTTATGTAGTATGCATATTTTTATTACTTATCGTTTCATTGAACAATAGTTTGTGCTATCGTACAATATACTACCAGTGATGAAATAATGGCTCGTAAGAAACAGCGTTTATTTAACGTTAAAACTTAGTTTCACGTTTCCAGTATTGTAACCTCCTGTTTATTTAGCAACTAACGAGCAGTGACGTAGCTCCTTTCCGGTTTCGCACGTGTTCTGAATAGTGCTCTATAACCAGTCCCGCTGAACGCTCTAATGATACTCGTTCGTCGTGTTTACGAAGCGGATGCTCCTTGCTGCCTCCAATGTACGGCTTTAATATAGGCCGAACCAAAAATATTGGCGGGTGTGATGTTAGGTACAAGCTGCGGATAACCCAATCCCAGCTGCGCGATAATCTTTAATAAGTTATCCGCATTCCTATTAGGCTTGTACCAATAATTATTTTTTGTTACAAACGGCACTACCGACTTCAATTACGTATTGCAATCTACGTACAAAATTGGAATACCTATGTTCGTTCGTATCGCTGTATAGATACTATTTCTAGATTATCGATGATTTTTCAAAAACCAATTAACGAATTTCTTTAAAATTTAACTCTAACCTAACCTCAGAAGTATGTATGATTACCAAAAAATAAAGAATCATCAAAATCGATTCATAATTTGCGGAATAATCGCATATCATTCAAAAAAAACTTAGACAAATTGAGAACCGCTTTTTTTTAAAGTCTGTGAAAACCGACAGCCGAGAGGAAAGAGGTGCCTAGACTGTACCCTCTAAGAATGCATACACATGCCTTAGCCCAGGAAAATGCAAAATTATAGAATGAATAGCATTTTTATTTAAAGATCCTATCAACAAATTATAATCATTAACTTTGCAGAATAATTGATAGTGTAAGTATAAAATTTGTTAAAAATGTAAAAGTTTGATGCCGAGTATACAGTAATTTACCTATTTCATAATTTATTTATTCGTAATAACTTGTTTTACGGAAAATAAAAAGATAAAGGTCTACCAGGTATCCTCTTATAATGCTTCTAAAAAACTATTTATAATGCCACAATGGATAAATGCTCACCAAATTGTGTTTCCAGAAGTATTAAAGAAGTGAAGCTATTTTAATTGCATGCCATAAAACTGTTTAAACACAGTTTAAGTTAATGTTAGACCAAATTTTTCAGTTTTTTTTTTGTATTTTCACCAACTCGATGTGAGTAATAATATTTTATAAATTTTATTTCGCGTACTTTCCTACATTTTAATTATTTATTGCTGAGGTAAAGAAATTGAAAGGGTTTTCAGGCTGTTATAAAACCTAACCTTACCTAACGACCTACCGAAAATGTATTGTTTTCTACGAGTATTGGTGGAAAGTTTCTTAGGTTTTATAAAGAAAAACCCAACAACTTACTAAAATGTTATTACTGTTACAGGGACGATATTTAGTTAGCATTCATCTATTTCGGCAGGCATTCTATTATGTTTGGTACTTATTGTTAGGGTCGGGAAGTGTATTTTGGTCAGCATTTAAATTGTTCCCAAAGAGAATTAATACTTTGTTGTTCACATCAGAAAAGACAGAAAGATACATTACAATAATACAGAAACTCAAATGTTTCATACATTTTGTCGAGAGTCCGTGAACTTTTTTGCATTAAATAACTGAAATGGACTCAACCCCGAAATCGCGGGTTTTTCCCCAATTTCCATTGCAAATGTTGGTCATAATGATGAGTACATTAATATGCTACAATCTGTCAAGCTATAGTTAGTATAAAAGTACATAAAGACTCATATATTATTGATTAAATGAAGTTTATCTGAATCACAATCATAATTATATAATTTATCATAAGTTCATCCGATTAACTTTGATATTGACTTGTAGTACCGCTTGGTATAAAAGTACTAAACATATCACATGAATACACATATTTCCAGTGTGTTGTTGAGCCTAACAAACGGCCTTTGGTTATGACACTGAGTCACTCACGTCCTGTTTACGAAAGTCTGCACTAGACTAGAATAGCCGCGGGTTCGAGCCCCGCCGCTGGGTGGCGCCACCGTCCGCCGACACGTGGGAGATGTAACCCTGTAATCAATTGCTTGATAAGGTCGCTTGCACACTCTGGGACTGCAAACTGTCGATTCAATTAGGTATCGCTCTGGGGCAATAAAAGTTGTTTTGTACTCTTTGCTGTCTATATGTAACCGTTAAATGATAGGAAGCGTTAGTTTACATGAAATTCAGGCAGAATCAAAACTGTCTGAAAATTGTGTACAAGACAAAGAAACATAATTAAAAGAATTCTTATCATTATGTTTATAGACTGATCATTGTAGGTTTTAGTTGAGAGCTCTATATATTCTAAAAATACATATATTCATTAATACATTTATTCGACAACGACGACTATACCTACTTTGTTGTTTGTTATTTGTCGAAAGGACTTTAATGTGTGTCAATCAAAGCTTACGCACTTATTAACAACTAAGATATTACTAGTAGTTCTCCGAACTATAGATCTCGCGAGACATCTATTTTATCTGAATCTTCATAAGCCTATAAATCTCGACTCGGTCTTGACCTATTTGGTTCATGCTCGCAAACCTTGTCAGAATTTAAATACTAACATTCTTGCCAAATGTTATCGAAATCGGCTGCTAAATAGCGCGACAGCAATTTTCCCACCTTTTAAGAGAAATACTCCACGAATCAATAATCGCCGGCTACAAAAAAAAAACATTAATATACAAAACCTAAATAAGCATTTCTCTTCTTCTACCAACCTTGATGGACCTGCTAAAGCAGCAACTTTGAAAAATCTTTCTTCTACTTGTCTTCGTTTATTTTTCTAGTTTAAGCTTGTTCTGTATATACGGTGTGCAAATAAAGTTATTTTGTGTTGTATTGTAAAACCTGTGTACAAGTTTCGTCGAGATTGGTTGGAAAATGCGACCTGTAAACGAACCAACGTCTAGGCAGATTAAAGCGAATCGCCGTGTTAAAACGAAGATCTGGTTGCGCTTTGATCATTTATTTATTTTCCCTTTCGCGTAGGTATTTCGGCGCTCTATGTTTAAAGCTGAGCCAAGGGCAACTTTAGGATCTTATCCATATTTTTCTTACGCGTATGGAATCTTTATAATTTCAGTAAAGCCTACAACTACGGCACCTATGTATGTGAAATATTCTTTCAGCTTTTAAGTAGGTTCATATTTATAGTTATAGGACTAAAGACATGTACGATTTTTGGAGCCAACGACCGCTAGTCTGTTTTTACAATCTTAATAGTAATAATAAATAATTTTTAGTAATACATAGGAATACCTAAGAAAATACAGTTCATTACATTTATACAAGAAGAAAATACAGTACATTTCATCGTCTTGCCAAAGATCCGTACTAACTATGGTAAAACTTTGATAACATATGACGGTGCGCGCCTTTACCCTCGGATATATATACCCTCGGATATTAAAAATATAAGCTCGTTCAACTTATTTAAAATGAAACTTGCAGAATACATTATTGCCGACAATTCATTATAGTCATATTATGCATTGAACGAGTTTTTGTTTTTATTTTGTAGTACATACATAGGTACTCGTATACGCGTATACGTGTAACTACCTACCTAGGTATTTTAAAAAATGTTGTCATGCACATAATAATTATTGTTTTCTCAACGACGACGAATTGTTATTTAATTTTTTTATAATTAGCAGTGTTCTCATAGAAGCGATGTACATCTTATAATGAGAATAAATATATTTAAACCTAATACAGGCTTGAGATGATCTTTGAAGAGAGCAGACAACTACAAAATTGCTATCACGTATAATATACATACCTATATGTGCAAGCAATCTGTGTCTACGTCATACGACTCGCATACCCTTGACTTTATTACTCATTGGCCGGTTTCTTCCACGTAGGAAAACTTTCATTGTTCTTAACGATTCGATGGCCGCTTTCCCGACCTTGTGGAGGCGGGAATCGATTGAAAACGCGTTTCAATTATGTATTTTCTTCAAGCGTCATACGTTATTTCATTTCTAGTTTTCAATTATAATATCGTCATCATTTCGGCTGTCCACTGCTAGACATAAGGCCTCTTAAAATTATCAACACGATTCTGCGCTTGTCCACCTTGTGAATAAGCATCCTACGCTAGGTTTCCGGTACGTGGTCTCCATTACAGTACTTAGCGTTTCCATCAGCGCTACGCGCTATGTGCTTTGTCCCCTGCCATTTCAACTTGCTATTCTCGGTCGGTAAATAACTCTGGATTTCTTAATATCTGATTTAACCATATTGTATTTTGCAGATTTTAAATGTCATTTTATTTATTTGTCATTAGTTTTGTTTTGAAGTTATATTCGGGTCATCTCTTATTGATTGCGGTAGTTTATTAATTATATAGTGTATTCTGGTCCCATTTTAACGATTTCCATCAAAGGTTCAGGGGCCACCAGCTGATTCTTTCGACGGGGGTTGGATGTGACTGTAAATAAATAGGAGTGTTTTTAACGAATAACGCGTCATATCCTTTTCCTCCTTTATAAAATCCTATTCGTTCCTTCTACTCCTGTCTATTTTAAAGATCGCTTTGAGTCCATTCAGGGTTATTCAAATCCTCACCCACTCAAACCTTTCATATACCAAGTCCTTTACACTGAGAGCTGTCCTGCCGTGCAATGAACTGCCTGGCTAAATCCCTCCCCATATTTAAAAATATCGTTTATCAGCATTATATCTTTTAATATTTAAATTTAAATATCTAAATTTTTATGTTAGCTTAACTTGGTATATATAGGTATATATTTGTATAATATATGATAAGTCATCAGTAATGTATTAATAAAATGTCAATTTACACGTCATAAAAAATATTACGTTAATGTAATACAAATAAAAAACTTTTTTTTACATGGTGAAAAATGAATTATGTAGGTTATATAATATGTATACTCGTATTATGTATGTTTATAAAATATACCTTTATCTGCAAATTTTTATTATTGTATCTAAGTATTTTTTCTCTCTCATTATTTATTTCACTTTATTTATAGATATATACACCGACCGTATTTCTATTTTTCGTGTCCAGTCCATCCAAAGGTTGCCTAGAAATCGCCTAAGGTGATAAGGCCGCCCTTGTACAACATTTTTTTTTGTGTAGTGTCTGTTGTATATTACTATAATATTTGGTGTACAATAAAGTTAAGTATGTTTATTTATTCTAATTACAATACAGTAGCGATAAGAGAGACAGAAGCGTCTTACATGTGTAATGTGTAACAAAGTATCTGATAACTGTCGTAGTAAACTACACCACACATGGAAGTTTATATGCCTACCTTAATCTATATACCTACTTCAGTTATATTAATTGCTCTCAAGTACCTACTCGTGCCTCTGAATTTTATGTAATTCTTTGTGAAAATAAATATCTCAAACCAGATGTGTTCTTGCTTATTCACTAGGGCGTTTATTCTTATCGCATTAGACGGAACCTTATGACACCCCAGCCATCAGTTGTGTATGCTATATGCTTTCGGAAAAATGAGCTATCGCCGCTCGAACCTGCTGGGAGGTGGTAGCCTCTGGTGGCCAGCCTTGGCAAAAGGTAAAAACTCCGATACCAATATTCATCAAAGAGGGTGACCAATATTCATCATTATTTTATGTATTTAAGCAACTTATGTTAATTTTTTTTTAAATCCTATGTCAATACCTACAGAACCTGGATAAGCGCGAGTTGCAGGGACAGCAATCTCGTTTTAGCTTATAGAGTTAACATAGGTAACTTATTTCTCTCTCTATCTCTCTCATAGAAGTTAAAAAAATACGGCAACATGTACGTATGTATGTATATTGTACATGTGCATATGTGAAGAATGAAAAAAAAACGTTTATAAATAAGTAATTCTACGGGTTGTGTTCATTAGAATAATATTTGATGTAAGTAAGTAGTAATTACAAAAGAAAACAAAATTCTTACACTAATGTACTTATTATTTTATTTTAAAATATCTATTAATTTTGCCGCTCTATTTTTACATATTGTATATTTTTTTCTAATTCATAAATTTTATCAAATATTGATTTATCGACAACCTCCGAGTGTTCAAAAAACCGGTGAAGTGTCTCCAACGCATTTATAGCTTCTTCCTTCTTTGGAATATTCTTTGCTTGTGGATCCAGTAATTGGTCAGCATCATCGTCACTATCATTTCTGTCATGTCCCACACAATTTTTAACAATATCGTCGTCTGTATCTTCTCCTGTGGTGGCCACGTTGTGGTCAATCTGTACGAAATCTTCGAAACTCGGTGTTATCTTGTTGGTTTCTTGAGACACAAGCTTAGTCCATTCTTGGCTGGGTCCAATTTTATCCTCATTTTTCTCTGGCATAACGGCTTGTTCATTTGTTCTGATCCAAAACCCAACTTTTTGGAAGGATTGTTTGACAGTAACCTCACTTACTGAGTACCATGCTCTCCTTGCAAATTTAATGGCTAGAAGTACGTTAACCTCAGGGCTTTTGTTTTCTTTCAGACACGTAAGAGTATGTTTAACGACTTCTCTGCGATAAAAGCGTTTTAACGAGTGCATGATGCCCTGATTTAACGGTTGAAAATTTCTGGTGGTATTAGAAGGTAAAAATATTACTTTTACGTTTGCCAATTTTGGTAAGTTCGTATGCGCAGCACAGTTGTCAATGAAAAGGAGGATTTCTTTCCGTCTTATCTTCATTTCCTCATCAACTTTTTTCAACCAATCTTTAAATAATGTCTTCGTCATCCAAGACTTTGTATTACTGGCATAATCAACAGGTAGAGTCTTGACGCCTTTAAAACATCTAGGTTGCTCAGATTTTCCAATGATGAGAAGAGGAAGTTTGTCCGTACCAGTCATGTTTACACATTGAAGAATAGTAAGGCGTTCCTTACTGTGCTCTCCTTCGTGGCATTCTTCGCCTTTAAAAGTAAATGTTTGATCCGGAAGGCACTTGAAAAACAGAGCAGTTTCATCCGCGTTGTAAACATCGTTTGGATCATGCCCTTCTAATATACTTGGAAGGTTCTCGATCCATAGATTATACACGCCGTGATCCATAGATTTACTTTCCTCGGCCGCTTTTAAGAAAGCTATGTCATGGCGTCTTTTAAAACCCTCTAACCAGCCATTGCTAGCTGAAAAGTTCTTAACTCCCAGTTTTGCAGCAAAGTCTTTCGACTTTTCTTTCAACAAGGGTCCATTTATGGGAAAGTTCTTATCGAGAGTTTGTTTAATCCATTTTAAAAGACACTTTTCAATGGTGGGAAATTTACAATCTCTACTCCTTTTAATATTTCCGCATCCTTCAGAGCACTGAAACCGTATTGAATCTTTTGATTTTATAATTTTATAAAAGGTAGATTCTGGTAAATCAAATTCACTCCATATTTCATTTCGTGGTTTTCCACTCTCGAACGCGTCCAATATCTTAAGTTTGTCACTTAACGACAACACCTTAATTTTCCGTTTTGACATTTTGAGTATGTACACACAGAACCTTTCTCCTCAACTGATATTTATCAACTGTGGCAAGTTAGACGAACAGCCCAGCATAGACCCACTAGGGCATGCAACCCGGTTAACCGAAAACCGAAAAAACCGGGTAACCGACCGCATTAGAAACTCGGTTTTTTCTAGTTATAAACCCGGTTTTTTCGGGTTTTTCGGTTTTTCTACGATTTTTTAAAATTCACATATTAACTCCTTCGTAATACATTATTCGTATTACATTATTGTCATCTAGTTGCTCTAACACTTTTTTCCATGTATATAATTACGCCTAATGTACCATTGACCAATGACTATTATATTAATACGTGCTAAGGATGAAATTCAAGTGCGAAAGTCCTCATTCTCTCTTTCTCTCGCTTTACATAGTGAATTAGTGAGTTTCGTCATATAGGCAGAGCGCTGTAGCGTTATAAGCGTAATGGGACGCGTTTTGTCTCGTCTTGACCGAAATGCTATCAACCGCCGCCTTTTTGTATTGTTACATTAGTCTGACAGTCTCTGCTAAGCTAAGTAGTAAAACTAAGCGTGATATATTTTGCACGTTTGTCTAATATTTGTAAATTATACATAAAGGAAAGCTCGATTGTTGAAATTAACAAACAAAAGATATCAGCCATAAGAAGTCCACTGCTGGACATAGGCCTCCCCTATGAATCTCCAATAAGACCGGTTGGAAGCGGCTTGCATTCAGCGCGATCCTGCGGTCTTAATAAGGTCATCCGTCCACCTTGTGGGTGGACGTCCTACGCTGCGCTTGCCGGTACGTGGTCTCCACTCGAGAACTTTTCGACCCCATCGGTCATCAGTCCTCCGCGCTATGTGCCCAGTTCATTACCATTTCAACTTGCCAATCCGTTGGGCTATGTCGGTATCTCGCAGAGAGACTTCGAACATAGCCCTCTCCATAGCTCGTTGGGCTGCTTGGAGCTTGCCCAGCCGAGTTGGATTCGGTGATTGACCTCTTTCTTGAAGTCGGACCTACCTAACTGGACTACTTGTCCTAAGTAGACGTACGAGTCAACGACTTCAAGAACCGAGTTCCCAATATAAATCGAAGAGGGTACAACATGGGAATCACATTTGACTTTCGACTTGACCATGTTCATCTTAAGACTGTTGAGAAACCCGATTGAGGCCTTCCAGAATCGTGCTGAGCTCTTCTATCGATTTTGCCATGACTACTATATCGTCGGCAAACCGAATGTGAGTGAGGTATTCGCCATTGACATTGATGCAATCCTTTCCATTCCAGGAGCTTGATCGCTTCTCAAAAGTAGCCGTAAACAGTTTCGAAGAAATTACGACTTATGCCTCTTTTTAAAGGGATCGCCTTGGAGCTTTCTTCCTGTACTCAGACCGACATAGTGGCGTTATTATACAAGACTGCAACACTTCGATGTACCGATAGTCAATACGGCATCGTTGGAGAGACTCGAGCACAGCCCATGCCTCGACCGAATCAAAGCCTTTCTCATAGTCCGCAAACGCTAAGCAAAGTGGCAAATTATACTCTTCGGTCTTCTGTATAACCTGCCACAGCGTATAAATGAGGCTTGTTCGGAAGGCTCATAAAGCCTACGCTCGAGACGGTTCGTAATGACCCTTGAAAACAGCTTATAAACATGGCTCAGAAGTGAGATGGGTCTATAGTTCTTCAATAAGGTGTTGTCACCTTTCTTGAAAAACAACACCACCACGCTTCTGCTCCATGCTTCTGGCGTGATGCGCTCGAGGACGACGGTGTTGAAAAGCTTAGGGAGACTTTTAGTACCGGTGTTCCACGCGCTCTCAGCAGCTCTGATGTGATACCGTCATCACCCGGCGCCTTGTTATTCTTAAACTGATTCAGGGCCATTCTAATCTCGTACAGGCTGATGTCCGGGATATCTTTGGTGAACTGTCAGGTAAGCAGCTGGCTCTTGGATCTCTGGCCGCGCTATCGGTTATATAGGTTATTGGTTTGGTTATACACAACATATTTATACATATACGCGTCGAGTTGAGTACCTCCTCTGTTTCTTCGGTTGAAAAGCATTTGATATCATCACACACGTTAATTTTCTCCGCCTCATCTATTCTCAAAGTACCGCTGCAACAGAATTACAATCTTCTGGCCCAGCATTTGCAATAGAGAAATATGTTAAACAGGGAGACCCACTGTCCCCGAAAATATTCACGGGCGTCCTTGAAGAAGTTTTCGGAAAGCTGGCGGCAAGCTGGGATGGAAGTGGTGTTGATATCGGTAAAAAAAAAGTTAACTAATCTTCATTTTGTAGACGATATCGTTATCTTCTCTTCCTCAGCCAGAGAGCTACAATCAATGCTACAAAATCTAACCACTGCAAGCCTCTAGGTTGGATTGCGGATGAACATGTTAAAGACCAAAGTGATGACCAATGGCATCAAATGTCGGGTAACTGTCGATGACGAAGACATACCTATACGTTCACGATTACATCTATCTCGGGCAAATAGTCACCTTTCAGACGAGACAAGACCTAGAAGAAAAGAGACAGCTTGGAAGAGCTATAGGGCCATGAAAAAGCATATGAAGAGACACCTTCCGATCACACTAAAGCGCAAGATGTATGTAATCTTTCCATTTTGACTTATGGTGTACAAACATTGTTTTTGACAAACAGGTGTCTTTAACTAAAGTCTAAAAGTCCAAACTCAAGGTTTGCCAAAGAGCGATGGAGCGCAGTATTCTCGGTGACCGGCTAATAGACCGAGTACAAAACACCGAACTGCGTTCCAGAACTCAAATCAAAGATGTGGCTTTCACTGCCGCTAAACTGAAGTCGCAGTGGGCCGAGTAAGTCAGTCGCATGCCAGAAGACCTCTGGGATAAAATCACCTCCGAATGGGGTCCCAACTCGGTGCGGCCTCGTAGAGGCCTATCTAATAGAGAGTCTGCACTCTCTATTAGATAGCGCGAATACATTTAATCCAAATTGGCAGGCAAGGCCAGGACAAGACCGACGCAACTGGAAATCTCGAGGGGAGGTCTTTGCCCAACAATGGGACAGTACAGGGTCATAAACAAACAAACAAACCATTATTTTTAGTATTTTCATATACTTACCAAAAAAAAAACCGAAAAACTCGAAAAACCCGATTTACCCGGTTTTTTAAATCAAAAACCGAAAAACCCGGTTTTTCAAAACCACCCGGTTTTTGCATGCCCTAAGACCCACGTGTGCCCATTCAAAAAAATGCGATACAAAAACAATGCTAGTTCCACGAAATACAAAAAACAATTGAACAGAACGCGATGCGAAAACAACGGTAGTTAGTTCCACGAAATTCAAGAATGAGTCATAAAGTGCAGCTGTTACATTACGATCAACTGTCGCTTATAGAGGTACAGACAAGTGGCAGTCTCGTTTATAGAGGTTCGTGAGGGAAAAATTACCTTGTCTTATAGAGATTTCTGTTTCTCACATATTGAGTTTTTTTATTGATTTGTTACATACCACAGACACCTGAAAAATATTTCTCAAAACTATTGAGGTATTGGAGACTATCACATGTAAAGTTTTCTTGTTAGAGGGGCGAAAATTTCTGAAGCGTACTCGTACATCCAAAATAGTCAAACATTTTAGATAATATGTAACTTAACCTTCCTATACTCGCGCGTTGGTCTGTGAGACCGACGAAATATTATTTCGCATTTATTTTATATTCAAACAATGCACCGTCTTTGAGCTTTTTGCTAGCTGCCTCATTTGTTGATAGCTTTACTTCAGTACGCTGAGCGAGTTTGTGCAAGTACGGCGTGTGGGTGTATTTGGCGCCAATCGGTCCGTGAGACCGACGCGAGTATAAGTGCAACAAAAAATGTGTATGAAATGTTTGTATTGATTATACATTAATTGGCATTTTATGGTCTAAAATCTTGATAGCTACATCTCGAGTCTCAACTAATAAGGTACTAAGATGATTTTTACTGAGTACAGATTTTAGTCAGTTTTTTCTACACTTGAACAAAAGTTTGATATTTTTGAAGGCTGTCACGCGAAGTCTGATAGACATTACAATAATAAATTAATAGTACGATTAACTAAGTTTATTTTGTAGTTAAATTATATGGCTACAGGAAAAAAATATACCTATGTAGCTTATACTGCTAATAATAAAAAAAAATGGGACCCAAAGTTACGGTCTGTGACACCGTGCGCGGGTATAGGTGTTACAAAATTTGACGCGAGTATAGGAAGGTTAACTAACTTTGTAATAGTTCACGCTTGATTTGTGATTGCTATTCATTAGTACGTTTATTAAGGATCATGTTAGTGAAAAAATCACAAAATTATGAAATATGTGGTCACTGTACCTAAAAATTGATTTTCATCATTTTTTTTCTTATTTTGGCTGTTAAATACCCTAATATTCAAATAACCGATTGGGATTTCTGCAGCAGGGGATTAATGTACAAAATATATAGGAATAAATCTATTTTATTATGGAAACTAACGTGGTTTTCACACATTTTAATGTTTTATATCACGGGATTGTACTCACGTTTTTTTTTTAGTTAGTGCATTGTGAGGCGGCTCCGCGTGCTAGCACTCGACTTGAAAAAGATCGCCGTACTATGTAATGACTATCAAAAAATAAACTTGAGTACAATCCCGTGATATAAAACATTAAAATATAGAATGAATCTGCAAAATACATATTTTCTATCATATAATCACACTCTAAGTTGTCCAGTTCGTGTCGATCACGCGTATGAAAGGCTTCCGTAAATTATGACGATGATAATGATTATGATGTACGGAATTCTCCGCGTGCGTTTACTCGCACTTGTCCGGTTTTATTTATGCTACAGTCACACAAAGACAGGAGAGGGCTGCCTGGAAGATAGATATGGCTCATAGCGGTAAGACCATCTTCCTATTTTTCTCTTATTTTTCTTACGTTATTTTTTTGTGAAAGCAATAGTTGCTGTATTAGAGAAATTTTATTTATAGATACAAAGGAACGGATTAAGCTTTCGTGCATTTACAAATAAATTATGTAAAAGGTACTTAAAACAAAGTGATCCTGTAAGAGTTCTGTTTTCCTTTTGAAGTACGGAATCCTGCGAAGCTATTTTGGCAGAAATTTCAAATTAGAAAAGGAAATCCTGACATCGATATCGATATCATTGCTCCGATATTTCTTTTAACAACCTATTTCAAAGTTTTGAGGGACCTCTCACTTCAGATTCTGAATAAGGAATATAAAAAAGTTTTAATACGATGTAGAAAAATGATATCAGCAAATAATATTTCCTCATGGCGACGACGATTTATTTTATTTGAAGCGTTATTACTACTGATATTCACAAGTCAGTATTTATTTTCTGACGTACTTCCTTTATACTTGTATTAGGAACTTTATAAACTATGAATTGTAATAAATTGAGCATCGAAGTAGTTTAATAGTAGATTAGTAGCCAAGGGCTGTAAGGCATCAATTGCAGCCCGAGATATAATTTAGTTCGAGGGTGCATTTGTTGCTTACACCCGAGCTAACTATTCTGCTTTACATCTCGATTGTGAGGTAAGTGGGAAAAAACCGGCATTACAAGAATAAAACATTTTATTAAAATTGAGAGGTATATAGGACAAGATCAATTTATACATCGTCAAATCTCACCTTTTATTCACTTACGAAGTTACGAGTTCTCTCACTCTACATAATGCTGGCGATAACGTTTTATCGACATTTAATAGTAGATTACTTACCACCCTAGGGCTTTTCTAATTTTCTAGAGCGCTAATTAGTCACCTACAAGCCCCATTTGGAGGTAATAAGAACCTACTTACCGAACATGAGAGATGTAAAGGTTTTTTAATTACTCTTCCAGTTTTGTTGTGTGTACAATTGGGACAATTGTCATAGTGCTATCATCTAGCATCATAATGATGTTTGGAGTTTGCACAATGTCTGTCTATCACAACGTATTCTATAGATAATATTTTCATTTTCATATATACTTAGGTATATTATCTATAGAATACGTTGAAATCTAAATTTAATTGACGGAATTCTAAATTTAAAGTAACTATGGTTTCTTCACGGTTAGTACAAAACTTGAATCATGTGCATCACACAAATTACAGAGAAGTTCTTTAAAATTAAATACGATACTATGGGAAAAATTGGCAGTTCAAAGTGGCGAAGTAAACTAGTACACTACAGTTCGAAGATACAACATTCGTTCTTGATACTCTAGAATACCCCAAATCCAATTCGAATGCAAATAAGAATATGAATGCAATACAATACAACAACACTTTATTGACACCAACAAGAAAACATAACAAAAGAAACAAAGACAGAAAAGAAACAAGAGGCGGTCTTATCGCTAAAAGCGATTTCTTTCAGGCAACCTCTCTTGGATGGAAGGAAACGTTAACACGAAAAGGACGGTGTAAACGTAAAAAAATAATAATAAAATAATGTAAGAAAGTTACTACAAGTTCCTAATCAACAATAAAATAAACTACATAATAATAGCCATACATAAATACTTCTAATAATACATACAATAAAAATAAACATACTATGTATCTAAGTATGTTACATAATTTACATACGAGTATTACAAATAAATTAATAACGAGGAGTGATATGAGTATCAGTCAGAGAGAGCTTTGAGAAATAATGTTGATAAACTTGCCAGGCCTTGAAAGATTCAACGCTCTGTGCACGTCTGATGATCACAGGAAGGTCAATCCAGAGAGCTGCTGCTCGGACACTGAAAGAAAAATCATAAATAAACAGTAGAATGAGATGGAGTGGAAAGAAGGAAATTGCTAAAAGATGACAGATGCTAAGACTGACAGAATGAGTGTCACAGAGAAAAGTCAAGAAGCGTACAACTTGCGCTTCAAAGATTGTATTTGAGGATTCCATGAGAGATAACTATCAAAAAGAATACCAAGGATTTTGACCTCGCTACTAAAAGGGATCGTAATACCGCTAAATACAATTTTACTACGAGAAGTTTGATCGATGCGTACAATCATCCTAGAGCTACCAATAATTATAGCCTGCATCTTAATCGGATTGTCTGTGAGCCCGTGAGATCGGCTCCAACATTCAATACGGCACAGGTCATCATTAACAGCTGCCTCAGCCTCATCCAAGTGATCGATTGTAGATAAATTTAATCTCAGTAAATTTGTAAGTCGTCTGCATAGAGATGGTAGAGAGAAGGTGAGAAGTTATACCATTTATAAAGATAGCAAACAGGGGAGGAAAAAGAAGCGTAGAAATTTCCATACTTTCGCAGGATCACCATTTTCGACAGATTTATGGATGTGGTGGCGTTGCGCATCTCTACACATTCCATTGCAGCGATTCCGAAGGACTTCAAATTTTTCCTTATTAACTTTAAGAAGTTAGAGCCGTTTATGTCATAAAAACCGCATATTTCGACACTCACAAAAATCAAAACCTGCAGGGTACTTCCCGTTGACATAGAACTATGAAATTTGGCGAGAAGCTTTGTATATATATAGAAATTTATCTGAAAACTGTACATTTTTATTTAAATCACAAAAAATAGGGCCTCAAAATTCACAAAATATGGCTTCAAAATTCAAAGTGAGTAAATCGTATCATGTAAGGTATCATATAAAAAAATTTCATTAGTTCATGCTAGAACAGATTTTTAATTATATATAACTTTTAGCACCCAGCACTCAATCTAGCACTATTTAATCCGCAATCATTTTGGTTTTCATTTTTCTGGCCACCGTAGAAAAAAGGCAGAGAGGCCTAGTAGTAACAAAATGCTACAGTTCTATACATTCACTGCTTCGTATCCGGACAGAATCCTTAAGTCCAAGTTTTGCCTAGTTTACTTAAACTTTCGTGTTTGCGTGTGGCTCTATACATTTTGGTTAGTTCTTCCTCGTTTCCACCAGGGGCGCTGTACAAAAATGTATAGAGCCATACAGAAACAAATATAGTGTCAATTTACGTAAAATCCTGTACTAAACCCTCAGGGCTCAAAAAAGTCAATGAAAATTGTCACACATTTAGGACTAGCTTTTGCCCGCGAGATATTTTTATTGTGCCATCCCACAGGAACCTTATATTTTTTCGGGATAAAAGTAGCCTACCTATGTCACTTTCCGTCTTTCAAACTTCGTCCTTTTTTTATTTGCTCTGAGCTACGTCCATGCCAAAAATCAAGTCAATATTTTGCTCCGCTGTTGCGTGAAGAGGAACAAACCAATAAATCAACATTTATAATATAACAAATTCTATCTATCTATCTATCTATCTATCAGCCGTAGGATGTCCACTGCTGGACATAGGCCTCCCCCATGGATTTCCAATAAGGCCGGTTGGAAGCGGCCTGCATCCAGCGCGTTCCTGCGATTTTTATTATGTCGTCAGTCCACCTAGTCGGTGGACGTCCTACGCTGCGCTTGCTGGTCCGTGGTCTCCATTCGAGAACTTTCCGGCCCCATCGACCATCCGTTCTTCGAACAATGTGTCCTGCCCATTGCCACTTTAATTTGCTAATCCGCTGGGCTATGTCGGTAACTTTGGTTCGTCTGCGGATCTCCTCATTTCTGATTCGATCCCGCAGAGAGACACCGAGCATAGCCCTCTCCATAGCACGTTGGGCTATCTTGAGCTTATTCATGAGGCGCACATTAAAAGACCACGTTTCAGTTCCATATGTCATCACTGGCAACACACAACTATCGAAAACTCTCGTCTTGAGGCACTGAGGTATATCGGACGAAAAGATGTCACGCAATTTTCCGAACGCTGCCCAGCCGAGCCGGATTCGGCGATCGACCTCTTTCTTAAAGTTGGACCTACCTAGCTGGACTACTTGTCCTAGGTAGACGTACGAGTCAACAACTTCAAGAACCGAGCTCTCAACAAATATTGGGGTGGGTACAACATGGGCATTATACATGACCTTCGTTTTATCCATGTTCATTTTAAGACCCACCTGTCGAGAAACTCGATTGAGGCCTTCGAGCATTGTGCTGAGTTCTTCCATCGACTTCGCCATGACCACAATATCGTCAGCAAACCGAAGGTGAGTGATGTATTCGCCATTGATGTTGATGCCAAATCCTTTCCATTCCAGGAGCTTAAAGGCGTTCTCCAAAGTAGTCGTAAACAGTTTCGGAGATATCACATCTCCCTGTCTGACCCCTCTTTTTAAAGGAATCGCCTTGGAGCTCTCCTCCTGTACTCGGACTGACATAGTGGCGTTATTATACAAACACTTCAACACTTCGATGTACCGATAGTCTATACGGCATCGTTGGAGAGACTCGAGCACAGCCCATGTCTCGACCGAATCAAAGGCTTTCTCATAGTCCACAAACGCTAAGCAAAGTGGCAAGTTATACTCTTCGGTCTTCTGTATAACTTGCCGCAGCGTATGGATGTGATCTATGGTGCTAAAGCCTTTTCGGAACCCGGCTTGTTCAGAAGGCTGGAAGTCATCAAGCCTGCGCTTGAGACGATTCGTAATGACCCTTGAAAACAACTTATAAACATGGCTCAGAAGCGAGATGGGCCTGTAATTCTTCAATAAAGTGGTGTCACCTTTTTTAAAGAACAACACCACCACGCTTCTGTTCCATGCTTCTGGCGTTATGCCCTTGAGGATAACGGTGTTGAAGAGCTTCTGAAGGACTTTAAGTACCGGTTTACCACCCGCTTTCAGAAGCTCTGAAGTTATTCCGTCATCACCCGGCGCCTTGTTGTTTTTAAGCTGATTCAGGGCCATTCTAATCTCGTACAGACTGATGTCCGGGATGTCTTCGGTGAAGTGTCGAGTCAGCTTGGCTCTCGGGTCTTTGGCCGTGCTGTCAACAGGCTTAGCTACCGAAGCGTATAACTGTGCGTAGAACCTTTCGATCTCTTCCAGTACCTCTGGCTTGGTCGACGTTACACTGCCGTCTTCTCTCTTCAGCTTTGTCAGCTGGCTTTGCCCAATAGACAAATTCCTTGCAAACACTTTGGAGCCTTTGTTTCGCTCAATTGTCACTTTAATACTTTTGGTTTTAAAGAGACGTATATCACGCCGCAAGGATTTAGATATTTGCCTATTAAGCTGCCTATATGACGCAGCGTCCCTTGTAGACTGCAGTCTCAATAAACGTCGTTTAGCCATGAGGTCTAAAGTGTGACCTGATAGTTTTTGGGTTCTTTTTGAACGGCGAGGTCTAAAAAATTTAGAACCCACCGTTTGGACAGTTTCTACGAGCCTGTTATTGATCTCGTCCACCGACGCAAGATTCTCAAGGCAAGCAAAGCTATTTGAGAGCTCAAGCTGAAAGCTTTCGGGGTTTTGGATTTGGTCTCGAGTAGGTCGGAGCGTAGACTTCATCAGGCGGGACCTTTCAAGTCTAACGTTGATATTCAATGTGCCTCTTACCATTCTATGATCACTACCGGTTTTCACCCTGTTGATCACGGAGACATCATTGAATACTCGTCTCTTGTTGGTCATGATGAAGTCTATCTCATTTCTCGTAGAACCATCGGGACTTATCCAGGTCCATTTCCTGTGAGGCGGCTTCTGGAAGAAAGAGTTCATCATAAAAAGGCCCTCTTTCTCCAGAAAGTCAGCCAGCCTCTGTCCTCTGGAGTTCCGTTGCCCATGCCCAAATTGCCCCACTTTCAGTTCATCCTCAATTTTCTTGCCTATCTTTGCGTTGAAGTCCCCCATAACAACAGTAAAGTGGGTTTCAGACATATGTATGGCCCGACTTATGTCCTCATACATAGTCTCCACTTCATCATCTGGGTGTGCCGAGGTCGGTGCGTATACCTGAATGACCTTCAGCGAATATCTTTTAGATATTCTGAGTATTAGGTATACAACCCTGCTCGAAACACTGTCGATGGTTACAATGTTGTTAGTGAGGGATCTGTGGACGAGAAACCCGACACCGCCTTGAGACTTTTGTTCGCCTTCCCGGTAGTAGAATAGGTTGCCCGATTTCAGAGTTACCGTGTCCTCACCCTCTCTTCGGACTTCAGATAACCCCAAAATATCCCAGCGCAACCTACTCATCTCTTCTTCCAGTTCGACAATCTTTTCATCCGTCCTCAAAGTGCGTATGTTATGCGTTACCAGGGCCAGTTTCCGTTGGGGGTGGTAGCGGGGCGTCTGCCGGAGATTCTTCGCACCCCCCTCTCCGCCGTTACCGTGACCGCTACCAGAGCCAGGAATAGCGGAGCCGCCGGGGACTGGGGGCCTGGTCGTGTAGTGTGTATACATGAGGGGAAATTGCCCATAATCGCCGCGCTGGGCAAGCGTGGTGGCGATCGCAGGACGTAGCTCCTCGCACCAGTGCCGCTGCTCCCCGACACTGGCCTGTGGTATTTAGGCTACGCCACATTGGATGGTTATACCGCCATCTATCGGTTCCGTAGTACCTCAGTCGGCTCTTACGACACCTGGTACAAGAGGGGGGTGCTATTCTACTCTGCCGGCACCCCACGGCACTATATATATATATAACAAATTAATATTATCTAATCAAAATAGGTAATATAAAGGGAAGTAGCATTTAGTGTGTCCACAGACAGATCTCCTTTATGTTTCCTAAATAATTTGCGGTTTTCAATATCTTATAGTATGTTTCTTTCGGAAAGTTAGTTTATCCTAGTATGTAATATTATAAACGCGAACGTTTGTATGTATGGATGTATGTTCCTCTTTCCCGCAAAAACTCCGAACGGATTGAGATGAAACTTTGCAATAGTAATATTTATACATCAAAATAACAAATAATTTATAAAGATATTGCGTGAAACGAAGTTCGCCGGATAATAAATTTATTCAATCAAAGGCGGGCGAAGTTGTTTTCATATTTGTATGTCTTAAAGAAAAACTTCGAGTTGGGCATTCGTATCTTTGTTCTCGTTTCATTAATACAGCTCTCCCGATGTACAAAATACTTATCAATCACCAAACGAGTCGTCAGAGATCAGTTATTATTACAATCGAGGGACAATACAGGCAGATGTACGGGACGCATGAGCTATTATTACCCGCTTTGTCCCACTGACTACCTGCGCGAGCGCGTAAGCTCTGTACACAGGCCAATTCAACTCTACTAGTGGCGAAATTAACGAACTAAATTATTTCTATGGTTTAAGATATTTATTTTCTCAAAAAATTACATAAAAAATCACTTATGAGAGAATACATGCTAGATTAGTGCTAGATTAAATAGCAAGTGTGTAAATTTAAAAAAAAACTACTTGTTCTGTTATAAAGTTTCGATAGTAGCTCTCATAATCAGTTTTATTGATAAGATTGCACTGGATAGGATGTACCTACTGCCCTATACAATTAGGTTTTTACCCCGCGGGACCCGTTAGCGTCCCTTTATGACTGACTTTGATTTTGCTTTTAGTAAATTATTATATTTTACGTTCTTTCATGGCGTAGGTTGCAATCTGAAGATTAACAATGTTAATATTGTGTAATTAGTTGAAATAGGAAATGTGATTCGAAGCCATTGTTTGTTTATCATGTTTCTTTGCAGCTACTATAATAATAAAATTAATGGAATAGAATGGCGTTTGAAAGATTCATCTTTTCTGCTGTAATTCCTCTATTATTATACCTAAAATCCTTTAAAGTCTAGGTCTGAAAGAAATACTTCTTCCTGTAGTATATTTTTATAAAGTTGTCTATCCATACGAGTATTTGTTCACAATAGGGCCGTAGTGATCTAGCGGTAGTGATACCCGCCTTACAATCGTGAGGTCGTGGGTTCAAAAACCGGTCCCGTACCAATGAGTTCTTTGGAATTTGTGTAATTTCGGTGAAGGAAAACATCGTGAGGAAACCTGCATACGTCCGTAGAAGAAATTCTATGGCGTGTGTGAATCCACCAACCCGCAGCGTGGTGGATATGGCCCAATCACCATTCGTGGGTAGGCCTACGTCCTATAGTGGACTATTAAAAAGGCTGGTACAGCTGTAGTATTTATTTATACGCATCGTCCTCTATACATGTTTGTTTTGATATATTAGGTATATATTTTTGTGTATTGTAATTTTAGGTATTTTACAAATGTTATTAAAATATTTAGTTCTGCTACAGAACAAACGGCATTGTGTTTTCTTCGAATATTATAAACGCATGTATAAATGTATTTGACCTTTCCACACCACCAACAAAACTCCTCCGGGAATTCCCATACAAAATTTCCTCACAAATTCCCAATACGAGAATATTCGTCGGAGTTGAAACCAAACTTACAAATGTATTAGGCAAGCCCCATAGGCAGCTCTTACATTTTACTATAATGATTCTCCTGAGAAACAGAATGAAATCTTATAAATGCAAACCATTTAAAGTTACGCAGAATAAATACCAATACCAGTACAGTACATGGGCTCTATTTTTGAACTTCGTACGGCTAGGAACGCATACGGAACTTTGACAGTGACAGCTCTATAACCATTTGTCATAATTTGTTTTATTTTTTTTCAATTTACTTTCTATTTCACTGTTTCCCCTTTTGTAGTCCATGATTTTTTTTAAAATAGCCTTGTCCAGTACTAAAGTTCGGAGTGAAATGGATAATTTTCGCGAAAAAAAGTCGTTCGTAAAGATAAGTTTAGATCCGAGCCGTACGAGTCAAAAATGATGCCTACTTACCTATGTTTGAAAAATAAATTAATCTTTTTAAACGCTGCTTATAAAAACTACCCGCGATTATACAATCCTGTATTTTTTCTGCTCTCTAATCCTTAAATAATTCATGCGAAAAATCAAGTCGAACCGCCTCACCGCTGCTGCGTAAAAAAAGTGTCATACAAAAAATGTCAAACATTAACAGTATCAAAAAAAGGATTTTTTGATACTGTCAATGCATACAAACCAACAAACATATTAGCATAGATATTAGTAAGGATAATCTTAAGTATTGTTTGTATCTGGCACTTGACCCAACTGTATAGTTTAATGTATTTATCTATTGAATGCGTGATATTTCAAAAGTCAAGTAATAAATATGTTTATATTAATTTTGTATTGTTATTACAGTAATAACACGAGTCATGAATTCATTTGTGCTGTTATTAAGCTGGAATCGTATCAAATATCATGAGTGGGTTTTCCATTCGTTTGTATACATATTGCCTGGTTATGAAACTGACGTAGGCATTTGAACATATTGTTTCCCATTTAGTAAATTAATAGTTTAAAAAACACTAGAAAAACACACTTTACGTGGCCTTTATCACAAGCGCAAACACGACTATGATACGATATCCCATCATGGAATGCCAGAGCCTATCTTCCGGCTTCGTCATCAGACCTTGAAACCTAATCGTGGTCAAAGTTCATTATAAGACATTTCTAAGAAATCCAGAAACAGCTATGATACGATTTTCCATCATGAAGTTCCAGTTCATATCTTCCGACTCCATCATCAGATCAGTTCGACGACAGTACAATATTATTGTATTGTCATCAGAACAGCTGCCAATTTTCATTACGCTACGACCCTTGGAATATGGTTAAATTAGTTACCTTAGATTCCATTCGACCTAATAAAAGCGTGTTAAAAAATGAGACCATGATGGCCCGCACTGTCAATAAGATATCTGATCTCATGTAGTCATGATAAAAGCCGTGGTGATCTAGAGGTAGTGACAGCCACCTTACAATCGTGATATCGTGGTTTCAAATCCCGGTCTCGTACCAATGAGTTTTTTGGAATATATGTACGGAATTTCACACCACTGGCTTTTCGGTGAAGGAAAACATCTGCATATGTCCGTAGAAGAAATTCGATGGCGTATGTGAATCCGCCAACCCGCACCGTGTGGTAGATATGGCCCGATCACCCTTCACGGCCTACGTCCTGCAGTGGACTATTAAAAAGGCTGGTACAGTACATAGCCAATGGTACAGCCAAGGTTCTAACTCTGAATACCCTCACTCCACAAGCCGTAACTTCACTTTCGTCTTCATTCTCTTTTTACTTATCTGTTTTTATTTCTTTTAGTTTGCTATTTCCCTGTTAGTCTTTGTCTTTTTTCCTCTTTCATTTATTATTATGTATTGTATGCATGTGTATTTGTATTTTTTTAGCATTTATGCATAAATATACTAGCTGACCCCAGACCCGCCAAACGTTGTTTTGGCATAACAATATCAAAAAATATTGGGAATATAAATTGGGATATAAACTATCTCTCAAGTTGGATCAAACTGCACACAGTGTACAAAATTTGGTTAAAACCGGTTCAGTAGTTGAGGAATTCATCGCGGACAAACAACGTGACACGAAATTTTTATATATAACGAAAAAAAAAATTATTTGCATTTATGTTATTATCAATATTATGTTTGTGATCTCTTTCCGTTCAATAGTTCCCTGGTAGAGATCCGCCGATGATAAGGCCGCCCTTGTGGCACCTATTTAAGATAAGTAGGTAGGTATATACTTTGTACCTTTAGAGTTATATCCATCAATCTTCACTAACTCTACATCTTAGTCAAAATGTGTGCCTCTTCTCGTCTTGCTGGGGCACTACCAGATGAAGGATAAAGTTGCACTATTTCACGTAAATAAAATGAAATAAATTCTGAAATGAATTTCCAAAAAATACATGTGTAATTGGTTTATCATAAAATTACACATGCATTGTCGTATATTTCTTTTTAACACATATGTATATAATTCGTTTTAGCAATCTACTCTACCAAATTGAAATATACCAGAACAAACTTTTATTAATATATCATAGTTAAAACGAAAAAATAATAAAAAAGCATCTCTGTCGAAAATGTTATCGCTACATATTCCATCGTAGGTACTTATATCGATATTTAACTGTTTCATTTAATGAATTACGATACAATGATCTTGATATTTGAATAACAACTCTGGTACCTAATGATCTTAAGTGTTTGAAAAAAAAACGGTTCCGCATGGTATGAGCGCCAAAATGGTTCACTGAAAGGCAATTAGAGAATATTAGCGAATAGTTATTTTTTTCAGTAGCAGCCTAAACCCACAGTAAATAGTTATAATCGTAAAAAAAATACTTGAATTCCTCTATATTGATATGTTTCATACACACTAACTACACTACTGGCACCCTTATCACTTAAGCGATCTTTTCTAGGCATGTAGTACTTTGCCTGGAAGCTATAGATACTATAAGTGATTGTTTCACTAGTTTTTATCGGCTGGTACACTTATCCCTACCAAGCTATCCCCCCTGGTAGGGATAAGTGCACTTTTTGTAGATTTAGTTCTACCAGTAGGGATAGGTGCACTGACCATTTGTGTAGTGCACTTATCCCTACCGAGCTATATTTGGTAGGGATGGGTGCACTGCCTATTTCTACTAATTTTGTACTATTCGTATTATATGCTATTGTAACGCAGTAGACGCCCGTTGTAGGTATGGAGTGCGGTGTTTACGTAATCCGGTTCTGGGAAGCCCTATTGTTCTGTGAAGCTTTATTGTGTTTTTATTGGTGCCTTTTGTATTCGGTTTTATGGCTTTATGACTCGAGTTTATTTGTTTGGTGTTTGCGTATTTGAAAAACAATAGGGATTCTCGAACTTTTAAGTTGTTTACTTGTTAACACAATGGCGTTTATTGAGATCGAGTAATGTTGCGAAATATCTCGTAGGTTCGAGACTGTAGGAAATAACGAATATAAATACGCCGGCCGACCCTTGGGGATCAGTTTATTCGTTTACCGTCGAAGCGATAACTACTCGGGTTAGAGTGCGATAACAGTGATTGTGAAGTGACTAGCTTGTGTGAATATCAGTGCCAGTGTAAAGTGTTTGTGCGAACCAGTTGTGTCGTGTGTTTTTGTGATTTTTGTGAAGTGATTGTGTGCAATAAAGTGCAAAGTGAATAATCGGCGTTTTAACTGACTATCCAAGAACCCATTTCGTAACATTTGGTGTCAGAAGGGTGGATAGTTGAAAATGCCGGTAACACCATACGACGAAGAGATCCCTCGCACAAGGAGTCAGCGCCGACAGGAAGAAGCGCGCCGACAAGAGGAGCAGGAGCGCCGCCAGGAGGAGATCGACCAGAGGCGCTTTGGAAATAATTCGCTGTTAATGGAAGGCAGTGAGTCCGAGGCAACCAACGACGACTCCAGGAATCCGGAAGCGCCTGCTGCGGCACTTTCTGCAGCACCTACTGTGGCACCTGCTGCGACACCTACTGCAGCACCAGCCATCCCTGTGGCATTTGATATGGCTGCAATAATGTCCATGATGCAGTCAATGTTCGATCGCAACAAAGAAGACCAGGCTCGTCTGCTGGAAGAACAGGCCCGCAGCAACAGAGAAGAACAGGCTCGCCAGCTTGAAGAAAAATTGGACCGACAAAAAGCTTGCAAGCTTTCAAGCTTGCAGACGACTTTGGGCAAAGAAATAAAAGAAGTCAAGGACACGGTCAAGCAGCTTGATACTAGCGTAAAAGAGCACGAATCTCGTATTGTCGAAGCGGAAACACAAATCGCCGACGTGAGAAAGGCCCTGAATGTTATCAAATATGGAAGCGGAGCCGCTGCATCTACAACCTTCTCGCCAGCCTCACAAAAGATTAAAGTGACGCCTTTCGACGGAACATCATCATGGTCAGCCTACAAAATTCAATTCGACGCCGCAGTCAAAACCAATGGATGGAACAAGGACCAAGCCATGAACGCCCTCATAATGAGCCTTCGCGACGAAGCCCTGAGTATTCTGGATGCCGTGGGCAAGGAAGTGACCTACGATAAATTAATGGAAACGCTGGAGAGTCGCTATGGTGATGAGCACCTGGAACGTGTGTACCGAGCCCAGTTGAAGAACAGGGTGCAACGTCGTAATGAAAGTCTTCAACAGTGGGCTGTCGAGGTGGAGAAACTATTCCGGAAAGCTTATCAGTCCGCGCCATTACCCAACGACGAACATCTAGTGGAAGCGTTTGCTAATGGGATAGCAGACTTCGAAGTAAGAACTGCAGTGAAACTCGGGCATCATAAAACACTAAAGGAAGCTTTGGCTCAAGCCTTAGAAGTCGAGGCTGTACGAAATCCAGTGAAGGGTATCCAACATATAAGGGAGGTAAAGGACGCATCACTTCGTACAAGGTTTGGCCCTAGATGCTACAACTGCGACGAAAGAGGCCATTTATGGCGGAATTGCCCAAAGCCATGCCGAACCAGGGACGATCGACTATTGGAAGAACGAACGGATCGTGAGGCGACGCATTCACTATGGAGGAATAAACGACCTGCTGAAGAAAACAGAAATTGGCGAGTGTTAACCGGGTCAGAAAAGCCAAAGATTTTGATATCACAAGCTCACGATGGGAACAGCCTGATCATCAATGGTGCCATTAACGGAACTTCGTGCAAGCTGACATTGGATACTGGAGCTTCTCGCACTATCATCAGTTCCCGTTTGGCTAAGCGCTTTCTTCCGAACTTCGAAAGCTGCAAAACAGTTCAACTTCTGACAGCGACCGGTCAGCACATATCCGTCCAAGGAGAGAAGCTGGTGGAGTTAAAGTTGGGTGAGAAAACCTTCCAACATAAAGTCATTGTGGCAGATATAGTTGACGATTGCATTCTGGGTCTTGACTTCATGCGAGAACATCATTGTGAGATTGACGTCAACCAAGGAATCTTGAAGTGTGGAAGAGAAGAAATCTTTATGGAAGGCGCCATATCAGGAAAGGTTTATTGTCTGCAGAAAACAGTCCTTCCACCTAGATCGGAAACCATTGTGGTAGTTAGATTACCGCCAAAGTTGGGACATCAACAACGATGTGTTCTAATAGAACAATCGGAAGGTGATCAACCATGGTTAGTGGCCCGAACTCTGGTGAGGACTACTAATACTGCTGTGGTACGTGTGCTCAACACAAGTAACGAGGCACAACTCATCAAAGGAGGTACTCCGATTGGTTCATGCGAAGAAGTAGACTGGATGCGCAGATGCCAAGAACAACCAAAGGAGAAATACAACTGTGCTGGGAGTTGCAACGTGTCAACACTATTGGAAGATTCCCGTAAAGATCTCTCTGAAAAAGAACTTCAGATGGCGAAGAAGATGCTACAGTGCTTTACCGACATATTTGCCCTCGATGATGCTGTCAACGAGAAGACTGGCTTAGTGAAGCACACGATAAATACAGGAAACGTGCCACCGATACGACAGCGGCCAAGAAGGATACCAGTGGCTCGAGAAAAAGAAGTTGTGTCAATGATTGAAGACATGGCGAAAAATGGTGTGATAGAACCTTCATCCAGTCCGTGGTGTTCGCCAGTGGTTCTAGTGAAAAAGAAGGACGGCAGTATGCGGTTTTGTGTTGATTATCGACGACTCAACGACGTAACGAAGAAGGACAGCTACCCTTTGCCGAGGATTGATGACACGTTGGATACACTGACGGGCATGAAGTGGTTCACTACGTTGGACTTAAAGAGCGGGTACTGGCAAGTGGAAATAGACCCTAAAGATAAGGAGAAGACCGCATTTTCTACGGGAAAAGGCCTGTGGCAATTTAAAGTGATGCCGTTTGGGTTGTGCAACGCCCCCGCTACGTTCGAAAGGTTAATGGAGTTAGTTCTTGCGGGACTAATTGGTGACGCATGCCTTGTCTACTTAGACGACATCATAATTGTGGGAAAAACCTTCGAAGACCACTTGCAAAACCTGGAACGAGTCCTAACAAAAATACGTGCTGCCAATCTTAAGCTGAGTCCGAAGAAATGTTCCTTCTTCAAGAGGCAAGTGAATTTCTTGGGACATGTGATTTCCGAAGCTGGTGTACAGACGGATCCAGGTAAAGTCAG
This sequence comes from Hypomecis punctinalis, assembly GCA_949316475.1. Classification (NCBI taxonomy): domain Eukaryota; kingdom Metazoa; phylum Arthropoda; class Insecta; order Lepidoptera; family Geometridae; genus Hypomecis; species Hypomecis punctinalis. The sequence goes on from OX438811.1 coordinate 2,988,231, forward strand.
TGCTGTGAAGGATTGGCCTGTGCCAAAAGACAAGACGGAAGTCAGAGCATTCTTGGGATTATGCTCCTATTACAGGCGATTCGTGAAGAACTTTGCTGATATCGCTAAGCCGTTGCATAGACTGACTGAGGAAAAACGGCCCTTTCTCTGGGATGAAAATTGCGACGCAGCTTTTCGAGGACTAAAGGAGCGACTTTGCAATACGCCTATTCTCGGCTTTCCGGACACCGAGAACGAGTTTATCGTGGACACTGACGCCAGCAACACCGGCATCGGAGGAGTATTGTCGCAAAGAAAAGGAGACCAAGAAGTGGTGATTGCGTATTTCAGCAAATCCCTGTCCAAGCCAGAAAGGAACTACTGTGTGACAAGAAAGGAGCTACTTGCAGTGGTGAAGACATTGCGTCATTTTAGCAAATACCTGCTCGGGCGAAAATTCCATCTGAGGACCGACCACGCTGCTCTAAAGTGGCTACTGCAGTTTAAAGATCCCGAAGGCCAAGTGGCAAGATGGATTGAGCAACTACAAGAGTTCGACTTTACCACGGAACATCGCAGTGGAAAATCTCATGGCAACGCAGATGCACTGTCAAGAAGGCCTTGCTCAGAGGACTGCAAGCATTGCTCAAGACAAGAGTCGAAAGATCCAGTACCTGTCAGAATGCTCAAAGCTGACATCGGCGACGAATGGAAAGAAACCCTTCAGGCTGAACAAAAAGAAGACGTCGACATCAAGCCGATTCTTGAATGGATGGAATCAGATGCCCGTAAGCCTGACTGGAGTGCTATTGCTTCACTGAGTGTTACGACAAAGAGTTATTGGGCGCAATGGGATAGCCTGGTGCTTCAAGAGGGAGTGCTGTGCCGAAAATGGGAAAATGCTCGAGGAAACCAGTGCCATCTCTAAATGGTTGTACCCAGAGCAAAAGTTCCCGAAGTTTTGAAGCTGTACCACGAAGGATTTTCGGGAGGACATCTGGGTGTGAAACGGACACTGTTGAAGATTCGAGAAAGGTTTTACTGGATCAACTGCAGAGATGACGTAGAAGACTGGGTACGGAAATGCACGAGCTGTGCATCAGTGAAAGGTCCGCATACCCGCAGCAGAGGAGCACTAAAGCTGTATAATGTTGGAGCACCATGGGAGCGAATCGCACTGGATGTGGCCGGACCATTTCCTGTGAGCGAAAGTGGCAACAAGTACTTCCTTGTCGTCATGGATTACTTCACCAAGTGGCCGGAAGTCTTCGCAATTCCAAACCAAGAGGCATCGACGATAGCAGACAAATTGGTCCATGAAGTATTCTGTCGTTTTGGAGTACCATTGGAAATCCATAGTGACCAAGGAAGAAATTTTGAATCTCAACTGTTTCAAGAGACGTGTCGGCTAATGGGTGCACACAAAACAAGGACAACGTCATACCACCCGCAATCAGATGGAATGGTGGAGCGATTCAACCAAACTCTGGAGAGATACCTGGCAAAAGTAGTCGAAAGCAAACAACGGGATTGGGACAAGCATATCCAGCCATTTTTGCTGTCATACCGAAGTGCTGTTCATGAGAGCACCAATGTCACTCCTGCTTTTGCCAATTTTGGACGTGAATTACGGCTACCCGCCGACTTAATAACTGGTGTCCCACCGGATTCTCCACAACCCATAACTGAGTACGCCAGTAACCTCCGGAACAAGATGAACGACATCTATGAGCACATTAGAGAGTATGGCCAGCAAACATCAGAAAGAATGAAGACTAGATACGACAGAAGGACTAACAACCCTGGGTTCGAGGAAGGCTCGCTAGTATGGCTACACAACCCTATACGCAAAAAAGGGAAATCTCCAAAGCTACAAGCCAAATGGGATGGACCATACCGTGTGGTGACCAAGATCAACGACGTGACGTTCCGCATACAGAAGGGACATCGAGGTGCTCCCAAGATAGTTCATGTGGATCGATTGGCGCGATATTACGGGTGCAACGATGCTCGGGACGAGCATGTCTTAGGAGGGGGTAGTGTAACGCAGTAGACGCCCGTTGTAGGTATGGAGTGCGGTGTTTACGTAATCCGGTTCTGGGAAGCCCTATTGTTCTGTGAAGCTTTATTGTGTTTTTATTGGTGCCTTTTGTATTCGGTTTTATGGCTTTATGACTCGAGTTTATTTGTTTGGTGTTTGCGTATTTGAAAAACAATAGGGATTCTCGAACTTTCAAGTTGTTTACTTGTTAACACAATGGCGTTTATTGAGATCGAGTAATGTTGCGAAATATCTCGTAGGTTCGAGACTGTAGGAAATAACGAATATAAATACGCCGGCCGACCCTTGGGGATCAGTTTATTCGTTTACCGTCGAAGCGATAACTACTCGGGTTAGAGTGCGATAACAGTGATTGTGAAGTGACTAGCTTGTGTGAATATCAGTGCCAGTGTAAAGTGTTTGTGCGAACCAGTTGTGTCGTGTGTTTTTGTGATTTTTGTGAAGTGATTGTGTGCAATAAAGTGCAAAGTGAATAATCGGCGTTTTAACTGACTATCCAAGAACCCATTTCGTAACACTATTACTAATCGAATACAATAATAGGGAACGTCGGTTTTATTGAAAAATATTTTTACACAACTTTTTGCCCTAACATTTTTTTCTATGTCAGATGTCATAGTGACAGGTGTCATATCCTAGGATCGGTACTAGAATGGCATGACAGGTGTCAAAGTGAAAGCTGTCAAATTTAAAAGTGGATTATCTCCGTAACTATCCCATAGAAACCATTGTTGTTCTAACAAAAGTGATAGAGCTCAACGAGATCTACATTTCGGATGACAGCTGTCAAACTTAAAAGTCGATTATCTCCGTAACTATCGCTTATAAACCATTGTTGTTTTAACAAAAGTGATAAAGCTCAACGAGATCTTCATTTCGGATTACAGCTGTCAAACTTATAAGTGGATTATCTCCTTAACTATCACGTATAAACCATTGTTGTTTTAACAAAAGTAACAGAGTTCAACGAGATCTACCTTTCGGATGACAGCTGTCAAACTTAAAAGTGGATTATCTCCGTAACTATCGCTTATAAACCATTGTTGTTCTAACAAAAGTGATAGAGCTCAACGAGATCTACATTTCGGATGACAGCTGTCAAACTTAAAAGTGGATTATCTCCGTAACTATCGCTTATAAACCATTGTTGTTTTAACAAAAGTAATAGAGTTCAACGAGATCTACCCTTCGGATGACAGCTGTCAAACTTAAAAGTGGATTATCTCCGTAACTATCGCTAATAAACCATTGTTGTTCTAACAAAAGTGATAGAGCAAGATCTACATTTCGGATGACAGCTGTCAAACTTAAAAATGGATTATCTCCGTAACTATCGCTTATAAACCATTGTTGTTCTAACAAAAGTGATAGAGCTCAACGAGATCTTCATTTCGGATGACAGCTGTCAAACTTAAAAGTGGATTATCTCCTTAACTATCACGTATAAACCATTGTTGTTCTAACAAAAGTGATAGAGCTCAACGAGATCTACATTTCGGATGACAGCTGTCAAACTTAAAAATGGATTATCTCCGTAACTATCACTTATAAACCATTGTTGTTCTAACAAAAGTGATAGAGCTCAACGAGATCTACATTTCGGATGACAGCTGTCAAACTTAAAAATGGATTATCTCTGTAAATATCGCTTATAAACCATTGTTGTTTTAACAAAAATAATAGAGTTCAACGAGATCTATTTCGTGTTTTGTAATTGTGAAGTATATTCAATAACTAGTTTGTGTAACAATAGTTACGAAGATAATCCACTTTTTAGTTTGACTGCTGTCATCCGAAACGAAAATCTCGTTGAGCTCTATCACTTTTGTTAGAACAACATTGGTTTATAAGCGATAGTTACGGAGATAATCCATTTTTAAGTTTGACAGCTGTCATCCGAAATGTAGATCTCGTTGAGCTTTATCACTTTTGTTAAAACAACAATGGTTTATAAGCGATAGTTACGGAGATAATCGACTTTTAAGTTTGACAGCTGTCATCCGAAATGTAGATCTCGTTGAGCTCTATCACTTTTGTTAGAACAACAATGGTTTCTATGGGATAGTTACGGAGATAATCCACTTTTAAATTTGACAGCTTTCACTTTGACACCTGTCATGCCATTCTAGTACCGATCCTAGGATATGACACCTGTCACTTTGACATCTGTCATAGAAAAAAATGTTAGGGCAAAAAGTTGTGTAAAAATATTTTTTCAATAAAACCAACGTTCCCTATTATTGTATTCGATTAGTAATAGCATATAATACGAATAGTACAAAATTAGTAGAAATAGGCAGTGCACCCATCCCTACCAAATATAGCTCGGTAGGGATAAGTGCACTACACAAATGGTCAGTGCACCTATCCCTACTGGTAGAACTAAATCTACAAAAAGTGCACTTATCCCTACCAGGGGGGATAGCTTGGTAGGGATAAGTGTACCAGCCGGTTTTTATGACTTATTCAGTGATTTATACCATTTAATTTTTGTATGTCATTATGATAATATTATATTATGTACCTATACTATACTTTGAACAGGTTATGTATGATATTTATTGATTTGATTTTTTCACCAATCACCTTTCATCTTATTATCATTACCTGCTTACGTAAAAGACATACCTTAGCGCTTATGGCGTATTTTGACCGTGTTTGTCAGCGATCACCAAAGTTAAGTAACTCTCGGCACGGTCAGTCTTCGAATGGATGATCGAGGGGGAATTTACAACCAAGCGCTACCATAGCTCGGATGACAAGTTAAATTGTAAGTCCCGGTTGTTTTGACCGTTTTGAAGTGTTAAGGCGGCCTAAAAACTTTGACACCAGCCGGAGGAGCATACGGACTGCGAAATAATTCTATCGACGCGTTCTGACACGTTATATAGTATGTTATATTGATATTGAAATTGTTTATTTTTCCAAAAACTTATGAACTATGTATATATTGGTTAATAGCAAAATATACAAGTAAATATAAATATATCCTAAATTAACGTAGAAATATTATATGCACTGCACCCCACACTAGGGTGACCAGTGTTGTGGGTTATGATTACTATAAGTTTATATTTTGTGATTGAACGTGAAATTGGATGAGTGAGTGAGAGAATAAGTGAATTTTAACATGCGCGCGTGTGTGTGTGTGTGTGTGTATGTGCGTGTGTGTGTGGATGTATATTATGATATAAATATATATTAAGAGGATATATGAATACGAATTTGAGAACTAAAATAAATACCAAATTGTTATAGATAGATATATTTATAAAGCATAATAGCTCTACATAAATGGTACATCAGATTATATTGTATGAGTAATTATTCAATTTACCTCTCAGTTGTAGGTATATTACGCACTACATGACATCAGAAAAAAATCGGATCTGGAAGGCTATGACCTAGCTAATCAAGGAAAGCCTGATGTCTGGCTAGTCCACCTGTGTTCAGATTGCATACCTAGTTCTAAATGTGTAGATTTGCCAGGGATCAGGATATAGTGAAGTATGAATGTACTTTTTGTTTGTTTATTTACATACTTACTGTAGGTACTGTACTGTACATAGCCTTAAGAAAAGTCAAATAGTAATATTTATTTTTAACTTATTGTTACTTTACCTTTACGTCCTTAAGCGCATTTTTGATAATGCCAAAACGCTGTAAAATCAAATACAACACAAAGTAAATATATGTCACTTTTTCACACGTCGAAATCTCTTTTCGTGGTCGTATGCTAAGCTAGTCACCCGGCCTATTCCTTCGGAAAAGACAAAATTTTGTGGCTTACTGGTTCATAAAATCAATAACGTCCACGTAGCGAGGTGCATTCCTCAACGACCACTCGTTAGCTAATGCACCGCTTGCCATTAAACTGATAATGGCCGAGACAAGACCAAGGCCGTGTCCGAAATAAAACTGTTACTGCTGGCAGTCAAGTTTATTGCATTTGGGTATTGTTTTACAAATGTTCATACCTTAAAAGTCGAACAAATAAATTACATAATATGTATACTTAACATAAACACAAGTAGTATAAGTACGTTTGCTTACCCTGACAAACAATTACAGGATTTGGATACATGACATTTATAAATACATTTTTAACCACTTGTTAAGACAACGTCATTACTTCGGTTGTTTAAAAATATATAAATTCACAAAATAAACAACAACTAATAACATTAAAGTATTTTAAGTTTATTAAAGATCAAAGACCGCGTGCGTCATCTTCATTTCATCATCAAAATCTTCATCAATTTTCCATTTCTTTTTAGTTAGATCTGGCTAAAACACAACATTTTATGTTCCTGGCTTAATATTATCTTTTAACATATATACCCCATCGTTTAGTCTACATATCAAATTTAAATACTTATTTATATACCTACCTATTTGAATATCAAAAAAACGGCGGCACAAATTTGACTAGGATTAATCCAGAATCTAAATGAGCTATGTAACTCCACTGGGAGCTGCATCATAAACGATAAATAGAACACACTTTATCAGCTCATAATCTTATAGACTGATAACATGATCAATACACAAAAAATCTATGCATCGATTTCAGAAACTTGTAAATAAATAAATATAATTCATCATCTTCTTGCCCTTATCCCACTAGGTGGAGTCGGCACAGCACGTTTCCTTTTGCCACATCACGCTATCATAAGTCATCTCATCATCAACTCGTTTCTCTCGCATCATAATAATAAACATAATTAGTAATCAAAATCCAAGACAGCAAGTGTAATTTCTTGGCTCGTTTGTCAAAGCGTCTCAAGCACTCCACACGCCGTTCTAACCGACAAATAACATCAATAAAGCCATTTTACATGGCACTCCATACACAGAACAAATATATTATAAAATACAAGCTTACAAATTGTATTGAAATTATTGACTTAATCACGTTTTGGCAAATAAAAATTTTCTTTCTTCCTTCTTACAAAGCACGCTCAAGTAAGGCACAAATAAACATCTCGGAAATCTCCGTGGATTAGTTCTGACATTTTGAAGCCTTGTCTTTTAATGCTAAACGTAGCCCAATGAGCTATGGAAATGGTTTTTTCCGGAGTCTCTGTGAGATCGAATCAGGAATTAGGCCTGTCGATGAACCAAAGCTCCGAAATAACCGCGGGTGGCTTTTGCAACTGAGCGCTTCCGTGACTCGGATGACACGTTAAATTGTAGGCCCCGGTCGCATTAACCGTTTAGCCATGTCAGAGTCTTACAGGTGGCTTAAAAAATGGGTTGTCTATATAGTCGGATTACGGACGATAGTTAGACGATTTGACGTGACAACGTCATAACAAAAATGGATGAAATGATTGCACCGAACGCTCAACCCGATCGTGTCTTTCACTCGTTCTTGTACTGAGCGTAATTGGAAAATGGACAACAATGAGTAATCCTTTATCGTGCGTGTTGCTAGCGTTCATCGATTTACTAGACGTGGTCACGTCAAAAACTCTGACACCAGACGCTACTACACGAACTAACTATAAAGCTTGGTTTCTATACTCTCTGTGTTTAGTGTCGGTCGACGCGGGCAATTTTCGTCGCTGCGAACCGGTTCGGTGTTCTACCTGCGAGGGTATTGAAAAAAGTAAACGACGCACGCACACCGCCGGCCTGTGGCGTGTATGTGCCCGTTGGGCTGTGTGCACCGCGCGGCTCATTTTCACACCATGATTGGTTTTCAGGCTTTATGTTTCAAGTATAGAGTTGGAACGAGTTTTGTGCCACTCTACTATTTAATTTAAACTGTTTTGAATTCTCTTCGCTGTTCTAGAGGTAGATAGATATAGTTAAAGTTATGAACGAATGTTATTGCAATCGCTAAAAAGAAATGTTCCATATAAAACCGTATAAAAATATGAACTTTTGATGACATGTATGAAACAACATCTTTTTACGATTCCAAGATTTATTTCATGGTAAAAGTTCTTGGTTCTCGTAATTTTAGTGCGCGATTAGTCCCGTAGTATATAATAATAATTAAGTTTTTTAAGTTCATAAGCTTCCGCAATGTAATGTAGTAAGTGTAATGTAATCTGTAAATAATTAAATTCGTTGTATGAAAGTATCACAATCTCTACATAATAATTAACATACGGCCTGAGCCAAAAGTATTCTGCCGCTCTTTATGAATTAAACCGTAACTACAGTCAAAAGTGCATTAGCTTGACAAAGTTCCTCCAGTCTTCGCTACACTAAAATGCAATGATTTTGTTAAAATAAGTTGTGTCTGCAATTACATAAGACGGACTTTCTTCATATGGAGGGCAGTATTCGGCACCCCATAAAATACCTGCAATTCATAAAATGTTCAAAAACACAACTACTTTGTTAAACAATAGTGATAAACGTTTATTTCATACAATATAATTGTTAAAATTTAAGGTAGAAAAAAAAATATGATTATTAATAGTGGATAAGATTTACGAAAAAAACTGGATGGATACTGTATGGATTATAATCCAGTAGATCTGTACAGTGTACACAACAAAATTGGTCTTCTTTTTCAAATATGCAATAATTCAATAGTGTTAGTAATAACCCTAATGCCTAATTCTTTTGACCGATGCTATATACTCGTAGTTCTGCTATTATTATATGATATTCAAGTATTGTCCAGGTATTGTTATTATTATACTATTTTCAGTTATTTCCAACGATGTTGTGAACAAAATTAAGCCACAGGTATGTGTTAATCTAAATTTACAATGACTATATTAAAATGCCTATTTTGAATTGAATGCAGCTGTTGTACACGAAGCCTGCTTATCTTCCAAGGCTGTTAATAATGTGTTTTGACATTTATTTGTCATTTACTTGCAACGTGCTTGTAAATTATAATTAAATTAACATTGTAATTTTGTTTTAGCTAATTCTATGAATACTAGATAGCAGTAAGTAATTGTCAGAGCTTAAAATAATTTTTATTTTAGCAAAAAAGGCACAACCGCCTTCAATCGTATAAAATTCGTATAGTTTTCTTGAATCGTTGCCACTTTTTCAGATTATTGTTGATTTTTCAAAAACCACTCTACCACTTTCTATAAAATTTAAATGGGACCACTTCTGAATTATAATCTATCACATAAATAAAAATAATCTTCAATATCCATTCATAATTGGCGGAGTAAACCATGCCAAATCTTTATCTATCTTCTGTGGTTTGGTCCCAAAAGTAGATTTTTTTGATTCTCTAATTTAATTAAAATTATTCTGAAATAGCAAAAAAATACCTAATTTTGTACAAATCCTTCTTTTTATTTCGCTATTTCAGTGTTGCTCCCATAGTAAATGCTTGTCTTGATGTGCTTAAGTTGCCCCTAAGATATTATGCGTAAGCTACCAGTAACACATTGTAGGTACTGTATCTTACATGTGTGCGTTTTACATAAAATCGAACATTTAGTCATTTGATATAACACTTCGTATTTCCATACTAATACCTATTACAAACTTTAAAATGACACTATTTTATTTGGTTTTTACGCTTTCAATACTTTCGGCTCATAATGTTGGCTTTACGGATGTATGAAATGGATACCAGCAATATAACTTCTAAATTATTAGGAAGGACATAAATAAGCTTAACTGATATAAGATAAGGCCATATGACGTCATCGATTCGACCCAACATTCGGCTTCAATCACCGCAAAGTTAATCTCATGTTAACTTAGGACCGAAATTGTGAATTGGTCGGCTTCAAAGCTATCATGTTTTAAATATTTGTTATGTTTGCGTTTTCGAATAGTCGTTATGAAAAAAACAATAATAACAATTTTTTTTTAAATCTAGGAGCGAAAATCTTGACGTGAAATTGATGTTTTTCTCGAAGTATAAAACTGTAGTTAAGTATTTAAGCTAGTTTTAAAGAAGTAGACGGTAATCACACTTTATTGAACTTTCTTACTTTATTTCTTTCGAATTTTTAACCAAACTTAACGAAGCTTATTTTTTATAAAATATTAAGACGAGAATGCAGTTTCTTAGTTTGGCAGCTAAAACTAGTGAGGGTTCTATCAATCAATCAAACGTTTTGTTTTGGATAGTGTATCAATACTAAATAAGTAATCATTACAATAATAATCATTTCACTTATCAAAAACGTATCGAGCCAATTGCAATCCCTTCGTTATTTTTCCTCTGAATCTCATGGAAATGCTATACATGTCTAAAGATGTCCAAATAGGTTATCTGAGATTATCATGGAATCAGATACAAACAAAGGTTGTAAACGCATCCAAACTTCTCTGACAACATCCCCGAAACCATACGTCATCAGCTCAAAAAACGGCGGGACATTTTTATCCAGGATAAGCAATAATCCAGAAAATAAATAGCTATCTCCGCTGGGAGCTACATCACAATTCACAATCGGTAAAACAAACACACCTCATCTGCTTATAGTATTACTATAGCAACCCGCCCCGGCTTCGCACAGGTGTATTATACATATAAACCTTCCTCTCGAATCACTCTATCTATTAAAAAAACCGCATCGAAATCCGTTGCGTAGTTTTAAAGATATAAGCATACATAAGGACACACAGCGGGAAGCGACTTTGTTTTATACTATGTAGAGATGATAATAGACTGATTTCATGAAAGGTTGCCTCTGTCCGTTAGCATAACATCGTGTCCTTTATTCTTGAATTTTACGAGAGTTATCGCGCAATAAAATATGAGATAAATGAATACCATATAAACTCTATCCCAACGTTTCGACTGAGTCACATCTATCATGGTCAGACTATCAGCGACTTCGCATAGGTATCTAGTCTGTCTTGATTACGACTGATTTGATTCAATCAAAACAACGGGATAAAGAGGTAATTAAATAAGAATAATGTGCTCCGTGCTCCGTTCTGGCCTAGAGGTAGGGACACCCGTCTTGCAATCGTGAGGTCGTGGGTTCAAATCCCAGTCCCGTACCAATGAGTTCTTTGGAATTTATGTACGGAATTTCACACCACTGGCTTTTCGGTGAAGGAAAACATCGTGAGGCAACCTGCATACGTCAGTAGAAGAAATTCGATGGCGTATGCGAATCTACCAACCCGCACTGGGCCAGCGTGGTGGATAAGGCCCAATTACCCTTCGTGGGTTGGCCTAAGTCCTGCAGTGGACTATTAAAAAGGCTGATACAATGTGCTCAAATCGCGAAGGCTTAAAATAACATTCCGTCGTTTGTCAACAGAGCGAGAAATGGCTGACGTTCGAGACCATGAAGGAGGAGATAATGGAGAAGATGCGCAAGCTGGAGGAGGAGCGGCATACTGTAGACCTGTGGAACTGCGGCCCCGAATGGGGCAAGAAACGCCGGAAACGTCAGGTAAAAATCACAATCGCTGTCTTACCATAAAAGTTTTACGCACGCCCTAGACAATATTTAACAGTACAAATTGCACGGGTAAACAGTGTTTAAAGCGTGTTTAAATCTTTTGTGCGTAGGCGGTCGCTTGAGCATTTCGCTATGATAATGCCGGTCTCACTGGTAAATTTTCGCCTGTATAATTTATTTTCGAGTTTCAGCATTAGGTACGAGTACGTTAAACTTGCCATGCAGACGAATGTTCCCGGTGATGGGGCCACCTTTAGCTTTCGTACCTTTAGCTTTTGAATTCGTAACACTTTATACAGGTTTATTCAAAAAGAGTTTAAAAGAGGGTGATTCAGACAATCGTTATGAACAACCTGTTATGAATCGTTATTAAAAACAGGCACCTGGATATTCGAAGAAAATAACTGTCACACACATTTAATCGATTCCGAGTTGAATTGTTACATGGGACAGAAGATTTTTTTTGAAAAAAATTTGCCGCACAACTTCTTCAAAACTTAAAAGTTCTTAAACTTATTCCAATTTAAAAGGCTAATAATTATATCCAGTAATTCCAAAGAGTTTTTCGACCAGAACAGTCAGCATTAATATGTACCTATTTGTAGGTACAAGTCACGGCAAAAATATGAACTATATTCTATAAAATTTAACTTGATCTCTGCGACAGTAGAAGATTGACATTTTTAGAGTTGGGATAGTGGTAGAAAAAATCGATTTTCAAACAATGTTGTAATGAAATCGAATGAGTAATTGAAGGTGAGAAATTGGATTTCATTTACTTACTATTATTTAAGATCAAGTATGTACACATGTAAATAATGTTATGATATTAATAATATACTCGTAATAATGTAACGATAGTATTTTTCACTATTATCGATGCTAATGTAACATATAATTGGGTTTAATTTGATTACACATGTAAAAAATGTTATGATATTAAAATATACAATAAAATTAATGATAAATAGAGTTTTATTTAAAATATCGTCAGAATAAACTATCGATATTTTAATTAAAACTCTATCTAAAACTCTGTGGTCACGATCATTCGTCGCCCATCACTAATCGGCATGCCCACAAAGTATGACATTGACAGGTACTGTCTGTACTATTAAGAAATTCAGGACTTCATAGGCGTGATTTTTCTGACAGCTGTCGCAGAGATCAAGTTAAATTTTATAGAGTATAGTTTAAACATATAAAAGATATTGTTATTTGTAGCGAAATTTTGCCGCCCCTTAAAGGTGCCGCCTCTGCCGCTGGTATGTGGTCACTGGTTAGAGATATCCCTTTGTTTCGTAGGTGACAGTGGCGCCTCCATACGTGGTGTACATGCTCCCAGACTCGGACATCATGGAGGACTGGCGGCTGGTTCGCAAGCTGCTGGAGCGCGGCGACTGACGCTGCGACCCCGGGACCGCGCGTTCCACATCCTCGATCAACGGCAGGCCACGTGTATCCTAGCCTCCACAGTCCACACCTTATGCACGGTAATGGTATCTAACAGTATTCCGTCTTCATACAAACAGTAACGCAAATTAAACCCACGCGCTTCGGAGTTCGGTATACACTCGGTATACCAACAGTCGCAGATGCGATGTAGTGACGAACGAACGTGTGGGTTTCTAATCAGTAAGCGTGCGATTTGCCTACCAGACGGACAGCCCTAGCGGGTGCTGCGTCGTAGTACATGGCCACGTGAGGCTGTAGATATTTCAAGGACAGGGCCGAGTTACAATATTGTTAGATACCATTGCGGTGCCCTATGTGAAAGACTGGCCGCGCTGGTATCACAGTTTAGCAAAGCATACTTTTTGTTTACAGTGCATAGGTACATTGTTTTGTTTACCCAGAGGAATATTATGATTAATCAAAGGGTAAATTCATCTGGTACGAATCAGATTTTCCGTTTCGCGAGTATTTAAAACGATATTTTTACATCAGGCGTAGCTTCGATGCTTTGAGTTAACTTTCGAGAAGTAGGTATCTTATATTTGCGGGCGTTTCACATTCGTTTCAGTTTAAGATTCCGCATTGTGATAAGAAGGAATTACGCAGAGGCCCATCTGTCTGCGTAATATCCATACTATTGCTGCTAGGTAAATATCTCCCTCAAAAACTCAAAGTAGCTCAGGGCGCTATTTTCGCTGCTATGTACAATTAAATTAAATTGCATTATTTGGATTTAGTCTCCATGATTATGCGAGATTATTGTGAATGTGGAAAAACTACGAAAACTTCAAAAATATACTCCGGCACTATCTTGAGATGTACTTTAAGTCTACACGCCAAAGATGTCAGCCATCGAATTGATGAGAGGGTTGGATTGATTTTAAGTGTGTTGTGTAGACTCTTTCAAAAAGATAAATTGTAAACAAAACAAGCTTATGGGTCATTATAATGCCTGAAATGTGAATATTTCAATTATTTATTTTACTATTTAAACATGATAATATGTTTTGCTAAATTGTGATGTCTGGACAGCCTGCATTTCCATATACGCATAGGCTCAGTATCATTTGCCTTTAAAAGTTCGCGTTGTTAATATTCGGGAACATCATCTTTATGAACAATTTTATAATTTAAGTGAGTACATTAAATTTATTTAATATAGTTAAAGATTAATTTAATCAACATAAACGCGTTCCTTTTTCCCTAATCACATTTTTCCTTGTTATCGGAGCTCGCGAGTTTATATTGATTTTGTGTTTTAGTGTTGTGATTCTGTCTGGTGCATTTTTTTCTTAGTGTACAAAATATACGGAAACTATTATTGTTTACTTTCCATTTTACTAAATTATTTCATTAATTTATTCTAAACTTGAGAGGAAGGTGGAGCAACTTCCACATCTCACGATCCTCTGCTAGTTTCACCTCCCTGTACGACACGACGTCCACCTTCTCTTCAATTTCATCTATGAATGCTCTTCGTGGTATTCCCTTGTTTTACTTTTCTAATTTCATTAGGCTGTCATGTCGCACAAGGTGGCCAAACATATTTTCTCTTCTATTTTCAGTCGTAAATGACTTGACTACGTAGCTAAATTTCATTGAGAGACTGTTTCTCTATTAAAGAATACGGGCACGTAATGCGCAAAGTAAAATAGTTACACGAGTTTCCATTGAAATATCGTTTCCTACTTTAAATGAAAGTTAAAGTAAGGTTTCAGTTATGTTAACAGAAACTATTTAATTAAAACGTAGGTAACGCGTAGTACAAAAAGAGTGAGGTACAGAGAATCATTTCCATCACAATTACAACTATGAAACGTATACAAATAGGCGCTGCATCGCAACACCGTTCTTAACTGATTTCACGACTGTCAAAAAAGTCTTCAACCAGTATAAACTTCTTTCTTCTATCAGTGTAAACTTAGGGGTTTAATTATTTTCTTCAATTGAACTAGATTTTCAGAATGAAGCTGATATATCAATAATAAATAAATAAATTAACTAGTTTTTTTTAAAAGAGCGCTAATTACAAAATTAGATTTTAATATCATTTAAATACAACTGAAATCTACCTAGGACGCTGAATTTAAGGCTGTAATATACCGTTCGCGGACCACGCAACAGGCGGACTGTAGGAAAAAAGATTCATAAGTACTTAAATGTATAATTACATATACCGAGATGAACTAAAAGAGAGTGCTTCCACTCTGCCCCACCAAAGCGCCCCACTGGTGGGGCAGGATTATGTACCCTCCGCTAAGACGACGCTGTGTGTGCACTGTGTGTTCAGAACATTAGATATATCTAAGATATATCTTGGGCTACATATATGTAGCCCAAGACTTGTACTATAATATCGAACATTAAAATTGGTAATAGGAGTCTATAAACCAAATGGATTACAATATCAGTTTAAAGTTCGAAATTTCAAAATGACACTTGGGAATATAGCAGTTTTGGTTTCATATAGAGTATAAAGCGGTCTTTTGATTGGGCATAAGTACCAAAATGTAATTGTATCAAATTCGGTTGGCATGGTTTAGGTTGGCATTTATGCTTCATTTTCGTCCAAAATGGCGCTTATGCCCGAGCCCTATTACCTTTTAACCGTTGATATTATAGAACTAGCTATTGGGCTACATATATCTACTTAACTGGGATGTGTGACGTGAAGTTACTCCACTGGTAAATTTTTCCTCACACACCGCTTGTTTAAAAATGTCGTCCCTCTAGTACTAATACACACAGCCTTAATAGCCTTTATCTGAAGATTACTGTTTTAAAGTTTATTGTAAATTATGTATTAGGTTCAATTTTAAAAACTTCATTTCGTAGCTGTGTATTAAGCACTGTCCTCGTGTGTGAAAAGATAATATATAGGAATAAGCTTATATCTGTCTTTAAGTCTTCAAAATGGAACCCATTAAAACTCGTTAACTGAACTCTTACTTTACGCAATTTTCCATACTTTCCCCTCATTAGTTATTAGCCCTTTAACAATAAGAAATGAGGAAAAAGTGTAAAATACTGCGAAGTGTCAAAAGTTGTATGTAATATAACAATTAATTTCTGAAAATAAAGCCAAGAGTTGCTAATAATTTGTTTCTTTTTACCACCTCCTCTACTTTAACTTATCACACCACCCACCCACCCACTGGGTACCATCGACTTGGCATTTTTTCTGTTCTTTACACAGTGTGACAAGATAAAAGCTCCGGTTCCCTAGGATAGCGGTGCCATCATAGGCCGGCCGTAGTCTTACTGACGGTGTAAGTTCTCTCCCATTTAATGGTGTCAATTACCGCTCTTTAGGAAACTGCGCCATTTTGTTTGCACATATGGCGGACACCGCTATCTTAGGAAAACAGAGCTTAACGGCCTATTAAGTAAGTAAGTAAGTTCGTATAGGCGTATAGGTGGATAACTTTTTGAAATCTGGGTATACCACCCAGATTTCAAAAAGTTTTACTAGTGTTCTACAATAATATTATGTAGGCCGAATCAACTTTATGTCGTCTTTTAAACTTAGTTACAAGCTGCGTAAATCCCCATTCCTCGCCACGCTGCTGATATGAATTTTCTACTCAACGACTCGCGTCGTGTTCACAGATGCCATTCAGTGAAAAGATGGAACAAGATACAGGATGACGATACACAGGTATTAGGCCTCTTAGACTATTCTTGATCTTGGTAAAAGTATCTACTAAGCACGTAGTTTATATACGCATCAACGTAAATGTTATTTACTATATACCTCACTGAATATGACATGAATATTTTATTTTATTGATAAACTTCATCAACACTGTGCACACCAACGCAACACACGAAAGACTAGAACAAACATCAGCCAAGTGACACAGCCATCACAGGCGAAGACAGCTTGCCTTGATTATATACATCACCACAAAAAAATATAAAATATGACAAATATTAACAATTTTTTACTCATTTTAAGCTTATAAAAAGCAGTTACGTGATGGTTATACAAAAAAAAACCAACAAGTTTTCTACTTTTAGCGAATGTAAAGCTCTCAAAATTAAACGGAAAATTAAACAAATATCACTATATATAATATACACTTTATTATTATTACAAAAAGTAACATAAACAAAGACAAGAAAGGTACAAAAGGCGGTCTTATCGATAAAAACCGTCACTTCCAGACAACCTTGGATGAAAGGAAACGTGTAGATAAATGTAAATACATATACGGTGGTGTTATATAAGATGGTGTAGATATTATGACCTTTAGAATTCCTAATTATCTTGTTTGCACCAACTTTTCAACAATTTTACTTTTGAATATTTAGATAATATTTCTCAATTTAATAATGTTTCCGCCAAAAATGGCACTACCGACTTCAATTGTTGCAATTTATGTACAAAATTCGATTAGTTTGCTCGAATCAATATACGACAGTTTTAGATTTATTGTTGATTCTTAGGGTTCCGTACCCAAAGGGTAACCCTATTACTAAGACTGCGCTGTCCGTCTGTCTGACCGTCTGTCAGTCTGTCTGTCACCAGGCTGTATCTCATGAACAGTGATAGCTAGAACGTTGAAATTTTCACAGATGACGCTATTTCCGTTGCCGCTATAACAACAAATACTAAAGACGGAAAAAAAATATTTAAGGGGGCTCCCATACAATAAACTTGAATTTTTAGACGTTTTTCGCTCGAACTTAATAACTCCCATACAAGTAACGTGTTTTTTTTTGCTCGATATTAATAACGGCAACAAGAATATGCTTGAAATATTAAGTAGTATTTTCCTTTAAAAAAAAAGGGGGGGGGGGGGCTTCCATACGGTACGGAACCTTTCGTGCGCGAGTCCGACTCGCACGTGGCTAATTATTTTTAATCCGCTGAACCGATTTCAAGTATGATCTATGAAACAGAAAAAAAAACATCAAAATCGGTGGATAAAACTGACGGAGGTAATCGTAACATACCTACAAACAAAAAAAGCTTACAGTCGAACAGCGAATTTTTATTCCTTCAAGCTCGGAAAGCAGAATTTTCCAATATTTCTTGAAAGGATTAAAACCCACTACGTTATATATGCTCAAGACTATCAGCACATTTGGCTGTTCTATTAGCTATACATGGTTATTCCTAATCAATTAGCATCATTTTAGGGGCTATTCTGTACCTACATCGAAACTAACAACTTTTGTTCAGCGACTTTTGTCAAAACTCAAAAAAAATCAGCTGTTCCAAACATTTTGTCGCGGGTGAACGATATTTTTCTTTAGAACAACAAATTTTTATTTTGAATTTTGACGAAAGTCGCAAAACAAAAGTTGTTAGTTTTAATGTACAGAATAAGCCTCTAAAAGGATACTAATTGATTAGGAATAACCATGTATAACAATTATAAATATAACAATTTATCATGATAATCAACTATGATCATCTTTCACGTGGATAGCCAGGAGCTCAACTCAATTTTTGACCGACGAACCAACCGGAGGAGGTACTCAATTCGACGCGCATTTTTTTTTAATGTATAACTATGCATAACTTTTTTCATAGCAGTCCGATTTTAATAACTCTTTTTTTATTGGGAAGAGTAGGTATACTACGAAATTGGTTTCATTTAAATTTTATCGAAATCGGCTGAGTAATTTTTGATAGATCAACAATAATGTGAAAAATGCTACATCGATCTGTACGATATGTTCGCGAATTCTGTACACGGGTGAAGTTGGTCATGCTATTTTTTGCAAAAAATAGTTATTGAATCTTTAGAAAATGAAATAATCGCATGCTTTGCTACCTTTACGCTACTAAAGATTTTCAATATTCGTTCCTCCTCTTGCCAGGTTTATCTTGTGACATTGTATTTATCGAGCTATTAAATAGACGGACCTGCCAATTATGTACATTAAAACTCACCATCAGGGATCATTTAAGGCATACGTCCTAGCGGGCTATTGATTCAAAGGTAGATCCCCAGCAGCTAGTTCTAGTTAGTTATAGTTAGTAATTCCTCAAATTGCTAATATTACGTGCGTCGTTTAAACAACTGCTGGTATTGGCCAGACCTAACAAATTCAATTTTCCCGTGTAGGTAAGTGCCGTGATCAGAAAACCAATCATAGTAAAGTGTATTATGTTAAATCGATCAAATAAACGGAAATATTTAAGAATCCAAGTCGAAAAAATCGTAAAGGTAACGTCCACAAGTGGATTCAGAGAAAAATCGAACCAAGATGATACATATATACATCATTTGAAAGCTTGTTTTATGGGCTTCCCAAAAAAAATTTATTTAGATTTTTTCACCCCTCCAATTTTTTTTAAATGCGAAAAGTAATTTATATGATAAATAACAATACAGCTTATTATTGTTTCTAGTTAAGCAACAATAAAGTGCTTCTATCGTTACTTTACTTGCATTCATAGCTGATTCTTCCACATTCATCTCTTAATTTGTTAAAATAAAAAAGTATAACCTACCAGTGTGACCAGTTAGTAGGTACAATGACACAAAAAAAAACACTTAAAAGTAAAAGTGTGTCTAATTGGTAAAAATGTATTTTTTTGTACAATTTGGAGGTTATTTAATCAGGGTTAATAGAGATAATCTACCTATTGAGCCAAATATCTTTATTTATCCTAATAAATTCAAAATTAATTTCAAAAAAATCGGAGGGATATTTTTGTTCTGAACTGTTGTAATAGACTCAAAAAAATATGAACTTTCTCGAAATGTAACGAGTGTTGTGGTTTGAATTTTTGATTATTATTCTACCAGCCTCCATACATTTAGTGAACATGTCCTTTGATGGATGTATCTATTGATTTAATTGACCGAATAAACGAAAAGCATTTTTCATTGGCAAAGTTTTCTAATAATGTTGAGTGGTAGGCTATTTCGTGGCTACCTATTTCAATCATATTTGACAAAATTGTTTAAAACTAATTCAGATCTTTTAATAATACTAATATTCAAACCTTAATGATTTTAATTCTGCAATTCGAAATTAGTTTCGATGAATATTTCTTACGTTGTTTATGACGTAAAAATTAAAGGAATATCAAGTTCTATACCTACGTTATAATAGGTAATGGGATAAAATGATAGAAATAAATTTACGCGAATTAACTGAAAACAAAGCTAACTTGGGGGACATAACGCACGTGTCTTTATAGAGGATCGACCACCGTTGCTTTACTGGGGTAATTAGTAACACGATTTTAACATAGATGGCTCGAGACATCGAACATCAATTTCTAAATCGCGGTGTCGAGTTTTTTTTCATTGATTTGAGGTTCCTAAGGTTTGTGTAATTATGAGTGTAATTAGAGCAGTTTAGTTTGTTGAGATCATTAGACGTGTCTACTGGTTGAATCTGGCGAGTTCTGCTGTTTGGAGAACGACTAGAAACAGTAAGTAGTTATAAGAATTCTACTTATATATGTAAACGCCGAATCAAACTTAATGATGTTTGTGAAGTACTATGTACATCAGGCAAGTGGTTAGGCAGTAGCAATATGCATAAAATTTTAGCGGCACAAGGAGAGCGTCTTGTAGCTAACTTAACAGACGTCAGTTTTATTCGGCTTATACATATATATTTTTTTATTTAAATTAATGGCCCACAGACTCCAGGGTCTGTGCCTTTTGTTAAGTAAGTTACAATTGAAAGAATGCGACTGTACAATAGAGAGGGGTTAGTTTAATTCTTAGTCTAAGTTAGTGGTTTCATTGCGTGAATGCCACGAGCAAACCGGCGACCCGCATGCAGCACCCGATCACGAGTATGACGCATGTATCAGCCATCACTCTCCTCGACCATATTTAAGGGAAGAGAACGACCCGACACACGACGCCGCCGCAAGAAGGAGCCTTCGATGGCGAGCATGAATGCTCAAGGCCATGCACGCAATGCTAGTTTCTATTTAATGCACACTTATTCTGATTTATTTTGTGAAAGCGATCACCAGCAGAGTCCAAGGCTACATTTCCATGTGTTACTCGGTGGTATCTACTCTGCTTGTGATCGCTCCCATGTCCTTCTATTACAACTCTTTTGCCTCCTCCCGGCCCAGAGCCTCCATCACCGCCGCGTTCCGGTCTCTGATGGCCATCTGCAGGTTATAGTCCTTGATAGCCCTCAAAGATGCAGACGATGCACGCCGCACGAATCGACTGATGGCATCACCTTCAATGTCGTCAGCGTAGTAGATGAAAGTTCCAGTGTGCCGAGACAAGGCAACGACAGCGTGTGAGACGCTTTCGTGTAGCTTTATTCTAGGCTTAGTTTTAATGGCGATTACCGACTCGTACGTCAGTCCCTGAGCTTCGTGGATGGTAAGGGTGCGCGATCCTGAGCCACCTCCATAACCCTGGCTTATTAGGGTCTCCTTTTCTTCCTGCGTATGCACTAAGAAAAGGGTGTTGGGGAGGGTTTTGGATATTTGAGCCCCCTTGAACCTTTTCTGCTCAAGAGACCTAATACGGGGAACTGAGGAATATATACCTGAGTATATTTCCCTCAACGCATACGCGACATCCATTGGGTTTCTATGTGTGCAGAGCAACTCCTGGGTGATGTTTGCAACCAGGGTAGGGCGATGGTACCTCATCTCGAAGAGATTTTCTCTGTCGATATAAGGCAGCTGATTGACGTCCCCAATGAGGACAAGTTCGCTAGCACCAGACAGTCGTGCAGCCATTATTATAGCTCCGAAATGGTTCATTAGAGCTTCATCCACCAGAAGGCGGCTGAAGCTCTCTTTTCCAAAACCATTTACGAGGGATGAAGCCATGGTTCGCACTCTTGATTTTACTAGATCTCCTATTCGGTGCGATAGCTTCTCTCTCAGGTCTTTTGCTGCTTCTGTTGTTGTTGTGATGATAGCGTCCCTGTCCACATCAAAGTGTCTAATCACCCATGTTGTCTTGCCACATCCTGGTACCCCGTTGACCCATTGTATCTTTGGTACAGCCCAGTTTTGCCAGCTTGTCTCGACGTCCGAGCTCCGTTCGATGGTTTTAGCCATCTCGAGGATTCTATCGTCTAGCATTATCTTCGTGCACTTGGCGGTGACTACAATTGGGTCGTTTGATGGTATCGCGTATTTCGGTCTTCCTATTCGCTCCGTCTCTCCCTCATCCAACTCCACAAAACCACTTTCTGCGCTGTAAGCTGCCATATGTTGTCCTTTCATGTTCCCTCTGATGACTTGAGAAGTGACGTTATTGTATATGGCTGCTTCTGCCTCCTCGAGTCTTGATTTTAGTAGACTCTCACTTACTGGACCACCAAGCCTAAAGAACTCCAGAATGTTGTCGCAGTTCTTAAGATTGACATTTTTTGTCGCTCTCAATAAGGCTAAGTATTCGATCAGGGCATTTTTCGCGTGGTCTCGTGGCGCTGAGGCCAAGATATAACGGGGCGAATCGACCTGTCCCATGTCGGCTCTCGTGCGGGTTGCCTGAGGTGGTGAAGCCCTCCTCGAGGTCGCCGTTGTCTGTGGAGGTGGTGTTTTAGGCATGAATCGGAACAAGCTCTGCATTGCAACACTGAGGAGACCCGACATGGCACCATCATTACCACTTGGGCGGAGAACGGGTCTCTCAGAAGCTGCTATTAGTTCTGCTCTTTCAGAACCAGATTGGATGGCTGAATTTGGAATGGGGTAGCCCCAGCTATCTGTTGCATTATCAAGATCGTTACTTGGAGACTTCAAAAAACTCAGATTTTCTCCTCTGTCCTCATAAACGATAACCTCATGGTGTTTCGAGGCTTTAATGCAACCCAGCCGGTCTGTGGCTTCCGCCTTCGACCGTTCAACCACCATAGCGTCCACGCTTATCACCCGGGGAGTGCTGTCCACTATCCTGATAAGATGATCAAGCAATGCGCTAGCCTGTGCAAAAGGTGACTGGGCAGCCCACTCGACTAGTGCAATCGTTTTGTTTTTCGATCTCACCAGTCGGAATCGGTGGCCGCCTGCGTCGCACACTGGCATAGCGTCATAGGATTTCCGCTTCATTGTTACTTTGGCGGTGCTCCCGTTAAGTAGACATGCTAGACCAGGTGACAAGCGGACGCGTTTCTGGTTCCTAACTTGGCAAAAGCTTATTCCGAATCTTTCTTTGTTATTGTCCATAAAGAGTGCCACACCTCGAATACGAATCCCCGGAACTCCCTCTTCCGCGTTCTGCAGAATTTGATCGATGGCTACGCTTTTTGAGGGTAGTAATTCTATGGCGAGGATTGAACTCTGTGTAGCTTCTGTGGACTGTGTGTGTGTTAAGTGTGTTGGAATGGGATCAAGTGTTAGAGTGGATGGCAGTATGTTAATGTTAGGTAGAGTGGGTTGAAGTGTTAGGGTAGTGCGGGATGGTAGGGTAGTGGAGGATGTTGAGGTGGGAATGTGTTGTTGGTTGGAGTGGAGAGTGGAATTTCTTTTGGCAGCAATTCTGAACGACCTCTCCATGAAGGACAGAAGAAATTGTCTGGTTTTTGGATCTGCTAAGATGTTATGGAGATCTGAGACCACTAAATTTCTGTCTATCATTATTTCTAGGTCGTGTCGTGCGGCCGAGAATCTAGGGCAATCAATGAGTATGTGCCAGACCGTCTCGGAGACATCGGGGTCGCACTCGCATCCAGGGCTGTTCTTGATCTTGAACCTGTACAGATATTCAGCTATTCCTCCATGTCCCGTCACAGCTACAACACAACTATATAAGAAACAATTGTTACTTAACGAACCTTCTCCAGGTTTTGAGCGCGTAAATAATTGTTGATAGGATGCGACGTCGAAACTGTGTGTACAAAATTACTGAATTTTATTACGTCATCTTAGGCCTTAGCATTTTCATTGCATGTCAGAAATTATAGTAGGTATGCAAGTACAGAGTCAGGTATTTTTCACGATTTTAGGCTTGTTCCTATAGTAAAAGTGGTTGATACTAGTAATAAAGTGCTATCGACATAACGTCATGTTATATTTTCGGGAATTTCGTTTGTAACTTATTAATAAAATAAAATAAAGTCATATAATACTAACTTAGTTGATATTTAATATACTACTTAGTTGATATTTATGAAATGGCTTTATTATTGAAAAACAATAGTTATTTGTTACACAAGAGTGCAAAGTTGCTTTTTAACCGAGTGCTCAATTCAAACCGAGCAAGCGAGTCATTCAACATTAGAATCCTGAGCGTTAGTGAGGGAATACTTCTCGCGTGATTGTTAAAGGGAGAAAGTTCATTTGCGCACTATTAACAGTTTCAGTCAATTTTCTTGGCATCAAATGAACTTCCTCGACGCTAGAATCACTCATTTCAGGTTTTTCACTTGTTTTCAAGTTTCTTATTTTTAAAACTTCTAACAATACGACATTCATGATAAAGCCGGAAACATACTATCGGACGCGGCTGACGAACGCGACTGACAGCCGCGACTTAGCAGAGTGCACAGTCTTAAAACATCCGGTGTGCCAGATCGCTCTCGGACGTCCGAACGCTCAAGGTAGTCCGAAGGTGACGTCCGCGACAGTGTGCACGGCTCAGTATACTTTCATAGTCTAGATCGCGGCTGTCAGTCGCGTCCGTCAGCCGCGTCCGATAGTATGTTTCCGGCTTAAAAATATGGCGCGCGCAAAGCAAATTAAAAAAGTACAGCAAGAAAGTCCGTGTCTGAGTTTTGAACAAATTAAAAAAGGTTTTATGATAAATTCGGGACCATGGAGGTACTTAGAAGTAAATAGGTTTAATAATGTTTTGTATTCACAAACTTAGTGCACACGATGTTCTAAATTCAATTTTACTTTACCCTCTAGCCGATAAAAACGAATTTCTTAGAGCAAAAATACTCTTTCCAAGATGGGAGATGAAAAATATTTTTTCACGCGATTTAAAAACAAATCTAAGTTTAGTACAATAATTACTGCTGGAAAGTGTGTGTTTTCCTACAGCAGATTAATTATCGTGCTAAACCAACATTTATTTTTAAATCACGTTTATGTTTTCATACAATTTCCTACATATTAATTACGTACCTGATGCACTGAAACAGTTCAGTTTTACTGGGCTTTCAGAACATGTACTCCGTGTACTCGTAGGTATGGCTTTATTAATAAACGCAGTTTACTAAGAATAGCTAATGCAAGTTTGCAAATCCATCCAGGCGGCAGTTTTGGTATAGGATGGCTAGAAACGCTGACCACTGCCTGAAGGCCTCTGACATAGCTAAACGGTTAAAACAACATGTGCCCACAAGTTAACAAGACATCCGAATAATGGCAGCGCTCAGTTGTAAAAAGTCTCCCATCTGAAGACTGACCATACCGAACGTTGCTTAACTTCGGTAATATTTTTACATTTTGAACTATTTAATATTTTGAACCAAAATAATTGTGGTCGCAGATAAAAATTCACATTTTAAAGGAGTCTGTGTGATTTTGATCATCTCACTCGCGCAATTTTTAAGAGGATCGTGAATCGACCAGTATACTGAGTGTGAGTTTTGTATGAACTTGTTGTGTTTTAAAAAACGCGCCGCTAGTGGCGCTGTACATTTCTTCATACAAATTACATGCTTACGCGCTCGCCGAAGAGCGCGTCATGTTTACGACAAAACTCACACTCAGCATACAGTGTTTTTGCGTTGTCTGTAGACCATCAAGAAAATTCGTGGTACATTTTTAATAAAAGTTCTGAGAGAAAACTCTTTTCACCCCTTAAATTGTGACAAAATGTTATGCTCTTGGTGTCAATCGATTGAGTAAGAAATATTGCACGCTCGTACGTCTTACTTTTGTCGGAAAAGTTTTTAGTTTTCAGCCAAGGTTTTGGGAAAAACATGAATTTTTAGAGGATTATAACTTAAAAGGTCATTAAAAAACTGTACAAAACCAAGACTACATGAAAAAAGAATCACTCAAATCGGATAATATTTAGAAGTAGATAGCAGCTTATTGTTTTTGTATGGACAAGTTGGCGCCTCACAATAGGCATCATGACTGGGAAATAAAATTATTATTATAAAATTACTCCCTGAGTTAGATTATCAAAAAATATTGGACACGTATTTTTTCTTTCGTTTGGTCCAAAGTTTGGGAGTGGGGGTCGTGACGTCACTTCTCTTACAGAAGTCTACACATTTGTATGGCACTTGTGACGTCACGCGGAACTTTGACGGCCTATATCTTTATCAATTTTTGTTTGATTGGCAAAAGAAAAAATACATGTGTAATATTTTTAAGGGTGTATCTGACGGACTAATTATATTTTTTTATTCACCATGCCTATTGCCTTATTATGAGTAACTAATCCGTCTATTGTCTTTTTCATTTATTGTGACAATTTTAGTTAGCTGATAAAAGACAAAACACGGACTAACGACTTCAAGGTACAACATTTTATTAATATAGATTATGTGGATCGTCCACCTTAAATTATAAATGCAGAGTTAACTATGAATAGCAAATCCGTCTTTCATCTTTTTATTTTAATTCGCTGTTTACCTTATTTTTTGTATTTGTTTGTTTTGATTCTCTGATAAAGACAAAACACGGTCTAATCTTTTCAAGTAGTTAAGTAGCTCTTTATTTAGTAGATATAGGGCTCATACCGCTTTATATCAGCGCAAAATTTACTATGAGTAGCTAATCTGCCTTTTGCCTTTTTATTTCATTTAATTAAAGAATTTTAATTCTCTGATAAGTAAAAGACAAAAGCGGACTCTAAAGCTCTGGTTTCCTAGAACAGCGGTGCCATAGTATCGTTGTCGATTTACATATTTATTTATTTAACGCTTTATTTGTATACATTTATGCAAAAGGAAGACTTAAGGTTAAATATCCTTAAAGGTCTGACTAGCAGATAATGGTAGCAGTTTGCGTAATGTTTAGGTCACTTCACTTTATCACTTACCAGTAGGTATCTAGAAAACCACGTCATTTTGTTTTCATATACAATACAAAAATACAAAATGTTTTATTTAGTAAAAATATTACAGATATATACAAAAATACCAGTGGACCTTGCACTAGAATGACCTGTATCGCAGGGCCCGACTCAGGGGTGCTTACATTTCTAATGCTAACAGTTATATGTACGGTGCGGCTAATAAAATTACAACAAAACATTTGATACATAGAATTATTAAATTTGAAAAATTTAAAGAATCAAAAGAAAAAAAGCAAAATGAAAAATAACTAACACAATATAGAATACATTCTACTGACGTCATTCACCCTTATATTACAGCCGCTGCTTATATGACGGACACCGCTATCCTACGGAAAACTGAGCTTACTACTTCAATGTAACTCTTTCATTTATTCTTATTTACATAGGTATCTGTAAATACGGCAACTATCCAAAACACTTTGTAATATTGCATTATTATGTCATTGCTCTGAGCTATGCCTAAAGTTCCGTATTATGTAACTCAAATCGAAAGCAAAATTTGTATCAAAAACGTAGTAAAAAACTGATTAACTAGGTTTTTAGTTCAGAAAAACTTAGCGTTTAGAATTTACTGGAAATTTGTATCGAATAAAAAGTGCTAGATTCGAAGAAAATGTTCTTAGAAGCGAGTAAGTAGCAGCAAACAAGATTTCTTAAAATCTTATGCTTTAACAACAATAGACGCTCGTTTGATGGTAAGCGCCACGGTCAGCGCTGCCCAGAATTTGAACTCTATCATTTCAAAACCTGGTGTGCCACACGGCACTGCCGACTACCATATAAACTCCATAAATTTCCCGGAAATAGTACAATGGCTGTTGAATAAAAATATTAGCAAAAGTGTGGCACTTACCTTAAGGTAGGCCACGCAGATAAGTCCTGCAAAAGAAAAAAATCCCTGAAAAGCATATTCTATAGGTATTTATGTACATAAAATATGGAAATCGTAAATGTCTGATTCTTTATGAAAACTCCTGTCCTAGATGTCCTGCATCTGAAACATATCTGACGAATAATTCTTTTCCAATGGCATATTACACTGGTCAACAGTGGTTTTGTAGCCCTTTGTATTTATAAAAGTGGTTTCAAGTAGTGCCTACCAGGCATAGAGCTAGTACGGACGAAACCATGGATGGTTTTGAAAGATTGGCTCTATTTTTTTTCTATTGTCAGTACAAATGAGAAAAATATTACAAGTAGGTATATACTTAAAGATATTTTTTTATTTAAAATATATATGTTTTCATACTTAATTGATAAGTATAAATGTAGAAAAGAATAAAAAAACCCGGACAAGTGCGAGTCAGGCTCGCACACCGAGGGTTCCGTACAAATCCAGAAAATTTCACAAAATTGGGAAGTATGTTGTTACAATCTCTATACTATAACCATCGACAAAAAAGTTTTTCTTTTCACTTTTCTCGTCATACATCAAAAATTACACATTGTTGGAATAGTTAAAAACCTGTATTAGCATGTGCTAATGAAGTTCTTTTATATGATACTTTACATGATACGATTTACTCACTTTGAATTTTGAATCCATATTTTGTGAATTTTGCGGCCCAATTTTTTTTATTCAAATAAAAATGTACAGTTTTCAGATTAATTCCTAAAATGTGTACTCTGAGACAATGCTTCTCGCCAAATTTCATAGTTCTATGTCAACGGGAAGTACCCTGTAGGTTTTGATTTTTGTGAGTGTCAAAATATGCGTTTTTACGACATAAACGGCTCTAACTTTTTTAAACGTTAATTGAGAAGTTTTTTTTTAACTCAACTGTAAGAGACCATAGATATACGTATACAGTTTAAATTTCAACTCGATATCTTTACGTGTTCCCGAGATAAAGAGTCTTGACATAGACACAGACGTACAACAAAGTGATCCTATAAGAGCTCCGTTTTTTCCGTTTGAGGTACGGAACCTTAAAAAACAAACATTTTATTGCAAACTTCAGAAAAACTCCTTTTGGTAACTCCCTTGGATATTAATATTTATTTTGCTATATTTTCTTATATTTTCTTCTCTTCCCTTTTTAAAGACCAGTTATAACTATAACTTATAGCCATCTACCCTGGTACCTTTCTTACATCTTTTTTAAATCCTGGTCGATGCGTTCTACCTGTTCCACATTATAATTACCCCAGATTTTCATAAAATCTATCTAGATAACTGAATACAACTGTTAAGAAAGTGCAACTTTACAAATTTAAAAAAGCCAATATGTTAAAAACCAGAGCCAATCCAGAACTTCCAGAATATATTCGAAAAGTGTAGATTTGAAATTATAGAAATTAGCAGAAATATCCAGGGATACAAAAAAAATTATAATAATAATAATAAAAAAAAAAAACAAATTACCGCTGACAGACCAGACGTCTTTTTAGATCTTATTTTCTAAAAATTGTATTTTATTAGTTTTTCGAGCATTTTTCTGCAGAATTTTAACAAGATCAATAGCAAAAATATATTTCCCTTCATTTGGATACATTTTATAATGAAACTGTGATAAAATTAGAAGAAAACTCAAAAACCAACATTTGACATTCAACATGACACTTCAAGAAAATTTCAATAATATTAAAATACAATGCTTACAAGATCTCAGACAAAAATAACAGCGGATTCAAGAGGCGCACGACCACCACCATCGCCCGCCTCGTCGTCAGCTCCGAGCGCATCGTCGGGTGATGAGTTCCACACCACCCGCGAGACGAGCGGCTCGTCGAGCGATACGAGCGGGCCACGGACGCCGCCGCCGCCAAGACCACCAGTGCGACGACGAGGCCGTCCACCGCTGCCGGCACGCTTGGGGCCTGTGGGGCATCCTGCCCCGCCATCCGCTCCCGCTACCGGTGGCATAGTGCGTCGCATGCGATGGACTCAACCCATTAATGAGAATTGCATGCGCGCGTACTTTGGGGCTACAGAGGGGGGAACCAACATGACAGCGTACTGTGCCAGAATGCTGCCTTTGTTTCAGGCCCTTGAACCGACCGTGGCCGTGACTGCCCAACGACTATCGGACCAAGTGCGGGCTATCCACCGGTGCAAACTGCTGGATCAGTCCGTCATTGATCGGCTCCGCCTGGAGGCGCTGCCTGCTCGCCCCACTGCTTCTTCGACACAGGACCCGCCCGTACTTGTCGCGTCGTCAGCCCCGACAATGGCTTTAGTGCCGATGTCGGCGGCGACACTTGCGACATCACCGGCTGGTCCTGCGGTCGACGAGGCAGATGATGCGAGTATGAGCGTATCTAGCCAGGTGAGTGAGCAACTGAGGAGGGCTTTGGAAGACGCAATTTCCCAGTATCGATTCGCACCCGACTCTAGGCCGCGACTGCCACGTTTTCCCACCCATAGGCGTAACTTGGCGCTTACGGGAGCCCTGAACCCTTTGCTAGTCCCGTATTTACGGGCAAGCAAAGGCTTAGTCGATACCCACTCGATCTTGTACTGCGGCGCCATCGCGGCGTGTCGCGTTGCACGTGTTAAGTTTCCGGACACTAACCGTGCACCGCGACCCGCCGGGGGTGTGCCCGCGTGGCAAATGCGGATCCAGCGGCGTATCGACTCGTTCAGGACTCTCATAGCAAAGCTAATCTGTTTCAGCCGGGGGAATAACCGCCCCCGAGTCATGCGTTTCGTGACACAGGCATTTGCCGGGACTGGTATCAGACCCCAGCACTATTTGGCCAGTGTCACGGAACGCATAGACTATCTGAAACAGAAAGTCTATGCGTGGGCAAACCGCATTCGTCGCTACAGAGAGCGTGTGGACCGATATTGGCTAAATCGCCTCTTCCAAAGTGACCAAAGGAAGGTGTACCGAGGCTGGGAGAGAACCGACCAACGTGTGAGCGATGGGCAGTTGCCGGATGCTAGCGCCATGAATGACTTTTGGCGCGGCATCTGGTCGGTGCCCGTCGAACACACGGAGGGTGACTGGATGCGTGTGGTTGAGCGGGAATGCGAGACTATCGAACCTATGGGATCTGTTTTAATAGATCCCGTAGACGTTAGTTGTGCGATCCGTACGGCTCAGAACTGGAAAAGTCCTGGGCCGGACGGGCTGCACAACTTTTGGATAAAATGGTTTCGATGCTCGCATGACCGCTTAGCCACACAATTCCAGGAAGCCCTTGAGGTTGGTTCTCTACCTAGCTTTTTCACCACCGGTGTCACCTTCCTGCTCCATAAGTCCGGTAGTACCACGGAAGCAAAGAACTATCGACCCATTACGTGCTTGCCTACCATCTACAAGCTCCTCACATCCATTCTGAGCATCAAAATTAACGCGCACGTCGTTGCGCAAAACGTTTTGGCTTTCGCTCAGAATGGATGTAGGGTTAGGTCCCGTGGTACTAAGGAGCTCCTCCTCATAGACATGACCATAAGCCAGCAAGTCCGGCGGAACAAGGGAGCCCTCTCTGCCGCCTGGATTGACTATAAGAAGGCCTATGACTCAGTGCCTCATTCGTGGCTCAAGAGGATTTTAGAGTTGTATAAAATCGATACAACTCTAAAATCATTCTTAGTGTCATGCATGAGGCAATGGGCCACAGTCCTTCGTCAACCAGGTGGTGGATACAGCTCCGTTGGCTCGCAAGACTTGATAAGGATTGAGCGGGGAATATTCCAGGGTGACAGTCTGAGTCCATTGTGGTTCTGCCTGGCCCTGAATCCTCTCAGCACTTTGCTGAGGAATTCAGAGCTAGGCTATCGGCTTCGCAGACAGGGTGAAGTTATCTCTCACCTGCTGTACATGGATGATCTAAAGCTGTTTGCACCGAAATACCAAGACCTGGTGGAGCTGCTAAAAACCACTAAAGTTTTTAGCAGGGCCATCAGGATGGAGTTCGGTGTAGATAAGTGTGCGGTCATGCATGTACAGCGAGGGAAAGTTGTGGATTCTCCGAATCTACAACTTTCTGAGACGATGACTATCAGGTCTCTCTCCGAAGCCGAGACCTACAAGTACCTCGGTATGTCAGAGTCGTTGGGTATATCGGCAGTGGACATCAAGAAATCGGTGAAGGAGCGCTTTTTTTGTCGCCTGACAAAAGTACTTAACAGTCTTTTGTCCGACGGCAACAAGGTGCGCGCCTTCAATGGTTGGGTGATGCCGCTGCTGATGTACTCCTTTGGCATACTGAGGTGGACTCAGACTGAGCTGGACGCCCTGGATAGGAGGGTCCGTCGACTGCTCACTTTGCATCGCATGCTACACCCGCGCTCGTCTGTCATGAGACTGTACATTCCGCGGAAGTGTGGTGGCCGAGGCTTTTTAAATGCCAAAGACCTCCACAACCGCGAAGTATACAGTCTTCGGGACTATTTCCGAAACAGCGGGCGTGGAATGCATTGCGATGTGGTGACAGTTGACAGAGGCCTCACCCCGCTCTCCCTGGCGAAGGAGAACTGGCGCAGGCCATCGGTGCTCAGCACTGATGATCGCAAGGCGGTATGGAGGAGCAAGGAGCTGCACGGGCGGTTCTATCGGGCCCTAACAGGACCCGATGTGGACCTGCTCGCGTCGGTGGCCTGGCTACGCTTCGGTGACCTCTTTGGGGAAACCGAAGGTTTTGCCTGTGCAATTGCGGACGAAGTTGTCTTGACGAACAACTACCGGAAGTATATCCTGAAGGACGGTACGGTCGACATTTGTCGGGCATGCCACCGTCCCGGAGAGTCACTCAGGCATATTACTTCCGGTTGTTCTCATCTTGCCAACGGCGAGTACTTGCACAGGCATAACCAAGTAGCCAGGATCATCCATCAGCAACTTGCTCTTCGATACGACCTTGTCGAGTCTGAGATGCCGTACTATAAGTACGCACCGGCGCCAGTTCTCGAAAATGGTCGTGCGTTGCTCTACTGGGACCGCTCTATCATCACGGACAGGACTATTGTCGCCAATAGGCCTGATATCGTGGTGGTCGACCGGTCCCAACGCCGGGCAGTGCTCGTCGACGTCACCATCCCACATGACGAGAACCTCGTGAAGGCCGAGAAGGACAAGCTCAGCAAGTACCTTGACTTGGCTCACGAGGTTACCGCCATGTGGGATGTGGACTCTACGATCATTGTCCCGATAGTCGTTTCGGTAAACGGCTTAATAGCGAAAAGTCTCGACCACCATCTTAAGAGGCTCTCGCTAGACGGTTGGGTCAAGGGTCAGATACAGAAGGCGGTCGTCCTGGACACAGCGCGCATTGTCAGGAGGTTCCTCTCTCTGTAGACCCAACCACCGGTAGCTTGGGCCTCGCCCCGCTGCCGGCGGCACTCTAGGTTTAGGTTTTTTTATAGTATTTTATTTTTTATTATATAAATATTGTAAAAAAACTTAAATTTAAGACTATAAATAAATATGTGTATAATAATAATAATCATTTATTTCGACCAAAGATCATAGATTTACATTAACTTACAAAACTTCAAAATTTAGTTACTTACATGTCATATTTTGATTATTTGTGAGTACATGAATCATATAACAATGATTCATGTACTGACAGTCAAAACGGTTCGCAAATACATTCAGGATGGTGTTGTCACTGGCCCGGACCCTGCGCACCATGGATGTGCACCGCTTCCGCATCGTTGTATAGAAACAATCGACGCGCGACTCGGCGAACATACCCGACGCGCTGCAGTGCCGGGGCAGCCCCATTAGCACCCTGAACGCATTATTGTATTGAACACGAAGGGCGCTGTACTGCTTCTGCGTATACGCCACCCACAGGCTGCCCGTGTAGAAGGACGTACAAAACGTTCTGAACAGAGTAATTTTGACGCCCCTTGAACAACGCGCAAACCTGCGGGCCATCATATTTGCCCTCACAGACAACGCCCTCCGCTCCCTCTCTAAGTAAGCATCGTCTTTCAAGTCAGAGGTTAACATATGTCCCAGATACTTGAACTGATCTACCCGCCTCAGCTCGCTTCCATTCAGTTTGATGCTAGGTATGGTATCCAGATGCATCCCTCTAGCCTGAAAGACCATACATTCACTCTTTTTAACATTATAGAGCAAGCCATGACTCCGTGCGTATGCTTCACAAATAGCCAGAAGCTTCGATATTCCACAGACAGAGGCGCTCAGCAGCACCATGTCATCTGCATAACTAATATTATTGACACTGACACCATCAATATGACAGCCGACACGTGTGCTGCTGAGCTCCTCTATTAATGCGTTAACATAGAGGTTAAAGAGCCTTGGCGAGGTCAGCCCTCCCTGCCTCATACCGCACTGCAACCTGTATGGCTCCGACAGCGCGCTCGACCACCGAACTACGTTGACCTGATTCAAATACCAGTATTTAAATAAGTGCACTAATTCTTTGGGCATGTATATGTCGATTAGTTTCTGCCACAAGATGTCGTACGAAACGAGGTCAAACGCTTTCGAAAGGTCGAGGAAACACGCATATATAGGTGTGCTACGATCGGTGTAGTACTTGACAGTTTGCTTCAAACACAATATAGCTGTTTCGGTTGAAAGCCCAGGCTTAAAACCAAATTGATTGCTGTGAATATTCAGGTACTTGTCGAGCTCCGTGTTAAGCAAACTATCAAGCACCTTCGCCGTAATCGTTGCCAGAGAGATTGGCCTATAATTACAGTGATCACCAATGTCACCAGTTTTGCTTTTTACTATTGGCACCACCACTGTCCTCATCATGTCTGCCGGTAAGTATGAGTGACTTAGACACAACGAGTAAAACATAGCGAGAACTCTAGGCAGGTGGACGCCAGCATGCTTTAGATGTTCTATGCTCAGACTGTCATGGCCAGGAGACTTTCCGCGCGACATCGATGTAATAGCCTTTCTGACATCTTTCGCCAAAAATCTCGTAATCGTGTCCTGTCCACAAGGTCCACTCACCTCAGTAGACTGTGGTGGTCCCAATGGTGATTTTACAGTAAAATGCTCTTTAAACATATCAGCTATGCACTTCGCGTCATTTAGTCCATTGACGCTCACAGGTAGGCCCGGCTTATTTTTCATTTTCTGTGTGCTTTTCCAAAAACCACGAAAATCATGCTTAGAATGTTGAGATTATAGATCTGTGTTATAACTTAAACTTGGTTTCCATTTTACTTTATAAAATTTTACTAATCAATTAGTTGAGTAAATGAATAAATTTATGTAAAAATCGTTTAACATTAATCGAAAACTAACTGTAACTTTAAAGAAAAAATAACTTATAAACAAAACATCCATCATCAACATATCAGGTGTGAAACGAGCACTGCTGGATATAGGTATTCCGCTATGAGTGATTTTAATCGAAATCCGTGTATTAAAAAATCTTACAAAAACGTAACAACCGATTTTATGTCTAAGCTTAGACAATTAAATAAGTATGCATCTTAAGTCCCTGATCGACGTACAAAATAAAATCGCGGTTTTAAACTTTTCTCTGTGGTATGAAGGTATAACGGTAAAACCACAGAGAAAACTTTAAAACCGCGTTTTTATTTTGTACGTCGATCAGGGGCTTTAGATTAACTCAAAAACGGAATCAAAAACTTATATAGAGAAAACAATCATTATAATCAGTTCACCTAGAAAGAAGTTATAAGGTGATACACGGAGAAAACAATCGTATAGACGTTATTTTTAAACTTTCGCGATTTGAGCACTTTGTCCTACCATTTAATTAGTACATATCTCATGTTTTATTGCGGAAAAAGTCTCGTATTTACATAGTAGGATAATCGTATAGATATTCTCTTCCTTTTATAAAATTGGTTAAAAATACGTACACGTGTTCCCAGTGTTTTGGTAGAGAATCAGGGCCCTAGCCGAGGAATGTTATAAAACCCTGAGCCACCTAAAATACTGTTGACATTTGAAAACAGGGCGACAAAAATAGCCGCAACGACATCCCACGGACGAACCTACCGATGGCACGATTTAGATGACACTTTACGTCTCATATCACATCGAACTAGTGCTTTAGATGTGTGTAAGAGTGTGTAGGTTTTCCCCACTTGGCTCTGCAAGGAATCGCCCATTAATTATGTCATGTTTTTAGCAAATTTGCACCTTTTTTCTCTCACTAAAATGCTAGGCACAATACACATCTTCTTATCTTTATTATTCACTATCTTCTTCTTATTCGTCCTCTTCATTACTGAAGGTCGTGCCCGTCTTGAAATGCTTTGACGGAATCAGTGACGAGTTGGTTCCACGCCGCCCTATCTTCGGCTTTCTTCAGAGCAGTGGAAACTGGAAGCCCGGTTATCAACTTAATCTGATCAGACCAACGGGTAGGTGAGCGTCCACGTCTTCACTATCACTACATAGTATAAAACGAAGTCGCTTCCCGCTGTCTGCCCCTATGTAATTGTATGGTTGTATCTTTAAAACTACGCAACGAATTTTGATGCGTTTTTTTAATAGATAGAGTGATTCAAGAGGAACGTTTATATTATGCACCTGTGCGAAACCGGGGCGGGTCGCTAGTAATCTATATAAATTACGCATCACGTTGTTTGTCCGCGACGACTCCTAAACTACTTAACCGATTTTTACCAAATTTTGCACACTTCGTGCAGTTTGATTCAACTTGCGAGTTTAGTTTATATCTCAATTTATAATCGCATTTGTTCATTATCACCTTCACTGCGTATCGGACCTATATCGTCCCGCCGCGGTACTTCACGCTGGTGCAGACGAAGAAAACTATGTCCCTCCCGCTGGTGCCGAACGATTATCTCAGGTGTTTGTAGGAGTTCGACAGAGACAAATATATATTTCAGCTTGTGGTTAAAATTGTAGGTATTCACCATCAAAACATCATGGCAGGCCCCATTAGGCCCGAAACGCACCTACGTCGAACTAAGTTTACTCAGTGCGTTATGGGGCCCATCGCGGCCCACCGTCTTTGCAGGCCTCCGGCGACCCGATGCCGCACAATGCGTGCGCGCTGCCATTTAGTGATATGCTGTCGATCTGATCAAACGAATCGTTTATCGTATCGTAAACTACATTACATATATTCCCAGCAGTAAGATAAAAATTAGCTTAGCTATACATGGTAATCCAAAGGGTTGAACCCATAGAAAAAGTTGTTCATCATTTCTTTCTCCTTTGTGGCTGTACAGGGTAAGTAGATAACCCTGTATAGACTTCCTCAATAAATGGGTTCAAATCACACCAGTACTTCCTGAGATTAGAGTGTTCAACAAAAGAAACAAAGTCCTCGGCCTTATTTATCAATTTAATATTAGTTGACCGAGCTAACAAAGTGAGAGAAAGAGTGTGATTTCTACTTGAAGATTTTGCTTTCGTCTTTCCTGGTGACGATTGATTCTCATCTACAGGTCGCATATTTAAACGAATCTTGACGAAACTTGATAGCAGAGGTTTTTTTATATATCGATGAATTTTTTTCGTCATCGCGATTCTCAAAGTGGAGGGGGAGGGGGGATTTTTCAATGTTGTTCAAGATTGTTTAGATGTAGGCTTAAGAAGGTTCAGTTAAACTGATGCGAGGTCTACTGTTCGAGAACTACTAGTAAGTATAGATAATACATTATTTTCGACTGTCCTACTCGTAGCACTACTAAAAACCTTTTCTAGTGTGTTTCGGGTCGATATCGGCCCGCCACTTTCCCTTGTTTATTTTTCATTTCTTGTTTGGCACATCCCGGGGCGAATCAAACCTAAAGAATCAGGGTTCAAGATAATTTTAATAATCCAAAAAAATCATGTATATGTTTTATTTTCGCAAAGTTATAGGTGTTTAATCTACCTCAGTACCGGCGGGCCGAGGAAGGCCTGTCACGCACTGGCGGAAATATCGTTAGGGGCGCGTGTCGACCCGCCGCCGCACCAGATGAAGGTTTATGATTATGTGACGCAGTGAGCGTGTTATACTTTTAAAATCTGTCTCTACCGGGGCGAAGCCGGGATGGGCAGATAGTAAATACATACAGAATAATGGGTATGATATGGTCATAAACTGTATTTTGATACGGAACGGAATTTAAATAGACAATCTAACGTTTCTAAAAAATCCACCCGACCTTTATTTAAGTCGAAGTCTCGAAGAAGAGGCGCGATTTGTACAAGATTAAAAATAAAATTAAAAAAAAAACCTTTTGGCATAAGATAACGTGGCCAGCCGGGCTAGTATGCGCGCCACGAATTATTTCGTTCGCAGTGTCAGAACAAGACAGCGTTATGGCAAAGTATATATCTGTCACATTTTCACTCGTCGAAATGAGTTCTTTTCGTGAGCGCATGCTTGACTAGCAGGATGCGCGCCACGTAGTCAATATTTCTTTTGACGTGTCAGAACGAGACATAGTTATGGCAAAGTATATGTTGTTATCTGTCACTTTTTCACAAGTCGAAATGAATTCTTTTCGTGGCATTTCATGGTATGCGACCATGAAATGCCATGCTTGGTCTACCTATACAGGATGCGGCATTAAATCGCTAAAGAAATACTTTGTTATGGCTAAAGTAGATGCCAGCATTCTAAAATTGCTTTACTGATTTTGCCAAGGGCTCCTGAACTATTTAAACGCTGTTTTACAGAAGCCGATGGACTCTCCTAAGCGATACAAACCTTATTTATAATAAGTTTATTGTAATTCAAACTTGGTAAAAAGTTTCCATACCAATAAAAACGGGAGCGTTGAAATCTTTCCTTCGCAGAATTGTTAATAACAAAAAAAAGTTGTTGCTCTGATATTTTTTCAATGCACAAAATTTTTCTCCGCACTTTTTCACATATTATGTTCACTGAATGTTATTCACATGTTACTTTTCACTATCTATCTACCAAGATTTCCACATTTTTTCCGGCGTCGTTTCTTTCTTTTTGTTTTTTTTTTGCTCTCTGTGGCCAGTGCTATGCTTCTATGCGTCCAGGTTTTTTTCCAGTGCTACTAAACTTTTTAATAAATACGTTTTATGAACAATTGAAAATCGATAAGTAACTTATTTTCTGTGATACTTGCTCGATATCAACCAAAGCAACATGGTGTTGTTTTGGCAAAAGACATAGAACAAATATAACGTATGCGAAGGGTGGAATAGGCAATTTAACAAAAGTTAAGACAAGACCCACAACAATAGGCCATCTTTTGAAAACGTTAAAAAAGATCCAGCATTCACCGTTGTAAGAGCGATAACAACAATGCCGTTTAAAAACGGTCAAAACTCGTCACTGAGCGAAGTGCATATATTATATACAGCATGTTCAAAATTGCAGCATGTAATGGTGAAATTAATGTGCCTCTATTTCTAGAAAAACTACGCCGGTAGTTGTGTTACTTTATTTTAATTGCTTTTAATAGTTTCGTTTTTATTTTAATTTTATATTTTTGTGTTAATACAAAATAAATGCATGCCAAAAATGAAATTACGTGGAAAATCTTTACTTTTCTTTAATAGTACTTGAGATACAAAGTTGAAGGTATCACTAATTGCATAGGTTAACAATTATGAGGGAATATCCTCATTTTTCTTTAATGGCACTAAGGCTACAAAGTTGTGTCACTTGTACCATCAATGGAACAAATCAATGGTAAGTACTACTGACACTAAGGCAAAAATTATCCAAAAATCTTGTATACTATAGTTCTATGTATAACCTCATTTCTAATTATCCTTTTTGTTAGTATTAGATGTTTGTTGAAACATTTTTATAGAAACTAACGTGATTTTCGTAACATTTTCGTCTAACATTTTTAATATTTTAAATAATTTGTATTTTTATTGTGATCTATTTACCGAGTTGCTAATTGAGTACACTTTTAAGTGAGGTTATGACAGTGTTTTTCATTAATAAAAAATCCTGGGCTTTTATTTTCTCGCAGGAGGTATGAAGCCGCTGGAACATAGTCAGTATTTGTCTTGGGCGGCTTGAACCCTATCAATGCAAATATATGCGAATGTGTACTATTCGATGGCCTATGAGACTGACAAAATATTGGTAGTAACACTGGAAATAATAATAATAAATATTTGGGGGTCCTCTGACCCCAAACTAAGCAAAGCTTGTGATATGGCTGCCAGAGACTGATATACTACATATAGGTATATATGTACTTAATTTTAAATACATACTTATATAGGTAGTAACTAAATAACACCCAGACAAAAGCAAGGTTGCGTCAAAGAAATCGCCATGGGTGGTAAGGCCGCTACTTTATAATCATATTGTTTGTCGTATATGTGTAAATAGTGTTTATTTTTCATTATTGTGGTTGTAAATAAAGAGTTTTGTCTGTCTGTCAAACACTTACGTTCATCACATGAATATTTGCCCTGGAAGATATGCCCTGCCATAGATATTTGCCCTGAAATATTTTGCCTCGAAGAGGCGTGTGGTTTCGATCCCCACGATTGAAACCACAAGCCTCTTCGAGCAGCAATAAACCATTATTGTGAGTTGTAGAAACGTAAATTCTTGTATTATTTTGTGTAATCTTGAAACGTATGCACATATTTGTGTTTAGATTTAAATTGTATTTCAAACATTGTTATTTGACGATTCCAAGTGCAATTTGTAATGTCTACGGAATAAAGAAACTTTGACTGACTTGACTTGGCAGCAGTACAATCGAGTAGATGGTTCGCTCTTGTGGGTGCACGTCCGACGTTACAGTGGTACATATCTATAACGCGGTCACATTAACTCGACGCATCGCATTAATTTTTAAGCAATTTTACTCGATCTTAATAAACAGGTAGAAACTTATACTTTATAGTGGTTTGAAACCTTTAGTGCGGGAGTCCGATTCGCACTTGGCCGGGTTTTTTTTTGCACACCGTACTTGAGCGCCAAAATAACGTCACATGGTCAAGCGTCTAGTTAATGTGACCGCGTTGTAACTAGTAAGACTATTTTGCTTACATACTTTGCGCTACGAACTCCAATCTGTATTATTTTTTGATTTTACCAGAACATAATATTGCATGTTCATCATCTCTATATTTAAAGCGTGAAAGTCATTAAGTTGCCACGAATAATATTATACATAAAATATTTTACTTAATATGTATTCTAGGATTCGTAGCACATAACGTAGCTTGAATGTACCTGCTGTTAGAATTATTCATATAGGTAAAGTGCATACCAGCATCTGTGGTAACAGACAAGATTTCATTCATGTACCTAATACAATTAAATAATTTCAATAGTTAATTAATAGTTAAATAGAACGTACTCGTAATTCACTAACTTGTTAGAGCGTGGTAGGTAATGTACATAAATTATTCTTCTATTGCATTTAATCAATTTATGTAAAGTGATTCCGTAGGTAGATACTTGTAGTTTGGAAAATGTGGACGAGTGGCGCGCCATATTTTTAAGGGTGTTTGTTTTTAGAGGGTCATGATACGCATCAAGAAATAATTCTTTCAACGTGTCAGAACGATACAGATTTATATTGAAGTATACAGGTTTGTGTATCTTTTTCACACGTCGACAAACTTCTTTTCGTGGTCGTATGCTAAGTAAGGTCGTAAGGTCGTACGCAGCGGCCGTGTGTAATATTACACGAACCAATTGCAGCTACTTTTGACCTCATCACAACTCGAAAACTAATTAACCTACATACTAGGATATATACCTGAAATTTGGAATATTAATTAAAACCCCTTAGCTCATCAACAATCCAAAATTTTATAAATTTTGCTCAAACGGTTACTGATATATTAGGATTTGAAAATCGGGGTTTCATTGACTGACTCACTCACTTACATATAGATCAAAAACCTTACCCACTACCAGATGACCAAGAAACTTGATATTTGGCACCAATATACAAAGGAAAAAATCTTAAAAACTAAAAATTATTGATAACTAGTACTATTGACAAGGTAATTGTAAAATTTAGGTAACCAATACCCCATTAGATGGCGTTAGTGTCGCGAGGCGCTATCGCGCTATGTCTTGATCGCGGTAACAAGATTTTCGATAGATTATCCATGCCATTTGTGATGATTAATAGTAATATTTATTTCTGAACAAAAAGTAATGATATCTCATCAAAAACATAAATGTGAATAAGTCATTTTTTTTTTTTTTTTTTTTATTTCGAATAGGTTTGCGTTTGACTACACACTGCCTGATGTTAAGCAGATGTGCGGTCTAGGGTGTAGCACGCTTACCTAGAAGTCATGCATTCAATATAAGAATTATAATATGCGTCGTTGCCAACTTCCTAACTAACAAAAGAATCTACATAGGGGCCATGTGCTCTGTAGGAAACCTACAATGTTAGCTACAAGAACACACAACATTCTAAAAGGATGTACTTATGTAATTCAAACTCAAGATTTGACTTGGCTAGTTTTCACGTACATGCTAAATTATGTTTGTATGAAGAGTGTTTGTATTGTACAAAACTAGCCAAGTTAAATCTTGAGCTTGAATTACGTAAACACACCCCTTTAGAACGTTGTGTGTCCTTGTAGCTAACATTTTAGGATTTCCTACAGAGCACATGGCTCCTATATAGATTCTTTTGTTAGGAAGTTGGTAACAACGCATATTATGATCCTTATATTACACGTATGGCTCATATTTCACATTTATGTTTTTGATGAGATTAATTTAACGACTAACAAATCCAACTTCTATTTTTAGGATTCATATATAAATATTTCACCATAAGCTCAGACTTAGTACTAGGTTTCTGAACAAGCGCAAAAATATGGCAAAAAAATAGGCTGCAAAAAATCGTAATTAATTTAATGCTTATTAGGTCATTAAAATTATATATTCATGGCTTAAGCCCTGTACATATATGTGATTTGTTCCTATAGGTACAAAATGTCTTAATGATATCAATCCTCATTGATACAATGACCTACTTACCTAATTTGATATCGGATAAAAGATCTTTAAAAAAATATAAAGTAGATTTCCTTATTCAGTAATTTGTATAATATGAAGCCACTTAAAATATTAGGTTTCCATAGTTATTGTATGAATCTAGGTTAGACATCCGGGTCGTGGCCTGGCCTCGGTCGAAGGCCAGAAGGACTAAATTGGGACAGGTGGTAACTACTCTACTTAGACCTTACCGTGTCCTACCTTGATACGTCATTATTATTCATTTATACATGGGTTATTTCTAATCAATTATCATCATTTTAGGGCTTATTCTATACATCAAAACTAACAACTTTTGTTCTGCGACTTTTGTCAAAACTCAAAAAAAATCAGCTGTTCCATACATTTTGTCGCGGGTGAACGATATTTTTCTATGGAACAACAAATTATTTTTTTGAGTTTTGACATAAGTCGCATAACTAAAGTTAATACTTTTGATGTACAGAATAATGTATAAGGAAGAAGGATGTTAGAAAGAACCCTGTATATTATTTGTAGGTATACCTAGCTAATATTGAGGTACGGCTTCGTCCGCGGTTGCTTTGCAAATTCGACTAGCACTAATAAGTCTTTTAATTTTTAGGGTTCTGTACCCAAAGAGTAAATACGGGACCCTATTATGTACTACGACTCCGCTGTCCGTCTGTCTGTCACCAGGCTGTATCTCATGAACCGTTATAGCTAGAAAGCTGAGATTTTCACAACTGATGTATTTCTGTTGCCACTATAACAACAAATAAATACTAAAAACAGAATAAAATAATATTTTTTTATTTTTATAATATTTCCCATACAATAAACCTGAATTTTTAGCCTTTTTAGCTCGATATTAATAATGGTACAGGCTTGATATATTCACAGAATATTTAGTTGTTTACCACTTCGATAATAATTAATTAAATTAAAATAAATATTCAAGGGGGCTCCCATACAGTATGGAACCCTTCGTGTGCGAGTCCGACTCGCACTTGGCCGATTATTTAGTTAACATATAGGTTATGACAATCATAAATAATGTGGCTATCTATTGGTTAAAGTATTTTCAAAATTGTATACCTGTATATACAGGGTTATTTCTAATCAATTAGGAGCTTATTCTGTACATCAAAATTAACAACTTTTCTTCTGCGGCTTTTGTCAAAACTCGAAAAAAACTCTTTGGCACGGGTGAACGACATTTTTCTATGGAATAACAATTTTTAGGGCTCCGTACCTCAAACGGAAAAAACGGAACCCTTATAAGATCACTTTGTTGTCCGTCTGTCCGTCTGTCCGTCTGTCCGTCTGTCCGTCTGTCCGTCTGTCCGTCTGTCCGTCTGTCCGTCTGTCCGTCTGTCCGTCTGTCCGTCTGTCCGTCTGTCCGTCTGTCCGTCTGTCCGTCTGTCCGTCTGTCCGTCTGTCCGTCTGTCCGTCTGTCCGTCTGTCCGTCTGTCCGTCTGTCCGTCTGTCCGTCTGTCCGTCTGTCCGTCTGTCCGTCTGTCCGTCTGTCCGTCTGTCCGTCTGTCCGTCTGTCCGTCTGTCCGTCTGTCCGTCTGTCCGTCTGTCCGTCTGTCCGTCTGTCCGTCTGTCCGTCTGTCCGTCTGTCCGTCTGTCCGTCTGTCCGTCTGTCCGTCTGTGTGTATGTCAAGACTCTTTATCTCGAGAACGCGTAAAGATATCGAGTTGAAATTAAAACGGTATACGTATATCTGTGATCTCTTGCAGTTGTGTAAAATAAAAAATCTCAGTTATCGTTTAAAAAGGTGGAGCCGTTTATGTCGTAAAAAACCGCATATTTCGCACTCACAAAAATCAAAACCTACAGGGTACTTCCCGTTGACACAGAACTATGAAATTTGGCGAGAAGTATTGTCACAGAGTACACATATATAAATAAATCTGAAAACTAAGGAAGGTATCATTTTTGGTAGTTGTCATTTTAGGAAGTTGTCATTTTCGGAATTTGTCATTTACGGATTTTGTCATTTTAGGAAATTGACGAGTTTAGAATAGACGTTCTCTGAAATTATCGTTTTCGGAAGTTGTCATTTTAGGAAGTTGGCGTTGTCACCCTGAGGGGTTTTGATGTACCTACAAAATAAGCCCCTAAAATAATGCTAATTGATTAGAAATAACCCTGTATATATACAATACAATAAATCTTCTAAGTCTGACTTCGTCATCTTCGACCGCAACATCAGGTGAGTTGGTGGTCAACCCCAGAAAAATGTAGTGGGCAGTAAAATTATCAATTTGGATTTTCACTGCACTGGATTTTCAATTTGGATTTTAGAATTATTTATTGACGTATTATAGAGATT
The DNA here is from genome assembly GCA_949316475.1 of Hypomecis punctinalis. Taxonomy (NCBI): domain Eukaryota; kingdom Metazoa; phylum Arthropoda; class Insecta; order Lepidoptera; family Geometridae; genus Hypomecis; species Hypomecis punctinalis. The sequence goes on from OX438811.1 coordinate 3,033,214, forward strand.
AATATTAATAGTAAAATTAAATATACAACAGTTTGTATCTACCTATAGATCAATAAGCAAAATAGATCTCGTCATGTCACGATATATAATCGCAAAATTAAATTTAAACAATAATTAAAATAACTACTTACATACTTGAACAATAAGATTTAATGTGATGACTATTTGATTATTTTTATAGTTATTATTGATTTTCTTCGCGACCTTATCTGTGTGTTTTTTTAGGAACTTTTTATATTTCGAGATATAGGTAAAATGCAATTTTTAACTTACATAAGAAAAAATTCAAAGCGACCCGTCTCTCCGTTAACCAACGGAGATACCAAATATTAACCAAAGATTAATCTTTAATCAAAGATTAACAAATAAACATACACACTCTTGTTTGCAATTTAAATATCATGCAGAAATAGAAAAGATGTGATTATTTTTGGATGGACGTTGCTGTTGCTACCTGCGAGTCTTTCAGAGTACTCCAGGCCAGGTAGCATCGTTCCCTTTGTTTACAACTAAGGTATAGTGCTAAATAAAGAAAAGTACATACCTATCTACATAACTGTTATATATAACATTTGTTCCGTTGTTGCATTACTCTACGCAAACTTACATATGACAAATCTTACTCAAACGATTGACACTAAAAACATAACATTTCGTTACAATTTAAGGGGTTAATTTACCTATTTGTTAAACAAGAGTGCAAAATTGATTTACCGCGTGCTCAATTTTGATGACCGAGGAAGCGAAGGATTCTAAAATTAGAACAATTAGAATCCTGAGCGTTAGTGAGGGAATCAAAAGAGCACAAGGTAAAAAATCATTGCACTCGAGTGCAACACGTAACTTTCCATCCCCCCTCAGGGAGGAAATGACTAAAGTCGTCTACATACCGCACTGTTTCAAATACTTCTCGCGTGATTGTTGTTGTTGAGGGAGATAGCTCACTTGCGCACTATTAACAGTTTCAGTCAATTCTGTTGGCATCAAATAATCTTCCTCGTCGCTAGTATCACAGGTTTTTAATCGTTTTTAAATTTCTTATTTTTAAAACTTTTAACAATACGACATGCATGATAACAAAATGGCGCGCGCAAAGCAATTAAAAAAAAGTACAGCAAGAAGGATCCGTGTCTGAGTTTTGAACAAATTAAAATAGGTTGTATGATAAATTCGGCACCATGGAGGTAGAAGTAAAAATGGTTTATACTCTATAAAATTTAACTTGATCTCTGCGACAGCTGTCAGAAAAATTACGCCTATGAAGTCCTGAATTTCTTAATAGTACAGACAGTACCTGTCAATGTCATACTTTATGGACATGCTGATTAGTGATGGGCGACGAATGATCGTGACCACAGAGTTATAGATAGAGTTTTAATTAAAATAGCGATAGTTTGTACTGACGATATTTAAAATAAAACTTGATTTATCATTAATTTTATTGTATATTTTAATATCATAACATTTTTTACATGTGTAATTAAATTAAACCCAATTATATGTTACATTAGCATCGATAATAGTGAAAAACGTCGATAAATTTATGAGTATATAATTAATATCATAACATTATTTACATGTGTACATACTTGATCTTAAACTCAAAATTTACTCATTCGGTTTCATTACAACATTGTTTGAAAATCGGGTTTTTCCACCACTATCCCAACTCTAAAAATGTCAATCTTCTACTGTCGCACAGATCAAGTTAAATTTTATACAGTATTAATAATGTTTTGTATTTACAAACTTAGTGCACACCATGTTCTAAATTCAATTTTATTTTACCCTCTAGCGGATAAAAACGGCTTTTGCAATGAGATTTCGAAGAGCAAAAATAATCTTTCCGAGATCGGGATAAAAAAATGTTTTCTCCCGGAATGTATTTGAATTAATATTTATTAAATAAATGTATTTTCAAAAATGTACCTAAAATTCTCTCGATTTTGTACAGAAAACATGAAAACAGTGGTCGATTCACAATCCTCTTAAGTATATGTTCCTCTTAAGTTCTTTTGTAGTATGTTATGTATGTAAATACATATAAATATATATACCTAGGTATAAAACTAAGCCGTTTTTGCAATAGCTGAGCTCAAAAACACTTTCACATGTCAATAGGTGAGCAATAAATTAAATAAGCGACGCGTAAGTCATCAATGCTAACATATTTTTCCAAGTTCAAAAGTAATAGTAAATAAAAAAAACCGGACAAGTGCGAGTCAGGCTCGCATATCGAGGTTTCCGTACAAACATGTTGTTAAAATAATTAAAAACCTGTTTTAGTATGTGCTAATTAAGTTCTTTTATATTATACGATTTACTCACTTTGAATTTTGAACCCATATTTTGTGAATTTTGAAGCCCTATTTTTTTTGTGATTTAAATAAAAATGTACAGTTTTTAAATTTATTCCTATATGTGTACTCTGACACAATGCTTTTCGCCAAATTTCATAGTTCTATGTCAACGGGAAGTACCCTGTAGGTTTTGAATTTTGTGAGTGCGAAATTTGCGGTTTTTTACGACATAAACGGCTCTAACTTTTTTGTACGATAACTGAGAAGTTTTTCTTTTACACAACTGCAAGAGATCATAGGTATACGTATACAGTTTAAATTTCAACTCGATATCTTTACGCGTTCCCGAGATAAAAGTCTTGACATACACACAGACGGACAGACGGACAGACGGACAGACGGACGGACGGACAGACGGACAACAAAGTGATCCTATAAGGGTTCCGTTTTTTCCTTTTGAGGTACGGAACCCTAAAAAATAATGGAATTAATTCTTTTTGAAGTGAATATTTAACCAAATATTCTGTGAATATGAATGCTACTAATGCTATCCCAATCCTGACTGCTGAAGCTGCGTGAGGACTAGCTCATCCGCAGCTTGCATTTTTAAATAGGGCAAGCTGGGCACAGCCGCCAAGTTGTGTGATTCGGCCTTACAAATTATTTTTTACTGTGTTTTATGTGAATTAATGGTTTTAAACTGAGTTAGGTAACGTAGACATAAACACTAACAGCGTTATCTACGTGGTATGTGGTCCTTATCCGTAAGAGGTCAATAACTGGACTGAGGTAGGTACTCACTTATGAATACCTACCACAGACATCTGCTTATAGTCTGAGCAAATAAAAACGAAAATCAGCAATGAAGGGAAAAAACGTGGTGTAGTTTTGAAAATTGGTACAGTTGTTTTTTTTTTTTAATGACTAAGAGCTGTTGGCCTCCGAGGCCTCTACAGCTTACCGGGCATGGGCGAGCGCAGAAGGCGGCTGAGCCCCAAGATTGGGTTAAAGGGTGACTAGCGCAAGGGCACCTGAGAAGGGTGTACCAAGGGTACGGACCTCGGCTTGGGCCGTCACTAGCGGGGGAGATCAGTCTTGCGATGGTACAGGTACCTTGCGTTATCCAGATGAACATACTAAAAGTCCTAAGTCTTCAAGGGTAGGGGTGTGCTAAGGGTGTTGCATTTTGATGATTCTTTTTTGTATGGTGGATGATATTTCAGAGGCCAAATAAATTTTATCGAAAACTGCTTAGGTACTGGTTTTTGAAAAACCAACAATAATATAAAAATGGCAAACATCGATTGACATTGACATTGAGCAAACTATTAACATTTTGTATGATTGAAGTTAGTTGTGCCATTTTTGGCGAATAATATCTAATTATACCTATTATTTGCAATGCAACCTGAATTATTTGATTCGAAATATTTTATTGTTAGTTCAATCCCACAAAATAGGTACCTGGGTCAATCAACTATTCTTTGTAAGTCAAAAAAAAAATATTTCTAATAATTAGGAAACAAAAATCTTCTATTTCTTTCACTTTTCCTATTCATTTTACTAAACTATATACTAGTCTATACTATCCAGTTATCGGCAGTACAGTTTAATTTTTTTTTCAGCCTATTTTGAGGTTTTTGTCTTTTGATGTAGTAAATTTAGTCCCCTAAGTTACTTTATCGATTTTTTTTTCTGGTTCTTTGTATGATATATATTAACATTAAAAGCACTTTGCTTCAAAGATTTTTACGTTTTGTTACAAGATTTTGAAATTAATTCGCCAAAAAGCAACTGAGTTAGCCATGGGCATACGAAATATTTGTATGGGAAATAGAAGCCACCTAAGTTACCATACTTTTACTAAATATGCTTGAGAATTTACAATGTAATAATCTGTTTAATATTAAAGGTATATTCTCAATTACTATTTAGGATATAAAACATAAGAAATTTATTATATTTTGTGTTCTGCATATTTTTTTATTTGAGGGACATGGTTTTTACAAAGAATAGTTGATTGACCCACCTACAAGGACCCGGATCTGCTATGCCATATAGATTTATTCATTACTTATTACCTACTTACAAATGAGAATCACTATTTAGGTAATCATGCCCAATCATGGACTTAAAAATAAATAGGCCAAATAAACAGTAGTGCCTACAGTAGGTAGGTACTTATTTGGCCTATTTTTTCAACTCCATGGTGGCAACATTCGATTGGTGGCATATTTTGTGGGGTATAGGCCGTGAGATATCAAACTTAATATTTGTGAGGTTAGCTACAAACTGCGCAAATCCCCACTCTTCACCGCGCCTCTGACATTTTAACTATTGCAAGGACACGACTCTTATTCACAGCCGCCATTTAATTTGATTCGGCCTCAATGTAGCTACATTGAGAACCCTGCTTAGCTATGAAAGATGTTGTCTGAATTGTCTGAATCAGTACATCCATAAATAAAATGGGTATAAAAAAAGATAGAATACACACACGTAGGAACCTAAATAAATTAGATACATTTATATAGGTATTAGATATACCTACATCAATAATAACAAAATCTAAAACTTGGAACTTCCCAAAGCCGAACCCTATAAATGGGGGATTAATTAGGGGATGAAAGCTTGTATGAGACTTCCACAAATTTTAATACTGAAAGTCTGAAAATTGATATAAAGACTCCGTGTTAAAAATAATATAAGACGTAGGGTATATTACAGTTTTTTTAGTAGGTAAATCACGTCTGAACCCCTAAAATTGAGGGATGGAAATTTGTATGTGATTTCCGCAAATTTTGATGTTAGAAGTCTGAAAATTGATATATGTGTAAGAGCTCCTTGTAATAAATAATAAAAAACGATTTCACTATTCTTAATAAAACACCCCCAACCCTTGAAATTGGGGGATGAAAGTTTGTATGAGACTTTCGCAAATTTTGATTCTAGATGTCTGAAAATTCATAAAGGGACTTGTTGTTTTAAATAATAAAACACATATTTCAGGAATTTGAGTAAAATTCCCCCAGCTCCTAAAACCGGGGAATGAGATTTCCGCAAATGTTTACGCTAGAGATCTGAAACTTAATAAAGTACTCCTTGTAATATAAATCTACAATAAGAAGTGACATCCCACAAAAACATTTTCATGTAAAATGTAGCCAAGACGAGACTACAATTCGCACTATCAAAAAGTTATCAGATCTCATGAAGAGCCAAGCTTATAACTCTACATGATATACTTATACATACATGCCTTACTCTAACTGCTGTACCAATTACTTCTTGTTGTAACGAAATGGCCAAGTCACATATATATATATTACTTATATTGACTAAGCTGTAGAGTTTGTGAAGGAAGGACTTGTAGAGTTAAGGCGTGTAGAGTTAAAGCGTGTAGAGTTAGAAGCTTGGCTCTACATAAGGTCTGATAACTTTTGGATAGTCCGAACTAGAGTCTCGTCTTGGCTACATTTTACATGAAAATGTTTTTGTAATATATACCTATACGTTACGCGTTTACTCTGCCAATTACTATGAACCGATTTTTATGTTTTTTTTTTTTTGGTAGAATATAGATCATACTTCAGAGATGCTATTTAAATTTTATCGAAATCGGTTGAGTCTGATTTGCTAGATAAATCAACAATAATTTGAAATTGACTCCGTCTGTGATGCGATTATTCGTGCGAACCACAAGTGCGAACTATTCGAATATGATGACTAAAAAATAATTATACTTATAATATATAAAAAATATATTATTAGACACGTATTTTTTACAAAAATTGATGAAGATTTAGTCCATCAAAGTGCCGCGTGACGTCACAAGTGCCATACAAATGTGTAGACTTCTGTAAGAGAAGTGACGTCACGACCCCCACTCCCAAACTTTGACAAGGTTTATCTTTATCATTTGTTGTTTGATTAACAAAAGAAAAAATACGTGTTCAAAATTTTTTAATTATCTAACTCACGGACTAATTTAATAATAATAATTTTTTTTACCCAGTCATTATGCCTATTATGTAGATACAAGATCGGTTATGCCATATTTGACTTAAAATAATTATTATTTACATTAAATTACCTACTGTGCTCAAACTAAGAAATAAAACTAGGTACTACAAAGCGTGCGTAATATTTAACCGACTACAAAAACGAGGATCTCTATGCGTTACATACGTATGTTACGCAATTACTCTGCCATTCATGAATTGATTCTGGTGATTCTTTTTTTGGTTGGTAGATCATACGTCATAAATGGTCCCATTTAAATTTCATCGCAATCGGCTTAGCCGTTTTTGAAAAAGTCTAAAATAATGTAGTAATATGGATAACACATCGCTTCGTACCAATTATTCGAATACCGTACAGTGTATACGGTTGAAGTCGGTGGTGCCATTTATAAAACATGATTGTATGATAAACAAATTCTTCATAATATGTATAATTAATAATTATGTATAAGTATGATTATTTTTTATTAATGTAGGATTGCACTTAATAAATTCGAAATAAATACAAAATAAGAGTCGGCCAACTACGAGTCGGACTCACAAACGAAGGGTTCCGTACTGTACGGGAGCCCCCCTTAAACATTGATTTTATTTTAATTCAATTATTTATTATTGAAGTGAATATACAGATAAATATTCCGTGAATATTTCTAGCATCTACTTACCTGTTACTATTATAAATAAGTAAAAAACGGCTAAAAATTTAGGTTTGTTGTATGGGACCCTTAAAAAATATTTTTATTCTGGTTTTAGTATTTGTTGTTATAGCGGCAACAGAAATAATAGGTACATCATCTGTGAAAATTTTAGCTTCCTAGCTATAACGGTTACAGACAGACAGACAGACGAACAGCGGAGTCTTAGTAATAGGGTCCTGTTTTTACCCTTTGGGTAGGCACGGAACCCTAAAAAACTACTGTAGAAATAAATAACTTAGGTAGGTAGAGATGGCTATTAGGTACCCTGGGCTATTAAACTAAATGCTCACTTAGTGCGCTAAGCACTCATTAATTAAATAACCAGTTATCAACATAAAACTTATTTTATTATAGGTAGCTTGATAGGTATTGTACCTACCTACCTACTTTCTCGTAAATACTGATATAAAATAAACTTAGACTATATCTATTAATAAATACTTAGTAAATTTATTAAGCTACATCTAGGTGCCAGATAACTTAGAGCTATTAGAAAGCACGTATTATTGTAGGTACTTCCTAAATATATAAGTACCTAGGTACCTACCTCTTGAAAAAATGACCACCTGCTTACCGACCACCTACCTATTATAAGTATATAATTTATCTGTAAAATAAAAATAAAAAATCACTCAACGCAAACGCAATAAGATTCCTGCCGCAAAACAGAGCTGATAACTTTGAAACGGCTGAACCGATTTTGATGAAACATAATTTTAGAACACTGCTGACTAATTTAGGTAAGTATCTTTAACATAAAAAGGGGTTTATCCGTTCGGGAGCTACGGTGCCACAAACAGACACACACACACTCACACGCCACACACATCAAACTTCATAGTCGTCGTTTTGCATCGGGGGTGGGGGGGAGAGGTGGTGGTGTTAAAAAGTAGGTACTTACAAAAATTCAAATGCAATGAGATGTCGAATAAGTGGGTATTACATACCTAGCTAAGTGCCACACTTATCTATGTGTAGGTTGGTACGGTTTCGAAAATACGCTTAGGAACCTAGCTACCTACTTATACTACCTATTGTAATCCAAAAACAATTTACCTAAGTCATTGAAGAATTTAATGCAACTAGATACCTATGTATAAAATGCATTAAATGATCTTCAGGTCATTTGGTTTGGTCTGAGTTCGTAATGAATAATTCAATCTTTACCTATTACATACCTACCTAATAACACCCAAAGATCTTACAAAACAACCCTCAAATTCCTGCCCAAGTAGGCACCAAACATGCTATTGATTCAATGCATTGCCTAGAATTATTGTACACGTGTACCGCTGAAAGCGCTTGACCTTGAGAATCATTATGTAGTTTAATGCTTCATACATAACTACCTATGTACCTACGTACACCTAATAAAGTTACGTAACCTATCCGTAAACGGTCCTATCGATCATTGATTAACACAACAGAGTTCAAACGATAACTTCAATAAGTTTCTACAGCAAAATATCTCATTAAAACAATGCTACAACAGGCAATAACCATTTCGTAATCATTTCAACAAGATTTTGTTAACCTAAAAGAAGGCAAATTTTATGTCATACGAGTCATTTGTGTCGTGAAAAGCGTGCCATAGCGTTTATTAATCGCGTATACGACGCAGAAAAGTTGTTTTTAACAAAGACAGAGTGGTATCGGGTCGAAAATATTAATCGTGGAGACTTGGAGAGGCCCACAAACTCGGGCGGATGTTATATAGCTACGTAGATAAAACCTTCCGCCGTATGCAGCGCCCCTGGCGGCGGTTGAACAAAACAAACTTCATGCCGCGTACACCCCTCCGCACAAGTTTGATTGGCTCGTGGTATTTTTGTTATTTCATTTTTGTTCAGACAACATGAAATGGTAAGTTTTATCTATGAATTGGTGGTTTATTGATGCTAAAGTGTTATATTTAGTGAAATTTACTAAAGATATGTGGTTCTTTTGACATTAACCTTGGTTTAATTTTGATCATCCACGTGTTTTTATCAATGCTTTAGGGTTCCGTGATTTTCTAAAAAACCTTAAATATTTTGAAGTGTTCATTCTTACTTCATTATGTTGTAATTGCTAAATATCAACTAAAGTAGGTATTGTCTTGGTGTTATTTTTGCTTAGCTAATATCTATCTACTACCTGTCATTTTGGAATAATAACTAGGTAAGTGAAATAAGTGACGTGTTGGTTAAGACAACTGTAATTATCCTCTTAAAATGCTAGTAGGTTTTATAATTTCTAGACTATTAGTTTTATAATTTATGGTGAAATTATAAATAGTTAATAAAGTAGTACTAGTAATAAATAGTTAATTGAAAACAAGGATAAATAGTTTAATAATAGTCATAAGTATAGTCATAACTTTAACTTAGACATTATTTTTATAAGATCAATAAAAAATTAAGTGACTGTTTTTCGTTTAATTTAAACGATTTCTGACATGTTAATAAAAAGTCGGGTGTCTGTGGGATGTCAAAAAATAAACAATTTATTTATTGTTTTACACGTTTTAACGTAGGTATTTTAATTAAAAAGATATTTAATTAATTAAAATGCTATTGAGGTTTTCATCTAAAATCCTTTGGAATGCGCCCATTCGCGTAAATCAGTGACATGGTCTCCTTTTGCTTCTATTTGTCTAGATACTTCATGGACTCTAGTTTCTACATAACGTTTGTTAGTTTTCTTCAAATAAGCTTTGATTTCATCGTTCATGAGCCAAATATCACCATCGATATTTCTTATTTTAGATATCTTACGCATGCCGCGATATGTGATATCTAAGTAAATAGGAAGTTCATGATTCTTTGTTCTTCGTATAAAATATGGCTGGTTAATAGCTTCTTCTTTGGGCGGAACCCAGCCGGAGGGATAATTTTCTTTCGGAGTGAACTTAGGAATAGTTTCGAATGGTAGCAGTTGTTCTACGTATTTCCATTCTTCTGGGTTTTTTGAAATTTCAAATTCATACTGTTCTTTTATTTTCCTCACAAATGGTGAATGGGCATAGTTGGAGTAATCTCGACGTGCCTGAAACAAAGAATACGTAAGAGAGGTTAGAGAAAATATTTATTATTATTTACATCAGATCTGGCATCTCAGATACTTTTAAACAATGACGTAGGGATTTTATGCACTATGTTTGTTACACACACATATTAATAAAGTATCAATAACATTTTGTAATTACTAAATATGTATATATAATTATGGGTACCCACGTGAATTGCTCGTGACTCATGAAAATATTTTGTTAATTACCTATACTAAAATACATAATTACTATGTAATTGGGCATGAATCACAATGCTCTTCATTACTTTAAAACTCAAAATTAAGTATTTTATAAAAAAGGATGAAATATTCGAACACCTAAAATGTTCACGTAAATAATATAATTAAAAATATTTTTTGCAAGAGAAACCTATTTGGAGGGGTGTACAGCCATCGCTCTGTCACATGTCGCGGTCAAAGCCAGATTATTGCACGAAAAAAGTGAAAATATATTAAAATAATTACCGATTGTGATCCCGGAATAAGTTTTGCACCCGAATCAATCGCGTTGTTCAGGATTTGGCCAGTTTTTCTCGTTAAAAGACGCAAAAATGCGCACTGTGATCGCAACACCGTCGCCATTTTGAATAGCGAATAGAGCGAATTGCTACAAGAGCAATAAGAACTATATTATTCGTTTCGAAGGAAACATTATGGCGGACGCCTGCAGACATTCGGGCTTTTCAAAAATCATTTTCTAAGTTTAATCGCGAGTTTATATTGAACTTTTTCGCATATTATGGTGCATTGTGTATTCAAGTAACTGTTTAAAGTGGTTTTTGGGGATTCCATTGGATATTTGGTGAGTATTTTGTGAGGACATAGCAGAGGTGCGCCACGGCTAGGGAAATGATTTGGTGCTTTCGTTCATCGACGCACACGCACCGCTCAGCTGGTAGGTGGCGTTAGGTGTCACTTGCGACCTCCCAATATCAAAACATCGAGTTTTTCATGAGTTTTCCGGCGCGATTTTCTGTGTACTACGCGATGTAAACAAATAACTTAGTTCATATTTACATGTACTATCGAATCCAGACGCTAAATAAACTAAAATGTGACGTATTACTATCGAAAATAATGCCACATTAATGCGCGAACTTGTTGATTACCGCGCGCTTGCTTTTGTTTACCACTTTATGTAGATACGATTTATAAGTGAATTAGGTTGAAATAAATGATAATTGACCTCATAAAATCATCAACTAGTGTTTTTACTTGGTATTTACAATAGGAATTCCGAAGTTTGGGCGTCGGATTCTAAGTTATTCGATGACATTGTTCAGTATGTATCTCTTGTGTTTACTGCATGGTTAATTAATAAATAATATGTTGTATTAATGAATTTTTGTCACGTTTCAGGTCCAAATGGCAGATACTGGTGACGTGTTACGATAAAGCGTCGTCCTAGCTCAGAGATCTAATGATCATTGAGGTAGAAGACTTCTGTAATTGGTAAGAATAGAGATCCTGATTATATAGAGATTCTTGGAGTATCCTAAGGTGTAAAGAAGCATTCACAGACAGCTGGACGAGGTGAAGAGCAAGCAGTCCATCGGTAAAGCAGGGCATTCTCCTCGGTCACTTCGCTCAACTCCGAGTTGATCAGCCTCTGCCTAATGTCGAAAAAACGGGATTATCTCCCACCATACATTCCATCATGAAAACCAAACAGGTAAAAGAGGAACAAGACAAAAGCATAGATGAGGACCCTGCCCCCATTGAACCCAAGACTCGAGCCCGCAAGAAAGCCACCGACATAGAAGAAAAAAGCCAAGATGAGCCTAAAACCTCCAAAGATAAGAAATCCCTACCTAAACCTAAAGCAATAGTGAAGAAACGTCCCCTTGGCATAAGAAAGACTTTGCGTAGCAAGAAAGCTGCTGCAGTCAAAGAAAAAGCAAAACATGTTATAAAGCAAGTGGTGAAACGGGGCAGGAAACCTGCTATCAAACCTGACCCGGATGCTGCACAAGAAAAGGAAACTGTTCCTTTGATACCCGCCTCTGAAATAAAAAAGGAACCCATCGAAGAATCCATTCCCAGCTCTAGATCATCCAGTCCGAAGACAGCAGGTCGGAGACAAAGAGTTGGCTCCGACATGGCCATGTTGAAGACTGTACTTAGCGATTCTCCGAGCACTCTAGTGCTGGGTCCTAGAACCAGCCCATATCCCATGCGCTCCGAGAGAAGCAACAGCCCATCTCTTTTTGAAGGCAAAAATCTTCGGAGTGGCAAACCAAGAAAAGTTAAGAACAATCTTTTAAATGAGGTTGTCCTGAAAGAACAGAAGAAGAGACGCAGGCTGCTTTCAGATTCCAAGAATACGGAAGTAGACAGCGAGGACTGTAAAAAGTCAAAAAGGGGGCGTTCCTGCTCACGGGACGGCAGTGAGATTTCCAAATGCTCAGATAACACTGAATCTGATTTGAGCATGAGCGAAACGCTCAACGACTCAGACAGGGAGCTCAACAAAAAACTAGATAAATCTAAGACTGACCTAGCTGTAGATATTGAAAATAATGTTCAGATCTCGACTATTGAAAAAGTGCCTTCTAACATTGACTCTAAATTAGCTGAACCAAAACTGGATGCAAACGCTGGTTCCATTGTAAATGAAAAGAAAAAATTGAGCTTAATGAGAAGTACTTCATTAGACTCGGACAACAATAATAGTAATAGGATAAAGTTAGAAACTTTAAACACATCAGACGTAGAAGACAAACAATCACTGAAGACTGAAAATGATACGCTTTTCCAAGCTCGTAGTAATATACTGACCATAATGTCTGAGACATTTAATTCAAAGACAATGGCGAAAAATATTAGAAGAGCGAGGCGCGGGAAGAAGGCGGCGGCCGAGGCGCGCAAACCTGCTCCGGCACCCAAAGAGGCTACCAAAATTTCCCCCACCTGCACCATTACACAAGAAACTACTGAAGATAAACAAGAAACAATTGATGACAAGCAAGAAACAATAGAAACTTTGTCTAAGGATATTGATGACCTCATCAAAAATTTGGACCAAAACATTGATGGGGACCACGAGATCGTTTCAGCAACTTCAACACCAGCTGATCAAATGGAGACCAAATCTGCTAGCAAATTCTATGGCTTGAGCAAGAGCAATGACGACTCTACCGTCACCCCAGAAACGCCTGTAAAAGACAAACAAGTATTTGCCCTTATAAATGAAACCACGCCTTCGAAAGTCGACGATGGCGAGACTATCAGATTGCACTACGAGGACTCTACCGAAAAAGGAGAAGGCCCAAGACACGAGATATCTTACAAATGTAATACTGTAGCCAGCATAGATAAACTCATGGATAGACTGAAAGAATTCGAAGAGTTTGATAAGAGGAGACAGAGGCAGGAATCCGAGTCGAAACCGAGCGACAGCAAACCGATGATGGTTACTAATGACGTGGTACTTATCACAAAATCTGGCGCCGACATCAAACCTCTAAAAGACATACAGTCTGTCCGCTCTCCAGAGAAGCCTTTGGAAAAAGAAAATGTGCTCAGCTGCTTCGAAAATAACTCTGCTATTTCTATCGTCAAAAGGGATCAAGTGAGAAAATCTTTGGACGTCGATCTACCCAACTCCGTCACACTGATCAAAAGAAAGAACAGCGTGAGCACTAGAAAAGAATCGACGAGCTCAAACCATTCCCGAGAGGCAGATGCTATCAGTATTTTCGAGAAGTCATTAGGAAAAGACGTAACTTTGACGGAAATCAAAAAGTCTGTTGACAAAACAGTAACGACTTCGCAAGTGGACTTGCACCAGTTCGCGACTCTACACCCGACCGGCACGAGTCAGATCGGAGGCGTCATTTTGGATTCCAGTCAAATCTCGATAACTCCGCGCGTGTCTGAAGCGAAACCTACAAGCGACGTCCAAATTATCGCCAAACGCAAGTCTAGAGAAGAACCTGTTGCAAGAAAATTGTCGGATACTGCAGAGACTGAAGAAAAAATGGCAGTTATAGAAAAAATCAAGTCACCGCCGCACCTGCCGCAGCCTGTTTCAGTTGCTCCCGCTCCAGTGGCGGTCAAGTCGCCTGAAGTAGCGTCCGTAGAGCCCGAAGCTCTCCCGCCGCCGGTGGAGGCCATAAAACCTGTGCCCGATGAAATACCAGCCGCCACTGAGGCCCCCAAATCAACAATAGATCCTATTCCAATCGAGAAACCAGAAACAAAAGAAAAGACTGAAGATGCCACTAAAATAGAGTCTAAAATTGAAGAGACACCACAACCCGAAAAGGTTGTAGAAAAATCAGCTCCCGAAGCCCCGGAAAAGACACCGGAAGCTCCCGAGAAAATGGAAGTTGAAGAAAAACCCGCGCCTAAAACTCCGGAACCTAAACCTGAACAACCGGAAGCAAAAGACGAGGAAAAGAAAGAGCCACAGCCGGAGCCTCAAGTCGAGACCAAAGAAGTAGTTCCCGAGGCCAAGACTGAAGCAAAGGTCGAGGTTAAGCCCGCGAAATGTTCGAGTCGGCCTTCCAAATCGGCGCGTACTTCTGTGGAATCCCAACCCGGGCCCAGTTCGTTGATGGAGTCGCCCGAGAGTCAGCGACGTAAGGAATCCGTGCTCCGAACACTTGGCTTGCTGACCCACAAAGCAGCTAAAGAGGCTAAGATAGAAAAGTTGAAAGAGAAGGAGAGGATATACAGCGGAATGGCGAATAAAGGGAAAGCGGCCAAGTCGTCGGGAGACTACACGGGCACGCTCAAGACTGTGATAAAACTGAATAGGTGTGTATTTACTTCATATACTTTTTTGTATAGGTCGAGTCATACAACTTGGCGGCTGTAATGTTAGCTGCAAGCGGCGGATAACCCAATCCTGACTGAAGCTCACATAACAGCTGCGAGGATTCAGTTACCCGTAACTTGTAGCTAATATCATAGCCGTCAAGTTGTAAGATTTGACCTATAGCTATAGGCCGACTTATACAAGTCGGCGGATGTGAAGTTTTTTTTTTTGTTTTTTTTTATTTCGAATAGGTTTGCGTTTGACTACATACTGCCTGATGTTAAGCAGATGTGCAGTCTAGGGTGTAGCACGCTTACCTAGAAGATACCTATTTACTCGGGATTTGAAGACACTCACGTTGTACTTTAACGGGAAGTTAGCTGTAAGCTGCGCGAAACCCAATCAACGCGCAGATTTATGTGAGCTTCAGTCAGCATTGGATATTGCGCAGCTTGGAACGCAACTTCACATTTATATGATTTAGCCTAAGTATAAAAGTTTGTGCAATAATCTTCTGGTGTTATTTCTTTTGGTAGACGATAATAATACGCAAAAAAAAATTAATTCATTAAAATATGGTTTATTTACTTAATTCTTTATTGCACCAGCTTAGTAACATAATGCTAAAAGAGTAATGATAGAAGGTGGTTTTTATCTTTTAATTTACATTAAAAACTAAGACGTATTTATTTATTTCGGTATACAATTGCCTTATAATATGTCTATTTCCAATTATTTACACTTATATAATAGTAACACAGTACACATTATACCCTGTCGTTAGAGTGTCGCAAATAGTATAATAAACAAAGTATAACGTACATGTCAATATTTAGCGTTATTTTATAATGATTTATGAGCTTAAAACTTTTTTGTTTAAGTATTCTTCAATGGTATAATAGCATTTTTTGTCAAAAGATTTTTGAGTTTATTTTGGAATTTTTTGGGGTTAGTTTCTATTTGTAGGTCTTTAGGTAGGTGGTTGTATGTTCTTATTATCATATACTCCGGTCCTCGTCTAACTATTTCTAATATTGGCTCTGTAGAGATGTTATAAAAACGATATACTATAAACCAGGAGCGGCGGCGAGCGGGAAAAGAAGAAGCACAACCGAAGCTCCCTAAAGATGACGTTCCAGAAGAGCAAGTACCGCGGCGGCAAGCAGGCCACCGACACCGGCGACCCGCCAGCAGAAGACGATGCCTTCTACACCATCGAACGGCGAGAGGTGACATTTTTTTGTTTTACTCATGCTTATTACCACATATTTGTTTCTTTTACCCACATATTATAATTAGTCTGTGATTTAGATTACAAAAATATTTAATACTCCTTTTGCCCGCGTGATATTTTAATTTAATGTTATTTAATCGGCGGAGGGCCTTGGTATGCCATCATACAGGTTAATCCTAGTTTGGGTACCATAGTCACCTTACCTGAAACTGTAACGAACGATTTACGTTTTACTGTTTTTTAAAGTGATAAGCAGAAGTTTGTAGAAACTAACCAAATTTTAATTATTTATTTTACTAATATTACAAGTCTGAAAGTGTTTTTGTTGGTTTGTTCCTCTTTCACCCAGCAACAGAGCAATAATGGATTGACTTGTTTTTGGCATGGACAATGGATATAGTTTGAAAGACAGAAAGTGACGTAAGCTACTTTTCATCCCATGGGAACATTTTATTTTTCTGGTCAACAAGTCAATCCATTATTGCTCTGTTGCTGGGTGAAAGAGGAACAAACCAACAAAAACACTTTCAGACTTATAATATTAGTAAAATAAATAATTAAAATTTGTTTAGTTTCTTCAAACTTCTGCTTATCTGACTAGGTAGTTTTCCTAGCAAATTTTCTTTTATCCATATTTTTAGGTCATAAGTTCTCAACTTGATTATGAGCACTTAGTATGATTCTCTTAAGTTAATATTAATTGTATTGTTTAAGTAAAGTAACTTGAAATCCGATTTTGTTTTTAAAACAGATTCAAGGAAATTACCTTTTCCACCATCCTCGCATTTCAATGTTTTTAAAGAGGTTTTTTAAAATCGCCGAGTTGAAATTATTCAAAAATCAAAAGTCTGTCAGATCTGTGTAAACAAAAATAAGAAAGCAATTTTTATGATATTTATGTTTTAATTTGATAAAATAAGCAGAAAAGCACCATAATTTGTATGTGGTGCCAAACAAAATTTATTCAGAAACAAAGCTAGATCTACAGTCACGAAAATTGCTTTATTCATTTGTTATTATTTTAAACTTGCTTTTTTATGCAGTAGTTTTTAATCTTCAAAGAAGGAAATTCGTTCACAAACAAAAACAATAAGAGTTTTTTGACAAAAGAGAGACAAAAACAGTTTCATGGGGGCGCCAAATCCTTGAGACAAGAATTCGAAATATCGAACAAATGCCAAAGCCTCTTTTCCTAAAATCTCATAGGTTTTTTATTAAGTAATCGAATCTTGTCAACAAAACTGTCTTGTTGAACAAAACTGCATATGCAACGGATTTTGAGGAGCTAATAGATTTTTTCGCAGAAAAGACAGCAGCCGTGAAAAGTTGTAGGTAGTTTTTCCTGTTTATATATTTTTTCTGTGTTTTTGTTATATGTCAGAACTGAAAGTTACCTAGAAAAAAACTTTCGATTTATCAAAGAATTATTATTTTAACAAAAGGTCACAAAAATGCTACTCATTGGCTGTTTTAGAAGTGTTTCTCAAACACTGAAGGGAAGGGCGCCACTATCAATGTTTTTCACCGGTTTGAAAAAATCGTAGATCCGGGGCTAACTGCTAACAGTTATAACTGTAGAGTTCTACACTGGAGCTCATAAAATGTTATTTGTTTGTCAACAGGCGGGTGGCGCAGGCGCAACAGACGGTGGGCAAAGAAAGTCACATTACAGTAACCGTAACCATGGTGTGTGGAATGTCGCTACCTACTAACCAACTATAGGCCGAATCAAACTTCTAGGCGGCCACAAGCTGCGCGAAACCTAATCTTTGCGCAGCTGATATATGAGCTTCAGTCATCGGATTTTCCGAAGCTTGTAACTAACTTCACAGCCGTCAAGAAGTTTGTTTCGGCCTATACTATGTGCACACATCTAACACTAACCTTTTAGATTAAAACCCTAACTCTTTTATCTAGAATACCAGATTCATAGTCTGATTTAGTTAAAAGGGAATTATCGAAATCAGACTACTCTGTGAAAGTTATGCATAACATAAAAAAAAACTTGAAAATCTCCTGCGTTTTTTCGGGAGTTAAAAATAAAATTCAATTCATTAAAAACTAAATTATCAAATAATCAACAGCCTATCTTAATAAGAGCAAAAGAAATTAATAATTACTTCAACTGTAAATTGCGAAAGAAATATAACAAAATTTGGTATTTCGTGTAGTGTCGTGTTAGCCTTTAAAATGTTACGATTGGCCGGCAGATCAAAGCGACATACTCTCCTCAATTATAGGTACTATAGTGAACTCTATAACTTGAACCTTGTGACGTCGAAATCTTCAATAAGTTAAAAATACGGTCCCCTTCCACTAAACCCCATAATACTCGGTATCCGGAATATATTATATAGACGGAATTATTTAGACTTTGTAACTCGAACAGAATGTTATTTCCCTGCGTAGGCATTTTAGAACGTATTTCTATTTTATTAAACTCGATAACTCGAATTTCAAACATCAGACTCTGTAAGTCGAAGTTAGTTAAACATAATGGCGTCTTACTTGGAATTCCCCAAACTCGAAAGCAATAAAATCGGAAAGGAATGTGCCTTTATTCTATTGTTCATATGCAATGAATGAATCTATTTATTAAACTTTCTGAGTAGCACAGCTGTGCACCACAAGGCACACCTTAATTTTTTTTTTTTTCGTTCATTTCTTATTTGGCCGCCTAACTAGCAACATGGGTGTTAAAAGGAAGCTAAAAACTTTAACCCTACGCGAAAAATTCGACGTTATCAATGCGGTAAAAAGTGGAATGAAGAAAAAAGACGTGGCAGCTCAATACGAATTGCCAGCGAGCACTTTATCTACCATCCTTAAGAAAGAAGCCGATATATTGGCAAGATACGAGTCAAGCAGCAATTTGTCTTGCAAAAGACAAAGACTAGCCGAGTTTCCTGATGTAGAAGATTGTTTAATCACCTGGTTTAAACAGTGTCGTGATAAAAACATAAGTATATCGGGACCTATCTTACGCAAAAAAGCCGAAGAACTTTCAGAATCGCTGGGACACAGTTTTCGAGCCAGCAACGGCTGGTTGATCAATTTTAAAAAGCGTCATGAACTTGTGTTTAAGAAGGATTGTGGTGAAAGTTCAAGAGTGTATAAGTCTGATCTGCAGAGTTTGCTAAAAGCTGAGCCAAAAGACTTTTTTAATACCGACGAGACCGGACTTTTTTTCGAGTGCGTACCTGATGAAACGCTTATTTTAAAAAATGAAAAGTGGCCTGGTGGTAATGACAGTGAAGAGTGTTTAACAATATTGTTAGCAACAAATATGACAGGTACTAAAATATTTAATCCATTTATTGGAAAGTTTTAAAAACGTCGTTTTTCCGGTTGCAAATTTCTACCACTGGTTTTCGTTATTTTTTTTTTAAATACTCGCGCCTTTTAAATCGAAATTTTAGCCATCAAATACTTCCTATAAATTATCTAGAATTGTTTAATTGAAGACTCAATAAGTTGAAGTTTTTTGCATTTCTCTCGACATTCGAGATATCGAGAAGCTACTGTACCTAAACTTATGAAGATGTTTGCACATAGTATCTCAGGATTATCAAAGCTTAGTAAAACTTTTATACATTTACATACTTTATAGTATACACTCAGATAACAATCCTGATTCTAAGTACTTTAAATTATTGATATCGCTAATCTTTGATAATCCTGATAAGCTGTAAACTTAATGATTGAACACATTATTTGTATTGAAATCAATCACTAAGTTTGCGGTTAACATGAAATTAACAGAAAATACTTGGTTGTGGTCACGGATTACCCACTATAGATTCCGCACTCAATAGGATCAGTTTGCACAATGTATTGGTCAAAACAACATCTCCAATGAAGAATCATGATCATATGGTATATATTACAAAGGAAAGTAGTTCCAATTATTTTCATCATGTTGCTTGCCTTATATTTCAATTAAGTACATATGTCGGTATTATATTCTTAATTTATTCTTTTGTCATTCATAATATATAAATTGTATTATACAGTTTAATTTTAGTTCATTAAAGTTGATTACAAACTCCTCCATCAGAAAAAGAATATCATTGAATGCCGTAAAAACAATGATGAAGATTCATCCATGATTGATTTTTCAACTCTGATAGATACTCATTTACTTCTCGATTCTAATTATATTGCATGGAAACGACTAGAGAAGAGATAACTGTATCGAAATTTGCATTTTACATGAACATTATTCAGAATTTCTCTTTATTTAAGATGAATGTTATGAATAAGTATACTAGCTATTGAAATGCGTCACCTATAGATGGGTTACCTGTGGTTTTGGTCTGGTTATAATACATGTAATGTTTTGTTACTACGAGTAAGTACCTTAGTTTGTTTGTTTGTGAGGGCATGTGATTTTTTTAGATTTCAAGTCCAATAAATTTAGACGCCGAATTCGAGTGCAAAATACTCAAAAATTTACGTTTCTAAATGTTTTGGAATGGTTTTAAAAACAATAAGCAACAGCATATTGAGGAACATATTCATAACAAAATCATTTAACTGGTGTTAGTAACACGATTATATAATTGGCATGAGATTTTTAAGCATGTTATCATTACTAATTCTACAAAAAAAAACTAAATTTTTGTATATAAGTAGGTATTTGCATAATATTATGTTACAATTATCATATTTGTGATCTTTTGTTATTTTATACCTAGTAAGAAGAATCATGACATAATTTTGTTCATCAATCAAAATTTCAGCCAGTTTATTTTTTATTTGAAAATAATGATTTTCTAAATTCTTATCATGTTAGTGAAATATGCTTAGCTATACAGGGTTATCCAGAACTTGGGTACTAAGCTGAAAGGGGTTGATTAAAACCATCATTATGAACAACTTTTATTATGGGACCAACCCAGAATTCGGCAGTAAAAAATCGTTTGTTTCATACATTTTGTTGATTCCGAGTAGATAATTTCATAGCCGCCAAAAAGTTTGATTCGGTCTATACAAGAGATTTAAAATTGTCAAAGAAAAGAAAAGACAACACGGACAAACCAAATCAGAGTTACTTGTTTTTATTAATGAGACTTAAAAGGTCAAAAGACTAAAAAAGACTGAAAAGGTCAAAAGTATAGTCAGGCATACATTCACTATGGGCTGATGCAATATTCTTAGCGGCTGTGAACACGAGGCGAGTTGTTGCGCAGTAGCAATATACTCATATGGTAGCGGCGCAAGTGAGAGGATGCTCGCTTGTATAAGGCGAATCAAACTTGTCGGCGGCTGTGACCCAATCGAGATCAGAAATCCACTTAACAGCTGCGAAGATTGGGTTTCGCGCAGCTTGTAGCTAACTTCACAGGCGCCAAGATGTTTGAATCTGCCTATAGACCGCCAAGATTAATTCTGCTTAAATCCTTAAAATAAATTCATAATAGCAATAACAGGCTGATTTACAGCCACCTTTAGCAACCCTCATCCCCACAGAAGGAGAAGTGCCCCCCGAGCCGTCGGAGCCCAAAGAAACCCTGAACCTGGTCATCCCGGAGAAGGCCTCATCATTCAGCATCCACCCGGGACGGCTGTGCCAGGACCAGTGCTTCTACTGCGGGGGAAAGTTCGGACTCTTCGACACCCCCTGCCATATTGCGCAGATCAAGAGCAGCGAGCGACAGAAGAAAGTTCTAGACAGTAAGTATGACTGTCAGACTTCTCCATCCTAAGGTTTCTGGATATATTGGGGTCGATAGAAAGTTTTAGATTCTTGGTAAGATAAACAAGGACCTCTGAAGTATACTGTAAAACCTGGTGATTTTGGAAAAGGTTTTGGTTTTAAGCATCCATTAGGGGTGGATGTGATCGGGCCAGTGCTTTACTGCGGGGGGAAGTTCGTACTCTTCAACTCCCCCTGCCATATTGCTCAGATTAAGAGCAGCGAGCGACAGAAGGTTCTAGACTGTAAGTAGGTATCACATCACTGTTGACTGTATATCTTCAGATCATCAGACATGTTTATCATGGGCATATGTCCAACATATCCTTATTTCTTATGGCAAATTCGATCTCATTAATTCCATATCGCAAAGATTGTCATCGCCAGAAAAAGGTTCATTAAACACCGTTGTCGTCAAATATTATAGAGTAGTTCATCATAAGGATGGCAAATTCATCTTGGCTCTATCAGACTTTAAACGACTCTATAGATATCGTCTTTAACTATCTATATTTATTCCTGTATGCAATAAAGTGGATACTAATTAAGATATCCACTACGTTACAGACGAGGAGAAGCTCACGATCGACAGTTGCCTGTGCGACGCGTGCTACCGGCACGTAGACCGACGCGCCAACTGCCCCTCGTACCGCAAGCGGCCGCTGCCCAAGCTCGACCAGCCAGCCTCCAGCCTGCCTCACGCCAGCCTCGGGTATATATACCGCCTATACATCAGGTCGACAGTTGCCTGTGCGACGCGTGCTGCCGGCACGTGGACCGACGCGACTACTGCCCCTCGTACCCCAAGCTACTATCAAACTGGTTGGAGGGGGTTTTCATCTGGTGCGATCCTACGGTCCTCATTAGGACCTGCACTGCATTCAGTGCAATGCGATGCAGTGATCGTCTTATGGCTGAAACGACGACGGCGAACGACGATATGTACTACTAAGTTGACGTAACGTAATTATGCATATATTCCTGTCTGTGTCATGAAGGACCTATGATCTGATCCGACATAAAAACCTGATGTCAAGTCTAAACAATCATTTGTTGAATCAGACTTGCAAATGGTTTTGCGCGAGCCTTTAAACGACTAAAGATCTTTTGAAATAGCTACGACATTATGGTAACCAATATTAAAATTGCTTCGAAATATAGTAGCCCAGTTGAACACGACTACGAAATACGCTGCTAAATTCGGTAGCCCAGATTTGAATCGCTACAGAATTCGATAGGTCAGTTTTAAAACGGTACGAAATACGCTACAATTTGCTACAAAATATATTAGCCTAGCTTTGCGTTGCTACGCAATATAGTACCCCAGTTTTTAGTTGCTACGAAGTACGGTCGTCCAGCATTACTTGCTACGAGATACAGTAGCCTAGTTATGCAGTGCTACATAATGGTAGCCCAGTTTCGAATCGCTACGAAATATTGTAGCCCACTTTTACATTTCTACGAAATGGAGTAGGCCAGTCTTATATTGCTATTAAAAATATAGGTCAATATAGGTCAATCTTATTACGCTACCAAATAGGTAGCCCATTGTTTTATTGCTATGAAAAACGACAGCCCAGTTTTTTTATTGCTACGAAATACGGTAGATCAGTTTGGCATTGCTACGAAATATCGTAGCTAGTTTACTATTGCTACGAAATACGGTATTTTAAATTCTAGAATAATAAGTAAAATAGATTTTAAAAAAGTTGTCTTGATCTGTAAACTGCTTACCTACAAATTTTGAAAAGGACGTAATGGAAACTAATTAAGTAAGGATTTTTTTCCAATTTTCATTTTATTTTTACACAACTGCTCAAAGAAAAGAGTAACATGTATTACTTCAATCTGAAGTTAGATCATTCTTTTTCGCCATAAATGGCAAAATCGACTTCAATCGTCTACAGAATTCGTATGGTTCGCATGAATCGATGTGTTATCGATGTAGTAATTTTCACGGTATTGTTGATCTTTCGAAAACGGCGAAGCTGATTTCGATAAAATTATATGGGTAGGTATACCCTTTCGTCCTAAAAAAAACAACGGGATCAAAACAAAAAACAAATGCTCTCCGGGAGTACCGATAGAAGTGAAAGCTAGAACATTACGTCATCCGTTAAGTTTAACATTTTTTTATCCATCCAAAAGTGCACAACGTAGGCAAAGAAGCTTTCACTTTAAAAAGATTTTTTTTAATTGATTCACATTGATATAAATATCGATGAACATAATATATAAAAATATACAGATGAACATAGATAAACTCCTTCTTTTTGGGTGTTTGTTAAAAATATGCGATAAATGATTACAGCTCTACGACGAAGGATTGGGCCATATTGACTATTCTAGCCCAGTTATAAGTTTGCTATCGATTTGTTTCGGATATACGCAGATCAGTATCATTATACTAGAACATTTGTGTCGGCAGGCAACCAGAGCCGCCACTGCTGCCGCCCGGCCCGGGCTCGGAGAGCGAGGAGGAGGGCGGGGCTGCGGCGAGCGGAGGGCGGCGCGCCACCTGCCATACGGAGGGCTGCGCGGTCGCGGCTGATCACTCCATACGGAGGAAGTGGCTCATCAAGATGCGCTCCAGCGTCAACACTGTGGTAAGTGACACATTAAAGGTGCCAGTCAAATTGAGAAGGATATTAGAGCATTCCACTGTCATACTGTGAATGGGAGCATGGTTTGGTAGCGTCTAAACAATGAGTGTCGCTTGCTTCATCGAAGGCTGCGCGGTCACGGCCCATCGCTCTATAAGGAGGAACTGGTTTATCAAGATGCGCTCTAGCGTCAATACTGTGGTGAGTAGTGGGATTTGGAGGGGATGGTTGTGTTTCCCACTGATGAAATCAGACTGTTGGCTCATAATAATATGTAATTATGTGTATTTTAGAATTGATGGCTATAATATAAAAAAAAGAGTCTAAAGGTACGATCAATATACCAAACAAACGTAAATTTTTAGGTTTTGAGTCGCGTAGTTCCGGTGTACTATATATTTTGAAATTGATGGCTATAACAGACGTTGCAAAATATAACGACTCATTTTCGGTCACCATGTGACACTAACAGGACTTTAGTACGAAACCGAATGTAGTTTAAATTGCGCGACACATTTTACGCAGCTCACAGTTCACAAAATCACACCCGTTTAGTCCCGCCTTGTTAGGGTTATCACGGGAAATTATTGGAACAATTTATAAATAGAACGAATCCTAATGACGAGGATTTGAGAGGAGGAGGAGAGATTTAGATTGATCTATTTCTGCCAACTCTTGACGTTGTTTTTTTGTGCAGTTGAAGCTGAAGGGCGACTACCCGGGGCTGCACACCATCCCTCTGTGCGTGGAGCACTACCGCGCGCTCACGCCTCTCATGGCGTGCGTCATGTGCCGCAGGAGGCTCACCAAGCACCACAACCTGCACTTCATACACCACGTGAGTAGTACATATTATTGTAGCGACACGTAAGTCTAGCGGTGACCGTTATTGCGCAGAAGTCAATAATTGGGTATCACTGGGGGCTAGAGGAACGAAGGGTGCGCGTGCGGCGCGCCGGTTGGCTCGCTGCTCGGACTCCGCCCCCCGCCCCGACACCACGCGCCGCGGACTTCTCACTGTACACTCGCGTTCTAATGTATATCAATTGTTATTGTTTTTTGTTAAGTTTTGTTTATCATTGTTTTTTTTTATTAATATTTTATTGGTATACTGCCTAGTAGCACTGTTTTAAACAAATAGGCACGAAAATAGTGTATTGGGTGCATTTTTTCCTACCCTCTATAAATTTAGCACTCTGTCACGTGATAAACTTTGTATGTAAGTTGTTTCTTTCATTTACTGATTAAACAGTAAAACTACCCGTTACAAGCTATGTAAAAATTATTATTAATATTTACGCTCGCTACAGTACGTAATATCCTCCACATTTCGCTCTGCGATAGACTTACTATTTATTAAAAATGTTCTAAAAATTATTTAGTTATTCAAAGTTATAATTGTATTATGTCCGCGACTGTACACAAGCGCCGACATCCCTCCATACTTCGCTCAGCTAAAGTTATATGCCGCGACCTGCAGTAACATTAAAATAATGAAATAGATAAAAAAGCCTTAGAAAAATTAATCACAGTAAGATGGCGTCAAAGTGTTTCTTAAGTTGAGAGTTTTCAACACCTCAGACGTTGAAATCAATTTGTTGTTATTAGCCTGTCTAGTCCCACTGCTGGGCAAAGGTCTTTCCAGTATTGTGCGATATTATGTTTATAATCCTACTAATATTATAAATGCGAAAGTTTGTGAGTTTGTGAGGATGGATGGATGGATGGATGTTTGTTACTCTTTCACGCAAAAACTACTGAACGGATTGAGATGAAACTTTGCTATAATATAGCTTCTATATCAGAATAACACATAGGCTATAAATTATAATGATAATTGCGTCAAAAATCAAAATATCATGCGGGCGAAGCCGCGGGTAAAAACTAGTGCTGTATAAAATGTTAGAGACCTTCAAGTGGCTCATAATAAACTGTGACCACAAGTCATCCTTTGCGAACGTACTTATCATTTTATTGACACTGATATTGTCCCGCAGGGCTACACGGATCTGAACCCGCTGCTGACGGCGGCGGCGCTCCCCGTGCAGTTCCACAGCCGGCCCGTGCTGTGCAAGACTTGCCGCTACTACTGCACGCTGCTGCAGCGGCCCGGACACAACGACACCTACGCCAGGCTCTACAGGAGGAAGTCAGTCGCATTTTGTCATTTTAAATGGTGGTTATGTCTCCATAGACAAGTGGCGTACAACTAAGATTATGATAAATAGATTTTAGGCAGTGGGTTCTCGCTACATGAACGTCACTTCCAAATTATGTGTCAGTGGTCTATAGAAGAAGCCTATGTCCAAAAAATTTATTAAATATTAGGTCTCTGACATATTTTTAAATACATACTCATTTAGATAATACATAAATAACACCCAGACACAGAGCAAACACCTATAGATACTTGCCCTGGGTGGGAATCGAACCCACGCCTCTTTGATTCCGCAGTCAGAGTCAGTAACCACTGAGCCACCGAGGCAATCTAGTTTACTAATTTAGTAATTAATGTCATAGCATCTCACTAGAGATAATCTAAAAATCGGATTAAAAAGTTGCTATTGATATCACCTGAATAATAGACGATCGCCAAAGTAATTAAAATAAATTCTCGTCAATTTTTAGCAATATTTGGGAAACCAATAGAACACTTCCAGGTGAAATATTGAAAAAAAAATACAATGTAAAAAAACACATTTAGAGATCTAAAGTATTCATATCTTTATTGCAGATTACTCCAAATATACAACATCGAAGTTCCGCCCGAAACAGAAGTTGATAACCCTGAAGCGATCTCCGAAGATCTCAAACACAAGAAAAAACAGAGAAACAAATCCAAACAACGCAAGTCCACCGAACCAGAGAGCAACAGCAGCGAAACCTCAGAAAAGACCAACGATAGCACTCCTGAAAAGAAAGAAAACGACGGAGAAGACAAACAACCAATAGAAGAAGATATCGAAAGCTTGATCTCCTCTAATAAGATCCTAGTACCTGGAGCGGTCAAAAATAGTGAGACAACTCCTAGCGATGGGTCGGAAAACGAAGGTGTTTACGATTTCGAAGCCCCCATTCTGCCGGTCGACAAGCAAACGGAATTACAATACCTATTACAGAAACAAAATAACCCCGCGCAGTTCATGCACGGACAACCGAATCTCACCCAAAAACAGAAGAACTTCCTAAAACTCCAAAGCGTCTCTGGAATCCAGAAACCGGGACACCAACACAGGATCAGCGAAAAGAACGCCAAGAGAATACAAAAACTCGGTCTCATGATGTCCAAAGAGAAAGTCCGAAAGGATGAAACGGAGATTTTCGACGAGAAATCGAAAGACTTGCCAGCTTTGAAGAACTTGACGCTCAACGAAGAATGTACGATCGAAAGCATTCCCAATAAAAGACCGGCCGATATAACCACGCTCAAGAACAAATGGCAAATGTCCGAAAGCTTCACTCAAGTCAAGAGAAACTTGAGCGAGTTATCTAAGAAATTGGACAAGGAACCTGGCAAAAAAGGCGCAGAGCCTAAATACACGAATCCCGTTAAAAGACTGGAGACTAATCCTTCGATATCCGTTCGGGAATTGTTCCCCGGAGAAGAGGAAATGAATTTACAGTGCAACGTGGAGTTTAACAACGTGAAAGGCGTAACGCCTGAAGGGTGGGAGAAGTGTAACACGATGATACAATACGACTTAGAGACCAAAAGACTGTGGAACGAATTGCAGCGGCCGTACGGGAACCAGTCCAGTTTCCTGCGTCACCTGATTTTGTTGGAGAAGTACTTCAGATCCGGGGATTTGGTGTTGTCTCATAATGCGACGCCTCACGCTGCAAATTACAGCGATTCGGTGCAAAGTCGCTTGCGGGCGTATGATAACATAGTCAGCGATGCTCCCAGACGAAGCGAGCCGGCGATCAGTCTCATAGAATTCCGCAAAAAGCCGTCTATGAACGGCAAAAGTTTGCTGAAATCGAATCAGACGGACGATAAAGACCCCAAAAAGCACATGCCGCCGCCTTCAGGGGCGCCCAAAGTAAAGTCGAAAGATAAGTCGAAAAACAAGCAGCTGCCCCCGGAGTTGATAGCTATTAACACGCCCAACGCTCAAGGGAGGAAAGCTATACAGAATGTGCTTCATAATATTCAGCAGTTGGTGAAAGGTGTCTCTGCGTCGGATCCGACCGAGGTCGCCGCGGCGCCGTTGCCCACTAAATTTGACGGTCCGTCGACGCCTAAATTTGACACGCCGCCCAAGTTTGATGTTCCTACTAAGTTTGACGCTCCTACCCCGCCTAAGTTTGACGTCCTAACTAAGTTTGACGCCCCCGCCAAGCTTGACGCCCCTACCAAGTTTGACGCCCCCGCCAAGTTTGAGGGGCCGGCTAAGTTTGAGCCGCCGCCGCCCCCACCGCCCAAAGAGAAGAAAGAGAAGTCTGATGCCCCTAAAAAGTCTAAGGCGAGCAGCAAGCCTTGGCGACCTACTCTTATGCCGATTACGCAGGTTAGTTATCTTGGCATCTCATCTCCATGGATTTATTTTCTAAGGTTTTCTAAAGTAAATTTTTGTTTCTTTCTTTTTGTTCTTTTAACGAGATCATCTACATTATTAGCTTATCTCAGCCCACTGCAGGACAAAAAGGCCTCTTCACTTTTTCGCTAATTATCACGTGTTATATGTATGGGTTTGGATGAAATTCGAAGACACCCGACACAGCAAGTTTCGTGTATTTCGTATGCACAACTTAACACTTCAATGCATGTCTGTTAATACAGATTGTTTATATCTACTAAGAATATTGTGCCACCACTCAACAGTTTGTGCTAACTTGGCATTTTTTCATCCAATTAACCAAACATTTCTCTTAATTTCAGGAGAATCTGAACCGAATCGCTCGCGAACCGACACAAGTAGCAGTCGACGGGCGCGCGCTGCCCAGCCTTGTGCAAGTCATGTCCTCCGGCAAACGGTACCACATCACCCTCCAGGACTACAACAAGATGTGCGTCATGAGGCGGGAGAAGCTGCAGCAACTCCAAGACGGAGAGAAGAAACGGCCTTCCCTTGAAGAGAACCACATCGTAACCGAACTCCAACCTTCCACCATGCTCGGAAACGGGGGCACCGTCACACAAGTCAACAGTGATGAAAAATCAGAAAAAACTCCAGAAACCACTCAAATAGGAACCAACGCTGTCAACATACTCAAAAATGTCGGATTAAAGAATATAACGATAGCCCCCATACCTGCCAAGACTGCCACAATCACTTCTCAAAACGTACACATACCTATTGTTTCATCACCGTCCCTACTCGTCACATCTACTCCAATAAGAATACCCCAGCTCAGTTCCTCGGTGTCTATAACGAGTGAAACGGTGCTTACTCCTAATATACCTATGTTGACGACTCAAATGATAATGCCCAAGATACCCAAGTCATTAACAGTGATTCCACAAACTGTCATGGCAACCGTCCCGCAGAATGTTGTGATATCCGGAGCATCGCCTCAAGTGTTGCAGTCCTCGGACGGCCCTCGTCCATAACGAAACGTTATCTTCGTGGTGGTATAGCCACGGCCCGGCGCGACCCAGCAATGATGCGTCGCGATACAGTGAAAATAGTACACTAAAGTGAATTTCACAATGTGTGTCAAAACTTAGTGAGATACTTGTGTAGTGATGGAACAGTGAGATCACCGGTTGAGCCTTAATAACTATAATAGTGTACATATTAGTGTAGCGAGAGACTTGAGCTGTGAATAGGACTTGAGTGGAATATTGTACTCTCTTAGTGCGCAAATGATATGGGGATTGTTGATCTAAATGTTCCTTAAAGGATGATTTGTATTACACTAGAGTTTTGAAACTTTAATGGTGATATTTGGTACCAAACTGCCAACTGCGACTGTTGACAGTATATAGCAGTACAAACTAGTAGTGCAGCTGTGGCCAACTTTATTTGTTTTGGTAACAACTGCACTAATAGTATCAGCCGCTGCACAAGCTTTCGACATTTGCAATTGGCCGCTCGATTCCATCTAGCATCTTTATTAGTATTGAAATTCTAGCCTCTATATCATGTTGCAAACAGCACAAATTACAAATGATCAACCTTGAATTTCCTTAGGTTTCTTAACGACCTTGTTAATCATTTATAATTTTGCTGTAAATGGCACATTTCACTGTCTAATGAAGTATTATTATTAAACTCTAGCGTGATATAAGTAACCCTTTACTTTGTAGAACACCTGACTGAGTCCAAATATGTCCTTCATCAAAATTGTCTAGTCAGGTTTCAATTGCATTTATAATTTATTGACTACCCTCATTTCATCTCACTTTCTGCGTATCATTTGCGCGTAGATAAAGTAAGTAATAACTGTGTAAAGTATTGTATAGCTTATTATAATTACTAGTGCGAATATCACATGCATATTTTTCCATTGTTATTATGTATAAGGCGTTCTTAAAGTAATAAAAAGAAACTCATAAATGTAGCACATAGTTTTGTGGAGTGTAGAGGAATAATATAACGATTGTTTTCAAATCATTTTAATCATGAATTAAAATACCTATTTTATATAAAAGGGTTTGCTTATTACACCATACACATAAAAGTTAAGAATCCTGGAAAGAATCCAGACTAGGATACTTTGATACTTCTTATTCAAAAACAATTTTTGGTTTGGATAAAACTTGATTTGTCCCATTTTCCCTTGTTGAACTTACCGTCGGTGCGAAGTTGACATAAGATTATGATGAAGTAATTTTAAATGTTTTTGAATAAGAGAGTAAACATAGAGAATATAATTTAAGTCCTGCCTGCCCTATTTAGGGTCACAGCAAACTACATCAATCCAACACCACACTGACCAAATAGCAATGAATGGAATTGTATTCCTTATTAGCATTGTACAGTAAAACGGTAGGATCTTTTATGGTTTGACGCTTTCGTCAAGCAGCTTCTTTTAATCGTATTTACTATAATAGTAAATGTTTCTTGCGAATGCACTACCAGTCGACCCACAAATGATATGATCTAATATGAAAGAATTGGCTCAGATTTAAATAAACTAACTGAGCTTAATTTTTGCGAAAGACTTATCAAATTAAAATACGTCATTTGAGTACTCCGATTAGGAGTCATGCTGCTTCTCGTTTTATTTCAAATGAAATGAAAGAGACGCAGCCCACTGCGTAAGTGCGCTTATAGTACGTTCTATGATCAATCAATGTCTTGCTCTTAGTTAGTGTCGTGTTGTATTGGCATAATGCGCTATGACCATCTTCCTAAACTCGATATAGCTTATAACAATATATTAGTAGCAGAATATAGTTTGTCTCTTATATAGATTTCTTAATTAGATGTCCTAAAGATAATATTGGTCCAAAAATCCCTATTTGTAACTAAACACTAAAATCGTAAAAATAGCTATCACACATAGTAACGATTTGTACAGATATACTTATAATATGTTACAATAAGTAACAGAATATAGCAATAAGTTATGGTCATGGTATCCTCATGCACGGAATGACGCAATATTTCTAGTAAATAAATATTTTTGATTAAAACAGAACAGAAAAATGTCGCCAGTCGACAGGCTTCTTATTTTTATATCAAAAAGCAATGCTATATCAAAATAGCCTAATGTGATACTGAGATAAAATGTGTATAAAATTCATGCAATAATTTGAATATCGCTCCTTGCAAAATACTGCAATATTCTTTTATTGAAACAACAAGTGTGTAATGTTGGTGAGTCATTGATTGCGCTGAGGCGCCATTGATTGCGCGGTCTTAAGAGACCCGAGAACGGTAATCATCAATACACACGTGTAGCATACAACGTTTTTCAACAAACTCGTGAATAAAATCATTCAAAAAAAATATTTTCAACAGTATAAAAGAGTTGTGAAAAATGTTTCGAAATGGCGGGAAAAATTAATCAGTTTTCCTATGCGCGCGCAATGGCAATCGGCCATAGACTAAAAGATTGAGGTTTCATTGGTACATTAATTTATTTGTACCTACTATTGAACACGATCTATTTTGAATCGAATCTTTTTTTAAGAACAAAGTAACTGCACCAATAAAATAAAAAAAAAACTATAACTCACTAGTGAATAATAGCAATGAAAAAGTTGATGTTGATGATAGTTTGATTACCGGTGTCATTGTCATGTGCCTGATTGGGGTGAAATTAGAGCCACTTTATGAGCAAGTGTGTTGAAAAAGATTTAAACACGCTGTTTAACCGTGCAATTTCTACCTACTGTTAAACATTGTCTAACTCTAAAGCGTGCGTAAAACTTTTGTGCTAAGACGATTATAGTTTAAATCAAAGTTTAGTCGCAATGCGTTTGATTAATATGGATAATCGAAATAGTCCTATCTCGCTCCCGTCCCGCTTATGTTCATGTTTATACAGGGTTATTTCTAATCAATTAGCATCCTTCTAGGGGCTTATTCTGTACATAAAAAAACTAACTACTTTTGTTCTACGACTTTCGTCAAAACTCGAAAAAAAAATCAGTTGTTCCATACATTTTGTCGCGGATGAACTAAATTTTTCTGTGGAACAACAAAATTGATTAGAAATAACCCGGTATATCGGCGATGGCAATTTATAAAAAAAAATTAAAATGTTTATCGCTTGCTAAAATTGTTACCGCCTTACCACAAAACATTTAAACACTGTTTAGCCGTATCATTTGTATTGTTGAACATTGTCTAAAGCGTGCGTAAAACTTGTGGTAAGACGGTTAGTTTTTATAAACTACATAGGGTTCATTAGATTAGTCTATGCAGCAACTGATAACTGTCTCGTTCAAGTTATAGGCCGCGCCACACAAGTTGGCGGTTCCAATCCTGACTGAAGCTCACATAAAGCCGCACGTTGACTGGCTTTTGCACAGTTTGTACCTAACTTCACATACGCCAACTTGTGTGCGCGGCCTATAGTAAAGACAAAAGTCAGACAGTACACAGATTGTCTGCATATCGGAAAGCCCTTATGCTATTTATCAAAGAATATTGCAGTTATTTTACTTTTTGACTGGAGTGAACCTTATTATTAGTGATTATTTGGGCTATAATATTTAGTGACTTTTGTGCCTGTCAGACGCTTCTAAGGTCTTTTACATCAGTTCCTTTGGAAGATTATGGGACATACAAACGTCAGCAATGTTTAGTGAAGATAATTTAAAAATGTCTAATTGTTAGACTGTTCGAAGAAATGTTCTACTTTATATTCTTTATTTGGCGAAGAGAAAAGAAAAAAAATGTTTTTCTTCTTATAACTGTTAAATCGAAGGATATAAAAACTATTTCTTATCATCTATGAAGCTAAAGATTTTCTCTATAGTAGGTAGGTACTTACTATTGCCCATCCCAGGAAAATATAATGTATTGATATTCAAGTTTTCTTGGGTAGTAGTTTATAGCGTGGGCACCGACCCATGCCCCCTAGCTATGCCCATTTTCAGTCCAACTGAGTTGGTGTAAAAGAACCTTAATAAATACAAAATTAAACCAATTTCAAACACTGTATATAAACTCACGGTAGAAATGTAAAGCTGTCGGTTTTTTATATAATATAATATCTTAAATGCTCATGGTTGAAAAGCACTTCTCCATACTTATAGACTTTACTTTTGTTTGATTATGATTTGAATAATAAATAATTAATAATATTTTTTTTAAATAACGAGGAATTTTACTTTTCCCCTTTTTACACATACATAGTAATATCGTATTAATTTTTAAAATGGAATATTACATAGTGATTAAATAGTATTTGCAAGTTTTATACAATCAACTAAAAATGCTACCAAACAGAGTTAAATCAAATAGAGTTTTGGTGGTATTCGATATATCGCAAAACGGAGAAAAAAAAAACAATTTTAATCGATTTAAAAAAATGTTGCCTTTGTATATGTACATATAAATGTGGTCCTTTGAGCAGATTTTTTAAGAGACATGTTTTTTTTAAATATACTATAAATAAAATAATAAATCACATAAACAAAGGTAAAGTTTATAAGTGCGTTGCGTTATGCGTCACGAATATTATATCTGTTGTTGAAAACTTAGTATTTTATTGTTTTGGTCCAACGATATATAGGATTCGGTCCAAATGTTACGATTAGATGTTGTACAGAAATTATACGCTTTGTTGGGGCGATGTTTTAAGATGCATTATAGGAATCAAACTTGTTGGCGGCTGTGGAGTTAGCAACAAGCCGTGCAACCCGATCCTAGCGCAGCTTTTATGTGACCTCCAGTCAGGATTGGTGCGCAGCTTGTAGCTATCTTCACAACCGCCAAAAAGGATGATTCGACGTATAGCATGGTATATTAGTTAAATCTGACAAGGGTCTAAAACTATACAATTGCTAAAAAAATCTATTAAATCTATGACCCAAAATACTATTTAAAGGTTTGGTTTTAATAAAACAACTATGATTTATAAGTTAATAATGCATGTATATTGATACGTTTTATTCTATCGTGGATTAATTTTTA
Source organism: Hypomecis punctinalis (assembly GCA_949316475.1). Lineage (NCBI taxonomy): Eukaryota > Metazoa > Arthropoda > Insecta > Lepidoptera > Geometridae > Hypomecis > Hypomecis punctinalis. Next base: position 3,068,120 of record OX438811.1, read on the forward strand.
ATATCCTTGAATGAATTCTGCGGAGAACGGTTTCGATAACAAAATGGACAAGCGTCGTTTGACGTAATCAAAATCTTATTTTTTATACCTACATTAAGTTTTAAGTTATAAACCTAGTCTAAGAATGAGAAAACCTGATTTTAGGCGAATATTTTTCAAGAATTTGGTCTGAAAACATCGTCCCAACGAATCGCAATGAATGTTAATATACTGCTAGTATTAGTGTTTTGGAAGTTTCAATCAAGCATTGTTGATTTATTATTGATTTTTTCGACTTTTTGCTATTATTTGTGGAAAACATTTCGATCAACCCGTAAGCCATCATACCCCGGTTTGGTTTCTTCCAAAGATAGCGCGTTAGTTAACAATATTACGATTATTTTTAGTTATTTGGACGTTTATGTTCGCGTCTAAGGTATGAATTTGTCTAATAAACATATCCTTATCTCCTGAATATTGCATTTTCTTCTGTAAACCTACGTTTGGAAGATAGTACAGAAATGGTGTTGCTTTGCAAAGTGCAAGGACGTCGGACGACGAGTATACGTGTACCTAGAGGTTGTGCAAAAAGAGAACCGTCGTGGCGTTACGGTGAACTAACAATAAGATTTTAATCATCAGCCAAGGAACCGAATACGTGGTAGACGCGAGTCTACTGATGAAAACCGAATTGGTGTCTACCAAGTATGAAACACTTTTAGTTGTACTAGCAATGACAGCAGTGTTGTCAATGTAACAAAATTGGCAAAATGGCACACAGGCGACCTCACCTACGACGATTTTCTTTTTGTACAAACTCTACAGGGTGGAGAGCTGACACCGACATTAAATGAAATCACACATTTGGCCTCCTGTTTTAAAGTCTTCAACATATTCAGAATTTAACAAATGAAGCTATTTACTCAGTATTGTTTAATTTTCTAATACATCATTTTGGAGCCTGTATCTAAACAACAATTTTAGTTATCTCGAATATTTATTTTTATTACCATGAATGAGTATCTAAAGTATGATCCCTAATTACTGCGGTTATAGGTATATATATAACGATGAGCATATACCTACAGTTCTGAAAGTCGTTGCACTTTGCAAAACAATTTCTTGTATCTGTTTGTTCATGCTTAAATAATATTAAACATTGATTTCGCATGTAATGAAAAAATATGTGTAATTATATCACAACAGAGAGTGATAGGAAGGTATAAATATGATTTATTAGGCTGCCTAGATATTGCCGTGATCATTTTAGCTTCATTATCTAATCATCATTAATAGACTTGAAGCCTGTTACTCTCATTTCAGTAGTACAGTCATAGTTACCAACCAAATGAAATATCAATTCTTACTAATAGATAAACCCACAAGTGTCTTACAGACTTGATTTTTTTTGTCAATTCAATAAATTAATTGTCGAATTTTTTCCAAGAAAAAAAAAAAGAAAAGGTTCTGTGTGAAACTGCGGGTAAAGCAAACAAAATATAATTATATATGGTATATAACTGTTCACGACGCCTCAAGTTCAGTGTTGGCGGTTGGTTGGTCTTTCTTCTTGTGCTTGGAGCCACCTTTGGTCCTCTTCCACTTCATGCGCCGGTTTTGGAACCACACCTTCACCTGAAGCAAAGAAGATATAATAAATACTACCCTATGATATACCCTACTACTATATAATGAAGTAAGGAAAATAATCCTTACTAATATCATAAATCCGAAAAGTGTGTTGGTTTGCTCCTCTTTCACGCAGCAACGGATTGACTTGAGTTTTGGTATGGACATCGTTTAAAAGACGGAAAGTGACATAGGCAACTTTTTATCTCGGAAATAAGTGCCCTTGGGATAGCACAAAAATCAAAATATTACGCGGGCGGAGCTGCGAGCAAAAGCTAGTAATGTAATATAATGATAAATAGGTACTACCTACACCTGAACCGAAAATATATATTGAATCATCTTAAAAAAGATGAGCATAGCAGAGCATACCTATTCTAAATAGCTCTATTTAACCACTAATTTCACCAACAAATTATACCTAACTATTCGTATTGTACCTACTGAAGATTTGTGTAATCAAACACGAATTTTCTGGCACCTTGTTGTGTCCCCCTGCTGGGCAAAGACCTTACCTATTTCTGTTGATCATGCCCTGCTTGTACTATACGTTAGTACTTAGTACCGGTACGGTAATAAGTTTGATAGACAGTAGGTACCTTTAAACACAATATACAGTCATCTCTATAGTCTAGTATAGTACCGCCGTTTTAGCGATCGCAGACTTATTTGTTGTTGTTGTAGTTGACCTGACGTGTCCCACTGCTGGGCAAAGACCTCCCCCGATCTTTCCAGATGCCAGAAGAACTATGAGTCAAAATCATCACCAAGTGGCACCCCAACTTGATCCGGCCACTTGGCAGGCCCCGAAGGAGATGGCGCGACGACTTTGACACCTTTGATATAAACTGGAACACTATCTAGACTATCACTAGGTACACTATCACTAGCACAAAACCGCAGACTTATTTAATGTAAAAAAGTACATTATTGGGATAGCGCGGCATATATTTTAGCCACTGGCATTATAAGTCCTCAGCCTCACTCATTACATGTCTCTGCGGTGAGATGCAGTGCGACCCCAATCTCGTAGGTACCGGCGCAATGAGCGATGTTGGTGAGAAGCCGCGGCACTAGTGGCTATGGCTATTCTAGAAACTGCTAATACGTTTAACCCACTCAATCAATCCAATAAATCCTCATTACCTGTCTCTCGGTGAGATGCAGGGCGACCGCGATCTCGTACCGGCGCAGCCTGGTGAGGTAGTTGGCGCGCGAGAACTCCGCCTCGAGACTGCGCACCTGCGCCTTCGTGAACGCCGTGCGCTCCTTGCGGCTCGACGGAGACCGAGCATCTGTAGGTACAGAACAGTACATAGTACAACAATGTTAAAGACCGAGCCAAATTTAATTAGCAACAAGCAGCGCATAATTAATCCAATCCTGACTGATGTCACTAAACAGCTGCACGACGATTGGATTTCGCGCAGCTTGTAGTTAACTTCGCAGCCCCCAAGAACTTTGATTCGACTTAGAGAAGACGATTGAGCGGCGTCACTTGGTGAGGTTTGGTTTCTTTGCTTCGTGAGCTTCCTGCGTTCCTTGCTGCTCGACGGCGAGCGGGCTTCCTTAGGTACCTACCTAATAATTTTCAAACATCTTCATACCTACCAAAATACATTAACGTAGCTAGAAATTTTCTCTAGGGATTGCAACTGTTGTCGGGGCCGCTGAGGAGTGCGGAAGCTTGACCGTAGCCCCGACACTGCGCAGTGGCGGAAACACCCCAGGTTTTTAGTGGGTATGCCACCAACTATAGCGGTGGAGACTCCTACATAACCACCGGCCTCACCAGGTTTGTTGGTATCCATAAAGGATTTTCCTGGGTCAAAAAAAGGGATTGCAACTGCTATACTTTGCTCACCCCCGAAAAATAGACTACTTATTATTGATTTTCACGTCTGAGAAAACAAAGGTTTTGTTTACATTATTTGGATCATGAAGAATATAAAATGCAGACGGTCCGTTTGATAAACATTATGGAAGTCTAGGTGGTCTGCGCTGGTTTATAGCCCGGTGCCCACTGACGGCAGCCGGCGACGGTCGAGGAAGCTGATAACTGCCTCCAGATGTATTCAATAGCCGCGGCGGCTGGCGCCGGCGCCTGTTTGTTTGGCGCAGGGTTACTGCCGTGCGCGACGTATCCTGCTACAGGTGCGGTTTATGGCTTGCATTCGCACGTAAATGTGCAAGGAGTTACAATTAGGTACATACCTAAGTCCATGTGTTTTGCTAGCGAGCAAATAAAAGTACTAACACGTCACCAAAAATCAAATCAAATCAAAAATATTTTATTCATGACAACGTCACCGGCTAACGATAAAAAAATACAGATGAATTAAGAACCTCCATTTTTGGAAATCAGTTGAAAATCGTAAATAAACCGTAAGGCTAAAATAACAAACAATTTATGATAATTGAATTGTATTGAAATGGAACCAAGAAATGGAGATTCGAGCGATTTCGATCAGTAGGTAGGACCTAGTAAGTACTTATTTTTGTCGTTGAAGGTATCGTAGACAACGTGGTGGCGTAGTGACGTCGTCAGTTCAAATTCAGACCTATTCAAACTTTTCGAGAAAGAAAATTTAAGTTTGCAATACTAGCATCTCTAGCATGGCAAAGGGATTATATGGATGGAGTTGCCCTAACGACAAGAAATACCTGCATATCCACCGCACATAATATGGCGAATTAGTGTTGTTACTACCACACTACACTTATCGATTTCCCCGTACCTATCGATAAAACTATCGACACAAATTAATTTAAGCCGAATCAAACATAATGGCAAACTTTTATTTAAAAAATGACAGATGTCAAGGTTGCAGATATTCAAGAATCCACACTAGAATGGCAGGACGAGTTTTTTGGCGGGAACGCGGAAAAGACAAGTCGCCTTATTGTATTATTTTGCTAAATTTGTGTTTTTATCAGTGATAATTAGTGAAAAATTGTGGTATTTCATTGATTATGAGCTGAATTACGTGCATGAGTGTGGGCAAGAGATATAATGTGAAGTATCATGTCGTTCCGTGTTGTTACCAAAACTCCATAGACACCTCTAGAAAAGTCTCCACTGCTTTACTGAGGTATGACTTAGAATTAAAGTGATAGGACTTAATAAGAACTACACATCGGATGACAGCTGTCAAGCTTAAAAGTGGAATATCTCCATAACTATCTATTATAGACCATTGCTTTCTTCACTAAACTGATATGAGATCTACATTTCGGATGACAGCTGTCAAACTTTAAAGTGGATTATCTCCGTCACTGTCGATGCTAGACCATTTCTGTCTTCACAAAAGTGATATAGCTCAAAGAGAAATATAATATCTTTCAGATGACAGCTATCAATATTACGGAAATAATCAACTTTTGAGTTTGACAGCTGTCATATAAAATGTAGATCTTGTTAAGCTCTATCACTTTTGTAAACACAGCAATGGTCTAAGGTCAATAGATACAGAGATTTTTCACTTTAAAGTTTGACAGCTGTCATCTGAAATGTAGGTCTCGTTAAGTTCTATCACTTGTGTCAAGACAGCAATAGTCTAGCTTTAATAGTTACGGAGATATTCCACTTTTAAGTTTGACAGCTGTCATCTGAAATGTAGGTCTCGTTAAGTTCTATCACTTGTGTCAAGACAGCAATAGTCTAGCTTTAATAGTTACGGAGATATTCCACTTTTAAGTTTGACAGCTGTTATCCGAAATGTAGATCTCGTTGAGTTCTATCACTTTTGTGAAGACAGCAACAGTCTAGCTTCGATAGTTACGGAGATATTCCACTTTTAAGTTTGACATCTGTCATCCGAAATGTAGATCTCGTTGAGTTCTATCACATTTGTGAAGACAGCAATAGTCTAACTTCGATAGTTACGGAGATAATCCACTTTTAAGTTTGACAGCTGTCATTTAAAATATAGATCTAATTGCGCTCTGTCACTTTTGTGAAGTCAGCAGTAGTCTAACTTCGTTAGTTACGGAGATAATTCACTTTTAAGCTTTGACAGCTGTCATTAGAACTATCTAATAGGTCTCATTTAGTGTTATTACTTCTATTAAGACAGTAATGGTCTAGCTTCGATAGTTACGGAGATAATAATTCTACTAAGTTTGACAGCCGTTACTTTCTGTACACCTGTCATGCCATTTTACTTGTATTAATTCTGGAATGACAGTTGTCAAATTTGACATGAAAAGTGAAATGAAATAAAAATTCAAAATTTTAGCAAATCAAAAACACGAATAAAAACTAACCAAAATATCGATATTTTTTTTGATACAAGAACATCACTATTGTTTTTCGACTCAAACTGCCATATTGAGTCGAAAAACCAGGCACGCGCGACAAGTCACGAAAAATATAAACACTATAGCGAAACTGTGCTGTATACTGTTGGTCTATTCTTATTACGTTCATTTGAAAGAGACGCCTATATGATTATTATTTCGGTTTGTAAACTATTAAGGTGGGCACACACGGTCAGTTAAACTGATCAGTTTTTCGCGTCACTCCAACTGGGTGCTCATTCAGTTAATGAAAAGGTGGGAATTGGTGGTTCCATATTTGAAGACAGTGGAGCCATGATATTACTTCGATAAATAGTGTTAAGTGTTTCAAATTTTCGTGAGAAATTATTGGAACCAAAGTTGTTTGCAATTTGATTTTCCATAACTTTGATTCCTATCAACTTTTTCTAGGATCGATTTTTTTTAATAAGCCGGTGATGCCATAATGTTTCTTCGATAACTTGTGTTATTTCAATTTTTCATGAGAAATCATCGGAACACAAGTTGTTTGAAATTTGATTTCCCATAACTTTGATTCCTATCAACTTTTTCCAGAATCGATATTTTTTGCGTTAATTCAATTTTTCATGAGAAATTATTGGAACCAAAGTTGTTTGAAATTTGATTTTCCACAACTTTGATTCCTATCAACTTTTTCTAGGATCGATATTTTTTTAATAAGCAGGTGGTGCCATGATGTTTCTTCGATAACTTGTGTTATTTCAAATTTTCATGAGAAATTATCAGAACCAAAGTTGTTTGAAATTTGATTTTCTACAACTTTGATTCCCATCAACTTTTTCCAGGATCGATATTTTTTTTAATAAGTTAGTGGTTCTATTTTGTTTCTTCCATAACTTGTTATTTCAATTTTTCATGAGAAATTATCGAAGCCAAAGTTGCTTGAAATTTGATTTCCTACAACTTTGATTCTCATCAACTTTTTATAGGATCGATGTTTTTTTAATAAACCAGTGGTGTCATGAAGTTTCTTCGATAACTTGTGTTATTTCAATTTTTCATGAGAAATTATCGGAACCCAAGATGTTTGAAATTTGATTTTCCACAACTTTGATTCCTATCAACTTTTTCTAAGATCGATATTTTTTTAATAAGCCGGTGGTGCCATGATGTTTCTTCGATAACTTGTGTTATTTCAATTTTTCATGAGAAATTATCAAAGCCGAAGTTGCTTGAAATTTGATTTCCTACAACTTTGATTCTCATCAACTTTTTATAGGATCGATATTTTTTTAATAAACCAGTGGTGCCATGATGTTTCTTCGATAACTTGTGTTATTTCAATTTTTCATGAAAAATTATCGGAACCAAAGTTGTTTGAAATTTGATTTCCTACAACTTTGATTCCTATCAACTTTTACCAGGATCGATATTTTTTTTAATAAGTTAGTGGTTCTATTTTGTTTCTTCCATAACTTGTTATTTCAATTTTTCATGAGAAATTATTGAAGCCGAAGTTGCTTGAAATTTGATTTCCTACAACTTTGATTCTCATCAACTTTTTATAGGATCGATATTTTTTTAATAAACCAGTGGTGCCATGATGTTTCTTCGATAACTTGTGTTATTTCAATTTTTCATGAGAAATTATCAGAACCAAAGTTGTTTGAAATTTGATTTCCTACAACTTTGATTCCCATCAACTTTTTCCAGGATCGATATTTTTTTTAATAAGTTAGTGGTTCTATTTTGTTTCTTCCATAACTTGTTATTTCAATTTTTCATGAGAAATTATTGAAGCCGAAGTTGCTTGAAATTTGATTTCCTACAACTTTGATTCTCATCAACTTTTTATAGGATCGATATTTTTTTAATAAACCAGTGGTGCCATGATGTTTCTTCTATAACTTGTGTTATTTCAATTTTTCATGAGAAATTATAGGAACCAAAGTTGTTTGAAATTTGATTTTCTACAACTTTGATTCCCATCAACTTTTTCTAGCATTGATATTGTTTTGAATAAGATAGGTGTGCCATTTTGTTTCTTCAATATTTTTTGTTATTTCTTTCTTTCATGAGAAATTATTGGAACCAAAGTTGTTTGTAATTTGATTTCCTACAACTTTGATTCCTATGAACTTTTTATAGGAAAGATATTTTCTTCAATAAGATAGGTGTGCCATATTGTTTCTTTAATAACTTTTGTTATTATTTTCTTTAATGAGAAATTAACGGATCCATAGTTGTTTGAAATTTGATTTCCTACAACTTTGATTCCCATCAACTTTTTGTAGCATCTATATTTTTCGAATAAGATAGTGGTGTCATTTAGTTTCTTCAATTAAGCTTACCAGCAATAGTTATCAACATTAGGCCCCCGCTGCACTGATCTGATGAACAGATGCGATCATAGCATCGTGTGAGCTCAGCTTCAGGTAGTGGTTCAAATTGTGTACCACAAATTCCTACCTATTAATTTACTGAATGAGCCCCATTTGGAGTGACGCGAAAAACTGATCAGTTTAACTGACCGTGTATGGCCACCTTTACATGTCAAAGTATCTAAATGTCATTGCACCATCTCCATTTGATTCCTTCCTCAATGGATAAAACCATTTTATTCACTTTTAATGTCAGTTGTCAATGTCAACCCATACTTTATTTCTTATTTGAGGGAATAAATTGGTGGAAAGACGATTTGTCCCTTTGCCATGCTAGGGGTGCAGTATATGTCCAGAGAAGAAACTTGATGGAGTCAAATCTATCAAATCCATCAACCCCATATGTAGTATTATTATAATATCTTCTTTGCTCATAGAGAGACCCTACTACAGTAGGTACTACAACCTACCAGTTGATATCATTAAGATTCAGCACCATAGGAATAGCACAAACCATTCGTGATAATTCAGATTTGTCTACAAATAATCGCATAATGCGGTATTAGTTGCATAAAAATGAATTTACTTCTTGTCTCGAAACAACTATTTTTATTCCAGGTCAAACAAAATTTTATGCTATCTTTACCTTCTTCACTGAAGCTGCCTCCAGTCTCCTCTTTAACAGCTAGCTCCCACTGAGAGAGGGTTTCCACAGTTGGATCCCGAGGCTCGTAGTAGTAGGGCCAGTAGTCCTGCCACTCCGCCGTCTCGCACGGAGGTCCCGGCTCCGGCGCGTAGTCGTAGGCCTCCGATGGGAAAAATGTGGTGCGGATGTACTCCATGGTCAGATCAGTTTTCAATATAAAAATGTTCAGAAAAATTGTTCATTCCTTTGAGGTAAAAAATGTAAGATTTATTTATTAGAAATGTAGTTTAAAGTTCAACGCCAATGGAAAGTTATTTTCATCGACTGAATTAAGTACCTAAGTACGTTTGTTAATCACTAGCAAAATGATTCTCAAACCTAGATTTTAAAGTTCTATTTTTTCACTAAGCTATGAAACTATTGTTTTTGTTTAAACTTAAAGTTATTTATATAGGTTTTAAAATCAGCAATATTCTTCTTCAGCAATATTTTTTTCCCTACGTTATCACAACTATTTCCGTTACTAGATAGATAATTATAAAAAATTCACACAATTTAGCTCTTTAAAAACTTTAGGTCCTGAAACAAGCGTCTGCGTAGAGCCACTTTCAGCGCACGAATGTCGCGCCCGCGCCGCCCGAGTTGAAACTGCTAAAAGCGCGCGGTGCTCCCGCGCTAGTTGGGCGGAGCTACGTTTGGGCGGACCGCGTAGTGGGACCCAATAAATAAATAAAATGCCAGTAAATGGTTACTAACACTTCACCTAACTGACTGAAGAAAAAAACATTTATAGTGTTTGTGTTTCTTTATTATAGATAGGTATAGGATTTGATTTAGCTATTTAGATTTTCGAGATAATTTGACAAAATATTACTATAATAAGTTTTTCGTCAATCCAAACTTAAAGTACCTACTAGCACATGACCGAGACAAATGACACCGTTAAGATCTATACCCAGCAGTGGGATAGAAAACCGAAATGGGAAGACATGACCGAAATAACTGAATTTAACATTACCTACCTATACTATACTACATCCTAAATTTACAAAAAGTTTGTTCACCACATCTATGCTATCAATCAATCAATTACCAATAGTCCATGATTTACATGCGACCCTCTCGCCCGCCGGCCGCCGGAGGAGCGTCCCTCGGGCCCTCTCTGCCCTCTGTTCCCACGCCCTGACTGTCCTCTGAAAGGTTTATGCGTTTTATAATAGCCTCATTTTTAACCCCCGAAAAAAGAGGGGTGTTATAAGTTTGACCACTTTGTGACTGTCCGTGGCACCGTAACTTTGAAACGAGTGAACTAATTTGGATTCGTTCTTTTATTGGAAACAGGTTTTATAGTGATGGTTCTTCAAAATCGGTTCAGGCGATTCAAAGTTATCAACTCTTTTGTTAGGTGCGGTCGGGATCTTATTGAGTTGGGTTTTTTTTTTAAATTTGTAATTTTATTTTGTTAGTATTTTTGTCTCGGCGCTAGTACCTACTAAGATTTCTCGTCGGCGTCGACGTCGTCATATAGGTACCTACCAACTTATTATTATTAGCCATAGGATTGCACTGCTTAACAAACGCATAGCATAGGCCTTCTTAAGCTTTTAATAAAAAGTTGAAATCGCATAAATATTCTAAACTAAAGTATAATATGATACAGGGTTATTCAGAGATTTCAGTTATTTTCGCTGTAGTAGCATTTTTATTACGTAGGTACTTAGTATTATTAAAATATCTTCTTTATATATACTAAACTCGGTAAACCGAAAGAGGTCATTCAGATCGTCATGTTTTTTTTTAACTACGAAGCCAACCCAAAATTCGAGACAAATTAATCTGCTGTTTCATACAATTTATCAATTCCGCGTTATAATTTTGTATGGGATAGCTGGTTTTTTCTCGAAGTCCGGGTTAGCCCCATGATAAAAGTTGGTCCCTTTTGGCTTTGCACACCCTTTGTGAATAATCATGTTTAGGATAAAAGTATACATCTTAGTAGCTACAACTGCATAGGTAGGTACTTATATAGAAATGAAGTATCTCCAGCCTCCATAACAAAAAAATCAAACTAGGTTTCTACTCCATATTAGATTACTCACTTACTCGGTCGATCAAACGGACTAGATGTTAGATATCATCGCTAATGTAATGAACCATTACGAGGCTGTGTGGTGCGCGCGCGCCGCCTGGTTTTATACGCCTCGTTGGGACTTCCCAGCACTGGGGACTGCTGAGTAAATGGGGCCAAAGCTGTATGCAGTGCCCTGTGCCGTGTATAGGCCGGATCAAAGAACTTGGCGGCTGTAATGTTAACTACAAGCAGCGGATAACCCAATCCTCGAGCAGCTGATAAAATGGGCTTCAAATACCGAGTAAACAGGTTTCTTCAAGTAAGCGGGTTACGCCTTAGACCGCATAGGTATCTGCCTAACATCAGGCAGTGTGTAGTCAAACGCAAACCTATATGAAATAAAAAAAGCTTCAGTCAGGATTGGGTTATCCGCTTGTAGATAACATCACAGCTGCCAAGTTATTTGATTCGGCCTATACCTACGGGTATATATAGGTAACCTTTAAAAATTAAAATAAAACATACTTATTATATTTAAAATTAAAGAGCTGTGTGTGTAGTGGTTATACAGGGTTATTCCTAATCAATTAGCATCCTTTTACATCAAAACTAACAACATTTGTTCTCAAACTAAAAACTAAAAAAAAGCAGCTGTTTCATACATTTTGTCGCGGGTGAACGATATTTTTCAATGGAAGAACGGTTTTTTTTCTGTTTTGACAAAAGTTGTAGAACAAAAGTTGTTAGTTTTGATGTACAGAATAAGCCCCTAAAAGGATGCTAATTGATTAAAAATAACCCTGTTAAGTTTTTTAAAAAATATTTTTAAAGCGATCACCGAAATTCTGCAATGTTTGGCATGGTCTTCGCATGGGTAACCGCGCCGCGGCTGGTATTTTACGATTGAGCGCTACCATGGCTTGGATGACATTTCAAATTTATGAACGTCAAATTGTAGGTCCCGGTTTAGCCGTGTCAAAGCGCGGCTCAAACACCTTGAAACCTTGACTACCTGACTAGCCATTCGACTTCACAATATTCATCTACTCTACATTTACACAATAGAAAAATAATCGTACCTTAAGGTGACGCATTGATAAACTATAGTTTCAAAATCGAGTACCGCGCCCCTTCACTCGGACAAAATTTTACGCGGTCTCACTTGACAGGATCACGCCAGAGCGGCGGGCGGCAACGCTGGGCTAGCGTACGTGGCGCTGCTAACGGCGCGGCGGCGGCACGCGTCAACTCAATTTGCCTAGAGCATAGATAATCATGGAGTCGCCTTGTCCTTAATCAACAATTTAAAAAAAAGGCAAAAATTATTTTGATCTTTTTAATGTTTTTTTTTTCATACAATACAGGGTTATTTCAACTGCTGTTTTTAAACTTTCGCGATTTGAACACATTATTATTATATACTACGGGACTTATCGCGCTCTGAAATTACGAGATAAATAAATAACTCATCATCCCGACGTTTCGTCCGAGTTGCATCAACCGTGGTCAAGGGTAGACACTCCGTAGAATAGTGAGTGACCCGCAACAAAATGTATGGAACAGCTTTTTTTTTTTAATTTTGAGAAATGTTGCAGAACAAAAGTTGTTAGTTTTGAGAAATGTTGCAGAACAAAAGTTGTTAGTTTTGATGTACATATACAGAATAAACCTCTAAAAGGATGCTAATTGATTAGAAATAACCCTGTATACAAATTAATGTTGATTATGTACAGGTATCATAATCAATGAACTTATTTTTATCGTGCTTCACACACTTAGAAAAGGGTTTGGATGCCAGAAATAAAATATTTAGTTAATCGGTTTAAAATATAAATCATTTATTTACCGATATTTGGTAGGATAGGTGCGAGTGCGGTCTAGCACAGCTCTATAAGAACAGTGGTGAGGAATTCATAATAAGCATTAAAGTTGTAGAACAAAGGGGTATTTTACTATAATGTAAACGTCGTGAAGGAAAGAGAAACACTCACATACATTACATGTTAGAGTGAGATAGATTAGTTTTTGTATCATATTCCAACACGCCCCCTCAAAAATTAATCTATTTAAAAATCAATTCCTATTTTGATAACGAAATTTTATACAATTAAAATAACACAACACACCTTCCTACCTTGTCTGGGGATACATTCAAATTGGTTCAACATTTGTTGCGCAGGATTGGGGAAAACCCAGAAAAACCCAATCAAACCAATTATTCATCTTAAATATACTGTTTCAGTAACTCTACAATTTAAATATCAAAATGTTATTTATTTATGCATACAGTGAGTTACATAGGCTTCAGTAATTGAAACTACCTTTTCAATAAGGTATAGTATTGTACTCTGATTCATATTGTTCAAAGAATTCAAACAAATAGTGTGCTTTGATGATTGTTCTAATACACTACCACTATAAATATCATAACAACATTACTTCTCGTGACATAAATATTTGGCTCAGTTCTCAAATGTCCTTTTTAAATTAAATCTGTGGTCCCTTTCAACTCTTTCAAGTATCGTACGAGTAGGTCCCTTTTTAAAATGTATCAAATGATTGTTATTGTTATCAAATCTGCTGGATGTTTACAACATTATGTCGGTTGATTCTACAACGGGCTTTTGTATTATCGTTAGAACTTCTATACTATCTATTCTACTATCGTTATCGCTAGATCGTAACGATCTACCAGATAAGAGCTAATTGTCTCTCATCTATTTCCTGGTTCTATAGAGTTCACTCTATTGACCACTGGCTTTATAAACCTTTCGTTTACCACATCTCACACCTTGTATTAATTCGGTTCATACTAATTTAGTGAACTTACTTACAATATCTCTTGACTTCAATAAATTAATAAAAATAAATTCATTAAACTTAATAAATTAGTAATTTAAACAAAAAAAAATAGTCTTCAATAGAATAGAAGTCAAGATTAAAGTACATTATTTTATGATTACATTTTTTTTTTTGTGTATACCTGGTTACATATACCAATAAAGTCATTGTATCATTGCACCACTAATAAAATTAGCATCAACAATAACAACAACGAAATCGATACCAATAAACCATAGAATAACACCAATAAAGTCTATGTACCATTGCACCACTAATAAAATTAGCATCAACAGTAACGACAATATTGTTAACAATAAATCAAAGTAATCGGCCAAGATAACTTTCACTGATTTTTCATCAAACTTGGTTCCATCGTTAAAATTTTAATTTTGAACCGAATAATACTGCCGCCAGATGCGACTAAATTTATAATTTATTGGTGTGTTAGCGACGCACAAAATGCGTTATTCAGTGCTTTGTAGGGCTCAACATCTTAGGTTTCAGAAGCAGTTGTCACTGACTTCACCTAGATTATTCAGTCAACTAGGGTCAACCAACTCGGGAAGAAGACAATCATAGTAAAATTTAAGCAGTTTTGGCTCCATTATATCTGACCAAAATTTATCGTCTCTTTCTATGATTTGATTATATGATGTAATTATATAATTATTAAAAAGTTAAAGCTAACACAATTATTTAGGTGATAGAACATCACCTAATAAATATCATTATTTTAGATAGGTTTCTAAAATATCAAGAGACGACTCCATAGCTTTTTGTTCTGATATTTGTTTCCTACAGTATGGTTAGTTTGTACAGACAAATCTTAATAGGTACACACTTGAAAATAAAGAATAGACGGAGTATTATTACTAGATACTTTAAATTGATTGCTGACATGATAGATAGGTACTTGGCATGGACTCACTCTCTATCTACTGGCCCTGTTGAGGATGTGGATTGACAATCGTCAGGTTGCAGTTTCCGTTTTTTTGACCTAAAAAAATTGTAAATATAGGTAAATGCAGAAAAATTGAAGTACCTAGGTAGTAAGAATGTGATAATCCATAATCTGTAGACGAATGTGTATTTGCCAAATATAGACTTTATTATTAGGGCATTAGAGTGCAACTATTTATTGCAAGTTTATTATATATGTAATTCGACTTACCCAAACATTCCGTCATTTTTTTTAGGTTTTCTTTTTCGTTTTTGTAAAAACAATTCTTTCCGCTTATTTTTCCTCCCCATTTTCTATGCACACTTGTTCACTACTATTTACACACTACCAAATAAAAATACTAAGTACCTAACTTACTACCTACTATAATAATGTTCTAAAGCTACAATATAATATAGTACACTAAAGTCTAACTTATAATTTTGAAAATAATTCTGAAGTAAATTACTCGGTTGTCGTCGCACAGAGTACCTAGAAGACAATAACCAAAAACAAACAGCACGCATCTCGCGCCGTCCGTACTTTGCGGCGTTGCCAGCCCGACGCTGAGCGAATCATGCGCTCGTCGGAGTCGCAACGTCGCACCGGTACGGCGGCGGCGGCCCAGATAGTGCCGGATCAAATATTCTGAGCAAACACTGTAGAGTAAAAGCTAAACTAGAGTAGGCGCGAAGAGATTTGATTGAGTTTTTAATTAATTACTCATAATATACAATTTAAAAAAAAAAAATTCTCGGTTTATAATAAAGAAAAGGGATCTGGCTATTTTATTCGTAAAAAATAATGGGGTGTTGTCGCTGATAATTCTGAGCATTCGAATTACTAAAATTTTTTTGGTGAGCAATTTGTTTTATTTATTTTTTAATAAAGCCGGTTACTTTTCAAAATTTTGTCCGGTTCATTCAATTTATTAAGATTTTCCCTTATCTATGACATTTTTTAAATTTGAATCGATATCATTCATCCTCTCACATCGCGCATTCAAAAGTACTCGTTTTTGCCGTTTTCGTGTTTCTCGGCCCGGTGCCTCGTCTTAAGTCTGGAGCTGCAGATACAGGTAGCTATCAAACGCAAGCCAATAAAATAAATAAGTACCTAAGTAAATCTCTCTTTCATTTTGAAAGTCTGTCTCTGTTGATAAAACAATGGCATTTCATTGTTTTTTTTTTTGAGGTGGGTGTAATACGCGTGTCTTTGTCGCGTGCTCAAGTCTCGTATGTTTGGGCAGCTGCGCTCCTGAGATGAGCAATGTATTGGAACTTATTACCATTATTTATCGCTCGCTTTTTTCGAGTCGAGGTGATGAGAACGGCGTGTCACTGCTCCCGGTGTTTTTTCAAAGATGTTCAGTATCTACCGACGAGGATTTTATCTGGTAGGTGCCTAATAGAATTAGATGCGTAAATGTAATCTGAGTTCACCACAATGCGCCCCAACAAAAGCCAAAGACATTATTTTATTTTTGTAATTGAATGATTGAATTTTTAACTAAATGTTTAATGATTAATAATATGACTGTAAAATTAATAATTATTAATATTAAGTGTAATTGGCGTTATTAGCCGTAAGTACTTATTTTATTTTTGATTTGTATTCTATTTTTTTTTTGTGTACCTAATGCTACTGATCTTGTGAAATCTAAAAAGTGTGCTTATTTATTTATATCTACTAAAAATTTAATAGGGTGAAATTTTTAACATTTTTTTATAAAACGATTCCAAGTGCCTGTATTGTGTCTACGGAATCAAGATATTTTGACTTTGACTATTATATAACAAATAAATAAACAATGATACTAGGTAAAAGAGAGTAAAAGATAATAGATAGTACACTAAAGCCAAAGATAGTAGATACAAGAGAGTAAAAGATAACAGATAGTAGAAAGTATAATAAAAATAGTAGAGTAAAATAGCAGAGTAGCCAAAAATAAAAAGCAAGAACCCATTTTGATAATTATGAAATCATTTTCAGGAGAGCTCTTATACGAAAAGGTTGTGCGCTCTGAATAACAGATTCTGATGTAAACAGGTCGGGTAATTTATAACCGACTTCAAAAAAGCAGGAGGTTATATGTTCGTCTGTATGATTTTTTGTGTATGTTCATCGCAAGTTCATCGATTGTGAACCTGATCAAAAATTATTTTTTGTTCAAAAGGGTACGTACGTTCTCCCGAGGTGGTCCCATTTAAATTTTATCGAAATTGGTTGAGCTGTTTTTGAAAAATCATCAATATCTTATGGCAATTCGAGATAACTATTCGAATTTTGTACGCGTAGAAAGTCAGTTTTGCCATTTTTAGGGTTCCGTACCTCAATTGGAAAGAACGGAACTCTTATAGGATCACTTTGTTTTCTGTATGTCCGTCTATGTGTAGGTATGTAAAGACTCTTTATCTCGGGAACGCGTAAAGATTTTAAGACTCGATATCTATGGTCTCTTGCATTTTTGCAGGTGTCGTTTAAAGAAGTTAGAGCCGTTTATGTCGTAAAAAACCGCATATTTTGACACTCAAAACCTACAGGGTACTTCCCGTTGACATAGAACCATGAAATTTGGCGAGAACCATTGTCTCAAAGTACAAATATAGGGATAAATCTGAAAACTGTACATTTTTATTTAAATCACAAAAAAATAGGACCTCAAAATTCACAAAATATTTGGGGTCAAAATTCAAAGTGAGTAAATCGTATCATGTAAGGTATCATTTAAAAGAGCTTCATTAGCACACGCTACTACATGTTTTTAATTATTTGAACAATGTGTAATTTTTGATGCATGACGAGAAAAGAGATAAAAAAAACTTTTTTGTCGATGGTTATAGTAAGTATAGAGATTTTAACAACTTACTTCCCAATTTTGTGAAATTTTCTGAATTTGATCGGCAAGGGTTCCGTACAAATTCAGAAAATTTCACAAAATTGGGAAGTAAGTTGTTAAAATCTCTATACTATAACCATCGACTTTATGATTTATGTGCGAGCTTGTCTTGCACTTGTCCGGTTTTTTGGGAAAAATAATTATTTCAGTACCTTTCTACTGAACTGGGAATAAGTACAAATAGGTACCTACTGACAAAATTATCGATTTGTGTTAATTTTTGTTACGGATGTGGCGGCTGCCCCCTTGCTGGGGCGCATTGCCGTGATCTCAGATAAATATCATAAAGTCCGTTATCAACGCACAAACTCTAAGTACTATAATTTTCGTGAATACGTACCCACCTACTTAGACACCTATTGTAGGTAGTAGCTACATAATTACCCAATTCTACAGTCATACGGTACGAAGTACTTTTATAGCTTCTAATATGTTCTAAATAATATTTTAGAAGCCATTATTTATTGTTTTAGTTTCGTCACAAGGATGTTTGTGTCAGGGTTGAACAAAACGAGTTTCATAGAGTTCCGGTTTATTGGCAAGATCAAGCACCTATTTCAAAATTGTAATACTTAAACTATACAACTGTAACTTGTGTGACCTGTGAAATAATAAATTACCAAGAAAATTATTACGAGCTATTACTTAAATAAAACTTAAACCGCCTTACCACAAAAGATTTAAACACGCTTTAAACATTTGTACTGTTAAACAGTGTCGAAGCCGTGCGTAAAACTTTTGTGGTAAGACGGAAAGAGTTCCTGAAATATCATGTATCGTGTGTACTCACAGGGTTATCTGCTTGCTCTGTACTGACCCGAAAGAGAGCGATTTCTAGTTCTCGTAATACGGGATGGCCCCTTAGTCTAAGTTTTTCATAATATTGGTCTGAATCAATGAAATAATCCTGTGGGTATATTGTGCAATACAACAACACTTTATTGACACCAACAAGAAAACATAACAAAAGAAACAAAGACAGAAAAGGCACAAAAGGCGGTCTTATCGCTAAAAGCGATTTCTTCCAGACAACCTCTATTGGATGCGAGGAAACGTAAATACGACAAGGACGGTGTAAACGTAAAAACAAACAAAAATAATAATAATAATAATAAAATGAAAGAAAGTTACTAAAAATTCCTAATCAACAATAAAATAAACTACATAATAATAGCCATACATAAATACTTCTAATAATACATACAATAAAAATAAACATACTTATACGTAAATATATTACAAATAAATTAATAACGAGGAGTGATATGAGTATCAGTCAGAGAGAGAGCTTTGAGAGATAATGTTGCTGAACCTGGGCCTTGAAAGATTCAACGCTCTGTGCACGTCTGATGGTCACAGGAAGGTCAATCCAGAGAGCTACTGCTCGGACACTGAAAGAAAAATCATAAAAAACAGTAGAATGAGATGGAGTGGAAAGAAGGAGATTGCTAGAAGATCTAAGATTGACAGAGCGAGTGCCACAGAGAAAAGTGAAGCGAGAGCGTAAATATGAAGGAGAAGGTTTGAAGAGAATGTTGTAGAGAAGGGAAAGTATGTGAGTATCGCGGCGAAGACGGATAGGGAGCCACTTGAGTTTATTACGAAATTGGGAAATGTGGTCAAAATGAACCTTATACAAAGATTTTGGAGACGCTCAAGCTTGTTGAATTGCTCTTGGGTAAGTCGAGATAGCAAGCGTCGGCATAGTCTAAAATAGGAAGAAGAAGGGATTGTGCTAACGCAACTTTGGTAGCAGTGGGAAGAAAATTGCGAATTCTTCGTAATGATGCAGAAGAAGGTACTTAGACGGATAGGTAGGTATAGTCTGAAAACAACAGGACCTACAAAGACATCCTTAGGTATGTACACAACACATTGAAGTTATTAAATGGTTTTCATCCAGTTTCCCTGCCTGGAAGAAATCTCCATGGGTGATAAGGCCGCCACTTTATAATCATATTTTTGTCAGATATGTGTAAATAGTGTTTATTTTTCATATTGTGGTTGTAAATAAAGAGTTTTGTCTGTCTTTCTCCCTATACAATACGGCAAATTAAAAAAGGAAAAAACAAGAGCGTTGAGAACCCTACCCCCGAATCTCAGTGCTGCAACTGATGAGCTTAGCAGACGTCGACTCATAACCTCATATTTATCGTCCTCACTTCATAATGCCATGAGCTGGCAGCGCCCAGTTCGGCTATTTTTGATTATGTTGCGACCGTCGCGTGGACAATTTAATTTGGTATTACTTGTTACTGCGTAATTACCTACCTACATCTATTCATAAAATGTAGAGCATTCATATTTCATTATATTTACGCCTAATCCATAGTTAAGTATGACTAGAATCGTCAATCGCGTATAGGGTGTGAAAAAAAGATGTGCTATACCTACCTACATACTTACTTAGATAGCTATACACATGTTGTTATGATTTTATCATATTTAGACTCAAGATAATAGTAAAAACCTGCATAATACTTACTTAATAGAAATGATAGAAAATAGGTAAGTTCATAAATATGTTCATTTACTTTAGCATCTCATCAAAAATTCAACAGTAGTTTTTGGCGCGAAACATTTGTCTGACTACTACGTCTAGGCAGTGCGTAATAGTTAGACAAAAAAAAACGTATACGCAAATAGAGACAAAAGATATAACTTTCGTCCTGTTCACTCTTTATTCTTGCACATCTCGCCTTCTCTTACTTTTGTAATTATTATTATTTAGCGCCTTGTCTAGTTATATTCTTCACTACGGGCCTAATCAAACTTATTGGCAGTTGTAAAGTTATTAGTACAAGTTGCGCAAGATCCAATCCTGACTGAAGGTCACATAACAGTTGCGCGAGTATTAAATTTAACCTATTGGGTTTTGCACAGCTTGTAGTTAACTTCACATCCGCCAAGAAGTTTGATTCCGCCTTTACCATAAAAGATGTACCTACGCTATTTATCTACCAAGTACCTATTCAAAGAATTTTGCAAAATAGAGATACCTAATCTTCAAAAACTACTTAGTCAAAAATTGCTCGCCTCTTCACTATAAGCGGCGTCATACTAGTCGGCGGAAATGAAGTTAACTACAAGCTGCACAATATCCAATCAACGTGCGGCTTTATGTGAGTGGCTGTATGTGTCAGAATTGGATATTGTGCAGCTTGTAGCTTACTTCACTTTCGGCAACTTGTACTTTTATCATTGCTTTAGATCGTAACATGCAAGTTGAATGATATAAACTTTTTACATGTGTGCATTGCGTAAGCTCTGTAGGTATCTACAATAAATTCGGTTACACGTAGGTAGATAAATAGCCGTGAGCCGTGGTGGACAAGAGGTAGTGACACCCGCCTTACAATCGTGAGGTTCGAATCCCCGGTCCCGTACCAATGAGTTCTTTGGAATTTATGTACGGAATTTTACACCACAGGCTTTTCGGTGAAGGAAAACAACGTGAGGCAACCTGCATTCGTCCGTAGAAGAAATTCGATGGCGTATGTGAATCCACCAACCCGCACTGGGCCAGCGTGGTGGATATGGCCCAATCACCCTTCGTGGGTAGGCCTACGTCCTGCAGTGGACTATTATAAAGGCTGGTACAGTACAGTACAGATAAATAGCAACATTTTATCCCATATAATGTTCCGAAAAGAATCTAGAGAATGTTTAGTGGGGGCTTGCATTTTTAGACGATATTTTATACCTACCTATTAAGCGCGCCAATAAAATTATGATGATAAATTTATTATCCCAGGTCATTACCTAGGTATACTGAGCGCCACACAAATCGACTGAAGGGAAGTTATGCGCAGCGCTCTGCGCAAAAGCCGAAATATAGGCATTCGCGGAAGCCAGAGAAACGAGACGCCGGGGCACACCCGCCCGCCAACCTCGTGCCTCCCGCGCGCTCCCTACGCACTACCACAGCATACGCGAATGCGCAATAATTAGCCAATCACGGCGAACTGTCATCTGCGGCTAACATCTCATCTGCCAATTTGTGTAGCGCTCTATGGCAATAAATAAAATAACTGTGTTATTGGCATAACAAAATTTATTTCCATTAAAATAATCCACAATAACTCAGTCCAAACCACAAAAGCTATTTTTAGCTTTTTATTATTTACTATTGCACATAGAGACTAGCGCAGTCACACAAGCTATTACGTAGTCTGCCTTATAAGCTACTAAAAGCTCTTAGGAATGTAAAGTAACATAATATAACATTAAATATAATAAATGGGTAGCCTAATATTATTAAAACACCTATGTTATATTTAGGTATTGTACGATCTTAATAGGCTCAATTAATGCTTTCACTCAAAGCTCGAAAGGTTATAAAATAAGACTAGATAATTTAACTTTGGACTGAAGATTAGTCCATTGTGATATGATAAAACAATGTTATATTGATAATCGAGAAGGGATTTTGCCGCTTCTGCAGCTGAAATAGCTGGGATCACACATTTTATATGATTTAAAATGGTTTTTATCATGATTTTGATTTTTAAAAATTAACATGTGGAGCTCCCAACAAATCGGTCAGGTACCTAACTGAAATACCTTTAAGATTTTATAATCAGGACAATTTTTTAAACTCCATTAAAAAAGAGATTCTTAAAGCTATATTTATCCGCAAATAAATTAATTTAAAATAAAATAAATGAATTAAAAAGTACCAAGTAAATTAATTATAAATATGAAACTATTTGGCTGTGACGAAACACGAAGCATAGCATTTGTGCTCTATGTATAGGTAAAATTAAGTTATTTATCGTGATTTAAGGCTAAGTACTTGATAAGAGTTATCTTGTAAAACTTTCGCTAAATGGAATAATACGAGTTATTTTTTTACTCTCATAACCAAATTTAAAAGTATTCTACTTGTCTCGATAAGTATTCAGTTTCTCTTTATCTAAGGGCACGCCTTCTTTCTTACTTAGGTGGTATAGTTCAGTCGCCCGAACAAGATATACCGACTTAGACTGAACATGTAATTAAAGTACTTTAGAACAGTTAGAAACACGAATGTTTTTAAAATTACATACGAAAAATTATTTGTGAAAAACGTTAATAACTGATTGTTAATATAAAAACTATTTTGCTGAATAATTTGCGAATTTGTAAAAACAATAAATCCCATGAAGTTATATTATCTTCAAACCACAGACATATAAGAGTAAGCAGACCTAACATTATATAATTTATATAGTTATACTTTTATCTACGTCATGTCGTCTCTTTCTTCCTAGTTACCTAGTAATATGCGCTATCCTTTGTTTTCCCTTGTGGCAATACTAACTAACACATACAAAAAAAGATGACATGAAGCCGGCCGCCACATTGGTGAGTGACGTTTGCGAATTCAATGGCGATAACGTTCCGGAGTAATTGAGCAAAATATAAGTGGATTTTGTGTTAATAGCTGGTGAACTGGTGAAATAAAATGGTGAAATGCAGTGCGAATAATTGTAACAGTTCGACTTATAATAAAACACCTGGATTAAGTTTTCACCGGTATGTATTGCGTCTGTTTGTTTAGAGCAAGTTTTTATCGCGTTTAATTTTTAGTTTATGCAGTTAGAATGCTAAAATATTCCTATAAAACATACACAATAACTTTATTGAGTTGTTTCTAATACCTATAGACTTCTTCGCTTTGACTAGTTTTGTATATTATTTGTTTTTCAAATAGCGCAACCATACTTTGACGTCTCATGTACTTGTAAAATTACGAAGGGTCGGACTGGGTCGGACTCAATCTGAACATTAATTTATTTCGTTTTATTAGATAATATTTTTACAATACACTATGGTAGTAATTTTTGGATTGAGGTTATTGAAGATTAAAGAACTACATACCAATGTCATAGAATAGAAGTCTAATATAAGGTATCTGTTATATTATAATAAATTATAACCTAAATTGTTATTATCAGTATCCATTGGATTGGCCCATATGCACGTACTGCTGAGTTTAGACCTTCTATAACCCATACCTGTTTTGAATATTGACATGGTTTCAGGTTTCCGAAAGATGATAACCTAAAGAAAATTTGATTGCAAAACGTAAACCGTCCAGACTGGCAGCCTTCTTCGAGCAGTGTTTTGTGTTCAAATCATTTTGAACCACACCCAAAGGACATAAGTGCATTTTGTACTGTACTTCGGCCTGGGACGATCCCAATTTTATTTGAAGCGAATTCAGAAGTAAGTATAATACATCATTTGAATATCAATTTCCCTTCCATATTAACTGTTCTTTTTTAGGGTTCCGTACCTAAAGAGTAAAAAACGAGACCCTTTTACTAAGACTCCGCAGTCCATCTGTCTGTCACCAGGCTGTATCTCATGAACCGTGATAGTTAAAATGTTATTTTCACAAATATTAATAACATAATAGTGACAGGTAGATTCTTGAAATATTCACAGAATATTTAGTTAAATAGTTAATATTTAGATAATGCTGGGCACGCTGCCAACTGGCAGTGGGCTTGAGCATTTAGATTATCTTTAGACCTTCAAGGGTCTGTGGATAATCCAATTGCTTTCTATGTAGTAGTAGTGTAGGTAGTTTTTAGCATATAATCTAGTATTGTATATTATTGTAGTTAATAAAGGCACTTTTGCCCGTTTAAAAAAAAAAGTTAGATAGTCACTTCAAAAATAAATAATTAAAATAAAATAAATATTTAAGGGGGGCTACCATACAAGAAAATTTATATTTTGCTCAATATTAATAAATGCATCTGATTTATGCTTGAAATATTTACAGAATATATCAAATTAAAATAAAATACATTAAGGGGGGCAACGGGGGGGGGGGGTGGGGGGGGGGTTATTTCCATACGGTACGCGAATCCGACTCGTGCTTGGCCGATTATATTATTATTTTAAGATCGCTAGTTTTCTGTAAATGATAAAGTATAAAAATACTGAATTACAGATGTTTTTGATTTCATCATTTGTGTAATATAATAACATAATTTTTTATGCTATAAGATATTTTATAATGTTTGTTTTTTGGCGTCATAGAATGAAGACAATGTGCCAACAGCTGTATCTTCAAGGAAAAGATGTGCTGCTGGAACTTTTATATCACCACTGCATGGTGTACAACAAGCACCTGAACCTCAACCGTCTTCTTCAACATATAAAGATACCAAAGATAACAACAATGATGCAACCAAGAATGTAAGCAAATTATTTATTATATAAATTTATAAATATTTTATTACAACTTAAGTATTTGGACACTACTTGATATATATCAGATATGTAGTTGCAAACTTAGCAGAGCTTATACTATATTCACCATAGGTACTAGACAACGGATAGAATACTTATTTGTTGCATAGGGTTCCAAATCTCAAGACTAAAACAGAACCCTTATAGGATGTCTCCGTTTTCTTTATGTCTGTGAAAGCATTTAGTGAATTTACACATAAACTACTCGACTGATTTAGTTGAATTGAAATTCGGTAATAATATTTTCATATATTATGTACCAATTTCAACTTGTGACGTCGTTGAATTTATCTAAGAAAACAGATGTAACTTCACCCTTCTCCCAACATCACCAAAACTTCTTGGACTAAAAAAATAAATGAAAAAATATAGTTCTGAACTTATAAAACGACAAATCTTTGATAATTTTCTGAACCCTAACAAGTACCGCCGTACCCATACTAGGCCATTTTTTAAATTTTTTGATTAATTTTGTATTTTTTAACATTACAGGAAAAAGAAAACTTACCAATACGTGTACTACAGGATGTACAAAACATATCTGGGCCCCAACTATCTTCGCCATCCCACAGTGCTATCACTGTTAAAATTGATATCACAAAAAGGTAAGTAAATTTAATAATTTAACTATTAGAGAGCATATTTATTTATACGTTTAAAAGTTTTTGCTATTGCTACCGTCCGCCAATTGGCTAAAACATGCCGATGAATACAGTTAGCAACTACAAACCAAAAGTAATCCAAAGTGATTATATTTTCCAAATCAAATATCCCGGAAAGTATGCTATACAACTTAGGAAGTTAAGAATTCTTTATGTATCACTGACCGCCAAATGGAGTGTCTTACAAAAAAACTAATGGTAGGTATAGTACCTTGTTTTGACTTGCATACCTACTTTCGAAATTGGAGAGGCTTTTTGACTTTGGTGGCTCATATTTCACAAAAGGTACCTTCTCTCACAAAAGTGTTGTGTAGTATCGTAGCACGGAAGCAGTAATAAGAAATCATCCCTGCTTTACATATAGCATAATTATATTATGGGAGTTACCCCTTAAGCTGATAAAGGACTGGTTAATTTATCACATTTTTTAGACCTCAAACACTGCAATAGTATTTTGTTTTTTAATTTTATTATAACACCAGTTTCTTCACATTAAGGACATGCCGTGGGTTATTTTTTTTTCGGATGGACAGGCATAATACAGACGAGCCTTGTTTTACGACAAATAGACAGAAAACTATTCATATAAGTACTAAGCGGCAACTCTAACAATAGTAATTTTGTTTCAGATTGAAGATCCTGAACCTGGTTCGTCCAACGTTGAAAAGCTGAAACAGAAAATTAACTTAAAAAATAAAAAAAATAAGACTCAGATCTCATCAGTGCTCATATTTACAAAAACTTTGCGATTTGACGTTTTTGCTATTGCTTCTAATGTGTCTAAGCTTTCTGACGTATAGCCCGGCTCAGCATCAACTTTTATATACCGTCTATGTAATGTACCTGGGTGGGGAAAAACCGTATTAAATGACGATCTTACATAATTGTAGGCTCGAGGTGAATAAAAATGGAGCTGTAAAGCAAACGCTCTTAACTCTGGCGAATAAGTCCTGTCCACTGAAGATTGTTGAGCTTTTTTCAAATATCTTGAGAAATACTTTGTTGCTGAATGGTATGCTAGATAATATATATTATGTGAACATTGCTGTGATCCAGCTTTTCTTTTAAGCTGGAGATAACATCCGAGAGCTTTGACACTTTAATTTTTAGTCGTCTGTTTAGTTGCTTCAGGGCTTTGATGTTTTTACTCTGAAGCAATGTTTTGTTTTGAAGGGATTTTAATTTTATCTTTTGTTTTTTCATGTTCTTCTAATATGTTCTTGGTAGGACACGAGACTCCAAATGTGCTGGCTATTGCCAAAACCTGAATAAAGTATAATAAAATTGTTATATTTTAAAATTAAACCTAAATAAAGACATTTTCGTCAGCAATATAGGTAATTGTTTTGTTTTAAATGTAGCGGTAGGTAAAAACAATTAAGGCCGTAAAGTTCTCGAATGCTACCCACGGATCAGCAATCTCATCGCTGCGCGCGCACCAACTAGGTGGACTAACGATGTACCTAATTAACATGGCGGGAAAGCACTGGATGCACGCCGCTTAAGAATAATAAGAAAACATGTCGGTAGGTACATAAAAATACACTTAATTACCCGACTTAATTTTAGTATTAACCTGTGAGGACTACTCTACTATGCGTAGTTGTCAGCCTTAGTTCGGCCCCGTCTGAATGACATTACGTATGTGTTAACTATGGCTTCAATATACATATGTTATGTTAGGTCTGCTTACTCTTATATGTCTGTGCTTCAAACTCATTTGGATATACTCTTATTCCTTCTTATTTTAAGATTTATTCTTAGTTCAAGAAAATCGCTCTAACTGTTCTAAAGTACCTCAACTTGCTCCTCAAATATACAAAAGCTTCCTAACTACCCAGAGCTGGGCAAATGTCAGGAGCGCAGTGCCAGTATTCTGACCAGGGTGCAGGTAGTATATCTGATCAACATCTTAGTTCTGGCGGCGGCCGACAGCTACCGCCGCGAGTCCGGTGGGTCGGACTTGTCGTCAGTTGGCTTGACAGTGTTGCTCTTCGAATTACTGAGCTCGGACAGGGAGCTTGCGCGTTTCATGCTGTGAACAGAATATTTAACGTCAACCTTTATTCTTTTGATCATAACATCTATTTCACAAACACAACGTTGTGTACTTACCTTTAGGATTAAATAATTTTTCGTTTACAATAGAAAATGCATTTAAACTACTACAATACAACATTTGAACTACTGCTGCTTGGCAGAATGCGTAAGGCATTGCAAATAAAAATAACAAAGAGCAAGCTCAGCACATGACTTTGCAAAGCTTTCGCACATGGTGATTGGACAGGGCGTTTAGTTCTTAAAGTAAAAACGTTATAAAATTACAAGTTTTGTTTTGAGCTTTCAAATACTCACCCGAGTTGGCACACTATCTATATAGCATTCATTTCATTTCTTACTTTTTTCCTATCTGTACCTATAGGTTAGACTGCCTTCCAATTCATATCGAAACTATCTATCCGCCCTGTCCATAATACAGACACAAAACACCGAGAGTAGAGAAGTCAATCTTCAATACGCAGTCAAGTAAACAACTCTTTCAATCACACATTTTAAAGATACGAGTCTCTGAGCGATGTGTGCTCGAGCGCATATTGTAGCTTGGCCACAAAAGTTGGGATAAATGCTCGTCTACGAATGACTGCCTGCATGCGAACCTGGTCTTTAATTTCATACATATTTTTCCCACGTAGTCAGGAACATGCTACGTACTTGTGAGTACGTGGCACGCTTTCGTCTCTGACCTTTGGCGTAGCTAGAAATCTCTAGGGGGCAACTGCCTAACTTTGCTCACCCCAGAAAAATGGAATATATTCAACTTTTCAGTGACGGTCAAAGAAGTTTCACGGTGGACACCATTCACTTGTGACTCTCTTAGTTACGTCCATGACTCTGACATGGAAAAAACACTCCTCTCTTACGCTACGTAGGAAAAACATGCATGAAATGAGACCAACTTACAATCAAATCGACAAGGATGGCCAGTACTCTCGGTGTTGGTGTCACACAGGTTACCTGTCAGGATCGGAGTGGTCTACGAGGGGCAGGTGCGCGGAGTGCCGCTGGCGGCCCGCGAGCCGGCCCAGCAGGCGCGCGGACCCGCGCCGCAGCGACTCGCGCAGCGTCGAGAAACTGCCGCTCCGAGCCACGCCGGCGCCCGCCTCCCGCGACCCCTGCCCCCGTGTTATGCAATTTACACTCCGGACTTCGCAACTCCTAAACCTCATATTCGACATCGACTCATCGTTGACAAATATTTTTTTTGTAAATGGTAATGCGTAGCAACGTAGGACGTGTTGCCACGTGGGGAACCGACGATCTCATCAACAGACGGAAGGATCGCGCTGGATCCAACCGGTCTTATTAGAGATCCATAGGGTAGGCCTATGTCCAACAGTAGACATCCTATGGCTTGAGTATGATGAATGCTAATGAAAATTATTGACGCACTAAACACGTCATGCGGGACGACGGTGCAGGACCTATAGCCCCCACACCGAATGCTGATGAAATGTACAAATTTTCAATGTTCTTTAAAGGCTGTTGTAGATGGATTGATGGATGCATTCGGAAGCTTTATAACTGTAGCAAAGCTCTATTATCTAGATACCTATATCGTAAAAATCTGGAATGGTTATTGATGGATGCATTTCAGAAGCTTCTAAAATAATCTGTTTTGTAATCTATATAAGCCTTTGAAAGCATTGATACTGAAGACAAGTTAGATATTGGAGGAAGTGATGATGCCATTTTTGAAATTGTCCATATATTGTTTTATAAAGCAAGGCTTTGCTCTGGTCACGTTTATTGGGATAGTAACGCTGTAAATATAGAGAGTTTTGAATCAGTTTTTCAGAACAATGCTGATTCTACTTCAGCGAAGAGAAAATGTTACGGAATAAAAGTGTGATAGATCGGATTTTGAAAGTTGGCTATGTGCTTATTTATAATAAATACAAGAACGAACAAATAATGATAATGTGTCTACGATGATAGATGAATATTGTTGATCTGTTGATACAAGTGTGGCCGATGACGTCATGCCACTAAGACACCTCTAACAGCGAAAGCTTGAAATTTCTTGACAAAAACTTCCATAAATTCCAACAGTCATGCCAATGTTTCCGAGTAAAGTGGGCTATAAATTGCATAACACCGTAGACTCACCCATGTTACAACAAAAAATAAAACAAAATCATAATGTTACATAGATTTATTTTAACAATTTAAAATAATTCGACGATCGATATCGACACATTAAAAATCCAATAACTTTAAAATATTGTGACAGAAAAGTGATTTCGGAGATTCTTTAGTAGGTTAACTTGCATCAATGATTCCGATCTTGTGTATTTATTATTAAAATCTAGTGTATATAGAGTAAAAAAAACTTGCATACTCAAGCAGCACCCACATACAGATAAAATCAATGTATATAAAAATACTATATTTATATACTATCACCTATAACTCTCACATAAAGCTTAGACCGATAACACTGGAATGAAAGTTTATAAGCATACATTGACATTATGACGTAAAATAAATATTAAAATTTAGCTATCGGTTCAAAATTAAAACATCGACGTTCACAAATACATATAAAATCACTATCGTGCATTCTTCATGTAAAAGAATACGAATTAAATTATAAAAAATATCAGCAAATTAAAATTGAATAATGTAAGCAAATAAAATCGTTGTTTATCATGCGTGATTTAAATTATTTTTTAAATTATTGATGTACCCAAAAATCCACAATAAATGCATAATTATTAAAATATTGTTATGTGATTTAAATATCAGATATTTGTTAAACATAATGTACTTTATAATCTGATGTATAAAGCACATAATTAGTTCAGCACGAGACTTCGAATGTCATCTATTAAAATCACCGTCGTTATAATTTCTATAAAGAGCGCACAAAGATATTAGTGAAATGATGTATTTACGAAACAACAATTTGTATATTAAAACTCAAACCATAAGTTATATTTTCCTTTGAAGAAAAAAAGAGTACTCTAAGTATAAACACATCATTTCACAAAAATCCCGAGCACCTTGAATAATCTCTCATAATAAATGTCTATCTTTTAGGGACGGCTTACAAACATGCTTCGATATTATCTATCACACTTTCATTTTGTATTTTTTTAGATTTTTCATGATTCATTTCTTAAAATTAATGCTTAACAGCATGCTAATAAATAATACTAAGCTATAAATCCAGCCAAATTGATTTTTGCATTGCACGAAATAGCACTAATGTTATAAACTTTAAAAAGTACCCACAAATATCAAGATGGCATCGATTAATTAAGTGTGGAACGCTTATGATCCTCTAATTTAACAAATGAGCGAGAATTCAATCCTTTGCTTTAAGAAGACAATACATTTTCGAGTTATCTTTTAGCATTCATCAATTGAAACTTTAAATTCTATAGATAAAGCTCAAAACACCTTGTTCCCCAACGCAAAGTCAAAAGGATCAACTACGTGTGAATTAAGCGAGTGTTCTTATTCACTAAAGCCTTGTTACACCAACCGAGCATAATCATTCTTAATTTGAGAATTACTTGTTACTTCTTGACCTAAGAAATTCTCGCGAGAAGTCCCGGCATATTGTATAATAGGCATGATGACTATGTAAAAAAAATATTATTATAATTAGACCGTTAGTTAGATTACCAAAAAATATTGGATACTTAAGTGTTTCTTTTGTAAATCAAACAAAATATAATAAAGATAGACTTGTCAAAATTCCGGAGTTCGGCTCATGACGTCACTGCTCTTTTCTCTCGTCAAGTGGCGTCATGTTGTGACGTTACGCGGAACTTTATCAGGCTATATTTTCATAAATTTTTGTTTAGTTGACAAAATAAAAAATACGTGTCTAATATTTTTTGATAAACTATCTGACAGACTAATTATATTTTTTAGTCATCTAGCCTAAACTCGGCGGATGTGAACAAGCTATGAGAAACCTAAGCATAGTCTAAGTCTAGTCTAGGCTACTGGTGCGGCGCGTTGCTTCCCGTGTTGATGCCTAGGGCATTGAACAGCTTAGACTTAAGGTTCATGCGCGGTTCGCTGGGTTGGTTCGTGCCCTAAAGGGGGAAACAAAAAAGAAAGAAATAAAAAATGAGCAAAGTAAAATGTGATGAAAGCGTGTTGTATAATGGATATCGTGTGAGGGTAAACGAACATTTACTATTGTCACTACAATACGATATAATTATTATGTAATAATATGTATATTTATAATTATGAATAAATACGAGTACATTATTATATAAATAAATACAACGGTTACATAAAATATAGTACAATACAAAAAAAATCATATGTAATAGCTGTTTTGTACATCTAAAACCTCAATATAAACTGACTTTGACATAAAAATGATATTAAATATTACACAAATAATGAAAATGAAGTAAAATAAATGACGATTTAACATCAAAACATGCACACAAACGATTGCAACGCTGCCACAACGTGATAATACATGGTTTATGAACTGGCGACGGTTTTTGTACCAACCTTAATAGTAATATACAAGTTAGTCACTTATCATGCTCTTAACAAACATTGACACACATAGTACACGATTTTTATTAACATTTTAAGCTAAAACCCAATGTAATGTAAATAATGTAGATATAGAACCACATAAATTAGCGACCGTGCGAAACAAAGACAAAGCACAATGAAACATTCACACCACAGACACAAAGTGAAAACATAGACATTTATGTGCTCAGAAGAATTTTATGAAACAAACGATCATTTATTTGTCAGTCAGGCACCCGATGAAATGGTTTGAATGGTACAAGAAAGCGGATAATTTTGCAATGGTTGAGATGTTATTACACCAAAATGATTTTGTAATTTCCACAATTTCAAACCATTTTAACGTCACTGCGACACAAGACACCAACATTAGAACGAGCAAGACAGACAAAAACGCTTATTTTACGAACAATGCGGCGCGAGTCTTTAAGCCCAATTATTAAGACTCTCACGAGAATACTTGACAGTCGACTTTTTACCATCCCTACATTTTGCAACAACACTGTCATCGAGAATTCTAGAAGTTAAGTCACCAAGAATTGTTGATGTTTTACGTCAACAAGAATTCTTAACGAGTTAGCTTCAAAATTATCGTCTGATGAGTTAGCAAGAAGTTAGCGTTTAAGTCAGCATGAATTGATAACGATAACATATTTTTTTCTCCAAATAATATTGAACGTTTGCTAAGGATTCTCGCGAGAGTGCTTGCGGGCATGCGACGGGCCAAAGCAAAAGGCCAAAGGCCACAGTGCGGCTTATCGCTCGAGTGCTCGGTCTCAGCGCGGCCTAACCTCGTCGTGGTGGTCGGCGTGGTCGAGCGCGTCGCGCGGGCCGTGTCGCGCCGCGCGCGCACGCGACTGCTTCACGATGTCCAGCGCCTAGCGAGGAACAACCCGGTTATTCTCTATGATACCTATACCTTATCCAATATTTTCATTCTCTATCCTACTACCTACTTACTAATAGTATTGGAGTAGATGCGCAATTAATATCAAGTAGTGCTTTTCCTCAAAATTAATTTGCCTTTGACAACATTCTGCCTGATGTTAAGTTCATTGTCAAAACATCTACTTGGCATTATTTCCTTACATTTCATATTAATGTGTCTAAAGCTGAACACCTAACATAACATATGGACAATTTGTCTTTCCGTCAATTTATCCCCTCAGAGTGAAAACACGCTAGAGGGTGCTGGAGCACATATTTTTGGCATCCATATAGTTCATAGATCAGAGTGTTACAGACTGCTTATAATCCCGGAAAAATAAGTTTCCTATGGGATGGCAAAAAATCTTAATATCGCGCAGCCAACTTCGCGGACAAAAGCTAGTTAACAGTTTTTTTCTGTGTGAGCGGAATGCCTGATGGAGGTCAGGCATTCCGCTTAACATCAAGCAGAGTATCGTCGACACAAGTAACTTTTAAGGCAAAAACATCAATGACAGCAGGTGCGCATTTAGCCAATAAATAGTATAGTGCCGTTATTCAGAACTGAAGCGTTGTGTCTATAAAATTATAATGAAACTGCACTTTTTATCGAACAAAACCATGAAATATGTATGATCTAATGACTCAGTTAGGATTCAGTGCACTATAGATATAGAGAACCTTGACTAGCATAATTTTTTTAACTACTTTGTATATTTTTTCATATATTTACTTTCAATCACACTAGGCTGTCACCAAATGCATTCTTCAAACTCTGGGGTTTATTAGAACTCATTCCACTCGGTATTGAATGTAGGGTTACGTTTAATAGGTAATTTATCCTCTAACGTCTTATACATGTAGTCAATGGCGAAATAAACGCTGTTACTTACTAAACAAAACAATAATGATAATCCTGTAATAATATAATCTCATTAAAATACATAATTGATTCTTATTACCTTAATTAAATTCTATTAACAATATTTTGTCAATGGTCACCGACCTATAACTGATAAAGTAACTGATTCAACCATAATTCTATACTAATTGATCGTGATTTTTGGCATTTGATTCGTGACTTACTTGTTGTACGTGCTAGGCAGCGTGCAAAATCCATATCAAAAAACGTTAGTTTGTGCTTTGAATACTAGCAAATAATTATAATTATGATAAAAATATATTAAAAATACAAGTGCTAATAAATATGAAAGTAATAAGAGTAAAAATATATGTTGTTAGTAGTTGTGTGAGTATGATGTAGTTCAATTTAAAAACGATACATATCTGAATGATAAGAAAATATGTTCCATGTTTATGTTAAGGTCAAATAGTGCCGTAGAAGTACACACCTAAATAGTGAAACTCAATCAGTGTACGCTGTGAATGTTTTATTTTTTCTTCTCATCTGTTATTTCTATTCTTGATTACATCTTAACTATCTTCTTGCATTCTGAATACATAGCAATATTAAATATCGTGATTAAAAATAAGTTCGAAATTCGAGCATTGAATGGTGCTTTTGCAAACAGATAATTATGAGACATTCTCGATAGAAATCAGTGCAAATCATTAATAGCGGCGATATAAACAAGATAAAATCAATTCACTTATGGGAAACTCCACAAAAATGTATGAAATTCAATAAAAACAGCTCCAGTTTCGTAGGACATTTTTGTTTCAAAAGAACAATGAAAATATATCGCATCTTCAATAATTATCGATAATTCTTGTTCTAAGAAAAATCGGCCCACTGATGATAATAGATATACAATTCTTAAGTTAAGACGATTACGATTTCCAAACTCGACTTGTTAATTAAGTAAATGGATTTATTGATTAAAATTTACGGATATTCCCTTGTTAATACACTCTTTACTATACTCAGTGTCCGTTAAAACATTTTTGCTAAAACTCTCTCGTGTCATTAACAATTAATGTTTCTGTAAGTAAAACGTGAAGCAAGCACTAAGGCCTACGCCACACTTGACGGAAATTCCGTCGCGTAATATCCATTGCGAAACGCCGATTCAGTTTATTCAATTCAGTTTGCAGTGATCGAGCACATTGGGTTGCCAGTTATGACGGCAAATTGTATGAATAAGGCCGAGGACAAACGAGCTTAATTTTGTGAGCTGTGAGTCGCGTAATAAGGAATAATTTTATGCATAATATTTAGATTGGAGCCATGTTTGTTTCTATACAATCTTGATGACTATTAAATTAAATCTATAAGAAAACATTTTTGTTTTATTTCTTTTTCACGTCGATAATAATTATCTAAGTCAGAAAAAATACTGTACATTCCACATTTAGCTAAACACAATACCGTGCGACGCTATTGGAGTGAGTAGTGGAGTATATTTAATGACATCAAAATGCATCATCAAGGACGTCACAGCAAATAGCCATAGCCGACGGTGCCACAGATCAGAGATTAATTACTACGAGTAAGTATGGTGCATAGGGACTTCATGCCACTTTGCGTTTAAAATGTCCGTATTTAATCGTTATTTATAACAATCTTTGTAACAAATACGTTTTTACAAACGGGTTAAACCGATTACTTGACGATGTAAACTATTATTAATATTCATAAAAAAAACGTACATATATATCCCTTATTTAAGTTTCATAAAAAATGTGTCTACTCATTTTCAGTAGCTGTGTAAAATAACGCTCATTTAGCCTCGCTGTAAAAAATGTATTGAAAAATGTTCCGCGACGGAATTTCCGGCTAGTGTTGCAAAGGCCTGAAACATTACGGTTTGGAACTGACCTCCTTCCTGCTGCGTAGTGCGCAGTCTTCTAGAGTTTCAGCCGCCTCGTACTTGCCCTGGCGCCGGTAGAGGGCGCCCAGGTTCTTGAGAGTCGTCGTCACTGTAGGCGAGTCCACCTGGGTAGAGGAAATTTAAGAATTTTAGTATAAAAAGTGGAGGCATATACACATTAAGAATATATTTAGATATACATTAGATTTATAAAACAAAGATTTAAAATATACGAGGAGTTCCTTTAGATAGATATCGGACAATACAGTAGGATATGATATCTTTTAGTAAATTAGCAAATAGAAAAAACATTTGTTCTTTTAAAGATGTTCATTGACTCTTGGAAACATCGGAAACAGCTCTTTTTTTTAGCCATTAGATGATGAGTACGATTATATTCTAAAATAAATCCGCCGACTACAGAAATACATATATTGAGATTTTTCTGTTTAATAAAAGTTCTTATTTGTCTTTCATTTTGCACTTAAAATTTATAGTGCTTTTCATACAGTTAAAATTAACATTGAGCTCGGATCAGGGATACCAATTATCAATACCACAAAGACAGGATTGGTCAAACAACGACACAATGCACACTGAAATATATTAAACTATTTACCCGTTTCGCTTAGGTAGTTTATTGATTTCTGCCTGAAAACCACTAAAACCATATTTTAACACAAGGCGAATAAGGTTTTCTCTTCAAATAATACCTACTATGAGTAGTTTTGACTAGAATTGATGACATTGCGTTTGCGTGCGCCTCGGTCACCCCCTGCCAAGTCTTTTGAGCATAGTTCTGAATAGACGCAGAATATCCATGTGCGGTAGGCTCTGGAATATGTTTCATTATTTTTATTTGTCATGACGTGCTCATTATGTCCATATTAGATTGCAAAGCAACATGTGTCGTTATCCGAGAAACAAGCCGTTTTAGCAGGCATTACAATTCCCTGTGACCAGAACCTTAAATTGATTCCTAGCGACCGTTGATCGTGTTTTCCTGAAGCAAACAGCATTGCCAACTGCAAGTTACCCATTTTTTTAATAGCTCTACTGCACTTTTCATTTACAGTTTTAATAGTAGATGGTATCATATGGGAGCAAAATAATATTTTTACGACGAGGGCGCTTTTTTGGAATTCTTTAGTAGAATCCTGAACGTAGCGCGGGATTCAAAGTACGTCGCCCGAGCCAAAAATATATTTTGCGCCCGAGTGGTACACTCTACTTTTCATCACCTCTAAGAGAAAACAAAAAGCGCCTCATATTTTACTATAGTATTATTATTTAATAAAACGTAGAGTAACAACTAAATTGAAATTAGATGGTATCTAATTTTATCTAATAATAAAACAAATGAATACTTATATTTACATTATTTTCATTCATTTTCTTGGCGCTGAACACTAACATTACAAATACTTTCAAATTCAAAAAGTGCGCGGCAAAGATAATTCCGTCGCACTTATAAAGTTCCTTATAGAAAACACCTCCTTTGGCCGCAGTAGTCCTTTTCGAATAGATGTGATGAAAAATAAATAACTAAACGCATATGTTTTGACGATTTAAATTATTGAAGTTGTGAATTCCAGTCATAGCTAAACGTAATTCGTCAGACAAATACGAAGTTTATTCTAATTTACGACTTTAGTAACTTAATTAACAATAAAAGTTGGCAACACTGTCATTTTTTCACTACAATAGAGATACAAAATATTAGTCACAAGTAAAGCAACAAATTGAGATTTTTCCAAGTTGCGTGCCCTTTTATTTTAGTCCGATACCAGTCCAAGTACTCGAATGATGGTTTCATTTGAAAAATCATGTTTGAATTGTTTGATACTTGTACCAATAGATTACTACTTAAATTAGCAACGAAGCCCAATAAACCTTTACCTGTATTACCACGGTAGTACATGTATCAAAAAGTAATATAAAAATGATTTTACTCACTATAACCTCCTCAGTTTTTACCAACATGATCTTTAAAAATCTCCATACCCAAAAATTCTAATGAAATGGTTTTTATTACCTTGGCAGAACGAACTCACTCTATGATAAAACATTAAGATTGATACCAATGCAATTTCCATACTACGAGTAAATGTTCATCACACCTTCTCAAGCCTTATGTTACCCATTTCTCTTTATGGTGCCAATGCAATCCCCGACCTAAGTATAATAGACACATGTATAACTTACCTTGACAGTCTTATACTGCCTATTGCAGTGTATGGAATCAAAGCTATACCCAACCTAAGCAGCCAGTATCAGCCATACTTTCGCAGTTACTTCTTTTGGCCTCTTGCCAAAAGCATTTGAAAGTTTGACCGGTGAACGTTCGAGCAAATTTCTTTACGAGCAGCATTCAGGTCGAACGAGACACTGTTTTGGTGTGGCTACTTACAAACAAGGTGCAACTTACCTTGGCAGCCTTGTGCCAACCGCCGTACTCTCCGTAAGGCGCGTTCTCCTTCTGCAGATGTTTATTCTCCTCTCGCTCTTCCGCCACTTGCCAGATCGGTTTGTTGTCGCCTGCGGGAGAGAGATAGATTAATATGAAGTTCGCGCATGAAAACAAGAGAGAAATGAACAGCAGAACGGACGGAGTGCTATCAAATTGAAGTAAAATTGATTTTATGCAATAATGAAAGTCGGTTTTGTGTTCTTAAGTACATAGTTTTTTTCGAATCGTAATGGTGATAAGACCGAAGTAGTGTAGAAAAAAAGTAGGATAGACATAGTTAAGTATGACTAGATTAGCCGCTAAAATAAAATAATAACAAAAGCACGAGGGCGTGATGTGCATTTATGAAAGTGTGAACAGAACGAAACTAATATCTTTTGTCTCTGTTTGTGTATACTTTTTTTTCGTCTAGGCCGTGCGTCGTAATCAGACAAATTTTTCGCGCCAAAAACTACTGTTGAATTTTTGATGAGATGCTTAAGTATGTCAACATATTTATGAACTACTAGTTTTTACCCGCGGCTTCGCCCGCATGATATTTTGATTTTTGAAGCAATATCATTATAATTTATAGCCTATGTGTTATTCTGATATATGTATAAGCTATATTACTGCAAAGTTTCATCTCAATCCGATCAGTAGTTTTTGCGTGAAAGAGTAACAAACATCCATACATCCATCCTCACAAACTTTCGCGTTTATAATATTAAGTAGGATTATCTATTTTCTATCACTTCTATCATTATTTTTACTATTATCTAGAGTCCAAATATTATAAAATAATAACAACGTGTATACAGGGTTATTTCTAATCAATTAGCATCCTTTTAGGAGCTTATTCTGTACATCAAAACTAACAACTTTTGTTCTACGACTTATGTCAAAACTAAAAAAAAAATGTTGTTCCATAGAAAAATATCTTTCACCCGCGACAAAATGTATAGAACAGCTGTTTTTTTTTTCGAGTTTTGACAAAATCGTATAACTAAAGTTGTTAGTTTTGATGTACAGAATAAGCCCCTAAAAGGATACTAATTGATTAGAAATAACCCTGTATAGCTAGTATGTACAACACATCTTTTTTTCTCACACCCTATACGCAATTGAGGATTCTAGTCATACTTAACTATGGGGATAGACCAATAGCGTCGTTCAAAATTGTTATGACGTAATATATTTTTCGCTCTCCACTTAGTAATATATTTTCCGCTCTCCTATTGGTTCACCAGACCATCCTACGTTAATATCGAATTTTGAATCTATGTAAAGGTGACAACCCTTACACAGATTCAAAATTCGATTCAAAGAAGTTTATCAAGCAAGTTAAGTTTGTCAATACAAACGAATTCGCACTATGACTGATGGAATGATTATACCTACAGACTGTATTTGAATTTACAGCCAATATTTTCAGATATCCTTGTATTCGTCATGGTAAGTAACTTTTAGCATGAGACCCTTCGAGCAAATATCTGTAGAGCCACAATCGTGCAAAAAAAGTGTCCGAGCCAAAGCCCAAGCTACGTAACGGGCAGGCTTTTTAGTTAGTCGTAATGCTATTGCAAGTAGACTGCAACGCCCCGCGCGATGCCAAAGTGCTCGGTCACAATTACTAATTAGGTGACATAACGTCGAGATTCGAGAAAACGGGTCATGACTTATTTAGTGTAAATATCTAAGTCGGCATGTATGACGGCGCTCGGACATTTTTTTACTACTTTCACTTAGGGACGGTGGCTCTGCACATATTTGCTCGAAGATGAGACCAAATAACAGCTGATATTTTTCCGCGATTCTAGGGATTCTATGTTAGGTTCCATAGTAAAAGCAACTTGTAATGATTAGCACAATGATATTCGATAGCGATCCAAGAACAGCCTGTATAGTAAAAAGATAAAATAGGCATTAAAATAACAATCATTTTAGATTAAAAAATTTGATAGCACAGACAACAAAAGCGATATAGCAACCATCACCAAAAATGTGACACAAGTCGGGAAGGTGACACAATCGGCAAAAGAACAGTGACCATTAGTTAAAAATTGTACGAAAAAAGGAAAAGTTTAAAAG
Organism: Hypomecis punctinalis; assembly: GCA_949316475.1. Classification (NCBI taxonomy): domain Eukaryota; kingdom Metazoa; phylum Arthropoda; class Insecta; order Lepidoptera; family Geometridae; genus Hypomecis; species Hypomecis punctinalis. The sequence continues at coordinate 3,108,493 of OX438811.1, forward strand.
AGTCGATTTTGCCTTTCCTACCTGTGCCACGCGAAATCCAAACTTGTGCCACTCACCTAGGTCTCATTTTTGAACAATCCACCCAACTCGCACCAACTGTTTTTTTTATACTCAACTATGTTTTTTTACACTTCATATTAATTTAAAAGTAAATTTCATCCCTTAACAAAAGTAGTTAGGATTTTTTGAAACCAAAATATTGAAATCATAACATAAAATCACAGAACACATACTCTGCCGTATGCAAGCAATGTTTAAAACTATTACAGAATCTATTTTTTGAGTACCTATTGGCCAATAGTCCGAGGATTTTTATCTTAACTATAAAATATATCAAAATTTTGAAAATACAGATCGATAAAGATTGTTCAAATTGCAGACGGCAGTATTTTTACTTGACTAGATGACATTTCTGTTATTTTATTTCAATGTTCTGTACAAATAAGAAATTAAAACAAAAATTACACTATAAATATTTCCATTTAATTATAAGAAATTATAATTAGGTATATGTATAATAATCACATCATGCAAATAAACTACATACAACAAATTTAAATAAAATTTGTATTATATTGCAACTAATATTTGGCATACGAAAGAACAATTGAAATCAACTGCATCATAATTGCACTTTGAAATATTATTAAATGTTTTTGGACTTTTTTGGTATTACAATAGCAAATACTAATATAAAATATGGTCATCGCACACACCACTGTCTCTACACTTGACTGAAAATATATTGGATTATTTATGAAGATTTTAGTTGAAAGGCTAGGTGTTTGACCACCGTTTAGCTGATGTATATTAACGTAGTGGAAGACAACAATACGCGTATACTGGAATTCCACATCTAATCGGTTTTATAGCATAGGCCTATGTCCAGCAGTGACCATCTTACGCATGATAAGATGACTCTCATGTATTCTGGAATTGGCCTTAATGGCTGTCATGTAACGAAACGAACTGATTAGATTTTAAACTTCTGAGTGGGAAAACCAAACATGGGGTCCACACTACAAGACAACAATAAGTGACAAGACTCTACTTCTAAGTTATCGTTAAACATTTATTTTTATAATTACTTAATAGGCAAAGGCTCTACGGCGCAGACTAAATATTGTTATAACAACGTCTGGAATACGTTTCTTAATATTGGGCTAGCATTCAATTGATTCTATAGCCTGAATAAAACTTCTTGGCTTCTACGAAGTTAACCTACAAGCTACGCGAAACCCAATTCTCATAAAGCTGTCAAAAGTTATCACTCGGGATTGGCATTTTCGCAGCTTGTTGGTAACACCACAGAAGCCCAGAAGCTTGTTTCAGCCTATAATAAACATATACAGTTAAAACCAAACTCCATAAAATCTGTCAGTCACTTCAGTGTCGAAACAATGCAATGCGCTCTGACCTCTACAATACTAAAATATTAAGCATCTAATTGGCTAGAATTACTATAAGCTGCAACAATCATTCAAAAAACCTTTGAACTACAAAAGGTAAAAGAGATTGCTAGAAAGACTTCTCCTAAAACTACGAATAATTAAAATTCGTAGATAGAACACCGGACCAGCAACAGCCTTTTGAAACTACGGCAAGATATCTATTACTACAGCATTTTACTACAGAAATAAGCGTCACAATCATAAGGTCGTTTGGCAATAGCGACCTTTCAGGGCTCATACATAGAGATACTAGAGTTATAAGGCTTGTTACACACATTTTCGGCTTTATCTGCCGATCAGCAAAAAATAAAACGTAATCCAAAACTAGGGGAGTTTTAAGTCTGTGTGTCGGTGTTTCTGTCTATGTATCTATATGTATGTGATCTCCCAAACGAACAGGAGATCAGTTTTCGAATGACTCTTATAATCACATTCTGTGTTATTTTATCCTGGTCGCACTAAAATCTCTATATATCGGTTCAAAAATAGCCCCTGACTTATTCTGATACGTTTTTATGTTTGAAAGCTAATACAATCAAGGTAAGCCGTGGTGCTCTAGTGCTAGTGCGCCTAACAATCGTGAGGTCGTGGGTTCAAATCTCGGTCCCGTACCAATGAGTTCTTTGGTGTACGGTTTTTCATGTCCGTAAAAGAAATTTGATGTCATATGTGAATCCACCAACCCGCACTGGACCAACGAAGTGGATATGGCCCAATCACCCTTCGAGGTTAGGTTTACGTCTTGCAGTGGACTATTAAAAAGGCTCACACAGTACAATCAAGATAGTTCTCAACTAAATTTCCATGAACTCTTTAGTTCTGAGCTAGTGTTTTTTCAATTTAATATCAACATCCGTAGTATACCGAGGGGTTCTCTTAAATTTTACACTTGACCCGAACGTTCACTTAATAAATTCAGTTTTAGAGTCTACCATGCCAAATCGCACCAAACCGAATATGTATGTAGCAGGCCCAATACAATTTAATGATTCAAATTAAAACTAATAACATTTCATAATCACAAGCTCTCACTAACTTAACTATGGCAAAAGCAAATACAGCGTCTCTTAACAAAATATTCAAAACTGTCTATTAAAACTATTAGCAAATTAAACTTTACATAAACTATTTATAAAAAAATATAGAAAATCATTCGAGCCTCAATCAAAATGCCATAGAGATCTAAGAATATTGAAAATAACAGAACAATCCATTCGAATGGGTTTAATTTAATTTTTAAATGGTAAAATATTAAATGGTCTACAAAAATAGTATTTATTTTAATACTACTATAGGCCGCGCCACACAAGTTGGCGGATGTGAAGTTAGCTACAAGTTGCGCAATAGCCAATCAACGTGCGGCTTTATGATATATAACATAATAACTTCACAACCGCCAACTTTTGTGGCACGGCCTATACAACAATTAGTAGGCAGTAATATATTTGGGCAAAATGTTGGACCTTTATCGAATAGTTTTTTTTGACCGACGACCCGGAGGAGGTACTCAATTCGACGCGTATATTTTTTTTTAATGTATTAACCACGCATATCTTTTTTCATAGTAGTCCGATTTCAATAATTCTTGTCCTCAATCAATAATTTTAATATTTCTTTTATTGGAAAGAGTATACGTCGAAATTGGTCCGATTTAAATTTTATCGAAATCGGCTGAGCCATTTTTGACAAATCGACAATAATGTGAAAAATGCTACATTACGATCCGTGCGAAATATTCGCGAATTCTGTACACGGGTGAAGTCGGTCATGCTATTTTTTTGCAAAAGTAATTATTGGTAATTATATTGTATAAACATTGAAATTACTATTACATTATTCAATTCATAGCTGCCTGGGTATTTTCAACAAGTTATGAGTATTAATTATGAATTTTATAGAGCAATTTTAGGACAATTTTTGTGTACACATTGGTACAATCATTATTTTTTAACATAAAACCTTTAACTTAATAAATCACAAGACTAGTCCAGCTTTTTGTTGGACGTAATAATCAAATAACAATTATTTTTAAATTATTTAGGTTGCCGTTTTGGAAGTAGCGTAGCGTTTTAATTTAAAAACTAAGGCTTTAAGATAACTTATCAACTACAGTCATGCTTTTAATACTAGAAGTACAATCTACAATTTAGTCTCACTAACAGTTTCATGCGTGTTTTAATAGTAAAAGTCTTGACAGTATTGGAGAAAGTTATACAGGGTGTTCGGTTATATGACAAACAATTTGCATGGCGTTCTATAGGGCTTTTGATTTCGAAATACTCAGCTCTAAAGCAATGTTAGAGCAGAACTCCGTGCTGACACACATAAATTAAATTTGCTAAATTACATCCCAATGAAAAACAATACGCGTTTTTAACAACCCCATTTTTGCCAACAATAAAACAACATATTATTAAGCATATTTCTTTGCGGTTTCAATAAATAATCAAAGTGATAAACGACGATATAATTAGATTTAATATCAAAACCGAACACCCGGTACACTTCACCAACACTTTTTCTAACAAAATATGATCATAAAATTGAGAACTATTACAATAGTCATAAAGGCACTCTACAACCCTGTACACATTTTTTTTTTCATTTTGCGCTATAGTTCCTTAAATATTAATTTTCACGGAATGTAACAAAGCAGTACATTCTATTGGCATTCAATTTAAATTTTTCCTACACAATAGTTGCGAGGGTGGATGTTATTTTTTAATAGGCGTTTTTAATGACTGTATATACTCTGAAACGGTAAACAAAAATACGATGTAAAATTAGCAAATATTACAAAGGCATAAAAAATACAGCGGTCTTATTCATAAACGAATAATGAGGCTTTTTCACAAGAGAATGCGTTGCCTGTTAGAATTTGTAACATTTTTGTTTTATTTTTTTGTTTGCATCACATGAAGCTCGCATAAAACTTTAATACACGATATATTGTTCGTTTATGAAAGTGACGGTATAAGTTTAATGTAATATAATTAGCAACGAGGTTTAAAGCAAATAATTTTAAGCTAAAAATGTAACGATGCAAAATGTTTCATCAATTGAAAAAGGCGATATGTTTGATGTATATTTTCTTAGTATTTGTGAGTGAATTTGAAATAAATCAGTTCACCAAATCAAAGTTCAATGAGCTGTTTTTTGTACTCATTGCCGATGAACGATGAAAAATGGGCCTAAAAGTGGCTGCTCACTGTAACATACCATATCAAGATCGTGCTAGGAAGAGATCAAGCAAATTATAATATTGTTTGTATTGAAAAGTATGGGACTATGACTAGATTAGGGTTGTTGAGGAAGTGATTATGAGGAAGAAGAGGAGGGAGACGAATTGTGACGCGCAAATTTAGAGGATTCGGATGAGGAAGAGGATGCGGACGAGGAAGCGGATGAGGAAGAGGGTGATAGGAAATTATAAATACTGGCGTACCCAACCCAAAAGCCGCTGTCCTGTCTACATAACTAGGTACATACATACATAAAAAATAATTAAAAGGGCATTTTTCAGTGGACCAAACTATGAATCTAAATCATTCTCAAAACACACACAATAAAGAATCATCTAAATCGGTCCAGCAGTTAAAGAGGAGTTCAGTAACGCTTGCTATGTCAATAAAATTAAAACAAACAAGCAAGGAACAGCGCGGGTGGCGGGAGGGGAGGTCTCGCTCGCCCGTTCGGCCGCCATCGCGCTGCGGCGTGTGCGTTGCCATGGATACGCGACGCGCATGCGCAGTGAAATTTCTCATAAATTCCTCTTAAATTTTGAGGAAGCGATAGCGGAATAGGATTTTTTTATTTTTAATTATGAGGATGCGGTAACGGTTGAGGAACCCAAAATATTGCGGTACTTCCGCATTATGAGGAAGCAGAAGAGGAATCCTCAGCAGCCCTAGACTAGACCTATAAACAAAAGTTCACATCGGGAAACACCCTCATTGCTGCCCTGAAGAAAAATTAGGTAAACTTCAGAGAGTATTTCTACTACTTTAGAATTCCCTCGTGACCCACTGATGGTTATGAGGATCGCGTTTTTATCATAACGTCTCTGGCTCATATCAGAGAAAACCCTGGCAAGCGTCTACACCGTTCCATCACCTCGCAGCACTGTGACGCGCCACGTCCGGAGCGAGCAGGCACCGGCTAAATATTCTCGTCAACTATAATAGTCGTATAGAAGTCAACAATAATCGAGAGGTCAAGAATAATAAAATTGTTGACGTACGTTGATGGTGCGTTGTAGTGGGTATAGTAAAGCGTATCGTGTTATGTTATGTTACGACTGCCTCGGTGGCTCAGTGGTTAGTGACCCTAACTTCTGGATCAAAGAGGCGTGGGTTCGATCCCCACCGGGGCAAATATTTATATGATGAACATAAATGTTTGCTCTGTGTCTGGGTGTTGTTTAGTTACTATCTATATAAGTATGTATTTAAAGTCTATGTAGTATATCAGTCTCTGGCAGCCATATCACAAGCTTTGCTTAGTCTGGGGTCGTGTGTAAGATGTCCCAAAATATTTATTATTATTATTTATTATGTTTCGTGCCTGACACGTGCCTAGCACGGCCATGGTGTGGTGCGACAGTGGGCAGCCACTAAAAACCGTGAGATAAGGTCGTGTACTCACCGTCGATAGTTCCGAATTCGCGTTCGTGCGCGCGCGTCAGCACTTGCTTGTATAGAGTCTCGGCTTCCTTGTATTTGCCCTGGAAACATCATACCGCACATACAGGTGTTGCTTTGCAAGGTGCAAGAATTCAAATAAGTGAGTATTATAATCATTGCGAATAAAATTTTAAATGGTGTATAAACAGGGTTATCTCTAATCAATTAGCATCCTTCTAGGGGCTTATTCTGTATATCATCTTTTGTACTACGACTTTCGTCAAAACTAAAAAAAAAATCAGCTGTTCCATACATATTGTCGCGGGTAAACTATATTTTTCTATGGAACAACAAAAAAAAATTTTGAGTTTTGACGAAAATCGTTAAACACAAGTTGTTAGTTTTGATGTACAGAATAAGCCCCTAAAAGGATGCTAATTGATTAGAAATAACCCTGTATAGCTGACAGCTGAAAGCTGACGTCGATATTAATTTGACCCGCAAAAAGTACTAGTAACCAGTAACCATAAAATAAATAAGAAAAAAACTAATCCTTGAAAAGAAAAAACAAACTAAATAATAAATAAAGGAAGTAATTAGGAATCATGCTTTATATGCAATTCATTCACGCCGTTTTAACATTAGACGACTCAAGAGAAGTACAATACATCTCTAAAAAAAAAAATATAATAGTTAGCTTTATTTATTAAATTTTAAAATTTTCGAATACTTAAATCGGAAGGCCACATAATTATAATGTCGGCGTCAGCTCTCCACCTTGTATAAATCCACCAACCCGCACTGGGCTAGAATGGTGGATATAGCCATTAGCCTTTCGTAAACCTATGTTAAACAATGGACTATTAGTACAGTACATAGTCTGTACCGGATAGCAGCATTTTTCACATATACAAGGTTATGTAGAACTGGTGTACAAGGCCGAAAGGAGTTGATTCAGATCATCATTATAAACAATTTTTATTAGGGAGCCAAGCCGGAATTCAATATAAAAAAATCAGCTGTTATATAAATTTTATCGATTTCGAGTTGCAATTTTGTGTGGAACAGCTGTTTTATTTTTCTCGAATTCCCGATTGGCTTCATAGTAAGATTATACTGATCTTCGAGCAAATATATATAGTCCAAAAAAAGTGTCCGAGCCAAAACTCTGCCCAAGCTACGTAGTGGGCAGGCTTTTTAATTAGTTTTAAGGCGATTGCAAGCCGACTGTAACGCCGCGCGATGTGAGAGTGCTCGATTACGAGCATTAATTAGGTGACATAACGTCGAGGTTCGAGAAAACAGGTCATTGTGAATTATTTAATGTAAATATCTAAGTCGGTGTGTATGACGGCGCTCGGGCATTTTTTACTTATTCACTTAGGGACTGTGGCTCTGTGGATATTTGCTCGTATATACTGATGGTCTTATTTACCCCCTTTCATGTTGTTTTTAAACTTTCGCGATTTGAACACATTATTACTATATACTACGGGACTAATCGCGCACTAAAATTACGAGATAAATAAATAAATACCTCCTCATTCCGACGTTTCGGCCGAGTTGCATCGACCGTGACTATAGGTATTTATTTATCTCGTAATTTTAGTGCGCGATTAGTCCCGTAGTATATAGTAATTACCCCCTTTCAGCTTAGTACAGAGCAAGCAGATAACCCTGTATATCTGGAGGGTTTAATTTACCTGTTTGAGATAGCAGGAGGCGAGGTTGTTCTTGGTTTTGGCGACGTTGGGGTCGTCGGGTCCCAGTTTGCTCTCGTATATTTCCAGCGCGCGTTGGTAGTATTGCTCCACTTCCTCGTATTTGTTCTGTGAGAAAATATAAGAAAATATACATTTTGATTAACTACTTTTACATTTACGACACTTCATTCAATATGTCAAGATATTCAGTTTTCTCTTTCATCGAATCTGGCGAAATAACAGATACCTATCTTATAAGAAAAGAAGTGATTCAAGTAGCATTTTTTGGGCATTTTAAGTTAGATCAGTTTTCGCGCCTCGTAAACTCAACCTAAAATATACAGAAGAAATTCGAGTGCTGAAAAATGCTATTTGGATCTCTTCCGTTATTAACTAGCCCACATCTTTATGAAAGAGCAGCATGGATAAGATGATAGAAGCGCATCAAATATGATTCATCAAAGAAGGATGCGCGAGCCCATACATACCAGGACCTGTTATATACGAACAGACTAATTTTTCCTCACTTATTTTCTAAGAATGATATGTTCACCAATGTGATTTATGACGCTTCTAAAACTGTTCAAATATGTACAATTTGGCTAAAATTGAATATAAAATAAGAAAAAACGAAAACAATTTTCAAGCTATAAGTACCTATTTATAGACATGTATACACACTAAAGATTATGGATTGCCAGGTTTGTTATGTTCAGAGTGCTAAAATGGTGCTCGATTTTAAAAACTTGATGTCATGTATTTTTAGTCAATATTGTCTCAATGATATTTATATTGATTTTTAAAACAGTGCATGTCATCTTGTCTGTAATATCAGATTACTTTTTGGAGTTCATAGATTTATAAGACGTTGTCACGTCAAAAAAATCAATGTCTAGGACTGATATAAAAAGAAAATGAAAAATGGAATGATAAAGAAAATTAGGTATTCATCCATTTCATTAGCAAAAGTACAAGAACCGCAACTATAAGTTAAGAATATAAGTAAAGTAGCTATTCGAACCTCGGCTGCAGCCTGCGGATGCAGGTTGCGAATGGAGGTAGCACACACATGAGCCGCTGCTTGTATCCGCAGTCGGGAATGATTCCGATGCTGGTTGCCTACGTCGTACATCGCAGGTACGTTGGACTTGTTTAAACAGGCTAACCACACTTGCAGCCGAGGCTCGGTAGCACATGCTGCCGCAGCCGTGTTCGGAATCTTTTTGTAGAAATTCATACAACTACGTAGATAATCAGAGCCCTTAGTCCAGGTTTTGTGTTGTTTACTTAAACTTTTGCGTTCGCGTGTGGCTCCATACATTTTGGTTAGTTCTTCATTGTTTCGACCAGGGGCGTTGTACAAAAATGTATAGGACAATATCGAACAGATGTAATTTCAATTTATGTGTAAACCTGGACTAACGCCTCAGTTGTGTAGCCAAAGCTGGCCTAGTGCAGCTGCTGCAAGTGTAGTAAAGCAAGTGAAAGATTCGAATAGCACCCTTAAGGATTATTACGAGTAATATTAAAATTGCCACGAATTTCTCGGATAACTTCAACTACTGCTTTTTGTTTTTAGTAGTAAAGTATATGATAAAAAGTACATATAAATATAATAAGAATATTTTTTTTTTTTGATAATCTTTTAGTATACAAAAATGTATGTTTCTATAAAAATGTATAATAACACCTCAGTTCATAAATATTACTGCTAAAACGAGTTAATGCAGGATTATGTGCCAATAGTTAAAAAAGAAAATAATTATTACATCAACACGTCAACATTTCCAAAATTGCTAAGTCTGGATACCGAGACGAAGTCTGGCAACACTAAATACGTCATCTGATTGACTGAATTTGACATTTCCTTTTTTTTGACAGCAACAGTAATAAAAGATTGATTTTTTTTTCAAATAATTCGCCCATTTTTGGACACTAAAGCTTTTAAGACCATACCGCCACTTCTTATGTATGTAATCCGTAATGTAAAAACAATAAAAAAATCATTGTAATTTTTCTGGTCGGTTAATTTTAATTTTAATTAGTGATATGAAAACAGCAAAAAATCCCTATATTTTTGAAGCACATATCATTTTTAGAAAATATGTTTGGTTTTTTACTAACAAAAAAAAAAAAAAAATATTGTCAGGTTAATTCCGTGCATCCTTCTTTGAGAGTGGGGGCTTGTCACTAGCCGGTACGGGTAGGTACATTTGTAGTAGGTTAAGTGACGTCACGCGGAATTTTAACGGGCTATAATAATAACTTCATCATTTTGTTAAATTGTCAAAAGAAAAATTACGTGTCTATCTATACCATTGAGGAAGGAATGAAATGGAGTTGCCCTAACGACGAGAAAAACCTGCATACCCACCGCACATAATACGGCGGATTAGTGTTGTTACTACCACACTACACTTATCGATTTCCCCGTACCTATCGATAAAACTATCGACACAAATTAATTTTAGCCGAAACAGACATAATGGCAAACTTTTATTAAAAAAATTACAGATGTCAAGGTTGCAGCTGTCATATTCAAGAATCCACACTAGAATGGCAGGACGAGTTTTTTGGCGGGAACGCGGAAAAGACATGTCGCCTCATTGTATTATTTTGTTAAAGTTGTATTTTTATCAGTGATAATTAGTGAAAAATTGTGGTATATCATTGATTATGAGCTGAATTACGTGCATGAGTGTGGGCAAGTGATATAATGTGACGTATCATGTCGTTCCGTGTTGTTACCAAAACTCCATAGACACCTCTAGAAAAGTCTCCACTGCTTTACCTACTGAGGTATAACTTAGAATCTAGTGATAGGACTTAATAAGAACTACATATCGGATGACAGCTGTCAAGCTTAAAAGTGGAATATCTCCATAACTATCTATTATAGACCATTGCTTTCTTCACTAAACTGATATGAGATCTACATTTCGGATGACAGCTGTCAAACTTAAAAGTGGATTATCTCCGTCACTGTCGATGCTAGACCATTGCTGTCTTCACAAAAGTGATAAAGCTCAAAGAGAGATATGATATCTTACAGATGACAGCTATCAATATTACGGAAATAATCAACTTTTAAGTTTGAGCTGTCACATCAAATGTAGATCTTTTTAAGCTCTATCACTTTTGTAAACACAGCAATGGTCTAGGGTCAATAGTTACACAGATTTTGCACTTTAAAGTTTGACAGCTGTCATCTGAAATGTAGGTCTCGTTGAGATCTATCACTTGTGTCAAGTCAGCAATAGTCTAGCTTTAATACTTACGGAGATATTTAACTTTTAAGTTTGACAGCTGTCATCTGAAATGTAGGTCTCGTTGAGCTCTATCACTTGTATCAAGACAGCAATAGTCTAGCTTTAATAGTTACGGAGATATTCCACTTTTAAGTTTGACAGCTGTCATCCGAAATGTAGGTCTCGTTGAGCTCTATCACTTTTGTGAAGACAGCAATAGTCTATCTTTAATAGTTACGAAGATATTCCACTTTTTAGTTTGACAGCTGTCATCCGAAATGTAGATCTCGTTGAGTTCTATCACTTTTGTGAAGACAGCAATAGTCGAACTTCGATGGTTACGGAGATAATCCACTTTTAAGTTTGACAGCTGTCATTTAAAATATAGATCTAATTGCGCTCTGTCACTTTTATGAAGTCAACAGTAGTCTAACTTCGATAGTTACGGAGATAATTCACTTTCAAGCTTTGACAGCAGTCATTAGAACAATCTAATAGATCTCATTGAGTGTTATTACTGCTATTAAGACAGTAATGGTCTAGCTTCGATAGTTACGGAGATAATAATACTTCTAAGTTTGACAGCTGTTACTTTCACACCTGTCATGCTATATTACTTGTATTAATTCTGGAATGTCAGTTGTCAAATTTGACATGAAAAGTGAAATGAAATAAAAATTCAAAATTTTAGCAAATTAATAACACGAATAAAAACTAACCAAAATATCGATAGTTTTTTTGATATAATAAGAACATCGCTATTGTTTTTCGACTCAATATGGCGGACCAGGCACGCGCGACAAGTCACGAAAAATATAGACACTATAGCGAAACTGTGCTGTATAATGTTGGTCTATTCTTATTACGTACATTTGAAAGAGACGCCTATATGATTATTATTTCGGTTTTTAAACTATTACATGTCAAAGTATCTAAATGTCATTACACCATCTCCATTTGATTCCATCCTCAATGATCTATACTGTATAAAATTTAACTTGATCTCTGCGACAGTGACATTGACATAGAAGATTGACATTTTTAGAGTTGGGATAGTGGTGGAAAAATCGATTATCAAACAATGTTGTAATGAAATCGAATTAGTAGTTGAAGGTGAGAAATTGGATTTTATTTACTTAGAAATTGGATTTTATTTACTTACTATTATTTAAGATCAAGTATGTACACATGTAAATAATGTTATGATATTAATTAATCAATCATAATAATGTAACGATAGTATTAATCGACGTTTTTCACTATTATCGATGCTAATGTAACATATAATTGGGTTTAATTTAATTACACATGTAAAAAATGTTATGATATTAAAATATACAATAAAATTAAAGACAAATTAAGTTTTATTTAAAATATCGTCAGTATAAACTATCGATATTTTAATTAAAACTATCTAAAACTCTGTGGTCACGATCATTCGTCGCCCATCACTAATCGGCATGCCCATAAAGTATGACATTAACAGATACTGTCTGTACTATTAAGAAATTCAGGATTTCACAGGCGTGATTTTTCTGACATCTGTCGCAGAGATCAAGTTAAATTTTATAGAGTATAATATTTTTTGATAATCTTTTTGACGGACTAATTATATTTTTTTAGTAAACAAGCCTATTTGTTTGGCCACATCAGGTTGTCCGCGGCATTCGCAGCCCAAAACCGCTTCACGTATGCACAGGAAAGTAAATCTTATATGTATTATATTATGTATCTGGTTCTGGCACAGCAGAACCAAGTTGTTGAGCTGTTTGGCCCAACACGGTTTCACGGAAGCACAGGAAAGTAAACCTTATGTAAACTGTATTATATACCTGGTTCTGGCACAGCAGGACCAGGTTGTTCAGCTGTTTGGCCCAACACGGTTTCACGGAAGCACAGGAAAGTAAACCTTATGTATACTGTATTATATACCTGGTTCTGGCACAGCAGGGCCAAGTTGTTGAGCTGTTTGGCCCAACACGGCTTCACGGAAGCACAGGAAAGTAAACCTTATGTATACTGTATTAAATACCTGGTTCTGGCACAGCAGCGCCAGGTTGTTGAGCTGTTTGGCCCAACACGGCTTCACGGAAGCACAGGAAAGTAAACCTTATGTATACTGTATTAAATACCTGGTTCTGGCACAGCAGCGCCAGGTTGTTGAGCTGTTTGGCCCAACACGGCTTCACGGAAGCACAGGAAAGTAAACCTTATGTATACTGTATTAAATACCTGGTTCTGGCACAGCAGCGCCAGGTTGTTGAGCTGCTTGGCAACGTCGGGGTGGTCGCGGCCGAGCACGGCCTCGCGGATGCACAGCGCGCGCTTGCACAGCGGCTCGGCCTCGCGGTACTTGCCTGCAACGTTGTCACCACTCGGTTATTCTCATACTCTACGTACTTGTTAGGCGAGTTTTAGTCAGGATTGAGTTTCGGTTCAGAAGTCAAGAAAGGATATGGAAAAGATGCGGTTTTTGAAATCTTGCAGAAACAAAATATATACCAATAGAAAGCTTATATAATTATCTTTTCAAACACATATTTTTTAGAATTTTTTTCATCGCCATTTAATTTTCAAATGGGTTCTAAAAACATTAGAAAAATGAACTATGTGCTACACCAAATAACTGCATTAAGCCTAAATTGAAAAAAAAACCTGACAGTGACATTATGAAACAGCAAAAGGAAATTACATTGTCAATATTGAACAACCAACAGAGGGCTGGTCGCCATGTTTTAAATAATAAATAAATGTCAAACTCTAAAATACCAGCCCGCTATTGGTTGTTTGAAGATTCCTGTCTGATACGTAGACTACGTAGACCTCCTCTTAGTATTACCAGTTCAGTCTAAATATTTTCTACTTAGTGAAATAAAAAAAGAGATATTATAATAAAACGGCGATACACAAAAATATGTTTTTGCGTGAAATAATATTCTTAAATATGGCACTAAACATTAATACAGCTCGCATCGCTGCCGGTTTTCAAGGACCGCCTCCCATATAAAAAGTTTACCAATTCCTTTAATTCTACCTATAGGCAAACTAAGCTTTTGTTATTTTTCCTACACATTAAATACTATAAGAAAGTAATCATCTTAAGATATTTTACCGTAAGCTCATCGTCTTAGTACTTTACTTTAATATAAACATCAAAATATGAGCAATAAATGGGCTGCAAAAATCACGACATTTAATGTTGTTTTTAAACTTTCGCGATTTGAACACATTATAATTATATACTACGGAACTAATCGCGCACTAAAATTACGAGATAAATGAATACCTCCTCATATTTAATGTTTATTTTATTTGTAGAAATAATTGTATGGCTGCTGTTTTTCGAGCAATGTCGCAATATACTTTCGGAAAATTATCCTATCTAAATTGTAGACCGTTATTACAGAAAACAATAACACAATCATTAAAATACATGTTAATATTAAGGTACGAAACGAGGTTATGGCCTAAGCTCCATTTTTACAATGTGTATTTTATTTTTTTTGTAGCGCGCTCTAGTCGCATTTACAACGCGCTACAGACGCGATACAAATGCGCCACAGATGCGATGCAAACGCGCTACAGCATCGCGACTGTAGGTACACCTTCATCTTCCTCATCTATCGATGCAAAAAGTATAGAATTTTTATTGAATTGAGGCCGCTCGCCCACGGCGAATTTTTGTAGCGATGCAGTAGCGATGCTGTCGCGCGTCCGCATCGATACAGTCGCGAAGCGGTCGCTAGCTGTGTGCCCACGCCCACGAGCCCAGATTCAGTCGCGATGCAAACGCGATACTGTCGCGCTTCTGTCGCGATGCAAACGCGATTCAGTAACGGCATAAAAATACCTGCGATTGCTACAGTTGCAAGATGGACTCCGTTGAGGCAACATTAGTCTGTGTTGCACTGATGCTCGGTTCTCGACTCACGCATCACCCTCCCTCCGTCTCTCCCCGATGTCGTCCGACACGGTCGCGCATTTGTATCGATACAGTCGCGATGCTGCAGCGCGTTGGCATCGCTTCTGTAGCGCGTTGCAAATGCGACTAACAGGCGTTAGTAGCGATGCTGTCGCGCGTTTCATAAACGCACTACAAAATGTCGCCGTGGGCGAGCGGTCTGAATGAAGACGCGCGACGGAAGCGCGTTTGCATCGCGACTGAATCGTGGTTACGTGGGCGAGGGCACACAGCTAGCGACTGCGCCACAACTGTAGCGATGCAAACGCGCGACTGCACGCAAAAAGTCGCCGTGTGCGAAGGCCCTTAGTTTAGTATTAGATACTGACCTCGCTTCCCGTACAGTACGGCCAGGTTGTTGAGCGTGGCGGCGACGGCGGGGTGGTTCTCGCCGAGCGTCTTCTCGCGGATCGAGAGCGCGTCGTTCAGGAGGTTGGCCGCTTCCTTGTACTTGTTCTGATCCCTGCGACGAAAATACATCACTTTAGAACAGATATATCTTTGTTTTACGATAAAAATAACAAATATAGCCTCATTAAAGACAACTTATTCGATTCCACTGCTGTCCAAAATTATTTGTGTTACAATCTTCCTTACACCTAAATTCTGATCGGAGGATTTAATATAGCCAGAAAATTGAGCATCTTATAGACAGCATGCGTCAGCCTCATGACCCACAATCTTTTCCATGTCTTCGAGTATGTGCTTGCTATTTATTGCCTATTATACTGACTTTTACAGGAGCCAAATTACACCGATCACTCTACGATTGTTCTCCATTATACTGACCTGTAGACAAGAGCCAGGATATTGAGCATGGTGGCGACATCAGGGTGATCGTGTCCCGAGGTTTTCTCCAGGTCTTCGAGAGCCTGCTTGCACAGCGGCACGGCCACTTCGTACCGTCCCTGGCTGGCGTACTGGATGACCAGGTTGTGCAGTGTGCGCAGGCGCGCCGGGATCTCGTAGCCCGCGTTCACTTGCTGAGCGAAATGCAGCGGCGGGGTGGGTGACATCGCTGCGAATGCAATAATGGTACGTCAATAAACACATGGTAACCTCGTGAAAGGATGGTGTGAAGAAAGATAAACCATTCCTTCTCTTAAAATAAGCATAATGACTGGGTAAAAACGTCATTATTATAATTAGTCCATGACTTAAATTATCAAAAAATATTGAACACGTATTTTTTCTTTTGTCAATCAAACAATAAATGACAAAGATTGGGAGTGGGGATCAAAGTTCAGAAGTGGGGGCTCGTGACGTCGCTTCTCTGTCAAAACACTTAACTTTTGTAGTCTACTATGTGACGCACCGCCTATGTGACGTTAGCCATCAATTGCTTTGCGCGGATCGCGAAAGCAATCGCTGAATGAACAACTTTGATGGCTAACGTCACATAGGCGGTGCCAAATGACTAAAATGAAGTCATAAACGATTGCTATTGCTTAGGCGGTAGGGGGGCAGCACCCCTAGTATGCAAATCGACTAATTGTCTTTCCACCTATTTATCCCCTCGAAGTGGAAATAACATTAAAAGTGAATGGAATGGTTTTATTCCTTTGCCATACTAGGGGTGCAGGGAGGAACCTAAGTAAATATTAATACGGTAGATACAGTACTATTACATATATTAAAATACAAATTTAATGGCACCTGTGACCGCAAGGATTACGTAGTAGCAAATTCATAACATTAGCGGGGGTGAAAAGTCGAGTTTTTCATTTGGGGTCGTCTCGTTTCTTCTCGCTCTGGCCGCTGCGGGTCGGTGGCGCCACTGTCGTATTGACTCACATTTGTTGTTCCTGTTGTCCTCGTGGTCGTCATCGGGGAAGAGGTCGACCATGGGGTCGTCTCGTTTCTTCTCGCTCTAGCCGCTGCGGGTCGGTGGCGACACTGTCGTATTGACTTACATTTGTTGTTCCTGTTGTCCTCGTGGTCGTCGTCGGGGAAGAGGTCGACCATGGGGTCGTCTCGTTTCTTCTCGCTCTAGCCGCTGCGGGTCGGTGGCGATACTGTCGTATTGACTTACATTTGTTGTTCCTGTTGTCCTCGTGGTCGTCGTCGGGGAAGAGGTCGACCATGTTGTCGTCTCGTTTCTTCTCGCTCTAGCCGCTGCGGGTCGGTGGCGACACTGTCGTATTGACTTACATTTGTTGTTCCTGTTGTCCTCGTGGTCGTCGTCGGGGAAGAGGTCGACCATGTTGTCGTCTCGTTTCTTCTCGCTCTAGCCGCTGCGGGTCGGTGGCGACACTGTCGTATTGACTTACATTTGTTGTTCCTGTTGTCCTCGTGGTCGTCGTCGGGGAAGAGGTCGACCATGGGGTCGTCTCGTTTCTTCTCGCTCTAGCCGCTGCGGGTCGGTGGCGATACTGTCGTATTGACTTACATTTGTTGTTCCTGTTGTCCTCGTGGTCGTCGTCGGGGAAGAGGTCGACCATGTTGTCGTCTCGTTTCTTCTCGCTCTAGCCGCTGCGGGTCGGTGGCGACACTGTCGTATTGACTTACATTTGTTGTTCCTGTTGTCCTCGTGGTCGTCGTCGGGGAAGAGGTCGACCATGGGGTCGTCTCGTTTCTTCTCGCTCTAGCCGCTGCGGGTCGGTGGCGATACTGTCGTATTGACTTACATTTGTTGTTCCTGTTGTCCTCGTGGTCGTCGTCGGGGAAGAGGTCGACCATGGGGTCGTCTCGTTTCTTCTCGCTCTAGCCGCTGCGGGTCGGTGGCGATACTGTCATATTGACTTACATTTGTTGTTCCTGTTGTCCTCGTGGTCGTCGTCGGGGAAGAGGTCGACCATGTTGTCGTCTCGTTTCTTCTCGCTCTAGCCGCTGCGGGTCGGTGGCGACACTGTCGTATTGACTTACATTTGTTGTTCCTGTTGTCCTCGTGGTCGTCGTCGGGGAAGAGGTCGACCATGGGGTCGTCTCGTTTCTTCTCGCTCTAGCCGCTGCGGGTCGGTGGCGATACTGTCGTATTGACTTACATTTGTTGTTCCTGTTGTCCTCGTGGTCGTCGTCGGGGAAGAGGTCGACCATGGGGTCGTCTCGTTTCTTCTCGCTCTGGCCGCTGCGCGTCGACTCGGACTCCTCGTTGATGTCACTGTCGTATTTGCTGAAATTAAACAAAAGATCAATTAGATAAATCATTGTTTAGGAGCTTTATCGTGGTGACAAAACAAATCAAGAAATTATATTTGTACTGTTTCAGTTACGGACGATTAAAAGTCCGATACGATAGAAAGATTAATCGTCTACCGTAGAACTAAGTAGTTCTACCTTCCAAAGGCGACTGGGCCATTTCTACCACGTTGGCTTAGTTGGTGGTAACATCGTATTGTTTTTTATCTCACCTGAAAACCAGCGCTGGGTGCTCGGTATCTACTTGTACTCAGTGTTAATACTGAGGTGAGCCCTTTTTGACATTTCTGTTTTTACTATTCTTCTTTCTATATTGTTTGTGTGTAATGTAGAACGATTTTTCATTTCATTCCATTTTCAACACTCGTAAATAGTTATCGCATGGATGCGCTTGTTTCCTTCGGGATACGTGACTCTGCGCCAGAAGTGAAAAGTTTTTAACTCTGTGATAGTTACCGCATGGAGGCCATGAAGTCCAGATGCTTGTTCTCCTCCTCCAGCTGCGCGACCCTCTGCTCCGAAGCCTGCAGGTGTTGCTGCGCGGCTGCTAGCTCGTCCCTGAGCCAGGCGTTCTCCTGGCACAGCCGCCGCACCTGTGTGCGCAGCTTCTGTTTCTCTGCCTCCACGCATTGTAGGTGGGACGCTAGGGCCATCATCACCTGCAAACATAAGTAAGGTACTTTTTA
The DNA here is from genome assembly GCA_949316475.1 of Hypomecis punctinalis. NCBI lineage: Eukaryota > Metazoa > Arthropoda > Insecta > Lepidoptera > Geometridae > Hypomecis > Hypomecis punctinalis. The sequence goes on from OX438811.1 coordinate 3,127,302, forward strand.
CTTGATGATAAATGGAACTTTTTTAAAACTACTCCTTTGCTTTACGCAGATAAAATCATCGTCGTTTCAGCAGTAAGACTTCCACTACTGGACATAGGCTTTCCCTATAGATTTCATATAAAACTTAATCGCTCTGTATCTAACACAAACCTGCAATCTCGATCATTTCTGAATATGCGTCCTGCATTGCACTTGCTGTATTTTTTTATGTGTTTGTAAAATAGTTTTACAATACAGTGGGCTGAATTAATACTTCACTTTTACAAAGTAAACTGTGAATGATGTTAGGAGTATCGTTCACTTTTGTAGATTATAAGTGAAAAAAAGAATCAGTTGATTTTTCGTCAATAATGTTTGTTGGGTATATTTAGAGATGGCAAATGTGGCAATCAATATGATAAGAAATCAATACGTCGCAACACTTTCAAGATACTAGACCATTAAGATCTTAGCCTGCGGAGGCTACATTAACCCAAAACAAAAGCACTACACATCACATATACACCTATCTATACAAAAAACAAAAACGGAACCCTATTCAGTGAAAACAAAACAAACCGACAACAACGTACTTGAGTCATACTTGTAATAAGGCTAATGGCGACATCCGCCAACAAGCCTCCAAAGTTTCCCCACATCATCTGTACAAAAGTCACCCTTTACTAAATACAAGTAAGCGGCAAGCACACCCCAGCCCTTGTAGTTGCAGCATAAGGCGCCGACCGCACTGGCGGAATTCTGTGTTCCGCGTTCCGACGCGACATGGTTAGAGCTCTTTGTGTAGTGTGGAATCCCTTTGGCAAGAGCACACTGCAAGAACTTGTTTTTTTTTCTAACTGATTGCTCGATCCTAGAAATCAAAATCAGGCCCTGATTTTTTATTTCCGCACACATTAGAGCGTGCAAAGAACTCGACACTCAGAACACGCCAGTGTGGTAGGCGTTAGGCGACACGACTACCATGTAAAAGTACGAGTGGATATTTGCCCAGGCCTCTTTCGAGTGGGAGTGCTGTGCTCGGGGCGTCCTTTTGTGTGGAAGACAAACATTCTCACGTTCATCAGTGCATTTTGTCGAGTCAAGCGCAGGGCATGCACTGTTCGTCCAATGCAGTGCTAAAGTAGTGCAAGTGACAGGCTCTCTGAAGATCACTAACACTTGTGATTAATTGTTGTTTACGATGAAAATGTGGAAAAGTGGCTGTCAAATCGAAAAACTTGAGGCATTGATTTGTAATCTACCTAGTCGGTTCTTAAATACTGTCACTGGCCATTTATTTTAAAAATAGAACAACTAGAAAAAAAATGAAATGGTTAATAATCTGCCAAATCACATTTACATTCATTATTTTTTACGATGGAGTGGACTCGCAAAGATGACAAAGTAGCAGTAATTGTATACCGAAGACGATATTCAACTTGCTTCAAAAGTTAAAAATCACGAAGAGGTTCGTGTACCGTACAATGAAACCTCTGTCGATGACGAGAAAAGAACCGGCAGACCTCGTTCCGTTAGGACTCCAGGGGTCATCAAAGCAATCAAGGCGCGTATTGCAAGAAATCCCGTCCGCAAGCAGAAACTGATGGCTTTGGAGATGGGATTAACCAGAAGTAACGTTATAAAAGCACTGAATGAAGACCTGGGACTACGAGCTTACCGAAAAAAGAGTGGGCATCTTCTGAACGCGCGTCTGATAGCTATGAGAGCCAATAAATGCAAAGTTTTGCTAAAGCGGTACGCAAGAAACAGATACCGCGATATCCTGTTTCCAGACGAGAAAATTTTTAATATCGAAGAGAAGTACAAAAAACAAAATGACAGCGTGTACGCTACCAGCTCTGCAGCCGCTGGAAATGCCATTCCTAGAGTGCAGCACGGCAATCATCCATCATCAATCATGATTTGGTTGAGAGTGTCCTACTATGGCCCTACTGAAGTGCATTTTTGTGAAAAAGGTCTCAAAACCAATGCAAAAGTGTACCAAGACACGGTTTTAGATCGCATAGTAAAATATCTGCCCTAGACACTCTTTGGAGGACGGCCATTTGAGTTTCAACAGGACTCCGCACCAGCGCATAAGGCCAAAACAACTCAGGAGTGGTTCGAGCTCAGAGCAAATAAAAAAATCCAGAGGGAACGTGGTTGAACAGTCAAGTGAAGCCGGTTTTTTATACATGTGTGAGTGCGTTGCTGTTGCGCCGCCATAGTTTGACTGACAAGCCAAGGCGTAGTTTCATAGTTACCTGGATGTGTGTGTAATTGTCTGTACACGGCGAGGCGTAGTTTTGGTTGGCTTCACTTGTTTGTTCACAACATTCTCTCTTGATTTTTTTTATTTGCTCTGAGGGTTCGAGCGCCAAAATATCGAGCTAATAAGGCATCAAGATTGGCCCTCATCTAGCCCTGACCTCAAACCACTGGATTACAAAATTTGGCAGGAATTGGAGGAAAAGGTCTGTTCTAAACCTCACAAAAATTTGAGCAGCCTAAAGTCATCATTGATTAAAGCAGTGGCCGATATCGACATGAAATATGAATATGGTCCGTGCTGCTATTGATGACTGGCCGCGAAGATTGAAAGCTTGTGTGAAAAATGGTGGCAATCATTTTGAATAAATTTTGTGTTTAATGTAAGGTAATTAAATTACCTTTTTTTGAAAAAAACTTTTTTGAATATCATGACTAGTTTTCATTTTATAGCCAATTTTGTTTGTGACAGAATTTAAGCACCGACTAGATATAGATATCATCGTTGCTGAAAGTGTGGATTTCAGATCGAATTATTTACAATTGGTTTCAGAATGCGTAGGAGGTAAACGGATGCAAATTTGTCACAAGAAAACTTAGTATAAATAAATTGACTCATTAGAGATTGTTCTCAACACTATCTTGTATTTTAAACTATGTTGCATTATACTGTTATTTAAGATGCCGCAGATAATGTATTGTCAAACCATTGAATAGTTTAATCGTACCACCTGCGTTTTGTTCGATTTGCAATCTTCAAGAAAACGATATTGATTGGCACAAAGAAATACGCATTTCGTGAATACAAGGCCCAACGTAAACCCGCAAATGTACACGATGCACGCGATGCAAACATGTAAAGCATTATTAGGATACTTTTTTACTTGGGGTGGGCGCATGCTAGTCACATCCTTCCATATAAAAAAAACAGCTTCGAGAAACCCTGCTTCCACTAGATCTAAGCTGCACCAAAGAAGATATAAAAATCCTACTACGACTGCGCTATGAAAATAACCGGTCCTGACTGGTGGATAGAAAAACATATCCTGAGCTAAGTATCTTAGCCAAGTGAAAAAGTAACCTGTCTGCGTATCCACCAGTAGATAGTGTGTGGTAACGTCGTGGCGACGGGGTTCTGCAACTGCCTCCCGGACTCAGCACTATCACGCCAGGCTTTCAAAACTACTATGAATTGGCTTGTTGAGCAAGCATTTTATAGGCTGGAAGATTTTCTACCAAAAGTAGAGTAGGTAGTAGTAATTAAAATGTATGTGACGTTTGTTTTTAATTTCATTGTTGATAATTATTTTTGCATTGAATTATTGTAAGATTAATTAAGTTGACATGTAACACTTATCTGTTATGAATAAAAAGTATATGAGTAATTCGGGTACACACCAAGTGCAACGTGAGTTTACTTAAGTTTATGGTTGGGTAGGACATCCTCGAACATCGCGTATACAAATATCTAATGTAAAAGTAGCCTTATTCAAACTAGTAAAAGTGCTATAGGTTGAAAAATCTTGTTATTTCAGCAAGGGTTGAAACGATAGTGTAAAAGGAAGCACTAGTGCCGACTACGAGCCATTATCAAGGGCTCTCGTCGACCCCTCGTCTTTGTGTCGCGACTGGCGGAGCGCGGTGGAGGCAGTTTAGACACGCAATCTGGTTTGCTTCCCTTCATCCGTCTTACTTCGCATGTTCTTCAATTGTTCGTGAAAATTGGCGAGGCCTTTGTTGTCAGTGTTGTCATCATGCTATATTAATGTTTGGCTCGGCAGAAAGCTCTAATCGTCACAAATCGATAATGCTGTGTAAATTCGCGAGTGTAGAGTAATTCAGTTAAGAAAAAAGAGAGTAGAGACTAAAAGTTCATAAAGATGAGTTTTATGAAAAGAAAAACTACTAGGTACCTACTTAAGATTTTTTTAACCGAAATAGGAGTTTTGCAATTGGACTGTATGTTTTGATTTTTAATTTATATTATGTTACACGATCACTCCTTCTATTACGAACCGATTTTGTTCTTTTTTTGTTCGGTAGATTATACCAAAGAAGATATAATAATACTACGTATCATACTTCAGAGGTATTCACATTTAAATTTTATCGAAATCGTCGAAACAATGGTATAAGTATCATCTATATCATAAGAACTATTCGAATTTAGTACACGATTGAAGTCGGTTGTACCATTTTTGGAAAAATATAATTAATTTTATCATTGTTTAGTACGCCCAATGCCTAATATAAAATACTTTACCAACATTGGCGTCAGAAGAGCTCTCGTCTAAAGTGGCTTTTCCACTTGAATAGAAAATCTTTCGAGAAACGCTACACCATACATAACACAACTATCATTACAATAATAAATCAATCTTCTGAAATGTATTTCTATGCGCCAGTCCAAAAGCAAACCTTCAAATGAGTATTTCAACGCGCCTATTCAATGTTTAACAGAAAAACCAGCAATTGAACAAGTTCAAATGTTAGCCACCTAATTTAGCTAAAAGCTTGTCTAAGCCAAAATTTAGCTAAAAGCCAGACAGCCAGACCTTTTCCCCGGTTCAGTAATTCCCTCCACACCCTATTGTAGTCTGCAGAAGGAGCGTGGCCTTTCCTTAAATGACTTTTAACGTTTCTAGGTAGGTAATCGTCTAGACTACTAAACTTATATTTCTTTTGGCGTGTCTAGATTTTATTAGGGCCAATTCAATTAAGGTGCCACGTTAAAAACAAGACAAAGAACATGCTGTCAGCCTTATCGAATGTTTCGTATTTGTCTACAATTTTTCGGTTAAATTATTTACTTTAAAAGTTCTTATTATATAGGTATTCTTTCTTTTCCTTATAAAAAGTCTCGCCCGTAAACTTATTAATATTGAATAAAAATCTCTGCTAGCTTTTTATAAGCAAAACTGAAAAGCTATTTCCCAGGCGGCCCTTTCCCAGAACTTTATAAAAACTGATAAAACCGTTTCAATGTGGGCGGTACTTTTATATCGGGCTGAGTATTCCGTTTTCTTTAAAAACGCCTCGTCGGATCTTCAAAGAGCTTTTTCAGAAGGTGTGACCTAAATGATGCTTGAGCACTGGTCCTTAGGCTTAGAGGAATGAGGGCAAGCCTGGAGGCTACGCTGGAATAGCTGACTTCAGAATCTTTGATAAGGCATTTGTCTCACCTACGATGATAAAGAGAAGCGAGTAGAGCTATAAACTAGAGCTAGGTAAAGCGATTCGAGTATGGAGGAGTTTGGATAGTTTTGTCGCTAGGCTATAATAGTAGTGTATGATTGAGACGAATGATTACTCGATTATTATTGATGTTGTAGAGTAGTCATAATTGATGACACCACTGTTACAAGCCTATTACAATTTCCGATTTCTATAGCAGAGTATGACCGTTGGAAGTTTTGTGGCGAGTGTCCTAACCACCTAACGAACTTCGTTCAGCAAATATTATCTTCAATGAGCTCTTGTCGAGGCAACAAGCTATTGGAAAAAGCTTTTATTCTCGTCAATAGTACAATAGTAAGCGATCAACTATTCATATGTGTTTCTTAATTCACACGGAAATCAACATTCTATTATACATTTATTGTCAATAGTTTATCGCTTCCTCGTCGATGGTGAGACAAGTGCCTCGCTCTTTAATTTGCGTCGTTGGCGCTTTGCGGGGATTTTATCTATCTCACTCCATGTGTTATAATTAAGACTAGTAAAATTAGGCTACGCGTCAAAACTGGGCTGTACGCTACAGCCACAGGAAGTCCACTGCTGGACATGGGCCTCCCGTATAGATCTCCTTTGAGGCCGGGTGGTGCGGTCTTGATGAGGTCATCGGACCACCTTGTGACTTGACTTTCTACGCTGAGCTAGCCGGTGCGTGGTCACCACTCGAAAAGTTATCGACCTCACCGGTCATTAGTCCTTCGTGCCATGTGCCTTGCCCACTGCCATTTCAACTTGCAAATCTGCTAGGCAGACATAGCCCTGTGGTTTGGTCGGATCTCTTCAATTCTGATTCGATCTCGTAGGAACTCCTAGCACAGCCCTCTCCATAGCTGGTATGCTTGTCGCATTCCTCGGCGGTGGTGAGACAAGTGGCTAACTCTTTAATTTGCGTCGACGGCGCTATGCGGGGATATGCTATTATCAATCTGGTACATAAAGTGTTATAATGAAAACTAGTAAAACTAGGCTACGCGTCAAGGCTGGGCGGTACTGTTGTTTATTCTGCGGTGGCTACTATTAGAGTGGATAGCTGGGCAAAATGCCTCACCTCAGTTATGCGTACATTTAACACACGCATGACCTTTGATATGTTTTGGTTATATTCTTGGTTGGCGATTTTTATGGAGCTTGAACAGTTTTTAGTTATTTTTAGATTACTTACCATTGATTTTTTTCTGACTACAAAATACATATATTTTGGATGTATGCGAGTATTATGTATTGACCTGTGATCAACCCCAACTTGTTTATTTTTCCGTTCGTCTTTAAACCTATCGCAACCACTAGGTTGGTCAGCAAGTACAAAAAAATAAAAACAATTTCCACTACCAACTATTAAAAATCTAATCTGAGGTTTCACTCTGGTTACATGAGAGCACATTGAGCTCTAAACCTGAGGTAGATGCAAAACCTATCGTAGCCTCTAGGCTGGCCGGTAAGCGGTTAGTGGTAGGTCCTCTCGAGTCGCGTGCAGCCAAGTGTGGGGGAACCCGACACGGCCCGCCACCGCAGACATGGCACGTTTGTCTGCGACCGGCGCTGATTGCACGTGGGACATTGTAGTGTTGTAGCGTGACAAATGATGCGGAATTTTATAAGCGCTTTGGCTGTTATTAATCTGTAATCCCTATCTTGTCGGAGTATTAGAGGTCCTTGACACGGAATTTTAGTAAGAAACCATGAATATGGAGTTTTGAACCAACCTATGCTTACCTACTGAAGACCTTTGTTTCAAACCTACTATTCGTTATCAGTCCCTGGCAACTATATCACAAGCTTTGCTTAATTTGGGGTCAGAGATCGTGTGTAAAATGTCCCCTAATATTTATTATCTAGTTATCCTACCCAGCTCCAAAAAAACCTGTGCTTTTCTTTCCGCTGGCTTGCCACCATCATGCTCTCTAACATAGCTGATAGTATAGCAGATATAGATGTTACGAAAATAATATTTTAGCTTAGATTAAAACAAACCTAGTCCCAGCTCTACAGTCTATGCTCTTGTGGACCAGCGCCGCCTTCTCGTGGTCGTGATCGGTGTTGGGCGCTAGCGCAGCAGCCACAGTATTCGCTAACTATTACTCTTAACAAACCTGCGCTTCTCCCAATCCCAGCTCTATAGAGTCGATGCTCTTCCTGACCAGTGCCGCCTTCTCATGATCATGGTCTGTGTTGGCGGCCAGGCCGGCCAGCAGCTGCGCGTGCTCAGCCCTTAGAGCCTCGAGGCCGGCGGCCACGGTGCGCGCGCCGGCGACCATTTCCTCCTGCGTCATCGCCGTCATCCTGCCTAGGGATTCGATCTTCTTTCTGTGGACAAGGAAACGCAAAATATAAGATATGATAGTTATTCACTCGGCAGCACCGAACACAAGAGCACCTTAAATGATTCTATCTGGTTTAAAAGTTATGTATTTGCGGTTTTATCAATAGGTATGCATTTCACGGACTCTCCTAGACAAAATGAACGTCTATTTATGATAACAATAATATAAATTCTTCCACTTTCATCTCTTCATTATTTATACACTCTGAATGATGAGATTCAGTACTTTCCTAAACTTTATGACGTAGCTAAAATTGAAATTCAAAATCTGTCTTCCAATAAAATGAAGAAAATACTGTTAAAAAGGGCTTCAACTTTTCTGTTCATTCGTTAAGAATTTTATCGGTTCATTTATTTTTTAATAGCTGTTGATAGCGGATTTTTACACCGCTCGGCAGTCAATTGTGCTCTTTATTAAAAGAGTACGAGAGCGCAAACTTTTTCTCCATTACACTTTGAAATATTTTCGGGGTGGCAAGGCAACTGCTACTACAATATACGCATTGCGTAGTAGTATCAACCAATTTCTTTATTACTTTTTGGTGTTAAATTGAGAACGCATGTTACTGATAACAATTACACTTTCACTACTCAATTTATAACTATAAGTATAACTATGCTACAACATGTAACTCGTTCAGTTTCATAATGTCCTATTTCCTCAGTTTCATAATACTTCTTCCTAAACTGCTAATTTCATATTTTGAGAGCTACATTTTGGTAAGTCTTGAACTTGAATGATTCAACAAGTTCATTTCAAGCCTGGTATGCCTAGTACGATTATATGGCATGACCACCTTCATACTAATTGCAGCGTCTTTTTATACATTTCAATATCATACTTTTACACTACACACAGTGGCAAGTACGTGGTCTCTATTCAAGAATCTTACCCCGATAATTGTCCCAAACATGTTCGTTAATAATAGGTACTTAACAGTAATAAATGATCGTTTATACTTTTGAATAACAAGTTACTTAACAATATCTTGGTATCTTCATTGCAGTGCCATCAATTTAGCGACGTTAGCAGTTTACAACCTCCCATGGGTTGGGCAATAAAACAATGAAGTTCTGAAGACAGTTACGCAAATTAAGAAGAACGGTCACGGCGGGGTCGGTTTATTCAATTTATTCAAATTGGTCCGGTTATGATATGATACTGGGCTCGATGAACAGTGAATGCAATTGCCTAAGAGGGTTTACAACGTATTCGATGACTTGAGAAACATACATTTATTATTAGTATAAAAGCAGTTTGTACAGAAGAATAATAAAGGCCAAAACACACATACGGCGGGCGCGGGTCGGGCGCGGTGCGGGTCGGGAGTACGGCGTGTCTATTTGTACCTGTTTCAATGGACGACAACACACAGAACGCGTGCGCGGGTCGGGCGCGGGGCGGGCGCGTTCTGTGTGTTGTCGTCCATTGAAACAGGTACAAATAGACACGCCGTACTCCCGACCCGCGCCCGCCGTATGTGTGAATCGGCTTTAATACTGAGAACTTTGATTTGCACGATTCATTCGCGATTACAAAACAAGTAAGACAAATTATAATAATTATTATAAACGGGACTACTGTTAACGTATATGTAGGTACGCTTTGCCTGTTACCAGTAACTCGGTACGCTACTCAAAGATCTTCAAAGTAATAAATAGATTTGCCAACAGTATTTTGTAGAATTTGTTTTATTTCTGGTAAAAAAAAAACATTAAACATTTAACCATTGTTTGTACATTTGATTTGACTTTGCTATAACTTCAATTTAATTTAGTGTAGGGTTTAACCGCAGACACACCAAACGATAACCCACAATAATTTCATGGCAACCACAAAATGTATAACCAGCATAGCTAGTGATTAAACCCACATTTGTGGTGAAATTAACCCTATATTCACAGGCTAATGGTATTTGTGGGCTGTCAAGGTAATCAAATACACCCATTGATTGATAGGGCATAAAACAGAATGCTATATTTATATCCATCTTTATACATATATAAAAGAATAGTACAATGTTCATCGCGAGAAGAAATTAACCTAAAAATAATGCCCATATCGTTTGAGATCCGAAGTACAGCAAAAATCCTTAAATCGAGGAGGTAGAATGGCTGGAGAAGTTACTAACTTATGGGGTGTGAGAAAAAAGATGTGCTATACATACTTAGATAACTATATATACGTTGTTATGATTTTATCATATTTAGACTCAGAAGTGATAGAAAATAGATAATAGTTCATAAATATGTTGATTTACTTAAGCATCTCATCTAATATTCAACAGTAATAGTTTATGGCGCAAAAAAATTGTCTGACTACTACGTCTGGGCCGTTCGTAATAGTCAGGAAAAAAACGTATACGCAAATTGACACAAATATATTAAGTACGTCCTGTTCAACCTTTAATACTTGCACATCTCGCCCTCTTTTACTTATATAATTATTATTATTTAGCGCCCTGTCTAGTTAATCCTTTGACTATGCCTTAAATGCACCCGAATATGTTATGGTACATACTTCTAATTGATATGGGTAGATACATAAATAATAGCTTTATAAAGACAGGAAAATATAAAATGATATTTTCGCGAAAATTATTTGCTAACCTGCGACAGAGGAGAGAGCACGAGCGCTCTTAACCGCTTCTCTACTAGTTTTTTTTTAAATTACCGACACACTTTCCGGACAGGTGTAGTACAAAATATAATAGCTTGGAAGATCGTGAGCAAGCAATATTCTACATAATAGTTCCAGCGAGAAAGCCCACACAAATGAGAAAGAAAGAAGTTTAAGACAAGCCAAAGTTTTCAGAACAATGGAAACATTAGTCAGAAATTGAAATACATTGAGGCTAAGTTTTGAAAGGTAAAATAAACATAAAGGGAAAACGTTTAATTTGTTTTGCGTTTCTACGAAGTATATAAGGCTTCTGCACAATTTTAGCTTTCTGCGCACTTACGAAACAACATTTGTTTAGACTTTTCGTAACAATACGATTGTTTACTAAAGCGTATAAATGCTCCTCCTTTAAATAGACACCTTGTTCACGATTAAACTGAATTGATTCTAAACCAAGAGCAAACACGAATATACCCAAAAGTTACTTCATAACTTTATTACAATTGACATGATCCCAATCAAATAAATGACAGGGAAGATGTTTCGAAACCCAGAGATTACTAGGGAACCATAGCCGGAAGGGAGCACCGCGCCTCAGAGCTTGCCTACTGAAGCAGACAGAGTAGGTGGAAGCGACAGTTGCGAAATCAATGGCGCAATGTCCTGAAAGCCTGGTAGTAAAACACACGCGCCAAAACTTCTGCCAACCAGAAAGATAAATACTTACTCCCAAAACTTATCATAGGCTGAATCAAACTTAATGTTGTTTGCTAGTCTAGTTAGCTACAAGTTGCGCAAATCCCCACTTGCGCTGACATATGAATAAATTGCTACTGCTCAACTACTCGCCATGTATTTAAAGACACCAAGTTTGATTCAATTTATAACATACATAAATAAAAATTGAGATGATCCCAATCACACCAAAGCCGTTTCGAAACCGGCAGAGTACCAGGCAACCATAGCCGGAAGGAAGCACCGCGCCTCCCAGCCTGGTTACTGAGCCAGACAGTATAGGTGGAAGCGACAGTTGCGAAAGCAAAGGGTGCGCCAATATGGGACAAAGAGCGTGAGAAAGCATTGCACTATTTCGACCGTGACACGGGAGTTCAAACTTTACTACTAAAAGTTAAAGTAGTTTACAACGTCGCATCAAATGATTTCGTTGTTATATCCTGACATGATATTGTGCCAACTGATAAATTCTAGTCTCAATAACATCACGTCATGTCACGTCATTTCTAAAATTAACAAGACTTGTATTTCCTGTCTCGCTTCATTGTCACTTATGTAGAATAAGGAATAAGTTAGTAGAATAACACAAACAAGATTAAAGAATGATGTCGAAATATAGTAAAATACCTGTGAACCGATTAGAGAAACCCTACACGAAATGAGGTAAAGCACATTTCCAAAGTGACTAAACAGTAAACATGCTCGAGGTGTGTTACGCAAGATGCCGAACCGACTAATAGGATCAAGCCTGTCGCTTGGAAGTTTAACACGATTAGGAAAGGATAAGTTCCTTAGAATTAAGTATGTAATCTTATTGTACCAGAAGGTCTGGTCTTCTAGTCTAGTTTATGGACGATAATTTTGCGTGATAACATCATATGCGTCACAAGCCGAACGCTTAGACCGATCGTGCCTCTCTATCGCATGTTCCGCGCTCTCGCTTGCACGCTCGGCTAAGGCGGAACGTTACAATGCGTCATGCTTTTTCGTGCGTGCAACCGGCGTTCATCGATTTATAAGACGCTATCACGTCAAAAACCTAGAACAAATGAAATAGTGCAAATGATACACGCTTCAGATAGTCTACCTACTTACTGTAGTGTTATGAATCACACCATATAGGAGAAAAAACGTTACAAACGCAGTTTCACGATTATTATGAAGTTACATAGAATAAATCAATACCGTATGATTCTCGCAAGTGATTATGAATTCGATTAGAATTCATAACACTGGTACAGATACGTGACAATATGATGCCGCAAAAACAATGCAAATCGTAAATATAGAAATAGGTTTGTAGCACTTCCTTTGGAGCGAAATATTTTTAGCGGTCATCGTTAGCATTCAGTTGATGTCGCATAACTGTCGCGGAACTTATTGGTCTTATCGTCGCTTTGGTGGTGAAGAGAGCTAACCCACAAATTCAAGTTTTGAGATAATGAGCAATTGAGGGACAAGGGTCAACTACAAAATATATTTTTTATAATATCTTCTAAACCATTGGTCCAATTTTGATGAAAATTAGAGTCTTATAATGAAAATAGCCTTATTGAATCCCCGTTTTAATATAATAATTGGTAATTATCTATGTAACTAATTTGACTAAAAATGTGGGTTGACCTCTGTTCACCACCAAAGCGACGTCATGTGTCATACATGTGCTTGCGCAACAAAGGTTACTATTCGTTTGTAAAAAGACCTACTAGCTTAGCATAAAACGATGAAAAGAGTTTTGTCTACGTGTTAAAAAGTGACATATATATATATATTACTTCACCATAACTCTGTCTTGTTCTGACACATTGAAATAATTATTTCGTGGTGCGTATAATAGCCCGGCTGAAATGTAGTAATTTCTAACTATAAATACTAAAATTAAATATTTTCATTATTATTTGGAAATATCTCACTTCGATTTACATGCCTTAAAATATGCCTTCATGTAAAAAATATTTAGATGACTATAATGATTTCATTGTCAATTTTTCATATAATTCAAACAGAGTTAAGACGCGAAAAATAACACAACGTTAATGTGGTCGAAGATAGAGAAAACTTAGAAGATACCTATTCACTCAGATTTTTAGAAAATACCAATATTATTCCGTCAAATACTTGGAGCATGGATAAAATGTATACTTATTGTATAGTTAATCTAGTCGTGCAAAAGAAATAACACAAACTGTCCATACAAAGCTAAACCAATGGTAACTCTACAGCGGAACTACTAAGTTTTGGCACTATTAGTACATGCAAGACAGAATAATTTGTGCTTTTGGCAATGAGAACGTATGGGGGTCGAGTTTCTTACAATCCCATCGGGGACATACGTTTTGCGTGTGAGTTCTAGTTTGAAACAGAACGTCTCCCAAGAGTGTTGTAGAGTAGGGGAGACACGGAGGCTGGAACATGGTTATCTTGTGGTCACCGCCTTTTCAGGGGTTAATTTTATTCCAGTGTCAAAAACAAGGGTAATCAATACTTCATACATAATGTATTTTGTCTTTTCCTATGTTTTGTGCGTGTATGTTATAGCTTGATCGAGTTTGTAATACGATTCGCGATTCTCGTCGACTCATTTACTGGAAGGGGGACGTCGGAAGCTAATGCTATATAAATTATTACTTTGGAAGATTTTCATTTTTCAGTAACTTTCACAAGCAACTTTTTCAATTTCAGAAATTATACTTGCACATCTGTTTTGATCCGTTTTCTGTTACAGATCTTCACGTCTATTAAAGTATAACACAACTGTTATAAGTAACTGTTTAAAATAATAGCATACTACCTACACATCCACTCATTCATTGTCCCATCTCTATTTAGCAAAAAGGTTAGTTACGAGACAGGTGTGAATCAACGGTAATGAGTTACAAGGTGAAAATTGTAAAGCTAGCAATGTCCATCAACTAAGTAAATAAACACAAAGTAACCACGACCTTCACAATAATAGACGATTTTCCGCTAAACCTTCTAAACATATTACACACATTAGATGCAATACAGAACGGAAAGAGAGTAGAACAGTGGTTACCGTAAAGTTAATAAAGGGCGGCGGCGACGTAAAGGCTTAAACAAAACGACCATTAAATCTTCGAAGAAATAAAACAGGCAATAATAGTAAATCTCGCGAGAGACTTTATTGAGTATGGATTAGCTTTAGAGATTGTCGGCATCGAAGACATTATGGCCAGGTCAATGGAGTTCAAATAAATAATGAGCGCTGGACTGAACGTTGTGAAGATAAGGAATATTACTTAGTTCCACATCAGCATTTTAAGAAAAATTACAATTTTGACTGAGAAAACCCTCTAGGGATTGTTGATGGCATACTATTCTGGCACTGATTGAACGGAAAATATTTACCCTAGAAAGATAAATCATTTTCCTAATAAAGAAAATGGAAAAAAATACAAGAGAATGCCCCAAATCGACGCAAAAGCAATTCAGCAAATAGGAAACGAAATGCAAACGACGTCGCAGTGCGGGGAAATACTACACCCGATGAAGGGACGCCAAACAATGGGGAAAGGGACACGGAAGGCCCTGCGATAGCAATGTTGATAAACACGACCGCTGGATACAATACTATCGTGCAGACTTGTGGAATTTGCACAATTGCTGCAGCGACAGCAATTAACGCAAATGATCGTTGATCGATAAATTTAAATCCATTAAAATGAATTTTCATATTCGCGATGAAATAAAGCTCCATGGTGGTGAAAGGAACACGGAATCAGGCTTACCGATAATAATCTATGTAGACGACAGTTGAGTCAAACTTTGGAAGCTTGATAAGAGTTTCTGACACACGTTTGTCGGTTTGTACATAATCTGGCGTAAACGTTTCGCGTTATCTAATACAATCTAAACTAAACATTCTGACCTTGATGTCTTTAAGTCGGTCAATGTATGTTGTAGCTAGTTACGTGTAACAGACGTAGGGATAAACATTTACATTTTGCTTTAATCTCATAACAACGATAAGATCGGACGTATAATTAAAATATATTAAAATGCCAAGTTACTTTTAGGTTAGGTAAAAGATAAAAAAAATACCATTTCGTTTTGAACGACCGACAGAAATAAACTATCATAATTGAGTTTTCTTAGTACGAGACCAATTTTCTTCCAAGATTGGCTTTCAATTTGTAATAAGCTCCTAAAAGCTTTCAAGAGTATGAATAGAAACAAAATCAACATTTCCAAGAAAACATTCCACGTGTAAGCCATCGCGAGAAATTCCTGTAATTTGCCCAATACCAGACCTTCAAGGGGAGGTAACCTTGCCGAAATTCATAGCCACCTAAGAGGGTGGGGGTCGGGAACGTGGGACGCATAAAATCCCCGTCGCTATAGAAACCAAGGGCGACAACCCTCCGAAAGAGCCACGTCGTGTTTGGACAGAAAATTAGGATTTTATACATCATGGGCACCACATGGCAAGACAAAATTCCGGGGAGATATTTCAATACAACTTTATTTGGTGGGCGTGTTCTCACTGCGAACGAGACGATGTAGGTATTGTAGGTTCACGAAATAAGGAGAGGATTTCATGTCGCGTATTTATACGAAGTTCCCTCGGATCGTAAATCATGCTGGCTTTATTATTTGACGTAGTAAAGGCTTCGAAGCAGTATGTATGATGAAGTCGAAATTTGTAAGGGGGGGATTGTAAGGACAGGATTTGCTAACATAAATAAGAACCTAGTTCTGAATAGTCTTAAAATGAACATTATTTTCATATCTAAAGCTACAAATAAGGTAAAGTGGACGGAATACTCAACGTTGCGAAAGCAGCAAACACATAAATTTAAAAACACCATTACACCTGTTAAAAAATTCACAAATTTCACAGCCAGCTCCAGCCAACCGTGAAACTACCGGTACGCGACCAGATCCTTTTAATTTTAAAATTGCACGAGACACCGTAAATTCTGCACAGATGCAATAAAACTGAATAACAGCGGGGGCTAGCAGGGGTGGTTGGAGACCAGACTAAGCTTTGCGAAAATAAAAGTTTCAGTTGGCCGCGTGCCAGAAGCTATACGTCGAATACAATCATATTGATGATGTTTTGCTTTCCGTTTTCATTCCAAAAGGATTGGCAATTTCATTGTTTTTGAAAAAGTTCGATTTTCAATGTACAATTTGTTGATCGACTGATTCAGGCAATATTGCTATAATGGCTGAGTGTCGACTGTCGATTAAGGAGCAATTGAAACGAAATTGCCTCTTGTTTGAAGAGACCCTTTTCACCTGTCCGAGTGGTTAGATTAGATCGCTCTTGTTCGGTTCATTGAGCTAAGCAATTGGTATTGGGTTTATTGGAATTGCTATAAGGGAATAAAGTTAAATGAACTAACTTGATTTCGCTATTGCTGGACAGATATTAGTTGCGATAGTTACGTGTCTACTGTCAGGAGCTATAAAATAATTATTTTTAGCAAAAAAATGGTAAAACCGCCTTCCATCGTGTACCAAATTCGAAAGTTTCGCTCGAATTGTTTATTACATTATTGTTGATTTTTCAGAAACAGCTCAGCCGATTTCTGTGAAATTTTAATTGGACCACCTCGGGAGAATACCCTTTCGAACTAAAAAAATAATTTTTCGATTCGGTTCACTATTGGCTAAATTAACGATGGACATAAACAATAAAAAATATACATACAGACGAACATAGAACAACCTCCTTTTTGGAAGTTGGTTAAAATGGAGATAGAGATATAAATTAGATAGAAAGTATTGTACATTCAATTTCTAATTCACAGAAATCTATATAGCAGAATAAATAAAAATATTGATAGAATATCTTGTATATTTTCCTAGAAAAGAACCAATCAGGTTTATTGTTTACAAAGTGAAATTGAAGATAAACTCATTTGAGCTAAAATAAATTAGATCACGTTTCTGATAGCGTTTAAATATAATAACATTGTTTTTATATGACATAATTGGTCGTGCTTTTCTTTTAATAAAATATCTAAGGAGCAGCTTATGAACAACAAAGAGAATCGTTTACACACATCCAAAATAAACACAATGGAGAGAACTCCCCTTCCTGAAAATCAACAAACCATGCGTACCACATTAGGGCAATGAATGAGGAAACAAAGGAACTAAGGCTCTTAATGCAATTACACACACAAAGGATAAAGCCTAGGCCAATCGATGCGTCTAGACACGGAGTCGGCGATCGGACGTTAGCGGTGACCACTAGTGATGTTCCTGACACAGTTTTTGCCGTATTGTACGGGTTCAGGCCATCTAAGAACAGAAATAGAAATACGGAAAGAAATACAGTTTAAGGCATTTTTTAATGCCGTATTTTCATACAAATTTTTGATGTGATAACGTCTTATAAATCGATGAACGCCGCCCGGCTGCAAGCACGAAGAAGTTTCACGTTCCGCCTAAGCCGAAAGTGCAAGCGAGAGCGCAGAACAAGCTATAGAGAAGCACAATCGGCTTATGCGTTCAGCTTGTTTCAACAATGTTTTCTTATGACGTTATCAAGTAAAATTATCGTCCGAACCGACTTTACAACCAATTTTTTTTTTTTTGAAAAATTACGTGTGTATTATTGTGTTATTGACAATGCTGCTTTTTTATCAAATTTTCCCCTAAAATAAGGCTTTTTTGAGGTTGACATACGGCAACAATAAAATTGACTTGGAACAACACTGGCGGTGACGGGAACTGGTGAAGCCGGACTGTTTGCATTAAAAATTCCTGAGCCAATGCACGAACCTCAACGATTCAGTTCTTCGCAGTATTCTCGTGCACTCATGGTATTAAAACAGTGCAATAAGGTTGAGCATTAGATGATTATATTAATAATTTGTTGGATGTCCTACTAATATTATAAACGCGAAAGTTTGTGAGGATGGATGGATGGATGGATGTTTGTTACTCTTTCACGCAAAAACTACTGAACGGTTTGAGATGAAACTTTGCAATAATATAGCTTATATATCAGAATAACACATAGGCTATAAATTATAATGATATTGCGTCAAAAATCAAAATATCATGCGGGCGAAGCCGCGGGTAAAAACTAGTTTTAGAATAAAACTGTCTGGTGTGAGTCTAGTTGAAACCAAAACAACTCGTCTGTCTTGTTTTCATACATGCACATCAAGACTAGCATAAAAAGATCAAGACGATAATATGATTAGATTACTAATGATAACAAGTAAAATAATGACAAATTAGGAGGAAATATTAAAGCTCAAAGCCTAAATGTTAAACTTGGCATTAAAGTTGGATTCTTCCCAAGAGCCAATTTAAAGTATCCATAACTGTTTAACATAGAATATGATGCACTTTGGATCAAAGTACTGGTAACTCCGTTGGTATCGAGTGTTTTGTATCAAGTATCGCTATCGACGTTAGCATAGTAAATATCGCCCGCTCTAGAGATACGGTATTGAATTTGCGTTATTCGATATGCTTGCGCCAGCCTGCAATGATGTTAAGGTAAATTGTGTTACCGCTCACAACGTCAGATCACTTCGGAAGTAGTGCATACATGGCTACCCAGAACTAGCGTACTAAACCGAAAGAAGGTAATTCAGACAGTAACGACAGTATGAACACTTTTCGGAATTCGAGAAAAAAAGGGGTTTCACCGAGTTGGAACAGCTGTTTTTTTTTTCGAATTACGGGTAGGTCCTATGGTAAAAGTTGTTCATAATGGTGGTTTTAATCATATCATTTCGGCTTAGAACAGAGTAAGCCGATAATCCTGTATAGGTACGATGATCTAACATCCAGAGCTTAGCTCCTAGAGCTAGGCTCTTCTGACCTATCTTAACTCTAGATGCATTGTATAGATAGAGCATTGTGAGAAAAAAAACATGACATGACAAAAGGACAATGAACGTTCTACGGTTGAAAATGATGATGAAGCAAATATAATTTCAAACAAAACCAGAAATAATTTAATTGTAATCATAAAGTTATATTTTAATTACATAGAGCTCATATTTACTAAAGTAGAACAGTTTTTGCAAACTTAATTTACTAAACTAAATTATTCATCCCTGCGTACAATTTGGGCAAATATTTTACTTTTACGCGAATTCATCAAAAGCTTCCACTGGAATAATTTCCAACAACAGAGCCCAAAAGTAATTTGCGACCGCTGGCATTCTCGTGAAATTAAACGTTTTAGTTTGGATAGACGTATAGATGGAACATTGAAGGTCCTACGATAAGCTCCCTGTGGAAACCCTCATAAAGTTCAAGGGCGGGACCTTTAGACAAGGACAATATTACAGATGCTTGATGTGGCCACCTGTTCCACTAATTAAGCTTAGCAGATCGAAATTAACTGCGTCATAGAATACGTATTGGCCGAGTGGCTAACCCTGGTGTCAGAGTTTTTAAGCCGCTTGAAGGCCTCTGACAAGGCTAAACGGTTAAAACAACCGAGGTCATCCGAGCCACGATCGTAAATGCCACACGCGATTACCCATCCGAAGACTGACCGTGCTTAACTTCGATGATCGCTAATGAACACCTTATCAAACAACGCTATGTCATAGAATAATTTAGAGTTACTACGAGCAGACAATAAACAGACAGTACTGGATGAAGACTAATTACCAAGCGAATAACGAACAAAGGAAGCGCGAGCTAAATTAACGGTGGGCAATAACGTTGCTTTATTTGATCACATTTTTACTCTAGAGAGTACTGTCGGAAGTAAAAGACGAGCTTCTCGTATTTCTCATATTAAAATATTTATGATAAGTGAGAAGAGGACGGAAACTAACCGCGTTAAAAAAGCATTGAACGCAGGAAGGCAAACGTGATAAACGACCTAGAACGAGCGCTGCTACAGATATGGAAACGTATGTAAGTGTAGCAGATTTTCTTTAGTAAATAAAAGTATCTAGAAGCTAGTAAAAGAAGCTAGCTGGAAAAATCAATTCCTAATTAAAGAAGCTTTGGGAGAGACTATCGAGTAAATACATCCTGAATACACGGGATATATGACGCGAAAAATATTTAAAAAACAATAGCACGTTTTTCGAAGTCGATATTAAAACCAAGCGGTTTTATTATTAAACTAAAATTAAAGTCTTGTGAAAGCACAAGAGCGTAATGCGTGAAAGCGATCAAGACTGGAAGGATGAAACATAAATTAAATCTCGCCGTTTATATTAAGAACTTAACGGCTAAAGTAAATTTGATAATGGATTAAAGTGCACTTTACATTATTTTAATGTGTACTTTAAACGTTTACATTTTACACCCTAACCTATGCAGAATTTAACGAAAAAGCTTAAGCTAAAAAATAATTTTATAGGAAACAAAATACGAACAAAATTAACAGGCAGGGTTGACAACACCTGGAGATACCAACTCCCCGAAACGTACGAAAAAATAACAGAAGGTGGGAATCTGTTCGTAAATAGGCTTCGAATTCCCCACTAGTCGAGCCTTTTCGGTAACGCTAAAAACAGTGGACTACTAGTCCTTACTTAGTAAAGCAGTTTAGATAGGCGAAATGTAATATCAGCTCAATATATCCTGTCAAATTAAATACATGACATAATGACGTCGCCATGACTCAGATACTGTGGTTGCAATCGCAGCCTATCGGAATGGTGATAAATTGGAGCAAGAATCAGGCCCTCGACATGATTAATTATGAGCAGAGTGTTCATTTCCGAGGCATTAGTAACGTAGTAGCTGGGTTTAATCTGCGACATCTGATTTCCATAAAGTTAGACGGCTGGTGATTGATGAGAATCAGGTACTTTATGAAATGTCAAATCTACTTTTTGCATGTAGTACGGTTTTTACATCTTTTCCAAAAAATATAAAACTGTGATTAAAGGTAGGTAGAGAATTAGAACATTTATTAGCATCAACAATAAACACATTTTTTATTGTTGTAGTTGCGCG
Source organism: Hypomecis punctinalis (assembly GCA_949316475.1). Classification (NCBI taxonomy): domain Eukaryota; kingdom Metazoa; phylum Arthropoda; class Insecta; order Lepidoptera; family Geometridae; genus Hypomecis; species Hypomecis punctinalis. The sequence continues at coordinate 3,148,385 of OX438811.1, forward strand.
GCTTTAACAACAAGATAATACTAATACTACAAATTACAGAATGGCAGAATGCTATCTAAAGCTGGCTACGTCGAATACATAGTAGAAAGTTTTATTGTAGCTCTAGCTGACTCAGCGAACTTTGTTTCACGCAATCGCATCTATATTAATTATAGCCTGTGTTATTCTGATGTATAAGCATAACTAAAGTTTCATCTCAATACGTTTAGTAGTTTTTGTGCGAAAGAGGAACAAACATCCATGCATACAAACTTTCGCGTTTATAATATTAGTAGGATATAAGTAAGTTAGAGCAATAATTATTTCATCCGTAAGGCATATTATCCTGTTTGTTAAGATAGAAAACACTTCCTGTTCCTTGTCACAATGGTTTGTTGTGCTTATTTTTCAACGTTTTAAATCAATATTGACACTTTCAGCTTTACACAAGTTCGATACACTCAGAGTGACCGATAACATCAACTAACAAGAACACATTAAAGACAGATAAATCAAATATACCATGTAATATACTTACATTCTGTAGGCGTTTAGAGTCTTCGACATTATACGACTTGTGGTCAACTAGCAAACACAATCCATTTCACTGCACTAACATGACGCTACCGCCATTATTGCAATTATCACAGCGATAATACTTGCACGTATTCAATATACAGTGTAGAAAAATACTAAGCCACTATACGATAATACTGTCCACTGAAAAGGGTATAAATACGTTATAGTCACGACATTCTTTGCGACCTTGGAAGGACAAAGCTATTGTCGACGTCAAAGCTGAAGCTAAACACGAAAACGAAACTAAAATAGAATTAACATAAGCCCACTAACAACACGATTTCAAAGTTAAAATTTTAAACGTAAATAATTACGAGGGAAACGATTTTATTTATCTAAGCGGGAGTCAGGTCATCCACGTGTGTTTTGGCACAGATGCTAGCGGAAAATAAAATCTTGCCAATTGTTGCACAATTCCCGAACGCATGAGAGGGATATATAGGATTATGTGGAGGGTGAACGGGATAGGTGGATAAACTGAGGCGATTAAAATAGATCAACTCCTACGCATCGCGGCGGTCGGAGCTGTGTCGTTGATCCCTTCGGATCATTCGCTAGCATTATTGTTTGTTTTCGTTGTGATATAAACACTAGCCAGGATTCTCTAGGGTGATGATATATTGAAAAATAAATAATAATAATGCATGTGAAGTAGACTAATTGATTGATAAGCCGACGTCGAGTCAGATAAGCTGTTATGTCTCTACCGCATAACATTACGGAATTGCGACGGCTTCATAATGACGGGGTTATGTGATGTGGTTTTATTACACACGACTATGAGAAATCTAGACAAGATAAACATTAGACCAAACCTGTATGTAATAAATGCCATGAAATACCTCATTCACATTTTCAATAAAGTTGATATTAACATTGAAGAAAACATGAACATATGTAGATCATTTACCAATCAAAATATGAAAGGAAATAGAAATTATGTTGAACTTATCAATTTCTAATAAATGGAATGAGTCAATAAAAAATAAATTATAATGAAAGTGGTGATCGCTGTTCACGCGGGTGGCAGTGAAGAATTTGCGAGTGACAATGCATGACTGTCCGAACCGCGTGCTAATTGCACCTAACGAGGCAATTCCATTGCAGTTGCACGTCTGGCCATTCCGGAAACTAATCATTTCAACGGGTCGTTATCGTCCAAGGGAAATTGATGCTTACGAGGACCTACATACGATGATTCTTTGCAAAGTGCAGTGACTTTCATAGGTATCATCTTTATGAACAACTTTTGCTATGGGACCGGCTTCGAAAACGGAAAAAATTATGAGCTGTTCAATAAAAAAGGCTCATGGACTTTACAAAATGTATAGAGCAGCTAATTACTTCGCGATTTAGCTTTTGGTCCCATAGTAGTTGTTAATAATGGTGAGCATTCAATACTCCTCTATAAGTACTTGCTTTTTGCAAAGCAACGCCTTGGTTTAGGCGAAGAAGGACCAATTCTCAAAATGGTACATGATTAATTTATTAGAAGGACCAATTCTACGAATAACAAATTTGAGTGTACAAATATTGACTATTTTTAGTGAGACCAGAAATAAATCACTAACAAATTATTTTTTTACTAAAACACTAACTCGGTGGTAATGAATAGACATGGTTACCTAAACTAGTCAGAAACTGTTTTTCTGGAATCGATAGTCTCATTTATTTTGAACAAGGTGTTTCTCCAATATGGACGCTAAAATAAACGATTCATACATAACTTTCATAGCTATATTACAGAAGCCGAGCATGAAATAAATTTTAAATATTCAAATCACACGTCAAAATCCGATAAGGATTTTTCTGAGGAACCAGGAATAGACTTGAAGAAGGTAACTCCGTTGGGAAATCTAAAATAAAGTAAGCTTTTCATGTAGTATGTGAAAATGGATCGTTTCGCATGACGTATTCAGATAGCGTTGAAAGAAGCGATATCTCAGTTTGAATAATATACTCGCTCTTATTTTACATTCATAAGAGACGTATCCCGTATATTTTGCAGAACTTTCATATTATTCGAAGCTAATTTTCATATATAATATCAGCAGCTTTGGGTAAAACTGAAGAGCTGAATGTTATTACAATAATTCAGAAGATTGCTTACTCATTTTAAATTATTTAAAACAGATACAATGTCACCGGATAAGACCCACGCAGGTTAAAATTGATGCAAGCAGAGGCGTGAAAATAGAAAGTCTCATGGGCAAGTCTCAAGTGACGTCTTTTAATTTGTAATTACATACTTTGAAATGAGTCGATTACTAACAGTACACTGAACAACTCTAGAATAGCTTACGACTAAGCTGCCTAAACCAATTAATATTGTTGATTGTTATAATTTTCATTTTGTTTACTTCTCTGCTGCCTGTACAATTATTTGGGTAGTTTTTGTTTTGCAGTAAACTCTCTACTCTAGACTTTAGTTGCCAGCATTTTTATTAGCAAGTAAAGCAATTTCGCCCAGTTTTCACCCATCAACATAGATTAACGATCTGCACTCAATAAAACGGGGCCAACGCTCAATGATATCGTCGTCTACTATCATATCTAAAACCGTCGCTAGGATATGGGTCAGCCGTTAGAGCGGGATACTGCGAAATTAACTGACTGGCTGCACCCTATGACGTCTCCCGCGAACTTTCGATCAAACATCAGCAAAATTCTGAACTAAGAAGCAAGTTCGTATAGGCCGGGTGGTTAACCCTGAAAGAGTTTGTTGAAGGCTTCTGACATGGCTAAACGGTTAAAAGTACCGGGACCAACAATTTAACGTGTCATCCAAGCTACAGCGCTCAGTTGCAAATGCCACCCGTGGTCACCAATCCGAAGACTAACCGTGCCGAACGTTTCTTAACTTTGGTGATGGATGACAAACACCTAGTCAGAATACGCTTTGAGCGCTTCTGAACTGTTCCACGCGAATAGTCCAGAATGTTGCCGGTGATTGTCTTCTTTACTGGTTGATTTTTGATAGCTTTGATCATTTGACTATAGCTTTCCTAATTTTGGGAGTTTGTGATAAAGAGAAGGCATCCAGATCCACCGTCTGATATTCTTCAAGAGCCGTTCATCATTTTGCTGATGTGCTCTTCTTTCATAGCTTCTGGGTATTTGATTTAAAGCTCACTTGACATTATAAGTCTGTGACTACCTAAAGCTATATTTGAGCCACTATCAAGATTTCCGAAAAAATTAAGAAGACATAAAACCCCCGCGGAGTACTAAGTAACCTAACCCATCCTGCGAGACTGATAGGAAGTAGTGGTAAAAAGAAACGCGCGGAATCGTGGGACGGAGACGGGCTGATTTATTAAAGTATTTATTAATATTAATGTAATGTCAGTACTTTGTATGCGGCGATGACTCTTGCTCACAATGGAGTCTGTAATGGACCTGTAATGAATGTTATAAATTCAGCACTTCATAATAATATCAGGGCGGAAAATATTGAACAAGTTGCGCCATTTTTAATAAACGCAAGTAAGTATTAATTGCTCAAGAATTTATTATTCCCGTTATATGATCTGGGAACCGGTAACGTAATGCTGCTAGTATGACGCTCTTATTGGCGAAAACTTCATAAAGTAAATACCAAAATATTTCTACCAGAACTTCCTACTACATACTTGACCACAAAAGAAAGTAAATAAGGCTAAATTTAAGATTTAGAATATGCACGACAGAACGAAAGTTACAAGAATTTAGGAGAACAGTGGACAATTTATATTCTAATCCGGAGGCTTTTCTTGGATTCAAGGTCCAAGGGACATGTGTGGGGAACTGGGAATCTATGTCTCCCCCTGCGCGTTTGGGGGTTTTTAATGTTTTTGAAGCTATGTGAAGTCTGCTAATAGTCTTGGTGCAATGGCCCTGCCCTTCTGGTACTAATAGGAGACCTATGATCAGCAGTACCACATTGTAGATAAAATTGATTAATAGTTATGTAAGGCCAAAAACAAAACTATAGTATCAATTTGGAAACTTCTTCCCAAACAATATGTTACAGCCATTATGTTTGTACTACAAATTACTCCTGCTGATGGCAATTAGTATTCTGCGATAGCATCTTCATTAAGCCTGCTAATTAATGTCGTTGCGGACCCGTTATGCCTTACAATCAAGCTTAGAGTTAATAACATTACCTTATTCTATTTGTATATACAGAAACATCACATTAAGCTTAAAAAGAACTCTTAAAAGAATGTTGCCGTGGAGGGCTCAATTGCTTTTAAACACCTGATTTGACGCCAGTGGAAAATAAACTTTATTACAACAGCAATAAAGTGTGTGGTAAATGTAGAGATGATACCGATTAAAAGTTAAGACTAAAAGGCTGATTGGAGAAGGAATGCCCCAAGATTACAATAGTGTAATTAAAAAAGTTAAATTCAAATTAATTTTCATTATAATCTGGATTAAAATGATCAACGTCAGTTTTATGACTCAATATGATAAGACACATAACCGTATCGATGATATAATCATACGCTGAAAATAGATTAGATAATTGAGTAAAAGTAGCCGTCTAATACTTAGAGAAAACTTAATTACGGTAGAAATGTAATCAAGATCGGAAGACAATTGAAACGTGTTGATAGGAATTTTAATTATACTGAGTCAGGTGAAAACGGATCTTGATCGTGATACAATTAATAGGCTAATTAACTATACTAATAAACTTCATAATAAGCTGTATCAGCCAGCAGGCTGCTGAGGAACTACGACTTAAGACTATCGCTCCGGCGTTGTATCATTGTCGAAGTTTTTAAATAAACCTCTAGCTACAAATGTTTGCGGTGAAAACGTAACATAGTTTGGGAACGTAATCGATAAAATATACAAGACCTCGTTTGCAAGCACGCGATTACGTCCGAATTTATAAACGAATCAGCACGACCGATAAGCAACAATAAAAATACAAATAGCAACAATACCGAACGATGAAGTGAAATATAAAATATCTGATGAAAGTTGATAAAATTCCAATTAAACAGACGCCTTCCAAGGTGGCAAAGAAAATGAAGTAACAAACACTGTCACTAATGTTCGTGTAGAAAAACGGGACGGTGTAGGACGCGTAACGTTTTTGGTTAATTTGTTTTTATTAGCCGGTGTTCAGTGGCTGTGCGGAGAGACGTCCGCTCGCGTTGGGTTCCCGATGCGTACTGGAGTGAATCGACGAGGTCGCCGCCGGCTAGTGAGGCGCACGCAGAGCCAGGCATTAGCATTATCGAGTCGATAGCTACAAGAAATGTAGCGCGACAAGTGGATACTTAATTAAAGTAACAGGCTTTTACTTTAATATTTTAATGGCGAAATCTAGAGCCTGCCAAAAAAATATAGAGGGCATTTTAGTAACTTATTAATTTTGCTTTTAATGAATTGGTCGACCAAAGTAGCCCAAATTGGAAAAAGTTAATACGGTCAGCACACAGACATATAAGAGTAAGCAGACCTAACATAACATATGTATATTGAATCCAAAGTTAACACATACGTAATGTCATTCAGGCGGGGCCGAACTAAGGCTGACAACTACGCATAGGAGAGTAGTCCTCACAAGTTAATACTAAAATTAAGTCGGGTAATTAAATGTATTTTTATGTACCTACCGACAACTTATCAACTTTATTTACAGTCCGTTCACAGTTATTTTACCTCTGGCATCTTTAGCTGTCTTCACACCATCAAAAATGATAAAAACTACCTACACTACTACATAGAAAGCAATTGGGTTATCCACAGACCCTTGAAGGTCTAAAGATAATTGAAATGCTCAAGCCCACTGCCAGTTGGCAGCGTGCCCAGCATTAACTAAATATTAATTATTTAACTAAATATTCTGAGAATATATCTTATAGCGCCAAACAGAAATACGCCATTTGTAAAAATAACATTTTAACTATCACGGTTCATGAGATACAGCCTGGTGACAGACAGATGGACTGCGGAGTCTTAGTAAAAGGGTCTCGTTTTTTACTCTTTAGGTACGGAACCCTAAAAAAGAAGAGTTAACATGGAAGGAAAATTGATATTCAAATGATGTATTATACTTGAATTAGCTTCAAATAAAGTTGGGATCGCCCAGGCCGAAGTACAGTACAAAATGCACTTATGTCCTTTAGGTGTGGTTCAAAATGATTTGAACACAAAACACTGCTCGAAGAAGGCTGCCAGTCTGGACGGTTTACGTTTTGCAACCGAATTTTCTTTAGGTTATCATCTTTCGGAAACCTGAAACCATGTCAATATTCAAAACAGGTATGGGCTATAGAAGGTCTATACTCAACAGTACGTGCATATGGGCCAATCCAATAGATACTTATAATAACAATTTAGGTTATAATTTATAATAATATAACAGGTAGGTACCTTATATTAGACTTCTGTTCTATGACATTGGTATGTAGTTCTTTAATCACCAATAACCTCAATTCATAAATTACTACCATAGTGTATTTTAAAAATATTATCTAATAAAACGAAATAAATTAATATTCAGACTGAGTCCGACCCAGTCCGACCCTTCGTAATTTTACAAGTACATACATGAGACGTCAAAGTATGGTTGCGTTATTTGAAAAATAATTAATATACAAAACTAGTCAAAGCGACGAAGTCTATAGGTATTAGAAACTACTCAATAACGTTATTGTGTATGTTTTATAGGAATATTTTAGCATTCTAACTGCATAAACTAAAAATCAAACGCGATAAGAACTTGCTCTAAACAAACAGATGCAATACATACCGGTAAAAACTTATTCCAGGTGTTTTATTATAAGTTGAACTGTTACAATTATTCGCACTGCATTTCACCATTTTATTTCACCAGTTCACCAGCTATTAACACAAAATCCACTTATATTTTGCTCAATTACTCCGGAACGTTATCGCCATTGAATTCGCAAACGTCACTCATCAATATGGCGGCCGGCTTCACGTCATCTTTTTTTATATGTGTTAGTTAGTATTGCTACAAGGGAAAATAAAGGATAGCGCATATAACTAAGTAACTAGGAAGAAAGAGACGACATGACGTAGATAAAAGTATAACTATATAAATTATATAATGTTAGGTCTGCTTACTCTTATATGTCTGTGGGTCAGCATTATTTTTTGAACATAAGCTTTCTTTTTGTGGTTTTCTAGTACCTTGAGTACCTAGACTTGACAGATAACTTTATTTTTTTTTTACTAAAAGGCCATTGCTTGGCAAGGTAAGTGTTCAGTAATACAAAATCACTGACAATGTCATTTATGAATTTATGTTAAAACACTCCCAATCAAAATCACGAAAAACAAACAACAAAACAATACTATCGTCATTTCATTTTCACCGCCCTAGTTTTCCAATCGCGTTAACCACCCCAACCCCTACGGCACACACGCGCGAAACTTGTGCAACATTGCACGCATACATGCGCAATGCAGGGGTGACCATCATGAGTAAATTGATAAAAGAGTTTAGTTAGGGGATGCTTTTAGTTCACGTCATCGATTTTTTAATGGATGTGACATTAATAACGAAGGCAAGACGAATAGAAATACGAGTAAGGTTAAAAATGTCGATGTAGAGGTCAAACTTACTGATGGTTTTCGACATGGCGACCGTTTGACATGAGTTCTTTGCTGGGCCTGTACTGAGCCTAACAAAATCGGAAAAATGTATGAAACAGCTTATTTTTTTCTCGAATTCCGAGTTGGCTCCAAAGAAAAATTTGTTCATAATGATGGTCTGAGTCACCTTTGGGCTTAGTAGACCAGTTCAGGATAATGTTGTATTGTATGAGCAATGAGCATGGCATTTTGGAGTATTTAAGTACCCTAAATAAATTATATTGTTAGTACCCTAAAGAAATTAAACCATATTATAATTTAAGTACCCGCTTACGGGTTTTGTGAGATCGTATAAAAAATTGAATTGGTTGAATCTAAAATATCTATAGGTGTCTTGTAAGTACATAATTTGCTTCAATGTTAAATTGAGCGGTAAAGCAATAACAATAAAGAAGGGTATCAAACGAGGTTGCCATCTGATCAGGTAATTAGATTAGCTCCCGTTCCTTAACCGTATTCGGTTCTCTTCTTCTTTGGGGAGAAATAAAAGGTTATTTATATTAACGCACATTTTACGATAATTGCAACAGTTAACTGTTTGAGGTAAGTGCCGTGTATTTAAATAAGACAGGATAAATTGTTTTGCGATTACTGAAATGGGCATCTGAAATTTGTAGGATCGTTTTGAGAATTTGTATCGCAAAATTGGAGAATTTTCTGAAAACATCTTTGAAATCCGTGAACAAGAACCAGTTCCAAAGAGAATGCGTAATCCGAATAAAACGTATTATTATTTTGTTAACAAACTAGAACAATAATTGACAATAACTACGACAAATGAAAATAACCTGAAAGACAATCATGCAACTTGAAACTGCTGTTGCAAAACAATCAAATCAAAATAAGTAAATTGATAGTAAATGAAACGCACAGACATTGTACTAATATATCGGATGTTCACTATTGCACGAACACAACAAATGATAACGCCCGTACAACAACTACTGGTATTACAACTTCCTAACATATTGCAGAAGAAAATGTTTTGAGGCCAAACTTTGATATTGTTACAAAGACTGATAAGGCAGACAATAAGGCGGGTAAAGTACAAGCTCCAGATGAAAAGGTTACGCAAGCCCGGGACAAGGTCAATAGAATCGATACGTGGAGGAGAAGAGATGCCAAGAAGTCTGGGGGTAAGTAAATAAATTTAAATTGTGCTGCAGCAATTTTATAGGTCAAGCTCCATTTTCCCTTTATTAGCTTTCCAGTTATTCTCAAGATATGACTAAAAATACTAATATTAAAAGTATTATCTCAATATTGCGGTTAGTCCTTGTAAGTATTTTGTCGAGCCCCGCAGTAAAAGCGGCTTTTCGTGAAGTTTTAACGAGTATACTTTCCAAGTTTTGAGATGGGCAAGCGTCAAACCCGACATATTTTTATAGAGATATCTTATATATCTTGCGGCACATTTTGAAATAGTACACTGTAATTCTAAGAACTTTGACAAAAAGCTGCGAATAAGAGCGAAGATCTCTAGATTTCATAGTATTACAGTAACAGTTACACGTTCTACAGCAAAAGTTGAATTGAACCGTACCAAAACTTCTGTTCACGAAAAAAGGACGAAAACCGGTAAATCATAAAATCTGATGACAAAACAATTAGCCGCCTCGTAGCGGCAATGAAAAGCAGCCATTTAGTTATTAACAAGCCACTTAAAACAGCCATAAATTATGAACTTTAAGAGCGTAAAATCTTTTCCCCATTTCGAAGATTTACCAAAGCCCTGTCGAGGATTACTCTAAGAGGTTACATAAAATGGCAGAAGGAAAACGGAATTGACAGGCCTTGACCTCTCTACTTAATAAATTGGCTCTGAGGTCAAGCCAAGACCTGCATACGCGGACGTAAACAAATAGTGTTGAGAATTTGAACACGAATATAAATGGATATTTGGAATATGAGAAAATCCTGAAACATTTAAAATGATCAAACGCAACTTCTTCTTCAGAGGGGTTAGTCCAGATTTACACGTAAATAAAAACTACAGCTGTTTCCGTATGGCTCTATACATTTTTGTACAGCGCCCCTGGCGGAAACGAGGATGAACCAAAATGCATGGAGCCACACGCGAACGCGAAATTTTAAGTAAACTAGGTAAAACCTGGATTATAAAAATATAATTATGTAGTACTAATGTACATCTATCACTTTGTTTTAGAAAAGTTATTGTAATAAACTTTGTACTTGACGTGTTAAACTATCTAGGCCAGAGATATTTCATATACTTAGTTAGGGTAGGATTTGAGGGTGGGACATTAAGCTTGTAAGCTTTTATAATGTCGAAAGACAAGCACAACTTAATTAACTTAAATATATTGAGTTCTAAAGTTATACAATTGAATTGATACTTTACATATTGAAAACATAATTTTCATGAGAGATGTTTTAGTAATAAAATAATTTTCAAAACGAAAAATCGTTACATTTTATTACAAAAACCATGAACGTAAATAAAGCCTTACATAACCCCCAGGACCCCAGGACTAGCAATATCAAGAAAGTTGTGAAAAATATCCGATGCGATACATCTTAGGAACTTGTATATCTTTTCGATCATAAGAACTTATATCTCTTTTCGATATGTTCCCCCTCAGAGATCCGGGATCTGAGAGGGAAGATTACGACAGCTCAGGATAAGCTTTTAGACATTGCGTTCGGCGAGACGGTTCGTCGACAGAATATGTTTTACCCGGCTGCCTGAAAAAAGAGGGTTCAAGTTCGAAATTGGTCCTAAAGTGAAAATTGGTCACAATGACAACTAACATCTGCATAACTACATCCTAGGGTATTGCTAATAAATTCACAGTAACCTTGTATAAAGTCGAATTTCCGCTACTTCGTCAATATAGTTATTCAGAAAAAGTATACTAAGCCGAAAGGTGGTGTGTTGATTAATTTCAATTAGATCGAATCATACAAGTCGGCGGAATTGAAGTTAGGTAGAAACTGCGCGAAACCCAATCCTCGCGCAGCTGTCAAGTGAGCTTCAGCCAGGATTGGGTTTTCGCGCAGCTTGTAGCTAACATAACAGCCGCCAATAAGTTTGATTCGGTCTATAACAGAAGTACGAAATGGACACCCTTCCCTGGCCAGGACCATAGTTTGCGTGCTAGATCCACGCAGCGACGGATACGTGGGCGAAATTAACTGCGAGTTTCCAAGTATATTTTGGTGAACGATTTAAACAGCCAGCAGGGAAATTGTATTTGTTTTTAACAACTGCACATATAAATAAAATAAATAAATATTTTGGGACATCTTACACACGGCCTCTGACCCCAAACTAAGCAAAGCTTGTGAGATGGCTGCCAAAGACTGATATACTACATATACTTATTTTTAAATACATACTTATATAGATAGTAACTAAATAACATCCAGACACAGAGCAAACATTTATGTTCATCTCATAAATATTTGCCCTGGTGGGGATCGAACCCACGCCTCTTTGATCCAGAAGTTAGGGTCATATGAGTATAATCGGCCAAGGACGTCGTAATAGAGGGTTCTGACGTCATTTCAAACAGTAGAAGTTGAAGGAGGAGGTTACACAGTTTGATTGGTTGCTGCAAAAAGTATGTACTCAGGAGGTTTACCAATGTAACTTTATACGTAAATAGCTACCCGTCGCGGCTTCACCCGGTTACGAATGAATTACAGCTACAAACCTTCTGGAAGAAATATTCTAAAAGATATTGAGAACTGCAATCTGTTGTGTAGTTTTAATGATCTAAAGAAATACACAGACAGAGACACAAAAAGGCGACTTTACTTTTTGATATGTAGAGAACATACTTTTAAACCACATGATATAACGTTTACTTTCCTGACCAAAGAAGAATCAAAGCGAGCAATTTAAATAGTGCCCTACCTGTGTTTAAAACGACAGAACAGCGTAGTCAAAGCGGCCACCAACAATATAGAAAGCCGATAGATAAGTACAACTTTGTGTCAACATTTTATGAGATTAATAAGAGACATTCAAGGTTATTTGTACAGGGTGTACTAAACCAAAAGGGGGTTATTTAGACCATCATTATGAACTACTTTTACTACGGGGCCAACCTAAAGTTCGATAAATAAAATCTGATATTTCATATTATATAATGTGGATTCCGAATTGCATTGAAATTAAAAAAAAATAATAAAACCGGACAAGTGCGAGCCAGGCTCGCATACTGAGGGTTCCGTACAAATCCTGGAAATTACACAAAATTGTCATGTTGAAATCTCTAAAGGATAAATAAATAATCATAAAAAAACAAAACTCGTCACATACCGAAAATTACATAAATCTGGGGTATCATGTGAAGCTCTTTGATATGATACCCCACATGATTAGATTTACTCACTTAGAATTTTGGGCCTATATTTTTTGTGATTTAATTAAAAATGTAGTTTTCAGATTTATTCCTATATGTGTAAGACAATGCTTATTGCCAAATTTCATAGTTCTAGGTTTTGATTCCCTTGTGAGTGTCAAAATATGTGATATTTTAAGACATAAACGGCTAAAATTTTGTTCTATGGTAACTGAGAAGTTTAATTTTTTCGCAACTGTAAGAGACGAATATGTTTACCTATATGGTTTAAATTTCAACACGTTAACTTTACGCGTTCTTGAGATGAAAGGTCTTGACATATGGACAGACGGACAGCAAAGTGACTCTATAAGGGTTCCATTTTTTCCTTTTGAGTTACGGAACCCTAAAAAACGCAAGTAAATGTGCATCAAAAGCAATAAATCAGAGTATTTGCTGAAGCAGTCACGTTTATAGTTCGTCTGCTAAATGAAGCTCGCAATCAGCCTTTGCTTAGTTTACTTGATCAGATATTTTCTTAGGCAAATTTTCAGGAACATCGCAAACCTAACTTCATAATGATAACGCCTCCAACTCGCTTCACCTCGATTTAAATTCCAGAAACGCGAGAATTGAAAATTCTCTTTACATTAATGAGGGCTTCTACTGCAGGTTCTGTATATTAAAGTGGTAACTTAGGTGTTAGTCTTTCCACACTGGAGCATTATCTCTACAATGACACTGTGAATAAAGACTTAAATTGTTTAACTCGTGTAAGTCATCATCTTCTTGTCTTTATCTTACGTTTACTTTTATCTCATCATCAACTTTACACACACCCAATTTTGGCTACGGATTTATCTATTTATTTAATTGTTTGTTTAATTGTAGGCGAGCATTATAAACTGATTTGCCTATATCAAGTAGAGTCGAATAAAATTAGTATTTATCTGTCAAGGATTTTTTCCTTATTTATCTAAGACGTTATTTGCCTCCGTTTTTACGATTTTTATGCTATCCCACATATGATGAACTTTGGATTTTTCTGGAATAAAGTAGCCCATGTCACTTTCCACTTTGAACCTATGCCAAGAATCAAGTCGATCCGTTGCTCAGTTGCTTCGTGAAAGAGTAACAAGTTACACACTTTCAGATTTGTAATATTAGTAAGAAAGTAAGGATAAGGACACCCCCCGTCGCACTACCGCTTGGCACGGCCAGTAGTGCTAAAGGAAATTTCTCTTTCCCGTGACACAACTGATTTTCTATACCTGATTGCTCATTACCCTTGGTTGAAACACTAAATAACAATCTATTTAGGACCAATGATGATACACAAAAGAAAATTACGTTAGAAAATGATTTTTATAATGCTATGCTATCCCGTTCTAACTTAGATTTTCAATGCTCGTTCGTACTCTTAATTCGTCTCGAACTTTACTTACGCATACGTCCTAGCGGGCTATCGGGTATAAAGCCCCAGGCAAAATCTAGGTGCCGAATTACAACTTTCGTATGACGTTATGACCTCAGAACGTTGTTACAAATTGCTAATTGAAACACAAAGGCTGCCTATCAGTTCCCACGTGAAGACAAAGTAGACTAACTTTCACTATTGAGCGATCGATCCCTGTGATGCAAGAAAAACAGGCTTGCGTAACCGAGGAACAAAGAGCTGGGCGGATCTTTGTTGTAGAACTTGAAGCAAACTTTCTCCAGGGAATCGGACGTTCGGAAGCTCTTTGAAACTAAGCTGCTGTGAAAGAAAGTAAATAAGAAATGAAGAAAGAAATGGAAGTAACTTCGTGTCAGAGGGGTGCCAGAGTTTTTAAGCCGCCTAAAGGCCTCTGAATAGGTTAAATGGTCAAAACAACCCAAATCCACAATTTATCGTATTAGCAGAGACATGGAAACTGTACTGTATCAGCCTTATAATAGTCCGCTGCAGGACGTAGGCTTACCCACGAAGGGTGATTGGGCCATATCCACCACGCTGGCCCAGTGCGGGTTGATGGTTTCACATACGCCATTGAAATTCTTCTCCGGACAAATGCAGGTTCCCTCACGATGTTTTCCTTCACCGAAAAGCCAGTGGTGTAAAATTCCGTACATAAATCCCAAAGAACTTATTGGTACGGGACCGGGATTTGAACCCACGACCTCACGATTGTAAGGCGGGTGTCATTACCTCTAGACCACCACGGCTTGCATGGTACATGGTAACGCTTAGTTGTAAATACCACCCGAGCACACCCATCTGTGCCGAACATTACTTAAGTGATCGCTGACAGACACCCAGTCAAACTATGCTATGAGCGCTACAGAGGTGGATTGGATAGAAACAAGTTAAACTAACATAATTATGAGGGACGGTTGTGTGCTAGGCTATCATTAGATATGCTTATCATTGAGACTAATTTATAATACATCCAATAATTTATAATATGTTCATTCTGAAACTCATCGAATATATTGTACTTGTCAGGGATAGAGTTGTAGTTATTAGTAACAGCCGAAACGTATCAGCCTTGTAATAATTATGATCATCCTTCATAGCTCAACGGATTAACAAGATAAAGTGGCAGTGGGCAGGTCACAAAGCGCGGAAAACTGATGGCCGATGTCACCGCAAAGTTCTCGAAAGGACACCACATACCGGTATGTGGACACACAAATTAAAACCTCCGAAACGCAAGCTGCAAGCCGCTTCCGATAGGCCATATTGGATACCTATAGGGGAGGCCTATGTCCATCAGTGGATGTTGTAATGTTGATGATGAACCCCCGAAGGCTGCCCCTGATTACTGATTAGGCCATAAGTATTACTTTGGCCTAGTTATTGACTGGTAGATTCACATAGGTACGTCATCGTTTTTTTTTCTCCGGACGTACAAGTACAAATTCATGCCAGATTTCCTCACGATGTTTCCTTTCACTGAAAAGCCAGCAACAACCGCATGACAAAGTAAATAATGTAATATTGTAGGAAATTGAACCTTTGGACTATCGCATCGAAGGCCAGCAAAAGGTTGCATTTATCAATGAAGCTACTGGACCAGACATTATAAAAATTGCACTCATCAGAGCCACGGCAGCGCTCGTATACATGCAAATACTGCCCGCGGTCTCCCATACGGACACTGGCCGTGCCGAAGGTTGCTAGCGTTCGTTGATAGCTAAATGAAACCTATTCATACTACGCGAGCGCTACACAGGGGATTGGAAAGTATAAGACAACTATTAGTACTGAATCACTAGCTTTCGAATACACGAATTGAATTGAATTAGCGACGTATTATGCTATATTATACTGTATGATGTTAGTATCTATTACATGATTGGAGTTCGGAGTGCGGCCGACCCAACTCTTGACAGGTCGTGACACTGGTAAGCCATTAGACCCTTCTCAGCTTTACGTATTCTGGTATTCAAGGGCTTTTATCAGACGGAGGGTACAAATGATATTATAAAAATAACACAAATAAATAAAAACAAACGTTTGGTCGAAATTCGTTTTACAAATTCGAAGTTTATTCAGCTTTGATTAAACATACCAAACGTAATGTTATGTACCGAATGCACGTCGGTGTGTGTATGGCATTTAATGTAGGAATAATAAGAGTATCTAGTTTAGTAGACCTATTGCCAGAGTATTGAAGCCAGCTGACGGCCTCCGACATGGCTAAACCCTTGGCTAAAAAACGGTTATAGTTATAGGTATGAACTGATTATGAACATATACAGTTACGACCTTACCTATCAACAGGACTAATACACTCTTCATGTAAAAATATTCTAGATATTAAAAGATTAAAACATATTATACTCGGTCTAAACAGCTCTGTTATAGCTAATCGTAAAATTTAAAAAGGAAACTCGCGTAATATGAGATTTAGCAAACTTTCTTCCCGATGCGCAAAAACCACATTGAACTTTATGTCATAATTATAATATAGGTACGTGTTCTGCGTCAGAGAAATTTGAACTAGAGATAGCGAAGCCGTGTACAGAAAATAAAGTAGTTCGTAGAGCAATTCTCATAAACAGGACGTTCACTAACCCACCCCAATTAACCCCGTTTTATTCAGGGAAACGACGGAAACTTATAAACATTGGCGCCAATAGGGCTATGTACCTACATACAATAACCTATAGCCGCCGAGCTATTAGTTATTGCTGACATTTATAAGGCTATGAAGGTAAGATATCACTAGAATAAAGTCAAAGGCAAGATACACTATAGTCTGACCGTTTAACTGAGTCCTCGCCTGCGCGGTAAAGGGGCGCGGGGGTAGACGACAAAAGGGGACTGAGACAGGTGCGGGCCTTCCTCAGTCCCCTTTGTCGTCTACCCCCGCGCCCCTGTACCCGCACAGGCGAGGACTAGTGAAGCGGTCAGACTATAAGCATGCTAATTAATCCACAAGGTGCACAGACGATTCCATAACCGCAAGATAGTACTGGATGCAAGCAACATTCAACCAGCCCTATTGGGGTATATGTCCTACAAGTCAGTAGACATCCTAAGCTTCATATGACGACAATAACATGGGTATTAACGTGGTTTTCACACATTTTATACTATATATAACGGGACTGAACTCACGTGTGGGGATAGTCGTAACGACTATAGTTTCGGTCGCATTCGGCGACCTTTCTCAAGTTGGCGAGTGCTAGCACGCGGAGCCGTCTGCCGCAGTGCATTGCGAGACGGCTCCGCGTGCTAGCACTCGCCAACTTGAGAGAGGTCGCCGAATGCGACCGAAACTATAGTCGTTACGACTATCCCCACACGTGAGTTCAGTCCCGTTATATATAGTATAAAATAACATGGGTGTTATTTGGACGGCAAACGCTTTGACGTTTTACTTATAAATTGTCACGCAAAGAATGTAACTAGCGATATCTGCGATCATGACGCATTGTGAGCCTTAGTGCGATTTTACCTCACATAATGCATAAAGAAGCTCAAACCTGCCTTTTGAAAGGTGAACGAACCGACAGCCTTTCAGAATTCAAAGCAAAATATATTGGAGTATCAAAGTCCACGGTGAATCGCGGAATGACATTCAAAAAGGCAAACTGCAAGAAACCAATTTCAAGGAAAGTGCGTTTTATTTCGCCGATCATTTACTGCTATCACGAGGCGTTAAGTAAAATATAAAGTAATGTTTGTAAAGCCACGAAATTGAAAATGACATGCCAAAAAAGTTAATTTTTAAAGACTTTCAAACGAAATGGCTTTTTATTTTGCTGATCATTTGCTAAGGATGATTTATGAGTAGAGGTGACGAGACCGTTGCGGAAGCAACCTGTGACTGTAACCCAGACGAGACACACGGGGCTATTCATGAAAATGTTGAATGATGAATCATACTGAAAAGACTCTCATAACATCGTTTTTTTTTTAATTATTTAATTTTATAAAAATAAAACTGTTTGAAAACGTTTGTGGCTGTGACGATACACCTCATTTTGCGAAGGCATCATGGCACTAATGCACTTTGTTGCGATGTATCTGCCCATTTCGCCTCCACTGTAAAGTGTTTGAAAAATCATCCGAAAATTGATGCGAATAAAACGAGTTTTCAACGATTTCTTATCTTATACTATGCGCAACACCCCGCATTTCTCACCTCTACACTCAACTTAGCAGTTCAATTTGTTAAGTCTGTATAAAACAGCGTTTAACATTGGCGTCTGAAACATAAAATGCAGGAAATATTAAAATCTGTCAATTCGGGCAGTGTGCGAAAATTATATCCGAAATGTCACGACGTCCGAAATGTCTCGCGCAAGTCACTTTACATGTCATAATCACAGTATAATAACAGTTCCGTAAGCAATAGTGAATAGCATTCACTACTATACAGCAGTAGGTATTCCGCGAGAGGCATCGATCGGGCACTCCGGCTCCGCGGTACGACAAGGTGACTCACGCCGCCTGAAGCGGTCACGGTCGTTGTCTTCAGATTCCGTATCTACTTTTTAGGTTTCCGTACCCAAAGGGTTACTACCCTATTACTAAGTTGTCCGTCCGTCCGTCTGTCTGTCTGTCTGTCACCAGGCTATATCTCATGAACCGTGATAGCTAGACAGTTGAAATTTTCCGACGGACGATGTCCAAATGTACGGACCATGTCCGAAACGTCGGCAGACCGATGTATCGCATCACTTTACACATCATAAACAAAGTCCGTATTAGCAGAAATAAAGTGTGCCACTACGCCTAGTGAATGCTAAGCAGTAGGTATTCCGCGAGAGGTATCGATCGGGCACTCCGTCTCCGCGGTGCGGCGCGGTGACTCACTCTACGTCTGAAGCGGTCATGGTCATTGTCTTCAGATTCCGTATCTACTTTTTATTTATACTGTTACAGACCAAGCGACGACATTTTATTGGCTTACTCACAAATGCAGTTGAAATGTAGAATAGACGTGCTGTTTGAATTTTCCACTTTTAGATTCCTAGTCACTTTTGTCACTATAAGCAAATTAGATCTGTGTCTTTAAGCTGGAAATACTATGTAATAGTGAACAATTTAAAATTAATGGCATTATGTAAAAAATCGTCATGCTTTTAATTTTTTTTTTTTTAAGTAACATGTACCTACTCCGAATTTTTTTTTTTAGTTGTATCATGTTTGACATAAAATAATTTTCTACTTCATAGCAACCTTTTGGGGAAAAATGGTGGTACAGTTATGTTTTTATGATGCAAAACTGTTTTAGCTTTGAGAAGGTTTAGTTTAGTTTGTATTCCGTAATTGGTATAAAAAATTTAACAAACAGATATTAATTTGTCTACATACTTACTGCTCTAGACTATTTAGTGTGAGCTTACTTTTTGAAAACTAAATAAATGCCTAATACTCATTTGCAATGTGACTGATGACTCAATCTAAAGTCGTGAAAAGGAAAAGGAGCTCTTATACATATTACATCGTAGGAAAATAGCCACTACCGATGAATCAAACTAATAGATATGTATATTCGAACCTATGCAGACACTGACAATGCTAAATGCACGACACGGAATAGTAATTTAGCGGGTGGAAGGAGCCGCTAAATTAGTCATAGATGTTTTAGATCTTCAAACGAATAGGCAATTGGCCAAGTCAAGCGAAAGTCTAAATCTACCGGAACAAATCCGCTTTGTATGCATATTGCATGTATTTACAGATACAACTTGATTACCGTTAAAAGTTAATACTGGGGTAGTTAGATATGTATATCACCCAATTGATAAAAAATAGTCCACAGGTAGAGTTCATATGATATAACTATTAAGTAGAGTCACTATAGTCGAATTTCCAAGGTATTTTATTAGATTTTGATTTAGGTCGTATCCACAGTAATAATACCCAAAAAGATAAATTTCGAAACCAATGTAACAATGAAAGTAATACACGATTTTCTAATTATAAAATTAAAGGTACATCAAAATTATGGGGTAATTTTCTTTGCTAGTTACTTGAAAATCTGTCGACAAATTTCTCAGTCAATGAATGACTATGCGGAATGATACAATGCACAACGAAATAAATGTAGCCATTGCAGTCTAGACACGACTAATGTTCCTGCCAATGCATTGCAAATTCGATGTGCTGGCTGCTGCCGGATCGCAGTTGACACTACACACACAGACATGCTACTGTTTATCCCTAATATGAATAAGTCCAAAACTGTGTTTGTTGGTTTGTTCCTCTTTCACGCAGTAGCGGAGCAACGGATAGACTTGATTTTTGGCATATACATAGTTTGAAAGACGGAAAGTAACATAGTCTACTTTTAATCTCAGAAAAATAAAATGTTCCTTTGGGATCGCATAAAAATAGAAATATAATGCGGCCACGGGCAAAATCTAGCTAAAGTATATATATTGTTTGATGTATTATTTACTGAAGATTTTCTATGTAAATTGTATCAATCCACTCAATTAATTTTGACTGTTGTAGATTTTGATTGTTTTTCATTATCAAATTCATAAAATTACAAAAAAATTATATACAATTTGTACGCATGGTCTTACTAAAACATTCTATAACGTAGGCTTATAATTTAGGATTTCTAATTTTCCGGAGTGATACAATAGGATATTTATATAAATAAACAATACCTAAGTCTGAATTTATTTTATTCAGATTTAGGTATTGTTTAAACACGTCAGTTTGTAGATTAACATTTCAGATTAGATTGAGTAGCAATTTCACTGAAAGTTTACGCGAGCCGACCCTACTAACACCCAACCTGCAATCGTGAGGTCGTGGGTTCAAATCCCGATCCCGTACCAATGAGTTTCTTTGGAACTTATGTACGGAATTTCACATCATTGGCTTTTCGGTGAAGGAAAAAATCGTGAGGCAACCTGCATACGTCCGTAGAAGAAATTCGATGGCGTATGTGAATCCACCAACCCGCACTGGGCCAGCGTGGTGGATATGGCCCAATCACCCTTCGTGGGTAGGCCTGCGTCATGCGGTGGACTATTAAAAAAGGCTGGTACAGTACAGTACTACGCGAGAATAAAGCACAGACGACCTAAAACTAGAAATAAACTACAGGGCATTGACACTGAAACTTATCGATTTCTGGATTGAGCTAGCCAATGAGTTTCGAAAAGAAATCGAATACGGCATTCAAATACAAGCCGTGGAAAGCGAACAATGCATTGAATATTATTCAAATAACATAATTAAGGTACGAGAAAGTACCAAATTTGAACTATCACGTAGATATGAATACCGTGTCCGATACGAAATTTAATCAGAATTACAACAATAACACTAATCTGACTTATGGATTCATCTTCTGAATAATTTTGGTGTTCATTGAAGATAATAGCTTTATTACAGTCAATCGAGAATGAATTGTAGAATCAACCGTAGCAATAATTATAGTTTCAGTGCGAGTAGTAAAAGCTTTCTTTTGATTTATGATGACTTCTGTGGACTATGGCTTCGAAACGATATCTAACAGCTATCAAAATGAATAATCTTTCGAAGACACCCATAATATTTTATGAAATTTCTATTTGACTTTCTAGAGCTGTTAATTCGAATTCTGATCAATTTTATTAACCAAGTTGATCTACTTTATTTTGTGAACCGGATTGAATGAATTTTATTCATTTTCTCTATTGCAAATACTTTTTCTAGACAAATCTGCAGCTCGTGAGGGACTAACAACATTTTATTTGTGTTGCTGTTAAACCAATCTGAAAGACAGAACATTCAAATGTATAGAATTGAACTATTGAAGAAGTATATTTTTATTTGGAGATGTAAAGATATACTCGTAGCATGATTCAGTCAGAATAAATGAAATAAGTGAATTATTAGCGAGTAGAGAAATTGCAGAGAGCTAAAACTGCCTTTCTATTTCCAGAGTGGCAATTACTTTCCCTTTTAATATCATCTTTAAACATTCTTTGTTTCTTCATTCCGGTATCTGGCAATCTTTGTTTTAGATTAATTGTTCGAGATTCGATGAACAGTGGTGAAATTAGTCTATTATTATTTGATGAAGATAAGATCTGATTTAATGAGTAACCGCGACGAAAGTAGTGACCCTTGGGTTACACCAGTAATTTCCGGTGATTTTTTTGGTTATTTATGATGATTTAAATGTTTGGTAATAAAGAACGATTTGTTAGGAATGTGGGAACAGCGGAATTACTATGTCTACAGTATGGCACGCCTGTCCGCGATCAAGGACGGACGATTAACGCAAATAGCCCGGTATACATGCGACAAAACACATCGCAAGCTGGGAACTACGCATATGGCATGTTACCGTACTTGGCAACAAGCTGATGATAAAGGTCTCCGAATATCCTTGAAATATTTATAAAATGTTAAAACCTTTAATAGTATGGTTGAGAGCAATGAAACTATTTTCAATCAATTTCCAAAAAGATGGAAGAAGGGAAAGCATTTAGGCGTTTAGGTTTCCCAAGTATTTAGGGCAAATAGAATATTCCAGGAAAAAAGTAGGTATTTAAAAATTTGGACTGACATTATTTGCATTTCAATATAACTTTATTGCTTACGGCTGGACCAATTATGTGCTTTTTTTATGAAAATTCGTTTGGAACATCCATTAGTCTTCACTGCCAATGCTCATAGAGTACAACAAAGTTAAAACAATAGACGGACACAGGACATATAAATAAAAAACAAATCATCCCACCTCATCGTTCGCAAATAGTCCACAACCGGTCCATCCCATCCACAGTGTCATTTATTTCTAGTCCTTCTAGTCCAGAGGTTGCCAAAGTATGCATCGCGCTATAAAGTAATAAGGGGCACCGCGCCGGCCGTGTAGTATCTCAATAAATAGTTCTCCAGAATAGTTTAAATAAAGAATACAATGTGGCCAATTTTAAAGGCGCCATCGTAAATTTCATAGCAACTTATAATATTGTTCTCTCTTTCAAATACGTACAGTGAATAATAACCAGGAACATTTTAAATTGGTATTATAATTACAAGGGCGCTTTTAAAATTGGGCCTAATGTCGAACATAAAATAACACAATATTTTAAGTGAACCCTTTTCCATGGACACGTTCCACCAGAATTCATTTCATAGAAAGAAGATATTCATTGAACTCTCCTCTAAAATCCTAAGTCAAACATTCTTGATTAAAGATTCAAGTGTTACAAGCCAGGGAACGAAAACAAATCTCAAAAACCTGTAAGTGCGCCGTAACTTAAAAGTTTGGAAACCCCTGCGTTAGCTCTATAAATTATACATCTTTCAGAGGCAACGTACTTTGACAAAAAGGTATAAAAAGAAACGATCAATATGCAGACTATAAGTATTGTTGTGAGAAAAAATCTGTATCACTCCCTGAGTTTTTAAAAGATATAGAGACGAATAAGAAAAGGCATGTTTTATAGCAAGACATAGTTGAGTAAAGAGATTGGTTCGGGCGCTTTGTTTAGGTATAGGTACTGACAAAATGTTTGTTCAGTTGTAAGCCTATTGTCGCATTTACGGTACCTACTTTGATGTCGAATGTCGGACGCTATTGAAAAGGCTGTGGTTGCAATGGACGTGGAACGATTTGGATAACGAACTACATTTTTATTTTTGAATTTTTTGAATGTGAGGCCTCTCTTACATGATCAGTGATGGTAACAGACTAGTTAGCGGTGGCAGAGTGGTCGCAAAGTAGGTAGTAATACATGCCTTTAATTTTGAAAGCTACTCAGATCTTATTCCGTCTACAAAATTCAGGGTTACTTGCACTAAGCCGAAAAGAGGTGATTAAGACTTTATAATTATGAACCACTTGTACTGTAGGGCCAACCCGAAATTCGTGAAAAAAAATCAGTTGTTCCGTACAAAATTGCGACTCGGAATGGGCAACATTAACGAAGCATCTAATTTTTTTTCCGAATTCCGGTTTGGCCCCAGAGTAAAAGTTGTACATAATGATAGTCCGAATCACCTCCTTTCGGCTTAGTACACCAGTTCTGTATAACCCTGTATATCAATGATTTCTTTATATCCCGTAATCTATCGTCGGTTGAATAAGAAGAACAAAAAGGAACTTTACTGGCCTTTTTAGAGTACTTTTGTCGGAGTCAAAGAATAACACCGATTCTTCAATGTACCACCATCGTTTATGATAACATTATAACTTCGTATGCTAAGTAAACACTACATTATTCTCTAACACTGTATAATGATGTCATTCATCAAAAAACTTAAGTAGTTGTTTAACTTCTGCCAAGCTCGCGAAGTTACTTTAGGGATATTTTTCTTTACAAAATGTAAATTCTTACATTCAAAGTTTTGCGGCAAGTCGTGATCTTCCACTTGTCGCCTTGGCACTGAAAAAAGCTTTTATTGAGCAAGCTGTCGAGTCGGGTGCTTAACCATCCCTGACCGATGGAGAACAATGAATCAAGTATTGACATCGAAATCGAAACCACAGAATAAAATATAATATAGACACTTAGCAAAGGCCCGCGAATGAATTCTTGAGTCGCGAAATGAAGAGAGAAAACGAATCCATGAATTTCGGGGATTATGATAAGAACGCTGGAAACGTGACAGTGAGGCCTGGTGCATTCAGCAATGTTTGTTAACTGACACCAAAGTTACACGATCCCCAGCTAGCCTTATTGGAAATCCATAGGGGAGGCCTATGTCCATCAGCGCCCTCGTCAAGTATGTCGGACGGACATACCTCAGAGCCTCAAGTCGAAAGTGTTAGACCAGTGTGTGTTACCAGTGATGACATATAGGCCTTATAGCACTGAAGCGTGGTCTCTTATTATAGGACTTATTAATAAGCTCCATGTAGCCCAACGAGCTATGCAGGGGGCTATGCTCGGAGTCTCTCAGCGAAATCGAATCAAAAATTAGGATATCCGTAGAAGAACCAAAGTCCGACATAGCCCAACGGATTGGCAAGTTGAAATGGCAGTGGGTAGGGCACATAGCACGGAGGACTGATGACCGATGGTGTCGAAAATTTCTCAAGTACCACGTACCGGCGAGCGCAGCGTAGGACGTCCACCCACAAGGTATGACCTCAATTCAGTAGTTCAGTGGTCATTTCGCCTTGCTGCGCTTGCAACCAACCTTCCACTTGGACATTATCGTACAAGAAACAAGGAAATACAGCAACGGTTCACGGTCACTGGTCAAGCTGGCGGACGAGCCGGCAGCTGCGAGTTGCTGGCAACTTCGTACAATCCACCTGCCACTGTCATGTCCGTAAAAGTGTATGGGGCACTCAATTGCAGCTTCGTATTTGATGGATCATTGCCGTTTTTAATAGAAGTTTGAGAAAACACGAGGGAATGGCGATTATGCGTCACTATATTATTCAAATAGACCACAATGCATTTTTTTTTAATACAGACAGCTGTTTATTGTGACAATAATACAGATTAGGTACAACATAATAATATTTCGATCATCAAGCCTTCCTAGATGGCACCGAATAAAACTGCTTTGAATGTGATTTACCTACTGGCTCTACATAATATTTTTTCCCGACTGCCAAGGAAGACTATTGTTTTTTTGTTTTTTTTTTTACTTCATATAGGTTTGCGTTTGACTACACACTGCCTGATGTTAAGCAGATATGCGGTCTAGGATGTAGCACGCTTACCTAGAAGATACCTATTTACTCAAGATTTGAAGACACCTACATTGTACTTTAGCGGAAAGACAGACTCAGGCAAAGTGTTCCACATTCTAGCAGTTCGTATACCTAAGGAACTAGCTGACCCGGCCACGCGTTGCTGTGGCTAAATAAATTAAAATTGCGACTATAATTTGAGATTTAAACTATCCTATCTCTCAAGTTGGATCGAACTGCACATGGTGTGCGAATTTTATTATAATCGGTTAAGTGGTTTAGGAGTCCATTGAGGACAAACATTGTGACACGAGATTTATATATATTAAGATAAGAACTCAAAACGCTTGGTTCTAACGCGTGGGATGTCCACCATAAAAGGATGGCGCTTTGGTCGCGTCTGTCTAGCCGTACGGTAGAAGAAAGGGGCAGGTGGGACCAGATTGTGCAACTCTTGATTTAAAACATTGTTTCGGGACCGTTAAATTATTACGGGACCGTTACGAGAAATATCAAAACTATCTTTATAAATTAAAATAGTGTGAATAGGTTCACAAATAGGTCCCCCTATTTGTGAACCTATTCACACTATTTTATATAATCTGGTAAAATAGCCACAAAAAATAAAAATAAAACTTAGAACCTCCTCCTTCGTAAGTAAGTCGGTTGAAATATCTAAAACATCTATACGAGAATGAGGCCGCAGTGGTGGTCACTTGGCGAAGATTTCACGGTCAAGAGACGCGACCTGACGAAACGCCCACCACTTACTGCACCATGATTGTCATTTCCTTTGTAATCATGGTTGGATGAGAGACATGTTGTCATGATGATTTATGAAAAAGTGGTATAGGCCGAATCAAACGTATTGGCGGCTGTGAAGTTACCTAGAAGCTGCGCGAAACCAATCCTCGCGCAGCTGTTCGAAGTTTCGCAAGCGGTTCGAATCCTCATACCTCATACGAACAGCCGGAATGTGGAACGCTTTGCCTGGGTCTGTCTTCCCGCTTAAGTACAATGTGGGGTGTCTTCAAATCCCGAGTAAATAGGTATCTTCTAGGTAAGCGTGCTACACCCTAGACCGCACATCTGCTTAACATCAGGCAGTGTGTAGTCAAACGCGAACACATTAGATTTAAAAAAAAAAGAAAAAAAGCTGTTATGTGAGCTTCAGTCAGGATTGCAGTTTGCACCTAAAATCACAGGACACATCACATCACACAAATCATACGTTTTTTTTTTCGGGGTCATAACAAATAGTAATGAAAAACACGGCGTTCCAGATTCGTCATTACTCCCCTCATCGATTTGCTATCAGATCAAATTCAATAAGCTCGTATCTCATTGTATATGTGATCTGAAATCTTTGCGGTTAAGCTTTTGATCTTATCCAGTACATACTTTCAGTAAGTAGCAAAGCTACTGTGCCGCAGTATAAAGCGTAGTGGCTACAAACTCCCGCGACGAGTTCACGGTCAAGCAGCGATGACGCTTGCAACGGCGCCGGCGCAGTAACTGCTGTTTAATCGATTATAAACACTGCTATACTCGTAATACGAACTATTATTTAATCTGACTGACCGGCTAAGCCGTCGATATTACCCGATAGAGGTGGTAAATGTGATGTCCAATTGTCCACCAATTTACCCCCTCGTAATTTTTGCCTGCCTTTGCCGTGCTCAGCTCTCTCAATAAATTAAATCAATGCCTGGGGCGCGGAATGCTTAAGTTTAACTAGTGTAAGCCATAGTGGTGTGGTGGGAGAACGATCTCTTTAGTTATTATATACTATGGGACTAATCGCGCACTAAAATTACGAGATAAATAAATACCTCCTCATCCCGACGTTTCAGCCGAGTTGCATCGACTGTGGTCATGGGTAGTCTACCCGATATAATAATAATGTGTTCTAATCGCAAAACTTTAAAAACAACAAAGATTTTTTTTAGTATCGTGAGGTCGTTGGTTTGAATCTCGATCTTGTTTTGATGATATTAGGAAGTCATATTTACCGATTTAGATATCAGTGAAAGATTATCGTGATGAAATCTGTAAATGTTCAAAGAAGTAATACTGGTTTAAGATATTTATTTTCCTCAAAGAAAATTCAATACCTTGAAGATGTACTATTAATTGACAACTGAACTTCTCTTCGAAGCCTATGTTGAACAGTAGAGTATGAAAAGGCTGATACTATTATAGGAACTACGAACTTAATCTCTCACTGAGTGGCTATCATTAACTCTCGAGACAACTTTGTACTGTTATCATATCACGCGCCGACCGTGACAGGTTGAAACGCCAGCTGTACGCTTGCGCCGCCTTCATTGGACCCGATGCACCTGTCTGTCTAAAGGGCCAAATAATGGCATTAACTTGATACATTTTATACTAAAACAGGGCGGAGAGCAATTCAGGACGGAAGGCAGAACTGGGGCGTCAATAGGCATTATAATTAGTATGTTAGTTAGATTATCAGAAAATATTGGAGACGTATTTTTCTTTTGTCAATCAAACAAATAAATAACAAAGATAAACCTTGTCAAAGTTCGGGAGTGGGGACTCGTGTCGTCGATTTTACGTCAAAAATATAATTAAACTTTTGTAGTCTTCTCGTGAACTCGTAATGTTACGCGGAACTTTAACGGGCTATTATATCTTCATTATTTTTTGTTTTATGGACAAAAGAAATAATATGTGTCTAATATTTTTTGATAATCTATCTGACTGACTAATTACCTTTTTTTATCATCTAGCCTATTTTCAAAGAGCGCTCACATGGCGTCGAAGGAAACAGAACATTTAACAAAGAAGAACCTCCAATGGAATTTTCAATTATGAGTGTATGTAATGTAGCAAAGAAAGTAAGTCACTTTAAGAGTACAAAAGATAATTATGCTTCATGCTATTGAACACATTCATTTGAGGATGTTATATGAATCAGGAACTAGAATAAAATCATGGTCTCTAGAAAATATAAAATGGTTGTGGACTTATTGTTTTCATAACAAATTAAACGAATTGCTATTGTTCTATCTCTAAAAATCATGGGCTAGCCATTTTCCATACTACTTTAACAAATATTTCTTATATTTTAAAAGCATTTATCAGCATCAAATTCCTGGAGGGTTGTAGGGTGAATAATTAGAGTCATCGCCAAAACACTTAACTCACAAAAAACTGAAACATTTGGAACCCAGCTATCAAACAATAATAAAGAAACTGCAAAAACAATAATACAAATGAGTCACACACTGCAGAACTGTTCAAGTTTGTCTGTTGCCAACCCGAGATGTAAAAATATTGGAACAGAGCCAAATAGTATTTTATTGGAGATTGACATGCATGACACAATGTCCAGTTTAATGTGTAATTTGCTGTTTAGCTAAAATTATTTTTACATAAGTTATTCAACTCAATGTATTATTTAGATGATGTGACTAACACCTTTGTTATAGGCCAAATCATGAAACTTAACGGCTATGATGCTAGCCACAAGCTGTGGATGACCCAATCCTCACAAATCTGTTAAGTGAGCTTCAGTGTGGATTAGGCGAAAATTTGTAGTTAATATTGCAGCCTCCAAGTTGAATGCTCGGCCTATACTTTTGTAGTATGACATCAATCAATGAGGGACAGATTCTCATTTTAATTTGATGTGGGGGCAATAAGACTTGCACTGATGTCACAAATGGGTTGTTATGTGCATTTCTCCCTCCTTTGTCTATCTGAGCCAGATGATGGGACATTATTATATTGAACAGCTACAATAAAGGGAAATCTCTAGCCAGTAGTTGGTCAACTAGGGCTAACAATGATGATGATAAACCGTCGAGTTAATTTTATTTTACTAAAGGAAATCAAAGTCAAATCAAAGTTAATTCAATGATTCTAATAAATTACTAATATTCCAACTGGTTAATATAATTGGCTTATTTATTTTGAAACCTGAATAAATAAAACTGTATGAATTTTTGAATAAGTAATTTCAAGTTTTGCCTAGTTTGTGTTCAGAAACCATATTATGTAAAATATCCATTTTATGTTATTACTCTTAGACACTCTTAGAATAGCAGGTAAACTACAGGATTCAGCTAGATATTCATTAAAATAAATTCTGTAACTGTAACTTATTGAGGTATGACATAAGCTACGTACCATGTCAGCTCTTCAAATACTCACCCCCATGACATCACCAACATTATGTCATCTAATAATTATTAAATTGTGTCTATAGAGGTAAAATAAAGTTAGAATAAGCCTATCAGTTCCACACACATCTTGGGGCTCTTAAGGTTCTCCTCCTGACACAAGTCAGGTGCTAATCCAACCAGCCTCAGCCTAATTTTATAAACATATTGCCAAAGCCTACTATTCACACAATATAGTATAGTAAGATATGATAAATTAAAAATATGTTAAAATTCAATAAGCAATAATCTCTCAAAAATTATTTATGAAGAAATATCACCTGCACAGAAATTGACTGTGGCCAAAACAAGCATTGTTTAACAATGAATTACATTTTCACAAAGGAAATGCTGTTTTGAATGCATTTAATTTTGATAAGTCAGGTTCGTTCAACGAGTCCTAATTATATCAGAACAGAGAGAGCATTTACTAAAAAAATTGGTGTAATAAATATCAGATTGATGATATAAACTTATTTTCATAATACAGTTCATGATTTAATGTAAAATTAAAGTCAATATCGGCTTCAAACCTAGTTCCTTGATAAGAAATAAATTATGGACTTTCCTAGAGATAGTAATAGTGTTGGTGGTTAATAGCAGGTGCAGATTTATTGTTTCAGGTCGGTAAATTTGGTACTAATCTGGTAATTTTAATACAGTTGAAGCATTTGGTTCTTATTGCGAATTAGACCTTGTTAGATTGTATTAGTCATCAGAATGAATGGAAGGTACATCATCATACTACTGGCTACAGACTTCTACTATCACATGTATATAAAATATACAGAAAGGTACTTCAATTACTTCATTATTTTAATAGTAATCTAGCACAATGACGCGCAAAAAAGGAAAAAAACATTTCAGAATCGGTCTACCAAGCGGAAAATGGCGTTAATTTTTTTCGATTAGATCGATGTTTTCTAGTCAATATTTTTGTCCAGGACATTGGAAATTGCATTAAAAGGTAAGCACAGGGTCTTGCAAACCAAAATACATCAGATAATTGCAAAGAAAAGCTAAAAATCACTCACCTTTCTAAATAAATTGACAGCAACACGGCACCAGAAAATTCACTTGTATCAATGCTGCCAATATGACAGGGAGACAACGACAGCAAACTGGAACAGCAAAAGTTACATATGTCAACGTCATTTCTTGACAACAAAACAAAACATTAAAATTAAAATAGTGATGTTCCCAATGAACACAACAAGAACACAATGTGTCATATGACACATTATATTATACCATATAACATATTTTATTGTTACTGTCGCGGGTCGAGGTACTCGCTGTCAGCGAAACAGCATAGTCAAGTGTTAATAGACAGGGCGCTAAATAATAATCCGACAAAAAACATTTCCATGCGTAACCGCCAAGCCAACCGAATGTTACCTATAAAAAACTTTGCCATAAAACACGCATGAAAATAAAATCTAGCAATAATTTGCTTTGACGGCTGACGTCGACAACGTCAACTCCACATGTTCTCGGGACCACCACCTTTGCACTCTGTTTCTACGCTGGAGAGTACGCATGCCCAGTGTGGCGGCACTCTACCCACCTAAGCGAAGCAGATGTAGCTTTAAACGAGACATGCAGTCTAAAACCCACCCCGCTCAACAAGCTGTTCCCACTTGCAGATATTGCACCACCTGCTGCGCGGAGACACGTAGCTTGTGCTGCCAAAAAAATCCATCAGGAATCAGACACCCGGCATTGCCTATACGCAGAATCTCCAAACACTAGTCGCCTCAAAAGCCGCGAAAGCTTTATAAAACACACCACAGCATTGGAAGTCCACCCTAGAGATTCTCGTCTCGCTGAATGGAAAAAACTGTACGAACCACCCCCAAACTACATTAAAGCAACTGAAGAGCTCCCACCTGGCTATAAAAAGCCTTGGTCCACCTGGAAAACCCTAAACCACCTCCGTTCCCAGGTAGGCCGAAGCCGAGACAATCTGGCAAAATGAGGATACGTGGACAAATCCGACACCGAATGTCTCTGCGGCGTAAGACCGATCTCACCAACGGTGCAGAGTGCCCTAAAACCTGCACCACTTAGGACCTAAATGAGGCAACATTGAGAAGAGCTATTGAGGTATCATTTTTTGACTCGAAATGAGGAACATTTTTGCATTTACAGCGCAGCGCCAGTGCACTTGACATCGACATTCACGCGCGGTGCCTCTGTAATTGTTGATCAGTGATTAATTTCATTTACGACAGCCGCCAAAGTAGCACGGAAAGCTTTTTTTTTTTTTTTGGATCTTCCACCACCTTTATTAAGATTAAGGGTGGTAGGGTAAGACCTCGGGCAAACAGCCCATTACCCTGGCTGCAGCTCATGGAGCATCAGCTCCACGGTCACGTTTCTTGCAATGCTGGCTGTACGCTCTCAGCAGTTGCTGTGATATCGTCATCGACATCCAGGAGCAGGAGTATCTCTCTCGGAAGCGGTCGTTTTAATTGGCTGTCGTCGTCAGGTGGGCGTGCATGCAGCGGAGCGATATTATGTAGATGAGTATGAGGCCCATTATCAGCTGCATCGTACATGCGACGTGCTAAACGTGCAGCAAATTGACCCACCGCATCCATTCGAGTGTCTCGAGCGATAACGTCGTTCCGAACATATCTGCCAGCTCCTGTACACATTCTCAGAGCGATATTCTGGACTGCTTGAAGCTTCTGTTTGTTGGTCGCTGAGCATAGGGTGTCAAAATCAAGCAGGCGCTGCATACGTAAGTCGCGAGCGGACATATGTTTTGTACACACCTAGTTTTGTTTTCAGAGGCAGCTTGGAGGTGAATATTGGACGGAGGAGAGCACGGGCTGCTTTAGCTTGATTAATGGCATGATCTGTTTGCGGGCACATTATCAGTGACCGGTCGATATAAATGCCCAGATATTTGACCATTGGTTGCCAGTCTACTACTTGACCTCTAAGTTTTAATGGTGGGGGTAGTTTTCTCTGGCCACTGATCAGCAGCGCGGCCGTCTTCCCTACGTTGACGGCCATGCGCCACTTGTCGAGCCATTCTGGGAGCTGATTCAGTACTCGCTGCACTTTGTTAATAGCTTCGTTGGCGTCTTTTGAAGATGCTATGCACGGAAAGCAGAAAGCACGGCAGATCTAGTGGAGAAAATCATTAATTTACTGAGATTTTGCGCCATGTAGTAGATTGTAGTGTAACCATAGTGTGAGTTGTAAATGCATAGAATAAATGAAATTTCTTCGTCATAAATAAGTACTCTTATTTTACCTATACCTTTTCTAGAGTGCTAAATTCCAGAAAATGGACATAATGTGTCGAATGGAGAACCGTTTTGTTTTTTATTTGTATAATTGGGTTTAATTTGTATGATTTAAGTTTAATTTTAGTTTTGTATTTTAGAGAAATAAATGAATGTCAAATGAAATTATCAAAATAACGTGTATTGTGTTTTCTTGGTTGACTAGGACTAGGACACCTTTCATACTGCAGTGTGTCGTCGGTCGCGTGCCACGAGAAAACGAGGGCGCAGACTGAACTCCGCGCCCCGGCGCCGAATAGACTATTAGGACGGCACTGCATACATTTGACAGTAATTGACAACTAGTGATAGTGATTGTCCGTACATTTTTGCGGTTGAAAATTGCCTCAAGCGACAACAGCGCAATCTTTCTTGTTGTAATAGCTCTGTTTTGGACGTATACGGAACTTGTATGGAACACTCGCAACTTCCACGGACAATATAGAGTGTTTTCATACAAACTGTCAAAGTTCCGTATACGTTCCCAGGTCCAATAATTTCCCTGGGGACATAATGTTTAACTTCGCATGGCTTGGAACTTATGTCTTATCGTCACGCGGTCATTTTTTTTTCTCGAAATTTATTTGAAATTGTCCATTTCACGCGAAACTTCAGTACTGGACTTAAAAGATGATGCTACATCGTGTGAGTGAGAGAAAGTGATTCCCTCTCAGTTTAGGGCTGCCATACTGATATTTTTTAAATTTGCCGCGCTTTGTCAGTATCAACTTTCGTTAGCCAGACTCTATCATTACATCCACAAAAAAAAAAAAAAAAAAAAAAAAGTTGCTGTCAACGCATGTTGGCAGGATTTTTCTTTCGAGGTAATATTTGTAGAGCTAGAGATAGTCAAATAATTGTTTTCTATTGTGTTGTAATATTCGGTAGGTTTTTGACAGTCGCGGCTCATTGTTGTTTTCTTGTTTCCATGTCAACGCCATCCGAGTCTGCGCAGACCGCCCACGTCACGGTCTGACGTCCTGACGTCTCCACTTATAGAACCTAAGTTTATTTTTATTTATATTTGTAGTATAATTCTTGTTATTCATGGCATTTTGCGCCCCGGCCGGGCCAAATGCAGTTTCCCAATACGTTAATGTGTCGCAGGGGGACATGATTCAGTGCCTAGAGTGTTCCCAAGTGCGATTTTTTAAAGGACAGAAAGGCCTCAAAATTCACCGTACGCGGTGCCATAAAAATAGCCAAATTACACTTTCGGCCCCTATTGCAGGCTCTGATGGAGCCAGCAGCAGTCCCGTGAGCGCTGCTGCTCCTTCCAAACCGCTTTGGGAGGTTCTTAGCTCACTCAAAAGTTCTCTTCCTGTTTTAAAACGCATCCCGCGTGGTGCACGTTTTTCGGTTGCACAGTGTTTATATGCTGCTATTCGGAATGTTATTTCTAAAAATTCTTTAGTCGCCTGGGAACACCTCTTGACTTTTCCCTACGTTGTGCTTTACGTACATTCGGACCCAACAAACAAAAAATCCCTTACCACTAGGGTAAAGGAAAATTGCGTAAAGTACAGCGCATTGGAAGAGAACTTTTTAGATTTTGAAAGCATTATTCCGCCAACAAGGCAGAATAAACCAAATTCTAAAAAAACAGACGATTCCGTTACCATTAAAATAGTAGAGAGCAAAATTAGTGATGGCGATATCAAAGGCGCCGCACGAGTCCTGTTCTCCAGCGACACTATTGCCCCCCACACACCCGATACGGTCCAGTCACTCCGTGACAAGCATCCGCCGGCAGCATGTCTCCACCTGCCTGAGCCACCACACCCTGATGACGTTGTCATTGAAGTGTCAGCTCAGGAGATTGCAGCGGCCGTTTCTTCTTTTCGGAGCGGCTCAGCCGGAGGCCTAGATGGTCTCTCGCCTCAACATCTAAAAGATCTTCTATCTTTTAGCTCTGGTGAGGTGGCTGAGTCTCTCTTGAGAGAATTAACGGGTTTGGCAAATCTCATGTTATCTGGGCAGGTCAATGATGACGTTATCGAAGTCTTGTATGGCGCTAACCTATGCGCACTTGTCAAAAAAGATGGTGGCATCAGACCTATTGCTGTTGGCACCACATATCGTCGTCTCGCAGCCAAAGCCGGTTGTGGAAAAAAGGTTGCTCTTTTGAGTAGCCTTTTTCAACCAATACAGCTTGGCTTTGGTTCGCGGGGTGGATGTGAGGCTGCTGTTCATTCGCTTCGTACTTTTCTCGGTAAAAATTGTGGAGAGGTGTTGCTTAAGGTGGATGTCAAAAATGCTTTCAATTCGGTTAATCGAGACGCCTTGTTGGCACAGGTCAAAGACAAAATTCCCGATCTTTTCAATTTTCTTTGGCAATGCTACGGCAAACCCACTAAATTAATTTACAAAAATGATGTTTTGCTATCTTCCGTTGGCTGTCAACAAGGTGACCCTCTCGGACCAGCCATTTTCAGCCTGGCCATTCATCCAATTGTTCAACGTCTCCAATCTAAACTCAACGTTTGGTATCTGGATGACGGGACTTTGGGTGGCGATGCGAGCACAGTCCTACGTGATTTGGAAATTCTTATTGACGAGTTTCGTCAAATTGGTTTGGAGCTAAATTTTTCGAAATGCGAACTTTTCGTTTGCGACTCATGTCCGGATAAAGATTTGATACTTAACAAATTTAATGATTTGGCACCTAACATCAAATCGGTAGACAAGTGTTCTCTTCGCCTTCTAGGTTCGCCGATATTAGATGAGTCTTTTCCGCCTTTCGTTCAAGAAAAAATTCAAAATTTTTTGAGTGCCTCTGATAGGCTACTCAAAATTAACGCCCACATGGCTTTTACCATTATAAGATGTTGTCTGTTTGTTCCAAAATTTATGTACGCTTTACGATGTAGTCCATTGTGGAAACACAATGAGCTCCTTTTGAGCTTAGACGATGTTCTAAAGCAGTCCCTAGTATCGGTTTTGAATATTGACATGAGTGAAAGGGCGTGGCTACAAGCCTCCTTGCCTGTTAGGCTTGGAGGGTTAGGGGTCCGCCAAATTTCAAGTGTTGCTTTACCAGCTTTCTTGTCCTCCATTCATAGTACTCAGAACTTGATTGAAAAAATCCTCGCACCTTCTTTAGGCCATTCTGGCGTAGATGTAGCTCATTTGAATGAGGCAACGAATGCTTGGAGGGTCGCTTGCCCAAATACCGAGCTTCCAAAGACTTTATCGTCGCAGAGACTGTGGGATCGGCCGATCTGCGATAGTTCGCATTCTCCGTGCTAGTGCACGGAAATCTCTTCTAGACACGTGTCCTAGCGTCGCGGATCGCGCTCGTATCCTTGCAGTCTCTGTATGGGAGTCCGGTCTTTGGTTGCAAGCATTGCCCTCTTTCAATACTGGTAACCTTTTAGACCCAACTGCATTTCGTCTAGCTGTCAGCTTACGCTTGGGTGCAAGGTGTTGTGAAGCCCATCGCTGTCAGTGTGGTACTGCAGTTGACCAGCTCGGTCACCACGGTCTCTCTTGCTCAAGAAGCGCTGGTCGGATTGGACGCCACGCCAGCCTTAACGATGTCATACGCAGGGCTTTTGTCACCGCCAATATCGCAGCCGTACTCGAACCGAGTGGGTTGGCGCGTGGTGATGGCAAAAGGCCTGACGGCATGACGCTGGTCCCATGGAAGTGTGGACGGCCCTTAGTATGGGACGCAACTTGCGTCGATACTTTGGCACCGTCACATCTTCCTGAGACTCAGAGTAGGGCTGGAGCGGCGGCCAATTCGGCTGAGCAGCACAAGCGGCGCAAATATGCTAACCTCGGCAGTGGTTACATATTTGAGCCATTTGGAGTTGAGACTTTGGGTCCGTGGGGGCCGGGAGCTCATCTCGTTTTCAAAAGTCTTTCTGAGCGTCTGGTGGACGCGACGCGTGACCAAAATGCTGGTGTTTATTTGGCTCAACGTATAAGCATTGCCATTCAGCGTGGCAATGCTGCCAGCATGCTGGGCACGCTGCCAACTGGCAGTGGGCTTGAGCACTTGGATTATCTTTAGACCTTCAAGGGTCTGTGGATGATCCACAACATCCTTCCCTAGTACCTGTCATTTTCAATCAAAATAAATTAAATGTCAACGTCATGTCATGTAATTTGTCAAGAATTTGTCCGAGTCCGGGGAGGTGGTTGTTTCTGTGATTTTTATGTAATTTTTAAAAGGTTTTTATCAATAAATATCTTTATTTGGCAAGAAATAATTGCTTTGATAAAGTGCGTGGTTCACTAACACATATGCGCCGCTTCGGTGAAATGAATTAACAATCTTGCATGGATCCCGATAAATCGATGAATACTCCTTATTTATATCGTGATGGCTAGTATTGGTATCGGGGTGTATTTATTGTGTGTCGTGTGGTTCACGGCCTTATTGCTGGTCTGGATCAGCGTTCGCACCGGCCATTCCATCGGGAAACTCGCAATTTTGGGTTCCATATTTTTTTCAATCATTTTATTCTCATTACCAAAATTGGACGTTGAACTTACGTACAGCGAAAAACTCTACCAGAAAGTGTACACGGTGCGATATTTCACTATCGCTGTGATACTCCTAGGTACAGTAATAGGCACCACTTACAGTTATTTATTTGCTAACAGCCTTGAGCCTCTTGAATTTCGCAAAATTAGGAGTTTCGGTAGATAAGCAACCATCTGGTAAGTTTTAAGACTTGTTATCTTCTGTGACAGTAGACTGAGTCTGCACAGTTGTTATTAGCACCTTTTTCAAAGTACTTACCCAACCTAAAAATGTACTTTGTTGTAGTAGTATATTTATAGTATTACTAGTAATTTATTATGTATGTATTTTATTTTATGACTAGTCTAAATCTTTTGCCTCTATAATTATAGACAATGGAGTTGTTAATTCTATGATAAGAATAGAATGGCTTGTCTGCATTCATTGAGTGTAAGCTAGATAATACATCATGCATGCTTGCTATCAGCTTATCATAACATCTTCCTTTGCTAGTAGAATGCTAATCTATGTTTTAAGATATTAGGTTTGTTATCTACTGGCTTGTCTGCTTGCTGCTTGCTTTAGGCACATTAGTGTTGAAACTTGCCTGGTAAGTGGTTGTAAAATAGTGACTGTTTTATATTTTGTGTTGTTCTCATGACTTCCTTGAATCTAGGCTGTTATTTACAAAAGTGTCATAAGTACTCCTACCATTTTTTCATAAATCAAAATTCTTTGTGTTATAGTGATTTTACTAAACTGTCTCTTTATAAAATAGTGGTTATGTTGATAACCAAACCTCATTGTTAAAAAGTGTTTATGGTAAATATGAATAGATAATAATATTGAGTTAATAACCTAATAATTACTTTGTAAACAGTTTTAGCCTTGGCTCGAATAAAATCAATGCTACATTACCACAGTAGTGTTTATCGTTCCTTTCCTCTGGTAGTTTATATTATTCCCTTTTTGACCAACGAACCACCGGAGTAGGTATACAATTCGACGCATATATATATATTTTTTATGTATAACCATGTATAACTTTTTCATAGTGGTCTGATTTCAATAATTCTTTTTTTATTTGAAAGAGAATACTTCGTAATTGCTCCCATTTAAATTTTATCGAAATTGGGTGACCCATTTTTGATATACCAACAATAATGTGAAAAATGCTACATCGATCCGTGCGAAATATTCGCGAATTCTGTACACAAGTAAAGTCGATCATGCTAATTTTTGCAAAAAATAATCTTGTTGACTTGAAAATTTAATAACTAGACTAATAACCTTCAGTTTGCTAGAAAAATTTTACTTTTTCGTTGTTATTTTTTTAAGATTGTTATTTTTTTCAATTTACTTTTAAATCAAAGGTGAAAAATTAAATGTTGTATTAGATATGAGTTCAATATATTCTAGGTCTGTAAATGCTACTTTATCAAGTAGAGTAAATTTCTTAGATGATGCCAGAAAACAATACTTACTAATATTATAAATCTGAAAGTGTTTTTTTTGGTTTGCTTGTTACTCTTGTACTCAGAATTGGATATAGTTTCAAGTGAGAGAGTATTGTATAGGTTTATCCAGAACTATTGTACTAAGTCGAAAGGAAGTGATTCAGTACATCATTATGAACAATTTTTTCTATAGTGCCTACCTGAAATTCGAGAAGAAAAAATCAGCTGTTTCATACATTTTGTCTGTTTCGAGTTACAGTTTTGTGTGGAACAGCTGATTTCTTTTCTCGAATTTCGTGTTGGTCCCATAGTAAAAGTTTTCTATAATGATGGTCTTATTCACCCCCTTTCGGTTCAATCAGGACAAGCAGATAATCTTATTTATATACATATATATATGTATTTGTATAGAAAGCTAGTCAAGTATTATAAAAACTTTATTGGTAGCTAATCTATGTTTATGTTTCCAGCCGCCATGTCTAACGCCATTTGCCACAGTCTGCGGTCTCCCATGAAGACTCTGGCCAGCCTGGGAGCCCGAGCCATCTCCACTTCCATAGTGCATAATGAGACCATACTAGTCAAGAATAACAGTGAATTTGTTAATAAGGTAAATTTTTATTACAACGTTATCTCACAGAATTATTATATACTATGGGATTAATCGCGCACTAAAATTATGAGATAAATAAATACCTCCTCATCCCGACTAATTTTAGTGCGCGATTAGTCCCGTAGTATATAATAATTATGTGTTCAAATCGTGAAAGTTTAAAAACAACGTTATCTCACAGGTTATCTGATTGACACTGCACAAAATATGCTGAATGACTGTCCTATTCTAGCTGGTCTTATTGGCAATCCATGAATGACCTGCTTAATAATGGTCAATGTTAATGGCCGCCAATTAAAAGGAGAACGGCTAGTTTTTTTTTATCACACATGATGGTTCCATTGTATATTCTAACGTAGCCTGAAAAAGAGGACTGTTAACTAGCCTTTACCATAAACAGCTTGCAAATAAACTTTAAACATGTTAATATTTTTCTACTATCTTAATCAATTTAAACATCTGTTTCCCTAGCCGTCCTTAGACATGTTTCTCATCTTTGTACTAGACTATTCGCGAGTGCCATCGCTTTAAAGAATTTCAGTCAGAATTGGATATTGTAGCTGTAGTAGCTAACTCTACATGCGCCGAGTTGTATGATTAAGGTTCGCGCACATTATGTCGCAAGCGTGTGGCAAGCGCAGCGTAGGACGTCCACCCACAAGGTGGACAGATGACCTCATTAAGACCGCAGGATCGCGCTGGATGCAAGCCACTACCAACCGGTCTTATTGGAGATCCATAGGGGAGGCCTATGTCCAGCAGTGGACGTCCTTTGGCTGATGGATGGATGGATGATATTATGTCGGGCCGCAGTATTAGAACGGAAACGCAGAAAATTCGGCCCACTGCGCCCCGAAATAGTGTGCTTTAGTTCATATAAAATACATATAAGCGATTTGAGCGGATTTTTGCGCTGCGGTGCGACCCGACATAATGTGAGCGATCCTTTACTAATAATTATCGTAGGTACTCCACAGTTGCTCTAATATTCGCATTATAGAGTGTCGTCCTTCGCAAATGAATTAGCTGTATCTTAGTGAATTTTCAGAAATTATAATTATTCTAGTAAAACCTATGACTCTACATTGTAACGTAAATAATGTTGCCAAACCCGTCAGCAGACAGCCTCGGATCAACGACTCTGTACAGAGCTAAAATTAACAAACGCTCATTTCTCGCGCGATAGCACTGTTTGTTTCATAAACATATTGCGAAACTTGTTTTTCCGTGCTTACTGTACTACGCATAGAGAAACATACCGAACTGTATCGGTCTTTTTAATAGTCCACTACTGACATGCTCACTGATGACTGCCATAAATGGTGAAGGGCCATATCCACTACATTGGCCGAGTGTGGGTTGGTGAATTCACGTAGGCCATCAAATTATTTCTAAGGACGGTCGCCTTAAATGTACAGGGTTATCTGCTTGCCCTGTACTATGCCGAAAGCAGGTGATACAGACCATCATTATGAACAATTTTTACTATGGGGCCAACCCAGAATTTGTGGCAGAGAATCAGTAGTTTCATACATTTTGTCAATTCCAAGTATCAATTTTTTGGAACAGCTAATATTTCTTAACTCGGATTTCCGGCTGGTAATCGAATTCCTGGCTATAATAAAGTTGGTCATAATGATGGTCTTAATCACCGCTTTTTTGCTTAATTTAGTCCAGGACAAGCAGGTACACCTGTTTTGTGCTATTTTTGTCCATTATTCCCCAGCTCCTCATCTGTCTTCCTCTTTTTTCTGCATGTTATGCCATGAATGGCGATTTACTAGTACATAATCAGTCTCTCTCCCCAGCGATTGAAATACTATCCATCCTCCATAAGACGTCCCCAGCTGGACATAGGCCTCCCCTATAGATCTCTAATAAGACCAGTTGGTATAGCGGCTTGCATTCAGCGGACCTACGCTGCGCTTGCCGGTGCGTGGTCTCCACTCGAGAACTTTTCGACCCCATCGGTCATCAGTCCTCCGAGCTAATTGCCCTGTCCATTGCCACTTCAACTTGCCAATACACGGGGCCATGTCGGTAACTTTGATTCTTCTACGCATCTCCTCATTAGGGAATTTGTTTATTTTTATTGCTGTTGTACTTTGATGTAATCCAAGCTATATTATTTTTTTCTTTTTGTGATAGAACCATTTGTTTATTAAGTTAGAATGTGTAAATGATATACTAATCCGGATTACAGAGGTGCCATCGTAATTATATTAGCTAAATAGCATAGTTCTGTTTCTTTTTCACTTTAGGCATTCGATAGAGAGAATGCTTTTACGTTGCTATTAAATTTACGCTGGCGCCTCTGTAATCGGACTTACCATGACAATAAATGATATTCTATTCTATTCATTCCTGATACGATCTCGCAGAGAGACTCCGAGCATGGTCCTCTCTATGGCTCGTTGTGCTACTTGGATTGTAATACAATATTCACAAAATACGATGCCTAATTCATTTATAATTTATAGCACAATCTCTATGTAATCAATCAAACCTCAATTTGTGTAGCTCTCCTCTAGGGAATATAAGTATACTGTACTGCCGAGAGGACTAGCACTGCGTGATATCGAATATTTTATTGTCGACAAACATTGTTAGATGAGTTTGAACCTTGGAAGTACGAGTACAATACAGTACGGTATAGGTACCACAAGTAATTAGGTTTCAGATTTTTATGGCTAAATAAATAAGTTCGTATAGGAGAGAGCTGTATATTAATATGTCCGTTTTTTTTTCACCGGACAAAGGACCGTGTTTTTCACCGGATTCACGGTGGCTTATAATGAATGTGTGTGTAGATGCACTGGACATCGATCCGGCAATACAACCATGTGGATCCGGCGAACATATCAAACAATCCGTTTGTTGACGGTCCGTTGTCCGGTGAAAAAAACGCAAGTGTACAAGCGCTTTGAAGGTCTCTGTCATGGCTAAACGATTACAACAACCGAGATCTGCAGTTTATCGTGTCCTCCGAGCCACGTTAGCGCTCAATTGTAAATGTTACCCGCGGTCACCCATCCGAAGAATGACGTGCCGCACGTTGCTTAATTTCGGTGATCGCTGACAAACACCTAGTCAAACTACGGCTTTTATCAAACAAGGCGCCTATTGGATGGCGTAAGACGTTTTCAATTTACTTTCCGAGCAGATGGGGCTGAATTCCTTAAAATCATCGTACAATTTATAAACACCTATTATAACTGAAATCTGTATTTAAATTAATATATTTGCGAGTGGTAATAGAATTTTACATGAGGACCTACATCTAACTCGTATTTTTGCATTTCATTACCTTGTAAAATGTACTGTAGAATTGGCGCTATGCCACAGAAGAACTGTAATATTAGCAGTTATGCTTTGAAATCATTACTATGTAACGTGCATGCTCCATTTGTATGTTAGTTGTTGTAATCGCTTATTTACGTAGTAATTTGCCCATAAATGAGCTTTCTTTTACTGGGTGTAAGGGGCACGTTCCCCAAGCCGAAAAAACGTCGTCATGCGTATAACATCAGCTATTTAATAAAAAAGTTCAATACACTGAGAGAAA
Source organism: Hypomecis punctinalis (assembly GCA_949316475.1). Classification (NCBI taxonomy): domain Eukaryota; kingdom Metazoa; phylum Arthropoda; class Insecta; order Lepidoptera; family Geometridae; genus Hypomecis; species Hypomecis punctinalis. The sequence goes on from OX438811.1 coordinate 3,191,580, forward strand.
AACTAACAAAAAAATAGTAATCTTTACTAAAATTTTACTAAATCCGAGGACAACAAATGACCTGTAATAAATACAAATCGATTTTTGTAAATGCAATTTGTAGGTATTACAATATCAGTTCTGTTATATGTAGTAAGGCCCCAGTAGTTTCAATAGATTAGCTTTGTAATATCTAGTAAAGTCCATAGTACTCTTTACTAAAATGTTACTAATCCCGAGGACAACAAATGCCCTGTTAAAAATACAAATCGATATTTAGTAGGTATTACTAATACCTGTTTTGTTATATCTAGCAAACTCCTTAGTACTCTTTACTAAGATTTTACTAATCCCGAGGACAACAAATGCCCTGTAAAAAATACAAATTGATATTTAATAGGAATTATTAAGAGCTGAGGTGGTCTGTAATTTTCCATACAAAAGTATTACGCTGTTTTCTTTCTGGAAAATGATTTTAGAGTTACAACTTTTTGCCATAAAATTAAATTTAGCTTTTTAAACTACCCTGTCTTTTCATTTTTTTGATAAATTAATTATCAGGCAAAATATGATCCTTCAAAGTCTCAAAAAAATTCACCATTTTTACCGACATCTTTAAGGACCCACCAGAATAGACTTATTAATTTCTAACAAAATATGAAATGACATAATCATGAACACATATTTTTCGTAAATTTTGATATAAAAAAATACTTGATTAATTTAGTTATTGATGAAGAAAACAGCGTAATACGAAACGTTGTCTTGCCAAGATTTTTGTAGGTATAAATTGCTCTGAGCTGCAATTGTCTCTATCGCACGATGCGGAGGTAGGGTTGAGGTGAGGGAGGTTCAAACCTATACGTACACATGCACTAGGGATGTAGCAATAGACGATATTTTTGTCGATGCTCTAGTGATGTCCATCGATATCGATGTTTATTAAAAATATTAGTTAATTTTTTAAATCTTGTAATTTTACCGATGTATCTTTGTTACTTTTGAATAAAAAGATCTTATGTATGGAATATATGCGTTTAGTTACTGCGACTTATTGCTGCGACTACACAATTCTATGTAGTAATTTTTTAGTATATATATCGTGTTGTATCGGCAGACATCTAAATAGTTTAGGTGCAGAATGACCGATTCTCATAATGCCCAACTAATCCGGGAATGCTCAATTCTGCGAATGCCTAATTCTATGAATGCCCAATTCTCACAACGGTTAGTTTTGTGAATGCTCAATTATCAAAATGGCAACATAATTTCAATTAAGAATTTCCTAAAAAAAAATCTTGCTTTAAGAGATGAAGATTGTGTATTTGTTAAAAATAACCAAAACTACTTTTTTGGTAATAAATCAGCTAGATCGCAAATTTTACGTCCTCAACATAAATTCAATATTCGTGTATTTACTTTAATAATACTTTGTATCATCGAAGTTCATTTAATACAGCCATAAAAGTGTACAATAGTCTACCTCTTCACATAAAATTTTTAGATGCAAACTAATTTAAACATAGCTTAAAAATGGCTGGCTGAAAATACCTTATATACCTAGCATGAAATAATATTATGAATGTACAAATTCTGACTGATAATTATGATCTCGTGTGTATATATAGGTATTTATGTCATAGATAGATAGATAGATAGAACTCTTCATTGTGTGCACTAAGTACAGAGTAGATACTTAACTTATCTTAAATTAAATTAGTGCCACAAATGGCGGCCTTATCGCTGATAGCGATCTCTTCCAGGCAACCACTGAACGGAAAGAGATCACAAACAAGATTATAAATGGGAGGTATCAATCTAATAATAATATAAATGTAAATAATAAATAAATAAATACTACAAAAATATAAATAAACAAAGGTACATAATAATATTTTACATAATAATAATATTGAGAAGGAAAAGAGAGACAAAGGCTAATATGGAAGTAGCAAACAAAGGATATAAAACAGACAAGTAAAAAGAGAAGAGAGAGAAAAGACGCAATTTCATCATTTTGGACACTGATCAAGAAAAAAATCTTTCACTCTTTCCTTAAAAAATGTGCAGTGACTGTGAAGTTCTAATAGAGACAGGTAAGGCATTCCATAAGCGGACAGCGGTGACAGAAAAGGCATTTTCATAAAATGTGGTATGATGGGTAGGAGTGGAGAGACAAAGCAAGGATGATGGTCTTATAGGACGACAAGAGCCCTCACGAAAGAATTTGAAACGCTCTTTGAGATAGCCTGGAGAGGAAGGATTAAAAAGGTTATTGTAGAGAAGTGACAGGATGTGAGCATTTCTGCGGAGTCTGATAGGAAGCCACTCGAGTCTAGTGCGAAACTGAGAGATGTGGTCGTACTTTCGTAACCCAAAAATAAACCTTATACAGAAATTTTGAAGGCGCTTAAGTTTATCTAATTGGTCTTCTGTAAGATCAAGGTAAGTAACATCAGCGTAGTCGAGAATTGGAAGAAGTAGGGATTGAGCTAGCGCAATTAGTTATGATTATATAATACATATAATATGTTAATTGCTTCAATAGTAAAACTTGCCTAAAGATTGTGCTTTAATTACCGGTGATTTTTTATATGAAAATGTGATATTCCCATTTGAAATTATTTTGCCATTTTGAGAATTGAGCATTTTTAGAATTTTCCATTCATAGAATTGGGCATTCGTAAAATTGAGCATTCTTGGAACTGTGTGCCATTATACTTACTACTTCATTCATTACATTATATTAGTCTAAGCCGAAATAATAGTTATAAATTTCTAATTAGGAAAATCAAGTGCTCTCTAAAAAAGTATTATAACTGTAACATATAAATCTATCCTTAGTCCACCTAAGCAAAAAACGTTCTATGCTTGCCAGTACGTGAGATCCATTTGAGGAAACAGCCCCATCGGCTATCCGTTCATTGAACTATCGTATGTGCCTTGCCATCTGACATTTTAACTTGCCAATCCACTGAGTTTTGCTAAAAAGTTCAATTAAAAGTGCTTTAGATGCTTTAATCTTATAATAATTGTGGATGTTCTATCCTGTTTTACTATTATATGTGCCCTACCCACTGCTGCTTTAATTAGCTAATTGTGTCAATTTTTTAAACGTTTCTAAAGTAGAACCAAAGTATGACAAGCTGTTCTCTAAACAGTAAACCTCGCATCTGTTTAATTGAATCCTCAATTATTTTTATACTATGGGACTTATTTCTTATTCTAATTTCTTTTTATAGATACCTACAATATAAAAGGCAAGAAGTTTTAGATTAACGAGACCTATTACTAAGACTCCTCTGTCCGTCTGTCCGTTGGTCACTAGGCTGTATCTCACGAACCGTAAAAGCTAAACAGTTAAAATTTGCACAGATGATGTATTTGTTCCCACTATAACAACAAAACTAAAAATAGAATAAAATAAATATCTACTTCAACCGTGTAGGTACAGAATTCACGAATATTTCGCACGGATAGATTATTATTGATTTATCAAAAATGGCTCAGCCCATTTCAATAAAATTTCAATGGGATCAATTTCGAAGTAAATTCTTTCCAATGAAAAAAATTCTAAAAAATAATTATCAAAATCGGACTACTGTGTAAAAAGTTACGCTAGGTTATACATAAAAAATATACGCGTCAAATTGAGTACCTCCTCCGTTACGTCGGTCAAAAAATAGAATGAAATAAATATTTTTTCATGCCATACAACAGACGTGATTTTTTGCACAATTTTTATTAATATACACAAAAGGTAGACGCTTGAAATATTCTCAGAATATTTAGTAATATAATATATCAATATATCATTTATATAAATGTATCAATTTAAAAAATATATAATTGCATCGAAATAATTGGCTCTCATATGGTATGAAACCTTTCGAGCGCGAGTCCCACTTGCATTTGGCATATTTATTATAGACCGTAGAAGAACGACGTAATGTAAGATATTTCCATAAAAAAATAATTAATTTATACTTAGAAAGAAGTAATTTCAGTAAAAATATATTATGTAAACTGCAGCGCCTACGGATATCAAATAGCCAATTGTATATGATGTTAGTTAGGTACATACCTATTACGTTTTTGTCAAACAATAATTATTTGAAAGAAAATAAACTAGCCTATAAAGAAAAATTAACCCATGTCACAAATACTGTAGCTTCCTAATGGCAGAAAAATAAATAATCTTTTATCTTTTATATTTTTGTTTGCTATCGCCTATCCGCCATACCTACTAGGTAACCGAGCATACGTAGAATACGCGCAAGATAGCTCTACGTACGGCCAAAATCAGGAACCAATTCAATTCTGCCAGGGAATACAGAATACTAATGATATAACGTAAGTGGCGCCACGACTCGCGCGCAGAGTTATCTTGCGCGCACTCTACGTAATATCATATTTTGCTACAATTCAAAATAAAATATCGGTCGGCCAGCGAGCTCGTTGGGGCGCAGGTAGGGTGCGGGGAGAGTTCGAGCGCAGTACGCACACAAATACAATTGCATCACCACACACATTGAAGCTCCCTGGTTTGGGCGCATCGCGACGGCAATAGTTTAGTCCAAATACCTATTTCTCAATTTCCTCGTCACTAGTATTTCGCCTTAATACCTGTCTTGTTACATGTAGTAAGGCCCCAGTAGATCCAATAGATTAGTGATGTAATATCTAGTAAAGTCCTAGTTTTTTCGAAATTTTAGTTCTGTATCATCTAGTAAACACCTAGTAATTTTGATGGATTCGTTTTGTGATATTTAGTAAGCCTTAGTACTTTCGAAAGTTTGGTTCTGTATTATCTGCTAATCACCTAGTAATTTTGATAGATCAGTTTTGTAATATCTAGTAAGCCTTAGTACTTTCAAAAGTTTAGTTCAGTATTATCTCGTAAAAGTCTAGTAGTTTCAATTGCTTAATTTTGTATTATCTAGTTGAATTTTGTAATTTCTAGTATAATTTCTGTGTTATCAATTTAGTAAACCCTATCAATGTAAAAGTTATAAAACACTTCAAATCGAAATATTAAAAACTGTATACCTGCTTATATCAATGACCTATAAGTATACAGTTTTTAATATTTCAATTTGAAGTGTTTTATAACTTTTTTATGGATAGGGTTTATTAAGTAGATATCACAGAACTAAACTAGACATTACAAAAACCAACTAAATAATACAAAATTAAGCTATTGAAACTACTTGAGTTACATATCTTACAACGAATCTTACTTACGAATCTAAGGTTGTAAACTAATACTAAATGTAAGTTACAAGGTGAATAATAATTGTAGACATAAAAATAAAGATTCAAGTGAAGTCATGTTTATTAAATATTATACATGTATAATATAACACACGAAACAGCCACATTTACAATAAAACATAATTTACATTGCCGGCAAGTATAATGTATTCACGGAGAAACCCAGTTACTCCGTAGATTCTGGGTAAAATTGTCAATTTTCACTTACACTGGTTAAATCTGTACTTATGACACTTAATTAAACACAGTTAGTTGGTCCGCACTGAACTTCATCCTCCATGTTTACTCTACTGCACGCAACGACGAAATGGCTGCTGGAAAGACGGGATCGTATTCACTGAGACCCCAGTTACTCAGTATGACTGTATAGCTGTTATAACACTGACTCCTGGGTAAGATTGTCAATTGTCACTCAGAGTGTTTAAATCTATTGGTAAAACACAGTTTGTTGGTACTGAACTTCACTCTCCTTTACATGTTTACTCTACTGCAAGCAACGACGAAATGGCTGCTGGAAAGGCGGGATCGTATTCATAAAGCAAAACACACCGGACACTTTACTGGAAATAACAAAACATTTCGTTGAAATTACTTAGCTTATTGCTGGATTTACAAAATAGACCAAAAACTAAATGTTTCTGTTGCATTAACTAAAGTATTGTAGTAAAATTACAATAGTGTCTTGAAATTAATAAAGCCTCATGCTTGAAATTATTCTTCCTTTCAATACAAATGACAATCGTGTTTTGAAAATGATTAAACCCACGCTTGTAATTACAAAACAAGGTAAATCAATTTTTTTTTCATCTTTCAAACCAGTGGTGTATCAGATACCAATACTTGTCTATACCAGTACCTATCTAGGTACCAACGCGGTGGATTTTTTTTGTAAGTACATAGTACTAATCGCCTAAGAGCATGTCAAACCCTACGAAGTACTCGTATGATACAATTTTTATTGGATTTTGTTAAATGCACCTTTTTATGTTAGTAATAAGGAATCATACTATAGGTAACGTTTGATGAAATATGTTAGCATGCACTACAAATGACCTATAACTAGTTATTATTAATAAAGAGTAAGTAAGTAAGAGTAAGATACTTAGTGTACTGAACTACTGAAACCAAAGTCAAAGCCGTCAAATAAGAATATTTCAACGACGTTGGCGGTAACAGAAAACGCGGCGTCAGAAAAAATCTTAATGCCAATTAATGCAATTAGAATTAATGCATAAGTATTAATTTGAGATTTTTCGAGTATTAAAGTGTAAACTTATCTCGTATATTATTCCAGTAACTTCAGTGCCCTTACCATGACTTTTGATAGTAAACGTTAACTTTTTTCCGTTTTTGTTTAATAGCTTCATATATTTAACCATACCTTATTAAATTTTAAAGCCAAAAATTTGCTTTTTATTTGTAAGCGTTTAGAATCCAGCAGCTATGCTTATTCTTCATTTTTTTACTCTTGACTCAAGACCATAGCGTAAAATCATTTTATTATAATTTGTTCTGGGAAAAATATTGTTACTTACTACTACTTATGATCTAATATTTGCTATTGTTATAGGCGATAAGTTTACGTTTTACGGCAAATTTTGACAATTTTATTGTTTTTGAAAAGCAATAATGCTTTGTTTGGGAATTTTGTCATCTTGTAATTTCAATTGAGATTATTATCGTAAGAGCGCTTATAATGTTTGTTTCTGAAAAAACAGTACGTCATATTTTGATTCCTGTAGACCACGTGGGCGAAGCCGCTAAAAGCTCATAATAATTAAAGCATGTTCCTTGGAATTACAAAAAGGGATAAATTAATTATATTTGTTGTACCAAATAAAGTTCTTGCTAAATTTTACAAACGTGTGTTGAAATAAATAAAGCATGTTGCTTGGAATTACAATAACGGAAACACTAAATATTATTCTTGTACCAGTTAAAGCTATTTCTAATAATTACAAACTAGTGTTGAAATTAATAAAGCGTGTTACTTGTTATTGCAAAAAGGGAAATATTAGATATCTTTGTTGTACCAATTAAAGTTATTTTTAATATTTACAAACGGGTGTTGAAATTAATAAAGCATGTTGCTGGGAATTACAAAAAGGGTAAAACAAAATATTTTTGTTGTACCAATTAAAGGTCTTTCTAAAAATCACAAACGTGTATTGAAATTAATAAAGCATGCTCTTTGGAATTACAAAAAGAGGAAATCTAAATATTATTGTTGTACCAATTAAAGTTATTTCTAGTAATTACAAACGAGTGTTGAAATTAATAAAGCGTGTTACTTGGAATTACAAAAAGGGAAAAACTAAATATTTTTTGTTGTACCAATTAAAGTTTTTTCTAATATTTACAAACGCGTGTTGAAATTAAAAAAGCATGTTACTTGGAATTACAAAAAGGGTAAAACAAAATATTTTTGTTGTACCAATTATAGTTCTTTCTAACAATTACTGAAGCGTGTTGAAATTAATAAAACGAGATGCTTGGAATTACAAAAGGTAAAAACTAAATCTGTTCTTGTACCAATATTTTTATATTTTCTAAAAATGACAAACCCGTGTTGAAATAAATAAAGCGTGTTGATTAGAATTACAAAAAGGTAAAACTAAATATTTTTGTTGTATCAACTATAGTTAATTCTTAAAATTACAAACGTTTTGTAAAATTGATTAAAAGTATTACTTAGAATTACAAAATAGATAAACTGTTAGAAACACAACTACCTTTTCTTGAAAATAGTAATCGAATTTGCGGAATTTACAAAACTCTAACAATATTTACTATACATTTGTAATAAATATTAAACTTTTGCAATATCTGCATTTACTAAAATCGTATTTTAGGAATTACAATTACAAAAACAAAACTGTTAGTAAAAAATAATAAAAATTGCAAATACAGCAAAACTTTGGTAAGTTATACTAAAATTTAGTGTTTTCGCCAATTACAAAGGACTTTTGTAATATTTAGTGGCGATTTTTTTCTCAGTGTAGCTCTGTACTGTTATTCAATTGTATTTGCTTTAACTAAAATTCCTGGCTTAATTTTCTTTTAACCAATAGACATCCCAAATCGAAAAGTTCACTTCACGTTCACTATACTGTTCTTTACCAGCCTTTTTATAATCCACTGCAGGATGTAGTCCTACCCGCGAAGGATGATTGGGTCTTATCCACCACGCTGGCCAAGTGCAGGTTGGTGGATTCGCCATTCGATTGATACGCCATCAAATTTCTTCTACGGACAAATGCAGGGTTCCTCACAATGTTTTTCTTCACCTTCGCAGGTTATTGGATTCTTCGATTTCACTTTTTTTATTTATTTAATAACTTAAAACAGTATTCATTACATTAAATATTGTCTAATAACAAGATTTGGTTTGCCTTGCATGTTCTCATAACTATCACTACATAGTATAAAACAAAGTCGCTTGATGCTGTCAGTCCCTATGTATGCTTATATCTTTAAAACTACGCAACGGATTTTGATGCGGTTTTTTTTTTAATATATAGAGTGATTCAAGAGAAAGGTTTATATGTATAATACACCTATGTGAAGCCAGGGCGGGTCGTTATGAATTACATAATTTGACACAATGTCGTAACTAAGTGTCTATTAACTTTTAACATTTATGAATAAACCCCGCTAGCTTTTGCCCGCGGCTCCGCCCGCGTAGAATTTGACTTTTGTGCTATCCCACAGGACCCTTTTATTTTTTTAGGATAAAAAGTACCCTAAGTCACTTTTCGCCCTTGAACTATATCCATGCCAAAAATCAAGTCGATTCGTTGCTCCGTTGCTGCGTGAAAGAGGAACAAACCAACAAACTTTTCGGATTTATAATATTAGTATGATTTATCAAACAATAAGACTATAATAAATACCACTTAAACTTAGCCATATCTACATGATTTAAAAAATATCTAATATATTGTTCCCATAGGTGATGAACAACGAGAAGCCAGTGATAGTGAACTTCCACGCGGAGTGGTGCGAGCCGTGCAAAATACTGACGCCCAAACTGATGGAGCTCATAGAACCGCTCGACAACCTCGACTTGGCCATCGTCGATGTGGAGGAAAACGCGGACCTCGTGCACACCTTCGAGGTAAGTAAAGGCGAGTAGTACAGCGGAATTTGGCTGTCACTGGCATAAAATCAAGTTTACTGGGGTAGGGAAATATCCGCCCGTACGCCTTTGCTGTCCCTAGCTACGCCCATCGGCCATGGCTGAGATGCTGGGATATTATGCGGCGTAGTTACGCCAAGTAGCACTGCATTTTTTGGCTGTCATTGATATTTCATGTGTTGATTTTCAACTTCTCTATGTTGGGCATGAGAGTTTTCTAGGATGGGCAAGGCCCTCCCACGCCTCCCTTAGCTACGCCGATGGATGGAATTATAATGCTTCACGCGCCTCGTAACTTTAGTGTAACATTAAAAAATTGAAAACCACCGATCATATATTTCTAAGAACCATCTCGACGTACCTACAATATGCATGATGACTAAAATAATAATAATTAGTCCGTCAGATAAATTAAAAAAAAAATTAGATACGTATTTTTTCGTTTGACAATTAAACAAAGATTGACAAAGATATAGCCCGTTAAAGTTCCGCGTGACGTCATGACTTCATGAGTGCTATACGAATGTACAGATTACGTTTATACTATTGACGTCACGAGCCACTCCCAAAGTATGACAAAGTTTATCTTGGTCATTTATTGTTTTATTGATAAAATAAAAAATACGTGTACAATATTTTTTAATAACGGACTAATTATAATAATGCTGTTTTTACCCAGTGGTCATGCCTATTGTACAGTACATAACCCAGACGATTGGCAAGTTATAATGGCAGTGGGCTGGGCACATAGCTCGAGAAACTGATGAGCGATGGTGTCGAAACATTCTCGAGTAGAGATCACGTACCGGAAAGCGCAGCGTAGGATGTCCACCTACGAGATGGACAGACGATCTCGTCAAGTCAATCCGCTTTCAACCATAGGGAGATCCTTAGGAGAGGCCTTTGCCCAGTAGTGGACGTTCTATGGCTGATGGATGGAATGAGTGGCATACAAAAAGGAGGGCGCGATAACGGGCTGATAATGATGATGATGACATGTTCGTAGTACGTCCTATTTACATTTAGTTCTTATACGACATTCGCAGGCTTACCACAAAACATTTAAACACTGTTTAACCGTGCAATTAGTACTGTTAAACTTTGCCTAAAGCGTGCGTAAAACTTTTGTGGTAAGACGGTATATCTTTAGTTGACATTTTTTATTTTAGACAATGATATTTCTGGTTCTAGGTAAAAGCAGTGCCAGCGGTGATAGCAATCAACAACGGGTTGATAATAGACAAATTCATCGGCCTCGTGGACGCAGACATGATCACGGGCCTCATAGACCGCATGTCGGGCAAGAAGAAGGGGGCGTAGCTGTCTCGCTTGTTTGTAATATTGTAGAGCGAGAGCTTTAGATATTTTCTTCTATAGGCATGATGACGGGGTAAAATAAATATTAGTCCGTCAGTAAGATCAAAGGAGATATAATAATACTACGTATAGAACGGCCTCTCGTTACCCCCCACCCGTTTGAGTCTTCCTCACTTCCACCCCGCGTCAGGACACGATTTACTACTCTGCGCGCGGGCTGCACAGGCCGCTGCAAATACCCGTGTAGCGTTCGTGCGTATGTGTAGTGTCTGTGAATAAATATAGTGTTGTGTGCGTAAGACAGCAGATTTTGTATGAAGAAACGCGGAGTGTCCGGGCTGTGGTAAGATCACAAAAAAATATTAGAGACGTTTTTTTTATTTTGCTAGTCAAACAAAGATAGCAGAGAGAGAGCGAGTCAAAGTTCGGGAGTGGGGGCAGGCGACGTCACTTTTATGTTAAAAGTCTACCAAAGCATGACGTCACACGGAACTTTAACGGGCTATCTCTTAATAGGAAAAATACCTTGTCTAATATATTCCAACTGACGGACTAATTCTATTGTTTTAGTCGTCTTGCTTATTTGTTTGATGTTTGTCGTTTGGTTTTCTAACTAAAGAATATTTAATGAAGGTATTTGGGCACAGAGTTTGTACCAAGTTTCAAAATGCGTTTTGAAACTTGGTACTAACTCTGAGCCCAAAGTTCAAAAGACATTTGATGCTTATTCATTTAAATAGGTTTTTATTGTACCGCCATATTTTTCGAGCTATCTCATAATAATACGATTGAAAATAAATGTTCTCTCTAAAATGTAGGCAATTATTGCTCTTGTATGTTTGTACTTGTACTTTACTTGGCCTTATACCTTGTTGATAAACATTGTGTTGATTGTAAAATTGTTTCTTTAGTTAGAAAACTAAAAACCATATCGACTTTTGTAAGCTCAAATATAGTTTGACAGGGATTTGAATGAAAATTGTTGATAGTAGAACGAAAACCCACTAACATACGGGTAGTGACAAAAATTGTATTCTTCATTGTCGTGAGGCATAATTAAATACATTTCATGTATTGGGTACTTGTTTCAGTAACAAAAAAATACATTTGGGGATTCTTGTCCTCTCGCTTGCATAACTAAATGAGTGCGAGCAAGAGGCGAGGAACTTTCGAACGCTTTTTTATTGTGACACGTTATCTTGGATATTTCATCCCCTAGGGGATTATATCGTCTTCGTTATATTGTTAATCATGTTCATTCAAATCCTTGTCCAATTTTAAATGCTAAAATCTCGTTCCTTGTAAATGTAAACACCACATTATACACCTTATTCTGTAATTGTTAAGTTATAAAATAAAAATCTTTAATGAAGAACAAATGACAAAATAAATATTTTTGTTGGTTCATTGTTATTTGGCCTAGATTTTAAAGTTTCGACTAATTTGAAATGGTTAAGTTCAAAAATGGTAATGTAATGTTAATGTACAATTCAGTAGCGAGGCATGATGACGGTAAAAAAACATTATACCTAATTAGTCCGTTAGTTAGACTACCAAAAAATATTAGACAGGTACTTTTTCTTTTGTCAATCAAACTATAAATGACATAGATAACCCTTGTCAAGACGCGTCTAATATTGACTATGGACACTAGCGTGGTTTCGTACTAGCGTGGTATGCGAGACGAGCCCGCGTGCTAGTACTCCAATCTTGAAAAAGATCGCCAAATGCGATCGAAACTATAGTAGAATGTCTATCTACATAGTTTAGTGTGAGTGATACCTGTGCTAAATTTAATCAAAATGTGTAATGTTTTGACCGGTGAACCACCGGAGGAGGTATACAATTCGACGCGTATATTATTATTTTTTATGTATAACCACGCATAACTTTTTTCGTAGTAGTCCGACTACAATAATTCTTTTTTTATTGGAAAGTATTTTGAAATTTGTCCCATTTAAATTTTATCGCAATTGGCTGAGCCATTTTTGATAAATCAACAATAATGTGAAAAATGTTACATCGATCCGTGCATAATATTTGCGTTCTAGCGATGCGCGCCCCGGTTTCGCACAGGTGTATTATACATATAAACATTTCTCTTGAATTACTCTATCTATTAAAACAAACTGCATCAAAGTTTAGAGATATAAGCATACACGGGGACAGACAGCGAAAAGCGACTTTGTTTTATACTATGTAATGATTCTGTACACGGGTGAATTCGGTCATGCAAAAAAATAATTCTATATAATACATATTTTTTTATTTTTATTTATCATTAAAATACACAGTTATCACAACAAATCAATGAAGTGCCGTAAAACTACAGTAAGTAAATATGACGGACTAATTATATTTGCACGCATTAGCAGCAGACTGCTGTCTTCGGGAGACACGTAGACAGGTAGCGGCAGACTATACGTCATCTCGTAGACGATTACGCGTAATCTGCGAAATTTATTCCACAAAAATGTAGACTGCTGCTGTTTGGCTAGTTGCTACGGAATTGTACCTTTATGTTAAGGATTGTGTCTTTTTAGTTCTTTTTAAAACCCTAGTCTAAAACGTCTGATTTTTTTAAAGTTATTCTTTAGATTGTCCATAAAAATAGATAATATGAAATGTAACTAGTAGAATTGTAGTTAAATAATAAAAATAGGGAATCTCGACTTTTGTTCTTGTTGTATCTCGAAGTTCTTGTTTCAAGCCTCTTTCATACACATGCCAGCTTTGATTAAGGTTTGTCCAATCACAGCCTTCGATCTAATGACGTCAGATATGTTGATTGGGCGCCTACTGATCGCTTTGATTATTTAAAAAGGGATTAGTCTTATCTGCTATTTTACTTTATTCCAAGATGATGTTTACTAAAATCAGCTCGCTTGTCATAAATACCACAGTAATACGTAACTATCACAGCCGCGTCCGGATTTCCTGGAATCTTGAGCAAGACATGTTTCTGTCCTGCTCTGTTATTATCTTACTAGAAGAAGACAAAAGCATTTGTGCAATTAATATGCGGCTATTGACATCTGCGCGATGATTTGTACCTCTTACTTCATCCTCTTTTATAAATTGTGTATAGTAGTTGATGCCATATCTTTTTCTAAATAATCAAAGACTAGATCAGTTTAGCTGGTGGGAAAAAGGCTTAATTCTACTGTATAACATTCAGATATCTTCTAAATATTTTCACGTGATAAAAATTTTCGTACCGAAAAGTTTTAGTTTTAGCTGCATTCGTTTTGTCATCGAAAAATATACATTTCAGAACATGTTTTGATGAGATCAAAATTATAGAAGTAGTAGTAATTATTCCTTGTATTTTATATTGCAAATTCTATGAGAACGAATAATATTCGATCACTAATTTCCACGTGTATAGGTGTTCTCTTTTGTTCTTACGTTTGTTTCGATTCTGATGTAGGTACCTACTATATTTTATATTAATTAAATCTATGACTATAACTAACCTATCCAATGAGACCATGGGCGTAGCCAGATTTCAGCCCGTTCAACCGATTTTTTTAATGTTTTTTACATAAAAGGCAGAAAAGTAAAGAAAGGAAACTATAATAGATCCAACCGTTTATTTCCTTTTTGACAGCACTAATAGAACGTAACTGCGTCATGTTACGCAAAAGTTCACTTTTAAATGAGAGGTTTTAAAAATATGACAACTGCTATGGCTATCATGTGTAGCCATACGAAACGAACGTAAATTTTTAAAAACGTTTGTTATTTTATGTAATTTATAAAAACACTACTGCACTTATGGACTCAATTGTCAACGATGATTATTATACGGGATCAAGGAGCAAACTTAGGCAGTTGTCATATTTTAAAACCTCGCATTTAAAAGTGAACTTTTGCGTAACATGACGCAGTTACGTTCTATTGGTGCTGTCAAAAAGAAAATAAACGGTTGGATCTATTATAATTATCATAAAATATGGATAATGATATGTAGTCTATCAGTCTCTCAGCCATATTACAAGCTTTAATTAGGGGTCAGATACTGTGTGTAAGATGTCTAGTAATATTTAAAGCGTGACCATAGCGAGCGCGAAATTTTGAGACCAACAATCTGGGGTACTTATTTGTTATGAGGTTGAACCCTCCCCGGTGGCTACGCCCGTGAATATTCAACTAATATTTTACACTGATTAAGGAGTGAAATGGCAATTATTATAACGATGTCAAATTTAGTTTACTTTAAAATATACAACAGAATCGACTCTTATTACATTATGCTCACTTCACTAGTCTTCGAATCTTGCCTTCTAAATGGATCTAGTAAATAAATTTTAGATCTAGAATATAGCGAATACCTAGTTGTTGTGGCATATCGAGCTTCGTTGTGTTGTGCAAAGCATTAAGGCCTGCTTAGATGTGGTACAGATCGGTTATTTAAAACATACTATACGAGTGCGCCTTAAAAAGTAGTTCGACTACTTTTGTACTGTTCGTAGAAAAAATTAATTTTAATT
This sequence comes from Hypomecis punctinalis, assembly GCA_949316475.1. Classification (NCBI taxonomy): domain Eukaryota; kingdom Metazoa; phylum Arthropoda; class Insecta; order Lepidoptera; family Geometridae; genus Hypomecis; species Hypomecis punctinalis. The sequence goes on from OX438811.1 coordinate 3,206,781, forward strand.
TCCATTTTGGTACATAACCGAAGTTATCATGTATTATAACATATAGTGTCTAAGAAAAATCCCCTGACTATGTATGGGCTGAAGAATAAATAAGAAAGAAGTACATGATTATTCAGAAAAAAGTATATATAAAAGTACCCCTTTCATATTAGTATTAATTTGAAAGGGGGCGATTCAGACAAATAAATGCTACTTTTACTAGAGGGCCAACCCGAAATTTGAGAAAAAATAATCAGATTTTTTTTCTCATATAAAATTACCATAGGCCGCGTCACATAAGTTGGCGGATGTGAATTTAGCTACAAACTGCGCAATATCCAATCCTGACTGAAGCTCACATAAAGCCGCGCGTTGATTGGATATCGCAGTCTTTAGCTAATTTAATTTCCGTCAACTTGTGTGACGCGGCCTATACTAGAAATTTTAAAATATGTGGAACAGCAACGTCTAAATAACTGATCTGTAATATTATAAATTATACCCACATCTATACAGGGTGTTAGCTATAGGTGCTTGACGTATTCCATCCCAATGTATTGTATACCTGTAGCTTATATTAGCTGTCGTGTCGTATAGTGTCGAGTAAAACAGGGTCTTCTTTACTGCTTTGTGATCTTTGTGTATTTTTACCTAATTCGATTAGGTGTTCGTAAACTATGGTATAAGCCGAAGCAAACTTTTTGACAGTAGTGAAATTAGCAACAAGCTGCGCCAAACTCAATCCTGAGGGAAGTTCGCGTTACAGTTGCGCGAGGGTTGGGTTTTCCGCAAATTTGCAGCCGCCAAAAAGAAAATAGAAAGAAGTTTGATTCGGCCTATACAGAGTGTTCGGTAAGACGGCGGGTATAATAAAATATATTTTGATTCCGGTATACTTTGCACCCTGTCTTACATTAGACTTAACATTGCGAACATGACTTAAAATCCATGCTAACGTTGAAATAAATCAGAAATATCGCTTTATCTCTGTTTTCGCACAAATCTGTGATTTTATATTACCTTTCAAAGCGCTATCTGTAGACATATAATCTATACCGAACACTCAATATATAAATTTTAAATGGTTTAAATTTTGTCCTTGTAATAAATAATTAAATACCATTGATTACCTGTATCTGTACTTGTTAATCATAATACTTGTTGTTTTTAAACTTTCGCGATTTGAACACATTATTATTATGTACTACGGGACCAATCGCGCACTCAAATTACGAGATAAATAAATACCTCATCATCCCGACGTTTCGGCCGAGTTGCATCGGCCGTGGTCACGGGTAGACTGGAATGTAAAACAGCTGGTACCGCCAATTAGTCCCGTAGTACATTATAATAATCATAATACTATGTGACCAACTTGTCTACAGTTGAAACATTTTAAGCTACTAATTATGTAACTTGATGAAAATGAAAAGATTTTATGTAAGCGTCATGGTATTATCAAATTGAAGACATACATTGGTATCTATCTAGATATTTTTAGACTCTTATCCTAATTTCGCGATTTCCCATACAAATGTAGACAATGCTTATGTACCCTATGTACAGTGAAAATTTGCTCCTATCTATTCATAGTTCAATTAGTATGAAATATCTTATGAAAGTACCATTCTATTAATAGTACTTAGTGCGAAATTCGTGAACGTAGAGTAAAATTTACGACCATTGTCGGGTCCATTTTATGTAGACACATTGCTGTAGACTAGAAGGCGTAGTTTCAAAAACACGTAAATCAATTTATAATAGGGATTGAATAAGTATTTAAATGTTTTTGTGTCACTTAATTCTCCCTAGGACAATAGTGTTGTGTTTGTTTTATGAAAACTGCAGGATTATCAGTAAATTGTAAACCTAGTGACACGGATCTAAAAAAGATAGGCGATAGGTTTTAAGGTAATATAATCGAATTGAAGCAAATTTTCTGTAAAATGACATCGGAACGCTTGCAACGAATATAAAACAAAAGACTTTAAATGTTGGCATTGCGTAATTCAAACAAATTTCGCAATCTCTGTTGCTGCATTAAAGAGTGAGCAACACTACATACTATCAAATTAATTAATAAATAAATTATTTTAATAAGAAGTTACGTTCAATCCGATCACCTATCTTTCTTACATCCATGGTTCTATTTCTGTCAATCGCTTGATGCCGACGTCATAGATTTGTAGCCCGAATCATACAATTCGGCGGATGTGAAGTTACTACAAGCTGCGCAATATCAAATCCTGGCACACAAAGCTGCGTATTGATAGTATATTCATTTATTTCGTTGCCAAATTATGAACAAATTACAAAGTGATCTTAAATTTAATTTAATTAACAAAGTTCATGCAGGATAGATTTTATCACTAAACAGAATGGAATTAAATTAAAATTATGAAATCATATAACATATTCATGTATGTAGCCCTAGATCCCGCAGTAGGATTCCCTGAGTTTCCCTGATATTGGGCAGCTAAGCTTGACTTCCGCCGATTTGTATGACTCGGCCTATACTAGCTGCCCGTCCCGGCTTCGCTCGGGTACAATTGTTATAGGTACTCGTAGCTACAAGCTCGTTGAAACACTCTAAATGATAGTGAAAATAGCATTCGAATCGATTGAGTAGATTAGAAGATATAAGCGGATATACAGACGGGACGACAGACACACAGAAATAGCAGCTTTGCTAATATACAGGGTTACTTCTAATCAATTAGCATCCTTTTAGCTTCGGGCATATACCATTAGTATATGCTCGAAGCCTTTTAGGGGCTTATTCTGTACATCAAAACTAACAACTTTTGTACCGCGACTTTTGCATACATTTTGTCGTGGATGAACGATGTTTTTCTATGGAAAAACAATCTTTTTTGAGTTTTGACAAAAGTTGTTGGATTTAGATAGTCCTAAAAGGATGCTAATTGATTAGAAATAGCCCTGTATACTGATTCTCAACAGTGGTGACAAAACGGTATCTCTGTTTATCCCTTCGATTAAATAGTAGGAAATATATTTACTAAATAAACAAATATACTCGAGAATTATTTAAGAAATCACAATAACGCTATTGATAATTTATTTTAATGGATTTGAACACAATTGTACAAATAGAGATCCGATTGGTATAAATGTATTTGGACCTATTTATAGACATTAAAACAAATTGTATTTTCTTGAACTTATAGTTTTATTTGATACTGACTATATTTGGTATATTTTAAGGAACAATCTACGAACTTTACCTATACAAATTAGTAGTTGAACAATAGCAAAGTATATAATGCCTGCTATAGCAATATATATAACAAATAGGTACTAGGTAATAATTTCGTATCGTCTTCTAGAATTGTAAATATATACAGGGTTATAATCCACCAACCCGCACTGGGCATGCGTGGTGGATATGGCCCAATCACCCTTCGTGGGTAGGCCTACGTCCTGCAGTGGACTATTCAAAAAAAGGCTGATACAGTACAGTATACAGGGTTACTTGAACATTTATATTTTTATACAGCATGACTTTTTATTCAGTGCAAAATTTTTTTATCGCGCAATAGATACGAGTATCATTAATAAAACATATTTCGCTCATAAAAAGAACAATTTTTTGTCAAACTTTTCCAAAGAAAATTATATTGCATGCATCCTACACTCCAAACAATAACTGCCTACCAAAATGTCTCGGGCGTAGGTACGGCGGTCGGCGTGGCCACGTAGGTACTTAGACGTAGGGTGACATTGATTACTCCGTTTATCTGGATTTTTTCTGGATTTCTCTTGAAGTTATTTCAATATTTTTGTACTAAAGTGAGTAAAACCAATGTAGGGGTTTAATTGTTTGTTTATTATACTTTCCGTATGCAAAGTATGTGCACTGAAAAAAAACCGGACAAGTGCGAGTCAGGCTCGCACATCGAGGATTCCGTACAAATCCAGATTATTTCACATAATTGAGAAGTAAGTTGTTAAAATATAGTTATAGTATAGAGATACTATAACTAGAGATCAACAAAAAAGTTTTTTTTTTTCACTTTTTTCGTCATACATCGAAAATAAATTGTTAAAATAATTAAAAACCTGTTTTAGCATGTGCTAATGAAGTTCTTTTATATGATACCTTACATGATACGATTTACTCACTTTGAATTTTGAACTCATATTTTGTGAATTTCGAGGCCCCCATTTTTTGTGATTTAAATAAAAATGTACAGTTTTCAGATTTATTCCTATATGTGTACTCTGAGACAATACTTTCGCCAAATTTCATTGTTCTATGTCAACGGGAAGTAGGTACCCTGTAGGTTTTGATTTTTGTGAGTGTCGAAATATGCGGTTTTTTTACGATAAACAGCTCTAACTTTTTTAAACGATAATTGAGAAGTTTTTCTTTTACTCAACTACAAGAGACCATAGATATACGTATACAGTTTAAATTTCAACTTAATATCTTTACGCGTTCCCGAGATAAAGAGTCTTGACATACACACAGACGGACAACAAAGTGATCATATAAGTGTTCCGTTTTTTCCGTTCGAGGTACGGAACCCTAAAAACACCCTGTATATTATATTGATTTTTATCAGAGCTCTTATCCTTGTACAATTATATCCAGGTTTTGCGTAGTTTGCTTAAACTTCCGAGTTCGCGTGTGGCGCCATACATTTTGGTTAGTTCTTCCTCGTTTTCGCCAGGGGCGCTGTACAAAAATATATAGATTCATACGGAAACAGCTGTAGTTGCAACTTACGTGTAACCTGGACTAACCTGTCGGTACTACCTAACTCGTAAAAAAAAACAATGTTGTTTATGATGTTAGCTATCTGGTCCCCCGAGGACGCCGGTGTTTTACAAGTGACCCTGTAGTCCAGGAATTAGTTTACTTCACTAAAGTGCACCATATAAGTACCTACTACTAATTTGAGTGGATAATTTTACTCTTTTTCATACATCTGCACTAATATGGAAAAGTAAGTCCATGCAGTGCTCATTATCTGTAAAAAATAAATTATGGCATTAGAATACTTAGATACCTATGTAGTATTTCTGTACCCTGTAGACATGATATATTTATACTTAATATGCATGATGACTAAAGAAATATAATTAGTCAGTCAGATAGATTATCAAAAAAATTGAGACACGTATTTTTTATTTTGTCGATTAAAGACAAATTGACGAAGATATAGCCCGTTAAAGTTCCGCGTGACGTCACAAGTCACATACAAATGTATTGACTTGTCAGAGAAGTGATGTCACGACTTCCACTCCCGAATTTTTGACAAGGTTTATCTTTATCATTTATTGTTAGATTGACAAAAGAAAAAATACGTATTTTATGATAAATAATCTAATTCACGGACTATTTATTTATAGTGTACATAACAATGTTATTTAAACTAATTGTACCTAGTACAAAAACATAGACCCCGTTAGGGCGCTGCAAGAGAACAATACTATTAATTACTTATTACTATTTATGCTAAGTATAACAATATAATTGTAGGTTAAATACCTAATGAAATTATTTACAATTTAGTAATAGGGTTGCAATATACCATAGGAATTTCACAAGCTATACACAGGCTAATTATTACAATGTTTTTTTTACCGAGTCATAATACTCACCTTAGAGAAAGACCTCAGCGTCATTTTGGAGAACCCCAATGCAGATAAATAGCAAGTTTTATGTGATCTACAAAGTAGTGAAAATAAAATAAAATAATACCGATGAGTTTTGCGAGGCTAGTAAAGGCCGCATCATACATGTTGGCGGATGTAAAGTTAGCTAGAAGCTGCGCAATATCCAATCCTGACTGAAGCTCGGATAAAACTGCGCTTTGATTAAAAGAAAGAAAGAAAATCATTTATTGACGTAATATTACATTAACACATTCTCATATATAACGAAAAAGAGTAGGTATAAATGGTTCTATTATGGACTCGTCATTACTTACAGCAGTTCTTTTGTTTTTCCAGTCTTAGGTAGACATTGCAAAAAATAAATAAACATGTATGAATTCAACGTGGTCACATTAACTAGACGCTTGACCATGTGACGTTATTATGGCGCTCAAGTACGGTGTGCAAAAAAACCGGCCAAGTGCAAGTCGGACTCCCGCACGAAAGGTTCCAAACCATCTTCTATAAAAGATAAGTTTCTACCTGTTTATTAAACTCGAGTAAAAATTGCTTAAAAATTAATGCATTTCATAGAAAACGAAATGTTAAATGTCGGCAGTTGCCAAACATTCGTAACATACTATACCTACCTGTGTACATAAATCCTATAAATTTAATCGAGTCAGCTGTAAAAGGGCATTGTCAAAAATATAACCAAAATTTAAATATAGTAATACAATTCAATTATGACATAGGTAATTACTTTATATTAAAATAGAAATATCTTCATTAGTTGTACATTTAAAAAAAAAAGTCAGCTGTAAAAAGGCTTAGTCAAAAAAATAGTAACGTGAAGTACAAATTATTACATTGATTTCTTTTATAATTATTATTTAAAAATCAGATGTAAAAAGAACTCATCAAAAAAATAATTTCAGACTAAAGTCTTTCAATAAAAAAACAAATAGATGTATAAAACTGTATAAAATCTTAGTTAAAAAGTAGGTAACAATAATTTTATTATTTTATTAAATATTTTATTTTATAGATTGGATATTGCGCAGCTTGTAGCTAACTTCACATCCGCTGACTTGTATGATTCGGCATATATGGAATATTTATTACCTGATGATAATAAATAGAACAAGTTTCTTCACTTTTATGTCGCTTTCGTACCAGAAACTGTGGAAGGCCGCGTCGGCGACTCCTGAACTCTGGAAAATTGTCGGATACAGTAAGTCACAGCATAGCTTAGAATTTATGTTAATAAATCATGATGATGATCTAATCTTTAGAACATTATCATCCACATGAACGCCTATTATTGGACGTAGACTTCTCTAATAGATATCTGTGGCGGCACACGCCACTGTTCTTCCACGCATACAAACTCAATTGCGCTGGTGCGCGCGAGAGCAATACGGAACGCGTCCGATCGCGACACGGGCCTCGCACCCCGCGAGCCCGTGGCGACAAGTTTAGTTCGCATCTCACTTCCGTCCGAGACGCACGTACACGCGTCCCGCGTCTCCCGACTCTCGCGCGCTCCCCGCGTTGCCTACACGCATTAGACTTAAGAGGCTCGTGTGAGTTACCTAAGAAGTAGGTTATACATAAAGTCATTGTAAGAACTCACTTTGTGGCCGGACAATACATGACGTTTGTTGTACCACTTAGTTTCATTGATATTACCCAAGTAGGTACCTACCCTGCGTAACAACGAGTCCTCATATCCAATAGGACTGGTTGTCCGTTCATCCACCCACAACCACAAGGTTGGACGGATGAGCTCATTAAACCGCTGGATCGCGTTGGATGCAAGTTTCTACGAACCGATCTTATCCTATCTCCAGCAGTGGTCGTCTTATGGCTGACACAACGAGGACTGATTGTTTGCGGCTTCGCAGCGATATCCTGCAATTCTCATTATATCGTTTATGAACTTTGAACGTCTTACGCTTCACTTGTCGGCCTTTTCCACTGTTGAACATAGGCCTATCCACGAGGGAAAATTGGCTCACGTTAGCTCAGTGGGCTGGTGAATTCACAATTTCACATCGAATTTATTTTACAGTGACGGTGAGGTGAAAACACGGTGCGTTTCTTAGCCGAATATTGCAATAAGACAGACGCTGGTACGTAAGTTAAATTGACTGTATAGTATACTTACGTATAATATAATATGTATTATCTAAAATATTGTAATGTCGTACCGAATCACACAAAAGCTGTCCGGATAAAGCGAGCAGGAATATCGTGATGGCTGAAAAGCACACCGTTTGAATACTGACTATAGTCTCGGCTAGTCCGCCCACCACCTGAGGAAGAGCATTACAAGAAAATCAACCATCAGCAAATACCTAAGCAAGTATAATAGGTATTTTTTGGGCCGCCACTCTATGGAGCTTCGTCAACTTTACGTATAACTTTGCCTGCTCAGCTGTACTTGCTGTCTTAAGATAGTTGATTGAATCAGGCGTTACTTTGCGGAAATTCATCTTCAAATCTATGTTTTGAATAAATATTTAGTGTATTTCCGCTATCTTGTTGTAGGCAAATAAGTTTAAAGGCATTAGGGATATTTATAAAAAAAAAAAAATTACAATCAATTACTAATGTTACAATAATTATACATTTAAAAACTTAACAAAATAGATAAAATAATAATAAATATCACTTATTTTCACTACACTCTATTATATATTTTTAAAATACTATATTAATTATAACAAATAAATATTATAAAAATCTTTTAAAAATAATATGACAATATATTGAAAACACTTCACTAATAAATAACACCCTTATTCTCACTGCACTACACGTGTTTCGCGTCTCAACGAGGCATCTTCAGGACGTGTTGACTCTTCGAGGTCGCTCGCAAGAATACGATAGGTAATAGAATATAATAGGTATGTAAGTTGGTATAGGGCGAGTGCCGTGTGGCAGCCCTGGTGTCTTCCCAATGGCCTCTGTATGACTAAACAATTGAAAAAATGTTGTGCCATACTATTTCTTCAATAAGAAATAAAACTTACAACGGCCATGAAACCAAAAAAGCAGATCACGACGGCTGAGAAGGCCACGTGGATGAGGATCACCAAGCCGAAGATTTTATTTAGCTGCTCCGATATTCTGCAACAAAACTGTCTTTAAATATATTTTATCTTTAAAAAAAATACCTAGAAGAGAATTCCGCATCCAAAAAGGTTTGCTAGAAGATAGCATAATTTGCGCTCACTGTGCAAGCGAAAAAAACAAGCATTGTACATACAAAGCATATACTTAGGTACGTAATACAGTTTCTATAGCTTCGACCTACCGCTGAAAAGCAAACACAAAATCACCTTAAAAGTTTCTGATGGTCCTTCACAATGCCGATTATCTTTTCGTAGCTCGTGGGGTCTGAAGTGGACATATCACGTCTTCTCCCACCATCATCATAAAGGTCGATCGATTTTTTCAGGTCTACCTGCAGGAGTCGGAGTAGCACGCTCACGTTGGAGGTCATTGTTATCATTAATAAGTCGTATGGCACGTACAGACAAAGCTGGCAAGGAACAGCTGAAACACAAAGAAAATAACTATAGGTCCTGAATCTTTTAGGACTAGGAAGGCAGGTCACATCTACAAACTCCCTCTGAGGAAGTCGATTTCTCCCACTTCAAGGTTTTCAAGTCTTTAGAGTTAGATATATCCATGAAAAAAGAACCCATTGTCACGCAAGGGTTTGACATGTTTTCCTCAATTCTTGCACATTGGCGTCGCTCCTGAATTCTTGAGTTTTTATCAAATAACTTCTCTACATTATCAGGTACCTATTGAAGGAGTAGTAGGTACGTACTTACTGACAGAAGGCACTCATTTTTAAAGAACCTGCGGAACAGTTTCTGCTGTAGTACCTAGGCCTATAATAGTAAGGTGGTAACCTTACTATTCAAAACAGCAGCCATGGACGTAGTCATACGTAGTAGGTATTATTATCTTCTTGGGCCATGGAGAGGGGCTCGGGTGGGCCTTGCCTACCTATTCTAAAACTTCTTTGATCATCCCATAAAACTGGAAAATCATAACATTTTATTTTCTGAGATGGGCAAAAGTAGGCAGCTATACTGAGCGCCACACAAATTGAAAGATGGGAAGTTAGCCGCAGATGACACTTCGCCGTGATTCGCTAATTATTGCGCATGTGTGCACAATGCCTATACAAATGGCGAAGTAGTGAGCTCGGGCGTAGGGAGCGCGCGGGAGGCACGAGGTTGGCGGGCGGGTGTGCGCCGGGGTCTCGTCTCTCTGGCACCCGCTAACGTCTATATTTTGGCGTTTGCGCAGCTCAATTTGTGTGGCGCTCAGTGTACCCTAGAGACCCTAGAGAAAGTTTCAACAGACACAGTTACAACATACAACGACAGCAGCAACAGTTTTAAAAATTAAAATTCTCCTCATATTGTCCAACCTTCGGTAGGAGAGGAACTAAAAAACCTACTTACATGCTGCTAACTCCCAGACATAAGACACGGCGTAGCTGACCGTAGAGTCGACTGGCCAGAGGCCCACCATTTGAAAAGGGTACAAGTACTCCTCCACCCCGGAATACAAGTTGTAAGCAGTCGCCAGCAAAGGCATCGCTTCGAATAGTATCAGCACCACTAGCGCGTACATGTAAAATGCTGTAAAACAAAATCAACACTTCTTAGACTTGGGTAGGTAGGTATCTTAAGACAAATTCTTATAGGGTTAGCTGGCTTTCATTATTACCGCCATCCTATCAGCCTCAGAACGTCCGCTGTTAGATATTATAACATACTAGCTTTTACCCGCGGCTTTGCTCGCGATATAATTTAATTTATGTTTATCTTGTCAAAAAAATATGGTAACTAAAACAGTAAGTGCGCCACAAAATATTAGCACCAATTCAATGTGAAACGGTTCACAAATATTGTAGCAAATAATCATTTCAAACCCAAAAAACAGCCAATCTCAACAAATTTGTTTCGTCATCGTTATCATCCGCAGCTTTCTTTGACCCACTGTTGGGTATAGGCCTCTCTCTTGCAGTGCCATCTGCCTCGGCTCTTTGCCGGTCGTGACCAGGCTCGACCGGCGGTATTGATGATATCGCCGAGATAGTCGACCCACCTTGCTGCCGCGCCGCACATAGCTGAGCGCTCTCACCTATTCAAGTACCCTAGTTGACCAGCTTGGTCACCACCGTCTTTCTTGGTCAAGAAGCGCTGGTCGAATTAGTTGCCACGCCATTGTGAACGATGTCATACGCAGGGCTTTTGCGACCGCCAATATCGCAGCCGTACTCTAACCGAATGGGTTTGCGCGTGGTGATGGCAAAAGGCCTGACGGTATGAAGTTGGTCCCATGGAAGTGTAGACAGCCCTTAGTATGGGACGCGACTTGCGTCGACACTTTGGAGCCGTCAGCGGAGCAGCACAAACGGCGCAAATATGCTAACCTCGGCAGTGGTTACATATTTGAGCCGTTTAAAATTGAGACATTGTGCGCGTGTTGGCCGGGAGCTCATCTTGTTTTCAAAAGTCTTTCTGAGCGTCTCGTATACCCGCCGCGTGACCGAAATGCTGGTTTTTATTTGGCTCAACGTATAAGCAGCATTGCCAAGCTGATTGGCAATGCTGCCAGCATGTTGGGCACGCTGCTAACTGGCAGTGGGCTTGAGCATTTAGAATATCTTTAGACCTTCAAGGGTCTGTGGATGATCCAATTGCTTGTTATGTGGTAGTAGTTTATGAAGTTTTACATTATAAGTCTTTATTTAGTGGTAGTTAATCACTTAAGCACTTGCTCTGTAAAAAAATCAAGTACCTTGCACCTTGTTGTCACTGTTCAGACCTATCCCGATATCAAAATACCTTATACTTATAAATGCTTCTGTTGATTAAGATAAGGTTAGAGTGTACCCGCCCATAGGTTTCCGCCTTGTTGTGGCAGGAGAACTTAGTAGCCGAGGCCTATGGGCGTCGCGGGAATCCCAGGTAGAGCCGCTTCTCTGGGTTTTTTCTGAGACAGCTGAGAAGGCGGCGCTCGAGGTCTCCCGATTCTTTTTGGTCTTTTCCCCCTAGGCAGTTTAGAAGTTTGCACTCGAGGTTAGGCCGATTTTCTGGGGTTTTTAAATATAGCAGCTTAGAGGCTGACCGGCAAGTTGCGTGCCTCATGATGAGTGCCGCAACTGAGCCGGGCTGCACTTTTATCACTGTGCAATCCTAACCAACCCAACAGAAATTTATGTTCGTGTCAAGGTCACAACTCAGAATCAAGGTTAATAACCTTAGTGTCAAGATATTCATACTCAACCAAGTAGTATGGCATCATACTACTTTTAAAAATCAAGTCGATCCGTTTCTTCGTATATTAGCATGGATTCTCTACCATAAAGGTAGAATAAAGAAATATGTTTAACCTCTAATGGTGGTATATTTAAAAATATTTTTATGTCAGACGAAATAACGGCCCAGTATTAAACGTCATTGTAATATGTAGCATGGCAAAGGGAAAACTATTTTGTCCAATTTTAATGTCAGTTATCATTGTCAATTCATACTTTATTTCCTCTTCGAGGAGCTATGATGGTGGAAAGACAATTTGTTCCTTTGCTATTAGGGCATGCAAAAACCGGGTGGTTTTGAAAAACCGGATTTTTCGGTTTTTGATTTAAAAAACCGGGTAAACCGGGTTTTTCGAGTTTTTCGGGTTTTTTTTGGTAAGTATATGAAAATACTAAAAATAATGGTTTGTTTGTTTGTTTATGACTGTCCCATTGTTGGGCAAAGGCCTCCCCTCGAGATTTCCAGTTGCGTCGGTCTTGTCCTGATGCCTGCCAATTTGGATTAAATGTATTCGCGCTATCTAATAGAGAGTGCAGACTCTCTATTAGATAGGCCTCTACGAGGCCGCACCGAGTTGGGACCCCATTCGGAGGTGATTTTAACCCAGAGGTCTTCTGGCATGCGACTGACTTACTCGGCCCACTGCGACTTCAGTTTAGCGGCAGTGAAAGCCAAATCTTTGATTTGAGTTCTGGAACGCAGTTCGGTGTTTTGTACTCGGTCTATTAGCCGGTCACCGAGAATACTGCGCTCCATCACTCTTTGGCAAACCTTGAGTTTGGACTTTTAGACTTTAGTTAAAGACACCTGTTTGTCAAAAACAATGTTTGTACACCATAAGTCAAAATGGAAAGATTACATACATCTTGCGCTTTAGTGTGATCGGAAGGTGTCTCTTCATATGCTTTTTCATGGCCCAATAGCTCTTCCAAGCTTTCTCTTTTCTTCTAGGTCTTGTCTCTTCTGGAAGGTGACTATTGCCCAAAATAGATGTAATCGTGAACGTATATGTCTTCGTCATCGACAGTTACCCGACGTTTGATGCCATTGGTCATCACTTTGGTCTATAACATGTTCATCCGCAATCCAACCTAGAGGCTTGCAGTGGTTAGATTTTGTGGCATTGATTGCAGCTCTCTGGCTGAAGAAGAGAAGATAACGATATCGTCTACAAAATGAAGAGTAGTTAACCTTTTTTTTACCGATATTAACACCACTTCTATCCCAGCTTGCCGCCAGCTTTCCGAAAACTTCTTCGAGGACGCCCGTGAATATTTTCGGGGACAGTGGGTCTCCCTGTTTAACATATTTCTCTATTGCAAATGCTTGGCCAGAAGATTGTAATTTTGTTGCAGCGGTACTTTGAGAATAGATGAGGTGGAGAAAATTAACGTGTGTGATGATATCAAATGCTTTTCAACCGAAGAAACAGAGGAGGTACTCAACTCGACGCGTTTATGTATAAATATGTTGTGTATAACCAAACCAATAACCTATATAACCAATAGCGCGGCCAGAGATCCAAGACCCAGCTTACCTGACAGTTCACCAAAGATATCCCGGACATCAGCCTGTACGAGATTAGAATGGCCCTGAATCAGTTTAAGAATAACAAGGCGCCGGGTGATGACGGTATCACATCAGAGCTGCTGAGAGCGGGTGGAACACCGGTACTAAAAGTCTCCCTAAGCTTTTCACACCGTCGTCCTCAAGCACATCACGCCAGAAGCATGGAGCAGAAGCGTGGTGGTGTTGTTTTTCAAGAAAGGTGACAACACCTTATTGAAGAACTATAGACCCATCTCACTTCTGAGCCATGTTTATAAACTGTTTTCAAGGGTCATTACGAACCGTCTCGAGCGTAGGCTTTATGAGCCTTCCGAACAAGCCGCATTCATACGCTGCGGCAGGTTATACAGAAGACCGAAGAGTATAATTTGCCACTTTGCTTAGCGTTTGCGGACTATGAGAAAGCCTTTGATTTGGTCAAGGCATGGGCTGTGCTCGAGTCTCTCCAACGATGCCGTATTGACTATCGGTACATCGAAGTGTTGCAGTCTTGTATAATAACGCCACTATGTCGGTCTGAGTACAGGAAGAAAGCTCCAAGGCGATCCCTTTAAAAAGAGGCATAAGTCGTAATTTCTTCGAATCTGTTTACGGCTACTTTTGAGAAGCGTTCAAGCTCCTAGAATGGAAAAGATTGCATCAATGTCAATGGCGAATACCTCACTCACATTCGGTTTGCCGACGATATAGTAGTCATGGCAAAATCGATAGAAGAGCTCAGCATGATTCTGGAAGGCCTCAATCGGGTTTCTCAACAGTCTTAAGATGAACATGGTCAAGTCGAAAGTCAAATGTGATTCCCATGTTGTACCCTCTTCGATTTATATTGGGAACTCGGTTCTTGAAGTCGTTGACTCGTACGTCTACTTAGGACAAGTAGTCCAGTTAGGTAGGTCCGACTTCAAGAAAGAGGTCAATCGCCGAATCCAACTCGGCTGGGCAGCGTTCGGAAAATTGCGTAGCCTCTTCTCATCCGACATACCTCAGTGCCTCAAGTCGAAAGTTTTAGACCAGTGTATGTTGCACGTGATGACTTATGGCCCATAAACGTGGTCTCTCACTATGGTCCTTATTAGTAAGCTCCAAGCAACCTAACGAGCTATGGAGAGGGCTATGTTCGGAGTCTCTCCGCGAGATTGAATCAGAAATGAGGAGATCCGGAGAAGAACCAAAGTTACCGACATAGCCCAATGGATTGGCAAGTTGAAATGGTAATGAGCTGGGCACATAGCGCGGAGGACTGATGACCGATAGGGTCGAAAAGTTCTCGAGTGGAGACCACGTACCGGCAAGCGCAGCGTAGGACGTCCACCCACAAGGTGGACGGATGACCTTATTAAGACCGCAGGATCGCGCTGGATGCAAGCCGCTTCCAACCGGTCTTATTGGAGATTCATAGGAGGCCTATGTCCATCAGTGGACTTCTTATGACTGATGGATGGATGACATTCCTTTGTTTGTTAATTTCAACAATCGAGCTTTCCTTTATGTATAATTTACAAATATTAGACAAACGTGCAAAATATATCACGCTTAGTTTTACTACTTAGCGTAGCAGAGACTGTCAGACTAATGTAACAATACAAAAAGGCGGCGGTTGATAGCATTTCGGTCAAGACGAGACAAAACGCGTCCCATTACGCTTATAACGTTACAGCGCTCTGCTTATATGACGATACTCACTAATTCACTATGTAAAGCGAGAGAAAGAGAGAATGAGGACTTTCGCACTTGAATTTCATCCTTAGCACGTAGTTATGTAATAGTCATTGGTCAATGGTACATTAGGCGTAATTTTATACATAGAAAAAAGTGTTAGAGCAACTAGATGACAATAATGTAATACGAATAATGTATTACGAAGGAGTTAATATGTGAATTTAAAAAAATCGTAGAAAAACCGAAAAACCCGAAAAAACCGGGTTTATAACTAGAAAAAACCGAGTTTCAAATGCGGTCGGTTACCCGGTTTTTTCGGTTTTCGGTTAACCGGGTTGCATGCCCTATTTGCTATGCTAAGCGAGACATTTATAAAAGTCTGCAGTCAATGTTTGTCACCTGTCATCTAATTACGTTTTGTGAATCCTTGTTAGGCTCAATCAACCCAATTATGAATGCGCCATCGTAAATTTAATAGCAACGTAAAAAGTGTTCTCTCTATCGAATTCCGAAGGTGAAAAAGATTCAGAAATAGTCTAATTAACTATTATAATTACGATGGTGTATTCAAAATTGGGCCTTTTAGCGTCGTTGTGATAGGTGACAGTTTTGCTAACGCAAGATTTTGTCCTATCCAACGGGAATTATGCAATTTTCGGGATAAAATGTAGCCTATGTCCTTTCTCAGGCTCTAGACTATCTGTGTACCTTTCATTGAGATCGGTTCATTAGTTTTGGCGTGAAAGCGCGACAGACAGACAGACAGATAGACAGAGTTACTTTCGCATTTATAATATTAAAATAGTAAGGATAATATATTATCAGTATGATGATATCCAAGGACTGCTCGTCGATTGATTTGACAGATATTCGATCGACAGTTGTTTATTTTGACATTCTTGCAGCGCACGCTCAGTAGCTCGCAGATGGCAGAATTTTCCTACTTACTCAACATTTATCGTTATATTTTGGACAATTCACAAAATATCTTTATAAATTGTAGCCTATGTGTTATTCTGATGTATAAGCTATATTATTACAAAGTTTCATCTCAATCCGTTCAGTAGTTTTTGCGTGAAAGAGTAACAAACATCCATACATCCATCCATCCATCCATCCATCCTCACAAACTTTCGCGTTTATAATATTAGTAGGATCATCTAGATTCTAGATAGATTTTCCAATTAGGTATACTAACTGCATTGAAGTATAATACATTGACTAACTGCAACCGGGTCGCACCCAGCACGACCCTGCAGTCATGATCCAGAGTCGAGAACGATGGTTTCATTGAACATTTCTAGAAAAACTTTCAAGCTTATTATCAAATATACTTATGTACAATAGGTACCGTTTATTAGGGTTCCTATACGTTTCTTCCAACTCTTCATAATGTCTGCCTTCTCATCGCCGTCGAGCAGTTCCTTCGGCCACAGTTCCCCGATCTCTAAGAATATCTGTCTAATCTCAGACTTTTTCAGCAGTGCTGTTGTCATTTTTATAATATCTGGAAAAAGAGTACAAGCCGTAGAGTGTTAATTTTTCAATAAAAAAGCAAGTTCACCGGCCGGGTGTCAGAGTTTTAATAACCGCACTTTTCAATCTAAGCAAACATCGTGTCGCCATTCTCAGGCAAAGGACAACCACTGTTGGACATTAGGTCTCCCTTACAAATTTTCAATACGATAGATTGTAAGCAGTTCGTCATATACCGCGCTTGTCACTTGATTATAATAGTATCATAGCTATAAACCGAATGAAACTTCTTGATGTTAACTACAAGCTACGCAGAACCCAATCCCTGGCTGAAACTCGCTCAAAAATTGCGCGAAGATTGGGTCTAGCGCAGTTAACATCACAGCCACCAAGAAGTATGATTAGGCCTATGCCACTAATAACAGACGCTACTAAATTCCCTAGCAAATACTGGAAGATTCTATTGGCGCAAATAGCTTGCTATGTGGTTTTCATTCGATTCATTCGACACCATCGGCGATCAAACCTCAGTGTTCTGTCGGCTGCATTTGCAACTTCATAATCCGTCTTGAAGTCGTTGACTCGTACGTCTACCTGGGACAAGTAGTCCAGTTAGGTAGGTCCGACTTCAAGAAAGAGGCCAATCGCCGAATCCAACTCGGTTGGGCAGCGTTCGGAAAATCGCGAAACGTCTTCTCGTCCGACATGCCTCAGTGCCTCAAGTCGAAAGTTTTCGACCAGTGTGTGTTGCCAGTGATGACTTATGGCACAGAAACGTGCTCTCTCACTATTTGCCTCATTAGTAAGCTCCAAGTAACCCAACGAGCCATGGAGAGGGCTATGCTCGGAGTTTCTCTGCGAGATCGAATCAGAAATGAGGAGATCCGTAAAAGAACCAAGGTTACCGACATAGCCCAGCGGATTGGCAGATTGAAGTGGCAATGGGCAGAGCACATAGCGCGGAGGACTGATGACCGATGGGGTCAAAAAGTTCTCTAGTGGAGACCACGTACCGGCAAGCGCAGCGCAGGGCGTCCACCCACAAGGTGGACGGGTGACCTCATTAGGACCGCAAGATCGCGCTGGATGCAAGCCGCTATCAACCGGTCTTATTGGAAATCGTTAAGAGAAGCCTATGTATGGACGTTCTATGACTGAAATGATGATGATGATGAATCCGTCATACCGATATCGGAAAGCACAGTGTAGGACGCCAGAGGACGACCTACTATAAATCTTACCCAAAGCGAACATCACACAGACCGGCACACATGGAGCAGTTTCCAAAAAGTTATCAGCACTTATTTTAGCCAGCAAGCTGAACTGGCCGCAAATAAACGGCAAGAAAAATATATTAAAAACAAACAATCTTTTCTTAGATTCTGCAGTAATACTGGTACCGCTGAAAAAGTCTATTCCAATGAATTTGAATAGATTTGTGAAGCGTGAAAATGTGTCCTTATAGTCGGGGGGTAAGGAATCGTAATCCATGTTTCCTCAGTTCATGTATGTTTTTAACGAAAAAAGGAACTGAAACAAATAAAGCCAATCTTAAGAGTTTATATAGTGACATTGGCCTTATAGTAAGCTCTGATCAAATAGAGAATTATTTTTTCATAATTATAGTAAGGTAGAGTTTTCAGTCTAGCGGGCAGAGGCGAGCGACGCGGAGCGGATGTTTATTGTTGAGATCCACTTATAAATTCAGCATTTTTAGATTCAATCAATCAAATCACGTATTAATTTCGTAAAAATGTACCTACTTCTGTAAGATTATGTAATTTTTTGAAGTAAAAAATTCTTTAGCGGCGTTCTGCACTTTTTGAGACGGGTAAAATTAAACTCTCGTTAGGACCCGTAATCAGAGTGTCAAGTGGGAGATTTGCAAATCAAATCGAATTACTTTTACGTCGCGTGACCGAGCGCGCCGTGCACACACGCGAGCACATTGACACACACGCTTGAATTAGTCAATCACAGACGTTGCCGCGCTCGTGTTCGATCGGTTTGGCGCTCGTTACATTACCGTAAAAAATACTCACACTTAGCTATTCAGTTTTCTGTACGTGACACAAGATGGCGCTGTGGAAATGGCACAGCGCCATCTTGTGTCATAGAAATCACATCAAACGTTAACGCGCTCGAGCTCGAGCGAAAATTTCGCACTTAGCCCTCTGATCGAAAATTCGTAAGACAGAGTGCAACCCGTTGTTTTTTGTCTACTTTGATCGTAGTCTTTTTACTCTGCGTGTGTTCAAAGAATAAATTCGATAGCGTATGTTAGTAGTTCGGTTAGAAGGTTGGTCCGCAATTTGAAATCATTTGTGAATTATGTTCAAATCAAGCCCTCAGACTGGGCCCAGTGTTGTTCGGTGGCCCCCATTCAACACTGGGCCCGCGTGGTAGATATGGCTCAAAATGTAAAAAGATAAGCATATGCTCAGCAATGAACTGTTGAAAAATGAAAATGCTGGTATGGTACGATAAGGCCTTTTTACCCGCTGAGAAGTCGAAATCACTACCTCACCTATTACAGCCCGAGGGGCTCGATTTGAACATAATTCACAAATTATTTCAAATTACCGACCACGCTTCAGTAATAGCGAAAAATTACACTTAATTCAAACAAATTAAACACAATAGCTCCATGTACCATTTTAATCGTGGATTAAATTTTGATATTCATAATTTAACATAATCAATAGCTCGGCGGCTCGCACTTGACATCACGAGAAATTCGACGTAGATTCTGATATACTATTCATGTCTCTTTCATAACAGTTCAAACGATAGAGACAGCATTTACTAATAAACCGGTCTATGACGTTTAAAATTAAATAGAGTTGAGTTTAACAACAGAAACTAAATTATATTGAAAGGTAGAGCGCCAAACTGGCTACTGTCCTTTTCTTAGGTTTAGCAAATAAAAAGAGACATATTTCTACAGTTTATACTAAGAACAGTATATCAGAAACTACGTTGCTCCAAAATGAAAGTTAAAAAAATAAAAAAAGGGTAGGAAACACATGGTCATGGACGGATTGTGCCTTCCTCTAATTTACATTATATCAATATCGGTTTCGTTTTAGTTAACATACTAAAATGTAGCAATTTTCCTCTAATATATAATATAGAAAAAGACAGCTATATTTTTAGTAGTCAACAAAAACTTTAAAAACCAACCTAATTGTCATGAATAAGATATAAGAAAATGATGTAGGTACATTACAATTTTAAGAAATTTGAAATCCTAAAATCTGTATCAATACATTGACGAAAGGAAATTTTAAAGTTTTTTACTAAAGATTTTTTTAGTCTAATTTCAACATCTATAAAATTAGGGGCAAAGTGTAACCGCCTTTCCAAGTGATATAAGTACACTGTAGCTCTTAAACAATACATTTTGAACTTGGGTCATGTACAAAAAGCTAGAAAGAAAATCATAATTTTTTGGTAAGTTTTTTCCTCCTCTTTTAGTGCGATAAATTAATATAAAAAATGCTTTTTAGCATTTTCTAACTCCATTACTAGATTAGGTCCACAAAATGACTAATTTCGTTGTAATAAATAAAATACACATACGAAAAAGCCTATTGAACTATGAAATGTCTTAACATTTTAGATCACTAGTATACAATGTGTTTGGTCTAGCGTTAGACAAACTGGCATTATCGCTAGCACGTAGGTACATTTATATTGAACATACAATTTGGCCGAAAAAAAACCTGGGGTCCACATTTTTTTTCGGTGCTTACTTGTACTTGATTTTCATTTGAGACGATAATGGACACATCAGAGACTAAACTTACATGAAAAATATTGCTTTATCCACGCGAGTACTCAGTAAGAGCAGTTAAGAGATTCGAAGTTCGAAAAATGTTATTTTTTTAATTCAAAAAAAAAATCATGACCACAGGAATTTGTCGGCCAAACTGTATGTTCAATATGAATGTACGTAGGTGCCTACATACCATCTCAGTTTGTCTCACGGTAGACCAAACACCCTGTATAAATAATTGACTGATTATATACCCGAAATTAAGCTAAAAAACAAAAAGCAATTGAACTTAGCGCACTAATAGAAATATTTACTTAACCATGTTCTTCGTAATTTCTCTCCTTCCTTTCTAGATACTGTACATGCCCATTTAATAATATGCCTCACAGTACGTAATATACTATGATATATAATATCGGTTTAGACACGCTCACGATTATAAAAAATCAGTCTAAAATATATTAAGGCAACTTGAGAATATATAATTTATGTCGGTCCGTCTGCGCTTTCCTAAACTAGAAAATTGAATCTTAACCACATTACTTTGGTAGACTTTTAACCAATTACAACATAAAACAACATTTTATTATGAATATATTGGCCTATACTGGTTGGCTTTGTAATTACAAAGTTACAATGTAGCCATCAGTAAAATTGATTGTATGTTTTCAAGGCATTAAGGTGGCATTTTCCAACTGAGCGCTACCGTGGCTCGGATGACACGTTAAATTGTAGGCCCCGGTTGTTTTAACCGTTTAGCCATGTCAGAGGCCTTCAGGCGGCCTAAAAACTCTGACACCAGGGCTAGCCACCCGGCCTATACAAACTTACTTACTTACTTAAGGCATTAAAAATCAATCACGAAATCAACTATATCAGCAGTCCGTGGTCGCCCACTAGGCATATATTCTTCTACACCTCTCTCGGTCCTATGAGAGGACATTAAAAATAGGTACCGAATTTCTGGTTCGATACTTTAGGAGGTCCAAATATTCAACGACAAGATGCGCGAATGATTATTATGATAAAGAAACATCATTATTGTAATGATATGTTCAAAAATATTGCATTGGTTTTAGACCTTAATATTATTTTCAATAAATTAAATTGATTCTTATAAAATGGAAAACGCAGACAAACCGTCCAGACACAACTGATGTGTCCTTAGAGCAGAATGCAGGGGAACACACAAACTGCATACCAGCTGTATACTTTAAGGTGTCATTTAGAACCGATTGCCAATTGCTACTGCCTGTGTGTCTGTGGCCAAAACAAATGAAGTCGGCCACAGCTGCACTACTAGTTAGTATCAGCGGCTGGCAGCTCGGTTCCAAGTAGCAAGTACCTTTATTGTAATACGATATTTTTATAGGAAAATTACATTTCATTATACGTCTTTAGCCATTCTTTGCCTGTATGTAGTTGAATATCTGTCAATGTTTTCCACAATCTGCGATTTCTTCAATTATTTAAAAACATAAGTATCGTTTGTGCTGGTACTATCTTTGTGTCTTTGACTATATGACTATGCGTGAATTAATTCGTGGTTAGTCCGAAGAGATCTTCAATGTGAGATCGAAATTAAGAAATAATTAATGAATTAATTGAATGTGAAGTAAACGCTTAATCAAGTTTCCGAAGAGATTTCACACGTTTATCATAAAATACGAAGGCCCGTAGTTATTTGAGATTCAAACTAAAGACCTTCGGATTAAAAATATAATAGTCTGGAAGTTAAGCCGCCGACTATTTTTATTACTGATGATTTTTACTAGTACATTAATCCTATTTTATGATGTTCATGTTAAATGTATGTGAACAAGAACGTGTAGACTTATTACTGAGTTTACTATTTAATTCATTCATTTGTATTTTATTAATGAATGTCCAGCTGGTAAGCAGTTTACTATGTGCCGCATAGACTTTCAATAAATATGTAACGACTAGGGGAACAGGACATTTACATTTAGGTATTTAAGCAAAGACTCAACTTAAAGGTGCGCCCGCACTCGTCTCATTATAATGTACAATCAGTCAAATAGATGTAAAATAAAACATTGTAGTGAGTTCAAGTTCCACATTTCTAGCTCGATTATTTAGAAGAAAGGTTTCTACTATGAAATACGGTGTCACGAATGATAAAAGCTTTCATATTTATCAATAAACGAATTCCATACTACTGGGCTAGACCCAAGTCTAGAACCGTAGCAAATCTACAAAAAAACGTAGAGTATGCTACGGCCGTAGCCCGTAGATTTGTCACTTTTGAAGTAATAACTAATTTGGCGGCGTTGTACACTTTTTGGGATGGGTAAAAATGTTAAACTCTCGTAAGATCGCGACCTGATCGAAAATTCGTAAGACCGATGACGCAATGTTCAAGTTTTCGCTTCTGCTGGCACTCTTTGCACTCCGGGAGTCCGTTGTATTTTTTTTGTCCCGAAAGATGTAAGCACGGTAATTGCCGTAGCATTGGCAACACTATGGTCAATGTTTCATTATGCAACTAAGAACTCTACTTTGAACTTTCTATAGACGCAACTAATCGGATGCTAATCTATCATGGATAAAAAGACTTGTCGACAAATGAATGAGTCGAGTACGGTCGCACCTCTACAAGTATGCAACACAACAGTATACATATAACGCTCAATGGCAGTGCGAAACGTAAGATAGAGGACGGTAACCGAAGATGATACAACTGAAAGAGCAAGCGAAACGAGCTAACCTACGAGGTTGGCATAATTTTATTTAATCTGATCCAGATGTTGTTTGGAATATTGCTTCTTATGTACCCAGTAAATAATAAATAAATAAATGCTTTATTGAACCAAAAGATTACAAACTGTACAATTTGATTTACAACAATATTTTGACGCTTATAAAATGAGACAAGTTAGGTACAAATTCTTGTTTTATAAATGACTGGCGTCCGTACTAGTAAAGAAACTGTGGCGTATTTACGTATTTGCCGCCAGTAGGCTGTTGAATTTTGCCCCAAGACTTTGATACTAAGCTGTAAAACTAATCATTATGTAAACTCTGTAGATTACAAATTAATCTCGTATTTTAATAAAAATTAATGGTCCGAAATTTGCCGCCCCCTAAAATCTGCCGCCCTAGGCTTCAGTCTACTCAGCCTGCTGGTAAATCCGCCACTGTGTGTACCAGCCTCATATTTCAACGAATCTTGACGAAACTTTATTATTATTTGCGTTTGACTACATCATGCCTGATGTTACGCAGATATGCAGTCTAGGGTGTAGCACGCTTACTTATAAGATACCTACGAAATTAACAAACTTGGTATACAATTTGCTCATATTTTTAGATTTTTCGAGTCATCGGCGATATTTGATTGGATGGGTATTTTCCTTTGAAGGGCAGGCCTATGTTCAACATTGTACTAACAGGAAAGCAGACATGACGACAATGCAATACTCATTTATTTAAAAAAATATCCTCACAATATCAGAATAATATATAACATGTATCACAAATCTTCGGTAACCGTCACATTTAAAAACAAAATGGTGGACACATTTACTACACACATAGCCTGTATTCTCGTACGTTTGTTCCCCCGTTAAATTCGTGAAACACAACACTTTTTAAAGGTCTTTATCAATTTCTCATAATCTCAATACATATGTATACATAAACCGCACAGTATAGGTAATAATTAAGTATACAACTAACAATATTCAACGAATAAGTCCAGGACTGCCGTAAAGTCATCTTTGAATGGTGCCACCTTTTTCAAGTCGCATTGATGTATTACATCTTTACTTTAGATATACAGGGTTATTGTCCTAAGCCGAAGGATATATAGATATACAGATCGTTATTATGAATGAACAACTTTTACTATGGGTCAACAGGAAAAAATCAGACCGTTTTGGAATTTCCTCGATTCCGAGGTGCATCTTTGTATGAAACAGATGATTTTTTTCTCGAATTCCAGGTTGGGCCCATAGTGAATGTTGTTCATAATGATGGTCTAAATCACTTCCTTTCGGCATAGTACAGCGCAAGTAGTTAATAATATAGGTAAGTAATAACTTTACTTTTCAATAATAACTGTTACTATGGGGGTAAACTGATTTAGCCAAAATAAAAAATAATTGGCCATAATATTTTTTTAGTATATATTTTTAATTTGAGTAGGTTTAATTTTAATAGTTATAGTTATTTGAAATGTTTCTTAAGTTTTGACAAAAAACATCTCTCTATTGGCCATTGAACCTTTTGCAGGGAACAGACTTTTTTTGCGAATTCATTTCATATTAAAGTAAGTAAGTTCGTATAGGCCGGGTGGCTAGCCCTGGTGTCAGAGTTTTTAGGCCGCCTGAATTGCAGGCATATTAATATAAATTCATTATGATGTTACAATTCTGCAAAATATAGCGACATTAAAAAAATCAGCTTCTATATCAATGTAAAGATCTGTCCTGGATGCAACTTCATAAAGATTACACAATTCCAAAATATCAACATTTTCAAACATATTTCATAAAAATTTGTGACACTTTTAGTTTTATTCAAAACAATATCGATTTAAAGATAGATATCCTTTTCTGGCAAATCCTGAACTGTTCTAATTTTTTTCAATAAATAATTTAAACATACAATACATACAACATTTGGTGTCGAAGAATGACTAATCATATTTGGAGCGACTTTTATATAAAAAAATAAAAACAAATTACGACAGAAAATACTAACAAAAATAAAAAAGAAGTTCAACTTACAATTTATAGTATTGGGTAAGAAGATTTCATTATATTTAATTAAAGGTCATAGCACACTGCGCAACTGGAAACAGAATCGGCGAAAACTAAAGCATTGAAATGTAAGTCCTATAAAGCAGAGAAAAAGCATTATTTAACGTAACCAAATTATATATTCGTAATGTCATTCGAAATTATACCTTTTAATTACGATATAAGGTTTACAATTCAACGTATTTTCTTCGCTTTTTTAATTTGCATTGCTCGTTCATTTTATCCGGACCAAGTCATTTGCAAAATGCTAAAAACCTTCAAGAGATGAATATACATTATAAGTATTTAGTATACATTATTTACATGTTCTATTTACATAATTATGCTACCCACGAACGGTTAAAGCTGTTGCTTTATAATTATCATATAACTAGCGGCTAGCTGCTAGCCAAACCTTTATTTTAGCTAGCCAAATATTCACATTTTTCTATATATTTTAATCAATTCTGAGAACAGCATCACATACATTTGTCTCTCAAACAACCAAAAATACTGAAACCATATATCAGGTACATCATTATGAATAACTTTTGCTCGGGGGCCAACTTTAAAATTGGAAAATAGCTCACTTCATTAAAACTCGCGTGAGAATTCATTATACTAAAGAAAACATCTAATATGTAAATAGCTAATCAGTTGTTACATACAAAATGTTCATATATGGAGCAGTTCATTTATTTCGCTATTTTAGCGTTGGTCTCATAAGGTGCGTTCGGGTAGCCTGCTGATGGCAAAATTAATAGTTAAAAACGCCAACAACGATCACATTCAGCGTTCGTTTTGATAATGTGTAAGCAAAAGTGTAATTTTTAACTGTTTTCTTGCACCGTTCGGATAGTTCAAAAACATTTAAAAATGCCATCGTGATCTGCCACTTTTGACCCACCTGCGGAGGTGGGTTCTTTGTGACCGTTTGAGTTTGACGTTTTAGTGTTCGTTTTGGGTAGTGAGCAAAAGAAGCATTATTGGCGAAATGGGTAAAATTGCCAAACCGAACGGTTTACATCAACACTATTTGTAAATGCTAAAAATGCCATCGAGCCCATCGCGAACGCGCCTATAGTGAAAGTTTTTCATAGTGCTGTACCTGTGTGTTTTCACTATTATTGAGTCTTTAAGAGACACGCTGTATATTAAGATGACCTATTAGTAGTTATATACATTTGAAATATTATGAACAACATTGTATCTATAATATGGAGTACACTTTTCATTTACGGTATAAGATAATACCATAGTTTTTTGTACATTCAGCGAAATTTTACTTAATAGAGTTGAGACATAATTAAATTATTTAAAAAGTATAATGAAGTAATTCATAATTTGAAATGGTTTAATGACATTTTTTTCCGTGGAAGGGATTAGTGCCCACGTAATATACGAATTATTATGCATTTAATTTGATCGCACACTTGAACATTTTTTTTATTAAAATCTAGTCTATTTCGGTTGCCTGGAAGAAGTCGCTGTAGACGATAAAGCCGCCCTTTATTCGACCAGCCGTGTTTATAATTTTATTTCGGTTTAATAATATAATAAAGATAGATTGTATTGTATTATGAACTAGGAAGTTATTTCAGATTGACATTGTATGAAATTTTCTGAAAATTTGATTTAGTGCGTTTGTCGTAGACAAGTGTGCGATCACCCTAAATTTGATATTATTTGTATTGTCATAATATTTTGTTCATGATTGTAGACAGCTAGCTTTTTTCAGTACAACTCTTACAGTTCTACAGAATTAATGCAAACATTTAACGGGAATTAATGATACAACATCAAAAGTACCAAAGGAACATAATTAATTTATCTAAAATCACATTCTCATCACCTCGCGATAAGGTTCTAAATTCTTTACCCTCTTATACATTACATCGTTCGATCTGCCGTCTTCCAGCGATGTCGCGACATTTTGTGTTCTATGTGTATGGCGATTAGGTCCATATTTGCTGGCGACGCGGTCGTTAGTTGAAGGCCACTAAGCTGGATTTCTAATCATCACCAATATCTATCCCGCAGTCGCCTAAAATAAAATATAAAGCATTATTATGGATTTAGTTACAAAAAAAATAAGTATGTCAAAAGACATACGAAAATGTTTATCAAAAATAACAACATCAGCAATTTTATTAGTGGATTGTTAGTGCTCATATGTGGCAAATGAAGTATATGATACACAACGACAAAATCTATATACCTAAAGCCGGAAACATACTATACTGATAGCCACGACTTAACAATGTGCAGTATTAAGACATCCGGTGCGCCAGATCGCTCTCGGACGTCCGAACGCTCAAGGTCGTCCGAAGGTGACGTCCGCGACTAATGGCCGATAGTGTGCACGGCTCAGTGTACTTTCATAGTCTAGGTCGCGGCTGTCAGTCGCGTCCGTAAGCCGCGTCCGTTAGTATGTTTCGAGCTTAATACTTTATTAGACAATACTTTACAAAGAAGAACTAATTACAGCGACATATAGGTTACTACCTTTTAGCCATACTATTCATGTTAGCAAAATGAGTTTCCTAAACTTAATTACGCTAAGCAGTTTATCTGTAAATGGCAAAAAGTCCAAGAAAATTCGAGTCTCCCGCAGAGGGTTATCGCGTATGTATGTCAAGGGCAATCCGGATGTATGTCTATGAATGCCGCGACGCGCGGCGAAGCGAGTGATGGCCGAATGAAAACCGATTTGTGCCGATTGGGCCCGAAGGAACCACCTGATCGGTGCCGGTCGGTACAGGCCGAATGATGCCGAACGTATGTAGTACTGCTTTGTCGCTCGACAAATTGTGCCGAACCAAGCAATCCTATTCACCTAGTCGAACTACGCTATAAATAATGTGAGGTACCTGGAGTGCGGGTGTCATACTTCGTCCGCCAGGTCCTGGACACAGGCCTCCGCCACCGGCACGAACTTGTCGTCGATCTGCACCAGCAGGATGCTCTTGTCGACGTGCGAGCGCAGCAGCGGCGACCGGTGGTTCGGCGTCCACTTGTGGACCACCTGGATGGAGTTAGCCCTTGATTAATGAGGGAAGCAACCAATCTATTATACAGGGTGTTAGGTATAACAGCGTTGTCCTTTTAATGGGTTGTTTAGTATCATTTATAGATGCCAAAAACAATGTAAAAAAAATGCATAAATTTTCTCAATAATTTTTAAAAAATGTCCCTCAAATTTTAAAACGATGTAGTGCGCGTAAAAAATCGCTACGTAGGTATCACAGAAGAGAGAGAAGAGGTATTACCTACGGCGCGCCGTAGACAGCTAGCTTATTTCAATAAAACTCTTACAGTTCTACAAAATTAATGCAAATTGCTTTTAAATACTCGAAAAGTTACATATCTGATTTGATTTTTTTCGTCCTTAGATCGTTTTCAACTTAGCCGTTTTATGATTCGTTTTGCCACATGTTAGGTACCTAATTTTTGCCCGTCCTAAGCATAAGGATCAATGAAGAGAAATCATATTTGAACTGTAGCTTGCGTGCTAAAAGGTACTAGGTATTAAGCAGACAGGCGCGGGTACTTCAGACAGGCACGTAAAACGGGGGCGAGGCCGCCGCACACAGCGCCGTATTTTATCTTCTTTGTGTATGCATGTGTGTGTTGACGCGACACACGGGTTACCGTAATTAAATGCTGTATTTGGATAAAATGAATCTTAGAAAAACTAAGCAAGCTGTTATCGGAATTTTATAAAAACTCTTTAAGATAAATTCAGAAATTGATTTAATTTTCTAGTTTTTCTGATGACGCTGTTAAGGGTAACTCCCTGTATATATTGCAACTTGGATATGTTTAAGTCAAGTGTGAATAGGTATCTTTTAGGCAGCGTCGCCAGACGTCCCGAATATGGCGGGACATCCGTGCGTGAAGCGTTTTCACCGAAAAATCCCGTTTTTTCTTCTCAGAAAGTTTTAAAGTCACGATATACCAAAAACATGGCAACGCTACTTCTAAGCCATTTTTTTGTAGTTTTTTGACTCAGATTGATGCATTAATTCACTCTAAAAGGCTCGATAATGATCACTTTCGAGACCACTATCTATGACTCTTAGCTGTAAAGAGTAAGGTCACTCACTACTCAAGACCCCTTTCTGGATTCCGTACCAGAATGAAACAGTCATAAACTCCTAAAGGCTCGACAGTAAGCTTCGAGACCACTATTTAAGACTCCTGTGAAGAGGAATATCCTGCACAACTTTCCACCCCATCCATCCCGGCTTGAGGCACCCAACTTCCCCAATAATTCCTCTCCCCTCTAATACTCCATAGGCCACTGCACTCATGGAAACATCTTCTGCCCAATGTTAATACAACTCCAAACTCCTAAAGGCTCAATGATGATGACCTTTGAACGCACTAACTGTAACGTCTATAACTACTGTAAAGGGTATCCTACACAACTTACCACCCCATCCATCCCGGCCTGAGGCACCCAGCTCCCCCAGTAGTTCCTGCCCCCTCTACTGCGCTGCTGCTCCGTGGGCCACTGCACATCGATCCTCCGTCCCAGGTTGATGCAGTCGTAAACTCCCAAAGGCTCGACGATGATGACCTTGGCCCCGACAGCGATTTTAGAGGAAGTCTCGCTTCGAGACGAGTCGGAGCGTTTGATCTTCATTTTCATGTCTTTTAGTCTGGAAGAGACGTTTCTCAATTAGTAATTGTAATTTATTGTAATCAGACATGTAACTATGATTTATTTAATAAAATTATTGTATTGTATTTGTAAAATATTTATCAACGAGGATACAAAAACGAACAGTCGACTAGTTTTTCGCTTAAGATCAATATAAAAGATTTATTGTGAGTGAATACATTTTAGTAATTGTAGTTGATTATTGAACATTAACATTGACTGTGTATAAAAGATAATTTTCGTTGATGAGTTAAAACAGTGTTAGTAGTGAAAAAAGGCAATAAAGTAACTAAATAAAGTAAGGTGGTATTACAAATTAGTGGTTGTAAGCTGCCAAGCCATATTTAATATTAGTTTTGAGGGTGGTATTATAAATCAGTGGTTACAAGCAGCAAAGCCATATTTAATATTAGTTTTGACTATTTCATGAAATTTTAACGCTGTGAATGAATTTTATGCAAATGCATAATGTAAATTGAAATTATTATAACGTACAACAACGCCTTGAAATCGCAAGTGACATTTACGACTGAGATGTACACTGAACCACGTTTCAGCGAAGTGAGCTTCTGGATTTTTCGTCTTAACAATACCCTTGGTAGTCGGACGAAAACACCAGTAGGCCCACCGGCCTACGAATTTACATTTAATTTTGAAAATCCAAGCTTTATCATAGCAGACTAAATCTCGCGACGGCACCAAAAACCAAACTCAATCTACTACACCCATAACCATTTCCCAAAAACTTCCATCCATACCTAGCTTCAGATTTTTCCCTCTTCAAATTATTCTCCTTATTGGACATGTCGGAAAAGTGGGTCTCTTTGACCGGGCCCGCGTCTGGTTTTTCCGTATATCTCCCGGTTAGCTCTCGGTAGCTTTCCCGCTCGTGCCGAATGTCTTTGCTAAGCTTCGAGAGGTCTTTGGAGGTGCCTTCGTTGACGAAATATCTGTGAACGAACGGCGGGTTAGTGGGCTTTAAGCTTTCAAGCGAAATGTGGGTTGGAATGTCTAACTGATAAACACAAGGATGCAGTGAATGAAAAGGTTTAGAGAGGGTCTCGAACTACTTCCCGCCAGATTTGAGATGTGTAGATGATAAAATACAGGAATATGTCATCATTTATCATCACTGGTGGGTTCACAGCGGTACTCTACACAGATTGACTGATTGAACACTAGTGGGCATATACAGGGTTATTTCTAATCAATTAGCATCCTTCTAGGGGCTTATTCTGTACATCAAAACTAACAACTTTTGTTCTACGACTCTTGTCAAAACTAAAAAACATCAGCTGTTCCATACATTTTGTCGCGGGTGAACTAAATTTTTCTATGGAGCAACAATTTTTTTTTTTAAATTTTGACGAAAGTCGTAGATCAAAAGTTGTTAGTTTTGATGTACAGAATAAGCCCCTAGAAGGATGCTAATTGATTAGAAATAGCCCTGCATATAGTTTACTAAAATACTCTTTTTAGCGTTTTTATCATTATTACTACGTTCTTCTATAGATACGTTCTGAAATAACGAAGAAGTTTATTTATTTATTATAATTACGAATAAGCCGCGTTTGACCACTATGTCGCCTGATAGTAAGCGATGATGTGGTCGGGGATGAATTGGGTTTACTATTTAGTAGGGATAGCATTTTTTGGCGATTTTAAGGTCGATCCCAAGTACTCGTATGTCGGATATAAGAAATACCTGTCTTTGCTCTGGCAGAATATAAGTTAGCGATAACGTATCAGTGCAGTGATAACCTAGATAGATAAGTGTTCCAACAGTCTATCTGTACACATTAATATATCGAATAATAAGTCTAATATTTGTAGCGGTCGCCGGATTAGTACGCTTCAAGCCTCAAAGCGAAATATGGATTGACCACGGCCCAATTCAGCAAATATGAGATAAATCTGAACTGAAACGAATGTGAAATCAAATAGTTTTTTGTAACACTAAAGCTGTCACGAATTATTTGAGCTCACAAGAGATACCAGAGAGATAATGTGGTCGATCGAAAAAAATCTGAAAAAGATGCTTCGATTTAATATTTCACAAGTTAGAAAGAGACATGAAAAATATCCCAATGAATAAATTTTTAGACAAGGAACGTCAAATTCCAATAAAAATTTAACTACAGCTTGGAAATATTTTCTATGCACTTCGTAGTTTCGAATTGCCTCAAGCATTATCAATCTGTTTTTTACGGATATCTGTGTTCGAGCTAGACTGATAACGCAAAACCGTTTCATGTTTTGACATATCGTAAGGTTAAAAAATGCATAAGTTTCAGTTCATATTTATCTCATATTGTCTGATTTGGACCGCAAGACTAGCGGAGTTATTATAGTTTATGTTTTTGTTATTTTAACAAGCTTTGCAAGAAGTAAACCGATTATTAATACTTCCTTTGAAAAATTGTGCCTTCCCGATGATTGATACTCGTATTGTCAGTATTTTAGTATTCATATCAAACAGTTAACATAAACTGAAGGGGTTATTTATACGGTGCGGTTTTTTAACCACACGAAGTGCTAACTTAGGCTAGCTTAGGTTTTTGACCTAAGACAACTCCCAAAGGAAACCTATAAAATTATTATAAAAATAAAACGTTTTAAATACAAGCTTTTAAGATCCTGGATATCATTTAGCGTGCTAGTCAAGACAAGTAAAACGAGGGTCTATCATGGCTCCATTGTACCATATTATTACATTGTCACTCGATATATAAAACGAGGGTCTATCATGGCTCCATTGTACCATATTATTACATTGTCACTCGATATATAAAACGAGTGTCTATCTTGGCTCCATTGTACCATATTATTACATTGTCACTCAATATATAAAACGAGTGTCTATCTTGGCTCCATTGTACCATATTATTGCATTGTCACGCGATATATAAAACGAGGGTCTATTTTGGCTCCATTGTACCATATTATTGCATTGTCACGCGATATATAAAACGAGGGTCTAACTTGGCTCCATTGTACCATATTATTGCATTGTCACGCGATATATAAAACGAGGGTCTATCATGGCTCCATTGTACCATATTATTACATTGTCACTCGATATATAAAACGAGTGTCTATCTTGGCTCTATTGTACCATATTATTGCATTGTCACGCGATATATAAAACGAGGGTCTATCATGGCTCCATTGTACCATATTATTACATTGTCACTCGATATATAAAACGAGTGTCTATCTTGGCTCTATTGTACCATATTATTGCATTGTCACGCGATATATAAAACGAGGGTCTATCATGGCTCCATTGTACCATATTATTACATTGTCACTCGATATATAAAACGAGTGTCTATCTTGGCTCCATTGTACCATATTATTGCATTGTCACGCGATATATAAAACGAGGGTCTATTTTGGCTCCATTGTACCATATTATTGCATTGTCACGCGATATATAAAACGAGGGTCTAACTTGGCTCCATTGTACCATATTATTGTACTGTCACGCGATATATAAAACGAGGGTATATCTTGGCTCCATTGTACCATATTATTGCATTTTCACGCGATATATAAAACGAGGGTCTATCTTGGCTCCATTGTACCATATTATTGTATTGTCACGCGATAAATAAAACGAGGGTCCATCTTGGTTCCATTTTACCATAATATTGCATTGTCACGCGATATATATATGCATGCAAAATTTCAGCTCAATCGGAAACCATTAAAGTTGGTCAAATTTAACTTGTAAGATTCCACCCGAACTTACATCCATTGCAAGCAAATAAAAGATTGTGATATTTGTAGAAGCTACACGATCTTTACCTTTTGAAGTCTCTCTCTTGTCTGGCGTTTCTGTTGGCGATGATTTTACAGTCAGGCAAGGAAAGGTCCAGCCCCATCGGCGACAGGGCCAGGTCCTCGAGGGAAGACTCCGCGGAGCCCATGGCGCGACTCGATGATACCTGAACACATTACAATTTGTAAATTTCTCAGTTTATATTTTAATATTTTTTTTGGGAAATGAGATTTCAAGTGAAGAACGAGGCATACAAATTAATGTCTTCGTTTAGGAAACATAAAACGTAATGATTTTTTTTTTTAAAATAAATAAATAAATATTTTTTCTATTTTTTTTTAATGCTAGTCAGATACCTACAGAGAACAAACGCACGCGCACCTTTTAACACACCTTTTTAAATAATTAAAAACAAGTTTTATTTTATACACCAGTTAGCGTAATGTATAAGACGAATCATACAAATCGGCGGATGTGAAGTTAGCTACAAGCGCCGAATCTTAATTCAGCCTCTAGAACATCTACTTTTAGGTCGAATGACTGTGACAGAAAGACAGAATATTTTTTTAGTCGATCACAGTTAGTCGTAAGACGGTCAACCCACAAAGACGACAGATGACGTCATCAAGACCGCAGGTTCGCGTTAGATTCAAGCCGTTTCCAATCGGTCTTATTGGAGATCTATTAAACAGGCCTATGTCTAGCGGTAGACGTCCTATGAGGTGAAACAACGACGACGACGCGACGATTCGAACAATATTATAACGATTATACCTTAGCACTAGCGGCGCGTCGCGGCTGGTCCTGCCATCCGCCTCCCCACGCGCTTAAAGAAGCCTGCAAACAAACATAATTACAACTCATTTCCCTCCCGCGCTGCCGCGTAGAACGGACGAGTTTGTTTACTTATAGTGCGCGCGACTATCGACGTAATAACCTACTACATAAGATGCCGAATGTAACTGCGAAGTGTGCCAATTGTGATAAAGGATTGACGAAAAAATCGCCGGGACTGGAGTGTAGCATATGTGCAAAAATAGTACATGCAAATGCAACTTGCTCAGGCCTTACAGCAAAACAACTAGCAGCGCTTCGTAACACAGATACCATCGGTTGGACTTGCGGGCCATGTCAGTATAATTCACCGAACAGAAAATCCTCCTTTATAATACCGGAAGAGAATGAGGAGGAAGATGAAGAAGAATTGTCTGGTGGTATCTCAGACCGCTACTGCATAGACACAGAAAAGTTTATGAAAAGTATCACTACCGAAATGGAAAAACTCCTAAAAAAAGCATTGCAGCCTATTGAATCTTCTTTGAATAACTGTTGTAGCAAAATTGACGACCTGACAAAAACAGTGGATAGGCACAATAAAGAAATTAAAGACCTTGGCAGCAAATACACAAATCTAAAAAGTGAACATACACATCTACAACTTGAACTGAAGGCACTCAAAAAGTTGGTCCAAAAAATCGATCAGCATCGTTTAGATACCGTGTTGGAATTGTCTGGACTACCAAAGCTACCGGAAGAAAATCTAAAGGATGTGTCTTCAAAACTATCACAGCTCCTAAACAAGAGTATATCCGAGATCACCTACATTAAACAAATAGATCGTCGTCATGGACGTGATAGTGTCGTTCAATTAGGATTCCAGCAAATTGACCAAGCAAAAATGTGGGTACGTGCCGCGCGAAAAACACAGATGCGTGTAGAAAATATCGTCAGTGGAGCGACCCTCAATAATGCTAAGATGAGAGTAATACTACGCCCAGCCCTAACAAAAGCCAACAAGTCGCTCCTCTGGCAAGCACAGCAAAAGCTAAGGCCCGCATACAAATATGTATGGTATCAAGACGGCAAGGTGCTAGTTCGTAAAAATGAGGACCATAAACCAATTGTGGCTGGCTCGGAAGATGATATTGCTACTCTAATTGAAGAAGCTGATAACACAAACATTAATTAAAAATGTTGAGAAATCAGATCAAGAACTTAAAAGTGGATAGATTTTAATACTAGTAATTCTACTTTATAGTTAAAACCCATGATACATTTGGGCTAGTGTTGTACTGTTATTTATTCTATTCATAAGTACCTACCTACTTAAACAATTTCAAGTAGGTACAGTTTTATATTCATGGATATTTATTAAGTATATCAACTAATAAAACTAGATAAGTATATTATTATTATTACGTATTCAATGTTTGTTGCCATTGATAAGTAAACCAGAATAATCTACCTATGAGGTGCTAACAGTGCAATGGATATAGTTCATTACCTACCGAAACTGGTTTGCTTATTATCAGCGCGTCAGTGGATGATCACTAGTTTGCTTCTATAACTTTTCAATATTGTGAATGTAGGTATGAGTATTATATAAATATTACATTAGGTAGGTATATCTCAGTGAAATGATTCGTAAGTTAATTAATTTTTATTTACTTAATTTTGCGTTTGGTGGTATTTTGTTATTTTCAGTGATTAATCGTATAGTTTTATAGTTATTACGATTGTAAGGACTATAAGCAACCAATTTATAAAAGGTTATGTTTACATTAATGATTAACTACAATGTTTCTGTTTTTAGATTTATTTTAATTGTACGTGGAGGTGAATCTTGTGCCTGTACAAACCTACAGTGGTTTCTAGGTACAATTTATATTTATGTATATTTGTAACATGTATTGAACTTAAATAAAAAAAAAAAAAAAAAAAAACTACAAACTACTACAATACAATTAATAATTGGGGAAGATAAAAGTGAACAAGTATGTGAACTATCCATGATTTATCCTTGATATGTCAGGTAAAGCTTTAGCTGCGAATAAGACTATAAACAGCTAGAATGAAGCATGTTTGTACATAATTGAGTGAGTTAGAAGAGAAAGGTTCGCCTGAAGTAATAAGAGGTCAACTACGTCGCCCGAATAAACTGGTGCCCATGAACACTTATGAGTCCCTTACGCATGAAAATTGCACACAATATGTTGCTTTCAGAACCATTTTTTAGCTTAATTGTAAAAGTGAAGAAAAGAGAATGTGTGCATGATGGAATGAGTGAACAATAGTGACAATATTGAAAATATACTATTGATTGTGGTTATCCATACAGATAATAGCCTGAAAAAGACATATTTCACTTTATTTAAACTAAAACACGGCTAATTTTCGCAAACAGCACGAAATAAAATACGACATTTTTTTGATATTTTATCTGTCACGTGAACGCTCTAAGAAGAACGGCAACTCTGGTGACTTTACATGCTAGTAAACAAGAATTTCTCGATTGACTGTTGTTTGTGTAATTTGTGTTTTTGGAGTAATATTATTGAAACTGTAAGTTACTTTGCAAAGTATTTTTTGTCAATTTTTAGATGTGACCTAGCGTATTTACTAGTATTAACTAACGTTATTTACTAGTGTGTGACGTCACAAACCAGAGTCATTACAGAATGTCGTTTTGGCGGAATCTTGAATATCTATTCTTTGACACTTGATTTTCATTGTTAATAGATATCTCGGAAATATAAATGTAGTGTGCTTATTATGTACTAACGAATAATTTAAAACGATTTCCAAAAACTAGTCAAATAGCCTATTGTATTTGAACGAATGAGTGAGTTACCTGCGAGTCGTCCCCGGGATGCGAGCTGCAAGTCCCCCCTTCGAGTCTGGAATTATCTGACGCTGCCAACAGACGGAACGACGCGGGCATGTTCCGTTCGCGACGTAACCGGCTTCTGTTGCCACCCTGTATGGTACAATATCAAGATTTTAGTAACCGATATATGCGGACACCTTGTACAATACAATCTTAATATCTATTTCGCTAATCATAATTTCGAGTTACTTGGGGAGTTACAAACATACTGAATTAAATCAAATTTCGTAGAAGAAAAGCAGTTAAATCCACGATCCGAATTACAATGGATTGACGTTTAATAAAATAAAATAATAAATATTTTGGGACATCGTACACACGGTCTCTGACCCCAAACTAAGCAAAGCTTGTGATATGGCTGCCAGAGACTGATATACTACATATACTTATTTTTAAATACATACTCATATAGATAGTAACTAAAAAACACCCAGACACAGAGCAAACACTTCATCAATGTTCATCACATAAATTATTTGCTCTGGGTGGAAATCGAACCCACGCCTTTATGATCCAGAAGTTAGGGTCTTTTTCTTCTTCGTGTCGATAATCCAAATAATATTAGAGTGAGAATTTATAAGGTCTTTTCCCAGTGTCTTGCCACTGCCACTCCGCGAGGGGAGGCATTGTAAAGATCCTGAAGTGTGCAGGTGTTAGGGCAGTTAGGGCATGAGAGAAGTTGTTGCATATTTTGTATCGGAGCACCGCACTGGCAATGTGCGCTTCCCGCAAATCCCCGTTAGGGTCTCTAACCACTGAGCCACCGAGGCAGTCAAATGTTGTGAATCAAACCTTGTGAATTTACTTTTTTATAAACTCGAACCAAGAGCGACGTTATGGTGAACTGTCTGTTGCCCCGTAAGCTCTAAACGGATAAAATGTATATCTTTTTTACAATCTATCATTCAGATTTTTGTCAAAAAAATTTAGTACTACTATCTGGAAGGGTGACTTTGTGGGAGTGTGTTGTGTTGATTTCACATATTCCTGTCGCGTCGGTGCGTGTCCGGGCGGCGGCGCGCTCTCCTCGCGCTCGTGGGAATATTCTTTAGAATATTCTCACGAGCGCGTTTGTTTACAAACCACCAACTGTGTCGAGTGTCATGTTATTTGCACGGTTTGTTTACAAACCACCAACTGTATCGAGTGTCATGTTACCTGTCTGGGCGTGTCTTTGTTGTGTTTATTCCTCATATTCCGGTCGCGTCGTTGCGGCGCGTGCGTCCGCTCGGCGTGTCCGGGCGGCGGCGCGCTCTCCTCGCGCTCGTGGGAATATTCCTAACAAGCCACCAACTGTAGCTAGTGCCAATGTTACCTGTCTGGGCGTGTCCTTGTTGTGTTTATTCCTCATATTCCGGTCGCGTCGTTGCGGCGCGTGCGTCCGCTCGGCGTGTCCGGGCGGCGGCGCGCTCTCCTCGCGCTCGTGGGAATATTCCTAACAAGCCACCAACTGTAGCTAGTGCCAATGTTACCTGTCTGGGCGTGTCCTTGTTGTGTTTATTCCTCATATTCCGGTCGCGTCGTTGCGGCGCGTGCGTCCGCTCGGCGTGTCCGGGCGGCGGCGCGCTCTCCTCGCGCTCGTGGGAATATTCCTAACAAGCCACCAACTGTAGCTAGTGCCAATGTTACCTGTCTGGGCGTGTCCTTGTTGTGTTTATTCCTCATATTCCGGTCGCGTCGTTGCGGCGCGTGCGTCCGCTCGGCGTGTCCGGGCGGCGGCGCGCTCTCCTCGCGCTCGTGCGAGTGTTCCCGGAGCAAGCCGGCCAGCGACGCGAGGGTCGACGACGTGGGCTTTCCAGCGCTGGCCAGGCTTCCGCGGGTACCCGCTACGGAACATAATAAAGTAACGTGAAACTTGTGTATCTCAATTTTTACTATAATAAGTTATGCCAGAAGATTACAATTACAACTTTTAGCTTAAATTGCATAGTTTCCGAGATGTCGGCAGAAACGTTTGTCAAGTGCGTGTCCATCCTGCCAGATCCCAATATTAACATAATTTAATGTTACCCAAATCAAAATTATCGATACACAGCTCCGGACCATGCTCGATGGCTGTTAAAATATTTAATAAACTTCCGGTCGAAATTAAGAAAATTGAAGACGAAATAGAATTTGCAAAAGTATTGAAGAACCTACTTATCACGAAATGCTATTATACATTAAACGAGTACCTATTGGACAGTCATAAAATAGCAAATTGAAACAAATAAATCGCTCCGCACAATATTGCTATACCCTAATAGGGTCATATGTATAACTTATAGAATATAGATACAAAACATGTTTCTTAAGACCTGCATGTAAATTATACTACATATGTTGCAATAAACGATTGATTGATTGATTCAAGATGGCGCTTGAAGCTCCACCTGGATCTGCCATAAACATAATAAAAAAATGAATCGGAAATTTAGTGCGAGGTTTATCAAATAATACCACTTGTGCAGGACGGCGCCAATATCGTCGTATGTGACAGTGTGTGATAACAAGTGATAGTGTGTGATAAGACTAGTTGATAAAAATAGTGATAAAAATTGTAAAATAGGTCGGGGCTCTCTAAAAAGTCAGGCAGCGTCATACTTCATTAAGTGCGAGCGGGACGCATAGAGCGAGATGCAACGAAAACAGACGCCACCGAAACGCGCTCCGTGATTGGCCGACCAATGAGAGCCCCGATCTATTCCTAGTCGCTTTTGTATAAATATAGGCTTAAAATTAAAAATAAATATTCAGTATCCGGCATCCAGTCCCCGAGTCACTTCACTAATAAGTCGTTTTATTCTCCAAATCTCCAACCCAGCCCCGCAGTCCTACGTGAACTCCAAGTAATCTGGAGCCCTAGCGCTTCGCCCCTCGCCGTATAATTCGGGCTAGGGCTTCGCCCTCGCCACATTATTTGGGGGTCACGTACACCACTATTTTTCCTGGGGTAACTGATCGCTGGCGTAAAAAAGAGAAAAGGACATGTCCACAAAATGTATGGAGGCTGTACTGTACCAGCCTTTTTAATAGTCCACTGCAGGACGTAGGCCTACCCACGATGGGTGATTGGGCCATATCCGCCACGCTGGCCCAGTGCGGGTATGGAGGCTGGTATAATAATAATCAAAAATTCTAACCACAACACTCGTTACATTTCGAGAAAGTTCATATTTTTCGAGTCGATTACATCAGTTAAAACCAAAAAAGAGGCCTCCGTTTTTTTTTAAATTAATTTTTAACCTATTGATGAATAAATATATTTCGCTATAGTTTATCTCTAGCAACCCTGATTAAGTACCTCCAAATTGTTAA
The DNA here is from genome assembly GCA_949316475.1 of Hypomecis punctinalis. Taxonomy (NCBI): domain Eukaryota; kingdom Metazoa; phylum Arthropoda; class Insecta; order Lepidoptera; family Geometridae; genus Hypomecis; species Hypomecis punctinalis. The sequence goes on from OX438811.1 coordinate 3,247,397, forward strand.
ATAGAAGCATTTTTACCAAATAGACACAGTTTTTTTAGTAATTTTTGTCACATTGTACCTACTAACTGGTCACAGTGGTAGTGGTAGGTTATAATTTTTAATTTTAGCAAATTATCATATGAATGTGGAAGAATCAGCTACGAATGCAGGTAAAAAAACGATAAAACACTTTATTATTGCTAAACTAGAAAAAATACAAAGTTGTATTATTATTTTTCATACAATTTATTTTTCACATAAAAAAATGGAAGGATAAAAAAATCGAAATTAAATATTTTTGAGAAGCCCATAAATCAAGCTTTCAAATGATGTATAATATCATGTTGGTTCGATTTTTCTCTGAATAATATACCACTTGTGAACGTCACCTTTACAACAGTTGCGGGAATAATATTAAAAACATTAATCATTTTATTTTTCCATACAAAATGTTCCTGCATGTAAAAGTTGTTATTGACAGTTGACAGATATGGTGAGGTGAAGTTCACCGGGTCAGCTAGTACTGTATAAATGTCAATACCGCTGCATGTAGATGATATGTGGTAGGGACTTACCAAGCGATGTTCTAGAGAGGTTGTGCGCATTATGTGGTGGGGTGGCGGAGGGCGCAGCCCCGGCCTCCGCCGCGGCCGCTTCACAGGCGCCACCGGAGGAGCAGCCCTCGCCGCAGCGCCGACGGATCCTATACAATACAATATAAATTATTGACTGGACGATGCGACTGGGTGCTATGGATTGTATCAAAAGTGTATCCAGGGATACCTACAAATAAAATTGTTTATTTGACATTTTACAATAGCCCGAAATTACCCAAAAAGGTTCCTGTTAATAAATGCATATTTATTTTTACGATAAATATAAAGTTGAAAATCACACCGTCTCCACAGCTGCAAGAAGTGCTTCTTGACTGCCGGAACCATTACTACTCCGCCGAGTAAAGTGCACAGTTGTGGCGAAGTATCATCAGCATATGACGTAGTAAGGTGTACAATCCTAAGTCCATTCCAAAACCTACCCTATTACGATGTCTACAAAACCTACCCTATTACGATGTCTACAAAATCTAGTCTCACCGTCTCCAAAGTTGCAGGAAGTGTCTCTTCACCGCTGAGTCAGTAACCGCGCCTCAGAGCAACGCGCACAGTTGGGGCGAAGTATCCGCATACAGTAAGTTGTAAGATCCTAATTAAACTTCATTCCAAAACCAACCCTATCACAATAACTACAAAGAGTCTAAAGTCCCACCGTCTCCAAAGCTGCAGGAAGTGCCTCTTGACGGCCGACACAGTGACCGCTCCGCCGAGTAACGTGCACAGTTGCGGCGAAGTATCGGCGTACGACGTGGTGAGGGGAGACACGTAGATAGGATAGCCTATCGGCTGGTCACATGATGAGTTTATTATGTTCCGCAGCGCCTGAAAATAGGTGTGATGGTCAGGTCAGCATTCATACGTGAGGCATTCAATGCCTAGTAGTTGTGACCAAGGCTTGTATAGTGCTTTTCTCAAACAACGCGTGGAAATTACTTACTAAAATAATTTTTAAAATCAATGACAATATGAACAACGAACAACAATCATTTATCGGGTCCAGACTCGTGGTTACACCGGTGTGCCTACGAATAAACTTTTTTTACTCGTAGTTACACTACTTTAAACGGATCGTGCTTGACTAAATATTAGATAGGTAGTGTTGTTCCGCTAGTTGAAAATATTTTAAGGTAAAGATATGCTGTTGCAAAATGGTTAGTAATGTCGTGGTAAATAAAATTTATCCACTGACAATAGTAAAATATTTTTAGTGTTTTAGCTCCTTTGCAAAGAAAACCAAGTGAAACAACAAAATTTAAGGGTTTCACAATTTAATGGTAAAAATGATTATAATTTTTCGTTTAAAAAATGACAGGTGTCAAAGTGACAGCTGTCATATCCTAGACTTCATACTACAGTACCATGACAGCTGTCAAACTTTAATAGACCATTGCTAACTCAACAAGATGTACATTTTAGATGACAGCTATCAAACTTCAAAGTGATTAATCTTGGTAACTATCGATTGTAGACCATAGCTGTTTCCATATAAGTGATAGAGCTCCACGAGATCTACATTTTGGATAACAGCGGTCAAACTGAAAATTTAAGATCTTAGAGAATTCGACCTAATGAGCCCTGAAAGCTAAATGTTCTACCTTAGAATTAACAGTAGAACTTTCGGAACGACCCGAATTTGATGTATTTAAAAAATAAAATCTATGAATAAATTATTAAAAGTAGTACTTAAATGATTAGGCCTGGCAACACAGAATTTAAAATGGTAGTTTTATGGACGTCGTTGATTGGTTGACAGTTTACAAGGTCATCTTATATAGTACACGCGAGCAGAAAAAAAGTGAGGCCGAACGTCAGAACGCAATACGGTCTCTGTTCAGTTTGGTAACCAGTTCAGTTACATGACCAATCATAAATCCTCACCTGTTTAGCATTCTGTATGGAGCCTCGCTCCGGGTTCCTGTTCCTGAGGTAGACCAGTTCCTGCTGCTGCCCAGCCCAAAGCCCCCTGACACACTCCCTGTTCAGCTTGATGACCCGGAACCCGAGGTGCCGCTTGTTCAGCATTATTATCTTGTAGTCGTCGTTGCCTTCGTCCATCACGTGTCTGGAAAGACGACAAAGTTATTAGAAAAATTTAACATATCGAGCCTTTTCAGGAAAACATAGAAACCAAAAAAAAATCCTTTTTTACAGAAGAATTTTTTGCAAAGAACTGGAGTTAGTGCAGTGAAGGTTAAGAGTGAATAAGATAGAAAATGATTTTGTTGTCATTTAAGATAAAAATTTCTTACTGCATAAATAACTTTGAAATTTTATTTAGGAGTTAGGGTAGTGGTAAAGTTTAAAACCGCTTGAACAAGAGGTTACGACAAAAATACAAATTACTTATTACGATGTTTTTTCTTAAAAGACTGGATATTATTGCTGCACAATAATATCTAGCAGAATACATTGTACCATCATTTATATAGCAGAAGTTTATCTCGACAACGGATATATCTTAAGGTATCATCATGATTAACAACTTTTACTACGGGGCAAACCATGACACCGTATAACACTCAGCTGTTCCATACATTTTGTCGACAGTTCACTCAAATTTCGCGCGGCCTCGTGGCAGATGACGAGACAATATGTCCAGCAGTGGGAGTACCTGAGAGCCAGGAGATGCGGCGCGCCCCGCAGCACGTTGTGCCGCCAGGCGGGCGCGGCCTCGTGGCAGATGACGGGACAATATGTCCAGCAGTGGGAGTACCTGAGAGCCAGGAGATGCGGCGCGCCCCGCAGCACGTTGTGCCGCCAGGCGGGCGCGGCCTCGTGGCAGATGACGAGACAATATGTCCAGCAGTGGGAGTACCTGAGAGCCAGGAGATGCGGCGCGCCCCGCAGCACGTTGTGCCGCCAGGCGGGCGCGGCCTCGTGGCAGATGACGAGACAATATGTCCAGCAGTGGGAGTACCTGAGAGCCAGGAGATGCGGCGCGCCCCGCAGCACGTTGTGCCGCCAGGCGGGCGCGGCCTCGTGGCAGATGACGAGACAATATGTCCAGCAGTGGGAGTACCTGAGAGCCAGGAGATGCGGCGCGCCCCGCAGCACGTTGTGCCGCCAGGCGGGCGCGGCCTCGTGGCAGATGACGGGACAATATGTCCAGCAGTGGGAGTACCTGAGAGCCAGGAGATGCGGCGCGCCCCGCAGCACGTTGTGCCGCCAGGCGGGCGCGGCCTCGTGGCAGATGACGGGACAATATGTCCAGCAGTGGGAGTACCTGAGAGCCAGGAGATGCGGCGCGCCCCGCAGCACGTTGTGCCGCCAGGCGGGCGCGGCCTCGTGGCAGATGACGGGACAATATGTCCAGCAGTGGGAGTACCTGAGAGCCAGGAGATGCGGCGCGCCCCGCAGCACGTTGTGCCGCCAGGCGGGCGCGGCCTCGTGGCAGATGACGGGACAATATGTCCAGCAGTGGGAGTACCTGAGAGCCAGGAGATGCGGCGCGCCCCGCAGCACGTTGTGCCGCCAGGCGGGCGCGGCCTCGTGGCAGATGACGGGACAATATGTCCAGCAGTGGGAGTACCTGAGAGCCAGGAGATGCGGCGCGCCCCGCAGCACGTTGTGCCGCCAGGCGGGCGCGGCCTCGTGGCAGATGACGAGACAATATGTCCAGCAGTGGGAGTACCTGAGAGCCAGGAGATGCGGCGCGCCCCGCAGCACGTTGTGCCGCCAGGCGGGCGCGGCCTCGTGGCAGATGACGGGACAATATGTCCAGCAGTGGGAGTACCTGAGAGCCAGGAGATGCGGCGCGCCCCGCAGCACGTTGTGCCGCCAGGCGGGCGCGGCCTCGTGGCAGATGACGAGACAATATGTCCAGCAGTGGGAGTACCTGAGAGCCAGGAGATGCGGCGCGCCCCGCAGCACGTTGTGCCGCCAGGCGGGCGCGGCCTCGTGGCAGATGACGGGACAATATGTCCAGCAGTGGGAGTACCTGAGAGCCAGGAGATGCGGCGCGCCCCGCAGCACGTTGTGCCGCCAGGCGGGCGCGGCCTCGTGGCAGATGACGAGGCGCGCGGCGTGCGAGGAGATGGCCGCGTGCAGCGCCGCGCTGCTGCAGTACTCCTCGGGGAACATGAAGTGATCCTGTACAAATAGAATTAAACTTGATTACGCATCGTTCCCAACCAATCATCCCACTCTTCTCAACCTATTATCTTACCCTTCCGAACCTATCATCTCACCCTTCCCAACCTATCATTCCACCCTTCCCAATCTATCATCTCACCCTTCCCAACCTATCATCCCACCCTTCCCAACCCATCATCCCACCTTCCCAACCTATCATCTCACCCTTCCCAACCTATCATTCCACCCTTCCCAATCTATCATCTCACCCTTCCCAACCTATCATCCCACCCTTCCCAACCCATCATCCCACCTTCCCAACCTATCATCTCACCCTTCCCAACCTATCATTCCACCCTTCCCAATCTATCATCTCACCCTTCCCAACCTATCATCCCACCCTTCCCAACCCATCATCCCACCTTCCCAACCTATCATCTCACCCTTCCCAACCTATCATTCCACCCTTCCCAATCTATCATCTCACCCTTCCCAACCTATCATCCCACCCTTCCCAACCCATCATCCCACCTTCCCAACCTATCATCTTGCCATTCCCAACCTATCATCCCACCCTCCCCATTCTATCATTCCACCCTTCCCAACCTTCCCAACCTATCATCCCACCCTTTTCAACCTATCATCCTACCCTTCCCAACCTATCATCGCACCCTTTTCAACCTATCATCCCACTCTTTTCAACATATCATCCCATCCTTTTTAACCTATCATCCCACCCTTCCCAACCCGTCATCCCACCTTCCATCCTAATGTCTTACCTGGTGCAGTTTAAGTGCCATCCTGATGGCGGGCGCCAGCACAAAGTGCAGCAGCGACATGTCGGTGAACACCCACTCGTCCCGAGCACATGTGATCCTGAAGTCGCCCTTGAACAGCGAGTGCAGACCGTACAGGAAGAACTCCACGCTGAAACAAATGGAAGTGATTGGTTAAGAAATCTAAAACACGAACTAGGCTACAGATGCACGTGAATCTCGAAGGGCCAACAAATTACTCTGTTTTCCCGTACGCCACAATTTTTATCAATCGTTTATCTCTGGACTAGAAACGCACTACGATTCACATTCATGACAAAGAATATATAATAATACTACGTATAGAACGGCCACTCGTTACCCCCCACCCGTTTGAGTCTTCCTCACTTCCACCCCGCGTCAGGACTCGTGAAATTCACTCGGCGCGCGGGTTGCACAGGCCGGTGATTTCGACTACAAAAAATACAGACTTACTCGTACAATGGTATGACGTGTGCTGTTTATGGCTGTTCTACAACAATTCGCGACAAGATATCATTTCATTATTTCCCTAAAGATAAAATAAGGTACCTTATTTACTTTTAGTAGGTAGATAATATTGTTATAAAAATTATGTCATTCAAATTTAGTTCCTTTCTCTTGATAATTTGTTTCAAATAAAATAAATCGCTTACTTTTAGTTACAGTGCTGTCAAATTATTATGAATTCATTATACTTTATAAGCACTAGAATGATATTCACTTTTGTAAATTTATTTCGCATCTAGCTCACTTCCGCATGAAAGTATGGCGGATCGGTCGTAAAGTACGCCAAGATAATTCTGCGCGCGGCCAAAATTGGGAACTAATTCAATGCTGATAGAGAATTCGTAATGCTACCAACATAACGTACGTAGCGCCGCTACTCGCGCGCATAATCTCTCGTTCGCTCGTCGTGATCACAGATAGAGTTGCCATGGGCGTGAAAATACTAGTTATCATCGTAACGCAACTGTTACAGAATATCGGTATCGATATGCAATGTATTGTTTCGCGTTAACACATACATACCTAGTAGATAAGTGCTAATTTGTATTTGTATATTTTCTGTAAATAAACGAACATGTATATAACATTGAGTTAATATGTACAGTCCTATAATTTGTAGTTATTTTTTCTACATAAATACTAATACCAAAGATTATCAAAAATTCAAGTAGATTGGCAAACGCAGAACAATTGAGCGTACGCCGTTAATTAGTAACATTCTAGACCACTAGATGTCACTATGTGTATCGAATGGAAACAATTTCAAAATTATTTATATTTTGGTGGTGGTTGATTCACTCTTACCAGTATCTCAGGTACCTCAAATCTTGACCTTATTACAGTACAGTGTCGAATTGTGCTAGATGGCGCTATGATAAAAAGAGTCTAGAGAGTCTAGAGTCACATCATCATGTTATATGAATTTTTTTTACACATTTTCTGGATTACGAAAGTCCAAACATAAATTATGAAAGTCGATCTCGCGGCCTCGCGAAATCCCATTCGGCACGGTCGACATTTTCCGGACCAAAAGACTCATCCCCACAAATTTTACCGCCTGGTAGTGCCACTACTCGTGCCGAACAGCATAATATGTGTGTAGAGTAGCAACCCATAGGTTGGGATTCGTTGCCTGGTTTAAGGGTAAATTATTTAAACCAACAAAAATCGGCGGTACATTATTATTTTATTTAAAAAATATGTAATCCTAACAGTAGTGTAAATTTCATCAAACCTACACGTACGCACTCAGCGAGCTACTCTAATAAGAAAGTTCACGACCGATATCTTTGGAAGGACCATTGAAATAGATCCCGTAGCAGGTGCCACGGCCCGTCGGTCACAGGAGAGCAGTTGATACCACAGGGAATTGGGATAGGCACTACAGAAGGTCCCAGTGATGTCTCGAAGAGATGGTCCATCCATCACAGGAAAGCCGCCGGATCCCACCCTGTAGCAGTAGATACCACAGGAACTGTAAAGGTCACTGCAGGAGACCCCAGTGATAGCAGAAGCGTTTGAGAGCTGGTCGGTCGACAAGAGGAGGCGTGTTGATTTGCACGAGATGCTCAGTTAAGGCCATCACATTTTTACAAGCACTTCCAATGTCCTGTTTAAAAGAAACCATTTTAAAATTTAATCTTCATAGCTTTTGCAGTTGCATATAGGGTGAAATCCGAGAAAATTTTGTTGTTTTGCCAAGTTGTCAGAAATGTCAGAATTTGAATTATGAAACTAATGGAAATGCCTTAATTACGAAAAAAACCTGCATACCCACCGAACATAAGGTGGAGGATTAGTGTTGTTACTATCAATTATACTTTTGATTTCACCGTACCTATCGACAAAACTATCGACACAAATTAATATAGACAAAATCAAACTAAATGGCAAACTAAGATCGGTAATTAATGTTACTTAGTGTAGGTTAGGTTACTTAGTGTAGGCATGCTTGCTTATACATAATAGTTTTATTAGTGATACAAAATTCTATTTTATTTATAGTTGTTTTTTTTATAAAGCACCATCTATATTTTAGTTGCTATCTATATTCAAATTATTTTTTTATGCTAGAAGTGAATGCAATAAGTGAGGGCGCTGTAAGCCGAAACACAGGCCACTGGCCTAGTTCGGCAACAGATATATAAATTAATTTAATCTTATTCTAGCTAATTAAGTAATAGTTCTGTAATAAATGTTCTTTATTACTGAAATGTTTTAGAAATTTGAAATAAAGAAATTATTATTATTATTCCATTTATTTCTTTTACAACTCACGGGTTGCCCCGGATCTTTGAAGGGTATTGATGGGGCCGAAACCAACACCAAGAGGCCCTTTTACAATCATTAAAGTAAAAAAATATAGTTTTTGGGTGATAGGAAGAGGTAAACTATTGTAAAGGCGGGGAATAGGTACTTCTTAGGCTATTATAATGAATTATTACATGATTACTACCTCAAATCTTGACCTCATTACAGTACAGTGTCGAATTGCGCTAGATAGCGCTATGATAAATAGAGTCTAGAGAGTCTAGAGTCACATCATCATTCAAAACTTTAGAAAAATAATTTTCCAATAACACGAATAACAACTAACCAAAATATCGATATTTATTTTTATATAACAAGAACATCACTATTGTGTTAATATGGCGGACCAGGCACGCGAGTGACGTCACGAATTTTTTTGCCATAATATCGAAACTGTCGTGTATAATGCTGGCCTATTTTTAATATATACTTTTGACAGAGAAGCCTATATGTTTATTATTTCGGTTTTTAAACTATTTCATGTCAAAGTAATGTCATTGCACCAAGAATTTTGTATACTATCTGGATTGCGCACAGACGAAATTTGGCACAAAGTTAGTTTAGGAAAATTCAACCTTAATGCGTTGTAACAAAACATATATTCCTTTGAAATGGTATAAGAGAGACGCTGTGCCGAGTGAGACTTCCCAAAGTGATGAAGTTGTCCCGCTCGCACTACTGCCATTTCGAAACGACACTTATAAATGGTAGAATTATTACCTGTAAAGCCGCGCCTGTCTTAACCATTTCTTAGTTTTTTTTAACAATGTAGTTTGATAAGATTTTAGTTAAAATTGCGAATAGATGCTAATAAAACATAGTTTGATATTTATTTTGTAGGAATATACCTACGTCTTTATGATTAATGGTGGTGGTTATTTATTTTTGACTAGAGTATCACCGTCGATTGCAAATGGCGTACTATGGTGTATACAAAGAAGTGTAGTAGGGTGACTATGCTGGACATATTTCTTAAACATGCTGGGTGTACAATAGGTGTATAGTCGTGGGTGTGGTTTTTCATTTTTTTGGGTTGTAGATTTCAAAAATGGCATCGATTTTGAAATTAAAAATGGCAGATGTCACTTTTATCTAAAAATCGTCATGGGTGTCGCTTATGAGGTTTTTGGCGGTGTAAATTTCAAAAATGACATCCATTTTGAAACTAAAGATGGCGGACGTCACTTTTTTGAAAAAATCGTCATGGTTGTTGTTTTCGAGATTTTTGGGGGTGTAGATTTCAAAAATTGCATCCATTTCGAACTGGATGGCGGATGTCACTTTTTGCAAAAAGTCATCAAAGATATCGTTTAATAGGTTTTTGGGGGTATAAATTTCAAAACTAGCATTCATTTTGGAATTAAAGATGGTGCATGTAACTTTTTTGAAAAAGTCGTAATGAGTGTCGTTTTTGAGAATTTGGGGATGTATATTTCAAAATTGTCATTCATTTTGGAATTAAAGATGGGGAACAATACTTCAAAGTGGATGCCACTTTTGAAATCTACACCCCCAAAAACCTAGAAAACGACACTTTTTGGTAAACTGACGTCTGCCATCTTTAATTTCAAAATATATGCCATTTTTGAAATCTACCATCCAAAAAAATGAAAAACAACACCCATGACGGCCTTTTTAAAAAATGTGGCGCCCGCCATCTTTAATTTTAAAATAGATGCCAATTTTGTAATATACACCCCCAAAAACCTCGAAAACTACACCCATGACGACTTTTTTCAAAAAAGTGAGTCCGCCATTTTTCATTTTAAAATGGATGCTTTGTTTACTACGGAAGCTTAAAAATGATTGTGAATTTTCTTAATAAAGTCTATTAAGACTTTTCATGACAAAGTCTTTTCGTGAAAAAGTCGTTCGTGAAAATGTTTTCGTGTAAAAGTTTTTGTGGTTAAGTACTGACACGGGTTGCGTGATATGTGTCAAGATTACATCTATGAAACTTAAACGTTGTTTAACACCGTAAATATAGATTCCAGACCATTACTGTCATCACAAAAGTGAAGGAAGTCATCAAGATCTACATTTCCGATGACAGCTGTCAAACTTAAAAGTGATTTATCTCCGTCATTATCAATTCTAGACCATTGCTGTCTTAACAAAAGTGAAATAACTCTTCAAGATCTACCTTTCCGATAACAGCTGTCAAACTAGAAACTGAATTATGTCCGTATATATGTATCTAATTCTAGACCATTGTTTTTACGGGGATTGGTTTTATAGAGATCTTCAAGGAAGACCTATGCCCAGCAGTAGGCGTCCTATTGCTAAAACGACGACGATGACGAAGGATGACGAGTTAAGGGTAAGATAACTGCGATTCCTACGTACAGTAACACTCCAAAGAAATATTATATCCCCAGATGACCGAGATGTTTTGGTCATCCTACTTGGAAAAGAGACACAATCATCTGATGTGGTATCCTTGTCGGCACGTTTTTCTTTGCCAGTACTCAATCCTGTTTATATGATAAATCCATGCATTGCACCATTTCCAAGGGAATACTGCCGTCCGATTTCTAAAAAGCGGCGAAGTGATTTTACCAAATTTTGAGATATGGACAAAAAGGTGGGGAATGATATTTCTACATATTGACAAGACATATCGCTATTTTTTAAGACCGTTATTTTTTTATTATTTGGTTTTTTGTATGAGTATAGAAGGCTTCTAGGAATTAGTCTTGCTTATAAATTGCATTTTTTGTATTTTAGTTAAGTTATCCCAATCAAATCTGTTTACATTTGCTCAACTAAAAAACGGTTGGCTGCAATGCAACCGTTTTATAGAGTTGTAACATATTGTAACTGTGTGATGATTTGGATGGAAGCTAGAGTTATAAGAAAATGCCAAACTAAATAGCAGTTACGTCACTTAGCCGCCTTTTTATGCTGTAAATACTAAGCTATTTAAAATGCACTACTCTATCAATAAATTTCAGTGTTTTTAACGGCTTACTAGCAGCATCTTGCCTTTCAGCAAAATGTCGATCATGATGAATCTTGGCATGTGTGTCATCCATTTATCCATCAGCCATATGACGTCCACTGCTGTACATATGTCTCTTCTATGGATTTACAATAAGACCAATCTGAAGCTGTTTGCATCCATGTTCTGTGCCATAAGTCAACACTGACTACACGCACTGGTCGAGAACTTTAGACATCAGGCACTGAGGTATGTCAGACGAGAAGACGTTACGCAATTTTCCGGACGCTGCCCAGCCGAGTTGGATTTGGCGATTTACCTCTTTCTTAAATTTGGACCTACCTAACTGGACTACTTATGTATCTTAAATAGACGAGTCAAGGACTTCAAGATCCAAGTTCTTAACTAAAATTTGGATGGGTGCAACATAGAAATTATGAATTACACTATTTGACCTTCATATTGTCTATGTTTACTTAATACCCATATGTTTAGAGAACCGATTGAGGCCTTCGAGCATCGTGTTGAGTTCTTCCATCAATTTTGCTATTACTACAATATCGTCGGCAAACTGAAGAAGAGTGATGTGTTCAGCAATAATATTGATGCCAAATCATTTCTATTCTAGAAGCTTGAAGGCGTTTTCCAATGTGGCAGTAAAAAGTTTCGGTGATATTACTTCTTTTTAAAGACATCGTCTTGGAGCTCTCTTCGTGTACTTGGGCTGACATGGATAGATCGATATTTAATAAGGCATTACTGGAGAGACTCAAGCACAGCCCAAGTCTCGACCGAATCAATGGCTTTCTCATAGTCCACAAGCGCTAAGCAAAGAGGCCAGTTATACACTTCGGTCTTCTGTATAACTTACCGCAGGGTATGAATGTAGTCTACGGTGCTATAGCCTTTTTTGAAACCCGGCTTGTTCAGAAGCTAGGAAGTCATCGAACCTGCACTCGTGATGATTTGAAATGACCCTTGAAAACAACTTATAAACATGGGTTAGTAAAATGGGTTTGTAATTCTTCAATTAAGCGTTATCACATTTTTTTGAAGAACAGCACCACCAAACCACTGTTCCATGCTTCTAGCGCTCTTATGCCCTCAAGGACGACGGTGTTGAAAAGCTTCTGAAAGACTTTTAGTATCAGTGTTCCATCCGCTTTCAGAAGCTCCCGTCTTCGCCCGGTGCCTAGTTGTTCATAAGCTGATTCAGGGTCATTCTATTCTCGCACAAGCCGATGTCCGGGATGTCTTCGGTGAAGTGTCGGGTCAACTTCGCTCTTACATTTTTGGCCGCGCTACTAACAGGCTTAGCGACTGAAGCGTAAAGCTGTCCATAAAACCTTTTGATCTCCTCTAATATCTCAATCAACGCTGTAGTGCCATCTTCTTAACCATGTATCAACCTTGGGTATAATCAACCATTATTTCGTATTTTAAACATAATTCTGTTCAGCCGTTCCAGCTTGAAAAAAAACGATCATACTTACTACACAAACTTTCGCATTTAGGGTGATAATGAGACATTTAAATGTATTTATACAGCATTCTGTACTAATGGCAGAAAATTTTGCGGCCAAGCGCGGTTGTGGCAACTTTGTGTAGAGTTGGGTGCGTCATTAGTCCGCGTAATGCAACGTTTTTGCGAAATTCACGCGAGTTAGCATACACAATGAATTACAGGCGTCGTTATTATTATTAGTGTGATGTTGTGGCTAACAATATTATGAAATCATTATGCCTTAGTGAAATATAGGCAATATACTTTATTGAATAAAATACATTACTTCGATACCGCGTCCATTTTAGCAGGAACTTCCACACACGCTCGTTTTCCTCTTGCGGCGTCCTGGCGAGGAATTACGGGTGCGCAATCGGGCCGTGCAGCTGCGTGGGAGTCTTCTCACTTAAACGCTTTATAGCGTGGAAATGTCACTTAACCGTTATCTAACATTGTTTTTACCGGCCTGCTTTAGGAGCCAATCGCAGCTGAAGAACAGTCACCGTCTTTTAGAATTGTAAATTATAAATGTTCATAATGGTTTATCAACGATTATTCGGTTACCTACGTAGAGTAAGCTGTTTTATAGAATGGTAAAAAAACACTGTTAAGTCGGGTAACGGTTAAATAGTAACGCAAAGATACTTAGACGTTTTCTAAAAGTGCAATCCAGAATAAATTTAAAACTTCAAACCACATGTATGCGCACTTAATATTATTTTAGTGTTGTAAAATGGGAAAACTGTGTTTAAGAATGGTAAAACACCAAAAAGTACGTAGTTAACTGTGCACGTGGTGTCCGTAACTCAGAAACTAATAAAAAGAAAAAAATAAGACCCAGACTAGAAAATAGAGGATAAAATTCTGATTTTAGTAGTGTATAAAACTCAAAATCGCAAAAATGTCACTTAGCGGTCTTTAAGAAATCGGACGCAGAATAAGGAGGTACTATTTATTTATTGCTTATCTGACTGATAAGAATGAGTACCTAGATATTTAAGTAGGATAAATATCTAAAATTCCATAAAATTATATGAAACTGTATTGTAATTAATTACATAAAATTGTATTTTCATCGAAATTAAAGGAAAGCGGGTTAAATATAAATTAAATTTGACCCAAAAAACAGGCAGGTGAACAATATTAGACTGCTTGAGGTGTGAAGCTCCGGAATTATTAAATATCAGTTGCAAGTAGCATTTAGAGTACATTATTAATCAGATAATTTTGGTAGAATCCACTTTTATTGTAACCTATAGTAAAACAAGCCATCCAAAATTATGGATTTAAAAAAATAAATAACGAATGTACTATTGTTGTCTTCTTGTTTCACTGTATCACCCTGCCTTTATCACTTTACTTCACCGTAATAACTTACAGTTTTCGCCAATACATCCATCAGCCATAGGACGTCCACTGCTTGGCATAGGCCTCCCTTAAGGATCTCCAATAAGACAGGTTGGAAGCGGCTTGTAACTAGCGCGATCCTACCGTCTTAATGACCCTCGATGGTCATCCGTCCACCTTGTGAGGGAACGTCCTACACTGCACTTGCCGGTGCGTTGTTTCCACCAGAGAACTTTTCGATTTCATTGGTCATCAGGCCTCAGTGCTTTGTGCCGTGCCCACTGCCATTTCAACTTGCTAATTCGTTAACCCGCCAATCCAAGCCAAGTACAAAGTAAAATATTTATGTTCAGCGCCATCTAACGAACTAAGGACGCGACAATTCGAATCTTCTTTCATTCGATCGCAACGCCATCTCTCAATACATTGGGATAACGTGGTAACATTTTAAATTTGCTATAAATAAAATAAAATAGATTTAAGACTAACTTTACAGATCTAAAAAATACTTTAGGACTTTAAGACACAAATTGCATCATAGTAATCTATTTTAATCGGTGCTCTGTATCAAAATACATATTCACAGTACTATTTAGTAGCGCCACCTACAAATAATACGTATTTTCGAGCTTTTTGCGACGTACGCTCAATTGTTCTGCGCCTGCGGGTCTACTTGAGTATTTTTGTCTATGCTAATACTAAATATTTTTTCATACATGAAGAATTAGATTTTGTTAATCTCACAATAAATGACAAAGATAAACCTTGTCAAAGTTCGGGAATAGGGAGTTATACTTTTCTTTTTTATTTTTGCTTTTCGCGGAGATGATTTACATAAGACAAAATGTTTGGAACGTGCGTTGTACGGGGCCACGTCCGCGCCCGTCCTGAGCCCGCCCTGTCCTTAATCATACCTCAACGAGCTATATCATTAACAATTTTTAAATCATTGTTTTGAATAAATATTTAGTGCTACTTAATTGACATCAGAAAAAAATCGTGTCAAATATTATTTAATAATTATCTATCTAACGGACTAATTATATTTTTTTGTCATCAAGCCAATTATACCTTTTACAAAAAAATCTTCTAGACATTCTCAAAAAATCTTTTTACTAAGATTTGTCTCAAAATATCAATATTTATTGAAAACAACGACCTCTGCAAATATGCCTAAAATTCTGATATTATATTCTAAAAAGTCGACAGTGACACCGAAAAATAAACCGTTTAAAATTCTGGATTCTCACCACCCTGGCACAAGACATGTACTGTACGAGTACGTAATATTATTATATCTTCTTTGATACATATTAAGCTACTAAGAATATTGTGATAAACTTTTAGAACCTCCTTTTTTGCGTCAAGGGTTAAAAATATATTTTTGCAATTATTCGGAAACATTGCCAGAAACAGTTATAAAAACCAGAAACGATCCCGCAACCGCTATTTAACCAGTGAGGGGCCTCACTAGCGTAGGTGTATGAAATATGAAATTAGGGACTTCCCTCAGTTGGCCATCGGTCGGTGCGTTGAGCGCGTCATTTACTTAATCGTTAATTACTAAGTATTTCTTTTGTTTAAATTATGGGATGATTTTACAAATATACATAATCATGTGTGTGCATATTAGGTACTGGATACTTCAACATTATGTAAGAAAATTAAGGGAATTTCGTAACAGTGCCGTGTTTTGGTTATGTTCTACGTAGGTAAATGAGTGATTTCATCGAAATAAGTGTATGTACGATTGTATGTGAAACCTGCAGCGGCTAGTACATCGTATCAGTACTCACAAAACTTCTTGGTAAGTCAGAATTACAATTCATACGGTCGACATGGGTCGTTGACAACCATAGGCGTTCTACACACAAATACCCGTGTAGCGTTCGTGCGTATGTGTAGTGTCTGTGAGTAAAATGTACTGTTGTGTGCGTAAGACAGCAGATTTTGTATGAAGAATCGCGGAGTGTCCGGGCTGTGTTCATGAGGCGCAGAGGTGAGGTGTTTTCTCAAGTTTCGACCTAATACGTATGGGAATAAAGTCGAAATGTTAACGGATGACGGATTTAAAGGCCGGAGCGAGCGTGAGCAGAGCAGCCCAGTTGATATTCTAATGTCACCTTAATTGCTCAGACGCTAAGTCTAGTAATTAAAGTGAAGCACAAAGTGGCCTCGCGCCGTCCTTCCAATGCGACATTCTCAGGAGATCCTGTATAGAGTGTAGTTACCTAGAGGCGGCCAGATGTTGCGCCTGCGCCAGCGCGCGGCGGCCCACCAGGCTGAGCGCGAAGCACAGCGTGGCGACGTGCGCGTCCCGCGCGGCCCCGCGCCGCCGCCGCGCCGCGCCGCCCGCCCGCCGCGACACGCACGCGCACATCCACTCTTGGTAGATCGCACAGAAACGACTCCTGCGCAACAAAACATAATCATTAAACACATGGTAGGTTTTACTAGTCAAATTACGCTACGAGTGCATCACCGAAATAAAGCAATGTTCCGCACGATCGGTATTTGGATGAGTAACTGCGGGACATTTTCCAACGGAGCGCTACCGTAGCTTGAATGACAAGTTAAATTGTAGGTACCGGCTGCTTTAACCGTTTAGCCATATCAGAGGCCTTCAGGCGGCCTAAAAATTCCGACACTAGGGCTAGCCACCCAGCCTATACGAACTTATTTACTATTAACTTAATTAGTTAACTTAGTTTACCTGGTAATCCCCGAAGCTCTGAAGTCGTAGTCCTCATCGAGGTTGACGTTGAATATGGGGTCCAAGTCCACGAAGTTCCGTTCGCCCATGGGTTTGAGCGCCTCCGTGAGCGCGGGCGACGCCAGCCACTCTTCTAGCTTGCTGGACTGGATCGTGTAGTAGATTATACTCTGTGGACAACATTCGCAATCATAAATTATTATTTTTCGACAACTCTTTTTTAGTTATTTTTCTACCCGTACACCAATTTTCAGTTTTTTAAAAGTAGTTGCACGACACTCTTTTTTTTTTTTTTTTTTTATTCAAACGAATATCCCCACCAAACGCTAAGCATCCCAGCTGACTGAATCCGGGGTACTGTTGTACAACACCATGACAACGTAATACCAAAAAATCATCTTTTAGAAAATAGTTGTATTTGTTTACGCTTACCTTCCGGGCTATAATCTTTTCTGGATGGTTTCGGATTAGTGATTTTTCTGGATGGTTTTGAATTACTTCCAATATTTTCTAGATGGTTTCGGATTACTGGTATTTTTTCTGGATGGTTTTGGATTACTGATATTTTTTTCTAGATGGTTTTGGATTACTGCCAATCTTTTCTGAATGGTTTTGAATTACTGCCAATAATTTCTGAATGGTTTTGGATTCCTGCCAATCGTTTCTGGATGGTTTTGTTACTCGCCTTGACATAGTGAGAAGCTTTTTCCTAAAGTCGAAGGCCTGCCTTGGATTGCTGCCAATTGTTTCTGGATGGTTTTAAATTACTACTAATACTTTTATATTATTACAATATTTTCTGATTGTTTTGTGTTCCTCACCTTGACATAGTAAGTGAGAAGCACCTTCCTAAAGTCGAAGGCCTGTAGCATGGAGACCGCGCTGTTGTCCGTGACGCTGTACCCCTCGAGCACGTATCTAGCGGACGCCAGCTGCCAGGCGAGCCAGCGCAGAGACCAGGACGCGCCGGGGGAGAGCACGCGGCCGCCGCACCACCACAGGCCCGTGCAGACGCCTTCTGTAACACGTGGATTTCTTAGGCATTGTTCAGGCGCTAGCCAATCTCTGCAACGATTAGCTAAAGCCTGACGGAATTTCGGTTAGTACAGCCGCCTCACGACCAATGGTTAGGTTCGTGCGTCGCCTGACTAACCCACCGACGCAACCGTGGAAGTCCACTACCGTCGCCGTAACGCCTGGCTATACTGTGATAGCAAGCGAAGCTAGGACATGGATTATTCCATCGGCCGTTCGGTCGTCGCGGGGACCTACTCTCTACTCCCCGCCCGCCTCTCTGGCTCGTCGTCCCCTGCGCTGCAGGCCTCTGTATAGGCTCCGTCTGGATCCTCGAAGGTCCGACGGCCGGTCGTCTAGTTGACCTGACTGCTGGCGAAGGTGGACCCCTGACTCCGAGTGCAGCCGCCCGAAGGTTCTCGCCACTGCACCCCTCTAGACTCCGGGTGCAGCCGGCCGAAGGTTCCCGCCACTGCACCCCTCTTGTTGTGAATCAAACAACTGTTACATTGTGATTGATTTTATTGCATGTTTAACTACTATTTATACAACAGTCTCTTACATCTAATTGGTCTTGGAGTATGCCTAATTTGATGACCGTGCATATTTGTGTGCCGCTGCCTCGCCTCGATGGTTGACGATGACAGTAACGACACGCTGAGCTAAGCATGTTCTTTATGGACAGGCATCTTGTCGGCATTTCCCTCGCAAAGAGGGGAAATTTGCTGTCGCACTATTATTTTGTCTGAGAATTTATTTATTTACTAAGGTCTACGCCCTTTCTCGTCCGTATTACCTCCCGGTTGGTAAGGCGATAGTGGCGTTCGCGGCGCGCGGGGGCGACCCGCGCGCGCTTATGTGTGTTGCGAGTTCCTGATAACAGTTTTTTGTTTACCGTGTTCACTGCCGACCGGCAGCGACTACGCTTTATCTACTTACCTACCTCCTAATGGAAGTTTTCACGATTTAAAATAACATTTCTAAAAATATAATATTTAACCTAAAGTTTATATAGTGTAAATATTCAATGAACTGACCTTTTTAAGTGTAAATTTCTATTATTTCTTTTTTAATAGTTTTTCTTTCTTAAGTTTTGCATGAGCTCATTGCTGCCAAAACATAATATGAGTTAATGTATATGTACTGCTAGGATCTAAACGTACACTAGTAACTGTGCATAGTATTGTAATTTTATTATGTTAAATAAAGAATTTTTGAAATTGAATAAAAAAAATTGTGCCCTTTGTTAGCAAAAAATACAATTATTTGATTTCTACTGTGAAAGGCGAGGGGTTAGTTCATATCTTGGCCAAAGCTATTCTTAGCTAGCTGTTGCGCTATTTATCATCCAATTTCGGTGATATTTGGCAAGATCATGGACGCAGAAAAGGAGAAAGGGATGCACTGCTCGAGAAATAATTATGACTCCTCACCAGTGCTCTCTTCTAGACCCTCGGAAATGGCTTCAACCTCCCTCTACTGGCAGTGCGTCCCGCGAAACTACAACCCTCGCAATTGAAAAGAAACAAACCCCTTTCCATCTCAACACTATGCACCAAACAGTTTAGCTACTATATATGACACACGAGAACTGTTAAGAAACTGCTGAGAAATAACTATGAAATCTTACTTACCAACTCTCGCAGTTGGAAGGAAACTAGGCCGTTCTGAATTTCCACAATATCCAAACAGTTTAGTTGATCTGACGCGAGAACTGTTGAGAAATAACTATAAAATCTCACCCGTGCTTTCTTCAGGACCTTCCGAAATGGCTTCGACCTCCCGCTGCTGGCAGTACGTCCCTCGGAACTCCAGTCCTCGCAGTTGGAAGGAAACCAGCCCGTTTCCCATCTCCACTATATGCACCAAGCAGTTTAGGTAGTCTGACGCGAGAACTGTTGGGAAATATTACTCGTTTTAATTCAAGGTAGTTTGCTAACGAAATAATGGAATGCAACGAAATAAAGATACAAGTTTGAAATTACGACAATCAAAGCCACAAAAACACACAAAATTAGAATACTGTGACGCAGTAGGCCGCGCGGTAATGACGGCTAGTTGTTTACATCTAAGTGCAAGATTTTTGGTTTTATGACTCGAGCGGGATCAGTCTTTGTCTGCCGTCTATTGTTTAGTTTTTTTGGGTGTTTACGTATTTGAGAACAATAGGGAAGTGTCGAACTTTCAAGTTACTTGTTAACACAATAGCGTTTATTAGATCACGAATTATCTCGTAGGTTCGAGACTGTAGGTAATAGCGGATATAAATACGCCGGCCAACCCTTGGGGACCAGTTTTTCGTTTACCGTCGAAGCGAAAACATCTCGTGTTCAAGTGCGGTAACAGTATTTGTGAAATGACTAGTTTGTGTGAATATCAGTGCCAATGTGAAGTGTTTGTGCGAACCAGTTGTGTCGTGTGTTTCTGTGATTTTTATGAAGTGATTGTGTGCAATAAAGTGCAGAGTGAATAATCGGCGTTTAAACTGATTATCGAAGAACCTATTTCGTAACAATACTTCGCTCACTTTCATGTATTTTTTGGATTATTGTTGATGTTTCAAAAAACAACTCAGCCGATTTCGATAGACTTTGAACGAAATCACCTCAGAAGTATGATCCAAAAACATATTATCAAAATTTATTCACAATAAATGGTGTGATCACGTAATATACATACAAAAAAAAACATTCAGTCGAATTAAGAACATCATTTTTTTTAAGTCGGTTAAAATACAACTCCGCTTAGCTGTTTGGTGGAATTTGAGCTTTAGAGTTTACTAGAAGGGACCTACCAAAACAGTCTCCTTGTTGCACGGGCCCCCAACGACCCAGCATGAGGTCTCCACACAAGTAATGCTGCAGAGATCGGGTCAGGTGCTCGTAGAATATCGAGTTCAAATTGTTGTCATCTGAAATAATCATATTTTATGACACTTTTTCTATTACATTGTTTTTAAGTAAACAAGTTTTGACGTAAAATTTATCACTGAATTATACTGATAGCCGTTGCTTAAGCGTTTAAGAAAAAATGAGTAGAGCAATATGTCATAATGAACTCTATTGCTGATGGAAATTTATTATTCATTGCTTAATAAAATTAATTAGAAATAGAGAACACTAAATCAAACCTAAATTAGGTGTTATTATGCTTATCATTAGTAACACCCGACCTGCAATCGTGAGGTCGTGGGTTCAAATCCCGATCCCGTACCAATGAGTTTCTTTGGAACTTATGTACGGAATTTCACATCATTGGCTTTTCGGTGAAGGAAAACATCGTGAGGCAACCTGCATACGTCCGTAGAAGAAATTTGATGGCGTATGTGAATCCACCAACCCGCACTTCCTTCTACCTACCTTTCGTAGGTAGGCCTACGTCCTGCAGTGGATTATTAAAAAGGCTGGTACAATACAGTATATGCTTATCATTTGTGTAATATTTTAAAAACAATAAATTGAAAAAACAATGGAAACTGTATATGGGCATAGATAAATTAGGTATGGGCAAGCGCAGCGTAAGTCAGTTCGACGTTTAGTCACAAGGCGGACAAATGACGTAGAAATCTACAGGGCGAAGGTCTCTGTCCAGCAGTACTCACCAGCTCCCAAGTTCCTCTCGAGTTGCGAAGAAAGTCGAGTATTGCTCTGGTCCACTCGCTTCGTGTTGTAGTCGCGCTCCCAAAATTTTACCGGACGGACGTATGACGTCATGAATATTGCACTACCTACAAATAGAAGAAAATTGGTACATTTAAGGTTGCCCTCGGTTGGTGTGTGAAATTCATTTTATGGGTTTTGGCAAAAAAATTAAAAGATACATATAAGTGTAAGTAAGATATAAGTGTAGTTTATCGGTAAATGCAAAAAAAAAACTCTAAAAAAATAAATTTCGCGCGCTGACCAAAAGCAGCCACTTTAACATCAGCTAAAAAAAATGTCTACCCATTGACACGTGATGAATGAATGAATGAAGCTGGTTTTGTATATACTTATGTAGATAATATACCTGAGGAGTTTGTAAATGTGCACGTAAAACTGTTTAATTGAAAGCTAATTATTGTTCCTTTTATTTATTAATATAGCGATTGATTTCGAACAATTACCTTGGAATATGCAATGTACATGATTATTATAATTTTAAATGAATGTTTTTATTATTTTCTTTAGGAAGGTTGGACTTTGACTATTCTGATATCCTAAAACATG
The DNA here is from genome assembly GCA_949316475.1 of Hypomecis punctinalis. Taxonomy (NCBI): domain Eukaryota; kingdom Metazoa; phylum Arthropoda; class Insecta; order Lepidoptera; family Geometridae; genus Hypomecis; species Hypomecis punctinalis. Next base: position 3,269,402 of record OX438811.1, read on the forward strand.
AAAAAAGACATCTATACAAAAAACTGGTCAAATAAATTGATAAGTCAATAGGATTCATAAAATACATTCATGATGCACGACTTGTAAAAATCTTTGCTATAGACCGAATCAAATTTCTTGGCGGCTGTGAAGTTAGTTACAAACTGCGCGAAACCCAATTTTCGGGCAGCTGTTATTGTGACCGTCAGTCAGGATTGGATTGGATATTGCGCAGCTTGTAGCTAACTTTACAGCCGCCAAGAAGTTTGATTCGGCCTATAATACTTACTCATTTTAGCATAAATACAGTACGTTTACTGCGACGTGATCTGAAAACTCAAACTTCTTCTTGAAGTCAGAAGGTTGCGTTTTCAGATCACGTTGCAATGATTATGCTAAGGAGGGCAGAACAAATAAATGAAAATAACTTACCCAAAGCAGGCGTGAGCGGGGAAGAAAGCAGCGAGGACACGGCAGCTTGCAGAAACAACATGGCGGAGTGGGGCACGGAGAACGGCTGCGCGAACGCATGGAACGCGCTGCCCCACGTGATCTGCCACGGCGCTATGTACGTCACTATGAACTGGATCTACGGGAGAACACATCGGCTAGAGTACGGAGAATATTGGCTATGATGAATACATATATAGATTAGAGTATAGAGAATACGTAGGCTAGAGTATTGAGGATACATGGGCATAACATAGACTCTATACAAAGAAACAATATGGCGGAATGGGGCACAGAGAATGGCTGCGCGAACGCATGGAATGCGCTGCCCCACGTGCTCTGCCACGGGGCTAAGTACGTCACTATGACCTGGATCTACGGGAGAATACATAGGTTAGAGTATTGGGGATGCATAGGCTACAGTATTGAGTATACATAGGCTGCAGTATAGAAAATACATAGGATAGAGAATTCACAGCTGGAGTACAGATAATACATAGGCTGGAGTATGGAGAATAAATAGGCTTTAATTGACTCTAAACAAAGAAACAACATGGCAGAGTGGGCACGGAGAACGGCTGCGCGAATGCATGGAACGCGCTGCCCCACGTGATCTGCCACGGGGCTATGTTCGTCACTATGACCTGGATCTACGGGAGAATACATAGGCTAGAGTATAGACTCTACACATAGACCACAGTATAGACAATAACATTTGTTATTTCTTATCTTTTATTCTTATTATTATTTATTTTATTTCTAATCAATTAGCATCAGGGGCTTATTATGTACATTATAACCAATAACTTTTGTTTTCTGTGACTTTTGTTAAAACTAAAAAAAAAATTGGTGTCAATAGAAAAATATCGTTCATGTATGGAACAGCTGATTTTTTTTTAACGTATGTGTATTTGTACCGAATAAGCCCCTAAAATGATGCTGACTGATTAGGAATAACTGATAGTTTATTTTTTGTTTTTAACTTACTGTTTTTCTTTTGTCAAGCAGATATTATTAGTCTAGTTATCGCCACACAAGTCGGCAGATGAGAAGTTAGCCGCAGATGACACTTTGCCGTGATTCGCAATTATTGCGCATGTGTGCACAATGCCTATGCAAGTGGCGATGTAGTAAGCACGGGCGTAGGGAGAGCGCGGGAGGCATGAGGTTGGCGGGCGGGTGTGCTCCGGCACCTCGTCTCTCTGGCTCCCGCGCATAACTATATTTTGCCTTTTGTGCAGCATTCTGCGCCTAACCTCCCATCCGCCGACTTTTATGGCGCGGATTATAGCACACCTTAAGCAGCAGCTCGTAGACCTTGTGGAACATGATGGAGATGATGAAGTAGTCGACGAGGAAGGTCTCCGTTATGTTGTAAGTGGCGAAGTCCAGTCGGAAGAGCAGGACCGCGAATACTAGGATCAGATACTGGGTATCGGTATCCGAGTACGCGTGACGGAGACCTGTAGAACCATATATTCAAATATTTATTTAATTTTTGAGTCTATAATAAATAAGTATTGTTCGCAAATAACGGAAAAGCCGACTTACATCGTGTACAAAATTCTAATAATTCGCTCGAATCGATGTATATAATTTTTACATAATTGTTGATTTTTCAAAAACAGCTCAGCCGTTACATACAGTTGAACATAATATAATCTCTTTTTTGGAAGTGGGTTAAAAACGAACTACCACGAAAAGTTAGACGACCTACTTAGGTAAGGTAGAGGTCGAATCATACAAGTCGGATGTGAATGTCATTGTACAATATCTAATCCTGACTGAAGCTCGCATAAAGCGACGCGTTGATTGAGTTTCGCAGCTTGTAGCTAACTTCACAACCGCTGACTTGTATAATTTGGCCTATACAAACTGATAGCAAAATTACCCTCTTCGCCGCTAACGTATGAATTTACTACTGCGCAACGACTCGCCCCAAGTTCGCAACTGTCAAAATGTTTGATTGAGCCTAGAAGTGAACTTACATTTCAATGCGCATACGCATATAATGAGCGCGCCGACGGCGTCGCCGAACTTGTCCGCAATGGCGGGCGCGTCCTGCGTCGTCGCCGCGATCACAAGCGCGGGGTACAGCACGTTACGTTCCAGGAAACACAGGTACACGAATATCTGCAATCAGAAATACGTACAATACAATACAATACAACAACACTTTATTGACACCAACAAGAAAACATAACAAAAGAAACAAAGACAGAAAAGGCACAAAAGGCGGTGTTATAGCTAAAAGCGATTTCTCTCAGACAACCTCTCTTGGATGCGAGGAAACGTAAATACGACAAGGACGGTACGTGCGTATATTTTACATTTCATTGAATACAAACAGCTGTAAAAAATTAAAATAAACCTAAACCAAAAAATGCTATCATTTATTTGGTGTGTTTCTTTTTAAACAACAGATCCGTGGCGGATCAGTGACCTGAATGTAGACGTGCCCTTTCGATGAATTTGAGAGTTGGAAGGTCAATGACCTTACCACAGACATACCATCCAAATGAACATGAGAGTTGGGAGGTTGGTGACCTTACAACAAACATACCTTCTAGATAAACATGGGAGTTGGAAGGTCAGTGACCTTACCACAAACCTAACTTCTAGATAAACATGGGAGTTGCAAGGTCAGTGACCTGCACATCAACGTACCTTCTCGAAGATCATGAGTCGTGGCGGGTCAGTGACCTCGAACATGGCGTGCTCGTGCGCGCGCAGCACGGGGCCCGCCAGGCACAGCCAGGGCTGCTGCGCGCGCAGTTGGGGCAGTATGTAGTGTAGCAGCCAGCCTAGGGTGGCTGCTATTATCAACAGCACCTGGGGAACATAGCTCTATTAATAACACATGCAGCCGCTCGCATTAGGATTCCGTGTCGGAGGTGGCATGGAACATACACAATGTAGTATACAACGTGTCACAGAAAGGTTGAATAATATTGAAGGGCATGTATGTGTATCCAGTAATGTATCACCTGTACGAATTATAGACTTCAAAAGTTATGAAATGATTTTTTAATTTTATCGAGCATCCCACACTAGGTTTATCTCAAAGAGTTATTTTTGTGATAAACATTTCATTTGGGCTATTATTATATTATATTATGTATTGGTGATCCGAAGACGCAAGGATCGAGTCCTGCATTCGCGACGAATTTTTGAAATATTTATCACAAAAATAACTCTTTCAAAAGTTATGTTATTAGTGGCATAAAAAACTAAAAAATATTTATTCGTATTATTTTGGACAACCCTAACAAATAAAAACAATAGCCGACGCGTCAATGACTTGCGGCGCGCCGACAAAGCGCGTCGTCTTTTCGTCGCGCGGGCATGCGCAAGTATTTTTCAACCTTTCTGTTACACGTTGTATATGTAAGGTGCTAGAATGTAATACCGGATAGATACATTGTGCAAATAGAAGTTTTTTAAGATCAAAAACACAACACCTCATATACATTATTAATAACAATTGGGATTATGCTTAGATTTGGGAACGTAAAAGCACCAAATACTCACAGTGTTTAACTGCGGCCGCAGCGTGGTGAAGACAGTTGTGCAATGCAGCCCAAACACGAACAACCCCAGAAAAGTGCACACTATGACGTCATTCTTCAGCCGGGCGTTGACAGTAGCCTGCAGCTTCCTCGGCAAAGGATCCTCCATATCATCATCAGGGCTCTCAGCATCTTGCTTATTAGTCTTCGCAGTCGAATCCTGACTCTTATCCTCCTCCACCGGATCAGTTTTCAAAGAAGTCGTAGAATTCATCGTATCGCCAGCTCTGGGATCCATCTTCAAAGAACTAACGCTGGACGTTTGCGAGCGCTTCTGATTCCTAGCTATATTTGTCTCCGAGCTAAAGTTGATCTTCGACGCGGAACTTCCGATGGAATTCTGCTTGGATATGTTGCTTTCCGAGTTGTTCTTTTTGTCGTCTGTTAGGGTATTAGTATTGGGTTCAGTCTTTTCTATTTCTGGAACGGCTTCAGGAGCGTGCATTGCGTATAGTTCGGGAGGTAATAAATGCTTCTTTATTAGATTCCATATTAGCGTATAATCGCTAGCGCTGCGGCTCAAGTGATATGCTATAGGGACTAGAAGGCCGCAGAAAATTGAGAGGAGAATATTGTGCTTTTGGTGCTGCGATTTCTTCCCTTCGACTAGGCCACTATACGCAAAGCCGTACAGCACGCCGATAGCGGCGACCGACCTCACTATACAGAACATAGCAGCCGTCAGACTGCTGGTCGCGTTTCCCCCGAACACGTGCATGTCTATCTGCTCCAAAAGATGCATCGAAAACGTGTTCACTTGAGGGAACAGACCCAAACTGAACGCCAGCGGAAAAAACAGCAAAAAGTTTGACAAAATCACCTGGATCACGTATAAAAAATCACGCTCGTTCATTGCAAATCCATAAAAAGTAAAGGGAGTAACTTCAGAACTCCTTTTACTCCTCGAATGGATATCTTCGGGATCGGTCTGGTCTAACAAGCTGTGCACTAAGCAGAGTGTCGCAGAGCAAAGACAGAAGTATACCGGCCGCGAAAACACGACCATTTTGTTAAAACCGTGCACCGGAGACGCGGAATCCGGCTGAACACTTTTTAGCAACGAGTACTGACTACCCGCCATGATAAAACAAAACCAAAACGCGTATATATCCCTGTAGAATTCCCGACTCAGCACCATAGACCCTAATACTGCGACCATTATCGCTAAAACGATCGTTATAAAGGTCTCCCTAAATGTCAAATTCCTGTCGAACAACGCCATTAACTTCAGTCTATCCATGGTCACTTTGACTTCGAAGCACTTTGAAATCTTCATCTTATAGTAGCTCTTTGGTTTCGGCTGATTCGCCTTCTTGATTTCGTCTATCATTTTGGAGAATTTCCTCCTCTCCTCTTCTCCTATGGAAGGCATGAGACTAGGTATGTTCGCGGTCGTGTTCTCCGCTTGTTGGTGCGCTTGCTGCGCCCTCTGCTGACTCAGCAGAAAGTTGATATGCATACTGGGCAGCCCCATGCGGGACTGCCTCTCGGCCTCTATCTGCTCTAGTAAACTATCAGTCACGTAAGCGACGGGAGACCTCGGCTGGTCATGGCTTCCCGTCCCACCGTCGAACACATAAAACCTCTTATTGTTCGTACTGTTAGTCGTAATAGGAACTATCGTTGAGACGTTGTTATTACTCGACAGGAGAGGGTTGTTGCTTCCCTGGTTAGAAGAGCTTTGGTCTATGCTGTCGCCGCGTTTCGGTTTCGCTATACTCTCGCTGTTTCCCGCTTCCGATTCTAGAGACCCACAACTGCCTTCGCCCGCTGTTTCTTGAGAGTTATCCGTGTTGTCCAAAGGTTTCACTCTGTTGATCCTCATGCTTTCTTCTTTATCGGGCAAGGGAGCGGACGTGGGCTGGGCCCTTCCCGAGCTGTTCTTATCGAAAGTATAAGACATCCAGTTTCCGTATTCGTCCATGAAACAGTGTATCGCCCCGTCGGTCGTGTCCTCGAATGACTTTGCGAAATGAACACTGGACGAATCGTTGGCCACGTTGCCGGGTGCATCTTTTTTCTTTGCAGGATTATACTGTGACGATGGGTTGTTGCGTTGCCGAGTCGAGCGCTTTATTTTCCGGACTCGGTTCCTGTGATTCCTGTCCATCAAAGGCCTGATGGGTCTCGGTCCTTCTTCTGGTGTGGGCGGAGTTTCCGGTGATCCGTTTTCGTTGGATACTTGTGGAGGCATACAACAAGGCCCAAAATCTACTCTCGAGTTCAAAAACGCAGCTAGAAGAGGCATGGAAGTCGGCAGCAGCGTATTTGTGGTCGTCTGCGCCATCTCTTCAATGGAGCGTTTCCTCGTTTTCTGAGCATTCTCCCTCTCGCCTCGCAAGCTCTGTCGGTGGCTGCGAGATCTCTCATCTCTGTTCAAAGGTGGCATGACTACAGTATTCGCGTTCGTCGCGGCGAACAAACATTCTAAGCCTTGTACCAAAGCCGCCTGAGCTTCAACCGCATCCATGAGAATTCTTTCCTCGTTCTGGTTTTCATCCTTCCCTTTTTTAGAATCTCTCTTCTTGTTCTCCTTCTGCGATGAAGCTCGCGAACGCGCTAAGTTTTTTATTTGCTTTGGTATGGCTCCTAAGTTTTTTGGAACGTTGGATGATGATTCGCCTAAGGCGGTGGCAAGTTTTTGGCAGACGTCTTCCGGTAAGGCGCAGGCCTCGTCTTCTTTAGAACTTAACGATTCCGGCGCCTCTTCGAAGAGCCAGTCTAAGCTATACACGCTCCTTTCGTCGGAGCTTTTGCTGTCATGAAGCTCTTCTATTTCGGGTGCCGGCGTCGGCTCAGTCTCATGTTTCTCTTCCTCTGGTGGTCTTTCCCCGTTAGTATCACTGCTACTGCTGGTATTCGATATGTCGTGATCCCAAAGCTTCTTTTCCACTTTTTTCTCGTCGCCTTTTTTATCGTTTTGATCGGGATTCTCGTTAGATTCCAAGCTGGATTTCTCAATGAGTAAATCTTTCGAGCTCGCGCTGGCTTTGTCGAAATAGTCGGCAGATAGAACGTTGGCGCTAGTTTTGCATTCGCACGATGGATTATGTCGTTCGGGACGTTTCGGTTCGTAGGGCGGTTCCGGTTTTGGTATCTTTTTTAGTCGAACCGCTTTGCTTTTTTCGTGGGGACAGTCGGGAGCGTGTTTGACGGCGGGACGTCGCTCGCAGCAGTGCGCTTTACAGTCGTGAGTCTTCGTCCTCACCACTCGAATGTCGACGGTTCGGTCGAGGAGCGGCGACCGAGACCCGTTGTTCTCGTAGTCGGAATCGCTCGAACGGATCGTTATAGATTGTTCGGGATCCCAATCGAAACCTCGGAACTGCTTTTCGTCGTCGTAATCGCTGTAACTTTCACCGCTGGAGTCCAAATCGGTCTCCTTCTGCGAAGTTTGCATTTCATCCGATATTTCCGCTATCGGATACACTATTTCGGATCCATAAGTCAGGTACGGGTAGCTACATCCTTCTCCGTTCTCATTTTTGGGGTACAGGTTTAAGTGGGGACCTCGAGTTAAACATTTGCTAGGAGGTGGGATAACTGCACTTTTGGGGTTTTTAAGCATCTGTCCGCCGATCGTCTCGGCGCTGTTCGGGTGGTGGGACAAGTTCGAGACGCTGGGCGGCGGACAGCCGATTTCCAACGCCGCACTTTTTATTCTTCGCACTCCCGGGCTTTTCCCTTTACCCTTCTCCGCGTCACAGGAAGGCACTTCGGCTTTCACCATCATATACTCTCCTAACTCTACACTGGCAAAGAATCCCGTGTCAGCGTTATTCGAATGCCTCCTCATGTGAGAGACCAGTTGTGCGGTGGAATTTAGAAGAGGCAGCTGTATCGTCGACATAGTAGAGTTGGAATTGCGCCTCATATTGGAAGACTGGGCCGTCGCTAACGCCATCGCCGATTTAGTACAACTCTCATCGGGATAGTTCGTGTATCTTCGCCGATGCGCTATCCTTTTCTTCGGAGAAGGCGGGCCGACGCTCGGTTCGGAATTGTCTTTGGAATCCGAGCTGAGTTGTCGAGCGAACTTAGACTGGTATGGCTCTCCCGCCGCTTCATTGGCGTCGAGATAAAGCCATTCCTTGTAAAAATCTCTATTACTCGATCGTCTGTGTGGACATTCGTGGTAACGTCGGCTGACTTTAGCAAACGGTCCTTCGTCGACCAGCATATGGACCGGCAAGTTGTTCTCTTGCATAGAATGTAGTCTGGGGTTTCTGCCGGCTTCGACGATTAGTTCGTCGATTCGGGCGTTGTGCGTTCGCCTCTTGGAGGTTCTGTTTTCTCTTCTGTGTCCGAATTTTGACCGGCTTCTGTTGGGTGGGCGGGGTTTGGAAGGCCCCGGTGCCTCCGCGGGTTGTGTAACGCAGAGATCTGATTTAGTGGAAGCGGAAGCCTCGGCCTGCTTGGCAGACATCGCGCTGTCTTCTATGCTCGATTCAGAGCTGTTCTTACGATGGACGTCCACTTTTAAATCTGAAACAATTAAAGTAAACTTAATTTCAGTTTTAATGTCTAATTTAGCCCTGCCTGACCGATCGATAGCAGTGCATAGTTTGCTTGACGTGTGTTATAACGTCAATGAATGTATGTGTTTGATTTCCAGAATTAACAAACTGATATTGATGTGTTTTTGTTTGAAAGCTCAGTTATTGAGGTGATTCTTTAATTGAATTTAATTCAATAAAATCTATCTATTTACAAAAAGTTTAATTTTCCACTTTTAGCTGATAAGTAAGTGTTTAGTAGGTAGCTTACCTATAGTGCTATTGTTAGGCTTGTGGTACTCGAGTGAGGTGACGGAGTCGTTGTCGCTGGGAGGCGCCTCCGCGCGCACGCGCAGTCGCCCCATCTCCATGCCTTCGCCCGCACTACAAATAAATAAGTAAATACGTTATTTATTTTGACACAAATAAGTGAAATAAGGCTCGGCGCAGACGGGCTACCGATCACAGCCACCGGTAGCCAGCGACAAGCAGATCACACGATTTTTCATACATTTTGTAAAAACGCGGCGCACGCGTGTTACCGGTGGCGGCCACTTTCTACAGCCCACTACGCCCCGCTGATAAACCCTGGCGGTAAGTACTGACCCAGTTGTTTCATCGACGCGGTCGGCAGCAGCGAACCGAGGCCTTAGCATATGTTTCACACGCAGTATACTGCCCTGCCGGTAAACCCTGGCTGGAAGTACTGATACTGACCCAGCGGCCTCTTCAACACAGTCGGCAACAGCAAATCGAAACCGTAGCACCTGTTACACACACAGCATACTACCCTGCTGATAAATACTGACATACTGTAGTGCAATAATATAATATCTAGTGTTCTAGTCATTTACACTAAAGGAAATACTGACACAGGGTAGTTCAATCAACACATTCAGTGAGCATCAGTATACTGCTCAGTCGATAAACCTTAAAACTGAGATACTGACCCAGCGGCCTCATCGGCGCGGTCGGCGGGCGGCGGGTCGAGGACGAAGCATTCGCTGGTGTCGTACATGTGGTGCAGGCCGTGGTTCACCAGCTTCAGCCCCGTGAATAGCAGCGCGACCAGCACGCAGTATACTGCCCAGCCGATAAATGCTGGCGGGAAGTACTGGAACATACCATGTTGTTTATTTCAATATTGTTACATTTTTGTTTCTATTGTTTGTTGATTACTTAGAAATATTAAGTAAAACTAAGTCAAAGTAGTAAATAATGTTACATGTTTAAAAGGCTGTTTTGATACAGAGATAGTATTTTCTCTCAGTATTACATATTAATAATTATTTAAAGTAATTGTAATACTTAAAAGACATGTGCCATTATTAAATCCTAAGAGATTTGTACTGATTGTTATTAAATTTCATTATAATTCTTACAAAATTGTGTATTTTATTAGTACTATGTTACCCTTGTCGGTATTAAAACGGTATTTCTTTCTTTCGGTTGTCAGACCTCAGGTAGTCCAATTCTAAAAATTTTAAATATCTCACAATCTACTTAAAAAAGTGACTGGCCTGATTTAGAACAATGTATTTACTAGATTAGCCATTACATACACCCAAATTCTCAAAGCAGTGGTGGCCTAGAGGTAGTGACACCTGCCTTACAATCGTGAGGTTGTGGGTTCAAATCCCAATCCCGTACCAACGAGTTCTTTGGAATTTATGAACGGAATTTCACACCACTGGCTGTTTGGTGAAGGAAAACATCGTGAGGCAACCTACATATGTCTGTAGAAGAAATTCGATGGCATATGTTAATCCATCAACCCGCACTGGGCCAGTGTGGTGGATATGGCCCAATTACCCTTCATGGGTAGGTCTATGTCCTACAGTGGACTATTCAAAGGCTGATACAGTACAGTACACTCAAATTTGTAGAAATTTGATTTAATATAACTATAGTAAACATAATATCCTCAAGAATTACCCAACTTTTATATTTATTTATTTTTTATTTTATTTTATAGCCTTTATTGCTTATTGTAAGTATATATATATATTTTTTTCATTATATCATGCATGGGAAAACTTTTGTATAATCACCCCTGTTTATTTGTTTTTAGGCAGCGTGTATTGATGTGTCTATATCAAGCAGAGTCGAATAAAACTAGTTTTTATCTGTCAAACAATTTTTTTTTTCTTTATTCAAAGGTCCAGTCGATTCTTAAATATATTTATAGTCCTTGCTGTGATTACATCCTCAGGCAACCTATTCTAAAATTGTTTTGGGTTGAAACAAAATTAAATTAATTAATTTGGTGTCTGTGAACAACAGGTGATTGATTGCATAGTAGCAATTTAATTTATTGAAATGTTATAACGGAATGCATGACCCTTCTGCATTATTATCAGCATCAACATCCACATCATGATAGATACCAAGCCACTAGCGTGGATATGCCAGCGGCCCAGAGCCACACTCCATTACTTTAAAGGAGCTTGGCTGGCTCAGATAAACACTAGAAGATGAACTGCACAAAACACCACATGCGGGACTTCAGTACAGGACTCATTGCCTCCACATCAAATAAGAAGAATAAGAATGGGTTTCAAAGTTAGCTCTGTGTCTGGATGATATTATTATTATCTATTCATATAAGTGTGCATTTAAAAATATGTATCTAGTTATAATAAACTATTAAGTTTATTATCTATTATTTTACATTAAAACAATTCATAATTAGGTAATTTAATATCCATATTAAATAGGTCAATTCCAGTATCTAGTTATGTACTACATCAGCTTTGCTTATATTGGGATCAGAGACCAGATGTAAAGATGTCCCCTAATATTTATTATTGTTTGCAATATGAGACTGTTTGGTATCCATAATGGTAACAAAATAGTGCTATAAACAGAGCCTTTCCAATATTAGAATCATACTCGTTGAAGATAATAGAAATTAATAAGAAAATAAATGAAAGCGTACTAATTCCACTGCAGCAGGATAAAAGGTTGGATAATGATGTTGGTCATTATCCAACCTTTTATTATGGCGATTAACTAACCAAAGAAAGATCTGAGGAGAATACAATCCTGTAAGAAAAAATACAATTTCACAGCTATAATTATGATATGTACAATTAGTAAAGATTTCTGCATGATTACTGGTGTCATGTCCCATATGTATAGGTTAATAAATACTTAAATAAATCTGTGGAATAAGCTCTTTGTTTATTATAATGAGTACACTTAGCACTTATATTTACACTCATTGTGTGGTAAATTATATTACTAAACTTGTAATGAGTCATTCAGTCAGCTAATAACTTTGCAGTCATTTGGTGTTTGAGCTTTAGGGAATAAAACTCATGTTTCCTCAATTATTAAAGTATTTAGTCAGAATGACCTTTCAAAAACAGAATATAATAATTGTATGCCTATGATTAGATTAAATTTAGCTAAAAGAAGAATTATGTATTTACATGACTGGTTATCAGCACACCTCAAATGAGAATTCTTGAGGGCAATGACCATAATGTTTCAAAAATTTTAAGCAAAACAATAGTGTAAACAACTTGACCTGAATCATGATATATATCCCTAACCTCTTGTTACACCGAAACTGATGCATAAACAAACTTTCAACACTCACCAGATACACGGAAAACGGTACACATAGTAGGAACAACCAGATATACAGGTGTACTGTGTTGCAAAACAAATTTTGGTGTGGGTCATAGAACCATCCTCCAGTTAATGATGCCCAGACGCCTTGCCGCAGTATCTCTAGAGTCTGAGAACCCATTGTACACGTTATGTCCACATTTCCGCGCGCAGGACACCGTCCACCCACACTGCACTACACGAAACACTCATAAAATCATTTTTCACAACTGCAAATTGTTCCTGCCATTTTGGTTGGAAATAGCCAAGCGATTGTGAACTCTATAGACACGTACTGTTTCGTAAATACATCGCTCTTCTAACACTTGTCGCGGAGTAATTTTATAATACGCATAGTGTATTCAGATTACTTTGCTTGCGGAAACAAATTACTATTCCAACAGCAACCGTTTATTGAAAATATACTGAAAATTATTCATAAAACCAACACTTTCCTTACGCTTTTTGACACACACTTTTTGACAGCTAAGCAGCCAATATTGCCAAGTTTGAATTAACTAAAAACTGTAGCCATAATAAACATTCCGTAGATATGGTCAATCTCATAACGAAATGGACAGCATTTTTTTACGGTTCTATATCAAACTGTTCCACTAGTAGCACAGGCAAAATAAATATTTCACTTAGCCTAAATTCACACAGAGCTGAAAATTGGTAAGGACGTTAAGTACCTAAGCCTTTGCATTTGAAATGTCATATGTCACATTGTGTGCGATTTTTTTATTTAAGATAAAATTGAATGGAATTTCATATTTAATTTTCTAATTTGAGTTTTGCTCAAGGCTCCATCTCTATTAGACCGCCATGTTTTACAAGTATTGTCATAAGATATTAAATGATTCGAAAATATGAAGAAATTCCTAAATAATAAGAATATCATTTTCCAAAACTAACAAAACAAAAAATTGAATACTGTACAAGGTAATAAAACTTAGGCCAGTTTGATATATTTTTGCATCATCACTTTTAGGTTTTTCCACTCTTCTCTGAAACGGTAATTATCTTAAAAATATGTTGTAGACATTCGTAGATTCTACAATTTCCTACAAAAAATGTTTAGAAACATTTTTACGTACGAATTACTATTCGTGAGATAATTTGTGATTATAAATAAAGTCAAATAGTGTTTTTTTTTTTATTTTGTCTAGGTTTGCGTTTAATACATCCATCGTTTGTGATTAGACCATAACTATAATACACCTCGTAGTGCAGGTTGGTGGATTCACATAGACCATCAGATTTTTTCAACGAGTTTATAATTTTATGCATGTTGTTTCATGGCGTTTTTTGACGACGATGCCACATTTTATGGCCATGCATTATATACCATGGCTCTTCGACCTACTGTGATAAAGACCCCATCGTTCATCAGTCCTGTATGTGCCCTGCCGACTACTATTTCAACTTGACTTTATGACATGTAATTTCTGAATCTAAATTACCAATAAAAATGTTTATCATTTAATTTAGACGATGTTGGGAAATTCAGTGTTTCTTCATCTTCACCAGAGCCTTTAGTCCAGATTTTGCGCAGTTTACTTAAACTTACGCGTTCGCGTGTGGCTCCATACATTTTATTTAGTTTTTCCTCGTTTTTGTAAAAATGCTTAAGGCTACACGGAAACAGCTGTAGTTTTTATTTACGTGTAAGCCTTGACTAACCCCTCAGGTTGTGTTTATGAGGTATAGAGGGGTTAGTCCTGGTTTACACGTAAATTGAAACTACAGCTGTTTCTGTATGGCTCTATACATTTTTATACAGCGCCCCTGTCGGAGACGAGGAATAATTAATCAAAATGTCCGGAGCTACATACCAACGTGATACTTTAAGTAAACTACGCAATACCTGGACTAAGGGCTCAGACTTCTTAAATCCAAAATAGTGGTCAGTTCAAGCACAAAAATGCATCAGCTAAAAACTAAGGTGAAAATTAATAGTTGCACTTTCATGTCACTATTTTAGATTTTAGATGTATGTGGCCATGGCTACCAAATGAGTTTTTGTAAACTTACAATGAGTAGTTTATCTGTAAATGGCAAAAAACACAAAAATATATTTGAATTTAGCGTACCTAGTGAATCCTGACCGTGAATCCATCATGGTTATCGTGTACATTACGAAAATTAGTAATTCTTCGAAATATAACTTTTATCTGGCAAGGATAGTGCTGTCAAATCTGACTTGAAGAAATGTCAATTTCACTACTAGTGCAGTGCAAGTCTGATTTTTTAACATCGGCTACTTTGATAAGTGAAGCTTAATATTGATTCGATTTTAGTGTCATGTTTGTTTAGTCATTCGATTTTTATTACCGGGTAAACTTGTGTTGTGAGCGGTAGTGTTTTGCCGGCGAGGAATGTGGCTCCACAGTGAATGAATTTATCAGTATAATAAATTCTTATGTGATTAGTGAGTTATAACTATTTAAAATGGCTGATATCGAGAAGTTATTGAAGCAAGCTGCAATGCAAATTGGAGCTGGTGGAAGTGCTGGATTTGTAGAAGTCTGTATCATGCATCCTCTAGATCTGGTGAAAACTAGACTACAGATACAAACAAATGTAAAAAGTGCTGTAAAAAATTCAGACCCTCATTATTACAGCGGTATAGTAGATTGTATGAAGAAAATGTACAAGTATGAGGGTCTTACATCATTTTGGAAAGGAATTTTGCCACCAATACTTGCAGAAACACCGAAACGGGCTGTGAAATTTGCAACTTTTGAACAATACAAAAAGTTATTTATGTTTGGATCTAGTACACCAACTCCATTGGTTTGTATATTTCTAATAATACTTTTAGAAATAAGTACTTATCTGATAGATAACTTTCAGCTACAACTAGAAATGACATTAAACAAAAATATGATAACTAAAGATTTGACAACATTGACATTGTTTACCAAATAAACAATGTCTTATCATTGTATTTGTATACCTATCTATAATTTAGTTTAATTTATATGCATAAAATCATTACTTACTAAACATGTAAACTCAATAATTTTTGTGGTTTAATATTTTTTCCAGACTTTCTCCTTAGCTGGTCTGGGTGCTGGAATAACAGAAGCTATTCTAGTCAATCCCTTTGAGGTTGTTAAAGTGACCTTGCAATCTAACAAGGCCCTGGCCAGTCAGCTGCCTAGCACATGGTCTGTAACGAGACAAATCGTCAGAGAAAATGGCCTTGGCTCACGAGGCCTTAACAAGGGACTCACAGCGACCATTGCAAGGAATGGTGTGTTCAACATGGTCTATTTTGGATTCTACCATAGTGTTAAAGGATTGGTTCCAGAATACGAGGTATTCAATATTCACTAGCTATACGTATTAATTATGTTTATATGACATTGAATTTATTAAGTGTTACACAACATTTGATAATGTTAAAAACAGTATTTATTCACCAGTCACTACAAATAGAATAATAACATAGATAAAAACCACGTTTGTTCTCGATTTTACTGGTTGATAAGAGTATGATAGTGTCAGTCGCTATCTTATATTGCTGTCGCTATGATTTCGCTTATCTAGACATTAAATTACCCCCCGAAAGGTTAAAATATCAGCACTTTACTTTTTGTTTCCAGGATCCGCTTTTAGAATTCGGGCGAAAAGTTGCTATTGGATTTACGTCAGGAGTTCTGGGATCATGCATTAATATACCTTTTGACGTAGCAAAGAGCCGAATTCAAGGTCCACAGCCTACTCCAGGAGTTATCAAATATAGATCCACAACAGGAGCAATTGTTTTAGTGTATAAGGAAGAAGGGTACGTTGACTACGTAGAGTAATTTATTCCTAAAGATATTATCTACTCTATCATTAGTGATACATCTAAAGAAATCAATCATTTTACTCAGTTTTTACTTAAAGTGGATTAAGATAATGAAAATAAAGACTCGTAAACGTTACCTGGATCATTGACAAAAAGTCATTCAAACTCAGGAACTGCAAGTTCATTCTCAGAACAAACCAGTGACCCCATTGTTCGCGAAATACCTTTCGCTAAATATAAAATCGTCAACTTTGTGCAAAACGATCTGTTTGGCGTTGGCTCGGGCAGTATGCCAAATGAATCAAGTAATACACGGAATCAATGCAATGCTGAAAATTCAAAATGAATACAGGAAAAGAAATAGCATCAACAAAGAACAATACAAAACTAAGTATAATATTCATACTTGGTACAATTGCAAACGTTAACTTCAATTGTTTGTGCTTTACATGAAATTAAAATACTTTTTTCAGTTAACTACTATAGTTAGAGATGTAGATACTTCGTATTATCGTTGATGCGGTATTTATGATAAAATTTAAGCACATTATTCACATTTAGCACGTATGTGACAATACGATAGACACTATAGTTAAAATCTACTCCCAAATCCCAATCCATTCGTACTTACAAGATGAACCCCTATAAAATAATAATTACAATATTTCAAGTAATTGTCGGAGTGTGAATCGATCAACACCTTGTCGTTAGTTTCTTGTTTTTAAATATGTTATATAAACATAATTTTTCGACACCACAAGTCTAAAAATTATTTAATAACATTAACTTATAAATAAACAAATATCTCGATGCTGATTTTTTCCTCACTTATTATCTTGTTTGAATATGAACAAGGAAAATTTAATCCAATTTAGATTTTATTTTTATTTGTATATAACTATGTCCGTATTTTATATTTGTCGAGATTTTAAAACTATTTGGGTTATCTCAGCTTGAACAACATGTCATACTTTATCTGATTTGATTCTTAACTGATACAATATATTGTGATTTATTAGTAAAATGATATATAGACCTATAATAATTACTGATGGATTAATCGACTGCATGTGCTCATTAATTAATTAGGACATGTCTTAGTGGAATATAATTATTCATGTAATTAATTTGAGTTGACTCTTTTGCATTCTTAGGCATAAGATTATTTTTAGCAGTAATTAGCAGATATTGTTCTCTAAAATTTCTTGAACAGCTTTCTAAGTATTTATAGAAATGAGAACATGCGTCGTTATTGAAATTAATGCGTCGGTACAGTTGTAGTGTTAAAATTAATATTTGCCGAATATATTTTATATTTTTTCTGAAATGGCCTAACATTTCGATATGTCGTTATAATATTGATGACAAAATCCAATATTAGGGTTTTTTGTATCTAATAACATCAAGTAAGAACCATTTAGGTTCTTACATGGTGAAGGACAATAATATTACTTATAAGAAAATAAAAGTAATATCATTATTATAAGATAAGTGTACCTACTCGACTTGTTTTAGTACACTGCCTACTGTTATACTTTTAACGTGTATTGTATGTCACATATTATTTTCTTTTATTTGCATAGACTCTAATGGAATATAATCCACGCAGAAACAAATTTTACTTCAACTGCTTTTATTATGTTTTCAGGTTCCGAGCACTCTACAAAGGACTTTTGCCTAAAGTGTTGCGTTTGGGCCCGGGTGGAGCTATAATGCTAGTTGTCTATGACTACGTGTACCACTTTTTAGAAAAGAAATTCCAAGACTAATTGTCTAGTTGACTATTATTACCAACAATATTCGTGCATTAGGACTAGAATCCAGATATAATAGGCTCATGTCAATAAGTTAATGAAGTACACGTTTTAATTGTAACCTCTGTAAATGGTAATTATGCAATACTTATTTCCTTCTTATTCGAAGTTTTATAACAACACAATATTTTTGGACGTTAAATTAGAAGACTGACGGACTGACGGACGTTAATGACTTCAATGACTTTTGTATTACACGTATGATAAAATTACAGGCTAGCCACATTAAGCATCAAATTTATGCCCGTAATAATAATTCCAATACTATGAAAATTGTTTTTGAACATTTGAAATTGTAATTGTATTGTTGTAAATTTTATATGTACGTACTGTAATGGGCAAAATTATCAAAAAACTAATTAAATGGGTTCTACTATAAATAATTTTAAAATTATATTTATATACACAAATATCCTGTGGGTAATTACGCGATAAAATAATAATGTAATGTGCTAAACGAAGTGTTCAATTGTTTTTGCCATAAAAAAACGAGTATATTGACGTATAGGAGTAAGTTTATATATGTATAAGTACGAATGTAGGTATGCATTGAAAAAATGAAAACAGCAATGTGAAGTCATATATTTTATCTTATAATAGCTGATTTGTCTTGACCTGCCGTTTATAGAACTCAAGTAATTATTGTACATTTCAATACGTAAGTACCTACCTGATTTCATTATTTCTTTGCAACATAAATAAATATAAATACCTGCCCATTGTCTTCCATAAAATGTTTTATGATAAAATCAAGCATTTAAAGGTTGTGCGTAATTTTGATATAGTGCAATTATATTGTAGATACTTATACTACGTTTTTCAGTCGTTACTATTTATGTATATAATAGGAGTAATTATACAAAATGTATGCAATTTATATTTGTTATAAAGTATAGAAAATGATGTACCTATTTATATTATATTTTTTGTTAGCAAATAAACTTTTCACAAAGAATTTTTGTTTATTTCATCATCATCAATCTCACCTCAAAACATTAATAAACATTATGTTTGTGTGAAAATATTACTCATCTATTAATTTTATTCATGTAACTCCAAAACAATTTTTGGTAGGTATACGTAAACCATATTATCTAAAAATTACTACAAGTTAAAACTTTAGAAAATAGAGTTAGTGCCTACCTAATAAATCATAAATCTTAAAAAGACTTCTTCGTCGTATCGATGGCTCTAATATAAAAAAAAAACTTTAACTTATGAATATTGAGGTTTTAACGTTAAATCGATAAAGGTTTTAACGTTTATATCGATTGAAAGAGTACATCACTCGCGATCACAGAATTTTACGTTCCATTTCACGCCTCTGTCTAATATGACTTCGTTTCTTCCGCAATTCGTTAGGAAAATTTCTGCGTTAATAGGAAAAAAATGCCAGAATTGCTTTTTGTTTGCAAAAGTTCTAGCTCGATGTGATCCATTTTGTTAAAATTTCAGATGGAACCGTGGCATATTCAGGGTATTGTTTGTAAATAAACTATATTTTCTATGCGCCGAACGTAAAAGTAGTTCGAAGAATAGAAAGCTAACTAAAATGTAAGTATTTCGATACACCTCTGCCCCAACCGAGAATGTCGCAAGGTGTCTTGATGACCTTTCACTTTGTATTAGCTTAAGATATTCCACAACTTTCATTGAACATTTGCCACACTGAATCACCAAAGTTATCAAAGTCATTTAGGAAACTTAGCATACAGATCAGCAATATCTCAAAGCAGATTTCGAAGGAATTTCCTACCTTAACCCACGCCTTGCATCTATGACTCATCCTGCTACTCACTGTGCATTATAGGGTTCATGTGCAGTATATAATTAATTTCCATACCTATACTTTTTATTTGCCCAGCTGTGAAAAGTTTCCTGCATGAGAAAATATTTATTTGTTTATAGGAGAGCAATATATACTCAGGCTAAAAGGACTATTCATGAATGTGTTTATAGTTTTGCTGAGATTACATCCTCAGGCAACCTCAGCAGTTGTAGACAACTCTATTGCAGAGGATTATATTTAAATTCCAGTTGAAAATGGACCCAATGCAGCCTGGTCCCCCAACTATACCGCACCTGGTGCAGGTGTACCAGCACCAGCCTCCGACGTCTGACACCAAGATGCAGAACCCTCAGATCATCCACATCTCCCACCCGTCACTGCCATCGCAAGGGAAGCTGCCATACCCCCAGTCGATGTCGGATCATATACCCGTGTCATCGATGCAAAATGACATGATGGCACAGAATCAGAATCATGTAAGACCTTACTTTTTATCATCCTATTTTGTAATTATTATATTTTGATCCTTATTATTTTTCTGATTGGTGATTTGTGAAGTCTACAGGCTTCAACTAGTAATATTTGCAACTATAACTATTAATTATTGTGTCATAAAAACATACCATATGATTGTCATTTTTTAATTATTTACAATAGGCTATTTGACAACTTTGAAAATATACTATTGACTGTGGTAATCCTCACAGATAAAAAAAACATATTTCACTTTATTTAAACTAAAATTTGTATACTGTTCACAAACTACACGAAATAAAATACGAAATTTTTTTGATATTTTACCTGTGCCGATCTGCTCTGAGATGGGTGGCAGCTCTGGTGACGTCATATGCTAGTAAACAAGAATTTCTCGATTGGCTGTTGTTTGTGTAATTTGTGTTTTGTGTTTTCAGAGTAATATTATTGGATCTGTAAGTTACTTTTAAAGTATTTTTTGTCAATTTTTAGATGTAAACTAGGGTATTCACTAGTATTAACTAACGTTATTTACTAGTGTGTGACGTCACAGACCAGCGCCATTACATTTTGGCGCCAATGACGTTTTGGCGGGATCTTGAATATCTATTCTTTAACACTTGATTTTCATTGTTAATACAGTAGATCACTCGGATATATAAATGTAGTGTGCTTATTATGTACTAACAAATAATTGAAAACAATTTCCAAAAACTAGTCAAATAGCCTATTAGCTGCGCTCCACAGTGTGCGCCCCCGCATTAGGCCGAGATAAAAAGTAGCCTATGTGTTAATCCAAGGTTAGGTAAGGACCTAACCTTGGATTAACACATAGGCTACTCTAGTCTATAGGATGAAAATCAGTATGAAGGTAGCCATCCAAGGGGATGGCTACCTTCATACAGATTTTCAAATGTTATCAATCACAAGTCTAAGTAATGTTATCAATCACGTGTCTAAGTAATGTTATCTATAACAAGTCTAAGTAAAGTTATCAATCACAAGTCTAAGTAATGTTATCAATCACAAGTCTAAGTAAAGTTATCAATCACAAGTCTAACTAAAGGTATCAATCACAAGTTTGTATTGGTCAAGTGGCAGACCTGATGCCTTAGTGTGAGTTTGTTAAACAAACAAAAATTTCAGTTATTACCATTGGCCTCATACATTTTTGGTTTTGTTTTCTAATTGTGGCTACTTTACAAAAATGTATTGGGCACAGTAACTGCTACTTTCTTTAAAACTCTTACTAAGTGCTATGATATCAGATATTTTAAGCTATCTAAATGTCTCTACACAACCTCTAGATCCTACAACTTAACTTCAATGTAATTTTAATCCCACACAATGTATT
Source organism: Hypomecis punctinalis (assembly GCA_949316475.1). Taxonomy (NCBI): domain Eukaryota; kingdom Metazoa; phylum Arthropoda; class Insecta; order Lepidoptera; family Geometridae; genus Hypomecis; species Hypomecis punctinalis. Next base: position 3,290,741 of record OX438811.1, read on the forward strand.
TTCCAGCTGGTGATGTCGCAAAATCATCTACAAATGCAGCAGCCGATGCAGGGTCAGGTCATCCACACAGACTTGAGTTCCCAGCTCCAAATCACGTCTCACATGCTTCTCCCGCCCGTGCCGGTCTACAAACAGCACATGCTCGTGAACGAAGTCCAGCAGTACTACGGGCAGTATGATTATCCGAAAGACCCGTGCGTTGTGACGAAGGTTGACCCTGATGTGCCTATTGTCGAGGATAAGAATGAAGAGTAAGTTATTATGAGTTTTGTTTTGTAAAGCTCTGGTTTCCTAGGATAGTGGTGCTGTCCTATAGTGGCTAATATTACTGATGTTTTATGTTCTCTCTCACTTTGTTGTGTGTTAATTACCACTCTCTAGGGAACAGTTTTAGTGACGTCATTCACCACTGCTATATGATGGGTACTGTTATTCTAGGACAAAAGCGAGCTTCAGTGTAAGTTTCTTTTGGTGAAGTAAACTGTAGTAAGAAAACCTGCATAATTTTATGGACAGAGAAGACTATCTGGGCTGTCATAGTGCAATTTTTCCTTTCTTCCTTCCATTACTTTAAATGTAGGTCCTTAGACTTATCAAAAACCGGATAAGTGCGAGTCAGGCTCGCACATCGAGGGCTCCGTACAAACACATTGTTAAAATAATTAAAAACCTATTTTAGCATGTGCTAATGAAGTTCTATTATATGACACCTTTCGTGATACGATTTACTCACTTTGAATTTTGAGCCCATATTTTGTGAATTTTGAGGCCCTATTTTTTTGTGATGTAAATAAAAATGTACAGTTTTCAGATTTATTCCTATATGTGTACTCTAAGACAATGTTTCTCGCCAAATTTCATAGTTCTATGTCAACGGGAAGTACCCGGTAGGTTTTGATTTTTGTGAGCATTGAAATATGCGTTTTTTTACGACATAAACGGTTCTAACTTTTTTATACTGTAACTGAGAAGCTTTTGTTTTACACAACTGCAAGAGTTCATAGGTTTACGTATATAGTTTAAATTTCAACTTGATATCTTTAAGCGTTCCCGAGATAAAGAGTCTTGACATACACACAGACGGACAACAAAGTGATCCTATAAGGGTTCCGTTTTTCCTTTTGAGGTACGGAACCCTAAAAATGGATATATTAAAGGATATTATACTCATCATAATGATCATCTTTTTCTGTGGGGCCTAGACGTGGGCGCCGCCTTAAAATTTGTCGGCGGCGGCGCGCTGACGAAATTCAGTCGGCGGCGGCGTGGCGCCGGCGGCGTGGTTACCTTCTTTCTCCATCTTATAAAATACGAAACTTTTTCCACCCAATTTGATTCAATTTTAATACCCTACTATACTGACCTTGTAATTTAATAGGTACCATAATTAATAGCTAAAAAAAAACAATTTTTGAAATAAACTTTAATAGTTTTATTAAGGAACTTCTAGTTTTTTAACATAATAACTAAGGTTTACACAGTTTATAATTGTCATCTATGAATATTATTTTGTTTACCCGAATTGAGCTCAAGCGGGATCTTTTCGCAGTAACAGTTAATCCAGCTACCGAGAACACCCTCTCACTTGGAGTGCTTGTAGCAGGCACACAGAGTAAAGCTTTAGCAAGAGCAGCAAGATAAGGGAACGCTTTCATTTTACTTTTCCAATAAGATAGTAAATCACCATCTTTTGGCTCTGTAGGATCAGCACTAGCAATGTAACGCCAACATTCTTGCTCAATTGGATTGCCTTGAACCCCTTGGCATGAACTAATGCTGTGTTTCTTCGACAGTTTGTGCAAGAATGATGTGTCGGTAACATTGCTTGTGCTTGCATTGCCTGCAGTTTCTGCTAAAGCTTCTGGCACATTATTTATATTAATGACTTCTCTAATGTACGAGGAAAGGAAGGAGGTTCTGGTCATATTCTGGTTTTCTAGATATAAATCAATTTCAGTCAGACTCATAAAGCGGTTATCCAATAGTGCTGCCGCGACAATAGGCTTTGTTACTGGGAATCTTTTATTAATTTTTTCCATCATGTTGCGTTTTAAGCGTACCATTATTAGTGCTTCATCATCTTGATTAAGCTTTAATACGTCCACAATCTCAGAACGGAACACCAGAGCTACATTTAGGGTGCATGTTTTTTGAGACGACAGGATTTCAACGGCTTCCCGAAAGCTTCTCAAAAATTTTACGAGGTCTTCCAAAAGAATCCACTCACTTGTCGTTATTGTTAGCTCTCCTTGGCCGATCCTTCTCAGCATATTATTTATTGGTTCTCGATTGCAAACGTGGATTACACTTTCAAGCATTTCTAAAATGCTGTGCCAGCGTGTTGGGGTTGCTGTTTTGATCGTTGGTATATTTGTGTAATTTTGGGATCCTGATGGCAGAGCTCTGTCTTCAGTATCGGTTTCTTCGGGATTTCCCAGTACCAGTTCAACTTGAGAAACAGGGTCGCTCTCGTCACTTTCTAATGTTTCAGCGACACCTTCTATTTTCTCCAAAAATTCTAACTGTTGCCGTACTTTTTCAGCTTCAGCTTGCAACTCTGGGGCGCGATATCTCACAGCCTTAACTACTTTTTTGCATTTCTGAACTAGTGCTGCAATTTCTGGAACTGAATTTATGCCATCGACTGTCACCAGATTGTGAAGCGCATGACCTAGACATAGATGGTGAGTCAAATTTGCCATCTCAACTGCTCGTTTCACATTACTTCCAGCGTCAGTTACTGCAGCAATAGTTTTGCCATCCAAATGAAACCTCTTTTTTATATCCTCAATCGCATCATTAATTTTTTTTCCGGTTTTTTTGCCAGTCATTATTTATGTGCTCAAAGTCAAAGCTTTCAAAACAAAATCTGAAAATAAAAATATACTTAGTTAGGTATCTTTGAATTAAAGGAGAAGTTCATACCGTAATCTAGCTACTTACCAGTAGTTAAATAATGCAGTGTAAATGTTATATAATTCAGTCTTCGGTATTGATCAGTCCATAAGTCGAAGGTCATGGCAAAATGGTGAGCAGCATCGATGGAAATTGTTTCCTTTACTTTGCTCAACATTGACTCATAAACGTCTGACAAAGCAGTGCCACCAACAGTGTGACGTGATGGAATATCACTGTCGTTTATTATGATGTTATATTTCTAAAATGGGCAATAACAATATGATTATTTATATCTATTATATAAGGGAATTATTAACAAAAGTTATAAAGCAATAACATGTAATTTAAGCTTGTAAAACGTATCTATCACCTTAAAAAAATCCACCATGCCTTCATCAGAAACGGAATCAAAAGGAAGTAAGGACTTGCAAAACCATAAAGCAAGGTCTCTAGCCAATAGCCACTTGTCATGTCTTGAGGGGCCCGTAGTTGAGCTTGTGGAGCTACTAGATTTTGCTGATCGGGCAACGGAAAAAAAGTCTTTTATATTCGTTTTGGCCTTATCTGCGCTAGTATCTCGAATTTGATGATCATCCTTGAGATGGCGAGTCAAATTTCCAGTGCTTACTTTTTTATTGTAACTTTTTATCTTTACGCTGCGAAAAAGCAAAAGCATAGCATAAAGCGTTTACTGCAAAGCATAAATGCAGTTAAAAACTATAAGTAAAAAAATAAATGTACAACGGTGTCAGCATTCAACCTAAAGCTCCACAACAATACCTTAAGTTGAATGTGTGAGGAAGCAGTAGAAAATATATTTTCAGGTTAAGTGCCACGTGCTAAAGTTACAAACAAAACAAAGATAGGGAAATAGGTTAGGTAGGTACTCACGATCCAAATGTTACGTCCTCACTCTCATTTTTCACAGCAGTCAGGCATGCTGAATAATAAACTTGGTCCGAGTTAAGAATTTTTTTCTTATTGGCTTCAGTACTAACCAGGTGTCCAAAATATTTCCAACAAAAGCTGCTTCTGTTTTTAGCATCGTAAAATATATCGATCGAAAGCTTATGTACTGTTGTTTTTGATAGTTCAGTCATTGTTAACAGTCACACAATAATATCAAAACTCGGAAAAAAATACAAAAATAATACACGTCTTTACGCCACTGACGCCGCGCGGAGAATGGCGGCGGCGGCGGCGGCGTGCGGGGGACACAAAGCGGCGGCGCGCCGGCGCGGCGCCCATGTCTAGTGGGGCCAACCCCGCAATTTCGAAAAAAGAAACAGCTGGACCTCCATACACATACAACGGACCTCAGCTTATCTAAAACACAGATCTAAAGAAACATCAAGTATATTCTGCAGTGCAATAAGGTTGATACTATGGCAAGAATATTTAAGGTCAAGTTTATATTCACTGTTGAGGAAAATGTAGACAAATCATGAATATAAAGTGTCACACATTGTTGCTACACCACTTGACACAATGTTCTGTTCTTGTCTGTGTGCAAGTATAAAATATGTCTGATTGATTATTATAGGATAATAACACGTAGGTCTCTCTATTGTTCTGTGAAACAAGGGCTTTTTAATATTGAACCTAACAATAACTAATAGTAACTGTCATTGCATGTAACGATTCAATTTTACTAAATTATTTTAACCTTTGAATTCACGCTTCTATTGAATATTTTCTATTGTATATATAATATGTCTAAATTCAATAAAAAATTGGATGGATTGGATTAAAATGTGGATAATACTATTAAAAAAATAATCAAAATGTCACCATATAAAATTTTACTAATACAATTTCAGATGCAAACTAGAGAATCTCTCCCAGCCCGAAAGTACAGAACCTCCTCCAAAGAAGAAAAAGCCTCGCAGCGAGACCCAAAATCCAACAGCCTGGGCCTGCAACGTCCGCAAACTCAAGCACCAGCGGGGAGAGGCCTACATCAGCCGCCGCGGGAAGTACGTGCCCGAACGACAGATCAAAACCACCAAAAACTGCCTCACCAACTGCAAGTACAAGTGCAAAGACCGGATATCAGACGCAGACAGAGAACTAGTCTTCCGAGCGTTCTACTCCCTCAACGCTAACGAAAAGAAACATTTCCTCCTAAACACAACGGAACGGCACGACATAAAACACAGCAAACCAATGGAGAATCACAAACGGAAACATTCCTTTAAATATTTCTTTGTTATCAGATCTGAACGATACGGTGTGTGCAAAAACTTTTATTTAGGAACGCTAGCTATTTCACAAAAACCCGTTTACAACGTCCATTTAAGTAAAACTGAGACAAACCTACCAAAACCAGACGGTAGAGGACATAACGAAGCCAGTGCTCATGCGTTACCCGATGATATAAAAGATAGAGTCCGTAAACACATAATGTCCTTTGCGACTATCGACTCTAAACCTATAAAACAGTTTTCCAAAAAGAAACAGTATTTACAAAAGAAGTTGAACATTAAAAAGATGTATGATATGTATAGTAGTGAGTGTACGAAAGATAATGTGACTCCAGTGAAAGAATCTATGTACAGGAAGATTTTTAAGCGAGAATTTAATTTGCATTTCAATAAGAATAAAAAAGAAGAGCAGCTGTGTTGTAAATGCAAAGGTTCTTTGAAGAAGAAATGATTGTTTGTGTAGTGTCAGAGATATATATGTAACTATGGTGGTTATTAATAGGCTAAACGACTAAAAAACTGTAATTAGTCCGTCATTTAGATTATCAAAATATAGTAGACGCGTATTTTTTCTTTTGTCAATTAAACAAATAATTATTAAGATATAGCCCGTCAAAGTTCCGCGTGACGTCACGCTTACATAGACTTCACATAACAGTGACGTTACTCGCCCCCACTCCCGAACTTTGATTCGCTTTTTTTTTGTTTTATTGATAAAATTAAAAATACAAGTCCAATATCTTTTTTCTAATGAACCTGATGGACTAATTATATTAATATTGCTTTCGTCCCCGTCGTCATGCCTATTGTATGCATTTTAAATCATGCGCTGTTTTAAATTTTTTTACACTTAAGAACAATATTGAGCACTAAGTTATTATGAGTTTATACATACGTAAACGGAAACTACAGTAGTTTCCGTATGGTCTCTTACTTTTTTTATAGCGCCCCTGGTGGGAATGACAAAGAACTAACAAAAATGTATGGAGCCACAAGAAAAGATAATAGTTTTCATTTACACAGACTCATACTTCGGAAATAATTGATGGTTAAGTGGCCAATAGTTAAGGTCGGGTCATATTTGAGGAAGTCGGTCAATACAGGCTTACTTCAAAAATCCCAACAACCTCGCAAGAGTAAATAGCTGAAATAAACAACATTTGTTCTACGAGTTCTGACGTAGTTTAGCTCTTTATATAAACATATTTTTTCGAGTTTTTATTGTAATTGACGTGGTATTTGTATGTTTACGGCATACGTGATTCTTATGCTATGCGCATACAGTCAATAACATTTAAGCGGAAAATTGAAAATCATATTTATTTTTGTTATAATTTATTATCAAAAGTCGTAGAACAAATGCTGTTTGCTAGATAGCTTACATTATAAACAATAGGACTAGATAGTCCTGCTAAGCTGTCGCTGTTTTACAAGTGACCCTGTATGTTTTCCGATGAATCACGACCACACAAAATGCGAAAGAACTATTAACCCGTTATTACAATGTATGTGCCGCTCGTATCGAGCTGAAACTCATAATCGAACTCAAATTCGTTGTATTCGTAATATTAATTGGTATCCTGTGATATTTTTATTTTATTAGGCTGCTTTTCCACCAGAGATGAAATATATTTGGAACTTATGTATTTTTGTATGTGTTTTCACACCACTGGCTTTTCAGTGAAGAAAAACATCGTGGCGCCATCTGCATACGTCTAGAAGAAATCGTATGACGTAAGTGAATCCCTCAATCCACTATTAGGGTATCGTGATGAATATGGCCTAATTACTCTTCGTGGGTAGCCCTATGTTCAGTAGTGGACTATTAAAAGGCTAGATCAGTACAGAGCTATAAAAGGTGTCAATCTGTTGCAATTATTTGCAATGCTTGTTTGGGTACGTAGTTATCTCTGGTGTGTACACAGCCTTAAGGTATCTGCCCAATATAACATACCACACCACGGCCGTATACGTACCATACATAGAAAATAACACGATACGCACCGCATTGCCTGACATTTATAGCATGGTCATGTATGGTACGTTATAGTGGACAGTCACCTTTACTGTCCTCAAATAAAACGGTCAAAATATGCCTTTTTTCTAGGCTTTGGGCATCTCACTTGCACGCAGCATTATTACTTATAAGAATTACCTAGTTTTTAAGAAAAGATGTTTAGTTATAATAGCAGATATTTTAAACTAAAATATATTTTATATGTTTAATATTAATAAAGTTTTAAAGCTTATATCCGTAATGTCTTTGATTTATTTTTAGTCAATGCTTAAATTATAGGCCGAATTATACAAGTCGGCGGATGTGAAGTTAGCTACAAGCTGCGCAATATCCAATCATGAATGAAGCTCATATAATTCACTGCCTCGGTGGCTCAGTGGTTAGTGACTCTAACTTCTAGGTCAAACAGGCGTGGGTTCGATCCCCACCCAGAGCAAAAATGTATGTGATGAACATAAGTGCTCTGGGCCTGGGTGCTATTTAGGTACTATCTATATAATTTATTATTATTATTTATTTATTCAATTAGTACCGCATGCACGAATTACACCAATGATAATTATTTATAAATCAATTATATAAAATTAATGTCAATAATACAAATGTCAAAGAAAAATAATAGTAAAATAACAGTCAAAAATACAAACTAATAGACAGATATGTTAATGTCCATGAAAAAAAAAATCACCATAATAATACAATAAATGGTTACGTCACAGTTACCTACTTAAATAAAAATACTTGATTGTTTTTGTGACGCCTAACGACGTCATGATAAGTATGTATAAATATAGTATATAAGTAGTATATCAGTCTCTGGCAGCCATATAGGCATAGCTTTGCTTAGTTTGGGGTCAGAGGCCGTGTGTAAGATGTCCAAAAATATTTATTTTTATAGAAGCTGCGCTTTGTTGATTCGCCCTAGATACGTGCTATGCGACAGCTTAGTTCGGAGAGAGCGCCACTATCATATTTCCTCACGACAAAAGTTAATTTATTTTTAGTTTGCTCTTAGTACTAGTGCACATTTAAGTAGGTTGTATTTTGTATCAGAAAAGTCTCGTAGTATTGTTTAATGATTTTATTATTACACATAAATCGTACAAAACCACTTTGGTGAAATAAAATCTGAATTATACAATAATTAATAAATATAAATTATCCAGTTAGTTATTGTAAAACACTTTAAAACGAATCGTTAAACATATTTTACTTACATAATTTTCCGGGACAATGTTAACAAAACTGCAATTTTGTCATTATCACAGCTATGCAAAATAAATTAAGGCATTTAGAAAAGACGTGATTTGATATTATGCAGAAGGGACAGTAAGATACCATTTTCGTTAGAGTAAAAGAGTCAACCACTCAATGTTATCTTTCATCTGCTCCAATAAAATGTCTAGTCTAGCTATCCCTTTTGCACCAATCGCTACACGTACCGTTTCTAACATCCTAGAACATCACTACCTTGATATCTATGGGTTATGTCTTACTTTTTTATACAAATAGGCTCGCGTTTGATCACATCGTGCCTGATTGTAGGCATATATCCGGTCTAGGATGTAGTACGCAGACCTAAAAGTATCTGTAAGCTCTAGATTTGAAGATTGTTCATTGTACTTGGTTGGACAGAGATTCAGATACCCCTTTTAAATGCTAGACAATAGTGAGATACTTTTCTAGGTTTCGAGGATGCTGTTTTGGGCGAATAAATTAAATTTCTCATACATTACCTACTGTAAGTATTTTATCCTCTTTGCAATAATAATTAATTACAGAAGGAGGTATTAAAGGTTTCCAGGCCTTTTAATAGGCTTGTTTATAAAAAAAGACGAGTCTGGCTAACGAAAGTTGATACTGAAAAAGCGCGGCAAATTTAAAAAATATCAGTATGGCAGCCCTAAACTGAGAGGGAAACTCTTTCACTCACACGATGTAGCATTGTTACCATACTGCGATTTTGATTCTTCCAAATCTTTGGGGGAATCGCAAAAAAAAAAATCCTTTTTTCAAGCTTTAACTTGTCGTGTAGGAGTAGGAGACTTTCCAAAATCCAAATGATCCAAATGATTTCAACGCGTACCTATCTAGGTACTTCATTACGATTTCAATTTCAATTTATTTCCAGTAAAATATAGCTTTACAGATTTCACGAAATCCAATATAATGAATCATTTTGTTCAGCTTAGTACATGACGTAGGTTTGAAAAATGTTTTTAATACAAGGTAAAATACCCCAATTTAAAGGTAAATCCGCTATGGTAGTAGCACCGTGTGTTGTCATTTAAAAAGTTTGCGAAAAATTCCAGTATCAACTTAGCCAGACTCTAGTAACTTTTATCAAATAATAAAGCGTGGATTTGCAACCCATAAACCTTCTTTTATAAATTAGTGTTATTTCTTAATCTACTTAATTTTAGCGGGGATAAGGATGCAGACGAGATCCTCTTCGTCCTGGTTCTTGAGCTCCCATTTGACCTCCACTTTGACTTGAGGGTAGGACTTCAGGACGGGCAGGGACGCTCTGTAGCTGGCTTTGCTTCCACCCTGCAAAAATACCGTATTGGTTACACATCAGCGGGTCTAAAACGGCCGCTTAACCCGAAATTGACTTCCCCCAGACGTAAGTAAGCAGAGCAGATTAGCAAGTTGAAGTGGCAGTGATCAGTGCACATATTTCGTAGACGGAGTTTTTGTTTGGAGAGCACGTACCGGAAAGCTCAGCGTTGGACTCGCACCGATGATGTAGGTACGTAATCAAGACAGCAGGAACACGCATCAGCCGGTTATATTGTAAACCCATAGCAGGCGGGCCTATCCAGCCAGGGGCCGTATTGTGTAGTTGTAGGCTGTTCGGCTTCGCTTTTTCTCCTGCTCGCGCCAGTTACTCTTGCCACGAGAGCGAACAGGAGGAAAAACGAATCCGAACGTCGGAACGCGTACACAATACTTACTGCTGCTGGCTGTCCTGCAGTAGATGTCCCAGATGGAGATGGATGGCTGCACCCAAATATTTGAAATTCGAAGTTCAGCTATGCTTATCGGTAGGTATATCGGTACCTTCAATGGACGTGTGGGTCGCAGCAGCCGTCGTCGGGCTCCGGGAGCGGTAGACGCATCATTACTACACTATTCCACTAGTCTGTAGGTATAATAGAGGTAAAATGAGGTACCTTCCAGGGGCAAGTGACACCAGAGTCGCGGCAGCGGTAAATGCATGATCAATTGCTAACTTGCTACACTATTTCACTGTTTTTCATAGTAGTACTTTTTTGTTTTTACGAGGGGGAAATCTTCGAAAGATGCCCCACTGCTTTGGGGTGCAGTCGGCTTAGGTGGGATGTGGGATTGCAACACACGCTGTCGTTTTTCCCCACGTCCGTTTGAGTGGGTGACTAGAGCCCCATCTCTGACCATTCACGGGCCCAGAGGTCCCGTTTTTGTAGACTCCTTATTACAGGCAGGGTATACCGATGCCGTTTTCTAGAGCCCCGGCATCAGGGCAATCTTCATAGTACTTAGTGGTCAAACAGTGGTATTCAAGATAGGGTACCTTCAATGGGCAGGCGACGCCAGAGTCGCGGCAGCCATCAGGCTGCGGCAGCGGGAACGGCACCGGCAGGTTCATGATCACCCCGTGCACGATCGTCGTGATGGCCGACACGTCCGACGCTGGAATCACGCATAATAATATTAGCATGACCAAATAAGTTCGTATAGGCCGGGTGGCTAGCCCCGGTGTCAGTTTTTTTAAGCCGCCTGAAGGTTAAAACGGTTAAAACAACCGGCACCTACAATTTAATGTAGGTACGTCATAAATCATCACCATATCAGCTGTAGGACGTCTGTTGCTGGGATTAGTCCTCCGTTATAAAGGTATTTCGAAGCTTTCACATTCGGGGTGCCGTTTCACTGGTAAAACAGATTCCTACAGCGATGGCTAAGCCTTTTGCCTACCTTTCTAATATATCACTTATAATGTGTTCGTACTCGTAAATAGCAGGATGATATTATTGTATACAATACTTATTATTTCTTTTACCAGTCTTACAAACAATGCACCTTTCGACTGTTTAATTCGCGCATAATTACCTAGGTATACTAATTAATTATATGATAAGAAAAAATATATTTTACGTCACTTTGCAAAGCAAATATTTATTTTTCATTTTTTTTTTAATTTTGGTTGGTCTAACCTTGAAATCGTGTAAAAATTAGCGTAGGTACACCTCAACAATATTTCTATAAATATTATTTATCACCGAATTTTTTTCGTTGTGAGTCATAGTACAAGTTACAATATAATGATGTAATACATATATCCCAGAGCCGATCTACCTATAAACAATGTTCCAACAGCTAGCTACAGTAGTCCCTAGGTACCTAGTGTAGTTCTAGCTCAGAAAGAAGGCACACAAAACGCCCAATGTACAGTCGTTAAGTATCTCTTTTAAGTCCTACAGCTAGAAGAAACATAATAGTATTTAAAAGGTTTATATATTATACTGACATGGTGTGAAGTCTATGCTAATGGTGGCATTGGTGTTCCTCTTGAGCACGCATTCCTTGGCGTCTTCGGCACACCCGCTCACGCCCACCAGGTCCACGACTGCTAGCTTCGACCCTGGAAACAAATGTAAAATAATAGATTAATCTACGGTAACAGTAAGTATTGTACTAGTTATTTTTAACTTAATTGTTCCCTCTAAAAAACTTATATCAAGTTAGTCCCAGTGGTAAGACGGTGTAGGACCCTGTAAGTATGAATGAGTTCTTTATCAGCGGTTTTGTCTACAAGCGAGATACAGGGTGTTTTTTTTCAGTGCACTTTGCATACAGACAGTGTAATAAACAAGCAATTAAACCTCTAAATTGGTTTCTCACTTTGGTACAAAAATATTTAAATAACTTCAAAAGAAAGTATACAGATAAACGGAGTAATCATTGTTACCCTACGTCTGAGGTATACGTGGCCGCGCCGTACTTACGCCCGAGACGTTTTACGTAGGTAGTTATTGTGTGGGGGTATGCAATATAATTTTCTTTCGAATAGTTTGACAAAAAAATGATGAAAAGAAGTCGATCTTTTTATGACCGAAATATGTTCTATTAATGATATCTATTGCGCGATAAAAATTTGTGCACTGAATAAAAAGTCATGCTGTAGATGAACGGCGCGCGACCAGTCACTGCGCGATGGATCGTAGCTTGTGGACGTTTTCGTAATTGGGATATTAAGGGAATATAAAATACATAGTTACAAAAAATGTCGTATCCTTTCCACGGACTACCATCCAGAGCTCGGCAGCTCCGTGTAGCCACCAACCCTGCCTTAGGAACAATTAGGAAGTAAAATGCACCTAGCATGAGCCCGTAGTTAGGCCTTTGATTATTTATTTAACTTGATCTAAATAAGTTGGTGTAGAGAGGCACCAACAACAATAACTTCAGGTATACCTACCAAAGCAGTCACCAAATGATATTCTTTTGATATTCGATACGGAGCGGACATCAGGCCTCCAATCCAAATGACATCACAAAGCAAAGACCGAAAAGGGAGGTGTGGTGTTGGCGCAGGGTGGTGTTCTCTGGCATTGTCTGGACACAGACTGACTTAGATAGTAATCTGTTAATCTGCATTCTGTATTTTCTTGGTGGCCTAGCCCTTCTGGTAAAGATGGTCTGAATTCATATAGGGACATGGTAAGTACACAGTTCAATACAACAACCCTAAAACGAGAGACTCATCACCCTATAGTTGGTACCTATTTAAAGGCTTTACCTCTGCTTAGAGCAAAATCATCTACAAGTCAGTATGTCTGAGTAGGTAGGTATTGCACGGTAAGCTATGTATATATCCGATGATCACATCGAGTCGAACCATCGGTCAATCTCGATTGTCGTATCCTGTGTCACAATAGCCACCACAAAGGCCACAATCATCGACATTGTACACCATTATCTACATATTTAGTATCTTTTAGCATCTACTCATGATCATCGTTTTCCCTGTTTGTGTGATAATCATGGTAATGCCGTTAGTGTAAAAAGCAGATGATTGAATTTTAATGTTTATTACTGATGAGAGCAAAAACAGCATGTAAAATGCTATTAGGAAATACCTACTTAGGCTTAGGAGCTTGGACTGACGCGGTTCGTTATTATAGTATACAAAAATGCTTAATTTGATCACTTGTATTATGTATTTGATTGTATTATTTAGGTATTGTCTATATAAGTATGTATTTAAAATATCTATAAGTAGTAGTCTCTGGCAGCCATATCACAAGATTTGCTTGGTTTGGGGTTAAAGACCGTGTATAAGATATCCCCGAATATTTATTTATTTACTTGTTGAAAAAAATAGCACGATAAATCCTGTCTCTCACAACCTGGCTCTCTTTACGATTACCTGTGTCACAGCTAAATAGATAAACATGCAAATGAAATGAAATTTTTATTCCACTAAAATAGAGAATAAAATAGAGTAGGTTAGGTACTGCATGGTACCCTGTATATATCTACCACCGCTACATAGTAAAACCGCTATTTTTGTGTGTCTGTCTGTGTTTCCGCTTATATCTTTCAAACTAGATGAAAGATTATTATTATATACTACGGGACTAATCGCGCACTAAAATTACGAGATAAAAAAAAGTACCTCCTCATCCCGACGTTTCGGCCGAGTTGCATCGACTGTGGTCACGGGTAGACTCAGTCAGTCAGTCAGTCTACCCGTGACCACGGTCGATGCAACTCGGCCGAAACGTCGGGATGAGGAGGTATTTATTTATCTCGTAATTTTAGTGCGCGATTAGTCCCGTAGTATATAATAATAATGTGTTCAAATCGCGAAAGTTTAAAAACAACATAGATAAAAGATTGCAATAGTACGGGTTTCACCATGTTTTAGAATATTTCTTCAGGAATGTTTATAGCTGTAACTCATCCGTAACCGAGCGAAGCCAGGACGGGCTGCTAGTAGGTATACTGTATAGCCTAATTAAGATCGACTTAGCTTTCATCTCGGTATTTTAGCTGGAACAATAATTAGGTGAATAAATTAAATGAAGCAAACTAGCTAAGACCTTTTCTTAAAAAATACCTACTCATCAGAATAAGTTCAAAATCTTTTAAATCCTACAGTTTCATTCTGCCCACGACAATCAAGAATAACTAATTGGATTTAGCGAAGTACCTACTTACTGTAGTAATATTTTTTAATTATTTTCCGACATAATTGCGTAAATAAGTTCCGAGACTTCATTTAGCGGTCTACCGGTTTATCAATTATGGCTTGAAAAGGACATTAATTCACAACAATTTATGTCGGGCGGTAATTTAGAAATTTCGGATTTAATTACTTAATCTATGAGTTTTGTTTTTGAGAGATTGTTTCTGTTATTTCGTTGTTCGTGCCTCCCTAAGGAGCTCGCCTCTGATAACGTGTTTTAGGTAGGTAATTCTGTAGTAAAAATAAATGTAGATAGCTGAACACGTTATTGTTCACACTAGTACTACAGTAATAGAAATACATTTATGTATAGGAAATGAATAAAACTTAAAACTAGTTGGTACAATAATTTGCGGCCTTATCGCTTACAACATAAAGGCTAATTAATGTTGTTTTTAAACTTTCGCGATTTGAACACATTGTTATTTTATACTACGGGACTAATCGCGACTAGACTGAGTCTACCCGTGACCACGGTCGATGCAACTCGGCCGAAACGTCGGGATGAGGAGGTATTTATTTATCTCGTAATTTTAGTGCGCGATTAGTCCCGTAGTATAAAATAACAAAAGGCTAATTCATTTAAGTTAATTTTTAAAGGCTTTTAAGATACAATTATGATAAGGTAATCTAAAATTCTAAATATCTGTTATGATTATGTTCGCCTATCTCAGTGGCTCTACTTCTTGGCTCAACCAGTAGTGCCAAAGGAAATTTCTCTCTCCCGTGGTTCATCATCATCATATGCTTATACTAAAAGTGCTACGAAATAATAAATTATTTCCTTTAAATTTTATTTAAATTTAATTGTTCAATTTGACTTATTTTATACATCACATACATTTTTGACCGACGAAACGGAGGAGGTACTCAATTCGACGCGTATATACAGCCTTGGCCAAAAGTATTAGGCACCTTTAAAAAATCAAAATGCATGTTTACTACTTAACCAATAACTGAGTGCTTATCTTAAATGACTTACCGGGGTCATAAATACCTTCTTAGGATATTAAGCGGCTCTTTGTTAAGGTCATAAAACACCTGGTGACCGAAAACAAAGGACTCGGTTTTTATCGGTTCTTATCAGTCAATGTTTGGTCACTTGTGTTCTGGACTCTAACAAGTAAACAAGCTTTATTTTCTGTTCATATGATTAAATTGACACTTAATTGTGTTAAAAATGCCAAAAAGGAATGAAATAAGTTTAGAAAATAGAGTAAAAAATACAGGGTGCCTAATACTTTTGGCCAAGGCTGTATAAATATTTTTTTGTGTAACCACGCATAACTTTTTACATAGTGGTCCGATTTGGATAATTCTTTTTTATTGAAAAGAGTATACAACGAACTTGGTCCCATTTAAATTTTATCGGAATCGGCTGAGCCATTTTCGATAAATCAATAATAATGTAAAAATGCTACATCGATCCATGCAAACTTTTCGCGAATTCAGTCGGTCATGCTAATTGCACCTATATAGAGGCATACAATCTAAATGAATACCTAGGTAATACTTAGGATTACGCAGACGGTCATCAAATACTTGATTCGTCAAATTTTAAACTCGTCAAATCTATATTTGCCACATTCGCGACTCGTCAAATCCTTAATTTGTCAAATATGAGATTGATCAAAACCAATGTTTGTCAAATACAAGTTTGCATAGACCGTGTCAAAGTTTTTAAGTCGCCTCTGACTTTGCTAAACGCTCAAAACAACCGGCACCCACAATTTAACGCGTCATCCGAGCTACGGAAGCGCTCAGTGGTAAATGCCAACCGCGGTCACCCGATCACCGACCGTGTCGAATGTTGCTTAACTTCGGTGATCGCTAAGCAACACCTAATTAAAGTAGGTACAGCACGAGCGCTTCATTAATGCGATAATATTATTATTAAAGTGATAGCGATAATATTATTACTATAGATTGCTAGGTAGGTACCTACCTATTTTGCTGTTTTATCAGCTGACTAATGAGCTGAGTTTTTCACTATAAGCGGTTAAATAAACATTAGGTAAGCCTACATTGTATAGTGACCACAGAAATGCATTTTTGGTAATGACTTCCGTAATTTTGTTTGTTTAAATAATAACGAGTAAGTACCTTAATACCTAATATTTACTTTCTTGTCGTTTTTTTATTCGGGATATATAACAAAATCTCAAATTGTCCAGAAATTGTCGTTATTTTTGATTCTTTCAATTGTAATATTTTTATGGATCTAGGCCAAAAACATAGTCTATCAAAATATTACAGTTAATAAAGAATCGCACTTCTATTTCTACTATCGCTACATTCTCTTCTGACCTTTAAAAACGTAGTAATTATAATATTTTTAATGTATTGTGCAATATAAAATATACAAAAAATTGTTTTTCCTTTTATTCTTCTCGTATTTTTATTTTTTTAGTGTATCCGCTACGGCGTAGCAAGTCTGTAGCAGAGTGAGACAGCTAGAATTATTATATTGAGATGTCTCTTTCTCGCGTTTCCAATATTTTTGGAGATCTGTTTGAAATTCAAATACAAATATTATTATGAGAAAAATCTAAATCTATCTGCTGAGACATATTGTGTGCATTTATTTGTGTGGAAGAGCTGATTTCTTCAGAATAGATTTCATAGTACCTAATAGCTAAAAGTTGATAACGATGAAAATCTTTGCTAGGTACCCATTGATTTAATCAAAATAGCGGAAGATAGGGCACGTCCTTTTATTCGTCAACTAAATTATAGGCATGATGCACAACCACATGCACGAACAACACTACTGAACGACAGAGACAAACCGATTTGTTTCGACAGTAGGGCGAGCGAGACAACTGTCGACCGTCACCGGAATACTTCGGATCGAGTCGTGTTCTTGAGAGCAATTAGGCGACGGGGACCTAATTTAAGCGGTCCACGCGCTAGAGGCGAGTCACCTATCTTCCGCTATTTTGATTAAATCAATGTAGGTACCTCTCTAAATTGCGTCTTACTAAGTAGGTACGTATTTTAGAAAACCTTTTTTATATCATATATTATGTATAGGTTTGCGTTTGACTACCGTTTGGAATTTAACACCAATGGCTTTTCGATGAAGGAAAACATCGTGAGGCAACCTGCATAGTTATGTCAATAAAATAAATTCGATGGCGTATGTGAATCCACCAACCCACACTGGGCCAGCGTGGTGGATATGGCCCAACTACAATTCGTGGGTAGCCTACGTCCTGCAGTGGACTATTAAAAAGGCTGATACAATATTTTTTATACAGTAAAGTACAGTTTGACTACATACTGCCTAATGTTAATTATGATTATACTTGACATTATATCTACTATAAATTATTTTAACGTATACAATTTTATATAAATAAATGAGTATGAGTATGATAAGCGGTCTAAGCACCTGTGTTAAGAATGGCATAACATTTTAGTGTTCTAATAGATGATCCAATACAAGAGGTCGATAATGTTTAACTTATCGCAGT
The DNA here is from genome assembly GCA_949316475.1 of Hypomecis punctinalis. NCBI lineage: Eukaryota > Metazoa > Arthropoda > Insecta > Lepidoptera > Geometridae > Hypomecis > Hypomecis punctinalis. The sequence goes on from OX438811.1 coordinate 3,308,573, forward strand.
TCTTCAGGCCTATATTACCTATATTTTGTAGGAACCTACTTACTACAGTCTGACAGGTTTATTCTTAGACAGCCGTATCGGGAATATAGCGTCTAGCCGCTGCCGGTGGGACTATATTCCACTAAATTTGCTCCAGAGAGCGGGAGAAAAGTCAAGTTGAGATTAAAATACTTAGTAGGATGGGGGCCTCTGGAGATACCACAGCTTAGATACAATCTTAGCAGAAAAGTATTCAAACGGAACTACGAGTATTTTATAATCGACTTCCAAAAAGATGATAACCAGTTGCTAACATTAGTCAACAGCACAGTCATAAGCTATTTATTAATATAATGTCAATTTACACGTCATAAAAAATATAACATAAATGTAATACATAAATCATCAATTTTTTACAAGGTGAAATGAAAAATTAATTAAAGTATACCAAAAACAAATAAGAAAAAAATTTGGTTGCGTACGTGGCCGAAAAGCGTTTTTAGGTCATCTATAATAATGGTATTATTTTTGCTTTTGTGTGGGATACATTCCATAAATAGATTAAGATCGCATATTACTTGAGATTATAATTATACGTTTGTTGAGGGGCCGTGAAACTATTTCAATTAGGTGTCTGTTACCGCCCGAGCCAAGTTTCCTGTCTGTCCAGGCAAGTTTCCTCGCCCATGGGTAGAAAGTTCGACAGTTTACAAAAGGCGTATGCAGAGGTAGGCAATTAGATATATATTTATGGGTACATAATGCTTATTCAAACAAAATACCTGTTCCTACTACCAACCTGCGGAAAAACAACTCTAATACATAACAGAGTAATAAGTAAATAACCTCTTTATCTGCCTGTGAAAGTAGAAGAACTAATTATATTATTTTATCTGTATTGCCCTATATTTTTATTTAAATTACATAAGTACAAATATTTAGATATAAGGTTTGTTGAACTATTTAGAGATAATAATTATCAAGAAACCGAGTACAATGCTCCAATTTGCTGATCAATAAATCGGGATACCTAGTGGTCCGTCCGTGTTTTATTTTCATACACTCGTATCAATGATATTATTGAAATAGAGACAATAATAATCTCGAATAAATCAACTATAAAAAAAACGCATCTTAGTTGGCTAGTAAGTATCTACTTACTTATAGTAAAACAATTGTATTATACATCTGCATCGGACATTCAAAAAGACATGTCCACAAAATGTATGGAGGCTGGTATAATAATATTCAAAAATTCTAACCACAACACTCGTTACATGTTGAGAAACTTCATATTTTTCTGAGTCTATTACATCAGTTAAAAATATAAAAGAGCCCTCCGATTTTTTTTTATTAATTTTGAATTTATGACGATAAATAAATATATTTGGCTCAATAGGTAGTTTATCTCTATCAACCCTAATTAAGTAATCTCAAAATTGTTAAATAAAAGCATTTTTAGCAATGAGACACACTTTTTAAGTGTTTTTTGTCACATTGTACCTACTAACTGGTGTAAAATTAAAAGATGAATGTGGAAGAATCAGCTACAAATGGAAGTAAAATAGCGATAGAAGCACTTTATTATTGCTAATCTAGTAAAAATAAAAAGCTGTATTGTTATTTTTCATACAATTTACATTTCACATTTTAAAAAAATGTAGGGGTGGAAAAATCTATATTAAATATTTTTGAAAAGCCCATAAAACAAGCTTTCAAATGATGTATATATCATCTTGGTTCGATTTTTCTCCGAATGTGGTATATTACCACTTGTGGACGTCACCTTTGGAACAATTTCAATTCAGAATTCGTCTTGTCGATTGTCTGAAATGAACCGTCAATTAATTCATTGACTAAATTGATTAGTCTTAATTTTCCAAATACGCCGAGACACAAAAAGTCACGTGCTTATCTCGGCATTCATCTCATACGTGTGGGAAGTCAAAACTTGGCGAACTCCTACATTCCTAGAGATAGAACATGAATTGAAGACATAATTCACAACCGTCACGATTCGTCGAACAAAAGGCATTATGTTATAGAGCGCTAAATACCTGTATTTAATGTTAAGCCATAGATTACGAGACGTATTCCAATGACAGTTTATTTGAAGCTTGTTTGGATTAGAATGGGTCGGTATTTGTCGTGAAGCCGGGAATTCTAGGTGCCTACACCTTGTATCCTCGAATGTTCCTAGAATATAGGTACTGTACTGGTTTCGGCCGCGTACGCAACCAATGTTCGCAACTGGTTGCGTAAGAGTAATTTTTCCTCTTCGTAGGCAACTAGTTGCTATGGAAGAATGTACTGTACCAGCCTTTTTAATAGTAGGTACACTTCAGGACGTAGGCCTACCCACGAAGGGTGATTGGGCCATATTCACCATACTGGCTCAGTGCGGGTTGGTGGATTCACATACGCCAACGAATTTCTTCTACGGACGTATGCAGGTTTCCTCGCGATGTTTTCCTTCACCGAAAAAACCGTGGTGTGAAATTCCGTACATAAATTCCAAGGAACTCATTGGTACGGGACCGGGATTTGAACCCACGACCTCACGATTGTAAGGCAGGTGCCTTCCTATATAATCTACACTAATATTATAAAAAGGAAAGATTTGTATTTTTGTATGTAATGAATAAACTCAAAAAGTACTGGACCGATTTTAATAAATCTTTTTTCATTAGAAAGCTACATTATCACTGAGTAACATTACATAGGCTATATTTAGTACTAGATTACTATAGTACCTATTTATGTCTACCCGTGCGAAGCCGGGACGGGCCGCTAGTAATTATATATTTTAGGTAAATTGAATTAACTCATCATCAGCCGTAGTACTGCTGGACCTAGGCATACCCTATTGGATAATGATCCATAGGCAGCGGCTTGTATACAGCGTGTTTCAGTGGTCTTAATCAGAAAGTCGTTGGTTCGCTTCCTCGGCGGAACTTAGTTTGACGAAAATATGCCTTTCATTGATTTGGTGGCCAGGTACCTACCATTCGATTATTTGTAGCAGGCCAAATGCGGGTTGATAGATCGAATCGTATATTTCGCTAAGTAGGTATTTTTCAGTTAAATTATTGTTTACAAATATCTCATTTTTAATTACTAATTAAATATGAGATGGCCAAATTAACGTCATCAAAGTGTACATGACCAATGACATTTTAACGCCTTCGTGTTTTGTTTTACTATTTGATAACAATGTTTTATTTTGGTTATAAATAAGTGCGCACATTGCATTGATTACATCCATTGTTCAAAACATTCAGTAGTTAATTACATTACAGTCGTATTTATCATGTTACGCTACATAGCCGATTACACAACAATAAAGCAACGTTAAAAAATAAAAAAAAACGTACCGCAATCCGTGTAGAACTTCGCGTTGGCACTGGCCAGGAGCACTGCAACCGTTACGAAAAACAACATTGTTCTAACTTTGAAAAATTTTCAAATTTGGAATTTTTGAAACTAATCGCGCGCTAACGTGTGGTCGACTCGCGCGTTTGTATCAGACTGACCCAGCGGATGGACTAGCTATTGTGTTTCGACCTTTATTGGCTTATAAAATGCGCGGGCGCAGGTCATAGAGTAGTGGAGAGGTCAGAACAGAAGAGATAAAAAGTTGAATTCAATTTTATTAAATGTTATTGTAGAGCGAATGTAATCATCTTTGATAATGTATCTGTCTAGATATCAAACTGGCTGAGCAAAACGGCCCAAAACTATAGCCCATATGTCAAACCGGTCAAAATTTGTATGGATAGGCACCATGCCATACAATCCAAACAAATTTTGACCGGTTTGACGTAATAAGTACACGCACAATATCAAAGAGATGTTTTCTTTGTGATTAATGTTTATATTTGTCCATCTAGACAGATATATAATCAAAGGTAATTATAATTATCAGTTCGAACAACGTGCTTCGAAATCCTGTATTCGAAAGGTGGTACAGCAAGGTAGTTTTTGCTTAGATATTAGATTTACCAATGTTAAGTTGCCGATTCAGCCATGTTATCAAATAAGTGTGTAGGTATAGTTCTATTCATTGGTTTTGCAATTAAATTGATCAAAGGAAGAAAGTTAGAAATGATAGGGACTTCTTTACTCCTATATTTTTTAACTTTAGACGGGTTACCAAAGTAAATAAATAAATGGACTGGGCTAGCTGATACCTACTCCAAGTCACTTCAAAATAACAATTATTTATTACAATTTTAAAAAGTAATCTTTATTTTTTTTGTTTTTAAATGAAATGCGTTACATTTATGATAACTATTTAATGTAATAAAGTCCCAAAACTAGTGCCTAACAATAGGCACTATTTTTGTGACTTTACCTTCTGTACGAATTAGGTAGTGTACTCTATGCCGGCTCTACCGGAAGGGCAGCATCGGTCGAGCTGTGTCAGGAAAACTCGCTGTTGACTAACATTGGAGTTTCATGAATATGTAGCAATATCCTCACTCGAATAAATATCGTTTTCATCATCATCGTTATCTTTGCACTATCTGGAGTGTAAAAACACTATCACTACATATTATTTTAAAGAAGTCCCTTTTTTTGAATGTCTATCTGTCAGACTTCCCCGAAATGTCAGCATCTAATTTGACCATTTACAAGGCAAGACTAAAGCTGTGGCTTATCAGTCAAGCGTTCTATCATATAGAAAAAGAATTCATGACGCTAAAAGTGACCACATACTGCTGGTAAGAAGCTTTATAATTATTTAATTGAGTTAATATTATTTCTATTACCTGCAATTGTTGTATGTGTAGAATAAACATCATTTTGAATTATTTCAGGATTAAAATATAAAATAATATTTTAATATTTTAATTCTAATAATTTTTGAAATATTATTTGATGTAATTAAATGACGTGTACTAAAATGTATCAATACATGAGTATGAGTATGTCTATGTAACCGCTAAAATATTCTAAACTACGCAAAGGGTTGCAATGCGGTTTTCACTATCTTTTAGACTATTTTTCCGAAAGGTTAATAAAAGTTAATATAATTTGTTTGTACCTGGGTGAAACCGGGACATGCAACTAGTAATATACCTAACTGTTTAGTTTTCATCATCTGCTTCTGGATTTATACGCATCCACGATAGAGAAGCGGTTCCCAAAGATTTATGACATACCTTTAAGCGCGGTTGGGATACCTCTACCTTGATGCAAAGTCCAGGGTTCGATTACCGGCCGGACAAATATTTAGATGATAAGTTCGATGCTTATCGAACTTGTCTTTGTGTCTTCTATGTATGGCCGAATGGAACGCCAACACTGGCCTAGTGCTTTATTTCCGTTACACCGTCAAGAAGTGTTCTACAACTACATCATTTTTACTATAATATTTGGAACTGATTAAGTGGATTTTTAGCTCATGTACATATTTACCTAACTCGTCAGTGACCATTTGAGATCCTCTTCTATCCTACTTAAGTTTAGACAGACAGACAGGAGGAACAAGAAAATAAGTCGGTAATTCCAATGTCTCCAAAAATGGCATTAAAAGTGGATTTTGTGAAAAATAATATACAGGTACCTAGAACACATGGTATCGGACGGTCTCGGACGCTATGTTTTTTTTTAACAGATACTTTTACTTACTACGACCAAAACCACACTAGATACATACATATTATCTATCAGGAGTTTCCAAATTAATGTAGATTCAACAGGTTAAGCGTGCTACATCTTAGAGAGTTAGACCGCACTTTAGATATGACGTCGTCAAACGCTTACCTTCTGTATAGAAACAATATTTTTACTAGGAATGTAAGGATTTAATAAACAATGAAATATAAAGTAACAGCTACCTAAATACATTACAAGCATGTCTGTCATGCGACGGAAAATAACTAAGTGCTTAAGTGCAGAATTAATGAATATGATTTTGTAACACATAATACGCTGTAATTATTTATTCCACATGTATGCTCGTTATGTCACAATACTCTAGAAAATACATATTTTCCTCGTGTAACATAACTCATAAAGAATTTATGTACGTCACCCACTAAAAGGATCACAAATTATTTTTTAGAATAAAAGGACATGTCCACAAAATATATGGAGGCTGGTATAATAATAATCAAAAATTCTAACCACAACACTCGTTACATTTCGAGAAATTTCATATTTTTCTGAGTCTATTACATCAGTTCAAAACATAAAAAAGCCATCCGATTTTTTTAAAATCAATTTTGTATTTATTAAGATAAATAAATGTATTTGCCTCAATAGGTAGTTTATCTCTATCAACCTTGATGAAGTAACCGCCAAATTGTTAAATAATAGCATTTTTACCAATTAGACACACTTTTTAAGTGTTTTTTTTGTCACATTGTACCTACTAACTGGTCACACTGATAGGTTATAATTTTTAATTTTAGCAAATAAAGAGATGAATGTGGAAGAATCAGCTAAGAATGGAAGTAAAATAACGATAAGAACTTTATTATTGCTAAACTAGAAAAAATAATAAGCTGTATTGTTATTTTTTATACAATTTACTTTTCACATTTAAAAAAATGGAGGGATGAAAAAATCTAAATTAAATATTTTTGAGAAGCCCATAAATCATCTTGGTTCGATTTTTCTCTAAATAATATACCACTTGTGGACGTCACCTTTTTCATTGAGACATATGTATCGACGCTATTTCCTTTGACCGTAGGTAACCAGGCACCAGCAGGGTAGAATAGTACTTCCTCTGTGCCAGGTATTCTAAGAGCCGATAAGTGGTGCTGAAACCGAATAATAACCGTTCCAAATTGGCGTAGCTACAGCACAGGGTGGGAATAGGCAGCAGCATCCTCGTCGCGAAACTACGGTAGGGGAACTAGGGGCATGACGGGGACGCTAAGGGAAAATTATAAAAAACTACATTAAAAATCAACATAATGTTTTCATTTATTTATGTCACTATAGTAACTTAATCAACTACTAATTGGCATAGTCTTTGGACGAAAATGTTATCACAAATTTCTAATAATAATATTTTTTTAAGTATACATAAAAAAACCGTCTTGCCCCGTATGTGGGGTAAGATGGGGAATGATAAATGGGGCATGATGGGGTTAAGAGGCAAGATAGGATTCTCATTTATCTTCACAGAAAATGCATATGAGCACTTCTTCTAAGTTTGCATCATCCACCCCTGCGCATGCAGTGTGTGCCCATCGCCCACAAAGCTGACATTGTACCCAATTTTCGGTAGATTTAAGGTAAGTGTGGTTTGTATCGTTACAATAAAGTCAAACGTTATCTTCTTGACCTGAAGTTGATGGCCTGGTCTTCTTCTGCAGTTTTAGGAATTTTTAGGAACACCATATTCTAAAGCTGCCTTTCTGTATCCTGATTCTCTACTCAAAACTTTGTCTATAGCTGCTTTCATGGACTGTTGTGACCAGGCTCCTCTTTTTGTTTTTTTTTTTTGTAGTTCCTAACCATGTTTAATCAGAAAAAACAAAATAAACGATTTTTCAATATAAATATCTTTAAACAATCTGCGGAAACTATTGACAATAGAGCATTGTGTGGGGCATAATGTGGTACCCCGTTATGCCCCGTACGATTTACACCATCTTGCCCCAGTCACTGTTTTTAAAGAAAATAAAATTTCAAAAATACACGGTTAGAACCATTACACTTTTGAATTAAGCCTATCTACTGTAAGGAAAACGTAATACAAATCAAAAATAAATCATCATTTCAATACTATTTCTTATCTGTTTCTGAAGTTGTTAAGAAACACAAAATATTACATCAAACATGCACGTTAACAAAAATTTGATTGTAAACAAAGAACGCACGCACTTTCGCCGACTGTCATGGCCGCACTGAGTATTGTTCCAAAGCGGCCTCTCATTGGCTAAACTGCCACCTCGCGATTGCGTTTAGTTTTGCTATGTGTGCGTGTCCCCGTCTTACCTCGCTACCCCATCATGCCCCTAGTTCCCCTACGTCTCTAGAAATAGTAACGTGCCTAACGTGACGATTATAGCTGAAATGATGACGACGAAAGCCACAATTAGGTAAAAGAAAGTGAAAATTATCATTCTTTTAGTTCGTCTCATCATCACAATTTAGAGGATATGACACTTAAAGAAACAAACTACATTTAATCGAAAGTAAGTATTTAAGTGGCTTAAATTAAATTAGTTGATCGTTAGAGAGGGAAAATTTGTCGAATTCGAGCGAAGGAGCCGCGCCACGTGGGTAGACATGTGTGAGCGTGATGTAGCAGTCCTGTGGAGTGGTGCAAGAGATGAAAATAAGACGATAATTCATTATTACACTTGAGTTGATTTAAAAATCTCGGACAATCAGCCTTTGGATAAGTATTTAGGTAAATAAATAAATCATCATCATCCTGTCCTTATCCCACTAGGTGGGGTCGGCACAGCACGTTTCTTTTCGCCACTTCACTCTATCATACGTCATCTCATCATCAACTCCTTTCTCTCGCATAACATCTTTCACAGAATTCATCCACACTTTTTTGGTCGTCCCCTCCCATTTCTGCCGCTTACCATCATGTTGAGGGTCCTTTTCGTGATATGACTCTCTTCCCGTCTCATGATATGCCCATACCAAGATAGCCTGTTTCTCAGTCACTGGCGCTACTTTCAGACTTCCTCTAACATACTCATTTCTAATCTTATCCATTCTTGTCACTCCGCACATCCATCTCAGTATCGCATCTCCGTTGTATGCAATTTCCTTTCATTCTCCCCTTTGGTGGCCCAACACTCTGATCCATACAATACGACAGGTCTAATTATTTATTTATTTATTTAGGTAAATAAATAAATAATTAAGCTAAATAAATATACACGTATTTGAATGGAGAGATGGAAGTTGCTCCACCGACAAGAGCCGAGCTCTAAAATTATTAATGAATGAATGAATATGTAAGTTCGTATAATCCGGATGGTTATGGCTAGCCCTGGTATCAGAGTTTTTAAACCATTTGAAGGCCTTTGACATATGACTAAAGGGTTAAAACAACCGGAACTCAGAAATTAACGTATTAAAGTATTACCCGCGGTCGCCAAGTCACGTACCTAGGTCCCAGTTTGCTCTGCCTTAACCCTTACCAGTGGTGTGATAGCAAACAATTCAGATACGGGGCAGTATCCACAAAATCGAGATATTATAGAATCCCAAGTTCCTATGTAATAATGTAATCACTTTCTCACTCCATAATTGCTGCCACTTTTGACAGGGACAGTGGTTGACTACCGCGGGTTTAATATTGTACCTTGAATAGATGTACCGGTTGTGGCCATCTTAGTTTATTTTTTGGTCATATTGCATTGTATGACTGTGACTTTTACTTGTGAAAAATTTTAAAACTTCGACATTTACACAAACCATATTTATCGCGTTAAAGTACTTATATAATTAAATGGTCAAATCCAGGGCAGGGACAACCGTATACCTACATCAATGTATTCTTACATATCAAAAAAGCGATTCCTTTGGCTTGGACCACCCGTGATGAAGGAAACCATCGTTTATGTGTCGTCCGGCCAGCACGTCAACTGCGCCGCGATCTTGAAGAACAATATTGGGATGTTGTCATTTTAACTGCCTAAACGAAATTTCTACAAAAATATTACAATATTTTTGAGTTTTGACAAAAGTCGCAGAACAAAAGTTGTTAGTTTTGATGTACAGAATAAGCCACTAAAAAGATTTGTTGATTAGGAATAATAAGGTTGATTAAGAATATGTTGTCCTGTACTGTACTGTATCAGCCTTTTTTAATAGTCCACTGCAGGACGTAGGCCTACCCACGAAGTGTGATTAAGCCATGTCCACCACGCTGGCCCAGTGCGGGTTGGTGGATTCACATACGCCATCGAATTTCTTCTACGGACGTATGCAGGTTGCCTTACGATGTTTTCCTTCACCGAAAAGCCAATGATGTGAAATTCCGTACATAAGTTCCAAAGAAACTCATTGGTACGGGATCGGGATTTCAACCCACGACCTCAAGATTGCAGGTCGGGTGTTACTACCACTAGACCACCACGGCTTCAACTGTACTGTACAACATATTAATTTTGTTCTTTCTAGAAAGGTTTCGTTTCAATTTCAACAGTAGACGTCATACAAAATAATTGTACCTACTACTATACAGTACCAGCCATTTAGTCTACTGCTGAACATAGGCCTACCCAATTAGTGTGGGTTGGTGGATTCACATACGCCATCGAATTTTCGACGTATACACGTCCGTAGAAGAAACCTGTATAGGTTGCCTCAGAGCGCTTGTTCATAGGTACGTCCTTTTCTTCACCGGACAACGGACCGTGTTTTTCACCGGATTCGCGGTGGTGTATCTATATATATAAAAATGAAACCCGTTTTCCGTTGTCACGACATAACATGAAAACGGCTTGACCGATTTGGCTTATTTTTTTTTTGTAGTTTTCTAATACTCTGTACAAGGTTCTTACGGAAAGCGAAACGAAGTTCGTCGGGGCCGCTAGTTATTTATAATGAATGAAACAACCGGGACCTAAGATGTAAGATATATAATCTAAAGCTTTTCAAGATCAGAGTGAATAGATGTCTTCTAGGTCTGCGTGCTTCAACTTCGACCACAACGTCGCTTACCATCAGGCGAGTTGGTGGTCAAGCGCGGACTTATTCACGATAAAAAAAAACCTATAATTTAACATGTCATCTGAGCCACGGTAATGCTCAGTTGTAAATGCCACTTGCTGAAACCCATCCGAAGACTGGTCGCCGAACGTTGCTCAACTTCAGTGATCGCTGTAAAACGCCTAGGTAAACTACGCTATGAGCGATGTAACAAGAAAGTAAGTGTATCACGCCACTATCTGCACAACACAGTCATACGATCTAGTCACGCGTGTAGGTACCTACTCTGGCCAATTAGGTTCTTTTTTTTTAAATATCGCGATATATCCCTGACATTATCAGAGGTCTTAATTACAGTTATTATTTTTGTTTTATCACTAAAAATATACCTATGTTTTTGGCTGTTTGCAGTTATAATACACATTACAATGCACAGCCAAGTTTATACCTACTTGTTCCTAATTATTACTTTTCTACAAATATTTGTGCAAAATTCGATAAAACCAATTAGGTTCGTAATCATTGTGCCGTTTATGAAAACATTGTCATACGAACTAGTCACGCGTGTAGGTACCTACTCTGGGCAATTTGGTTGGTAATCATTGTTCCGTTTATCAAGACACAGTCATACAATCTAGTCACGCGTGTAGGTACTCTGGCCAATTTGGTTGGTAATCATTGTGCCGTTTACCAAGACACAGTCATACGATATAGTCACGCGTGTAGGTACCTACTCTGGCCAATTTGGTTCGTAATCATTGTTCCGTTTATCAAGACACAGTCATACGATCTAGTCACACGTGTAGGTACTCTGGCCAATTTGGTTGGTAATCATTGTGCCGTTTACCAAGAAACAGCCACGCGTGTGGTCTGGTCTTACTCTGGTCAATTTGGTTAGTAATCAATGTGCCGTTTTCCAGAACACAGACATACTATGTAGTCATATATGGAGCTTGGATAAATATTTGGGTATTTCTACTCGACGCCAATGTTAGCGTCACTTGCGTGGCTTACTTTATGAATTATTTTTGTAAAAAACGCGGTAGCGCTTGATATCAAAATTGAGTTCGTTCCTACCTATACACCTACCCATTATTAGTTTGAAAAAAATCGTAGAACACAAGTTGTTATTTTGATGTACAGAATAAGCCCCTAGAAAGCTGCTAATTGATTATCAACTGTATACCTATTTTTTTTCGTAATGTTGGATAAATTTGCTACGAGTACAAGTTACAATCAAAAACAAAACCGCTATTACACAGATTTTTCAACAAACTTGCTCTTTTACCAGATTTACCAAGAATTTTTTTTGTTTCAAGTTTGAGCCGGCACACTGTGAAATAAATTGTGCAAAACTTCTGGTGGCAAGTTACTAAACAAGTTAACAACATTAAATTTATAAGGATTCTTATTACCTTATCCTTACTAATATAATATTATAAATACGAAAGTGTGTTTGTTGGTTTGTTACTGTTTCACGCAGCAACAGAGCAACGGATCGACTTGATTGATTATTTTTTTTAATTCAATTCAAACATTTATTGTAATTTTAAATGCTGAGAATTATTTACATAATTCTTAGCATAAAAAGAGTTAGAGCCGTTTATGTCCTAAAAAACCGCATATTTCGACACTTACAAAAATCAAAACCTACAGGGTTTGTTGTTTTGTTTTTAAAAGGTCTTTATTCAATTTCAAAGTATTCACAGATTGTATACATCTCTAGTGTAAATTAAATCCTAGAGGTAACAAAAAAATACAATAGGTACGTTTGCAAGCTAGAACATTACCTTATATAAACTTATATCAGGAGACTAAACAAAAGATTTTAATTAACATTGGAAAGTGCATAATTTGTTTTAAATAATACATGTACTTAGGATTTTATGCAACCTTTAGGATTAGGATTGCATTAAAAACCTACAGGGTACTTCCCGTTGACATAGAACTATAAAATTTGGCGAGAAGCATTGTCTCAGAGTATACATATAGGAATAAATCTGAAAACTGTACATTTTTATTTAAATCACGAAAAAAATATATATATAGATTCACAAAATATGGGTTCAAAATTCAAAGTGAGTAAATCGTATCATGTAAGGTATCATATAAAAGAGCTTCATTAGCACATGCTAAAACCGGTTTTTAATTATTTTAACAATGTGTAATTTTTGATGTATGATGAAAAAATGACAAAATAAAAACTTTTTTGTCGATGATTATAGTAGATTTTAACAACTTACTTCCCATACTTTGTGAAATCTTCTGGATTTTTACGGAACCCTCGGTGTGCAGCCTGACTTGCACTTGTCCGGTTTTTTAATGTCCATCTTTGTATCCTCTTAAATCTTCTAAACTATAGGTACAACACATTACAATGCGGTTTTCACTATCATTTAGAATAATATATAAAATATATCTGTATTCTTCCGGAAGATTAGCTTATTTAGATTAATAAATTAATTTGTGGGCGCCGTCAGGACGGGCAGCTTGTAAAAATATAATTATAAAATTTACCTCAGTTCATAAGTCTTTAGAAATATCTTAACCAGATTTCTTAGAATTGTAGGGGTTGTGTGTAAAATTCACGTTCAAACTTTATACAGCTTCATCAAGTTCAAGTTCAGCAAGTTCTACATGTTTGCAACATTTTTATGAAAGTTAGAAAAGTTGGGTACATTTCAAGGTTTCTTCACGTTGACATAGAACTTGTATGTTTACACTATGTATTGTACCTTTAGGAATCGTTGGATGAAAATTAAGTGGTCGACGCTGTATTTAAAATAAAATTTTTCTCGAGGTCGACTAAACATTTAACAAATTAGGCAGATTACTTGAATAACTCGTCTCTGATTGATGTCCCTGGTGAAAAGGTCCTATTACCGCGCTGCAGGGCCGAATTTAGAGGAGCGCATCTACAATAGAGATTTTGAAAAATTATTTAATGTTCCAAAGAGTTAACGTTGGTAAACAACTCTTGAAGTGAAACTTCTAATGCGTCTTCCAACAAGGTTGCGTTAAAAAAATCGCTTAAATTATTATTTTTATTAAATAATAATTAATAATCGTTGCAAAATCAAGCGAAAGGTGTATTTATAAAGACGTGGTGTAAAGGTAACGAACATAAATATCCATATTAAAAAAAATGCTATTGGAAAGGAAAAATCCTATAGTAGCAAAGAAATCGCGTAGAATTTTGGAAAATAATATGGTTCCTTTAGAAAAAAAATTAAAACTTCGCATCATAAAAAATAATCATTTTTTCAAATGCTCGATATTATCAGCGACAACACCACATTATTTTTGACAAATTACGTAGCCAGACTGATGTTCTAGCCAAGTAATCAATTAGATTTTTTAATACATGCTTAAATTTTGAATAAGTAAATAACATATCACCAAAAATGTAAGCTGGCGCTCGAAGCCAACATCATCGTGAATTGTGTCATGCTATTTTCGACTCTAAACAAAGCAGCATAGATGATAGCGGGCGATGCAAAAAGCGAGGGTGAAAACTGTTTTTTTCATGGCATTAGGCGCACTCTTAGCCTTTAACGCTACCATGGGGGCATGAAAGCACTGTAGCGTCGAAGTTTCACTTCTTCCGCGCGGAGGGACTCCACGCACTATTTTTTCCTTTTGATTTTCTTCCACTTCTTTGTTGACCTGAGGCCCCCAGACCTCTAAATCCGATTTTCATTCAATTTCAGCAGTAATGTCCTAGGATCGTGGGACAGACGTAGGTACCTACATAGCTATAATATAAGTCGGCACAGGTAGAGATTGGCCGAGGGCATGTACTCATCCTAAAACAACAACTTGCCTGGTGTTATGACCATAATGAACCAGAGCAAACTACTGTTCTATTTCGGGTACCAGTGTAGCCATGTTTTTACTATATGTAGTTGGGGACAGGACAGGACACGACGCGACTCTAAAAAAAACATGTATGGGAAAAGTTTTTAAGATATACCTCATAATTACAGTACCTATAGTATATTGTCATAACTTATGAAATGAGCTCAAATTAGAAGGGGTTATCAAGTAACAGTAATCGGGTTTCAAATGAAGCTGAATGAAACTGTATTAAAATAAAACTGACCTAATTTTATTCCACTACATACACCACTACTTTTGCTCGAAGCTTTGATCGTGAGATTTTTTTGGGTGATGTGCTATACGATAGAAACTTTTTATTTTACTACGATAAAAAGAAGCCCATGTCACTGACTTTTGTATATGTTTTGTACTTATATTAATAAGAATATCGTGTAGAGACAAAAGTAAGCACTCACTTTAAGTTACTCGGCTATTTCATGGTCACCCCAGAGAAGAGTGTGTTTTGTTCACTGTCCTTATATTAGGAGCGTAAAGTTAATATAATAAAGGTCTTTGTTTGGCCACTACCTCAGATTAACGAATTATGTGCCATCTGAGACATGCGCGGAAAATGTGAATAAAATCTGACACATGTCCGGCATTATGGATCAGTCACTGTAGGTACCAGCAATAATAATGTGGTAAATCAAACTAATAAGTCCATTATGATGTGTATTTGGTCACCATAAACTATTTTACATTAGTTTCTTAAATAATTATCTCAACTTGGATTGATTAAGAATATGTGCTTTCGCCTCGAGGCGCAAATCTAGAATGCCCTCACCCAAAGATTAATATTTTTACATCTCTTCAGTTTGTTTTCTCGTTTTCTGATTGGCTGTTTTAAAACTACGCCGGAAGCAGTTCTTATTGGCTAAAATGCGGGCTCGTTGTTAAATCGGCCAATCACAAGCCAGAGAAATGTTAACCTTACAAATACTAGAAAATATCATTCGACATATATTTAAAAATCAGATCAAAATTTGATGCAACGATTAAAAATCATGACAATAATATACTGTATCAGCTTTTTTTATATACCGGCCCATAAATAATCCACTGCTGAATATTATACAGGTTAAAGGTGATTGAGCAATATCGACCTCGCTGGCCCAGTGCGGGTTGGTGGATATGAATCCAAACCATCGAGTTTATTGTACGGACGACCTCAGGTTTCCTCACGACTTTTTCCTTCTCTAAAAAGCCAATGATGTGTAAATCCGTAATTATAATAAAGTTATTATTGCTGGCGGTTTCTAATACATTCTTTTTTTTTCAAATGCAGCACATGTGTAGATTTACCACACACACACAGACTGTTTTAGAAAATTTACTGGTAAGTAGTAATGCGGATGCCTACCACGAATCGATCGAGAGTGGGCTAGATAACAAAACGATGACACGTAAATTATTGTTACAAATAAATGACTCATCACTCATCCAATTGTAATGTATATTTAGCTCAAAACAGAAGTAGGTACCCGTCTACATTACCTACACGTAAAAAAGTGAATCGCGGAGCGAATCGCTCAAGGCTCTTTGGGGCCGTTCAAGTATTACATAAACAGATTTATTACAATTATATACCCCCCCACCCCCCTTGTCGGCAAAAGTAAGCAAAGTTCTTACCCCTCCCCCCATTCTTACGTAAGCATTGGTACCTGTATACATTTTTCTTTTTTATGGATTCATGAGCAGCAGATTTAATTCTAGAAATAAAAAAAATAGATTTAGCATAGAGAACTTTAACACACACATGCGAAAAGAAATAAATAACTATTGCTGACGTAATCACCTTTCAGACCTCTCCATCCCCCATGTAATCAAAAATAAGCAAATGATAAATCCCTCCACCTACATTACCTACACGTAAAAAAGTGTAAAAAAGTGAATCGCGAGGCGAATCGCTCAAGGCTCTTTGGGGCCATTCAAGTATTACGTAAACAGATTTATTACAATTATATACCCCCCCTCCCCCCTTGTCAGCAAAAGTAAGCAAAGTTCTTACCCCTCCCCTCATTCTTACGTAAAAATTGGTACCTGTTTACATTTTTCTTTTTATGGATTCATGAGCATATAGTGTATACGTAATACTTGAATGACCCCCTTTTGAAGTTCCCCATTCGCCCAGCATTGTTTGGAGTGGGGCGAATGGGGACCTTCAAAGAGAGTCTTGGGCGATTCGTCCCGCGGGCCGGCGAAACGCCGCAATAGGTACCCGCAGAAAACACAATAAGCAATGTACCGTAAGCGCCAATGCTATACCTAACCGTCAATTGCCGCCAATTCCCGCAATCGCCTGATCTCGGTCGCCGTCCCAGCCTCATCACACGATCGGTCTAATGGCTTATAATTCAAGGACTTTCCCAAATTCGGCAGAAGAGACAATGGACCAATTTTTTCACAATAGGTATGCATTTGAAAGAGAGAACAATATTATAAATTGCAATTAAAATTACAAAAGCGCCTTTAAAATTGAGCCTAATAAGTACAGGCTAGCCACCCAGCCCAGGTGTAAGAGTTTTTAGCTGCTGAAGGTCTCTGACATGAGTAAACGGTTGAGGACCTATTATTTAACGTCTCATCCGAGTGACGGTTGCGTTGCTCAGTTGTAAATGCCACTTGCGGTAAACCATCCAAAGACTGACAGTGCCGAACGTTGCTTGACTATTTGTTGACCGACGAACCACCGGGGGAGGTATACAATTCGACGCGTATATATATATATATAGTAGTCCGATTTCAATAATTCTTTTTTTTTACTGGTAAGAGTATACTTTGAAATTGGTCCCATTTAAATTTTATCGAAATTGGCTGTGCTCAATGTCAAGTGATCAATTTTGATAAATCAATAATAATGTGAAAAATGTTACATCGATCCGTGCATAATATTTGCGTTCTAGCGATGCGCCCCGGCTTCGCACAGGTGTATTATACATATAAACATTTCTCTTGAATTACTCAATCTATTAAAACAAACTGCATCAAAATCCGTTGCGTAGTTTTAAAGATATAAGCATATACGGGGACAGGGCACGGGTGAAGTCGGTCATGCTTTTTTTTTTGCAAAAAATAATTATTGATTAGAAAGTTAGAAGAGAATGAAATGACGAGTTTCAATCAATACAGGTACCTACTCGTATAAGCCAAAGAACACGAGGTTGCGCAACTAAAAACCTATGAACTAAAAAAATAAAATTAAATATCTATTTTAAAAGATAGTAAATACCGTATTAAAAGCTGTGGTGTAGTACAGATAAGCGAATACACAAACAGACACACAAAAAGGCTTTGCTTTTATAATATGTAGTTTTGAAACTGATAGTGAAGAACTATAAAGCGCTACAGTGAAAATAACTTTGTTGATTATAAAAATACCTCTATTTCTTTTCAGTAGGTTAATTACTCAAGCTATTAAGTCTTTATTTCTTCGCAGTAAAGCCTAAGTACGATTGTTTTCCACCTCCATCAATCTTTTCCTGGAGCCCCGAGCCAGTTCACTGACATCTGACGATTACGACCATTAGTTTTAGATATTTTTATTTCAAACGAATAGATAAGATTAAGTAAATCTTACGATTTCTGCAGACGAACCAATGTTATTGGCCGAATCATCCAAGTTGGCGGATGTGAAGTTCCTACAAGCTGCGCAATATCCAATCAACGTGCAGCTTTATGTGAGCTTTAGTTACGATTGGATACAGCGCAGCTTGTAGTTAACTTCACATCCGCTGACTTGTATGAGTCAGCCTATACCGACATAGCCCAGCGGATCAGTTGTCCAAAGTCGAAATGGTAGACAGGGCACATAGTTCGAAGAGCGGATGGCCGATGAAGCCGTAAAGTTCTCGAATGGAGACCACGTACCAGCAAGCGCAGAGTAGAACATTCACGTAATAGGTAGACTGACATGTTTTTGTTATGGTGTTTTGTTTTAAAAATTGACTTTTGTATTGATATTTTCCTGACATTCATTCATAAATCTCAGAGATTTTTTTTACTCTGTCATAAATATAAATCATTTCAACATCTATTATTAAATTTTGACATTATATTTCCATGTTCAACACGGACCGAATGTAGTGAAACATTTTATTATTTAAGACATATATACTACCTATGTTCAAGCAAATAAATAACTTTGTCTTTGACGATAAAATGAAGACCGCTATAACGCGCTGGATGCAAGCCGCTTCCAATCAGCCTTATTGGCAATTCATAGTGGAGGCCTATGTCCAGCAGCGGACGTCCTACGGCTGATGGATGGACGCACGTGAATCTAATTATCTGATGATCAAGAATCAAAAAAGGCTGATATATTACATGAAGACTCTTGTTAGCATTCCCATGCGATGCATATGCTAAAGGAAACGAAGTGCACTAGGATTTACAACATGACTACCTACACTATTTCACATTCAAATTTTATTGTTCTAAAGAAATTATGTACTTACAAGAGTTACAAGTGGTTGGTTTGCAAAGTGCACTGCCATGACATTCAGAGGTGTATGCATATTTTTGTGAACAGGAGACAAAAAATTGTAAACTTTGTGAATCTTTTAAATTTTAACTTTTTGTGTGGAACTATTGATTTCTTTTTCACGCGTCTGATAGTCCGTGTAGTTTGCAAAGCCTTTGTTTTCTTCTTTCTAATCATATATGCGGTTTATGCAGTTAGGTTTATGAAGTACAACGTTCCACCTGTCTTCCTTTTGGTAGTCTAAATCAAAACCTTAGGGGCCGTTCAAGTATTACGTAAGCACTGTAGGTGGGGCGGAGGGGTTTATCCTTTGCTTATTTTTGATGACATCGGCGGTGGGAGTGGGGGGGGGGGGGGGGAGGGGGGGTCTAGATAGTGATTACGTCAGCCATAGTTATTTCTTATTACTTAGATCATACTTCAGAAATAGTCTCATTTAAATTTATCGAACTCTCCCCGCACCGAAATAGCTCCCCGCGGGCCGAACCGCTTGCGGGGCGAAACGCCGCAACACTCGTGCAAACTATGTATTCGTATTCCAGTACAAGGTTGTCGCTTGTGCCATTTTTGGCGTAAAAAAGTTTTTGTAGATAATAACGACATCAATAAGGGTTTATAATTAGTATCATTTTAGGCAAAGACCTATAAGCCATTTGCGTCAGATTATTTAAAGATCTTTTGAAGGAAGATCTCTACAAGGTCCTTTTTTTCCGGCAACTACAATTTTTTAGACAATGTAAACAGTTTTTTTCCCACAATAATAATAACTAGTTGTAGAGGGCCTTGGGAACCAAATCTACAAATACGTTTAATCCAAAGTATTAGCATAATTGCCCGGTTTATAGTCTTAGCGTGGCGCCTCTTGCTCTACTTTGGTATGTCGCTTTCGTTCTGAGATTTATTATACATTTTTTTCTATAAAATATATTGCTTGGGATATTGGGCTGTTGGCCGTTGGATATTAGGTATTTGAAGAAGTTGAATCAAGAGTAGGTATTAGCTAAATTTTTGTTTAGATTCCATCGATTTGATACGGTTTTTTCAAAGCTGAGCTTATCTACGAATGATAAGTGTTTTTTTTTTTACTTTATTCTTGTTTTAATTTTTTTTTATTAATGACAATACTACACTACTACTACATAGAAAGCAATCGGATCATCCACAGACCCTTGAAGGTCTAAAGATAATCCAAGTGCTCAAGCCCACTGCCAGTTGGCAGCGTGCCAAGCATGCTGGCAGCATTGCCACGCTGAATGGCAATGCTTATACGTTGAGCCAAATAAACACCAGCATTTTGGTAACGCGTCGCGTCCACCAGACGCTCAGAAAGACTTTTGAAAACGAGATGAGCTCCCGGCCCCCACGGACCCAAAGTCTCAACTCCAAATGGCTCAAATATGTAACCACTACCGAGGTTAGCATATTTGCGCCGCTTGTGCTGCTCAGCCGAATTGGCCGCCGCTCCAGCGCTACTCTGAGTCTCAGGAAGATGTGACGGTGCCAAAGTATCGACGCAAGTTGCGTCCCATACTAAGGGCCGTCTACACTTCCATGGGACCAGCGTCATGCCGTCAGGCCTTTTGCCATCACCACGCGCCAACCCACTCGGTTCGAGTACGGCTGCGATATTGGCGGTGACAAAAGCCCTGCGTATGACATCATTCTTTATTCTTGTTCATTTGTCACTTATAAAAAATTAAAAAAAAACCTCCAAAGAAAATCTTCCTTAAGATATCTGCGTCTCCCTTGAACGTAAGTACCTAATCTAAAAACTAGTCCCTGTCTTGATTTTTTCCTCATTTATGGGCCTATGGGAACATTTCAAAAACCAAGTACCTAGGTACCTTAATTATTATTTTTGTAATAATATATTATTCCTTAAGTTATTAGTATACAATGTGTTTGTCTACCGGTGTCGGAGACATCTATGACAAATTTTGAAAACCTTTTACTGTGGGACCAACTCCGAAAACGTAAAAAAAACTGCTGTTCTATACGATTTTTTGTTGACCCCCCCAGTAAAAGTTGTTCTTTGCCATAGATGTCACCGCTTAAGGTTTCGACACCGGTAGACAAACACATTGTATATGGTATTACAATAACGTAGAGTTCCGGTTAGTTTTAATACTAATCCCGCGGAATACAACCCTTTTATTCAATGCCATAGCTTAAATCCGATAGCAATTAATTTTAAAATCTAAAATCCGCTTATAGAGAATCGGAACATTCGGAACCCATTGGGATTACACTGTTTTATTTGGTTAGTGGGTGATTCTTCGAGTAAGTCGTTCTTTGGTGATTTTCGTGGCAATTTTCGAATTCAATTTTTTTTTCAATTTCTTGTCAGAATCTAAAAAGATATGTAAAATGAATATGTTTTATAGAAGAGGCACCTCAAAGAGCCATATACTTACAGAGATAATCGGGGTTAAAAAAATGGAGGCCACGCAAATCATAAAACACCCCACGAAAATGATAATTTTAATTTGACTTTCTCGGATGAGTTACTTACTGTTCCATCATATTGAAAAAAAGTTATTATGTTATGATAAAGTAAAAACTTGGTAAGTTACTAAGGCAGAAAACGTTTTTAGTAGTATCAGACCAACATTATTTATTATTAGTCAAAGAAATTTGTCCATAAAGAACATGCTTAGCTCAGCGTGTCGTTACTGGGCCGTATAGCGGATAGCGTCAGCCGGCGAAATCTGCAGAGTCGCGACCCAGATTCATCGTCAACCATCTAGGCGAGGCATCGGCACACAAATATGCACGGTCATCAAATTAGGCATACTCCAAGACCAATTAGATGTAAGAGACTGTTGTATAAATAGTAGTTAAGCATGTAATAAAATTAATCACGACCTAACGGTTGTTTGATTCACAACAAGAGGGGTGCAGTGGCGAGAACCTTCGGGCGGCTGCACCCGGAGTCAAGGGTCCACCATCGCCAGCAGTCAGGTCGTCTAGGCGACCGGTCGTCGGACCATCGAGGATCCAGACGGAGCCCATCCAGAGGCCTGCAGCGCAGGGGACGACGCCGTACCGTTGACTTGAAACTGACAGACTAACTTTGACGTACCTCGGGCTAGCGTAATCAACAAGCGCTACGTTCGTTGCACGTTGAAGTAAGTACTCATAAATAGCACTTAGTTGCCGCGGACAGTAGCAATTCGGGACTTGGCCTCCCACAAGCGGGAATCACCAGGTACTTGAGAAGGTGCAGAAATACTGATCCAAGGAGAGATAATCAGCTAAGTGTGAGGGTTTAGATCAGGAGTAGGGCAAGGGATGAGGGGCAGCAAGAAAGAAGAGAGAAGAAAGAAGATCAAGATGGAGATAGAGGGAATCAAGGAGCAATATTTTGAGATCAACCAAGAAGGTTTCAAGACATGCTTTCATAGGCTCTATAATTTTATTTGTTTTCCTGGAGTGGTGAAGAACATGCAATTAAAAGAGAATTGCATTGTTGAGCAACTCTTCACCAACCACACGGAGACTAGGTGCCCGACCAGAACGATTCAGGTGGCGCAGTGCATGTTGATAACTATACGACGACGCACTCGACAACCACGAAGAGAAGCCGGGCAGATCGGGCAGCCAACCAGCCACGACAACCAGGGGTTCGAGACCAGTAGCATCCCATCCACGCCATCAACCAGCAGGAAGGACCGTAGCAACGGTTCCAGCGGAACGAAGGCAGAGGTGTTGGAGCTGTACCAACTGAAGACCGTCCCGGAGAGACCCCAGAATGTCCATAAAGAACATGCTTAGCTCAGCGTGTCGTTACTGGGCCGTATAGCGGATAGCGTCAGCCGGCGAAATCTGCAGAGTCGCGACCCAGATTCATCGTCAACCATCTAGGCGAGGCATCGGCACACAAATATGCACGGTCATCAAATTAGGCATACTCCAAGACCAATTAGATGTAAGAGACTGTTGTATAAATAGTAGTTAAGCATGTAATAAAATTAATCACAACCTAACGGTTGTTCGATTCACAACAAGAGGGGTGCAGTGGCGAGAACCTTCGGGCGGCTGCACTCGGAGTCTAGAGGGGTGCAGTGGCGAGTACCTTCGGGCGGCTGCACTCGGAGTCAGGGGTCCACCTTCGCCAGCAGTCAGGTCAACTAGACGACCGGCCGTCGGACCTTCGAGGATCCAGACGGAGCCCATACAGAGGCCTGCAGCGCAGGGGACGACGAGTTAGAGAGGCGGGCGGGGAGTAGAGAGTAGGTCCCCGCGAC
Source organism: Hypomecis punctinalis (assembly GCA_949316475.1). Taxonomy (NCBI): domain Eukaryota; kingdom Metazoa; phylum Arthropoda; class Insecta; order Lepidoptera; family Geometridae; genus Hypomecis; species Hypomecis punctinalis. The sequence goes on from OX438811.1 coordinate 3,331,802, forward strand.
GACCGAACGGCCGATGGAATAATCCATGTCCTAGCTTCGCTTGCTATCACAGTATAGCCAGGCGTTACGGCGACGGTAGTGGACTTCCACGGTTGCGTCGGTGGATTAGTCAGGCGTCTCACGAACCTAACCATTGGTTGTGAGGCGGCTGTACTAACCGAAATTCCGTCAGGCTTTAGCTAATCGTTGCAGAGATTGGCTAGCGCCTGAACAAAATTACAGAAATACACAAATTAAAAAAACACACTTAAAAAATACACATTTTAAAAAATAACAAAAATATAGGTAGTTTACTAAGGCAGATACAGTTTTAGTAGAATCAGTCCAACATTATTTACTAGCTGACCCGGCGAACTTCGTTTCCCGCAATATCTTTATAAATTATAGCCTATATGTTATTCTGACGTATAAGCTAGATAATCAAAGTTTCATCTCTGTATTGTACAGAAAGATAATTGGATACAAAGTAAAGACCATCAACTTGTGGAGTTTTATCTTCTAAAAATTTTGGGATAGGCAGAAGATGCTCCCATATTGCAAGTGCATCATGTCGCAGTGATTCGCTTACTGTGCAAAAAGGTGTCGTTATCATTTTGCCATCTTTTTTTGTAGTATAAAACTACGGTGTGCAGAGTCAGCTATTTCTACTACCTCTATAGTGAAGGGCTTGGATTTCTCTTGAATATTTTACATTGTAATTCTCGCTAAAGTTGCAATGGATTATGCATTCGTCTTGTTTCAGATTGTATTTTATTTGTTTGATGTATCTGTGCTGTGATATTATATTTGAAACGTGATTCATGTAGTTGATCAGCTGCTTATCAAATTCTTTTATTAATGCTTTTGGAGAAGCAATTAATTTTTGGTTTGTAACAGTACGGGTTAGACCTACGTTGGAACAACATCAACCTGTTTGATGCATTTTCACACCAAAGCATATGGGAAACTCTGGAAGGTCAAAATGTGGAAATTCAGCACATATATAAAAAAAAACACGGATATAGCACCGGTAGAGTTAAGCTTGAAACCATTGGCCCAAGTTTCCCTGTTGGTAGAGGCGTAAGACAACGTGACCCGATCTCTCCGAGAATTTTTCTAGCTATATTAGAATCTATTAGACTGGAAAAAACAAGGATTGTATATTCAAGGCAAATATTTCAATCACTTAAGATTTGCTCATGATTTAGTGTTGCTATAGGAGTCAAGTAACTAACTACATTATATGATTGAAACATGATGCTAGCATGAAAGTAGGCCTACAAATGAATATTTCGTAGACAAAAGTTATGTCAAATCACACCAAGTCAAGCATAATTGTTGGAAATCATATACGTAGAGCAATACATTTATTTGGGAAAACAAGTAGGATTCAACAGAAATAATAATGAGCTGGAAGTAGAGAGAAGAGTCAAAAGAACATGGAACAGTTATTGAAGGTATAAAGAAATATTTAAATGCGATATGCCTATAAAGCTCAAAAAAAGTTATGGACTCGTGCATTATCTCTTGTCTCACATATGCATGCCAAATATGGAAGTTTACTAACAAAGTTAAAAATAAATTAACTACTTGCCAAAGAGGAATGGAACGCAGCATGTTAAACATAAAAAAAATACAAAAGATATGATTAGACATTTGAAAATAACATCCAAGACCAAAGCAATAAATGCTCTATCCCACGCTTAAAAATTAAAATGGAAATGGGCCGGGCATGTAGCGCGCCTGGTAGACCGCAGATGGACCAAAACTGTTACGACATGGAATGGACCACCAGGTAAGCGCTACAAAGGAAGATCCTACACAAGATGGGAAGACGACGTTAAAAAAATTGCGGGCCCAAAATGACTCGAAATAGCCCGTAGAGAAGTCCATAGAGAGGGGGAGGACACGATAGCAACCTGATCTACTACCGGGAAGGTTACCAGCGGTCCCAAAGTGGTGTCGGTTTTCTCGTTCACAAGTCCCTCGCTAACAATGTCATCACCATCGAAAGTGTGTCGAGCAGGGTTGTATATCTAATACTCAGAATATCCAAAAGGTATTCGCTGAAGGTCATTCAGGTATACGCACCGACCTCGTCACACCCAGATGATAAAGTGGAGACTATGTATGAAGACTTAAGTCAGGCCATACATACACTAAGACCCACTTTACTGTTGTTATGGGGGATTTCAACCCAAAGTTGGGCAAAAGAAGCGATGATGAGCTGAAAGTGGGGCAATTTAGCAAGACATCCCGGACATGAGCCTGTACGAGATTAGAATGGCCCTGAATCAGCTTAAGAACAACAAGGCGATGATGACGCAAGGTGAACGCAACAAGGCAAGGTGATGACGGTATCAGAGCTGCTGAGAGCGGGTGGAACACCGGTACTAAAAGTCCTCCAGGAGCTTTTCAACACCGTCGTCCTCGAGAGCATCACGCCAGAAGCATGGAAAAGAAGCGTGGTAGTGTTGTTTTTTTTCAAGAAAGGTGACAACACCTTATTGAAGAACTACAGACCCATCTCACTTCTGAGCCATGTTTATAAGCTGTTTTCAAGGGTCATTAAGAACCGTCTCGAGCGCAGGCTTGATGACTTTCAGCCTTGCGAACAAGCCGGTTTCCGAAAAGGCTTTAGCACCATGAGCCACATTCATACGCTGCGGCAGGTTACACAGAAGACCGAAAAGTATAATCTGCCACTTTGCTTAGCGTTTGTGGACTATGAAAAAGCCATTGATTCGGTCGAGACATGGACTGTGCTTGAGTCTCTCCAACGATGCCGTATTGACTATCGGTACATCGAAGTGTTGAAGTGCTTGTATAATAACGCCACTATGTCGGTTTGAGTACAGGAAGAGAGCTCCAATGCGATCCCTTTAAAAAGAGGCGTAAAACAGGGAGACGTAATTTCTCCAAAACTGTTTACGACTACTTTGGAGAACGCCTTCAAGCTCCTGGAATGGAAAGGATTCGGCATCGATATCAATGGCGAATATCTCACTCACCTTCGGCTTGCCGACGATATAGTAGTCATGGCAAAATCGATGGAAGAGCTCAGCACGATGCTCGAAGGCCTCAATCGGGTTTCACAACAGGTCTTAAGATGAACATGGACAAGATGAAAGTCATGTGTTATTCCCATGTTTTACACACCCCGATTTCTGTTGGAAACTCGGTTCTTGAAGTCGTTGACTCATACGTCTACCTAGGACAAGTAGTCCAGTTAGGCAGGTCCGACTTCAACAAAGAGGCCAATCGCCGAATCCAACTCCGATTGGCAGCGTTTGGAAAATTGAGTAGCGTCTTCTCGTCCGACATACCTCAGTGCCTCAAGTCGAAAGTTGTTGTTCAGTGTATGTTGCCAGTGATGACTTATGGCACAGAAACGTGGTCTCTCACTTATTAGTAAGCTCCAAGTAACCCAACGAGCTATGGAGAGAGCTATGCTCAGAATCTCTCTGCGGGATCGAATCAGGAATGAGGAGATTCGTAGAAGAACCAAAGTTATCGACATAGCCCAACGGATCAGCAAGTTGAAATGGCAATGGGCAGGGCACGTAGCGCGGAGGACTGATGACCGGTGGAGCCAAAAAGTTCTCGAGTGGAGACCACGTACCGGCAAGCGCAGCGTAGTCCACTCACAAGGTGGACAGATGACCTCATTAAGACCGCAGGATCGCGCTGGATGCAAGCCGCTTCCAACCGGTCTTATTTAGATCCATAGGGGAGGCCTATTTTCCAGCAGTGGACGTCCTTTGGCTGATGGATGAATGGATGGATGGGCAAAAATTGATTTGCGAGGTTCAAAACTACCACGTAAACCACGCAGATCACGACCACGAAAATCAAAATAAATCCTAAAGGATTTATTTACACAAAAACCTTTTAAACAAATAAACTGTGTTTTGAATATAAGTTACGTTACTTCATATTTGTTCGCTACAATATTTTACTAAATAAATAAATTCACAGACACCGGAGATAATTGTACCACGCAAATCAAAGTTTTGAGAAACCAAACTCACGCAACAAGGTTCTTACCTCTTTTTTTTTTAAACTCGACGCACCATCACTCAAGTACTCTACCCGGCAGTCGGAGCGCGACTAGTTATAACTTGAATTAGAATCACGCAACATCAGGCCGCAAATTAAGAGATATACTATAAAATTATAAAAATCCACGCAAATCAGTAACTACCTCGGGACAGTTACATTTAATTTTTTTGTAGGCAATGTAGTTCTTTCAGAACTATGGTTTAATTTTTTATAGCATTTTAAACTTCTTAGGACTTAGTGGTATTTTTTTTGTAACCATGTAGCGTATAGTTTAAAATATAAAATTCACTAAGTGATCAGATCGGGGCTTGAGACACTCCACGAAAATCAAAGAATGGGGGTATTTCATTTTTTTATCATATTTATTTATGAAGATAATTGAATAATAATCAGTATCCCAGTTCAGAGAGGTTTTAAGCTTTGCTCGAAAAAAAAAACTGGCTCGCTGACTTTATGATTTCTATTTTTTTTAAGTAAAGCCGCTTGAAAACCCTGTCCCAAAGAATGACCCTAGTATGCTGTCCCGTTCGCACTTACACGACTGCCTCTTACTAGAATCATGATAGTGTTTTATATTTCATAATAGGGTGTTTCGGTCTCTTCAATCAATTTGGGCTTATGATGATTATGATGAACCACTAATGATTGAATGAATGAACACTTTATTGTTAACACTAAAATACAATACAGAACAAGATTATTTTTTGCAAAAATTAGCATGACCGACTTCACCCGTGTACAGATTTCGCGAATATTTCGTACGGCTCGATGTAGCATTTTTGACATTATTGTTGATTTATCAAAAATGGCTCAGTCGATTTCGATAAAATTTAAATGGGACCAATCTCGAAGTATACTTTTTCCAATAAAACAATTTATTGAAATAAGATCACTATGAAAAAAGTTATGCGTGGTAATACATAAAAAAAATATACGCGTCGAATTGTATACCTCCTCCGGTGGTTTGTCGGTCACAAAAATACACAGAAATGAAAAAAAAGCGCAATAAACTGACAACAAATGGCGGCCTTATTGCTTATAGCAATCTCTTCCAGGCAACCCTTCATCGAGACAGGAATGAATAAAAATAGAAGAAACGGAGTGAGTAGCAAGAGAGTAGGCAAAAATAAAATTACTTATTACAAATAATAAATACTTATATAGCTAGTTAAAATTTGAATACGTTTACTACCTACAACCTAATACATAAATAAAAAATATAACATACACTAATACATACAATTTGATATAAATAAAAATTAAATAGCAATAAACAAAATGTAACAACAGAACTACTGCGATGGCACCTGTGAAAGGTAAAGATTATACTACACATTGTTATTAATTATTGTGTATTGATTGTTATTAATTATTTCATTGAATCGATTATTAATTATTATGATTTACAATTTAATAAATTAGTTTTTGTTTGACATGTAACTAATGGTTATGAATAAATGAATATGAATAATTTAATATAATTTTAATATAATTTATTTCTCTCAGTACAATTAATACAAGACATATGTAGCCATGGCCATCAAACTAGGTGTGAGAACACCTGTATTTTGATGGATAGCCTTCCTAATAGTTACATCATTATCAATTGCACAGTATAATTAATGGTATCTAAAAATTCTTGACTTCTTAATTAAAAAAAAAAAATATATATAATAATAATGTTAAGTTTAAAATAGTCTGAACCTACAAGTAATGTCACAGTGTTTTTTTTTGTTTTTTTTTTTTAAATTTTGTTTTTCAAGTAAAATTAATTAAATAGCAATAATGTTAAAAAATAATAATAGTAATAATTGCTGCAAAATATTTACATATTCATATGATGGTATAAATAATTTCATAAAATTGTAAAGCTTTGTTATATACAAGAGTTTTTGCTCAATTATATACAACACAATACAAATAATATGAATATAAAGCATTTCAACGCTTTCCTTAAAAACAGCTAGAGATGGGGCTTTGTGTATCGAAACAGGCAAAGCATTCCACAATTGGACAGCCCGAAAAGCAAACGACTTGCCATAGAATGTTTCAGAGCGCGCAGAGGGGGACATGAGAGTGAGGTTATCTCGAGACCTAAGAGGAATAGAATGAGCGAAGTGCCAATAACGAAAGCAATCTTTTAAGTAGCGTGGGGTGGCAGGATTAAATAAGATGTTATATATAAAGTAAAGAAAGAATGTGAGCACTCCCTTGAAGGCGAATAGCCAACCACTTGAGCTTATTGCGGAACTGAGACATATTTGCGTAAACCGTATATGAATCTTATGCAATAGTTTTGAAGCCGCTCAAGTTTATCTAACTAGTCCTCGGTAAGCAAAGAAAAAAAGGTTGAGAAAGCAGGCGTCAGCGTAGTCAAGGATAGGAAGGAGAAGTGATTGTGCAAGCGCAACTTTGGTAAAAAAATCCAAAGTTGTCTTAAGGAACCTTCAGACGCAAAAAGCTTGCAACTGATGGTCTTCAAGTGTGCGTTCCAACTTAAAGTGCGGTCTAACATGATACCAAGATTTTTCACAGATTCTGGATAGCATATAAGATTTATGATGATTATTATTGCTTGGGACTTAGAAGGGTTGACTTACAATCCAAATGATTTGCTCCATTCGATGATTTTGTGCAGATCAGTATTAACAGTGGAAATGGCAGTGTTCAAATTATCGAGTCGAGCTTGAGAATAAATTTGGAGATCATCTGCATAGAGGTGGTAGGAAGAAGTTAGGCACTTGGACATAGAGTTATTGAAGATTGCAAAAAGAAGAGGAGATAAAATGCCGCCTTGTGGTACACCAGCTGAGGTATTACACCAAGAAGAGACAATGTCTTCGAGGCTAATACGTTGCCGGCGACCATACAAGTAACTGTGATTTTGACAACATTCCATTTGCAACCAATCCAATGAACGTTTATTTTTTATCCTAAACACCATTAGATTCACAAGGTCTAGAGTTCGCAAATAGGAACATTTCAATAGGTACGCGTACTACCTACAACCAAAGAAGCATCTCTGCTTTAGAGATGCTTCTTTGTGATGCTTATTTCTTCTTTTGTTTTAGAGATTTTTCTTACGGGATGTGATCAAACGTAAACATAATAATATATTTTCTTCTTTCTTATATACAAAAATGAATTGTGGTTGTTGTTAGTGTCGCTAAAACTCGAGAACGGCTGAACTGATTGGGCTAATTTTGATCATGAAATTATCTGTTAATGCCAAGGGAAGGTTTAACCATGAGATTTTTTTTAAAATAGTGAGAAAAATAATAAACACTTGAATTTAATTTTCCCATACAAAATGTTGACTGATAAGATGACTTTCACCGGGTCAGCTAGTCTAAAATACAAAAAATAAATTTTTCAGGCTGTTTTCACTAGAGTAGTGCGAAGATGCGTAAAGAAACTGTAAGCCATTCAATTGCTGGCTATCTGGTGTAAATAGTTTTGATTTGTAATTTTGCACCGCTCCTTATTTGCACACCTCATCTCAGGTGAATACGTATTACGAAGTCTAATTTGATAATAAGGAGATCCTGATCCCGTACTTCCATCCACGTCGCCGCAGGCAGGCATGGCGAAGACAGGCAATAAACGCACAGATCGCCACCTGTCGTAAAGAGCCCGAAGCTTTGTGGCAAGATAACGCACGGATGAGGGTAGATCATAAACTTACGGTGAACAGACTAATAAAGGGGACAGATGTATAACCTTATATATATTGATACACAAATACAAACTTATTTTGCAAGTTGCCGAGACGATTGAATGGCTGTAAAATATATACGTAGGTAGATAAAAGGTTTTGAATAGTCTATAATTATATCTAATAATTTGCAGTCGTTTGATCCATTTATCATCCATTTATCATCCATAGGAAGTCTAGTGTCCTGCTGGACATAGGCCTCCCCTATGGATCTCCAATAAGACCGGTTGGAAGCAGCTTGCATTCAGCGCAATCCCGTGGTTTCATAAGGTCATCCGTCCACCTTGTGGGTGGACGTCCTATGCTGCGCTTGCCGGTAAGTAGTCTCCTTTCGAGAACTTTTCGACCCATCGGTCATCAGTCCTCCGCGCTATGTGCCCTGCTCACTGCCATTTCAACTTGCCAATCCGTTGGGCTATATTGGTAAATATTTTCTATATTTCTATCTATATCTCCTCATTTCTGATTCGAAACGATTGCAGTCGTGAACAAAAATCCAACTAAACATTTCAAACTTCAGAGACAGTTAAGTAGGCAGTAGAGCCCTTTCAGTCAAAAACCGCAACTTCCACTACCACGGTTTCTTTAGTTATATCTAGTAGGCAAGACGAATAACATTGAAACTGTTTAGCTGTATGCATTCCAGTAAGCTCTGTACTGTACATTTGATTACACGTACCTACATGAAAGAGACTTCAATATTTATCTAACAACTTTTTAGTTTAGTGGAAGAGCGTGCATTTTAAGACTGCAAGAACTCTGATTCTGTGGTTCCCTATTCAGCGTCGGCCTACCCAGAAGGATTTCTTGCCATATAGTTGTAGTTTATTTCTTAGGAACCACGCACAATATTAATGGACAGCTCTATTTGTAGACAACACCAGAGATAACAGCTCCTTTGTTCTGTCACAGCACTGAGGTGAGTGATTGGCTCTCCGTCTTTCTTGTTTATTTATGCTTATTAGTGGCCTCTGTGCTAGTGGCAGATAAGTTGGCGACACAAAACTCATAAGATTATCATCACTACGAAACGGATTTTGATGTGGTTTTCTTTAATAGATAGAATGATTCAAGAAAAAGGTTTATATGTATAATACACCTGTGCGTGCCGGGGCAGGTTGCTAGTAAATTATATATTGCACAAGTTTGGACAGCGATCTCGCTACCACGTGCATAATATCTTTACTACGCCTGACTTTGCTTGAATGAGATCTGATTTTACGAATTATTATTATACGTAATATTTGTTAGTGAGTAGAGTATGTATAATGTGTATACCTACGTACGGATGTGAAGTCAGCAGTTTTCCATACAGGTATACACCTACGGATCCGTAGTTATAAACCTACCTGCCTACTCTACACATACTCCCTAAGAATTACTATTATAATAATTCATAAATCGGTTCTTAGTAAAAAAAAAAATTAAAGTTGCCTGGAAGAAATCGCTTTTAGTGATAAGGCCTCCTGTTGTTGCCACTAGTTTTACTTAGCTCTAGCCAACTTATCGGACACTAGTAAACATAAACAATAAAGACAAGAGACAATCACAATAATAATCGTAATATCTAATGGTTCTACTTTTATATTTATATCCTATTTATTTTATTATTATATACTACGGGACTAATCGCGCACTAAAATTACGAGATAAATAAATACCTCATCATCCCGACGTTTCGGCCGAGTTGCATCGACCGTGGTCACGGGTAGACAACTCGGCCGAAACCTCGAGATGATGAGGTATTTATTTATCTCGTAATTTTAGTGCGCGATTAGTCCCGTAGTATATAATAATAATGTGTTCAAATCGCGATAGTTTAAAAACATCATTCTATTTATTTATTAATTAACATTTTTTTAAATATATGCCTTGAATCAATATTCAGTGTATTTCCGCTATCTTGTTGTAGGCAAATAAGTTTAAGGGCATTAAGTGCATTAAGGACATTTATGGAAAAAAAAAAAAATTATAAACAATTACTAATATTACAACAACTATACATTTAAAAACTTAATTTTACAAAATAGATAAAATAATAATAAATATCACTTATTTTCACTACACTCTATATTATATATATTTTTAAAAATAGTACAATAATAATCCGTTAACAACTAATAAATATTATAAAAATCTTTTAAAAATAATATGACAAAATATTGAAAACACTTCACTAATAAATAACACCCTTATTCTCACTGCACTACACTCTGTTCGACACGTGTTTCGCCTCTCAACGAGGCATCTTCAGGACGTGTTGACTCTTCGAGGTCGCTCGCAAGAATGGCTCCGCGCCGCGCCGTCACCCCTTATATACTACCGCCCGCTGCCTGTGTACGGTGCGTCATCACGTGATTGCGTCATACTTGACTCACCCATGAAGCATCGCAGCAACGGGGATGTGACGGTAGTTTGATCGTTCAGCAGCTCGTTGTCTCTGTTTTGATGTTTCATTATCTCTAAATGCTCCAAAACGTTTAGGCGAAAACCTTTTTCACATACATATAAAATTTGGAAAGTGTGGTTGTTTTCCAAAGTGTGGCTTGTTTCCAGTAAATGTTTCGCAAAATTTGATTTCTCTGGGTGATTGTTTCTACATGCAGCTAAGTGTTCTTTGTAACGGGTATCAAAACTTCTTCCAGTTTGTCCCACGTAAACCGCGTCACATGTATCGCAGGTTAACTTGTATACTCCTGATTTTTTGCTTTTCTCTAAGGAGTCTTTTCCGTTGCACATTCGTCTCGTGTTGTCCGTAGTATTTTTGCAATTTTTTCTGACGTAGTTCCCAAATATGTCAAACTACCGACGTATTTTGTTATTATTATTGTACTATTTTTAAAAATATATATAATATAGAGTGTAGTGAAAATAAGTGATATTCATTATTATTTTATCTATTTTGTAAAATTAAGTTTTTAAATGTATAATTGTTGTAATATTAGTAATTGTTTATAATTTTTTTTTTCCATAAATGTCCTTAATGCACTTAATGCCCTTAAACTTATTTGCCTACAACAAGATAGCGGAAATACACTGAATATTAATTCAAGGCATATATTTGGGGATGAGTTTCCGCAAAGTAACGCCTGATTCAATCAACTAACATTTTTTTAGATAATTGTAGTCGATGCACGCTTCAAGCTACATTTTGCTACGCTACATATTACTACAAAAACTACCAAGTATTGTCTGTGTGGCACCAAACATTTTTGTTATGCCTATTTGGTAACCCAATGACGGAATAGATAAAGCTGTGGATGATAATAGAGAAATGAAACTCTTCAGCATTGTAACGTTAATTTAATATGCATTAAATAACTTAACATCTAGTTTTTGTAAGTACTAATCAAGTTTTAATTAATTAATTTACTTTTTCACAATTACCACATTGACTTGACGAAATTTATACTTATTCTAGTAAAAATTTAAATAATATCACTACTTTTATTGAAATCTAAGAGAAGTAAAAAAATAAAAATAAGAAAAATTTAATTTGCATAAAAATCTATTTAAGTAGGTACGTGATATTAAACTAAATATGTTATTGTTATAAAAATCTCCTATTCTTGTTTTATTTTAACGGCAAAAATAATTTATAAAAAAAACATTACCTACATAATTATAATAATATTAGACACTTTATCGAAATTGTACTAATCTTCAGACAAGTGCAATGAACATTATTGCACAATTACACGATAATAAAATCAAAATTTACATTATTATTTTGTAACGATACATTTGCATAATTATTTGACTTATTAAAAGACATTAATTCATAAACGATTATCATATAATTAATTATGGTAGCCAATTTTAATCCAGGGTAAACTTAGTAATTAATAGTAAAGATATATCTTCTTATTTTTTTTAAAACGGCCAAGTAGATAAAACGAAAAAAATTCCGTGAGTGCATAATAGTGCTTCGTACGTATATTTTTTATATTGATATTGATAGCATTATAAGAACAAAACTTGAAGCCTAAGAGGCATTTTCGGAAACCAGTTACTTGGAAGTAAGTATAAGAAAAGCCTTTTAGGAAACCAGTTTCCGAATTCCGGTTTCCAGAAGTCCTAATTGGAAACTTTGACACCAATTCTAGCCAACGAATCTATAAGAACTTACAGTATACGCAAATAACAGTGAATATTTGCTTTTGAAGGAGATAATTGGCTAATTTCAGTTTCATACCGCGTTATCTCTGTCTGACGATCTAGAGACAAACGTCACTGATTTGGAGTAAGGTAAAATATATTTAACTTAACATCGGGAACCAACTTAAAGAGCGGAAACTCTTTACGACAACATTTTTTACGGGATATCTAGTCATTATAATTATACATTTTAGTCACAGAGATAACAGTCTACTTACAAAGCCGAACATAGCCGTACCCAGCTGATTATCTCTTTCTAAAAGCCCATATCCATTCTTTATACGCTATTACTATATTTACTTATTTTTCACGTCAGATAAAAGTGAAAAAAAATCCCATGGCTCCTAATGGAACAGGATAATTTTTAATTGGGGAAAACTATGCAAATCTTGGAGAATAACCAGGAAGGTATTATTTTTATCCATCAAACACTCAGAACTTCATAAATACTACCTAGAGACCTAGAAACATAGAATCATACAGCAGTAGTTTTATAATAAAAGTTATCCTAACTGCTCAAACGAACTTACTTATCTGAAGTGAAGTTCGATTTTAACCATTGATGTAATTAAAAAAACTTATGTAATAAACCTTACATCAATGATTTTAACTATTTTGTCTTCGTCAAAGAGATTTATAAATCCCCATTTAAAAGACATATATTAATTACCTCTAGTAAGTAAGTTACATTTAATTTTACATACAGTTAAAATTTAATTTAAGCATACAAATATCTTTAATAATAAAAATACACACTAAGTTTTATATTTTAACTATATTTTTTTACTCGATAAATGCAGGTACCACGTGAAAAGCTAATACAAATAATTTTAAATAAACTAAGTGTAGTATAGATCGCCAGCCTAATTTCAAATAATTAACAAACAACGAATTAAAATTAATCATTAAATACAATACGCCAAACAATATAGATACGTAAGATAAACTCATAAACATGTGAGAAATAGCGTTCAGTCAGTCCAGCTCTAATAACTATGCAATCTTCATGGTAATATTTAAAAACACGTTTATTACTAACCTAAGATTTTCAGACATGGCAATACTCTCGCAGAGTCAAAAGGATTTCGGGTAAAGATACGTCGTTTTGGTTTATAAAATTGACGATGGCGTGTCGTCGCGGAGCGCGCGCGAGCTTCGTACTGTCATACTGCGCGCTGTTGTAATACTGCGCGTTATCGTAATACTGCGCGCTATGGGAATACTGCGTACTGCCGGAATACTGCGTGGTGTCGTATAGTAGCGTGCTAGGCGCAAGTCGCCGTCTACCGCCCCAGGCCGGTCCACAGCAGGCCCGGGTCATGGTGGTTGGCTCCTGGATACGCTCCGTCGGTCTCCACGAACGATCTGCGGTTGTAGGTTCTACGGTACAACATTATAGACAGGCGTAAAACAGATACAGAAAAAACAGCACAAGAAGAAATAGCAGCAACAGGACAAGCACAAAAAGCTTAGGTCATTTTTATAAGTGTCGCATAACGGCATTTAATAGATAGGTACAAATAACAATGAAACTTATTGGTTTATTGTACTTTAAATTTTATATTAATCAATCATCATTATTCGTAGCTATTAAAACTTTTAACTAGGCATATCATACTGGATTCGTAGGATAATAGATTTTGAAATAGATTTACTATTTGAACTTAATATTGGTGTATAGTTGTTAATAAGGCCAGATTACACATAATTGTGTATAATAGATAGAAATAGTTTCTACTTTTCAAATGATGTGATTCAGATATTTATGTAATAAATTCAATAGGCTCACCTGATGTTCCCGGTGGGGCGCAGTGGACGTAGGGCATGCAGACGCCGCATGCCGGAGCCGCCACCGCCGATGTTACCGCCACCACCGCCCCCTAGCGAGGGAAATATTGAATCTAAGTCATTTTATACTTCTAACCTATAATTTTATAATACAACAGGCTTGTTTACTAAAAAAAATAGTACGTCAAATAAATTAAAAAAATAGACATTTGTCAATTCAACTAAAAATGATGAAGATGTAAGCTGTAAATATACTATCCTATCGGACGCGGCTGACGGACGCGACTGACAGTCGCGACTAATAGGTATCTGGATAATGAATGTACACTGAGCCGTGCACACTATCGGACATAAGTCGCGGACGTCACCTTGGGTTGACCTTGAGCGTTCGGACGTCCGAGAGAGACCTGGCGCGCCGGATGTTTTAAGACGTGCACACTCCTAAGTCGCGGCTTTCAGACGCGTCCGTCAGCCGCGTCCGATAGTATGTTTCCGATATTAAGTAACAGCTATGAAAATACTTCTTAGACACCATTGTACTCTTCGCTATGGTAAGCAACCAGATTCACTGAACTCGGTTTGCTAAAATTTTAAATGATATCCACGTGTTTTCCTCAATCTGACACCGGAAAGGAGCGCCACAATGTCAATTCCTTCTAACAATCGTACAAGTAAATCGGTCTCACCATCTGTAAGACCTTTCTCACACGGGTGACGGTCCATCAACCTAAAGCAGTCGGCAAGATGTTGGTGCTCTTCATGGTGTCACTCAAGTTGTATCAAATTTAAGGATTTTAAGACACGACCAACGCTTTAATTTTTAGAAAAATTGAATGGTATTACCATTTTAAATAAGCGACCAAATATGGATGATCCAATCGCTTTTTAATTAGCGACCTACATTTTCAGTTAACACATAGATAATAGTGACGCGAGTTGCGAAGAATTACATTTTGTGCTAACGCGAATGGTTAAGAGGGTTTTAAACGCCAAATTTATCGCTCACGCAATTTCACATTAATGAAAAAATCAGTATACGTTAATATCAATAAAAAATATTTTCCACAAAATGTTTATCGTGAAATTATACACGTTTTCTAATATTTTTCAATTTTAGATACATAATTTGAAAAAAAAAGAAGGTCCCGGCACGTAATTTGAACCAAAAATATCACTCTCCCTTTCGTTAGCAGAGAAAACAAAAGAGAGGTAGCTATGGTTTAATGTTCAAGTTGTTTGCCGGCTACTATACCTATAACAGTTTTTTTAATCTCTTTAATCTAAATGCTACATAGGGATTTTAAAAATTCATAGCTCAAACTTGCAAATATGTGCGAGGGACAGCGTGTAACCGATTGACAATCCGTCAATAAAGATTTACCGACAGTTGTTATATTTTGTTTACCTCATGGAAGAAGGGCCTAATGATATGATAATGTCCCTTTTTCCCCTTCCTGTGAGGCAGGAAATTTACATTATCCTTAAACGAGTATAATTGACAGCTAGCTCACGATATGAGGAAATACGATGTTGTAAGCCCTTGTTATGAGCTGGTAAGGATTTTTGAACGAGCTAAAATTAGATCCATCAAATGCTATGGACCTAATTTTCCCAGCAATTTTTTTTTATTTTGGCTTCGTATGCATTAATGTTTGCCAGTATCAAGTGGTGGCATAGTGGGAAAACACCAGTCAAGAGATAATTAATGTACTTATCATTTGAGCGACCTCAGGTAAACCAGCCTCTGTCTGAGGCAGACAGAGACCTTGGAATGTAAGAATAGATAGCAAGTACATACTCAAATGAATGGCTTTTTGGAAGGCTTTAAGAAATTTGATGGTAAATGTGAAACCGACAATTCGTCCTCGGGGTTGACATGGGCCAATCATACTTTGTGTGTATGTTCTGTACTATTAAATAGCCAGTTCACATTAGAGTAGAGTACGCTCGTAGCGTAGATTGACTAGGTGTTTGTCAGCAATCACCGAAACTGAGAAGCTATGTGCAACGTTCCACACGTTCAATATTTGGATGGGTGACCGCGGGTGGCATTTTCCAACTGAGCGCTACCGTGGCTCGGGCGGCACGTTAAATTGTAGGTTCCGGTCGTTTTAACCGTTTAGCCATGTCAGAGGCCTTCAGGCGGCCTAAAAACTCTGACACCAGGGCTAGCAACCCGGCCTAAACGAACTTACTTACTTTTTAGTAGAGTACAGTGTCAAATTTCACCTGATATACCTAAACAAATTTTATTTGCATCGACGGATAGTAATGAACTCCTGCTTCTCACTGGCACTAGTCTGTAAGTGCCATCGTTTAGTACATCCATTATTATACAGCGTGATAGTTTTACGGACGCCCAAGTTCTAGGATATCATTACAATTATCATTACTATGACCGAATTTTATTACAGGACCAATACTGTAATCGAATAGAAAACCAGCTGAAAAATATCGCATAAGTACCTATTTGTACTTAATAATTCGTCGAATGTCCATCGTCAAGAAAAACACTACTAACAGACTATGTAGATCACAGAAATTAGATTCTGGAGTACCTATATCCATAGAAACATCTCGTATAAGCAGGTCGGTCAACTTCGGAGTGTTTATGAGCCTTTTGATGTTTATTTTCCAACATTGTTACAAACGGTAGCAAAGGGCGTTGTTTCCTCGTACCTGCGCTAAATGTTTAATTGGTTTTCCTTAACCAGTACTGGCTTATAAGTTATAACGCTCATTAGGTATGTGTATCTCCATGATTTTCATTTTCCGAATGCAATGTGATGTGAAGTCGTGGCCTTACACTATTCACAGAAAAGAATTCACTACCTGGGCAAAGTAAATAAAAAAAAAACAATCAATTCAGCCGCATGATTTTGTATGAAAACGTAGGTGACACGTGCCCTACCTAAGTTTATCTTTCTTTTTAAGAAATTTGCGTAATATTTATTTTTATTATTCAATATATAACTTAAACTCGGTTTATATATAATTTCAACGTCGTAGGTACCTAATAAAAATAATAATCCAAATAAAAAACATTCCTTATTTTACGTTTTATAGATAGAAAATTAGAGCGCAGCCTACAAACAACAAAAAATCTGCATCAACACAAGTTGAAAGTTACGATGTCACAGCGAAACATACACGCATAAATAAAATTTGTAACAATCCTCTTTTTCCCTCGAGTGCCTAAAAATACTAAGCAATGTAACGGAAAAGTTGGCTATGATTTGCTAAGTTGAATTGTTGCATTGTTTAGATACAGTATCAATCAAAAGTTTCTACATCAGCACAGATCATTTTAACACCTACGACGTCATACCAACTTCATTGTAGAATAATTTTAGAATAACAAGTATAGAAAGTTGTTATTTCCCTACTATCATAACCTAACGAACTTTGAAGTACAGGGTTATTTGCAGGTATTCTAAGCCGAAAGGGGGCGATCTAGACCATTATTACGAACCACTTTCAAATCTTTGTTTTGAATTGAAGATGAACTTCCGCAAAGCAAAGCCTGATTCAATCAATTATGTACCTATCACTTTTATGGAGCTAACCCGAAAGAGGCAAGGCGAATACTTAGTTGTGTGTGTACTTACTAGGAGAGAGACTAATCTACAGTTCCCCTGTACTAAAGTTAGTAGATCCGATGCCGATGAAATCGTGGTTCCAAATGCCTGTTCGATACCAATGAGTCCTTTGGAATTTATGTACGAATTTTGATTAATTTTTGGTGAAGGGAACATGAGGAAACCTGCATCCTAGTATCCTTATAATCGTCGTACAATTCAATGCGATTTATTTGCGATCGTGAAAGCTGGTTTCCTAGCTTGATAAACTTAATTGAACCTTGAAAATTTATAAGAAATTGTATTTTGTATGTGATTTCCGGATTGCTGCCAGAGTTAAATAGGTCATAAAAATAAGGAAATAAAATTATATAGGCATGTGTACCTCTGTAAGTCCCTGTACTTTGCAAAGCAACGCCTCGTATTAAGTTAAAGTGCAGTACATTGTCCTTTCAATGTTTCATGGCTGTAATTTCTTAGAAGGATGCGTCCATTAAGTAAGACTAGTAGGTAGGTAAAGTTAGCAGCAACGTACGAGCATGTAACATGTTAGAAGCGAGTTGCAACTCACAATCTCTCCTCGGAAGGGACAATACCTAAACTTACAAGCCTGTAAGGCAGGACTTGCTTTGCAAGTAATTAAAGTTTGTTATAAGAACAAAATTAGTACCTAAAGAATTAGTAGCTAAAGACTAATTTTATAAGTTCTATACATTTTACATGTTCATTTGACAGGGCGTGTCTTAATTTTATACTTATTTTAATTTACCAGTTTGAGATGTAGATGACTTTAGATGTAGGTAAGACATGTCGTTATCATCATTATATCAGTAATTGTAATATTTCCAGATTTGGACATAGGCTCCCCTTTATGGACTTTTAGTAAGACCCACAGAACAGCAGATTTCCTTCTCTCTTCTGTGGTAAGACCGGTTCGAATTGATTCCATTTCAGTATTCCTGAAATCTTGATCACATCGTTAGTTCACTTCGTAGGAGCACGTCTTACGCTGTGCTTGTCGATACATGATCTCCTGAGAATTTTTCTACTCAATGGTTCATCAGACTTCCGCGCTATGTGCCCTGCCTTCTACCACTTCAACTTCCCAATCCGTTGAGATATATCAGTGACTTTGGGTCTATGGATATTTTAATTTCTGATTCGATTTCGCAGAGAGACTCCGATTAGGTATAGTCCTCTCTATAGCTCGTCATAGGTCATAGGCTATATCAAACTGACTTGTCAGAAGGTATATTATGCATGTAACATCTATAATTCTAAATTAAAGTTAGAAGTAACGTAGGTTGCATGCTAGAAGCTAGCTACGAGTACAACTCACTATCTATTCTCTGAAGCGACAATAAACTTGCAAGCCTTCAAGACAGGACTTGCTTTCTGAGTAAATGAGAAGGGACCACGTAGAGTATAGACTCTAGGTAGTTATATTTATTTATAGTAACGTCTTTACTTAGGTAATAGCTAGATTCGCAATGTTGACGTTTTTCATTTTGCACACGTTCAATGGTTGTTGACGGCTGTTTTGTTATTTGGTTTCCGATTTTTTATATCATAAATTCCTAAATCCTTTTCATTGTTATTTAGCAAAAAAGAAGAAACATATGAACTTTGATATACAACGATGTTGTATAAAATTAACAAAAAGAAAATCAAAATCGAGTGTCCTTCCCATGGTTAAGAAAATTAGTAGGCACTTTGTCTTCAGTTTTGTAATTAGGTACATGTATTATTACATTCCATAAACATAATTTCCCTGCAAGAGCAGCCAGGTATAAATGAGATCAATTCGAAACTCAGCCCATTCAAAAAACACATTTAGCGTCAGAAGGAAAATGTTTTCTCGTATCTACTTTGTAAGCGTTTTCTCAAGAAATGAAGTTACGCCGGTTCTCTCTATGACTGCAGAATTCCATTTCATTCACGTACATTTTTACCGAGACTCCGACGAGGTATTAAGTATAAGTTTTTTTCACGTGTGTCTGTCTACTTTTTGTTTTTGTGTTTATATATATTGTTCATTAAGATGTACATTACATCTGCATGTAAATACTACTTTAGATTGTATAACTCGTAAGGTCTACCTTAGCACTCTAACCATGGTCGGGGGTTTCCAGACCGCCCGTGAACAGCATAGTTTTCTGCAATGGCAACAGAGAAGTTAGGCTTTCCAAGTTTTGCCAGAAATAAGTGTAGCATGAACCCATGAAGTGATTAAAGTGGCAATGGGCAGGGCACATAGTTCGAAGAACGGATGGCCGATGGGGCAGTAAAGTTCTCGAATGGAGACCACGGACCAGCAAGCGCAGCGTAGGACGTCCACCGACTAGGTGGACTGACGATATAATAAAGATCGCAGGAACGCGCTGGATGCAGGCTGCTTCCAGCCGGCCTTATTGGAAATCCATGGGGGAGGCCTATGTCCAGCAGTGGACGTCCTACGGCTGATATTAGATAGATAGATGAACCCATGTCGTTTAGAATAAGGTTGACGATGATAGTTTCTTGTATACCTACTTCTACGACTTTGGAACATTACAGGTGTAAGGATCATAAATAATAATTAACTGCTGGAAGTTGTGTTATGTAACCATTGTCAACCTTTCCAGATCTGCGGTGATTAGCGTAACAAAACCATACTGCTGAAGGGACAGTGACGCCAGTTTTTACAGCTTTGTTGGGCACAACATTGAATAGGGATCCAACGTCTAAAATAATGTTAAAGGTAATAAAACAATGGATGGATGGGTGCTAGATGAAAACAGTGGCAGAGGGCCGCGAGACGTGGAGCCACCGACAAGAGCCCTGCTTTTAAGCTCTGATGATGATTGGTGCTAGATATAATGGATCATAACTTACCGGTGGCGGGTGCTCCAACCACAGTGGGTGCTTCCATGGCGGCAGTGAAGACCGTGGCTCGTTCTTGCGGCGTCAGGTCTGCCAGGTTTTCCAGTTTGTCGCGCAGGGTGTCGAAGAAGAAGCCCACATCATTTAAAACACCTGGATGACAAGGGAAAATTAAAAAATAAATCTCTTGATTATGTGCATGTGGCGGAGCGCGGCCAAACCCAAGAATTTTTGGTGAGATAAAATCTCATAGGAATCGCTGTCTCGGTGACCTGTAGGGTTTTTGATGCCACAAGTTTTTTCAAGGAAATATGAAACCTACATATATAGGTATGGAATAAAAATATGATGGCGTGTGTAAAATCACCAATTATGAACTGACTCGAAATGGTGGATATGGCCTGATTGATCTTTGAGGGAAGTTTGTCAAAAGCAACAGTTTATTTTAAATAACAACTACTTTCCCATTAATGTCTTATATAAAATGAGAATCTTTTGTCAATAGCCTTGTTAATTTAGAGAATTATTTTAGTTATTAAAAATGTGAAAACATTGCATTAAATTAAAAAAAAACACTGCTCAGCTCTCAAGCTTCCTTATTTTAGAAGTTTCATTAAATACGAGTACCTACCTCAACGACCTGGCATTTTTTCTGTTACCTACTTTGAATAAATAAAGAATAACCTGTCCTGTAAGTTTAATAATGTTTTGTACCGTATTTTCTCAGTTCAGTCGTGCATTAATTTCATACAATGAGGAATTTATCTTGAACACAAATAGCGTCCCATAAGTATCAATTTATCAAAGAAAGATATTACGGAAAACTTCGACATAATTTCACACTAAATTGACCCCGATTTTGTTATTTTATAAGAAACGACGTTTTATTATGGGCGTAGGTTGACATTGAGATTTTCAGGTCAATAAATCAAGAGAAATAAGATAAAAAATACCGTGATGACTTTCCCAGTACCTATCACTCTGACACCAGGGCTAGCCATCCGGCCAATACGAATATCAATAAGTTACATATTTTGAGAGAGTAGCGCATTTGCCTTTGAAGCAGTAGGTCTCGGGTTTGATTCCCGGATATTTATATTTTTTTCGCGATTATGTCAACTCACCTGATGCCCCTGATGGTAAGGGACTTTGTGGCAAAGATGAATCAAACAGACAACAAACAGGATAGCCGGCAGTTTGTTCCTTTCCCTGGCTATGCACGCATTAGAAAAGTTCGTACCTATCGAAATTTGGAATATCCAGAACTGGTGTATCTAATAAGATGATAGGAGGTGATCTGACTATTGTTATGAACAATTTTTACCATTGGACCAACCCGGAACCGAGAAAAAATCAGAACTACACAAAATGAAATATCAGTAACAATATCGTGTTCATTTGAAATGCAGGCAACATCTGCTTTTCCCGTTTAGTACTATAAAATATAAATAACTGTAAAATTTTATCAGCAGGTGCATTTATAGATCGCTTTACAAGTGGAAATTGAATAGGTACTATTGGCATATTCATTTCAAATATTTATGTAAAGTAAAATAAAATAAAATAAAATGGTTTGTTTATATTTTATATTAAGACTGCAGGAACATTTATTTAAAGATTTACATACAAAGTAGTTTTAAGTATCCCTTGAAAAGTGCTGAAAATTTCACAGGGAATAACTTTTGTTATGAATATTTTTTATTATGACTCCAACCAAAAACACAAAGTTAGCCGTTCTATTTAAAAATATTGTGACATATAATATTCTTGACAAGATTCTTAGAACAGGTATTCTTTTTTACAAGCTTTTATGGCCGTACCGATATATGTATATATTACCTATGAAAGTTCGGGTGGAATCTTGCAAGCTAAATTTGGCCAACTTCCCGGTTTCCGATAGAGCTGAAATTTTGCACGCATATGTATTTCGCGTCACGATGCAATAATATGGAACGATGGAGCTGATCTGATTTTGGAGTCTGAAGGTGGCCATAGGAACTTCTGTACTAAACAAGATAGACCCGTCGTGTTTGGGCTCGTTTTACTTCTCTTGGCTAGCACTCTGCTGCTACATGATCCCAGGATCTCAAAAGCTTGTATTTAAAAAGTTATATGTATTTTTATAATAATTTATTACGAATTCAAGTTGACCTCAGAATAAAAGAAAAAAAAGTTGTATATGTAATGATTAGTACACCTATGAAAGTACCTACCTATAAAATCAGGAGTGACTGCAAATGAATCAGCGAAACTCTAAGATGTAGTCAAATCCGAAATCGAAAAAAATGGCTATTCTATACAAAAGGTTTGTCGAACTTCGAGAAAATATATGAAACAACCAATTTTTTTCGCGATTTCGGAGTAGTCCCAATAATTATATAGTTAAAGTTAGTCATAGCCTCATATAGCGATTAGCACAACTACAAAAAGTTTTGTACGTTTCTAAGTTACAGGCTTCATAGCCCGAATCTTATAAGTCAGCGGATGTGAAGTTAGCTACAAGCTGCGCAATATCCAATCCTGATTAAAGCTCACATACGGCCGGTTCCAATAAGAGAACTCAATCTTTTTTCACCGATCACCGATCTAAATTTTAATCCGTTTCTTACAAAAACTGTTTCAGTAAACCACAGACTACTATTGCAATCCAAAAATGTAATCCATCCGGTAGAGGGCGCCAATATTTTTTGTGACACTTTTTGGATCGCCGTCTGTTCGAAAACGGCTGTTGTTGGGTTTCACTTCTGATCTTTCAACTTTGACAAATTTGTTGATTCTATCCGCAATCTATTTTTATGATCCTACGATTTTGGGCGATTGCAAACAATCTTTCGTTGTAATATTGTACAAAAAATCATCATGCCGCATCAAACACACTCAGAACCTAACTGATGTAGAATTTACATTCAGATTTCGGCTTTTACTTTACATGTATTCGTCTATTAAAATAACTAGTTACCTATTTAATGTTTTTTTTTATTGTGAATATATAAAATTATTGGGATTATTATGGATCATCTCATAATACAGAAATAATGGTGATGCACCACTTCACCAGTTACTCCTAACTCTCCGATTTTATGCATTTGGTACCAGATTCCCAAGCTAGGTATGATTTGTTGAAGCTGTTGCTACACCGTAGTAGGCGATCCTAAAAATGAAAGTGACTCTATTGTCTTCCGGATCCCTTCACATTCTCACTAAGCAAAAAAGACCATTAAGCACATCTGCAATCTCCGAGGTTTTTTTCGATAAAAATCAATGTTTCGCACTTGTGCAGTCATTCTGCGGTCTCACTATCGCTCTTCACATATTATTATTGAAACTAGTGGCAAAAAAAACAGGTAGCTTCTAAAAACAGTATTGATCTGTAATCCATTTTGAAAATCGATCGATGTTTGCTATCGTTGTTATTGGGACGGAGATTGGAGATCGATCGGGAGATCGTATTCGATCTCGGATTGGACCGATCTCCCGATCGAGGATTCGATATTGGAACCGGCCGACAGAGCTGCGCGTTGATTGGTTTCCGCGCAGCTTGTGGCTTACTTCACATCCGCCGACTTGAATGATGCGGCCTATACGTCAAAATGATACAATATTCAATACTTAAATATAAAACCCTACGTTTTCGTTTTGCAAAAAAATACAAATGTAGCGTAGATTTCTCTCATATCTTTTAGAAGCCAGTCATTGTTTCTTGTCGATTGGCGTTATTTGTTTCACTTCAGAAATCAATCGACAGTGAACGATTTAAATATGCGTGTATTTTTAGTACTTTTGTTTTGAGACGAATAATAGAATTTCGGAAGTGCGTGGGTGCTCGTAAGAATCTGATATTGTTGCGCTAACAATAAAATAGAAATGTACTTTTGTTAAGCTTAGTTTAAATCGAACTTGCCCATCCATACGATATATTATCCTATAAACAATATACTCGTATCCCTTAGGTTTATATAAATATTACCTTCTATATGAAGCCGTGGTGGTCTAGTGATAATGACACCCGCCTTACAATCGTGAGGTCGTGGGTTCAAATCCTGGTCCCGTACCAATGAATTCCTTGGAATTTATGTACGGAATTTCACACCACGGGCTTTTCGGTGAAGGAAAACATCGTGAGGCAACCGGCATGCGTCCGTAGAAGAAGGCGTATGTGAATCCACCAACCCGTACTGGGCCAGCGTGGTGGATATGGCCCAATCACCCTTCGTGGGTAGGCCCACGTCCTGCAGTGGACTATTAAAAAAAAAGGCTGGTACAGTACAGTACAGTATATGTGTACCTTAAAATAATTAGGTACCTACCTACCTACTTAAAGTAGTCATAATCATTTTCTTCGAGGATTTGGATAGCGAGTAACAATAGTCAGGCGGAAGCGGAGTTGTGCTTCGTTCTTCGCTAAGCAAATGGAATTTCTTCAATGGGCTTAAGGATTACAATGCTCTGCTCATCTTCCTTCATGCGCTCTCCTCCGCTTTGGTTGTCTCTGGGTCTTAATTACCTCTACTTTTGCTACAACTCAACTAAAACTTACCTCAATTTTGGTAATTCATCAAAGTTACCATTTACTTACCAGTGTAAAACGAAGGAGATGATCACATAAATCGGACTCTACAGAACGATAAAAGCTGATGAATTTTATGATAAAGCCAGGGGGTTGACATGGTAAAAATAATGTCAAAAAGTGTCATCAAGAACTCATAGTGTGAAATGGAACACATTGAAATAAAGACAATTAATCCAATTATTGAAGATTTCAGTAATTACAAACAATAAAATATATACACCTACTTAGAAAATTAATCAAATAACCCAGCCTTCATCGTTCCTGGAGCAAAGGTGCCCATAACACTTGCTGCATTACCGCGTTGGATGGCGATGGACATTCTTTGCACCAGAAACGAGGTAACAAACAAACAATAATACCTCTATAGTTTGACGCAAGAGCAGAATGCAACAATAGATATTGACATAATTATTGTTTTTTCTGTTATTGACTTGTAAATTGTGTTAATTCATAAAATGACTTTGACTTTTGACCGATGGTTTTTGTCCATGATAGGCAAATTTTAATTTAAGTTCAGAAGCGACTTTCTAACACCATATAGATATGTATAAAATATCGACTTGAGATTCTCCCCCGTGTTTTCGTCGGTTAAAAATAGAAATTAAAACCTTAGAATATTCTAATTATATATTCTGTGGAATAGTGCCACAACGGGCGGTGCTTTTGCAAAGTAATGTTTTTACTGCCTCAGTGGCCCAGTGATTACTACCCTGACGCCTGGTTCTAAGAGTGGGTTCGATTCCCACCCAGGGTAAGCATTTTTGTGATAAACGTAGATGTTTGTTCTGTGTCTGGTTATTGTTATCTATATAGGTAAGTATGTATTTAATCTGCCAGCCATATCAGAAGCTTTGCTTAGTTTGGTGTCTGATATACATCGTAATCAATTAACATCCTTTTAGGGGATTATTCTGTACATCAAAACTAACTACTTTTATTCAACGACTTTTCGACGACGACTCAAAAAAATGCTGTCCCATAGAAAAATATCGTTCACCCTCGACAAAATGTATAAAACAGCTGTTTTTTTAGTTTTGAATAAAGTCGCAGAACAAAAGTGGTTTTATTTGTTTTGATGTACAGAATAAGCCCCTAAAAGGATACTAATTGATTACCAGTTATCCTGTATATTTATTTATTAATTTAATTTGTTCCCGGATGTTTGTGACATGAATAAAATGATGAGACAGGACGATGGAGGCAACACAACAGGTAATGTAGGGGGACCGGCGGTACGGCCTGCTTACCGACGCCGACATAGGGCGAGACTGCCTTACCGAGCGCCGGCGCGGGCGGCGCGGACGGCGGCTGGCGCCGGCGGCGCCCGTTCAGCGCCGTCGCCACCGCCGACCGCTTCGATGTCTCCACCCTGGGACATCATCAACTAAAACTAGTAGTTGTTCAAACAGTATACCTCGTGACACATTTTTTTAACTGAAACAATCTAGGCAAATATTATCAAACTCTGTTTATAAACAGCGCAACAGCAAACTCCCCTTTTTGAAGGAAATATCCCCCATCCCCCAACCCCCCAATCAAAAATCGCCGACGATAAAAATCCATCATGTATAAAACCTGTGTACCAAGTTTCGTCGACATTCGTTGTAAAATACGACTAAAATCAAAATTCGGACAAACGAAAGCAAAATTGTCGACTTGAAGCAGAGATCTTTGCTTCGCTTCGGTCAACAAAAAAGTGGCGCTGCGCCATTCAATAAAATGTATATTATGGGTTGCCTGGAAGAGATCGCTTCCAGCGATAAGCCCGCCTAGTGTTGACTACCTTAAGAATTTCACTGATGTATTTATTGGAAAGTTTTATTTTGTGTGTACAATAAACAGTTATTTGTTTGATTGTTATTTATTGTATGCTGGCTGTTGTTTGTAGAAAATTTTGTACAAAGTTAAGTTAAAAACGGGCGTGTTAAGCCAAAAGAGCATGATTCAGTCCATCATTATTTGATTCTTTTTTAAGAATATCGTATTCACCCTAAAGTAAAAGTTACTTTTAATGAAAGTCTGAATCACTCAATCAATCAACCCTGTCGATTTAGTACACACCTCCTGAATAACCTTGAATAAGCCCATATTATGAAATAATTATCCTATGAGGTCAACCACACAATCGCAAAAAAATCGGTTTTCTGTCAGTCGTTTGGTTTTAAGTAAAGCAAAGTTATATCTGTAAAAACTATACAGGTTTATTTCTAATCTATTATCATCCTTTCAGGGGCTTATTCTGTACATCAAAACTAACAACATTTGTTCTGCGACTTTTGTCAAAACTCAAAAAAAAAATCAGCTGTTCCATATATTTTGTCAAGGGTGAACGATATTTTTCTATGGAACAACAACTTTTTTTTTGAGAATTAATAAATGTCATAGAATAAAAGTTGTTAGTTTTGATGTACAGAATAAGCCCCTGAAAGGATGCTAATTGATTAAAAATAACCTTGTATATCTCCGAAAGTTCCTGCACTATGTATATATACCTAGCAATGGTCTGTATACTGATACAGTACATGTTTCCAGCGTTTCATGAAAGTTCGAACGCACAAATGTTAGGTACAATGTCAAGTTTGCGAGACGAAGGGTCCAAAGTCAATATGAAACGATCTGTATTTACTTACCAATTTTTAGGAACCTCTGCGGTCAGATCTTCGTCCGTGGCACTTGAATCCATTCTGTCAAAATTCAAAACCATTAGGGCTGATTAATATGTACTTGATCACTTTGTTTATACATAACACTACTTAAATATTTTTTTAGCATAGATTTCATTTCAAGATAGAAATAAAAAATGAATTTTAGAATAAAGAAGAAAAGCGGATATTTTGAAAATCTTAAAAGAAATTAACCATTTCATTTTTGATATTAATTGCTAAGACTGCCTCGGTGGCTTAGTGGCTAGTGACCCGAACTTCTGGATCAAAGAGGCGTGGGTTCGAACCCCACTCTCCCCTCTGTGTCTGGCTGTTATTTAGTTACTATCTAAATAAGTATGTATTTAAAAATAAGTATATGTAGTATATCAGTCTCTGGCAGCCATATCACAAGGTTTGCTTAGTTTGGGGTCAGAGGCCGTGTGTAAGATGTTCCAAATATTTATTTTTTTTATTTTATGACAATCAATATTTTGTTTAGGGAGAGGATAAATTGATGGATATACCAATGTCAATTAAGCCACAAGTGTCACCAATCAAGAAAGATGTGCTATCGATTACGCCAGGAAAGTATTTAGTGAGGCCAGTAAAGACGATCAGCGAGGACGGAACCGAGCGAACCCTGCAGTGACTGTAACCGACCTTTTGCTAGAAATACCCACTTTACATCATCATCTACATAGTTCTTACTGTGCCCAGGGTTTGGTTTGGTAGCGAGGAACCGCAGCAGGTCCAGGGTCTATTCGCTACAGCATCTTGCTACGATGACACTTTACGTCGTCATCCACGTAGTATTTCGGAATGTCTTCTAGAAACTTCGACTTAATTCGTCTTTGTTGAAGTAGTCACAGAGCTAAAGCTTGACTCTGGCGGTGATCTCGGCCGACTTTTTTGTAAGAAATACTCACTTTACGTCATCATCCACATAGTATTTAGGAATGTCTTCTACAACCTTCGACTTAATTCGTCCTTGTTGAAGTAGTCACAGAGCTAAAGCTTGACTCTGGCGGTGATCTCAGCCGACTTTTTGTAAGAAATACTCACTTTACGTCATCATCCACATAATTTTTGCTGTCTTCTAGAGTTTTCGGCTTAATCCAGCGGTCTTTGTTGAAGCGGTCAGCGAGGTCGGAGTCGAAACGCGGCGCTCGGTCCCAGCGGTTGTGGCCACGGCCCGCCCAGGGCTTGGTGGCCAGGAAACGTAGCAGGTCCAGGCTCTGGTCGCGGTACTCCCGCTGCCCGTTCGTGGCGATGGCACCTGGACATATGGGAAAGGTCATGATCATTTAGCTACCAAGACTACAAAGTAAAAGTAACTACATACTCTTAAGTAAGAGTATATGTTATACAACTAGTATTATTATAATATTTTTGACATTAATTTAACTACATTTTAATTTAACTACTAGAATAATTTATTGACATTCTTATTTATATTTTTATTGACATACTTAGAAAATTAATATTTTTAAATTGATTAATTGAATAAATATGACTATTAAATGTATAGTATAGATGAATGTATAAGTTTTATTTCAATTAATTCATGTAATGTCCTATTACGAAAACTTTTTATTGATGTATGATAGATAAGTCGGTCAATAATTAATTACTTATAATGAGGTGTACTGAATTATATGAATAAATGAATTTGAATATGAACAAACAACTTGAACCAAATTATTTATTTCTGTCTCTTTTGTCTTTTGCGAAAACCAATGAGAAATAACTATGTTCCATGACTGAAGTTATTTGCCGGCTACTATACCACTGACTTAGTCTTTTTAAGGCGATTACAAGGTGTTGCTTTGCAAACTGCAAGTATTTTCAGAGTGAATTAATGCTGACTATGTTCAATTAGGAGCAATATGACCAATAATGAGGTCGCCAAAAATCAGCTGCTTTATATAAAAAGTTTGGAGAGTTAGGATTTCAGATTGGATGATCCTCTAAAAATTGTTTATTAAAATCAAAGATGACTGTAGAGTTTGTAACACCTTTGTCAATGCACCCTGTACTTTTTAAAACAATATTTGTTTGTAAAGAAACATATGTATTTATCCATTTACAATTTACATTAGGTAAATAAATTATTACGACAGTTTCCAAGAGCAATAATCACTAATAACTAATTTTCTATGTAGAATTGTTTTAAACAAATTATTTCCAAAACACTTACTCGTATTCTTCCTAATTTACTATCTTACTAGCTATTGGCGCGCCTTCGCCCGCGTGGTATTTTAATTTTGATGCTATCCCATAACCCATTGGAACATTTTATTTTTCTAAGATAAAAAATAGCCTATGTCACTTGCCGTCTTGTCCATGCCAAAAACCAAGTCTATCCGTTACTCCGTTGCTACGTGAAAGAGTAACAAACCAATAAACCAACAAATACATTTCGGATTTATAATATTAGTAAGGATAATGATACCTTGCTGACTACCTGCATTGGTATTGGCCCTTAATGTGGGTAGGTAGTAAAAACATCATTCGTTAACCTCTCGCTGGCCAGCGACGGTCCATTAGCTGCCAGATGGCGGGAACTATCGTATAATCTCTGGGTCTAATCGTTCCACGATAAACAGTACGAGCTATGATACTAATCGTTCATTACATTGAGAGTGATTTGACTGGCATGACAATCCTGGATTTTATGGTAATTTTATTGGTTAGAACTATGCGGATATAATTTTACAAATATCAAAAAACGTTTGACTGAATTATATTCACATTTTATTCCACTCATCAATCATCATGATTTTCTTTTCAGCCATAGGACGTCTACTGTATGATCTAGGGCTCCTCTATACAATTACTTCTATTCAATCGGCGTGATCTTGCAGTCATGATTGTATCGGCGGTCTACCTAGTTGGTGGACCTGTTACGCTGTGCTTGTCGGTATGTGGGTAACGTTGTGATTATATTATCAGAATCAGAACAGGAAATAACATTAGTTGCCACGTGTCAACAACTTGTAAGACTTTAACATTGTCCCACTTTGGGCGCCAATATTAGACACTTCGCCCAACATGTGCCTCGAGTAAGCTATTTACACAACTCTCAAAACAATGATACATAGGTATAGAAGTGTTATATCCCTACTTAAATTATACCGATATATCTGAATGTGTAATGGTTGGATTGTTTCTAGTATCCGGAGAGATTAAAGAAAAATTGGCCACCCGTAGAGACGTTTCGCCCGCTCATGCTGTCTTGGTTAATTCAATCCAATGACTAACAGCATATTCCTGACATTAATTTATTATATGTTAATCCTATTGTTTAAATTTGAAGCGTGCAAAGCATACTAATTAATTATTATTTATTTAACACCTTTGTATAATGTAACCTAGTTTATAGATTAACGAAACATTGTATTACGGTAAGTTCTCTTTCGCAGAAAAAGAGAGCAACGGGTCGACTTGATTTGCAAAAGTAGCTTGTGATAGTTTTCAACATATGCTAGTTTTTATCCCGAAGAAAAATGAATTGTTCATCTCGTATAATCAGTGGAAAACCCCTAAAATCACACGGGAAAATTTGTGGGTAATAGCTAGTTCATAATAAATGCACGCCCCCAAACTTTTACATCCAGTATCCATACTGTCTAGTCTATTATTACTCGTAATGTGAGTATTTCCCAAAAGGCATAATGCTTTTAAGTTCCACTTACGCGATTAAATGAAAGTAATCTTAATTTTCAGTCGGATTTCACACATTTGTGATCATTTGGGAATAGCGTTGCCAAAATTAATGGCAGGACGTGTTTTCCGAGTGAAAAAAGTAGGATATTTTTAGTGAGTATTTATACGTATAATTACATAAAACCGACGTATTTTCACTTTTTGCTATCGATGTCGAATCGACGTTTGTTATTTTTTTTATTATTTTTGGTTTTTCAAAAACCAACTAAGCAATTTCGATAAAACGTATATAGATTGTATATAACTATATGAACAACTTCAATGTTACCCTTGTTCCCTTCTGTTTTCCCTAAATACCCTTTTCAATATAAAATAATGATCTTAATCGGACTACTCTGTAAAAGGTAATGCGTGATCATACATATACACGTCGACTTAATAAGGTCCTCCGTTTCATCGGTTAACAAAAATATAACATGCGAACAAAAACGATTGGTTGCATTTGTTTACAAACTATGCATAATTATTATTATTATACTTGTCCGAGAGTCAATGAAATTTTCGGATGGCACTGATGATTACATTTTTCGCGATTTTGAAGTTGGTCCCATGTAAAAAGTTTATACACACATCTTAAATTCCCAGTACTTTGCAAAGCAATACTCTGTATGCGCTGGTTAAACTAAAATGCTAAGTAATCCACTAAAAGTACCAGTTTCAACATATTGCTTCCATTTCTAGAATTATAAAGTAGAGCGAGATTCTTGTAGGTGTTTCGCGAAATGACCAGCCAGTTTTTCTCAGAAATAGTAATGAGAAATAATTCGTTTCACGGCCGCGAAGCCTACGCTCAGTAATTACAAGTGCTTTATGAGCAGTTATGCCACAAACAACGTAATTTCTTTTAAATAAGTTGTGTAAAAATTCTTAGAACTGATTTGGATGCCTGCGTAAAGTTCTGGGCTAGTTTTTGGGTGTTTGTTTTGAGCTCTGTGGTTTTGAGGTTTCTTGTTTTTTTTGCTGATTATTGCAAGGACAAGTGATAGGATGGTTACATTGTGGTTACATAAGATCTCTATCGTCAGTCGAATCGTGTCACTTGTGTCTGACACACTTCTTTGTTTCAAATCTGTTATGGTCGAAATTGCTACAATTAAGAATACCTAATCCAACGTGCGGATTTTACATTTGATTGGATGTTCACCAATTATGTTTATAATATGTGTAATTCACGTTACCTATACAGGGTTACCTGCTTAACCTGTACTAAGCAGAAAGGGAGTGATTAAGACCACCGTCGTGAACGACTTTTACTATGGGGCCAACCCCGAAATTCGAAAATATAAAATATTGCTATTACTCGGAATCGATAAAAGGTATAAAACAACAGTTTTGCTCAAATTCTGGGTTAACCCCATAGTGAACGTAGTTAGTAATGATGGTCTGAGTCACCTACTTTCGACAGTACACTAGTTCTGGATAACTCTAGGTATATGTAACGACGTTGTGGACAAAGATCAAGCACATTTTTAAACGGTTTTATTAATAAGTTCCTCCGTGTTTTAACCATATCGGAATGAATATGAGTGCTTCAACTGATCAGTTATCAATGTTCGTGTGTTTGTTAGCTTTAATATCCTGTTTTATATTTGCTTACATACCTATGTAGTACAAGCGCCTGGCGAACATTCTTCAAACGCGCCGATGTTCCCAGTTTCCCACAATGGTGGACACAGCATCAATCTCCGATCGTGACAGGGAAATAAAACCTTCGTGCGACCGAGATGCATTGCCGGCGCATTGTTGACAACACGTGGACTCAACAAAATACATACAACCTAGATTAAAGGTCCAGGTCATAGTTACCGACATATCCCAATTTCCTGTGGATAAGCAAGTTGAAATGGTAGGTAAGACGGGAAGACGGATCACCATTATTTTTTCTTTCTTTGTTATGGAATAGAGACCACGTACCGGCAAACGCTGCGTAGGATGTCCACCCACAAGGTGGATTGAAGTCTTTATAAACAATGCAGAATCGCGCTGTATGCAAGCGACTTCCAACCGATATTGTGTCTACGAGTACCTACTTGCCAAATTAGGCACGTTTAATAAGTTATTTAATCCTCCTTACTAATAATAATATTATTATAAATCCGAAAGTGTATTTGTTGGTTTGTTCCTCTTTCACGTATAGAGCAACGGATTGACTTGATTTTTAGGATGGACATAGTTTGGAAAACGGAAAGTGACATAGGTTATTTTGTATCCCAAAAAAATAAAAGGTTCCAATGGGGTAGCACAAAAATCAATATATCACGTGAGTGAAGCCGCGGGAAATAACTAGTATGTTATAAAACACAAGTTACACAACATGTTACTTAATCTGTACTCCGTACGCACCTTTATGTATTACCATTGTAGCACTTATGAGAAAAAAAGTTGCCATCACAAATTGTGGCCATAGTCTAATATTTTGATTCATCGAAGCGTATCGAGAGAATTCGACGCCGATACATTATTATTCAATTTTCGACTGTAACACGAGGCGATTGGAAACAAGATCCCGTGAAGGGTCGTCTTGTTAGTCTGCTAGGCTTTAGATATGTGATATCGCAACGCTACATGAAGCTGATAGAAGATAAATGATTAGGTGCCGCTGTAGACAATATAAAAACCTCATTCCTACCCAGATTCAAGATAATGGAATCCTTAATAATATACATCGGATAGTGTGTTTGTTAGTTAAGAAAGTAGTTTTCTCTCACGCGATGCGGACCGACTGGATTTTCTTAGGTTAAAGCCGGAAACATACTATCGGACGCGACTGACAGCCGCGACTTAGCTATGTGCAGTCTTAAAACATCCGATGTGCCAGATCGCTTTCGGACGTCCGAACGCTGAAGGGCGTCCGAAGGTGACGTCCGCGACTGATGTCCGATAGTATGCACGGCTCAGTGTACTTTCATAGTCTAGATACCTATCAGACGCGGCTGTCAGTCGCGTCCGTAAGTCGCGTCCGATAGTATGTTTCCAGCTTTAAGCTCGAGACATACTATCGGACGCGGCTTACGGACGCGACTGACAGCCGCGACCTAGACTATGAAAGTACATTGAGCCGTGCACACTATCGGACATAAGTCGCGGACGTCTTCGGACGTCCGAGAGCGATCTGGCACACCGGATGTCTTAAGACTGTGCACATTGCTAAGTCGCGGCTGTCAGTCGCGTCCGTAAGCCGCGTCCGATAGTTTGTTTACGGCTTTAAGGTAGGAGAATTACATAGACTATTACTTTTTAATTCGAAAAAAGAAGAATTCTATAAAAAGGGTCTAAAATCGAACAGAATAATTTGTACTGAATTACCACAAAATCTGCTGCGACGGATTGTACTTAAATGTAAAAAAATCAAACCTTCAAGAAGATTGTACCTAATTATTTGCTTGCATATGCAGTGCATCCAGGTCGCAAGTAATGTTTATACGATGCTTATAATCCCTGCCGCTGTATAACCTATGTTCCATGCTAAAAGCTTTGAGACTGCACTTTATCGCCTTCCACCCGCCTCTATATTTTAATTACCACCCTTTCTGCTCTAGGAATAGAACCTCAGATAATAATTATAGGCAAGTTTGTAAGTAGCACATACTTCATTTTGTGATTATATATAATAAATCTCAAGTAGTGCACTCGAAGACAACAATGTACTGAGATGATACCATAGTTGCAACATCGAAAACTTTTAATTATCCGATCTCAAACCAAATAAAAAATGCGAGACAGAATGTGACAGCCAAGTGAGGCCAGCAAAACTACGCCTCGCCGTGTAAAGACACAATTATAAACACATACTCTAATTTGACAATAATTAGTCACTTTCCGAAGAATAAAACCCGACAACAGCCTCTGAATCGAGATATTTTTGACCGACGAACCACCGGAGGAGGTATACAATTCGACGCGTATATTTTTATTTTTTATGTATATCCAGGCATAACTTTTTTCGTAGCAGTCTGATTTCAATAATTAATTTTTTTATTGAAAATAATATACTTTGAAATTGGTCCCATTTAAAATTTATCGAAATCGGCTGAGCCATTTTTGATAAATCAACAATAATGTGAAAAATGCTACATCGATCCGTGCGAAATATTCGCGAATTCTGTATACGGGTGA
Source organism: Hypomecis punctinalis (assembly GCA_949316475.1). NCBI lineage: Eukaryota > Metazoa > Arthropoda > Insecta > Lepidoptera > Geometridae > Hypomecis > Hypomecis punctinalis. The sequence continues at coordinate 3,367,001 of OX438811.1, forward strand.
AGTCGGTCAAGTCGGTAATTTTTGCAAAAAATAATCTTGTACAAGCTTTTATTTAGTTTCACTTGTCCCGTTGTCTTTCTGTCGGTCTGTAATCAAAGTTGAAAGTTAAATTTGATCAGTTTCCGATTGAGCTGAAATTTTCATACATATGTAAATTGCGTGACAATGCAATATTATGATGACATGGTGCTGATCTGATGATGGAGCTGGAAGGTGGTCCTAAAAACTCTGTAACGAAACGACGCAAACCCATCGAGTTTCGGCTCGTTTGATTCGTCTTGGCAAATACTTGTTCAGTAAAAGCTTGTTTAAAAAAAACCGGACAAGTGCGAGTCAGGCTCGTACATCGAGGGTTCCGTACAAATCCAGACAATTTCACAATATTGGGAAGGTAGGTGTTAAAATCTCTATACTATAATCATCGGCAAAAAAAAATATTTTTCACTTTACTCGTCACACGAAAATTACTCATTCTTAAAATAATTAAAAACCTGTTTTAACATGTGCTAATGAAGCTCTTTTATATGATACCTTACATGATACGATTTACTCACTCACTTTGAATTTGGAACCCATATTTTGTGAATCTAGGCCCTATTTTTGTTGTGATTTAAATAAAAATTTACATTTTTTAGATTCATTCCTATATGTGTACTCTGAGACAACGCTTCTCAACGGGAAGTACCCTGTAGGTTTTGATTTTTGTGAGTGCCGAAATATGCTGTTTTTTACGACATAAACGGATCTAACTTTTTATACGATAACTAAAAGTTTTTCTTTTATACAACTGCAAAAAACCATTGATACGTTATGTATATAGTTTAAATTTCAACTCGATTTATTTACGCGTTCTCGAGATAAAGAGGCTTGACATACGGACAACAAAGTGATCCTATAAGGGTTCGTCCGTTTTTTCCTTTTGAGGTACGGAACCCTAAAAAGGTTTTTTTTAAATATTCTTGTTTTCATATCTATTTCTAATTCATGCCATTTGAAATCAATGCATCTCCTTCAGATTTTCTCGATCGACCAAATTATTCCTCTAGTGTCTCTGTACTTTAGATGCATTCTAAAGGAAAGCATCAATATATAGTCAATAGTCTGAATTTTCAAACGCACGTCGGATAGACATGATGTCCCATTCAATGCGTTACTACAAAAGAGGATATAAGTTCCGTGCATACAATGAGAAAGATCTAAGGAAGAAGCATTTCTCGTGATATATTTCAACGCGATAAGTATCGTCTTGCTTTGCGTTACAAAAGACGCCAAAAGACTATCGAGTATATCCTGAAAAAAAAAACACGAACAGACCTAGCGCCCTAATCGTAGCATATAAATAATTGTTTTTTTCAGTGTTTTTCCACCAATTCATCCCATTGTATAAATTGCACAACTGACTTCAACCGTGTACAGAATTTTTGCCATCCAAACAGCTTAGCCAATTTCGATAAAATTTAAATGGGACCTCCTCTGACCTCTGAAATATAATCTACCAAACAAAAAAATATTTCAAAGAGTTATCTTTGTGATAAGCATTTCAAAAATCTGAAGCGAACGCAGGATTTGAAACAAAGATAACTCTTTGAGATAAAAATCTAGTGTGGAAAGCACTTAAAATAATCATCATAACATAAAAAAATATTTATTTTAAATCGGTTCACAATTAGCGTAAATATCTATGAGGATTCACAAAAAAATTACTCACCTCCAGACGAACATAGATTCCTTTTTGAAAGTTGGTTAAAGAGTGAATTAAACGGTGTAATCGTTTTGTGTTATGTTGCTAGTAAATAAATAAATATTTTGGGACATCTTACACACGGCCTCGGACTCCAAACTAAGCAAACCTTGTGATATGGCTGCCAGAGACTGATATACTACATAATACTTATTTATTTTTAAATACATACTTATATAAATAGTAACTAAATAACACCCAGACACAGAGCAAACATTTATGTTCATCACATAAATATTTGCCCTGGTGGGGCAATCTTTGATCCAGAAGTTAAGGTCACTAACCACTGAGCCACCGAGGCAGTAAATTTGTTTTTTATTCATAATAGGGCTACATTTGGCCATCAACTCGCCTGATGAAAAGCGATGTTATAGCCGAAGGTGGAGTAGTAGACCTAGAAGATACCTATTCACTCTTGTCTTAAAGTAATTTTGAATAAGTTCAACAGGTGAGTTTGCGTCAAAGAAAATTCGTAAGGCAATCTCCATACGTCCATAGAAGAAATAGATGCCAAATGTGAATCAACTAAAGCGCAATCTACACTACACATTTCCGGTTCCGCCTGACGCGTAAATGTGTGGATAGCGCTTAAACCAGACTGGCCCAGTGTGTCGATATGTCCCAATTGCCCTTAGTGGATAGGCCTATATTCAGAACTGGAATTAAAAGGCCGGTACAGTATCTATAGGTACCGGTACCGGTTACCTATAGGTAATAATTATAATGCCATCTTCTAAATTAGAGCTTAATTTTTGAAGCTCTACTAAATGTCTTTTATAGTCGCATGCAATGTTATCCCGTTCCTACTAAAATAGATTTTCAATGCACTGTTCTTACTTGGTAACTTAATCATTGACGCATACGTCCTAGCAGGCTATTGGCAAAGAAGATATAATAACTATTGGTTCGAAAATAGTTCCTTGGTCCGCTGCGCTTTGTCTGGGCCGAACGCCTGAGATCCTTTAGATTTCCTTGGAGATTCAGAAGTACCTAGAGTTGCATTACAAAAGGCGCCAAAAGCCGATATAGTTAGCCTGGAGAAATCACGACCGGACCCAGGTAATGTTTCAATAAGCTAACCTTTCAACAGGTTCCCGCGCTATTTGATCTCTGAAACGAACCCTCATTTTGCCTCTCCCCATATTATTTGTGAGGCACGTTTTCATCTTACCTTTACATTATTGAGAGAATGTATGAAAATATACAGGATGTTATTTTATTCAGTGCGTGTATTTTTATTCATCATTATCTGCCGTATTACTGTTGTCCACTGCTGGAAATATGCCTTCCCCATAGATTTCTAATAAGACCTTTAAGATAAGACCTAATTTCTAAGAAGTTGGAAGAAGAAGAAGTGTGATCCTGCGGTATAGAGACGGTCCAACTCGTCGGTGGACGTCCTACGTTGTGTGGTACGGAACTCTAAAATAGAGTCATGTGATTATGTAGCTGCAGTTATGTCTCGTTATTGGGGTAACCGCTCTGTTTTGGATACTGTTCAACAGAAGTGTTCTTGACATAAATATTTGTACTAAAGTAAGAGAAACCAAAAATACGTGTTTTATTTTTTTGACAATTTCTGAGTATCCAACTATATACCTACTCACTGGATAAAAAAACAGCCTGTATATGGGTAGGTATTAAACGAGGCAAAAAATGGAGGAAAATGTGTCCTTTTACGTGTATTAAATGCACGTTTAGAAAAATAATTTGGATTTTTCTGCCAAGTTTCATGTTGCTCTAACAAATTCACACTAATAAAAATAATTTAATTATTAGTGACCTAAAATACCAATTGATAATTAAACCAGCAATAAGTTGTCAAGCACGTGTCGAGACACGCGTATATAGGCTTCCGTAGATGGTGACGATGAATGTGATGATGATAAAAACTGATTTTAATGATATCATTAGATGGTTGAGTGCTAGAAATACATAAATGGCTAAGAAATATCTTTGTGAGGTCAATGATCTCTGAGCCATGTGCAAGTTTAAGAATTTCAATTTTCCTTTATAACTCAAAAAGTCATGATTTTACAGTGCTCTAAATAATTTTCGCAAAAAGAATTTAACTAAATTAATTTCTAGAAATATATATTTTATTGAAATTAAGGGAGTAGGGCACTCTTAACTTTCAACTTACGACCTATATATCTCACAAATGGTACATATGACGAAACAAAATCCCCACTTTACATCTATGGGACTTACCCCTTAAAAACACAGTTTTGAAATTTTAAAGTATTTAGAATTGAGATCTATTTTTAATCACAGTATAATATTGTCAAATTTTATCCAATTTGGTTTATAAATGTGGAAGTTATTAGGCTTTGAATTATTCGGACAGACGGACGGACAGATGATGGTTATGTTTACAAATTGCGATAAAATAAAATATGTTAGATATAAACACGGTTGGTTGAAAGGCCATTTATCCACTTGTTGTAAAACTAACGAATTTAGTCGTCTTGGTAGGTAAGTAAGAAATAAATATGTGTATATAATAATCTTATTAGTTTGGTTGACGTTAGCCGAAACACTGACTGATTATATTGTTAAAATTACAGATATCTGTAGTTAAAATGATCATTTAATAGTTCATATAGGCTGTTTGCCTAGTCGTGTCAGAATTTTTAAGCCGCCTCAAGACCTCCTACAAAACAGTTCATACAGCGAGGACCTACAATTCAACATGTCGTCCGAGTTACGGCAGCGCTCAGTTAGTAATAACCGTGCCATTGATTGCTAGGCGTTCTTAGCTGCGGTGATTGCTGAGAAATATCTAGGTGGTTACAACCAAATAGCCCAAGAAAAAAGGTTTGAATTTTACTTTTATTTATTATGCTTCACATTGACAGCTGCATTCATACAAACTTACTGCCTCACCACAAAAGATTTAAACACGCCTTAAACGCTGTTTAACCGTGAAATTTATTCTGTTAGACAGAGGCTAAAGAGTGCTTAAAACTTTTATGGTAAGACCTTAGAGAATAAATAACTAATGTATTGTAAATATTCTAAGGGTAAGACCGTTAGATTCTAAATTAAACATCTTACAATGTTATTGAACTATTAATAAAACGAATTATAATTACTTTCATTTTATTTTGTGCTGTGAGACGAGTCTTTCATTTCAATCATGGCCGAAATGATAATTAGTATTATTAGTAATTTTAAATTTTTACCGCCTTACCACAAAATATTTAAACACGCTTTAAACTTTGTTTATCCGTGCAATGTGTTCCGTCAAACAGTGTCTAAACCGTGCTTAAAACTTTTGTGGTAAGACCGTAATAGTTTAATTTTATCTCCAAAAATATCAAACTAATTATAATGAATTACGCGCGCTTACCTAAATCAAACCTTATAACAAATATTGTAACAAAAACGGAGTTATTTTTCCGAGGAAAAAATCTCGTGATCTGTTTTAAAACTTTATGATTATAAAAGACGAGTTCATAATGGCATCTTCATTGTACTTTATTTTAAATTACAATTGAAAAGTTTTATTTTCCTTCCATTCAAATTGCAAGGCACTTTTGGAACTAAGTATTGTAAGACCTCTTTCTTTTGTCTAGATAGAATTTGCGTCACCATACCGTCATTAAATTTCTCATTGTATTTGTCTTTAACAGTCCGCTTTTGAATATCTCTTTCTCTCTCTAATGTCTTGAAAATGCCCCTTTTCAGACTTGTATTACTAATGAGGCCCAATCACCCTTCGTGGGTAGGCCTACGTCCTGCAGTGGACTATTATAAGGCTGATACAGTACAGTACAGTATAACTAATGTAGATATTTATTTATTTTGATGCACTCTGTAATAAAGATTAAAATTTTAAATCAATATGTATTTACAATTGTTAATGTTCAGTATACCCGGAAATAAAGAATGGCTTCTCTATTACTCGATATTACGTTGGATTCTATCTCCTCACTTTTCCTATTTATGTGCTATCATCTCATCAATATGGTTAATCAATATTACTGAGGCGTCAATATGGACATACCGACTGATATTAGGCGATATATTCGTCTATAAACACGATCATTACAGTAATAAGGACCCCCTGGAAGCCACTCGGTAAAGCTTATATAAATGAACATCCATAGGCCAGGGGTGAATTAAAGATAAACAGACAGGCACAGGGTGGTAGGAGATTTTTGAAATTTGGAAATTTTGTGGAAAATCCAGATTGGTGTCTTTAATCGCTACTGGATTTTCGGTGAAAGATAATATCGAAAATAATAACAAATTCACTAATAGTCCGTAGAACAAATACGATAGCATATATTAATCCATACTTAGCGAACTTGGAGGATATTGACTTGGTTGGGTGTATGTTCAGCAGTGAACTACTAAAAAGCCGGTACAGCTAGTACAAAAAAGTATGCAACATTCATGCCAAACTCAAATCATCAACGACCGTTTTACTAAATTCATTGCCATATTTAAAATTACTTGGTTGCCTGGAAGAAATCGCTTAAAGCGATAAGGCCGCCAGTTAGAAATCTATAAATTGTACTGTTTTGTCCCTGTAATTTGTTATTTATGTAATGTGGTTGTCTAATAAAGTGTTATTGTTTGTTTGTTGTTTGTTTGTTTGTAGTAATTTTATTTTACCAATTTATGAATGTAATTAATAAATTTTACCTAACATGGGATCAGACCTGTTCAAAGTTCAGTAAAAATTTTCTGTAGATACGATATAACAAGATTACGACTATGATATTGAACCTAGTTAGATGACTTATTACTTAGTAATTGAAAAGGGTATTGCGGCGTTTCGCCCCGCAAGCGGTTCGAATCGCCCAAGACTCATTTTGATGGTCCTCATTCGCCCCGCAATGTTTGGAGCGGGGCGAAAAGTGGCATTCAAAAAGAGTCTCGGGCTATTCGCCCCGCGATTCAATTTTAATATATTTGTTGGTGCAAATAGTGTATGGTTCTCGGTGGCTCAGTGATTAGTGACCCTAACTTCTCAGTCAGAGGCGTGGGTTCGATCCCCATCCAGGCCAAATATTTATGTGATGAACATAAGTGTTTGCTCTGTGTCTGGTTGTTATTTAGTTACTATCTATATAAGGATGTTTTAACAAGTACTTGTAAGTAGTATATCTGTCTCTGGCAGCCATATCACAAGCTTTGCTTAGTTTGGGGTCGTGTGTAAGATGTCCAAAAATATTTATTTATATTTATTATTTACTGTTTAGAACAGGTTACTCAAAAATGCTGCAAATCGAGTCATGAGTTCTACTGTTTGGACCATAATTTCTTTATTTCATACTTCAATTTCAATAATTATGTTAGTTTATTATATTAGTGGTAAGGGTAGTGGTACTTATTGTATCTTTTAACAATAGTCTAACGATGCTTTGGCTATCCATTCTAGATACCTTATTTCTACATACTCGTATTCATGTAAAAAGGCCTGGCTGTTGGCTCCAACCCCGCTAAGGTTCAGACTCCACCAAAGCGAAATGGAGTGAAGATGTGCGTAGCAAGTAGTCAAAAAGTTCATGTTATATTTGTTTGTGTTACTAATCCTACCTGCGTTTTTGCGTGTAAATTATGTGCTAATTAAGTAAGACGTTCTGTTGCTGCTCCATTAGCGTTTAAATGAGTAAATTGCTAGTTAAGCTGTTATTTAACGCTTAACGCTGCTAAATTTCAACGAGTTAATACCTTGGCCACATCTACATAACGGCTCAATTTGCTTGCTGATTTACGCGTCAAAAAGCAGGTGGAGCGCTTAACGTTGATGTGACAAAGTTTTAACACTTTAAAACGTCGGTCACATACATACTTGATCTACATAACATGCGCGCTAATTTACGCGTAATATTAAAACGAAGGTGTGTCGCAACCACATCGCAACATTAAGAGTATTGAAGGAAAAAACGTAACTCCGCTGCTGTCACGATTGTGTTTCTTTTCTCAAAAAGCGAACTACAACAGAGAAAATAATTGTCATTTATGCAATGGACGGACTCTTAGAAAAATTAAAAGTAATAGAAACAGAACTAAAATAGCAAGAGAAAACACCACTTTGTCTCATTTTAAATAAGAAATTTAAAAGGTGTTAGATAAAGATACACATACTCCCGAACTTAAAATGATCAGAGATTTGAACCTTCTTACTGGAACTAGAGGCTTCAAATTTCCGAAAAAGACAAATTACTTAATCTAACCAAATTTTAACCATTTGACATTCCAAGTGGTGATTTTGACGTATGCGACAGACATTGCTTTTTTTTGTTCCTCTCACTTCTCGCGTATGCTATATAACCAGATATGAATGAGACAGCTGTAATGTAGTTTTTATTTGAATAAAATTTAGCAATACTTCTATTACTTGTAATTTTAATAAGGACGGACTACACGGCTCAGTCATCTCATCGCTTCACTTTAAGTAGAGTCCGAGCCTTTTATCTTACAATAGACCCTAGCTAACCCGAAAGATATAATGAGATTAAGGAAAACTAATACATTTATGAATAGAAGAATATGAGTTTTAGAACTCAGGTGCCTGGTTAAATTTGTTGAGAAAACATTAGCGTTCGTTTTGTACCTATCTATCATTTAATCTATTTTAATTTAAACTAATTAAAATATTGGAATCCTTAGGGTCGTGGTCCACTCACGAAGGTCTAGCTCTAGGTACATTGACATGAATTCTTGTCTGGGATAAGTATAATTTAATAATGATTTGTATATTTTGAAAATTGTATATTGGCATATCTTACCAATATTATAAACGCGAAAATTTGTAAAAATATGTATGGATGTTTGTTACTCTTTCACGCGAAAACTATTGAACGGATTGAGATGAAACTTTGCAATAATAATGCTTATACGTTAGAATAACACATAGGCATTTATTTTATTAAGATTTATCACGTGAAACGAAGTTCGCCGGGTCAGCTAGTAATAAATAATTTTACTATCCACTTAATTATGTTTTTAAACTAGCTGTCCCGGTTATCTTGAAATCGCCTTCATCTGTCACACGGTCATAATTTTTTTTGGGTTATAATTCGGTCGATTCTAACTTCGATGGCGTTTAGCGCCACCAACGACCAGATACCACATTTTATCAAGAACATTAATTATCAAGAACAAGACATTATTATCAAGAACAAAAACGTGCCCTGGAACGTTTACACTTATTACATCCCTGAGGAGCCATCTACCTCCCAATTGTATTCAGGGTTTACGAGACGGGAGGTGACCGTAGAAAATGAACATCATTGAGTAAGGTGAGTCCGTGGGCGCAGAAACTTCATAAAGGACATGTCCACAAAATGTATGGAGGCAGGTATAATAATAATCAAAAATTCGAACCACAACACTCGTTACATTTCGAGAAACTTCATATTTTTCTGGGTCTATTACATCAGTTAAAATATAAAAGAGCCCTCCGTTTATTTTAAAATTAATATTGAATGTATTAAGATAAATAAATATATTTGGCTCAATAGGTAGTTTATCTCCATAAACCCTGATTAAGTACCCCTCCAATTGTTAAATAAAAGCAATTTTACCAATTAGACACACTTTTTAAGTGTTTATTTGTCACATTGTACCTACTAACTGGTCACACTGGTAGGTTATAATTTTTAATTTTAGCAAATCAAGAGATGAATGTGGAAGAATTAGCTACGAATGCAAGGTAATATATAATAACGGTAGAAGCTCTTTATTATTGCTAAACTAAAAAAATAATAAGCTGTATTGTTATTTTTGGGGTGAAAAAATCTAAATTAAATATTTTTGGGAAGCCCATATACTCGTAACAAGCTTTCAAATGATGTATATACCATCTTGGTTCGATTTTTCACTGAATAATATACCACTTGTGGACGTCACCTTTAATGAGATGTACCTACTCGTAGTACTAGTACAGGGGATGTTGACAAAAGATATGATTGTTATTTTTGAGCTTTCGCGATTTGAACATGCTATTTTATACTAGGCGCAATAAAACATGAGATAATTAAATACTTCATTTTCCCGACGTTTCAAATGAGTTGTATTAGTCGTGGTCACGGGCAGACTGGAGTTGCGAAGCTCTAGTAGAAATTGTCACCACTACACACCACGCTGATAGTAGGTATCTGTTGAGGGCTTTTTGCCAACATCACGCAGCTTGCACTTGCTGACTACAGGATTCCACGACGCTGATAGTTTGAAACCATGCTCTTGGTTGAAATTATGATGTTTTTAGGGTTCCGTACATCAAAAGGAAAAAACGGAACCCTTATAGGATCACTTTGTTGTCCGTCTGTCCGTCTGTGTGTATGTGAAGACTCGAGTAAATCGTATCATGTAAGGCATCAAATAAAAGAACTTGATTAGCACATGCTAAAACAGGATTTTAATTATTTTAACAATGTGTGATTTTCGATGTATGACGAGGAAAGTGAATAAAAAATCTTTTTGGTCGATGGTTATTGTATTGAGATTTTAACAACTTACTTCCCAATTTTGTATTTCCAAATTTTCTGGATTTATACGGAACCCTCGGTGTGCGAGCCTGACTCGCACTTGTCCGGCTTTTTATTTAAATTTCTACCGCCTCACGAAGTATACTTAGAAAATAGAATAGATAGAAATTACTTTGGTGTCGTGGAGCTGTATTACTGAATGACTAGTTCCTCCGTCAAGCAAATCCTATGGCAGACTTGTGGCAGACTTCTATTTCTGGCGGTTTTTAAAAAAATGATATGAGCTTATGAAAATTTATTCTATCAGTACCTACTGTGTAAATTTATTATAAATTGAATAACAAATTCAAAGTCTTGTCTTCCTTCGTTTCAGCCATATTACGTCAACTGATAGATATAGGCCTCCCCTATAGATCTTCAATAAGACGGTTGGAAGCAACTTTTATCCAGCGCGATCCTGCGGTTTTGAGGTCATCCAGCCACCTTGTGGGTGAATGTCATGCGCTAGGCTTGCCTTTATGTGGTCTCCACTCAAGAACTTTTCGACCCTACCGGTTATCAGTCTTCCATGTTGTGTGCCCTGCCCACAGCCGTTTCTCTTGTTAAAATCTCTAGGCTATATATGTCGATAACTTTGGTTCTAAATCACAGTCAGCTCACACAACCTGCAACCAAAACTGACGCCTAAAATAGTATTTTTCGAAAACGTAGAAAATGATCCTCATTGAATAAGGTGAACACATACTTTATATAAGTACTGTACTGTACCAGCCTTTTTAATAGTCCACTGCAGGACGTAGGTACGCCTAGTCGCCTACCCACGATGGGTGATTGGGCCATATCCACTACGCTGGCAGTACGGGTTGGTGGATTCACATATACGCCATTGAATTTCTCACGGACGTATGCTGGTTGCCTCATGTTTTGCTTCACCGAAAAGCCAATGGTGTGAAATTCCGTACATAAATCCCAAAGAACTCATTGGACTGAGATTTGAACCTACGGGCACGACTGTAAGGCGAGTGTCACTATCACTAGACCCCCACGGCTTCAATTATGAACGTAATCCGTTACATTTGGGGACTACCAAACCGAAGGATTATAGTGCTCTACTTACAAGTATTTTTAAAAATCCTTGCAGAATATATGCCAATAAAATTACCAAAGCTAAGCTAACGTAATATTACACTGAAGATAAAAATGAAGGCTATTATGTTACAAATCAGAGCTGTCTAGTAATGCCAATAGAATTTGCCCTAGTTGCAAAAGTTGTCGCCTCGGAGTTCTAACAGCTACTCGATGAAGTCTACTACAGTGTCATAGTCACGGATCTCGAAAGGTGGGTCACTACGCTTCAGCCTAAGACCTAATTTCAGACAAAATTTTCCACTAAAAACATGCAGATGGATGGAGAATGCTCACGTACGTAGATACTGTACCGGCCTTTTAATATAATCCACTAGGCACCGAAGATAAGCTTACCCCCGAGCGAAAATTGAGTCTTATAACCACGCTGCCAGACTTCGAACTGATAAATAAATAAATAAATATTACGGGACATCTTACACACGGCCTCTGACCCCAAACGAAGCAAAGCTTGTAATATGGCTGCCAGAGACTGATATACTACATATACTTATTTTTAAATATATAGATAGTAACTAAATAACACCCAGACACAGAGCAAACACTTATGTTCATCACATAAATATTTGCCCTGGGTGGGGATCGAATCCACGCCTCTTTGACCCAGAAGTTAGGGTCACTAACCACTGAGCCACCGAGGCAGCAGCAGAGCAGATAAACAAATCGCAAGATGTTTTCTGGCAAGATGGACATAAAATTTGTTCAAAAGCGCAAAAATCCAAGGTTTCTTATTGCAAATCCACATGGGACGTCTGTGTACAGATGTTATTTTAATTTAAACGTACAAGCTGATACGATAATTATGAGAACTTTACTCGTATATGTAAAAAAAAATAAAAATAAAGTTCAATGAGCACTTCTCGGCTTAAAACGCCCGTTCTACAATCTTGTATAATCTTGCGTCTGTTCTGAGGATATTTCCATACTAAACCGTCGAATCCATAATTATTATTGGCAGATTATGCCTGTTTCGCGAGGTGGTGCCGATCATACCTAATTCAGACTTTGCATAAGATACAGCTACAGGAAAACGATATATTGAATGTCAAATCGTACCTATAGGTACCTTGCTTGTACTACTAGGTATAGGTTTGGCTCAAACATAATAATTATTACAAGTACCGTGAACTTCATTTCATCATCTGTCAACCTTTACATGCAGGAACATTTTGTACGGGAACATTAAATTTACGTGTTTATTATTTTGCTCACTAAATTTTTATATTTTCTCACCGTATAAACCTTCCCTGGACTTCCACAGATATTTCAAGACTAAAAATTGCCAAATCGGTTCAGCCGTTCTCGAGTTTAATAAGCGAGACTAACAACAACCACGATTCATATTTATATATAAGAGACAATAATAATTATAGATATATTTATATAACTTACTCTGGGTGTTTCAGAATAGAAAGTAGAATCTAGAAACTTTTGCGTAGTGAAGCCTATGTTCAGAAGTGGCACACAGGTCAATAAATGAAGCAAAGGTCATGCATAGCATGATTAAACGAATAAATAATGAGTTTCCGTGAAAGTTTCGAACTGTTTTCCCGGAAAACAAACGATGTCATGTGGATTTCATCAACAAAGTGGAGTTTATTTGGCTTCACGCGTTCATGCCTAATATGCCTGTCTAATAATATAAGAAATCGTATATAGTCGATTGCGAAGTTATTTTAGCTTTTTCGGATTCAAATCATGTTATGGAATAAAATTAGAATTGATTTGAAGTAATGCCTCCGCATTACTTGACAGATTAGCTGGCATCATATTATCAGGTGAGGGCCAAGGAATCTGTGCAAGGAATGGAACAACCTGCCGGCTTTCTTGTTTCTATAAATTATACTAGCTTTTAGCCGCTGCTTCGCCTACGTCAAAATTTGGTTTTTACGCTATCCCATTGGAAATTCCTCTTTCCATTCTGCGGCGTGTGGCCAATGTTACCTTTTTCGCTTATCTACATTGTCGAATAGATATGGATAAGTTAGTAAGTTAAAAACTGATTTTCTTTGATTATTCTACGGAAACTACGAATAAAAAGTAGCCCATGTAACTTTCCGTCTTTCAAACTATATTCATGCAAAAAATCAAGTCAACCCGTTGCTCCGTTGCTCGTGTAAGAGTAACAAACCAGTAACTAAAACAGTAAGGATATCCCATCTAAAATTTAAACATATTTTAAGCAGCGGCGACAAATATGTACTCCATGGACTTTACTGCCAGAAAAGCACACGACATCATTAAAAGAGCGCTTGCCTCAATCAATATCCCAGCTATTTTAAAGCCGGCTGGCATAACTCGGGATGACGGCATGCACCTTGATGGCTTAACATTGAACCCCTGGGAGCGTGGAAGGCCTCTGATATGGGACTCAACTTGCGTCGATAGCTTGGCCCCTTCTCGCCTCAGTGGGACAATTCCAAGAGCCGGAGCCGTGGCGGAGGCCGCATAAGACGCTAAGCGGCGCAAATACGTATCACTCTCATGTGAATATGTATTTTTGCCGCTTGGCGTCGAAACTTTTGGTCCGTAGTCCATCTCTAAAAAAATTTAAGATAATTGCGCCAAAACTTGCTGCTTGTGACAAGAAAGTTGGCCCATTCCTTGCACAGAGAATATCTCAATCCGTTAAGCGCGGGAATGCAGCCAGTAGCGTTCCTGTCACACTACCACACGGACACAGTATTTGTTTAAATTTTTAGCCGCTTTTTCATTTATATTGTACATAAGTAGGTTTTTTATTTCGTGAATTTGTATATATATGAATTAGTATGTAGAATAAATATTCAATGGTCATTAAGTTATGTAAATAAATGTAATATTATGTTTATTGAAACAAAAACTAAAGTTGTTGCCTGTAAGGAGAAGTTTATTTTAAATTAAAACACAAGTAGGTATTACAAATGACTTGCATAAACAAATTACTATTATGATTTACAAATTACGAAAGTTTACTCACTTGTTAAGAGAAACAACATTAAAAGCTATTGCTTCACTTAACGTTTAATAATTTGAACTAAGTATTTATCACTAATTAAATGCGATATATTTTGTTTTACAAAGATGAAGTTTACCCGCGGCTTCGCCCGCATACGCAATATATCAATATAATTTATAGCCTATGTGTTATTCTGATATATAAGCTATATTATTGCAAAGTTTCATCTCAATCCGTTCAGTGGTTTTTGCGTGAAAGAGTAACAAACATCCATACATCCATCCATCCATCCATCCTCACAAACTTTCGCGTTTATAATATTAGTAGGATTATTCTGATATATAAGCTATATTATTGCAAAGTTTCATCTCAATCCGTTCAGTGGTTTTTGCGTGAAAGAGTAACAAACATCCATACATCCATCCATCCATCCATCCTCACAAACTTTCGCGTTTATAATATTAGTAGGATTTTTCTCAATGGCTATAGACAATTAGACACACAGACATGAACATAGTGCTGCGTCACCATAGATAATAATTATAGCGCGGCAAATTTAAAATGAATCTTCATTTTACATAAATAGCATATACTATTTGAACTGTTATTTATATTTTATGGGTTGCCGGGTAGAGTCATCACAGCTCATCTGTTTATGCTAAAACAGAAAAAATGACAGGTCGATTATTTATGCCTTTCTTATGACAGCGACTTCTCCTGAGTGACAGGTATTTGGTTTTTTGTCCTATCTTATAAGATAGGTTTTTTGATTCAGACGAACCAAAGTTACCGACATAGCTCACCGGATTAGTAAGTTGAAATGGCAGTGGGCACATAGTTCTCAAAACTGATGGCCAATGGGGCAGTTAACTTCTCGAATGGAGACCACGCACCGGCAAGTTCAGCGTTGGATGTCCACTGGCTAATTAGTGGACCGACGATATACCTAATTAAAACCGCAGGAACGCGCTGGGTGCAGGCCGCTTCCAACCGGGCTTATTGGAAATCCACAGGGGAGGCCTGTGTCTAGTAGTACATGTCCTACGGCTGATAATGATGATGACAAGATTTTTTAATTTAACCCGGATAAAAAGTAGTCTATGATGACGGCTTTTAAACTATATTTTTACTAAAAACATCAAGATGATACCTCCCTCTATTTATGTGTGAAAAAGTAGCAAACATATTTTTGATCAATAATATTAGTAAGGAGATTACATCAAATCTCTAACTGTACCTAAACCTAATTTCTGTAAAAGTATCGAAATCGTCATGACATCATCATCAGTAGTACAGCGCGTAGCATACAGATTATATTATAATCATATTATATCTTCTTTGTTATAAGTTTGCTGGGGTTTTATTCTTTTAAGCATATCTAATACTTGCTTAACATAAAACCTTTTCATTTTAGTTTACAAGCTAACTAATTACACACACAGGACACAGTCATGTTTTAGGTCAAGTTATACTTACATAAAAGATAACATTAGAATATTGAGCCACACCTATCGTATTGAGTAACTTTAGTATACTCGTAGGTACAGGATTTTAGACTTTTTTACAGACTACAAAGTAAGAAAAAGCCTGATAATAATGAAATAACTTTGCCCTGGATCCCAGCAGAGAGAAGGTACCTAACATACTTTTTCTATTATCCTAAAATCCTCTTACCACGATATTAGGTTCTTGTACCTTTGTAACCTTTCTTCTGTTTAGGATGCTGCATAATAACATATTTATGTTTTCTTAGATAAGTTGTGGGTTTTAAGGATTTCATACAAAATAACTAAAACATGTGTCTGTTATTTCGTTTGTTGGCATTCATAAATTTGTAGTCAATTAATACAGCAATATCAAATTCACAAATGAAAGTTCGTTTGCTTGTTTAAAAATAGGATTTTTTATTTGTCATATCATATATAGGTAATATATTATTTATATAGTTTGAAAAATATTTATCGTGTACATTGTACACCATGACCTAAATTAAATAAACAGCAAAACATTATGTATAGAAAAAAATAGGTGGTTTCCGTATTTTAGTATCTAAATACTCCAATCGGAATCCGGTAAAATAAAAAACTTTCGATACAAATTCTACAAGCGTTTATTATCAGACAAGTTTAGTACTTTTCTAAGCATAAATAAACTACTACCGAACTGATATGAGATTTAAATTATTTATCTAAATACCATTGGAGGTTAATATTTATAAGTATATACTAATAGGCATTTTGTCACTTAGAACACAATAGAATACAAATCGGTCGATTTATTGCTGGGAACGATCTATTCCAGAAATAGGGTATTCATTCTTAATTACTTTTATGACTTACGAGTATGTTTTATTTGTATTTATTTTTTGAATCTGATCTAATTAATGTGAAATGAATGTAAATGTTTGTAAAATCGTTTTTATCTCAAAAAAATATTTAATTTATTTGTTACAAACGCTAGCTACGAATATGAACACTGCATACTATTTTCCTACAGTTTTCCGACAAGGGGTATAGTTTTGCTACGAATGCTAGCTACGAGTGTTAACGCAGCGTACTGCTTCCAGCAGTTTTTCCACAATAACCACAATTTTACTACAATCAAATGATTGCTACGATTATACAGCTGCTCACTTCTTAAAAAAATTGTTGTAAGTGCTACAATTTTGCTACGCACGCTAGCTACGAGTATAAATACTGCGTACTCCACAGCTTTGTTATAAGCGCTACCATTTTTCTACGAACGCTATTTTCGAGGAAAAACGCTGTTCTGTCACACAAATTTTATTTATTTATTTTATTTTTATTTTATTTATTTTATTTATTTATTAAAATCTAAATTTCTAATTTTATCTAAATTTGCTACAATTTTGCTATATAAATACTAGATACAAGTATAAGCCTTGAATACATACTTCTTGCTGTTTTGCTATAAGCGCTACAATATTGCTACGAACGACAATGGTTTGTCACGATTATAAACGCAACGTCATCATACAACTTCTCTGTTAGGGCTAAGATTGCTAATTAAAGTAGCAGTCCTACATAGTCTACGTACTGCTACCTCGTATAATGATATGATGTCCTAATACCTATGATATGATACATCTAATAAAGATATGTATTATACAAAATAAAAAATAATTTATTATCAAAAAAAAATTACATTGAACTTAAAGGTACATTAACACTTCACTATACAAAATAAATTTCACAATGTTATGCTTGTAGTCCCTGCACTAAGCAAAGCCTGTATCGCGGGGACTACATTTATGTAAATATTTGGTGCGATTTTAGTTCTTAAATACACATAGCCGAAAAACCGTGATTAAGAGTTATTTAAATACACAAATAGTTATTAGTACAGTTACAATGTGCGTTCTGAGTGTGTGTGTGTGTGTGTGCAATGTAATAATTTGAGTACGTCCAGGAGTCTTTCTGTATCAGCGTATGTTAACTGTTGTAGGTATTTAGACACGTTTTTTTTGCACTCACTAAATGTTAAGTGGCGTATAGCACAAATATTGCTGATTTTGTTGTATATGAATGGAAATCTGAAACTTTGAAAACGTAATTATTATGCTTGGGCTACAATTATGCTACGACGGCTTGCTACGGCTGTGTACTGATTCTTACGGTTTTACCGCAGGCCCTACTACGGTTTTGCTACGAATGCTAGCTACGAACCTCTCCTCATATGAATCGAAATATAAATCAGTTTTAGTAAAAATAAGATAACTGAAATAAAGTCAAAACGGTAAATAAAAATCTTTGCTACAACAATTTTGCTGCAAAAGTTTATTTTAGGAGGGGCCTACGTTTAGCAGCACCTTTTCTATAACTTCGATGAAAATAAAGAAAATTTAAAATATTCGTTCATTAGATAACGATGCTTATACTTTGTTCAACTAAGGAATGCTTGATGCTATTTTTATTTCACTTGTTGAATGTTCTGTGCAACAGGTTTGTGAATTTCTACGAGTATATGGGGCGACCGTAAATTCATTTGCAATACCTTAGGATGCCGAAAGCTGTGGTGGTCTAGCGGTAGTGACACCTGTTTTACCTCCATGAGGTCGTGGGTTCGAATCCCGGTACTATACCAAAGAGTTATTTTTAGATATTAAGTACGGGATTTCACGCCACGGGTTTTTCGGTGAAGGAAAATATGAGACAACCCGTATGGTATACTCACGTCTCAAGGAATTCGATGAGATATGTGAATCCACAACCCGCACTGGGCCAGTGCGGTGGATTATGGCTCAATCACCTTTCGAGGGTAGGCAAACGGCCAAATTTTATAATGAGGCCAAAAAATCACGCAATCAAAGCCAACGTTTAATAAAAACACGTATCGTACATGTGTGTAAATCTTCGGCGTAAGCAGTCCATACTTTCATATTCCGCGATCATTATTATTATAACTCACCGGTGATTGATTAAATCAGAAAATAGAACAAGCTCTCAATCACTCTGACAAGTTTATGTGAATGTGTGAGCTGATTCAGAAAACTTGTAAAGTAGTTATTGAATGTAGATTAGTCAGTGGGAACCAGTGGGATAAATCTGGATGCTCTCATTCATGCGACCATTTTCTCGTAACGTTTCTTCACATAGGGGTTCTATTTTAATTAAAAAAATAGAAAGTTGAGTTAACAATTAAGTTTACAATAGGAAACAATGGGACATATGAGCGGAGGTCTATACCCAGCAGTGTGTCGACATAGGCTGATGATGATAATGAGTTTATAGTTTATCAGTAACAAGTAGGTACTTAATCTGATAGCTTAAAGATTAAAGAATTATCATTCTGCAAACATTCATCTTGATCGCGCTGGATGCAAACCGCTATCAACTGGTCTTATTGGAAATCATTAGGGGAGGCCTATGTCCAGCAGTGGACGTCCTATGGCTGATATGATGATGATGATGATTCTGCAAACATCAGCTTCAGTGAGATAAACTAGATCTAAATCTTAGTCTTAGGTATTGGAATGCCCTGCCTCCGTCATTGTTTCCCGACAGTTATAATTTTGGATATCTTCAAGTCAAGAGTGAATAGGTATCTTCTAGGTCGACATAGTCCATCTTCGGCTACAACTTCGCTTTCCATCAGGCAAGCTGGTGGCCAAATGTAGCCCTATTCTACACAAAAAAAAAGTTCTGTTTCAGTAAAGCTTTGACCGTTTTTTTTTGCCACCGTTCCCTATAGGCCGAAACAAACTTCTTGACGGGTGTGTTGTTAGTACAGTTGCGCAAAAGCAAATCCTGACTAAAGCCTACTTAACAGCTTTGCGAGGATTGGATTTTGCGCAGCTTGTAGCTAACTTCACAGCCGCCAAGAAGTTTTATTCGTCTTATAGCTACGTTATTGAAGTGTTCTGCTACATCTGAATGCTTGTCAGTCGGAGAGGTACTTAGGATTGTAATGTATCGAATGTTGGTCGTTACATTACACTTTAAATACTTCTAGTGGGAAAGTACACGGTCTTGTGGTAACACATTATTTTGAGTAGCAAAGAACCGTCTCGATTCCGACCACTTTAAAACAAAATGTATGAGACTGGTGTTCCTTTAGAAACTACTAGCAACCCGCCCCGGATTCTCACAAGTGTTTCACGTATATACGTTTCTTTTGAATTACTTAATCTACTAAAAACCGCATTAAAATCCGTTGCGTAGTTTTTAATATAGGGACAGACAGACAGGGAATCGACTTTGTTGTTTAATACTACATGTGTAGTGATAATGTGGCAGATTAGAGATACTTAATCACACATGTACGAATATATAGAAATAACGTATATTTTATAGTACACCTCATTTTGTTTCGGAGGTTCATCAATCAATTTTAAGATTGTTTTGTACGTTTCGTAAATACATATTATATTCTTACGATGATTTTTTTATGTCAACGAAGGCACTCAGTGCCAGTATTTGAACCTACGCCATGAGTTATTCGAACCCAATTCCCCACATACTTAAACACGAAAACGACAAAATATTCTGAATACATAAGTTCAATTCATTTACTTCAACAATGCATGTCATGCATGTATGTACCTAATAGAAAAACGGAAAAAAAAATTTCAAGGAGGGCTCCCATACAATGCATTAACTAAATTAAAAAAGCCATTTCCATAGATTTTGATTGATACCTCAAAACATGATAATGTCATCAAAAACTTGACGCGCCTAAACGTACTGACCAATTCATTTCACTAATTCAAGTGTACCAATTTAATTTCACCTTTCACCCTAAAGGTGAAACTGTGTAAAGAGTTTTGTTACGTTTACGACCGGCCCAGTTTATTCATCAAACTCGTTAATCGGACAAGTTTAACATGAAAACATCAACAAGGTATCACTTACCCTCTCAGCTGCGCGCACTTTTAAACAAATAGATTGATTTACAATTGTAAATCAACAATTAAATCAATGTTAAGCCAAAAAATAAACAAAAGAAAAACAAAGTTTAAAAATAGAACTAAAAATCAACTCCCGCCGTAAAACTGTCAAAATGACATTGCGAAAACTGCTGCGAGTTAGATTTTGAAAATGGAATGTTAATTTTTTAAACTAACCGGCCAAGAGCAGAATGAGCACCACGGCACGAGATGCGTTGCGCGTCATGGTTGGGTACTGAATGCCGCGAAAGGTGTGTGCGCCGGCCTTATAAATTATGGGGTAAACCTCCCTTAGTACGGGGGTCGTAGTACGTAACGTTGATACTTTTTATTCTATTTTAGTAGTTTGTGTTGTTTGTGGATGCCGTGGTGGTCTAGTGGTAATGACACCCACCTTACAATCGTGAGGTCGTGGGTTGAAATCCCGGCCCCGTACAAATGAATTCCTTGGAATTTATGTACGGAATTTCACACCACGGGATTTTCGGTGAAGGAAAACATCGTGAAGTAACCTGCATACATCCGTAGAAGAAATTCGATGGCGTATGTGAAGCCAGCAACCCGCACTGGGCCAGTGTGGTGGATATGGCCCAATCACCCTTCGTGGGTAGGCCTACATCCTACAGTGGATTATTAAAAAGGCTGGTACAGTTTGTGTTTGGATGGGTGACCGCGGTGCGGGTCGCTTTTGCAACTGATCGCTGCCGTTGCTTCGATAACATGCTAGATTTTGGGTCCCGGTTGTTTTAACCGTTTTAGTCATGTCGGTATGGTATCCACTTAAGATATTTGTTCCGATCTTTTAGGGATTTTTATTCGCACACATCCTCATGTTGTCATTTTAATTTTGTTATGTTAATTTTTATCAAATTTCATTTTTATTCCTAGGGTGGCGCTACTGGCCTCTTTGATGCTTGCGCCATAGTCCTATTGTGTGTCCGATGTTTTTAATTTTTTTTTCCTATTCGAATTTTCTCGGCGTTCTAGGAATAATGGCATTTATGCGTAATTTATTTTTATTTTATTGTGAATAATCATTTTATAGACGTACATTGGAATATAATATTAAATCTATCAATAATACGTATACCTTTATATTGATACTTCGTACCGCCCGTCTTCACTACCGGCCTCTTTGTTGCTTGCGCCATGCCCGAAATCTTTGAACCGCCGCGCTTATTAAAAAAAGTTTTTGATTTCATTTGAAAATCGATGTTATTATGTTTTTTTCTGTTCGAATTTTCTCGGCGTTCTAGTTTGGTTCTAGTGAAAATTGAAAATTTGAGGTATTTGTGCGTTTTAATTAATTTCATTTTTATTTTAAATAATAGTTTGGTACTTATATAGATGGATATATATTATTTTCAACCAGTCAATAATACGCAAACTTTTATAGTGACGTTGCAATTAAGTGAACTTAAAACTGTTTTAATTTATGTAACCAGTGACGATATGTTTGTATCTACCGCGTTTCTTGTGTACAGACATCTTAAGCTACGCTGAACCAGGAAGATGCGATGGGGTGTGTTGTAGAAGGTAAGATAATCTAGAGTTCCGTAGTACTTATGGTAGTACTAGCTTTAGTCGCAGTTTTTTTAACTTTTTTTGTATCTGTCTAGACGAACAACTATAAACATCAGATGGGCAAATATAAACATCAATCATAAAGAAAACGGCCCAGATTTTTAATATTGTGCGCGTACATAATTATTCCGTATTACCACAAAAGTTTTACACCCGGCATAGACTATGTTTAACGGTACAAATTGCACGGTTAAACAGTGTTTAAAGCGTGTTTAAGTCTTTTGTAGTAAGGCGGATTATAAGCCCGATTACAGAGGCGCCAACGTATCTAAATTATAGCTAAATAGCATTGTTCTGTTTCTTTTTCACTTTAGGCATTCGATAGAGAGAACGCTTTTTACGCTGCTAAGTATTTAATTTACCCTGGCGCCTCTGTAATCGGGCTTTATGTCTAAATAAACTGTCTAAAGGACATGTCCACAAAATGTATGGAAGCTGGTATAATAATAATCAAAAATTCTAACCACAACACTCGTTACATTTCGAGAAAGTTCATATTTTTCTGAGTCTATTACATTAGTTAAAATAAAAAACGAGCCCTCTGTTTTTTTTAAAATTAATTTTGAATCTATTAGGATAAATAAATATATTTGGCTCAATAAGTAGTTCATCTCTAGCAACCCTGATTAAGTAACCTCCAAATTGTTAAATAGAATCATTTTTACCAATTAGACACAGTTTTTAAGTGATATTTTGTCACATTGTACTTACAAACTGGTCACACTGGTAGGTTAAAAATTTTAATTTTAGGAAATTAGGAGATTAATGTGGGAGGAATCAGCTACGAATGCAAGTAAATAATGATAGAAACACTTTATTATTGCTAAACTAGAAAAAATACGTAGTTGTATTATTATTTTTCATACAATTTATTGTCCACATTTAAAAAAAATGGAGGGATAAAAAAATCTAAATTAAATATTTTTGAGAAGCCAATAAATCAAGCTTTCAAATGATGTATATATCATCTTGGTTCGATTTTTCTTTGAATAATATACCACTTGTGGACGTCACCTTTGTATGCTAATGCACCATTTAGAGCACCGAGCTATTACAATATTAGATAGAACGCTGATGTCGCTTGAGACAATTCTCAACAACAAAAACGTATGGAAGATCTTGCCCAGAGCTGTCAAAACTGTCAAAATATAAATTGGAATATGACGAGAGATTGGACTAAGAGATGATGAGCCTATATGAACTGTATGAATCATAATACCAGCTCATTTTTGGGAAAGACCCTGAAGCAAAATGTTGGCATTTATCAAAATCAATCAAAACTTAATATTATGTTTGGTCACAGATAAAGAGATCATATGTCTTAAGTACCTACCTACTAATAATTACTTCTCGAGAAATATTGTTATAAACAAATATTTCTCGGTAAGTACCTAATAGATAAGAACATTTTAATTAGCAATATTTTAATACATTGATGTTAGTGGTATATTTGGTATCACGAGATTCTTGTCTTTATCAATAACGCCAAGAGGTTATTTAGTATTGAACAAAAAATACCATTTGCTATTACAATGACTATTTATATGACTCCGGTCCAGTAAGAATATTTTAAATAATTGTATTAATTATATATCATATTCTATAATACATTATATATTATCCTACTAATATTATGAACGTGAAAGTTTGTGAGGATGGATGGATGAATGGATGTATGGATGTTTGTTACTCTTTCACGCAAAAACTACTGAAACGGATTGAGATGAAACTTTGCAATAGTATATAACTCTGCTTATATATCAGAATAACACATAGGCTATAAATTATAATGATATATTGCGTATGCGGGCGAAACCGCGGGTAAAAACTAGTATTCTGTAAATATATCTCGGAAACCCTTTAAATGCAGCCAGGTGAAACATTACACTATTTTTGATCAGTTGTGTGAATAGCAAAAACGGTATATGCCGATTCAAACATCTTGGCGGTTGTGATATTAGCCACAAGCTACGGATAGTCCAATCCTGACTGAAGCTCACTTAAAGCTGGGAAAAAACTATCGGATGCGGCTGACGGACGCGGCTAACGGTCGCGACTTAGCAGTGTACATCTTAAAACATCTGGCGCGCCAGATCGCACTCGGACGTCCGAACGCTCAAGGTTAGCCCAAAGTTACGTCCACGACTGATGTCCGATAGTTAGCACGGCTCAGTGTACATTAATTATCTAGATACCTATCAGGCGCGGCTGTCAGTTGCGTCCGTCAGCCGCGTCCGATAGTATGTTTCCAGCTTAACAGCTTCGCTAGGATTAGGTTATCCGCATCTTGTAGCTAACATCACAGGCGCCAAGTTGTTTGATTCGATTTAAAAAATTTATAGCTATCCAATTTACGTTCTCAGTCCGTAGTTTTCGCCCACAATATGGCACCGGGAGAACAACAAAAAGTCGTCCTTATTTATGACTAATAATGGCTATTTATTATTTTTTCACGACGTGTTCGTATCTAATAGGAAATTGCAGCAGTTTTCCATCGTTACCGCAATTTATGGATACCTTACCGGTTTTTTCTGATTTTTCAATCGATGGAAGAAAGTTTTAATGGTTTAATGCAGAAATGTTTTGATGTTTTTATTGACCGATTCCTGAGTTCTCATTTCAAACAAGTGTAAAATTAAAGAGGCTATTATAATATATAATCAAAACTACTTGTAAATAGATGGATAATTATGTATGTATATTCTTCATAATAAATGCCAATATTAACAACTAGATTTACAAACAAATGACGAGTGGAGACCACGTACCGGCAAGCTCAGCGTAGGACGTCCGCCCACAATGTGGACGGATTACCTTGCTGAGACCGTAGGATCGCGCTGGATGCCAGCCGCTTCCAACGGTAGACCCGATCGTAGATCCATAGTTGAGGCATATGTCCAGCAGTGGACGTCCTTTGGCGGATGGATGGATACAAATGACAACTTATGATTTGTGTTACAATTTGCAGCCTTATCGCTAAAAGCAATATATCTTCCAGGTATAAATCTTCTTATAAAAATTGAAAACTATAGGGCGACTAATTGGCTCAGTGCAAAAATATGAATTTACCTACGTGTTTTCGGGATAACTGCTTGTATCGTACAAAGAAATTATAATAAAAAATTGGTTGTCTATTAAGTCGGTTTACGGACGATTTTACTTGATAATGTCATAAAAAAACATTACGTCTTCTAGCTTTATTTTAGAGAGTATCAAATTGATAAACTAAGTACTTGTCATTGCTGTCGAATGAGATCGTCTAAAAACGGCAGGGTTACCACTCTTTAGTAAATGGCTGCGTTATAAAAAACCGCCCTACGTGTGGATTAAAGCAATAAACTTAGTAGTCCATTGAAATGTTACAATTTAAGGACCTAATATTGCATTTGTTCGAGGACGCAATTTTATTTTTGGGACATATGTGGGGTCAATAGAAGCTTAACCCCAAGTTTGTGGGGTTGTCGCCCTTGTCCCCCGGCCGCCATCTTGGAAAAAGTGGTGCAAACACCTTTTTTGCGATATCTCTAAAACTATGCGTCCTACAAAAAATGTATTAAGACATAATTTACCTTACCTAAAACTATACATATGGGGCTGTTTCAAATCTTATATTCGGGCATCCCAGTGAAAGGTCGTGATTTGTACGGAACCCTTGGTAGGCGAGCCTGACTCGCATTTCTCCAGTACTTTTTCTTTATGCGTTAACGGAGCTCCGTGCGCGTACCTAGGGGCTCCTACCCGATGCGGGGCCCTAGGCAATTGCTTAATTTGCCTTAGGGCTAATCCGGCACTGTTCGTTGTTAATATTTTTATAATTTAGTGGCCATGAATAGATAGTTTTAACGAGATATAAGTATTATAGGTGTATTCACCTAGAAACCAAAATAGAGGTCAGTTTATGCACAAGAGTCCACTAACTAAAAACTGAAGTGATAATCAGGTGATGCACTTTCGTGCCTAAACTGACCACTAATTTCGTGGTTTTTAGGTATTTAGGTGTAAAACTTAAAATTAGTAGTTTTTGACCGAAGAATCGAAGGTGGAACTCAATTCGACCCGCATTTTTTTTTGTGTAACCACGCAAAACTTTTTCATATTTATCGGTTCAATAATTCTTTTTTTTGGACAGAGTATACTTTGAAATTGATTCCATTTAAATTTTATCGAAGTCGGCTGAGCAATTTTTGATATATCAACAATAATGTGAAAAATGCTACATCGATCCTTGCGAAATATTTTTTGCAAAAAGTAATCTTATTATGTAAAAGGCTGATCGAGATAATCAGCTTTAAATCGCGTAAGTATGTACCTACACGAAAAAGAAGCTCGCTAGAGTCACCCCTGCCTAAATATGAATCAAAAATCCGAACCCATTAATCTTTAAGCGGGCGGACACCGACATAAAGATTATGTTGACAAAAAAGTTGCACAATACTTGAAAGGGTTGAAGGCAAGACGGACAAACTTGTACATCGTCTTTATTGAGGGAGCTACTGTTTCGTTTTCAACGCTTAAGCAATAAAGGATTTTAGTTTCATAATTTGGACACTTCTAGCGACGAAAGGTATGGGTAGGGGTGTTTAGCGTGGGGAGGACCTTTTAAAGGTGAAAATTTAATTAAACCGTGCGTTTGACTCGTAATTATACGATTATTAATGGTTTTAATTGTTGTTGTTATGAATTAAAAATTTTGAGTATGGTTTTAGTTTGTACGCTCACGAATTGGTCCCAACTAAAACTATGAGGGAATTTTCGATACCAGCTTCCATCTCGCTTCCACATTACTAAATTTATAGATATTATTATGTAGTAATTTTTACAATATTGTTGATTTTTCAAAAACAGCTCAGTCGATTTCGATAAAATTAAAATGGTGACCACCTCAGTAGTAAGGTGGCTTTCGAAATAATAGTAGATTGTATAATATGGGAGCAAAATAATATTTTTACGGCGAGGGCGCTTTTTGAATCCAGAGCGAAGTGAGGGATACTAGAATAGGATGCTTTAGTAGAATCCTGAACGTAGCGAGGGATTCAAAGTACGTCGCCCGAGCCAAAAATATATTTTTGCATCACCTCATATTTTACAAAAATATTATTATTTAATAAAAAGTAGAGTAACAACTAAATTGAAATTAAATGGTAGGTATCTAATAATAAAACAAATGAAAACTTAAATTTAAATTCAACATTATAACAACATTATAAATACTTCCAAATTCAAAAAGTGCGCGGCAAAGATCATTCCGTCGCACTTATAAAGTCCTTTTCGTATAGATGTGATGAAAAATAGATTTTTTAAATAGATTCACAATTGGCGAATATATCAATGAACATAAACATAAATAATACATACAGACAAACATAGTAACTCCTTCTTTTTGGAAGTCGGTAAAAATCATAACTTACCAATGCATCTTAAAATTAGATACGTTTAGTAGTATTTTTTGTTATTTTTTCACTATTCATAACGAAATTTATTGGTTTAACGTGTTCCATTCATTTCCTCACATCCAAAACTTTAGAGAAAACGTACAAAAACTTCAAACAAAAGCAATCATATCAATATGAATGGCGCGGCATAAGTTTCAATTAAGAATATGATAGGTAAGAGCTTCTTACGGCGAACATTTTTAGGACGCGTAAGGACAAGGAAGGAGATTTTAAAAAATAATTCCAGTGTTACGTCTGTATTGTACTATATAAGTAAGCCATTTAATAGTCCACTGCTATACATAGGCCTACCCACGCAGAGCGATCAGCTATATCCGCTTTCCTAGTGCGGGTTGGTAAATTAATAAACACTTTATAATTTCTATAATTATGTGTAAATAATGATATAAATTCAAAAGAATCCAATAGTCATAAGAACAAAAAAAAATGCACAGTCGACGGCGGGGTATAAATCTGGTCGGGATTTGAATCCTCGCTTCACCTTTTAAGCTATAAGTATCTACTAGACTAGTAGATACTTAACAACTGTTACTGGAGCCGCGATCCTCAGCCTGAAGGATTACGCAGCAGTCGTCAAATTCTTGATTCGTCAAATTCTAAACCGTAGTTTGCCAAATTCTTAATTCGTCAAATCCTTTATTAATCATATACTAAGCAAGTCAAAAGCTTAATCAACCATTTCTACGATTCGCTAATTCTAAGTTATAGGTCAAAACTTAAATTCGCCAAAAACTTGATTTACCTAGTGCGATAATGGCAGTCTGAGCATTCGCAAAAACCAGGATATAGAAGAGCTGGTGGCGGAGCCTAATATT
Organism: Hypomecis punctinalis; assembly: GCA_949316475.1. Taxonomy (NCBI): domain Eukaryota; kingdom Metazoa; phylum Arthropoda; class Insecta; order Lepidoptera; family Geometridae; genus Hypomecis; species Hypomecis punctinalis. The sequence continues at coordinate 3,395,531 of OX438811.1, forward strand.
ATTGGCGAGATAAAATCCCATAGGCTCCGCTGGCTCGGACACATGGAAAAAATGGGAGAGGATCGCGCCGTAAAAAGAGCTTACTTGGGACTGCCCAAGGGCCGAAGGCCCGTCGGCCGTCAAAGTACAGATGAAGTGGAACAAGATTATTATTTGCATAAATAGCATGACCGACTTCACCCGCGTACAGAATTCGCGAATATTTCGCACGGATCGATATAGCATTTTTCACATTATTGTTGATTTATCAAAAATGGCTCAGCCGATCTCGATAAAATTTAAATGGGACCAATTTCGAAGTATAATCTTTCCAATAAAAAAAAAAATTGAAATCGGACTTCTATGAAAAAAGTTATGCGTGGTTATACATAAAAAATATATATACGCGTTGAATTGAGTATCTCCTCTCCTCGAGTCCTGCGTCGTTTCGCCTCCGGGTCGTCGGTCCAAAAGATCTTCGCGAGCTCGGGATTAATATCTGGCAGGAACTTGTCCAAGCCAGAGAAGAGTAGCGACACATAGTACCGGAGGCCAGGACACAGTTTGGGTCGCTGCGCCAACATAATCAAGGATTTAAGTGTCGCGAATTTGGCACATAGATTTGATGAGTATAGAATTTGAAGAATCAAGTATTTGAGGACACGCCTTGCCCTGAGCGAAAAGAGAAAGAAAAGTTGCCTCAGTCCACCTCAAGTAGAGGCTGCTCGGCCTGAGCCCGCTCAAATGGATATAAACCTTAAGCGATATAAAAGATAAGCGTTTTTCCACTACGCCACCACGGGTAAATATAATTCTATGAAAATAACAAAAGAGGTTTTTTTTTGTATTAATATAAGTATTGTAAAAAATGATTTGATTCACGACATGATATTTTCCATTATTGTACGCCCTGTCTTCTTAAATCATCTCTATAAAGCATTGCATGGAAGAGATCGTAATAAGCGATACGGTCGGCACTTATCGAACTAGTTGTATTATGCTATGTTCTTCTGGTAACAACTATCTAATATATATACATTTCATCCATCCATCCATCAGCCATAGGACGACCACTGCTGGACATAGGTCTCCTCTATGGATCTCCAGTAAGACCGGTTGGAAGCAACTTGCATCCAGCGCGATCTTGCAGTCTTAATGAGGTTGTCCGTACACGGCGTACACCTTGTGGGTGGACGTCCTACGCTGCGCTTGCCGGTACGTGGTCTCCATTCGAGAACTTTTCGACCCCATCGGTCATCAGTTGTCTGCGCTATGTGCCCTGCCCACTGCCATTTCAACTTTTCAATCCGTTGCGCTATGTCGATAACTTTGATTCTTCTTCGGTTTTCCTCATTTCTGATTCGATCTCGCAGAGAGACTCCGCGCATAACCCTCTCCATAGCTAGGTGGGCTACTTGGAGCTTATTAACGAGGCCACATACACTGTTACTTACCAAACCGAAATTCCATAAACAATACTTTATGAAGCTTAAAATTAACTCCCTGGGGTCTATTTATATATTTGAAATATGCAAATTTGTCACAAAGCACCCTGACTATTTTAACGAAGAGCCTGATAAAACGCACAAAATTAGATAGCAATATAGACATAAACTTGTGGAACCAAAGTCTAACTTAGCAATGCACAGTTCTAGCCCAAATTCTATGGCTCTAAAAATATTCAATAAATTGCCAAATAATCTAAAAGATATCGAAAGAGAAAACTGTTTCATAAAACAACTAAAACATATCCTATTATCGAAATGCTATATTACACATTAGACGATTTTTTTAACGATAATCTAGAAAACATAATAATAAATCGTTCCAATACAAATAATAAAATTGCCATACCCTTATAGGGTCGTATGTATAATTATACAAAACATGTTAACTAAGAACTGCATGTAAATTTCATATGTTGCAATAAATGATGTGAGTTTTAGGTACGAGTAGATTTTTCCGCAGTAAAAAACAACTAGAAAATAGATAAAAGAGTTTTTTAATAGTACCTTTTGATCGTGATTGTAATGGTAAAATGGTATGTCTCATTAAATACCTAAATTTTACATTACATACTTATTTATTAGGTTGTTTTATAATCTTAGACCAAATAAAAAAATCAAGACGGAACGTCGTAAACAGACAAGTGAGGCCGGTTTTTTATACATGTGTGAGTGCGTCAGTGTTGCGCCGCCACAGTTCGACTGACGAGCCAAGGCATGGTTTCTTTGTACGTGTACATAATGTATGTGTTGTGTCTGTACACGGCGAGGCATAGTTTTACCGACCTCACTTGTTTGTTCACAACATTCTGTCTTGATTTTTAGGGTTCCGTACCTCAAACGGAAAAAACGGAACCCTTATAGGATCACTTTATTGTCCGTCTGTGTAAGTCAGGACTCTTTATTTCGGGAACGCGTAAAGATATCGATTTGAATTTTAAACTGTATACGTATATCTATGGTTTCTTGCAGTTGTGTAAAAGAAAAACTTCTCAGTTATCGTTTCAAAAAGTTAAAGCCGTTTATGTCGTAAAAAACCGCATATTTCGACACTCACAAAAATCAAAACCTGTAGGGTACTTCCCATTGACATAGAACTATGAAATTTGGCGAGTAGCATTGTATTAGAGTACACATATAGGAATAAATCTGAAAACTGTACATTTTTGTTTAAATCACAAAAATATAGGGCCTCAAAATTCAAAAAATATGGGTTCTAAATTCAAAGTGAGTAAATCGTATGGTATCATATAAAAGAACATCATTTGAACTACACGATTTGAACAACAACCTGAAGCTGATGAAAATTGAACATCCAATTCCTACCGTTGAATTAATTGAATGAGCTCCCATTGACGAATATTCGCCGTTGAGCGTAGATGTAGCCGCGCCATTAGTGTGCAGTAGGTATACATGTTTACATTCGTTTACTTGTAATTTTAGTTAGATATACACAGTAATGAGCCATACCATTTTACCATTACAATAGGAAAATTAATCGTTCCTGTAAACGTTAGATTAATGAAATAAATTAAGACTTATATAAGTAATCAGCTTGTTGATTACTAGTGTAAGCTGGAAGGTTTGGATAATTTGGAGTGCTGGTGGAGTGATTATTAGTATAAGCTGGAAGGTTTGGATAATTTGAAGTGTTGCCGGAGTGATTATTAGTGTAAGCTGGAAGGTTTGGATAATTTGAAGTGTTGCCGGAGTGATTATTAGTGTAAGCTGGAAGGTTTGGATAATTAGAAGTGTTGCCGGAGTATATGATCGGGCCTTGAGTCGGGTTCTTCATCTTGTAAAACATGCTTCTCATCACCAAATATGAGTAGATTTCCAAAACTGAAAAATAAAATAAGACATGTTACGTTCCTCATCGTAGACTTCATTTTGTCGATACCATTTTGCGAAATAGGTACATATTATGTTACGCGATTACTCAGCCAATCAATTGTGGATCGACATAGTTGATTTTTTTATTTGGTAGGTCATACTTTAAAAATACTGTTACGAGATGGGTTCTTGGATAATCAGTTAAAACGCCGATAATTCACTTTGCACTTTATTGCACAAAATAACAATACACACGACACAACTGTTCGCACAAACACTTCACACTGGCACTGATATTCATACAAACTAGTCACTCACAATCACTGGTACCGCACTTGAACACGAGATGTTTTCGCTTCGACAGTAAACGAAAAACTGGTCCCCAAGGGTCGGCCGGCGTATTTATATCCGCTATTACCTACAGTCTCGAATATACGAGATAATTCGTGACATTACTCGATCTAATAAACGCTATTGTGTCAACAAGTAAAAAACTTGAAAGTTTGAGACTTCTATCTTCTATTCTATTGTTCTCAAATGCGTAAACACCCAAAAAACCTAAACAATAGACGGCAGACAAAGACTGATCCCGCTCGAGTCATAAAACAATAAATCTCGCACTTATGTGTACAACTAGCCGTCATTACCGCGCGGTCTACTGCGTCACACTACCTCCTCCCAAGACATGCTCGTCCCGAGCATCGTTGCACCCGTAATATCGCACCAATCGATCCACGTGAACTATTTTTGGGCGCACCTCGATGTCCTTTCTGTATGCGGAACGTCACGTCGTTGATCTTTGTCACCACTCGGTACGGCCCATCCCATTTGGCTTGTAGCTTTGGAGATTTCCCTTTACTGCGTATAAGGTTGTGTAGCCATACCAGCGAGCCTTCCTCGAACCCAGGGTTGTTAGTCCTTCTGTCGTATCGAGTCTTCATTCTTTCCGATGCTTGCTGGACATACTCTCTAATGTGCTCATAGATGTCGTTCATCTTGTTCCGGGTACTCAGTTATGGGTTGTGGGGAATCCGGTGGGACACCAGTTATTAAGTCGGCTGGTAGCCGTAATTCACGTCCAATATTGGCAAAAGCGGGAGTGACATTGGAGCTCTCATGAACAGCACTTCGGTATGACAACAAAAATGGCTGCATATGCTTATCCTAATCCCGTTGTTTGCTTTCGACTACTTTTGGCAGGTATCTCTCCAGAGTTTGGTTGAATCGCTCTACCATTTCATCTGATTGCGGGTGGTAAGAAGTTGTCCTTGTTTTGTGCGCACCCATCAGCCGGCACGTCTCGTTAAATTTCTTCCTTGGTCACTGTGGATTTCCAAAGGTACTCCAAAAACGACAAAATACTTCATGCACCAATTTGTCTGCTATCGTCGATGCCTCTTGGTCCGGAATTGCGAAGACTTCCGGCCACTTGGTGAAGTAATCCATTACGACAAGGAAGTAATTGTCGCCACTTTCGCTCACAGGAAATGGTCTGGCCACATCCAGCGCGATTCGTTCCCATGGTGCTCCAACATTATACAGCTTTAATGCTACTCTGCTGCGGGTATGCGGACCTTTCACTAATGCACAGCTTGTATATTTCCGTACCCAGTCTTCTACGTCATCTCTGCAGTTGATCCAGTAAAACCTTTCTCGAATCTTCAACAGTGTTCGTTTCACACCCAGATGTCCTCCCGAAAACCCTTCGTGGTATAGCTTCAAAACTTAGCGTGTTTTTGCTCTGGGTACAACCATTTGGGCACTAGTTGCCTCGAGCATTTTCCCATTTTCGGCAAAGTACACCAGACTATCCCATTGTGCCCAATAGCTCTTTGTCGTGACACTCAGTGAAGCAATAGCACTCCAGTCTGGCTTAGGGGCATCTGATTCCATCCATTCAAGAATCGGCTTGATGGCAGCGTCTTCTTTTTGTGCAGCCTGAAGGGTTTCTTTCCATTCGTCGCCGATGTCAGCTTTGAGTATTCTGACAGGTACTGGATCTTTCGACTCTTGTCTTGAGCAATGCTTGCAGTCCTCTGAGCATGGCCTTCTTGACAGTGCATCTGCGTTGCCATGAGATTTTCCACTGCGATGCTTCGTGGTGAACTCGAATTCTTGTGGTTGCTCAATCCATCTTGCTACTTGTCCTTCGGGATCCTTAAACTGTAGAAGCCACTTCAATGCAGCGTGGTCGGTCCTCAGATGAAATTTTTGGCCGAGGAAGTATTTACTAAAATGGCAGTTTTAACTACTGCAAGTAGCTCCTTTCTTGTCATACAGTAGTTTCTCTCTGGATTTGCTGAAATACGCTCTTTTTCTTTGTGATAGTACTTCTCCGATGCCGGTGTTGCTGGCATCAGTGTCACGATGAATTCATTCTTGGTATCCGGAAAGCCAAGAATAGGCGTATTACAAAGTCGCTCCTTTAGTTCTCAGAAAGCTGCGTCGCAATTTTCGTCCTAGAGGAAGGGTCGTTTTTCCTCAGTCAGTCTACGCAACGGCTTAGCGATGTCAGCAAAGTTCTTTACGAATCGCCTGTAGTAGGAGCATAAACCCAAGAATGCTCCGACTTCCGTTTTGTCTTTTGGCACCGGGCATTCTTAAACAGCACTAACTTTTCCTGGATCTGTCTGTACTCCAGCCTCGGAAATCACATGACCCAAGAAATTAACTTGCCTCTTGAAGAAGGAACATTTCCTCGGACTCAGTTTGAGGTTAGCTGCACGAATCTTTGTCAATACTCGTTCTAAGTTTTGCAGGTGGTCTTCGAAGGATTTTCCCACAATTATGATGTCGTCCAAATAGACAAGGCATGCATCTCCGATCAATCCAGCGAGCACTAACTCCATTAGCCTTTCGAAAGTGGGGGCGTTGCACAAACCAAACGGCATCACTTTTTCACAGTCCTTTCCCGGAGAAAATGCGGTCTTCTCTTTATCTTTAGGGTCTATTTCCACTTGCCAGTACCCGCTCTTCAAGTCTAGCGTAGTGAACCAGTTTATGCCCGTCAGTGTATCCAACGTGTCATCAATCCTCGGCAAAGGGTAGCTGTCCTTCTTCGTTATCAGAAGTTCTTTTTCTTTGAGTTTGAGAGATCTTTACGGAAATCTTCTAATAGTGTTGACACGTTGTAACTCCCAGCACAGTTGTATTTCTCCTTCGGTTGTTCTTGGCATCTGCGAATCCAGTCTACTTCTTCGCATGTACTAATCGGGGTCTCTCCTTTGATGAGTTGTTCCTCGTTACTTGTGTTGAGCACGCACCACAGCAGTATTAGTAGTCCTCACCAGAGTTCGGGCCACTAACCATGGTTGATCACCTTCCGATTGTTCTATTAGCACACATCGTCGTTGATGTCCCAACTTTGGCGATAATCTAACTGCCACAATGGTTTCCGATCTAGGCGGAAGGACTGTTCTCTGCAGACAATAAAACTTTCCTGATATGGCGGCTTCCATGAAAATTTCGTCTCTTCCACACTTCAAAATTCCTTGGTTGATGTCAATCTCACAATGATGTTCTCGCATGAAGTCAAGACCCAGAATGCAATCGTCAACTATATCAGCGACAATGACTTTGTGTTGGAAAGTTTTCTCACCCAACTTTAACTACACCAGCTTCTCTCCTCGGACGGATATGTGCTGACCGGTCGCTGTTAGGAGTTGAACTGAGTGTCACTTTAATCTTTTGTGAGGCTGGCGAGAAGGTTGTAGATGCAGCGGCTCCGCTTCTATATTTGATAACATTCAGGGCCTTCCTCACGTCGGCAATTTGTGTTTCCGCCTCGAAGATGCGAGATTTATACGCCTTCATCTTTGTATTCTGCTCCTTAACGCTGGTATTAAGCTGCTTGACCGTGTCCTTGACCTATTTTATTTCCTTACTCAAAGTCGTCTGCAAGCTTGAAAGCAGCTCTTCTTTTTGGTGAGCCTGTTCTTCTCTGTTGCTGCGGGCCATTTCTTCCATTAGACGAGTCTGGTCTTCTTTGTTGCGATCGAACATCGACTGCATCATGGACATCATTGCAACCATATCAAACGCAGGGACAGATGGTGCCATAGAAGAGGCCGCTGCAGGTGCATCCGGATTCAGCCTTCCAGATTCATGCAAAGTCAGCGCGCTTCCTCTTGTCGGCGCTGGCTCCGTGTGCAAGGCGTCTCTTCGTCGTATGGCGTTACCGGCATTTTCAATTATCCACCCATCTGACACCAAATGTTACGAGATGGGTTCTTGGATAATCAGTTAAAACACCGATCATTCACTTTGCACTTTATTGCACAAAATCACAATACACACGACACAACTGTTCGCACAAACACTTCACACTGGCACTGATATTCACACAAACTAGTCACTTTACAATCACTGGTACCGCACTTGAACACGAGATGTTTTCGCTTCGACGGTAAACAAAAAACTGGTCCCCAAGGGTCGGCCGGCGTATTTATATCCGCTATTACCTACAGTCTCGAACCTACGAGATAATTCGTGACATTACTATCTAATAAACGCTATTGTGTCAACAAGTAAACAACTTGAAAGTTAGAGAATCTTTTCTCAAATACGTAAACACCCAAAAAAACTAAACAATAGACGGCAGACAAAGACTGATCCCGCTCGAGTCATAAAACCATAAATTTCGCACTTAGGTGTAATCAACTAGCCGTCATTACCGCGCGGCCTACTGCGTCACAATACAAACAACTTTTATTTAATACTTGTACCTACGTGTTAAGAAGCTCATGATTAATAAAATAATACTCACGGATACTTATAACTGTATCAAGACTATCAAGGGTAAGATTATGCTCCAAGCATTGTATTGTAAATATGATGATGAAAATCACAATGGAGAACATGGAATATATCAGGTACGCATTCAGGTGTCCCGGTTTGTTCTGAAGAAAGAAAAATAACAAATTATTGAAATGAATTGTACATGTATATTATATACATCATTTTTCTGCAATGATTCTAAATCAAATCTAGTGGTTTTTATAAATGAATGGAGGATCCCTCGAAGTACTTACACTGTGTAATCCGACGAGTAACACGATAACAAACACCAAACCAAGCCCAAAAAGAGCGAGCTCGATGAATAACACCACCGTAGAAGACACGCCGGCTACCAGAAAAGCCTCCTTTTGTTCATCTTGTATTTGATCGTTGCCAACAGCAATGGCTGTCGCCATTCCAACTCCTATGACCGCACATATTAGCCAAAATGTCCCGAGTAGGGCAGCAATCTGAAAAGTATTCAATGTATGAGCTTTATACACATTATAATTATTATACAGGTTACAAGTCCCAGCACGGGTAGCATGGCAAAGGGAGAAAACTATTTTATCCACTTTTAATGTCAGTTGTCATTGTCAATCCATACTTTATTTTGAACCAGAAAAAATGCCAACTCGATGCTTTATTTCCTCTGCGAGTGGATATAATGGTGGAGAGACAATTTGTCCCTTTGCCATGCTACCCGTGCTGCTATAAATAGGCAAAACAAAATTTACAATTATTAAGATACAATTTTTTCGTTACAAAGCACAATAGAAATAATTGTTCTTCGCCAAAAATGAAACCACCGACCCCTACCATGTACAGATTACGAATTGTTTGCACGAATGTGTCATCCCTGTTGTTGATTCACCAAAAACAGAACTTCCGATTTTGATAATATTTAAATGGAATCACCTTGGAAGTAAGTATACCTACCCTTTTGAAATAAAAAAAGATTTTTTTATATCAGTTCACAATTGACTAAAATATATATGAACATATAAACAAAAATACATACAGACGACCATAGTACCTCCTCCTTTTTGAACTCGGTAAAAATTAAAACTAAGACATGATAACAGACGTAAATAGCTGGCAACAGACTACTCAGTGCATACTGTACTGTAGCAGCCTTTTTAATAGTCCACTGCAGGACGTAGGCCTACCCACGAAGGGTGATTGGGCCATATCCACCACGCTGGCCCAGTGCGGGTTGGTGGATTCTCATACGCCATCGAATTTCTTCTACGGACGTATACAGGTTGCCTCACGATGTTTTCCTTCACCGAAAAGCCAATGATTTGTGAAATTCCGTACATAAGTTCCAAAGAAACTCATTGGTACGGGTTCGGGATTTGAACCCACGACCTCACGATTGCAGGTCGGGTGTTACTACCACTAGACCACCACGGCTCCACTCAGTGCATGAATACGCTTAATTTTTATGAATATTTTCTATGAAATAGATGCTTCAAAATACCTATAAGTATATTTAAAGAAATGGTGTATATTTTAACTGAATGATTTTAGTTAGATAAATACATTTTCTTACCAAATTAAATTCTACCGTGGCTCGGATGACACGTTAAATTGTAGGTCCCGGTTGTTTTAACCGTTTAGCCATGTCAGAGGCCTTCAGGCGGCCTAAAAACTCTGACACCAGGGCTAGCCACCCGGCCTATACGAACTTACTTACTTACTTACCAAATTAATATATCCTATGATAAAACATCCGGTCTTCAGATCTATGCAGCAGCAGCACTTGTCGAATACTAGGGACGCCATTTCGGAACTGAAATAATAGTTATTTGTTATACAGTAGTGCAAAGTTGCTTTTTAACCGCGTGCTTAATTTTGATGACCGAGCAAGCGAAGGATTCTAATATTGAATCACGAGCGCGTCCACAAGTGGTATATTATTCAGAGAAAAATCGAACCAAGACGATATATACATCATTTGAAAGCTTGTTTTATGGGCTTCCCAAAAATATTTAATTTAGATTTTTTCACCCCTCCATTTTTTTTAAATGTGAAAAATAAATTGTATGAAAAATAACAATACAGCTTATTACTTTTTCTAGTTTAGCGATGATAAAGTGCTTCTATGGTTATTTTACTTGTATTCGTAGCCGATTCTTCCACATTCATCACTTAATTTGCTAAAATTAAAAATTGTAACCTACCAGTGTGACCAGTTAGTAGGTACAAAGTGACAAAAAAACACTTTAAAAGTGTGTCTAATTGGTAAAAATGCTTTTATTTAACAATTTGGAGGTTAATTAATCAGGGTTGCTAGAGATAAACTACCTATTGAGCCAAATATATTTATTTATCCTAATAAATTAAAAAATAATTTTAAAAAAACGGAGGGCTCTTTTTTGTTTTTAACTATTGTAATAGACTCAGAAAAATATGAACTATCTCGAAATGTAACGAGTGTTGTGGTTAGAATTTTGAATTATTATTATACCAGCCTCCATACATTTTGTGGACATGTCCTTTGCACTCGAGTGCAATACGCAACTTTTCATCCCACCGTAGCGAGGAAATGACTAAAGTCACCGCGTGTTAAACATATCGTACTATTTCAAATACTTCTCTCGTGATTGTTAAGGGAGAAAGTTCATTTATTTTCGCTTTACTAACCGTTTCAGTCAATTCTTTTCTGCGTCAAATAAACTTCCTAGTCACTAGAATCACTAATTTTAGGTATTTAACTTGTTTTCCTTGTTTTTATTACAACCTAAAGCCGGAAACATACTATCGGACGCGGTTTACGGACGCGACTGACAGCCTTGACATACAGGTATCTAGACTATGAAAGTACACTCAGCCGTGCACACTATCGGACATAAGTCGCGGACGTCACCTTCGAACGACCTTGAGCGTTCGGACGTCTGAGAGAGATCTGGCACGCCGGATGTTTTAAGACTGTGCACACTGCTAAGTTGCGGCCATGGATTTATCATATAAACATGATTGAGTACTGGCAAAGAAAAACGTGCCGTGCCGTTAGGATACCACATCAGATGATTGTCTCTTTTCCAAGTAGGATGATCAAAACATCTCGATCATCTCGGGATATAATACTTCTTTGGAATGTTACTGCACGAAGGAATCGCAGTTATCTTACCCCTAACTCGTCGTCCTTCGTCATCGTCGTCGCTTTAGCAATAGGACGCCTACTGCTGGTTGTAAGTAAATATATCGTCCGAAATTTGTGAATGCGTGAACGATAAAATAAGACTTTAAGGAAAAAAACAACGGCTTTACTATGCCTATTGCCTACTGACATGTAAGTAGGCACGGTAAACCCGCACTTTATCATATATTTTCACACTCACTAGGTATTTCGTTTGTTAAAATTCTTTTTATATAATTATTTCTACCTCTAAATTGTATCCTTGTATACAGGGTTATTCCTAATCAATTAGCATCCTTTTAAGGGCTTATTCTGTACATCAAAACTAACAACTTTTGTTCTGCGACTGCGACATGTATAGAATTATTCAGAAATAATGTGCTAAGTAGTTATAAAGAAGGATTGATTTCGTCACTATGAATAAATAACTTATACAATGGGCCAACTCGGAATTCGAGACAGTCTATTCATTTATCTACTGCTGTCATCTTAGGGATGGCTCAGCTAAATACTAGCTCGAGGCTTTGAAAACGGTGAACCGGCGTTTATAGGTGATGAAAAGTTAGTAGCAAAAATTTATTTATATCGCAGAGGTGCGAGTCTGTCCATTTTATATGTCTCATTTTTCGAAGAACGTGCATCTGAGCTACACTACCTTATCCTACCATCCCCTTATTATTATTATTATTAGAAGACTAGTAGAAAGACAGATCACTACCACCCCTACAATGTTGATTATCCTTTGATACGCACCAAGCTGTTAGACTCAATATTTCTGGTTTCAGGGAATGGAACAGTCTTGACGCCTTTTATTTCATAAGAGATCTAAAGCTTTTCAAAGTCAGAGCACAGGTCCATTCATCCATCCATTCATCAGCCATAGAACGTCCACTGCTGGACATAGGCCTCCCATAAGACCGGACTTAATTTTAAGAGTACAGGTCGCGTCATGTAAAAAGAACGCTGGAGTGTCAAGCTGCGCGGAAATGTATCTTCATCATATTCTAAGTCTGCGTGCTTCATCTTAGACCAAAGCGTCGCTTCTTATTACGCGAGTTGGCGGTCAAAGGCGATAAAAAAAAATTATTTACTAAAATTAAATTTATAAATATGTAAAAATTTGCTCACTTAGCACTAGTTACATATTCAACCCTGTAAGGGCGTCGCAAGTATAATGATTATACAATTAAAAATGAGTTTTACACTTACAGAAACTACTTATAAAACAAATAGGAACTTATGAGACTTTTAACACTCATCATCTGCTTACTTCTGCGAGTCAGAAACATTTTTGTCTTTTGTCTTTTAAGTAATCTTCTACACTGTAGTAACATGTTTTGATCAGTATTTCTTTAGATTTTTATAGAATTATCGATTCCGTTTGGAGATATTGTAAGTTTTAACGTTTTTTGGTCTCGGGAAGCTTTTAGGTAATGTATATGGTCACTTTTAAAGTTCTGTACCTTAAGACGATTGTAAAGTGCCAATTTGTCCATACAAACACAATAGGCACAATTTTAATTTTACGATGGTGATTATATAGGCCTATGCTGTCTACCTCTAAATATTATACGATTTGAGTGATTTTTTTAAGTGAATACTTCTTTAGCGGCGTTACATTTTGGGATGGATAAAAAATGTTAAACTCTCATCAGGATACGTATACTGACAATACTAAAAATTACAATCCTTCGCTTGTTCAGTCATCAAATTGAGTAAAAGCAACTCTTGTATAACAAATAACTATTATAATGTGTGTGTATATGATGTATGACCGTCTTAAAGTAAATAAAAATTATTGAAAAAAAATATTTTGAATTTTCAAATGAAATCAGAAAAAATATAAAAGAGGAAAGTTATAAAAGGAAGTTGAGCAGAATAATTATGAAATCAATAAAATCAAAATTGATCGTTGATTTATTTATTCGGTGATAATTATTTACTGTACTCAGTTCATGAAATGGTATTAAGGTTACAAAAATAGAAAAAACAAAATTGAAAAGATTCATATTAAAATCAGAAAATGAATAAGAAAAAAAATAAGAAATAATTGTTAGCAGTTACTTACAATGTGTTAAGCTCGACAACTCGACACAAAATGAACCACACAATAACGATAACTAGAAGAGAATAGAGATTTGAGTTATGTACTAGTGACGTTACTATACCATCTGAGGTCCGTGGCAAATTCTTTAGATGGGGCCCTCTCGCTTTACGGTAAAAATTGTCGCATTGTAATTTAATTTTAATAAACTGCTAAGTAGTTATCCAACACTAAACGCGAGTAAAATTTGATAACAAAAAGATTTGAGTTATCTACTAGTGACGTTACCAGACCATCTGAGGTCCGTGGCAAATTCTTTAGATGGGGCCCTCTCGCTTCCCGGTAAAAATTGGCGCATTGTAATTTAATTTTAATAAACTGCTAAGTAGTTATCCAACACTAAACGCGAGTAAAATTTGGGAACAAAAAGATTTGAGTTATCTACTAGTGACGTTACCATACCATCTGAGGCCCATGGCAAGTTCTTTAGATGGGGCCCTTGCTTCCCGGTAAAAATTGGCGCATTGTAATTTAATTTTAATAAACTGCTAAGTAGTTACCCAACACTAAACGCGAGTAAAATTTGAAAACAAAAAGATTTGAGTTATCTACTAGTGACGTTACAAGACCATCTGAGGCCCATGGCAAATTCTTTAGATGGGGCCCTCTCGCTTCCCGGTAAAAATTGGCGCATTGTAATTTAATTTTAATAAACTGCTAAGTAGTTACCCAACACTAAACGCGAGTAAAATTTGAAAACAAAAAGATTTGAGTTATCTACTAGTGACATTACCATACCATCTGAGGCCCATGGCAAATTCTTTAGATAGGGCCCTCTCGCTTCTCGGTAAAAATTGTCGCATCGTGATTTAAATACTAATAAATACCCAACACGTAACGCGAATAAAATTTGAAAAAAAAGCAATGGAATAATCCACTTTGTTTTACTTAAAGCGAGTGTAGCAAGCTTATAATATTTATTTTTACTTGTTTCAAGAAAAACAAAATTATCAAACTATGTTCAAAATGTTAGAGTATATCAAAGCTCGTGGCCTATTGGACCGGGGCCCTCTCGGATTGGGGGCCCGTGTCATTTTCCCACCCCTGTCACCCTTTAGTTACGCCAATGTTATCTACATACCTATTATTTTTATAACACAACGTCAAATGGATTTTACAACCACTAGTTTCTATCTTGCTCGAGGAAATTCACATCAATAATAATCATTGAATATTAATTCCAAAACAACAAACATTGGATTTATCAACGTTTAGGTAGATTGCACGAGTTTTAATATAATGATGAAATACATACTTCATCCTCGGCTACAACTTGCCTTCCATCTGGCGAGTTGGTGGCCAAATGTAGCCATAATAGGGCTACATAAAAAAACAGTTTTTTTTAAAAAAACAAATAAAGTTTATTGTTGTCTTCTGATAAGTTAAACAATATTAAAACGAACAAGTACCAAGTATTTACCTATAGGTACCTACACAAAATTTTTGTTAGTGCCAATAACAATTATTTTAAGACACAACCGATTTCAATCATTGCAATCTACGTAAAAAATTCGCTACATAAACAGTTCGCTCGAAACGGTGCATATACAGGGTTATTTCTAATCAATTAGCATCCTTCTAGGGGCTTATTCTGTACATAAAAACTAACAACTTTTGTTCTACGACTTTCGTCAAAACTCAAAAAAAATCAGCTGTTCTATTACATTTTGTCGCGGGTGAATTAAATTTTTCTATGGTAGGTACAACAATTTTTTTTTTCAATTTTGACGAAATGGATAGAACAAAAGTTGTTAGTTTTGATGTACAGAATAAGCCCCTAGAAGGATGCTAATTGATTAGAAATAACCCTGTATAGGTATATTTTTTAAATTTATTATAGGGTTACATTTGGCCAAGACGTTTGATGGAAAGCGATGTTGAAGCCGAGGATGAAGTGATGTGTAGACCTAGAAGTTACTTATTCACTCTTGCCATTAAAATAGATCGGAGGTAGAGCATTCTAGTACCTAGACCAGGCATCCAGGCGGGAGACTATTTTTACAAGCTTTAATTTAACTTATAATGGCTACAGGGGATGTACAAAATGATGACCTTTATTAATCTGACTGATTTGGTAACGATCTATACGCCCCGCTCAGTTGCCCAGCGAAATGTCATGGTATTTTGATAACTATGATGCGAATATTAAGAAAAAATCTAAAATCGTTGCGTTTGATCAAGATCGGTATCACAAGTCACAACAGAGCTACTGAAAGCGGGTGGAACACCGTCGTCCTCGAGGGCATAACGCCAGAAGCATGGAGCAGAAACGTGGTGGTGTTGTTTTTCAAAAAAGGTGAGAATACAACGCTTTATTGAAAAAATTGTAAAAAAAATGTAGTAAGAGTGTAAAATTTTTCAAAAGTAAATATATAATTTTTGTAATTATGTAATTTTTTATTTGATTATGTCTGACATCTTTTAAATGATTTGTTTTTGTATGCTAAATTATGACTCAATTATTGGTCGAAATAAATGATTTTTGATTTTTTGATTTGTTTTTTATAAGCTGTTTTCAATGGTCATTACTAATCGTCTCGAACGTAGGCTTGATGACTTCCAGCCTTCCGTACGAGCCGGTTTCCGAAAAGGTTTTAGTACGAGTACCATGGACTTCATACATCCGATGCGACAAGTTATACAGAAGACCGAAGAGTATAACTTGCCTCTTTGCTTAGGGTTTGTGGACCATGAGAAAGTCTTTGATTTGGTCGAAACTTGGGCGGTGCTTGAGTCTCTCCAGTGTTGCCGGATTGACTATCGCTATATCGAAGTGATTGTATAATAACGCCACTCTGTCGGTCCGAGTACAGGAAGAGAGCTCCAAGGCGATCCCCTTAAAAAGAGGCGTAAGACAGGGAGACGTAATTTCTGCGAAACTGTTTACGGCTACTTTGGAGAACGCCTTCAAGCTCCTGGAACGGAAAGGATTCGGCATCAATATCAATGACGAATACCTAGAATACGTTTCGCTTGTTCGGAAGGCTGGAAGTCATCAAGCCTACGTTCGAGACGATTAGTAATGACCATTGAAAACAGCTTATAAAAAACAAATCAAAAAATCAAAAATCATTTATTTCGACCAATAATTGAGTCATAATTTAGCATACAAAAACAAATCATTTAAAAGATGTCAGACATAATCAAATAAAAAATTACATAATTACAAAAATTATATATTTACTTTTGAAAAATTTTACACTCTTACTACATTTTTTTTACAATTTTTTCAATAAACCGAAGGTAGCGGCAATATACTAGTAGTCATGGCAAAATTGATGGAAGAACTCAGCACGATGCTCGAATCCTCAATCTCACGCCTCAATCGCGTTTCTTCTCAACAGGTGGGTCTTAAGATGAACATGGATAAGCCGAAAGTCTTGTGTAATTCCCATGTTGTACCCACTCCAATTTATGTTGGGAACTCGGTTCTTGAAATCGTTGACTCGTGTGTTTATCTAGGACAAGTAGTCCAGCCCCCCTGCCGCCTAAGCAATAGCAATCGTAATAGCAATCGTTTATGACTTCAATTTAATCATTTGGCACCGCCTATGTGACGTTAGCCATCAAAGTTGTTCATTCAACGATTGCTTTCGCAATCCGCACAAAGCAATTGATGGCTAACGTCACATAGGCGGTGCCAAATGACTAAAATGAAGTCATAAACGATTGCTATTACGATTGATATTGCTTAGGTGGTAGGGGGGCAGTTAGGTAGATCTGATTTCAAGATAGAGGCCTATCGCCGAATCCAACTCGGTTGGGCAGCGTTTGGAAAATTACGCAACGTCTTCTCGTTCGACATACCTCAGTGCCTCAAGTCGAAAGAGTTTGACAAGTGTGTGTTGCCAGTGAAGACTTATGGCACTGAAACATGGTCCCTACCTATGGGCCTTATTAATAAGCTCCAAGTAGCACAACGAGCTAGGTATGGAGAGGGCTATGCTCGGAGTCTCTCTGCGAGATCGAATCAGGAATAAGAAGATAGGTAGAAGAACCAAAGTTACCGACATAGCCCAGTGAATTGGCAAGTTGAATTGGCAAGGGGCAGGGTACATAGCGCGGAGAACTGTTGAGCGATGAGGTCTAAAAGTTCTTGAGTGGATACTACGCAAGCGCAGCGTAGGACGTCCACGCATAAGGTGAACAGATGACCTCATTAAGACCGCAGGATCGCGCTGGATGCAAGCTTATTCCTTATTGGAGATCTAAAGGGAAGGCCTAAGTCCAGCAGTGGACGTCCTATGGCTGATGGATGTATGGATGGATCTATTTCAGGCAAAAAATAAAAGTCTCATTAGTAAACACATTTAATGATAACTTTGTAGACAAAATTAAACCTACATCAAACAATTCACAAAATCGGAAATCACTAATCGTAAGTAGAGTAGACTCGTTATTTTTTCTCCAAGTACGCCACATGACATTTTTAAAATAATTAAATCGTTAAAAAATACCAACAGTGTAGGTTACGACGGCATTGCCACAAATATTATTAAACGAGTATCGGGATATATATGCGCACACTTAAGCCACATCATGAATCTATGCATAAGCGCAGGTACTTATCCCGAGGCATTAAAAACCTCCATAATCAAACCGATATACAAAAAAAACAGTAGAACATGCATCGATAATTAATTATAGGCCTATATCTCTAATACCAGTTTTGTCGAAAGTATTCGAAAAGTATATCTGTTCCCAACTCTACACCTATTTAGAGAAGAAGGAAATACTTTGTAACAAGCAAAAAGGTTTTAGAGAAAAAAGAACTATAAATATGGAAATTTATGAATTTTTAATAAATGTCATGTCAAATGTTGACAAAACCAAGCCAGTTTGCGCCATATTCTGCGACATGACGCAAGCGTTTGACTACGTCCAGCACAATATTCTTTTTAATAAAATGGAAAAATATGGTGTCAGAGGTATAGCACTGGAATTAATACAGTCGTGTCTAACGAATAGAAAACAGTTTACAGAAATCACCAAAATAGATATAAATAAGAAAGAAGAAGTCATATACAGATCTCGAGAGCGAACTCCGACATCAGGTGTTCCGCAAGGTAGCGTAATAGGTCCTATTATGTTCACACTGTATATAAATGACTTTCCTAAAGCTATATCTCACCCGACGATTCTCTTTGCAGATGACAGTACAGTAACAATTGCATGTGATAATAATTTGACATATAAAACTGACATTAATGATACCTTAAATTTTATAATCGAGTGGCTAAATGACAATAACTTAAAAATCAATTTAGACAAAACAAACATAATGCATATAGAACTATCTTGTATACAAGATATGATAAGGGTACATCATAATGGTATAGAGGTAAAAGAAGTAGAATCGACAAAATTTCTGGGCATAAACATTGATAAATCAATTAATTGGAAAAGTCATTTAGAAATACTTAGTAACAGGGTTCATTCTTCGGCATACGCACTGTTTAAATTATCATTTAAGACAAACCAAGAAACATTATTAACTGCTTACTACGGCTTAGTTGTATCAGTACTCCGTTACGGCATTATATTCTGGGGGAACTCTACTGATAAGGAAGTTGCTTTCAAAGCCCAAAAGAGATGTGTTAGATCTATGTATCACCTGAAAACAACTGACAGTTGTAAGCCTTACTTCTTAAAACATAAAATATTAACCTTACCATGTTTATATATTTATGAAATTGCAATGTTTGTAAGAACAAATCCCGATTTATTTGTAAAATGGGCCGACGTAAATAATCGTACGAGGCGAGACAAAACAAGACTTTGTTTACCTCGTGCTAAAACTACTTTGATGGCCAAAAGTGTTTTCTGCATGGCTCTCATTATATATAATAAAATACCAAGGGAAATTAGGGAATTAAGCAATGAAATGTTTAAAAGAGAATTTAAAAGAATACTGTTAAATAAGTGTTATTATCGTCTTACTGACTTTTTAGATGACAAAGACATTACTAACAGTTGACATTACTTTTAACTTACTTAACCAAATCATTTGACATTATTTTAATTTAAATAATATAATTTGACATTATCACTTCACATTATTCTAATATCTGACATAATCTTAAATTCTGACATTAATACTTGACTATAATTTAACTTTTGTCGACATCTTATAACTCAGTAATATTTATATGTTTTGTTTATTATTTTTTGAAATTGTACATAATATTCAAAATTTTTTAAATTAAATTGTGTGACATTTGTGCGCCACGATGGGCAAAAACATGCGTTCTGTATTATATTTCGACCTGTTTGCGACTTTGTATGTTGTACACGATTACCATGTTTTCACAAATAAATGATCTTGAATCTTGAATCTTGTAAAATTGTATAGCATTTAAGTGAGTGAAAGTTGTACTGGCTGCATGCATCCAGCGGCAGCGTGCAGAAACGCGCTTAATGCAAGCCGCTTCCAACCCGTTCCAAATCCATAAGGTAGGCCTATGTCCAACTTGCTAATCCATTGTTCCACGCGACTACTCACTCACAGTTTACTTGTTTCACTATACTCAGATACATATATATTTATTTTTGTAGCGTCATCATAGACATTATCAGCCAGAGGACGTCCACGGCTGGACAAAGGCACCCCCTATACATTCCCAATAAGACCGGGTGGAAGTAGCTTGCATCTAGCGTGCAGCCTCTTCGCATACTGCACGCTGGAAACCGCAAACGCAGCGTAGGACATCCACTAACATGGTGGACCGGTGATCCAATCAAGGCCGCAAGAGCACCCCGAATGCAAGCTCCTTTCACACGATCAATCTTAAGTTTTTAGTAACTTTACTACAAAATAGGAATAAAAATAATTTCATGATACCTACAACGCGGTCACATTAACTAGACGCTTGACCATGTGACGTTATTTTGGCGCTCAAGTACGGTGTGCAAAAAAAACCGGCCAAGTGCGAGTCGGACTTCCGCACGAAATGTTCCAAATCATCTTCTATAAAAGATAAGTTTCTACCTGTTTATTAAGATCGAGTAAAAATTGCTTAAAATTTATGCAATGCGCTGAGTTAATGTGAGTTATTTATCAACTAGTTTGTAACTGAGTAGCGAGGAAAGGAAAACTTTTCTTCTTTTGTAACAGGTTACAAAATACGGTTACATACCTACGCGGCCAAAAGGGCAAAACCGTAGAGAAGGTCTATAATTATCTAACAGTAGACATCCTATGGCTGGTAATGGTGATGATGGTAATAGTTTCTGGGCAGCCATGTGCAAGATACTACATTCGCCATTCGAATTCACTCGTAGGTACTCCCACATTGCACAAGTTAGATATATGACGTCGGTTTGTCTGCCATTTTCAAAGGAAAAATAGACCATTGAAATAATAAAATTACAGAGTGTAATAATATTATTGCCGCAGTTCATAAAACGTTGCTTTTATGTACACATATAACTCAAACCCGAGAAATAGTTACTCACTTGATAGTTATAATAGTCCCTATATATGATGTTTTCCACTCGATTTATTATTATCATTTAAGTAGTAATACAACTATATACTTACGATTCCAAGCGGAAATGATGAACCATTCACACTATACCAGGAAACCATCAGCAGAATTGATTTTGAAGACTTAAACTGAGAGAAATCCGCTTTGTAATACCAAGAAATTTGTCATGTGAAACAATTTTCTGTTTTAAATACAATTATTTCAGTTAAAAGAGTCAAATAAAATTTTGTTTGTAAACGTCAGTTTAGTACATAACAAGGACTTGTAGGCAGATAATTATATCAAATTTAAAAAAGTGTTTAAATCAATAAGTTTAATATTGATTAATCAAATTGACAAGTACTACCATCAATCATAATTAAGATAAACTTGTAGCAGTAGCCAGTTGGCATAGGTATTGTAGAGTCACCAACATTATATTTATGATTATTTCAATCTTCTAGCTTGTTGAAACAAAATTGCGTACTTACGTACTTGAATAATACCTAGTTGAAATAACTCTCAAGTAATTGAAATAATTAGGTAGTTGTACCTGTTCACAAAGATGGTGCCAAAGATACCTCTTGTAATTACAGGCCTATATCCCTTCTGAGTATTTTTTCGAAGATATTAGAAAAAGTAGTCAACTCCAGACTGGTCGGCTATCTGGAAGCCAATATGCTTTTATCGGAGAGGCAATTTGGGTTCAGACGTGGAAAGTCCACTGAGGACGCCGTAACTTTACTTACGAACTCTGTCTCGTCCGCGATAGATAAAAAACTGCGCTGCGTGGGGTACGACGAAACAGAAAGCTTAAGACGAAACATGAGTGATGAGGAAATTGAGAAATAGGTATTTGGACTAAACTATTGCCATCGCGATGCGCCCAAACCAGGGAGCTTCAATGTGTGTGGTGATGCAATTGTATTTGTGTGCGTACTGCGCTTGAACTCTCCCCGCACCCTACCTGCGCCCCAACGAACTCGCTGGCCGACCGATATTTTAGTTTTGACTTGTAGCAAAATATTATATTACGTAGAGTGCGCGCAAGATAACTTTGCGCGCGAGTCGTGGCGCCACGTACGTTATATCACTAGTATTATGTATTCCCTGGCAGCATTGAATTGGTTTCTGATTTTGGCCGTACATAGAGCTATCTTGCGCGTATTCTACGTATGCTTTGGTTACCTAGCATGTATGGCGGATAGGCGATAACAAACAAAAATATCCCTGCTAAAAAAATTTCTGCCATTAGGAAGCTACATTATTTGTGACATGGGCTAATTTTTCTTTAAAGGCTTATTTATTTTCTTTTAAATAATTATTGTTTGACAAAAACGTAATATGTACCTAACTAAATCATATACAATTGATCAAAAGCAGCGAGCAATAGTAAAATATGGCTATTTGATATCTGTAGGGGCTGCAGTTTACATAATACTTTACATAATACATTTTTACTGAAATTACTTCTTTCAAGATATAAGTTAATTATTTTTAAATGGAAATATCTTACATTACATCGCGCTCGAAAGCCAAATATTCCAAATATTTATTCTGAGAATAATTTAAGTGTCTACCTGTTGTGTTTATTAATAATAATCGTGCGAAAAATCACGTCTGTTTATGGCATGAAAAAATATTTATTTCATTCTATTTTTTGACCAACGAAACGGAGGAGGTACTCTATTCGACGCGTATATTTATTATGTATAACCACGCGTAACTTTTCACACAGTAGTCCGATTTTGATAATTTTTTGTTGGATTTTTTTATTGGAAAGAATATACTTCGAAATTGATCCCATTTATTAAAATGGGCCGAGCCATATTTAATAAATCAACAATAACCGATCAGTGATAACTATTCGGGAATTCTGTACCTACACGATTGAAGTAGATATTTATTTTATTCTATTTTTAGTTTTTTTTTATAGTGGCAACAGAAATACATCATTTGTGAAAATTTTAACTGTTTTTTACGGTTCATGAGATACAGCCTAGTGACCGACAGACAGACGGACAGAGGAGTCTTAGTAATAGGGTCTCGTTATATTACTGTATATCTGCATTCTGCACATCTAAGACTTCTTACCTTTTATAATGTACCTATAGCCGTATTTGCGTTCCAAAATTAGTCCCATAGTATAAAAATAGTTAAGGATTCAATTAAACAGATGCGAGGTTTACAGTTTAGAGAACTGCTTGTCATACCTTGGTTCTACTTTAAAAACGTTTAAAAAATTTAAACAATTAGCAAATTAAAGCAGCAGTGGGTAGGGCACACATCATAGTAATACAGGATAGCACATCCACAATCTTATTATTATTAGATTAAATAATTTAAAGCACTTCTAATTGAACTTTTTAGCAAAACTCAGCGGATTGTAAGTTAAAATGACAGAGGGCAAGGCACATAGTTCAATGAACGGATAGCCGATGGGGCTGTTTTCTCGAATGGATCTCACGTACTGGCAAGCATAAAACGTTTTTTGTTTAGGTGGACTGAGGATAGATTTATATGTTACAGTTATAATAAATTTTTAGAGAACACGTGATTTTCCTAATTAGAACTATTATTTCGGCTTAGACGCAGTAATATAATGTAATGAATGAAGTAGTAGGTATAATGGCTCATAGTTCTAAGTAAATTTCAATTTTACGAATGCCCAATTCTATGAATGGCCAATTCTAAAAATTCTCAATTCTTAAAATGGTAAATTAATTTTATGGCAAACATTTTCATTTCAAAATCACCGATAATTAAAGCACAATCTCTTTAGGGCAAAGTTGGTAGGTTTGAAAGAACAACTTTTACTATTGAAGCAACTAACTCCAAATTGGCGATAAAAACAAGCTGTTCCATTTACTTTGTCCATTATCAACGGACTTTTTCTATAGTCGGTTGATATTATGGTTGATTTTTTTCGCGGATTTAGCTCTTGTTGGTCCCATAGTATTTATCTTGATGTACTGAACTCGCCAAAAGAGGTTGATATTTTAGGTACCGGTAAGATAATATGTAAAATACGTTTATTACTTCGAACTGTATATAGAGGTGGTACAATAAAATTTAAGACACAACAGTTTGTCCTAACAGAATTTTTCGACACAATTTTTCACTGCACTAATAACATGAATACTCAATCATATAGAAACACTAAAAATAATATTTACACAAGATTAGATACAGTTATGTTTTAAAAATATTTTTTTTTTACTTTCAGACACTATGCAGGTACTTTAATAATATAAACATCTACAACTCGACCTTAACATATATGTAATTATAATTGAGTATGACACAAAGATCGATATAAAACATGTGATCATAATTATCAGTCAGAATTTGTACATTCATAATATTATTTCATTCTATAGAAAGTATTTTCGGCCAGCCATTTTTTAAGCTATTTTTTTTGTTTGCATCTAAAGATTTTATGTAAAGAGATATACTATTGTATACTTTTATAACTGTATTTAATGAACTTCGATGATAAAATGTATTATTTACTTGTACTACACAAATGTTGAATTTATGTTGATCACGTAAAATATGCGATCTAGCTGATTTATTATCAAAAAAAGTAGTTTAGGTTATTTTTAACAAATACACAAATCTCTAAAAGTAAGATTTTTTTAGAAAATTCTTAATTGTAATTATGTTGCCATTTTGATAATTGGGCATACCCAAAACTAACCATTGTGAGAATTGGGCATTCATAGAATTAGGCATTCGCAGAATTGAGCATTCCCAGATTAGTAGGGCATTATGAGAATTGGTCATTCTGCGCCTAAACCATTTGGATGCCTGCCGATACAACACGATATATATACACAACAGGATTTATTGCAGCGACTACACAGAATTGTGTAGTCGCTATAATAAGTCGCAGTAACTAAACGCATATATTCAATATATAAGATCTTTTTCTTCAAAAGTAACAAACATTCATCGGTCAAATCACAAGATTTGAAAAATTAACAAATATTTTTAATAAACATCGATATCGATGGACATCACTGGAGCATCGACAAAAATATCGACTATTACTACATCCCTAGTGCTTGTGTACGTATAGGTTTGAACCTCCCTCACCTCAACCCTACCACCGCATCGTGCGATAGGGATAATTGCAGCTCAGAGCGATTTATACCTACAAAAATCTTGGCGAGACAACGTTTCGTATTACGCTGTTTTCTTCATCAAAAACTAAGTGAATCAAGTATTTTTTTATATCAAAATTTAAATAAAACATGTGTTTATGATTTTGTCATTTCATATTTTGTTAGATATTAATAAGTCTATTCTGGTGGGTCTTAAAAGACGTCGGTAAAAATGGTCAATTTTTTTGTGACTTTGAAGGATCATATTTTGCCTGATAATTAATTTATCAAGAAAAAGAATAGACAAGGTAGTTTAAACAGCTAAATTTAATTTTATGGCAAAAAATTGTAACTCTAAAAGCATTTTCCAGGAAGAAAACAGCGTAATACGTTTGTATGAAAAATTACAGACCACCTTCGGCCTTAACATCTAATGAGTACATCCAAAACCTTTCATCCACGCGTGCTCGCGCAGATCAAGTTCGCAACATACACAACACGCACTCACACATCACATACACACACACTCACACATTACACATCCACACTCACATACACTTACACACACATTCAGCCAAACAGAGTATTTGTATGCGTTTTGTAAATTAAATTCCAGTCATTAACTTTCTCTTTTAATTTGCTACTGTTTTATGTTTAATCTAATAATAATAATGAAATTATAACTCTTAATGTATTTAATAACAATCAAGACAACTTATAAGTGGAGGTGTCCACCTCCACTTATAAGTTGTCTTGATAGTCGATATGTGAGGTTCCCACAACACGGGCCTAGAGCCTAGTGTGGAACCACTGTCTGGACTTGGTGTGGATCTACTGTAGTTTTTTAATTGAATGTAGTATTGTGTTGTCTTAATTTATAATATGAAAAATTCTATTGTATTCCACTGTACGTTGTCAAAGATAATAAAAAAATACTTTACTTAATTAATTATAAGCATCGTATAAATTTAACAAATGGCATGTCGCGCCAACGATACACCAAATATAATTGAAGCAACGCGATTACCATTATAGGATCAATAAGAAAAAAAGCAAAAAATTCATATATCATTTATTGTCACAAGATACAAACTTTTATAAAATTGTTTTGCAGACTCTATTCCCCAAACTGGGATAAAGCACCCGTATCTTGGAGCCTAGACATTCATGTGAATTTTAATAAAATCTATTTTAGGTTACGAAACTTACAAAACTAAATTAGATTTTAAATCAATTAGAATAACAAAGTTAGAAATATGAACAATGTATAAGTTCACAAAATTTATAATAAAAGTAAAAAAAAAAATAGTGATCCGATTTGAGAAAATAATTTAAAAAATGCCAATTTGTGTGCGTGTGTGTGTGTGTGTGTACGCGCGCGCACATGGATGTTTCTCTGTGTTTCTGCTGTTAATTTATAAATACATTAATTGTCGAACAGAACAAGGTCACTTAATTAATTTAAAAATTGCTTCTGTGTCAACGTCTCTAAGACACTTTAACCATGTATTAACTAGCTTGAGATATTTCCTCAGTTATAGCATGAAAATTCAAGTGGGTCCTTTCCTTTTTCACTGTCGTGACACTGAGTGACGCACAGTTCATGTGGAAAAGAATTGGTGCATGATTAGTTATTCAGGAGCTAAGAACCAGAGTAATGACGCTGTGAAAGGTGGTTTTGAGCAGAACATGATCAAGGCAGTGCTTTCCCTTGGGTAAGAAATGTGTCAGTAACACATGGAACACAGCCGTGTCAAAAAATAGATCCCTGTACTAATCGATAACTTCAGAGTTGATATTTATGTTTATATCTACAACCAATATAACGGCTTTTTGAGTAGACATTGATTGCATGAGATCCTCGAGACGAATTGTCAGGGTAAACAAAAGATGGAAATCTATACACAGCTATGACGGCAATATCAGGTTCGCATGTAATCACAATACAATTGCAACCTGCAATGTATGGTAGTGGTTCAGTAATTGTGTAAATTATATTTGCCTGACGCCGTCGTTTTGTATATGGTGTTTGGATTTGTAGCTGACATAGTTTTCAATTGTAGGAATATTATTTATTTTACTCAACCATCACTCAGTGAGCATTATTACATCGATAGATAATATGTCTTTTCTGCCCGGGTAGCACGGCAAAAGGAGAAAACCAATACAGCTGTCATTGTCAATCCATACTTTATTTCCTCTTCGAGGGGATATAATGGTGAAAAGACAATGAGTTCCTTTGCCATGGAGAGTAAAACAACCATTTCATCAAAGTTGCGATTTACAGTACGTGTATTGGTATAGTATAGAATTAGGGATTTAGTGGTTTTCTTTATTAATCAATTGCATTCCTCTGGTGAACATTGAATGCATTAGCTACCCTCAGAGTTTCAATGTTATGGTCTTGTTGTCTATCCATTTTCTTGCAAATAGCGGAAACAATATTGGCAGAAAAAAGTGGAGTGCGAGACTTATACTTTCAAGGTTATACTGAGCTTATAGAATCTGGCACGAATAATTATGTTTGTTTCCAGGAAACGTTTCTGCGACTGTGGGTGTAAGTGAGGTTTGTGAGTGTGTGAGTTACAAATAGACATAAACACAAATAGAGAGTACTATTTGAACTGTTATTTAACTTAAAACAACATTTAGATACAAAATTCAAGTTACAACTACATGTAAGAAAGCATAGTCAATTAATCATATGGTGTTTTTCAGTTTTGTGATTTCTAGTTCGGAGTTTACTGTAGAACGCGGGGCGCCGTCAGTTTTGCTAAGATAGATCTTTCCGTCAGCACACCAGCAATAATTGTAGGTACCTAGTTGCTGGTTTTGCTGAATTCTCTGGGCAGAAATAGCAGTTTTCACGTTTTTTGCGGTAGATTTTCTGAGATGAGGACTGGCTTTGAAGGTCCTTCAATTCGAATACTACTTTATGCTTGTATTAAACATTGTAGGTTTTATTTTACGTTTTTACAGTGCTGATATTTTTTTCTTTGTAGAGAACGCTTGTGATATCCACTATTATGGGTTTGATAGGCAGACTTAGGACTTGTTCCGATGATGTATTTTACATCCGAAGTTTATATTAAGACTACCGTATCTTATAGAAATAACTGTACTGCTTATTGGAACAACACAACTAATGATAGAATAAACAAAGTATCACCAAGACTTCCGTAACATGAAGAAATAACGTTATTATAGCATATTGATAGGACATGACCACTATAGTATTTACCAGACAACAGTGACTTGTAGGTATAGCGTTTCTGCGTATTGAAACAACAAGACCATAATAGAGTCAACAAGATATCAACGGGGATTGCTAGTTGTTTCAACTTGTTAGACTCAACCAGGTATAACTTGCAGCTCGAATCTTACAGCAGATTGGCGCTATATTTTAACCAGATTAACATTAAGTCTAATCAAAATTTCTCTCAGTGTATTCGGAGTAGATGGCCGGGCCTTGGGATGGGTTCTTCATCTCGTAATACTGGCTTCTGAACACCAATAAAAAGTAGATGTCGAGAACTGTAAAGTAAAGAATATATTGTGTTATATTTTAGAAATAAGTGACGATTAAAGTGAAATACCGATACCTATAAAGCGAAATACCGATACCTATCTGATTTAAAGTAAGTAGATAAGTATTAATTTATGTAGAATATCAATACCAAAGCATAAACTAAATTGATTGCATCGGTTGCTTCGTTTGAGAGACTCAAGCACATTCCATGTATCGATCGAATCAAAAGCTTTCTCATAGTCCACAAACGCTAAGCAGCTAAGAGGCAGGTTATAATCGTCGGTCCTCTGTACAACCTTTTTTTTTGTCCGCCTAAAATCCTTTATGGATACCATCCCGCCAAGAGAAGCAGGGTGGTTATTTGGGATCCCGCCGACTAGAAATAAAGCGTGGAAGACCCTCTTCCGACGTCCAGTTCTTTGGCAGTGCATCGGAAATTCCGAGAAGATCTCCCGTTCGCGCACCGCCGTTTCCTTTTGCAACATAAATTGTTAACAAAAAGAAATCTGCCACGATCTTTCACAACAGAGCATGACCGAATCAACGCTATCCGTGTGCCCTGTCTAGCCAGTCTCCGAAGACGGGCTGGACAGCCCAGATAAGAGCTGCCAGCTCTTATCTGGGCCAGCCCCTCTCCAGTCCATAATCGTGAACCTTCTCGCTCAGGTTTTCCATATCTCGATCTCTCTGAGGAGGTATTTTCTGTATAACCTGTCGCAGCGTATGTATGTGGTCCATGGTGCTAAATCGGAAACTGGCTTGTTCGAGACTATTCGTAATGACTTTGATTACAACAATTTAAAAGTTGATTAAATAGTTAAACATTTTTGATAGTTTTTATAACAGACAATTCTATTGTATGAAATAACATAGTTATACTATATACTGTAGGAATATAAAGTTTTTTGTAGTAATATTCTTGACTTTTATTGTAAAAGTATCCAAAACTAAGTAATTCTATCTACGTAACTAAACAAGGTTGCGTATTGCAAGTCTAAGTAAAAATAAACAGTTTTCACTTGCTCCTGTAAAATTCATCAAAATGGAGTTATGCACTCTGAAAATTAGGCCGATGCTATGCCTAAATGGTCAGGAGACAGTAAGAGCAGGATCACTTCTTTAAATTCCTCCGCATTGAAAATCTATGTTATCAGAAACGGGACTATTACCTAATGGGTAGGTACCTGCCGTAAAACTCATTTTTAAACGTTACAAAAATTTAACTCCTAGACCAGCAAGGTGGATATGGTCCGATTGCTCTCGGAGGTTAGGCTTATGTCCAGTTCTGAACTATAAAAATATACCTAGTAAGCAATACATTACAATAGAATAAATACTAACGGATAATGAAAATGTTTACTACTACGGTGCCGACGGTGACGAAGGGGTTTATGGCGCAGTTTATGATGGATCCGACGGTGAAGATCACGAGCAAGATCACGGAATATATCAGGTACGCCTTCAGGTGACCCGGTTTATTCTGAACAAAAAAAACACAATATAAATTAAGCAAAAAAATAATAATAATGGGAAAAGCCTACTATAAGCCTATGTGTGGGTGGACATAATATTTTTGTCACATAGTCGCATGTCACATTTATTTTCTTCATATTTTGTTTAAAAGTTCTTTTTTAAATAAATGTTTTTTTAGAAATGGCTCGGTGGTGGTTTATTTACCTACTAAAAGGGCTTGCGAAATTCAACTTTTTTTGGGTACAAGCTGATATGATGGTCTTAGAGCGCTTGTTTACGGCAATTTGTTTCACTGGACAACGGACCGCGGTGGTGTATGGTTTACAATGAACGTGTGTTGACGTACCGGACATCCATCCGGCCAGCAATTTACGCCCGATGCACATCCGCTTCCCCTCGGTGCGATGGACATCGGTCCGGCGTCCGAAAGAGCGGTCATCCACGGTAATGTATTGGTGCGTGTTGACGAAGCCGGACGCATAGCCGGTTTTTTTTAATTAAGTGCCGTTTACCTACGTTATTTAAGCCGAAAACAAAAAAAAATTGTAAAATTTCTCTTAATCTTCTTCCAACTTCTTAAAAAGAGTATGAAATGCACCATATTCTTCCGTATAAGTAATATAGAATGCGCCCACGACGAAGTTTTTTGAATTATGTACAGACTTATTTATGTATCAAATTGTAGTTAAAACTAAAAACAGGGTGGTTTTCACTGTACAGCAAAGAGTTATTTACTAAAACAAGCCACTTGTCACTACAACAAGAACTGTTTCTGTAAAAGAATTATTGAACAGTTAATAATAATCAATCTTCACTTTACGCCCATGCGCAGTTAGCGAAACAGCCAAACCGCATATCGTCGCTGTAGAGCGAAAAGTCACTAAGTCGAAAAATCATGTTTTGAGATACGAGCGTTTAAAGTTTTAAAAACTAAAAAAAAATATTGCTCGGTTTCATTGTTGGATATTAATGATTTTATCATTTCATATTGTAGGAAATATCTCAAAGTTGAACTTACACCTATTTACTTACTAGAAGAAGCTACTTTTCATGGAAATTTTAAGGAAAACAAAAAATTAGTTAATTTTTACTTTCAGTTTCCTGCCCATAAATGTGTTAGTTATTTTTCTTCCTTAATTAATGATTTCTCGCTTAACTGAAGCTCTAGGATACAGACAATAAGTTGACTTAGTTATATTAATTCTTATTACCTCAAATACTAAACGATACAAATAAAAATTAACTAAGTGATATAACTATCCATTTTGGATTATTTAAGTAGGTTAATTGTAGGACACGTTTTTAAGAAACAATCAGTGGACAAAAATAACTTACCTAACTTTATTAAATAAGTAAGAAAAAAATACTAGCGATAGGTACCCTACTATTTTTCTTTAATTCAATCTTCATTTAGATTCCTCTAAAACGTCTGGCTCATACAGTGCATCTTTTACATCTATGCTGGTAGGTAGAGAGTGATACCAGTAACGTAACTCTTGTGGAATAATTCGCTTGGTACACAGATTTATCAGATCTCTTTTTTTGGCCTCTGAAATCTGGAGAGGACTTAGGTAAGCCTTTGGAATAGTGTAAAGCTTGCTAACGTGCAGCCTGTTCCGAAAAAAGGTAAATCTATACTTTGCAAGAGTATGGAACGTGTTCTTAACAACAGGCTCCTGGCATACCCGGAAGCGAATAACTTACTCGGTGATCATCAGTACGGCTTTCGCCGAAACCGGTCTACTGGGGACCTTCTGGGCCACACACATCTGGAGTGAGGTCATCGAGAAACACGGAGAGACGCTGGCTATCTCCTTGTCATTTGACAGAGTCTGGCATGAGGGCCTTATTGGCAAGCTTCCTTTTTACGGCCTACCTGCTGATTTCTGCGCTCAGATATCTGATTTCTTGAAGAATCGGTCAATACGAGTAATTGTAGATGGTTGTTTATCTGACCAAATGACTATCAATGCCGGTGTTCTTCAGGGGTCAGTGCTCTTTGCGACGCTTTTCCTACTGCATGTTAACGACTTGCTAAAGCCTGGTATTTTTGGGTACGCAAACGACAGTACAGTCATGGAGAGCTACACATCCGAAGCAAGAATGAGCGGGCCACAGATCGCGTCACTCAGAGAGGCTATAGTTGAACGGCTCAACTTGAGTCTGGAGGCGGTATCTGAATAGGGTGCTGCTAGCCTGGTCAAGTTTAAGGCCTCGAAAACTCAAGGCTGTTTGTTTTCGGCCAAAAAGAGGCCCTTCTAATTGTCTCCTGCTTTCCGTGGTGTGTCCATTCCGGTAACTAACAGTCTGGAACTATTAGGTGTTACGCTATCATCGACTCTCAACTTTGGCTCTTTTACAGAGTCAAAAGCACAATTAGCCTCAAAAAAACTTGGTATTCTCTCTAAGGTGAGACGGTATTTCACACCTGAGCAACTGATTAGTCTTTATAAAGCGCAAGTCAGGTCTTGCATGGAATACTGCTCTCACTTTTGGGATGGCTCTGCTGAATACCAGTTGGAGGCTTTGGAGTCCATTGAAAGGCGAGCCAGGCGGCTGATAGGCAACGAAACCTTGACTGAGTCGAAGCTGCAAAGTCTCGAGCATCGACGTAGGGTGGCGTGTCTATCAGCCTTCTATCGGATACACTTCGGTGAGTGCGCCAGCGCAGGAGTTGCACAATCTGATCCCACCTGCCCCTTTCTTCTATCGTACGGCTAGACAGACGCGACCAAAGCGCCACCCTTTTATGGTGGACATCTCACGCGTTAGAACCAAGCATTTTGAGTCCATATTCCTCATACGAACTGCCAGAATGTGGAACGCTTTGCCTGAGTCTGTCTTTCCGCTAAAGTACAATGTAGGTGTTTTCAAATCTCGAGTAAATAGGTATCTTTTAGGTAAGCGTGCTGCATCCTAGACCGCATATCTGCTTAACATCAGGCAGAGTGTGTAGTCAAACGGAAACCTATTTGAAATTAAAAAAAAACATGCCCATCGTATTATTTTAATTTTTAACTTCATTAGTCGATTTGCACTATCGTATCGAGTACATTTAGTGCACAGATCTTTCTTTGGTCAAAAGAATGCGCGCCAAACTTACTTAAACAACATCAATGTACGTTGAAGTTGTCAAAAAGATCAGTAAAAGCTTTTAATGACCGCTTAAAACTATATTCAATAGCTTATTAAATAAGGAAAAAGGTACTTAAAAAGATTTGGGAATTTCATACTTTCGTTAAGTAGTGCTAAGGTCCTTAGGACATCAAACCGAAATTCACTAAATAGAGTTAGTTAATTTTCGCTCTCATATTTTAAGCGAACAGTGTGTTCTAAAATTAAGTAAGTGGTTTTAGTGATCTTACAAATGGATACTGATCCAGATTGAGGCATTGAAAAGCAGTGAAAAAATAATTAAAGCTACTTAGGTATGAAGATGATATACATCTACGTGAACAAAAAATATTTAATTAAATTAGGTAGTTTTTCCTTGTCATGAAATGAGTCAAATGACATATTTAACCAGTTTCAGAATTTTCTAAAACAGGAACTATGGCACTTATAGCCACAGCGATAAAACTGAAATTTGGAGAAAAATACGACGATTCCAATGACGTTCCTAACTCAATTTGGCCATTTTACGACTTAGTGACTTTTCGCTCTACAGCGACGATATATTGACTAAGGTGTAAAGTTTGTTAAGAAAAAATTTGTAGAGTAAGACGTGTAGAGTTAGAAGCTTGGCTTTACGTGAGATCTGACAACTTTCTGATAGTGTGAACTGTGATTTAGACTTGGCTACATTTCACATGAAAATGTTTTTGTTAGATTTCACTTCATAATGTAGTTTACTACAAGGAGTAATTTTATCGACTTTTACATCTCTGGCTTTAAAATTTGCGGAAATCTCATACCAATTTTTAACCCTCAGTTTTAAAGGTTAATGGGTGATTTACAAAAATCTTGAAACACGTGTTTTATTAATTGTAACAAAGAGTCCCTTTATCAATTTTTGGACATCTATTATCAAACTTTGCAAGAGTGTCATACAAACTTTCATGCCGTAGTTTTAGGGTTTAGGGGGTGGTATATTAAGAATCCTGAAATCATGTTTTGTTATCTAATACAGGGTGTCTCAAAAGAAATTTTATATTTGTTTAGCTTACTGCGTGAACGCTGCGTACTTGAGGGGTGCGGGGGTTATGTCAATTGGTAGCTTGGCTCTTGGGGATTCAGTCGCTATGGAGCGTTTCTCGGGAGCAGACCGCGCGTTGTGCGTGCGAGAGTTTTACAAGAACGGTGATTACGTAGAAAATTCTGCAGTATTCGAGGTTTTCGCCACTTAAATGATGCGCCAAGCCTTCCTCTCATTCGACATTGGGTTAAAAAGTTTGAAGAGACTGGATCAACGCTGGATAAATCAAAATCCGGGCGACCTAGGTCATCAAGAACGGTAGAAAACGTGGAGAGTGTTAATCAATCTGTACGTGACGACCCGAGCCTTTCAATTCGGAAGCGCGCGAGTGCTTTAAATGTGCATAGATCATTATTACATCGCATTATGCACAAAGATCTAAAGCTGCACCCCTACAAAATTCAATTGGTGCAAGAATTACACACAAAACACACGTCCAATATATCTCTGCCACGTGTTCGTGAAATTTTCTCAGGAAAATTGATCTCCCGGAGAGGTGACATAAATTGGCCTCCACGTAGCCCAGATTTAACCCCTATGGACTTTTTCCTATGGGGTTATCTTAAATCTAAAGTTTACGCCAATAAACCAACTTCACTGGCGCATTTGAAAGAAAATATCCGTCACGAAATGGCAGCCATCCCTCACTCCACCTGTCGAGCAGTCATAAGTAATTTTACTGTTCGATTAAATGAGTGCCAACAACGTGAGGGTTTACATTTAGACGATATTATTTTTAAGAAATGAATTCCCAAAAAGTGTATTTTAACAATAAATAATCATTTTTTCTATATACCGCTTCCTTTTTTTTTAATCAATCCACTAAATATGAAATTTCTTTTGAGACACCCTGTATAACGAGTTATTACATCCATTTTCTGACTTCTGGCATCAAAAGTTTTGAAAGTGACATACACATTTTTATCCCCCAATTTTATGGCTGATTTTTTTTGATTGAAAAAATCCTGAAACAAATGTTTAATTATTTCTAACAGAGAGTCTTTATATCAATTGTTAGACTTATAACATGTTAAATTTGTGGAATTCTCATACAAGTTGTCATCCCCTATTACATAGGGTTGGGGGGTAAAAGTTCAAAGTTTTAGATTTTTTCCCTTGTCTAAGATGTCTAATATATACCTTGATGCCAAATATCAAGTTTCTAGGTCATCTGAAAGTGGGTTATTAAACGTTAATTTTTCATCAACTGTTAGAGCAAAATTAATAAAATGTTGTATTCTAGATAAGCTAAAGAATTGTAATAAATATGCTAAACTTCATATATTTAGGTGAAATAGTTTTCGAGTTATGATGGGGTCAAAAGTGGCTCAAAAAGGTTCGTGTAATATTCACACACGGCTGCTGCGTCGTCATTTTCTTAGACTTGGCTGGACACGCGGCAGCGTGTTTAAATTGTATAATGTCTATGCTATTAATGGCACAGTGATTTACCTTGTGCAATCCGACTAGTAGAACAATAGCGAAGACCAGACCGAGTAACATGATGATCAGCAGGATAATGGCGATCACCACCAGGAAACGGTCAACGTTGTACACTCCTGCCTTGTTTTGCATCAACGCCGCTACGCCCGCTATGCCCAGGATCGGGAGCACAGTTCCGATCAAGGTACCGATCTGGAAATTGTAAAAAAAATTACGCTCACTGCAGATTGCGTCTAATTTTTTATATTTTTTTTTATTCCGTACAGGTTTGCGTTTGACTACATACTGCCTGATGTTAAGCAGATATGCGGTCTAGGGTGCAGCACGCTTACCTAGAAGATACCTATTTACTGGGGATATGAAGACACCTACGTTGTACTTTAGCGGGAAGTCAGACCCAGGCAAAGCGTTCCAGATTCTGGCTGTTTGTATGAGGAATGACGATTCGAAACGTTTGATTCTAACGCGCGAATCGCCACCATAAAAGGGTGGCGCTTTGGTCGCGTCTATCAGCCGTACGATAGAAGAAAGGTGGGACCTCCGAAGTGTATCCGATAGAAAGCTGATAGACACGCCACCCTACGTCGATGCTCGAGACTTTGCAGCTGCAACTTATTCAAAGTTTTGTTTTCTATCACCCTCCTGGCTAGCCTCTCAATCGAATCCAGAGCCTCCATAAGCCTTTATAAAGACTAAAGAGTTGCTCAGGTGTGAAATACTGTCTCACCTTAGAGAGAACACCAAGTTTTTTTGAGGCTAATTGGGTTTTTGACTCTATGTAAGAGCCAAAGTTAAGAGTGAATGAGAGTGTAACGCCTAATAGTTCCAGGTTGTCAGATACCAGAACGGGCACACCACGGAAAACAGGAGACAATTTGTAAGGGCCTTTTTTGGCCCAAAACAAACAGCATTGAGTCTTCATGGCATTCAACTTGACCAGGTTAGCATCACCCCAGTCAGATACCATTACCAGACTCAAGTTAAGCCGTTCGACCATAACCTTCTCTGAGTAGCTCGATCTCTGGCCCGCTGGTTCTTGCATCGGATATGTAGCTCTCCACGTCCACGTATGCACTGTCATCTGCGTACCCAAAGATAGCGGGATTTAGCGACAAGTCGTTGAAATGCAATTAGAGGGGCGTCGCAGTGTGAAACGTTGTACACTCTACTATGGGTACAGGCTGCACGTTAGCAAGCTTCCCAGATTTGGGCACTTGACCTGTCTTCAGTGACAGATGGAAGAGGCGAGTCAGCACAGGCGAGACGAGAGCTCAGGCGCACAAGTCCTCAATATAATGGCCGAAATAACTTTGAAAACCTCCTTTGGCCGGATAATTATGTATTTCACTCATTGAAGTGCCCACAGTTTGGCAAAGTTGAAAGTTTCGCACTACTGGGGTCCAGACGCGAAGACTCCGCAAATTGAGATGCATAAAAAAATGCCTTCTTTACCGCGGTTTGAGCTAGCGAGCCATTGGGTTTTAGCAACAGAAGTAGTGAGGGCCGGCAGAAGTTTGCTTCGACCGATTTACCTAGGGACCAGAATGCCTTACTAGCCGCAGGGTAAGAAGCAAGCTTGTTCCCTATTCGACTAATGTGTTCAAATTGAGACGCATAACCTTTTTACAGGACTTATAGCAGCTCTATTGTAAGCCTTTTTCCTCAGAAGTGAGTGCCTTGTCTTACGGTTTCAAGTATCGACCTAAGCCAAATATGCCTAATAATTTTGCGCTTCGCCGCGTCCACATCCAGGCCCAAACAGGATAAAATATTCCAAGGCGGTACAAAGCATATGTGTCACGGCATCCGCGCAAGAAAAAGGATCATCGGAAGAGAAGCTCACAGGCTGTCAAGGGTAAGATGCAAAGAAACACTGCATTTCATCCCAATCTGATAACTTGTACCACCATCCCCGCCGTGATCCTTTAGGGCTGGGGTCTGATGGGAAGTAGATGAATACTGATTTAACCAGATAGTAATCAGATATACCTAACGGTGTGAGGAAGTTGCCACTGAATATCGGTCTGGATCGGTTGTTAGCAGAAGGTCCAAGTAGTATGCGAGTCAATATCAGGTACCCGTGTGGCACTTTGAACCACCTGAGTAAAATCTCGTCAGGGCTAGCTTGCTCGTTTTAAACCCAGCATGGTTTGTGTCCAGGTATGTGTGAAATCGCACTCTTTGTGGTGGCCATTAAATTCCCCCAGGATCACTAATAGGGCCGAAAACTAGCTGAGCTGAGCAGCATCAGCCGCCTCATTGAGGCGATTCAGCGAGTCTAGTCGTTTCCTGGACCCCGCTATGCGATCAGTATACACAACACAGGCATGGACAATTTTCTCTAAGCTAGTGTCCGCCAGTGCCCAAAGCAATGAAAAAGAAGGGTCTTCAAACCTTCTAAGGCGCAGAAAGCAAATGTGATCCCCAGATTTGAAAAGATGCTCCAGCGAGTACCCTAGGTAAGAGAGATACTTACGACACGTCGAATGCACCAGCAATCTGCATCTCCGTCAGAAACAATAGGTGGGGTCGATCTGTCTCAAGATGACGATGGACAAGCATGAGATTGGAGGGTAAACCCCGAATGTTGCACTGGTGCATTTTAAGTGAGAGGGAGTGCTGCCACTGTGTAAACGTTCCTTTTCTTCTACTGTTTCTCATGATTGTTTGCGGAGTAAAGTAAGTAGAAAGGCAGTTGTGGAACGAAGATTCAGTGGTACAACACACAAATCACATACGTCCCCCATGGCCATAGTCTAGCTTAGAGACCGCAGGGACGCCCAAGCCGCCCCTCCCCCCCAGATTTTGACATATGGCGGGGCAGCCTTTCATAAGTGGTCAGTTTGTTTGTATTAAAATTATGATTGATTTTCATATAGGCATATTGTATGGCCTGGAATCAATTTATTGTATTTTATTTTTCTTGATGAATACAAGCTTTTTCTCAATACTAGAAGAGTATATAAAGTGTCAATAAATATAATAATATTCTCACCAGGTTGAGGTACCCTAAGATGAAACACCCGGTCTTCAGGTCTATGCACCCGCAGCACTTGTCGAACACTAAGGCCGACATTTTAGAACTGAAATAAAAAGGGGTAAGTAGTTGAATCGAGTTATAAATTTTTCTTATTTACTCGTAAGTTGTCAGAAAAAATAAAAATTCAGAAGTTAAAACGGTCAGCATACTACCTTTAGCCCGGCAGGCAAGCGCAAAAAGGGCAAATCACCAATTACTTTTTAAAAGTTGATTTTTTAGAGTTTCGTACCTATAGGATAAAAACGGGACCCAATCACTAAGACTTTGCTGTCCATCCGTCCGTCTGTCTGTCACCAAGCTACCTCATGTTTCAAATTTTCACAGCTTATAAATTTTAATTGATATTGTATTTTTATGACATTAATAAGTATTGTTAATCAAGTAAGTAATGTAATGTAAGGATTGACGTGATGAATTGATTGTAATTTTATGATAATACTAGTTTTTACCCGCGGCTTCGCCCGCATACGCAATATATCATTATAATTTATAGTCTATGTGTTATTCTGATATACATATAGGTAAGCTATATTATTGCAAAGTTTCATCTCAATCCGTTTAGTAGTTTTTGCGTGAAAGAGTAACAAACATCCATCCATCCATCCATCCTCACAAACTTTCGCGTTTATAATATTAGTAGGATTATTATTATTCAGCTTGACATTTTATATTTTTTTATGTCATAGGAAGTTGCAATGGAAGGTGCAATTTTTTTCAATACTCAATTTCATTTTAGTTTAACACATTAATGAACAAAGTGAACTATCGCATTCGTTTGACTGTAATGATAGCTGTAATTGATGACAAATAAATGAAATGAATTTTCTGTCACCGTTGTTATATACAACAAAATAACAATACTAAACACCGAATAAAATAAATAAAAGTTTGTTGTAAGTTATGGAGCTCCCTTACCTAAAAAATAATTAACAGTAAGTAACGTTACAGAACCCTTTGTGTGCCAGCCTGATTCGTAGCACCACTTTTAACGCTGACTGACAGGCCCTGTAACATGTTACAGGTGATTGACGTAATACCGAAAATTCAGCTTTTAGAAAGTACTTGCATCTTTTACCTCCCGGGCTAGAAATCTTGAGCAAATTAAATGGTTTTCTATTTTAGTATCAATTTTATGGGTGACAAAACATTGAAGTAACTTTTTTGGCTTACATTTAATTCAAATTAAATTTTGTACGTGCTGCATTAAATTCTAACCGACGTGTTATTATTAAACTTTGAGCGACGCAACTCAAAAAAAAATCTAAAATAAGTATACAAGAAAACCAACAAATGGTGTACAGTTGACATACACATTTAGACTCAAAAAACCGCATTCTACTTCACTTCGAGATTCACTCGATTGGTTCACTAGAACTAAAGCCTAAGGATATTTATGGGATTGTCCACTGTTCGGTATAGGCCTCTAGTTTTCCATACATATTTGACATTCGCCGTCAAAACATGTTAGAGTTAGTTTTGACTTCTTGAGCTATGTGCAATTGTGCAAGCTTAAGAATTTCAGTTTTTGTAAAAAAAAGTTATAATTCCATAGTGCTTAAAATATTTTTCCATCCCCACGAGCTACACCTTACGTACACAATTTTGAAAATTGAAAGGATTTGAAAATTGAGATTAATATTAAACTATTAGGTATAATGTCAAATTTCGTACAATTTGGTTTATAAATGTGGAACTTATAAAGCTTTGTAACATTAGAACGGAAAGACACAACGAAGTTATAAGGATCATAACCCTAAAATATATTTATATCCTAAATGGATATTTCGTTGACTAGTGTAATTTCCTATAAAAAATACAATTTCGATGACATATCTATCTATGATGCCTAACATGTTTATGCCTGTGCTGCTCTGCAACAGGCATCATTAGTACAGTCTGTTTTCAACTGACTTCCAAAAAAGAGGAGATTCTCAATTAAGGCGCTGCTCAGAGACAAAAATCCGTAAAACGTCATGTTTTACGTCGCACAGTTAGGCGTAACTGTACAGACACACAATAATAGTTCACATGAGAGACTTTTTCAATAATATTGCAAAAAAATTATCTGGCATCTTGAAAAAAAATTCCCAAAAAAGCTTTAGAAAAAAATCTTTCGTTTCGCATTTCTGAATATTTAGAACGAAATTTACTATATTTTTCGTAATCATAAAATAGAAAATGTAATAAACTAAAGACAAATCTATATATTTTGTTGCAAGCACGGCTTCATTTCTTTTTAAACGAATTAAACTGCGAAAAATTATCGAATTGACAACATTTCAAATTTTTAACATAGTGTTGGAAGGTAGACGAGTAACAGCCGGCGAATGATATAAAAGGCGGTGCGCAAACGCCGCGCCAAGCCAACACTTTGCCTCGAGCCACCGTCGTAGAAACATCGTCCGATATTTCATTTCTCTTTAGTTAAATTGTGTCGAGTCGCTGTCCGATTGTTTAACTTTTGATTATTTTTGTTGAATTATAATTGTCAAAGTAATTCGGTGTTTTATTTTTGAAATAAAATCAGTTCAAGTATCCAAAATCAGAAGTGGAATAGAATCTACGTTTCACGCGTTGTTCTATCTCACTACTCTGCCCACATTATGTTGCAAAGAAATGTCGGACAATGTTATGGCCATCGAAATAGTAGTTTGCGCAAAATCTACATGAAGGTAGTTGCCTAAGAGCGAAACTAGGCGCGAGTTAATAGTGAAGTGAAGTGTTGGAGCAGTGCTTGATAGCTCATAGGGTGCGTCAGTTCCCGCAACTCGCAGGCCTCGCCGCCTGACCGGTGGGCATGCCGCCCTCAGCAGGCTTCGCACCTGTTCGGTGGGCATTGCTACCTGCCCACATTATGTTGCAAAGAAATGTCGGACAATGTTATGGCCATCGAAATAGTAGTTTGCGCAAAATCTACATGAAGGTAGTTGCCTAAGA
Source organism: Hypomecis punctinalis (assembly GCA_949316475.1). Lineage (NCBI taxonomy): Eukaryota > Metazoa > Arthropoda > Insecta > Lepidoptera > Geometridae > Hypomecis > Hypomecis punctinalis. The sequence continues at coordinate 3,437,062 of OX438811.1, forward strand.
GCGAAACTAGGCGCGAGTTAATAGTGAAGTGAAGTGTTGGAGCAGTGCTTGATAGCTCATAGGGTGCGTCAGTTCCCGCAACTCGCAGGCCTCGCCGCCTGACCGGTGGGCATGCCGCCCTCAGCAGGCTTCGCACCTGTTCGGTGGGCATTGCTACCTGCCTTTACCTTTGCGATGTCGGCGACTCAGCGGGAATCACCGTCATCAGCAAGCCTCATCGCGCTCAGCGGCACTAAGCACCAAGAGAGGCTGGTAAACTGTTTGTGGCAGACAACGGTCAGGTACAAGTTCACGGTACCAGATTGCATTGTTGATGCAGTACACTTCTTCAGAATGTTGGTATAAGCTATCCATTACTTTTACATTTTACGTTTATGCCCATGTTTACCAATGGCAAAATAGACCGTGCTAAGTACTAGACTACCGACTTTTTACGAATCGGGTTTTGTTTAAATTATTATTTAGGCCCTTGTGTAAACATTTATGACGGGTGAGTGATCGTACATGGGGTTATTTTATTGCGAACACGAGCTATTTTATCTGTAGCTAGACATCGCGATTGTTTTGTTCAGAGTCAGGAACACGACTCGAACAAAACTACCCTACTTGTCATTTTTTTTGCTGTGTAGGTTACGCATTAAACATTTTGTGAAAAATAATAATGAAAGCCAAGTATGTGCCTTTAAATAGATGTTTTGAAGTTCAACTCATAAGGCAGGCATTGTTTTTTCGTGGTGAATTTGTCCGCCTTTCTGCAAAAGTCAACTGACAATTTTTGACACTCATTTAAATCCTAAACGTGCTTATAGCCGGGATTCTAATGTAAAATTTGTTTTGGTGAAAAAAAGATAACGCGTAGCATAAGCAACGTTGAATTTCAATGCAAAATGATCAGCGTCGCAATGCCTTTGAAGTGGTTTTGGAATTTCGTAGTCTTGTGAAATAAGAAAACTTGTGAATTGTTTTAGTAAAGAAAAAGCTGGTTTCGATAGATTGTTTTTAGATTTTGAATATGACTTGAGATAGGTACGGGGTTAGTCCCGTCAGATGTTTGTTGGGGAACTGTAAATTCTTTGTGTGATTTCGCAATGATTACTTTCTAGTGAAAGAAACTGAGCCTTTTAACCCTATACTTGGCATTGTATCTGTACGGAAACATAGATTTAAAAAAAATATTGAGACTATTGACAATGTGTTGTGATATATTTTTTTGTACAATATAAAAGCTAATAATGTATATAATTAGTAAAAAAATATTTTCTTGCTGTTGGCAACACTGAAATGACAGTAGCTCGCAAGATGGCGAACCGTGCGCAGGCGTCTACTTCACGGAAGGTAAAAAAATAGGTTTATTTAAGAATTTCCAAATGATTTGCTAAAATTATCTACTAATATTATGTGTCACAAACGTTACTTTATGCGTATGTGTTTTTTTTATTGAAACTGGGTCTTTATAGTTTGTAATTTACCCATTTTCCCGAATGTATCTGTAGGAGCACACTGCCAAGTACGCAGTAAATTTGCAAACATTTGCTTAGTATCTGAGGAGATACACTGCCCGTTACGTATGAAATCATGTTGGTAAAATAAATTTTGTTTAATCAACAAGTTTATTACGACTATTTTATTATAGTATTCTTAAGTTTTGTTAATATTTGATCGAGCGAGCGAAGGGAGCGAAGATCTCAGAGTCTAAGGGGAACATTTGGCGTTTGTATGTGTAAATGTATGTATATATGTTTACTATATATTGATATATAGATTAGCTTTGCTAGTATATTTAGCACTGTTGTTTTATTTGTAATCTCTAATTTGAATTGTATTTTGATCTGCAGGTTCAACCACACAATTGTCAAATAAATAGCAGAGCTCAAAAAATACTTGCTCTTGTTCCCAAGGTGGGGGCTAAATCAGACTTAGAAGACAGTGACTCATCTGCCGATGAGTTACAACACTATCCATATCATTTTCAAACACACTCTGGTAGCAGTTCACCAGCTCCATCATTGCCATCGTCGCTTTTAAATTTGAATCTGTTGAATTCAGATGAAGATGAAGAAATAGATAACGTGTTAGCTTCAACATCCTTACAATCGTTTTTGCCATCACCAGCATTAGAAACTGCAAGCTCTCCCTCAATTCTGTCACCAAACCAATCTGGAGTTCTACATCATGGTAACAAATGCCTCAATCAGTTAAAATCATTTACATACCCACCTTCGCCGTTGGCAGTCTCATCTGTCCAATCACCGCAAGCCATCGCTTCGACTAGCTATGAACAAGTGCCATCACCATTATGCGTTCCTTCACCATCTACAGCTACGCGATCTAAAAAAATCACAGCCCTGGCAAAAGACTTGCCAAAAAATAAACCGATAAAACGAAAGAAATTGATGTTAAATTGGACCAGCAAAAAATTTAGTGGCGCAGCAGAAATCGAAGATGTATTATTTGAAACATCAAATGAAGGATTCACTCCTATTGACTATTTCAAACTATTTTTCTCTGATAATATCATATCTCTACTTACTGAACAAACAAATCTGTACAGTACTCAAGTGAAGGGTACATCGATAAATTTGACAGAAGATGACATCAAAGATTTCTTGGCAATTTTGATATTCATGGGAGTTGCAAAGTTGCCAGCTTATACAGATTACTGGTCCACTGAATGCCGATATAATAATGTTGCTGACATAATGACGTTGAAAAAATTCCAGATGATAAGACGTTACCTTCACTGTAACGACAATTTTAAAGATGACGGTGATCGATATTATAAAGTTCGGCCGCTTCTTCAAGCAATACGTGCCAACTGTTTGAAGATCGAAGAAGAGTCGCGATTCAGTATCGACGAAATGATGGTACCTCACAAAGGAAATAGAGCGGGAAGTCGGAAACAATACATAAAAAACAAGCCCAAAAAATGGGGATTTAAAATCTTTGTACGAGCAGGAGTTTCAGGTATCGTTTACGACTTTTTGCTATATGGAGGAGATGACACTTTCCGATTTCAGCGATTAAGTGACGAAGAAAATAGCATGGGCTTAGGGTCGAAAGTCGTTTTGGCCAAGTTACATTTTGAAAGTTACTTTTTGCCAAAAATGTAACTTGAGGCTGTGTTTTTTGCCAGAGCGCAATTGCTTTCTAGCTTTCCATACAAAGTAATAACCTCGTATGATAGAATAATATGATCTCATTTTTGTAATAGTTAACAGTAAAGTGTTACTTAATAGTAATAAGTGTAGTATTATGCTTATATAAAAATATGATTACCAGAACTTCAAGTTCTATAATAGTGAGACTGTTGATTTATTTGATTATTTTTTTAAATGTTACAGCAAACTTTGAGACTGTTGATATGCTCAATTTATTTAATTTGTAAAACTTATAAAGTAGTTATTGTGAAACAAGTATAACATTGTGATCTCCTAATTATGTAAAGCTGTTTTATGAATAAAATATATAAAATATTACAAATAACTTATTTATGGCACACATGGCAGTGTATCCTCTTAGATACAATTATTTTTGTTTGTAGATTGCTACCAACTTGGCAGTGTGTCTTGCAGGATACATTCTCTAAAATAAAAAGTAAATATTATAGATTTTATAAAATATTTTTTTTACCATGTTTATACGTCTAGTAATCCATATTACACAGAAAACATACATATTTTAAGAAAAAAAAATCCTGCCAAGTATAGGGTTAAAATAAAAGTCAAGGTCAGGTGTGACCGAGCTCTGATAAGATCTAAGTTCTACTTATGTAATTTTTCACATGTAGTCAAAGACAAAAGTAGCAGGCAAGTAAGGCAATCATTAAAGCCGGCAGCTTTGCAGCTGCAGTTTGTGCGTTCTGATGGGTTTTATTTGAAAGTATGTACTTAGGGTTGTTTTTATCAAAAGTGTTATCTATGTAGTTGCCGTGACAAAGAAGAAAGAGAGAGTAAGCTCAACTCTTTTTAAACGCTTCTTCTCTGTTTGTAGTTGTGACGCTGCAGCGTTTCCGATAAAACACGGGAGTGCGTCTCATCGAGGTCACTGAATGTGATGGAATGTGGTGGCCCAGTTGTGAGTGCTTAAATGTTTGATTTTGCACTGGAAAAGGTAAAATGTTTGGTGACCTGTCGACTATAATAAGTCGTAGCCTTGAACGTTTTACACCATCGCCCGGCAGTCGTGAAAGTTTTGGTGACAAGTGGTGTTGTTGATAACTTGTCAGGACTACACCCGATAGACATAGTTAGTAGCTAGATTTCTGAGTTTTGAAATCGGGTTTTCAAGGTTGCAACACTAGTTTATCAAAATAACCGGTTACATTCTTCTTGCCAGGCAAAAATAAATCTTAACTGTGTCGAAATAACGGTGAAATTTAATTATCATGGCGCCATAAACAGAGAAAAAACTGGTTTTCTTAGAGCAAGCTAAATTTAACTTTCTCTAAAGAAAACTAAAGTTGTGTCATGATTTTTAATCGTTGCATCAAATTTTGATCTGATTTTTAAATATATGTCGAATGATATTTTCTAGTATTTGTAAGGTTAACATTTCTCTGGCTTGTGATTGGCCGATTTAACAACGAGCCGGCATTTTAGCCAATAAGAACTGCTTCCGGCGTAGTTTTAAAACAGCCAATCAGAAAGCGAGAAAACAAACTGAAGAGATGTAAAAATATTGATCTTTGGTTGAGGGCATTCTCGATTTGCGCCTCGTGGCGAAAGCACATATTCTTAGTCAACAAGAACTGTGATAATTATTTTAAGAAACTAATGTATCATATTTTATAGTGACCAAATACACATGAATATGGACTTATTAGTTTGATTCTCCACATATCAGAAGTGCAAATGTAACCTGCAGACCCACAATATGGTATGTACATTTATATTTATTATATTTTTAGATTCGGTGTCTTGTAAGTAGCATTGGTACCGATTCTTAAATCTGTGAAAAACTGTCTTATATTACGCAACTAATTTGGGTGTTAGGTCACGACAAAGTTGACCAAACTGATTGGGGGTAGTGTCACGATTAGATCAAAATTCAACCTTCGGCAGTGTTACTAAATTGTGAAAAAACTGTGCTTATTTTATTCCTACCTACCTGCAGAATAATAGGCATCGCATTTGATTGGTGTAACATGTGGCCAGGAACTCCTAGGCCATGTGAACCTGATCGATTACTGGTAGTATCTTGGCTGAGACACTACTCAACAATACTGTTACCAAGTTTATCAAAACTACGCTTATTCTATTCTCATTACCTACCTGCAGATCAATGAAATAGGCATCGCATTTGATTGGTGTAAACTGTAACATGTGGCCAGGAACTCCTAGGCCATGTTAACCTGATCTATTACCGGTAGTATCTTGGCTGAGACACTACTCAACAATGCTGCTACCAAGTATATCAAAACTGTGAGCTTATTCTGTTCTCATTACCTACCCGCAAAATAACAATAGGCACCACAATTGAATTGAAGTAGCATATGGCCTACTCATCGGCCATGTTAACCCGATCGATTCCTGGTACTGACTTAGTCGAGACACTTCTCGATAGTGCTGATACCGGGTGATCATAAAACTGCGCACTTGTTTAATTGTGCGGGTACGCAATATTGTGATGTGAATTATATCATTATCGATAATACATTGTTGGAAGGTAGACGAGGACCAGCCGGCGAATGATTTAAAAGGCGGTGCGCAAACGCCGCGCCGTCACTTTGCCTCGAGCCACCGTCGTGGAAACATCGTCCGACATTTCATTTCTCTTTCGTTAAATTGTGTCGAATCGCTGTCCGATTGTTTAACTTTTGATTATTTTTGTTGAATTATAATTGTCAGAAGTAATTCGATGTTTTATTTTTGAAATAAAATCGGTTCAAGTATCCAAAATCAGAAGTGGGATAGAATCTACGTTTCACACGTTGTTCTATCTCACTACTCTGCCCACATTTTGCTGCAAAGAAATGTCGGATGTGATGGCCATCGAAATAGTAGTTTGCACAAAATCTAAATGAAGGTACTTGCCTAAGAGCGAAACTAGGCGCGAGTTAATAGTGAAGTGAAGTGTTGGAGCAGTGCTTGATAGCTCATAGGGTGCGTCGAATTCCCGCAACCCGCAGGCCTCGCCGCCTGACCGGTGGGCATGCCGCCCTCAGCAGGCTTCGCACCTGTTCGGTGGGCATTGCTACCTGCCACCTTTGCGATGTCGGCTACTCAGCGGGAATCACCGTCATCAGCAAGCCTCATCGCGCTCAGCGGCACTAAGCACCAAGAGAGGCTGGTGAACTGTTTGTGGCAGACAACGGTCAGGTACAAGTTCACGGTACCAGATTGCATTGTTGATGCAGTACACTTCTTCAGAATGTTGGTGAGAGCTATCCATTACTTTTACATTTTACGTTTATGCCCATGTTTACCAATGGCAAAATAGACCGTGCTAAGTACTAGACTACCGACTTTTTACGAATCGGGTTTTGTTTAAATTATGATTCAGGCCCTTGTTTAAACATTTATGACGGGTGAGTGATCGTACATGGGGTTATTTTATTGCGAACACGAGCTATTTTATCTGTAGCTAGACATCGCGATTGTTTTGTTCAGAGTCAGGAACACGACTCGAACAAAACTACCCTACTTGTCATTTTTTTTTGCTGTGTAGGTTACGCATTAAACATTTTGTGAAAAATAATAATGTAGCCAAGTATGTGCCTTTAAATAGATGCTGTGAAGTTCAACTCATAAGACAGGCATTGTTTTTTCGTGGTGAATTTGTCCGCCTTTCTGCGAAAGTCAACTGACATTATTTGACACTCATTTAAATCCTAAACGTGCTTATAGCCGGGATTCTAATGTAAAAATTGTTTTGGTGAAAAAAGATAACGCGTAGCATAAGCAACGTTGAATTTCGACGCAATATGATCAGCGTCGCAATGCCTTGAAGTGGTATTGGAATTTCGTAGTCTTGTGAAATAAGAAAACTTGTGAATTGTTTTAGTACTTAAAGAAAAAGCTGGTTTCGATAGATTGTTTTTAGATTTTGAATATGACTTGAGATAGGTACGGGGTTAGTCCCGTCAGATGTTTGTTGGGGAACTGTAAATTCTACTTTGTGTGATTTCGGAATGATTATTTTCTAGTGAAAGAAACTGAGCCTTTTAAAATAAAAGTCAAGGTCAGGTGTGACCGAGCTCTGATAAGATCTAAGTTCTACTGATGTAATTTTTCACATGTAGTCGAAGACAAAAGTAGCAGGCAAGTAAGGCAATCATTAAAGCCGGCAGTTTGTGCGCTCTGATTGGTTTTATTTGAAAGTATGTACTTAGGGTTGTTTTTATCAAAAGTGTTATCTATGTAGTTGCCGTGACAAAGAAGAAAGAAGAAAGAGAGAGTAAGCTCAACTCTTTTTAAACGCTTCTTCTCTGTTTGTAGTTGTGAAGCTGCAGCGTTTCCGATAAAACGCGGGAGTACGTCTCATCGAGGTCACTGAATGTGATGGAATGTGGTGGCCCAGTTGTGAGTGCTTAAATGTTTGATTTTGCGCTGGAAAAGGTAAAATGTTTGGTGACCTGTCGACTATAATAAGTCGTAGACTTGAACGTTTTACACCATCGCCCGGCAGTCGTGAAAGTTTTGGTGACAAGTGGTGTTGTTGATAACTTGTCAGGACTACACCCGATAGACATGGGTAGTAGGTAGATTTCTGAGTTTTGAAAACCTGATCGCAACACTAGTTTTTCAAAATAACCGGTTACATTCTTCTGGCCAGGCAAAAATAAATCTTAACTAGTCGAAATAACGGTGAAATTTAATTATCATGGCGCCATAAACAGAGAAAAAACTGGTTTTCTTAGAGCAAGCTAAATTTAACCTTCTCTAAAGAAAACTAAAGTTGATTCTTCACTAACTGTGTATGTAGCCGTGATTAGTTCTGGACCGTCGCCGCGTAGCCGTCGGTGTCGCGTGGGTTGCAACAAAACAGTTTGTTTTTAGTAACCAGAAAAGCCACGACACGAGCGCGACACGGCGTAGCTAGGTTATTATGTGTAGCAGTTTTTCGACATTGCAAAGAGCAATTTTTCGGCTATGTAGCTAGAAACAGTTTTATAAAGTTGCTACGATACGTAACGCCCAGTCGCCCACCGCTAACACCCGATAAGCGATAACTTACAGATGCAAATAAAGATTTCTAATTTTAATATGATCTACTGTTCGTGCAATATTCATTTACTGGTACAATTTGTAGGGAGTACTGTACACTGATAAACTTGTAATGATCAAATAATGATCAAGTTTGTGCCCGATCAATTGAAGAGTATGAACGTAACCTGCCAAGTGTTTTGTTACGTCTCTGTCTGTCTATAGAAGTACCTACGTTTAACAATGTGTTGCTATGTGAAATGTTTACTTTTTGTAAAAAGATACATCTGATCCTTATTATTTTCATCTGCACTGTGTTGGCCTTTTGACGGTCCACTGCAGGATGACGGGCATACCCACGAAGGTTGATTTAAGGGTGATGTTCATCCATTTGAAGGGAAATGTGCCCCCGAACGATTAACGTAAAAGCTTTGCAATTGTTTCTGAGTTAGATGATTATTGAGAGACCTTGTTATTGACACGTTTTATGACCCTAGCAGCGGCTCAGTGGTGATGTTTTACGTTTCATAGTTCTAATTGTGTTTTCTCTGGTTTGTCTCAGATCGATCGGGATACGGCTTCACGCAGTGCCTCTGTCCCTGGGAAACGAGTAATGCCTCACGCCGTGCCTCTTACTCTGTGCGGGATACTGCTTCACGTAGTGCCTCTGTCCCTGGGAAACGAGTAATGCCTCACGTTGTGCCTCTTACTGTTTCACGTAGTGCCTCTGTCCCTGGGAAACGAGTAATGCCTCACGTTGTGCCTCTTACTGTTTCACGTAGTGCCTCTGTCCCTGGGAAACGAGTAATGCCTCACGTCGTGCCTCTTACTGTTTCACGTAGTGCCTCTGTCCCTGGGAAACGAGTAATGCCTCACGTCGTGCCTCTTACTGTTTCACGTAGTGCCTCTGTCCCTGGGAAACGAGTAATGCCTCACGTCGTGCCTCTTACTGTTTCACGTAGTGCCTCTGTCCCTGGGAAACGAGTAATGCCTCACGTCGTGCCTCTTACTGTTTCACGTAGTGCCTCTGTCCCTGGGAAACGAGTAATGCCTCACGTCGTGCCTCTTACTGTTTCACGTAGTGCCTCTGTCCCTGGGAAACGAGTAATGCCTCACGTCGTGCCTCTTACTGTTTCACGTAGTGCCTCTGTCCCTGGGAAACGAGTAATGCCTCACGTCGTGCCTCTTACTGTTTCACGTAGTGCCTCTGTCCCTGGGAAACGAGTAATGCCTCACGTCGTGCCTCTTACTGTTTCAAGTAGTGCCTCTGTCCCTGGGAAACGAGTATTGTCTCACGTCGTGCTTCTTACTCAGATACTGCTTCACTCCGTGTTTCTGCCCCTGAGAGCGAGTAAAGCATCAAGTCGTGCTTCTTGCTTGGTCGAGACAGGCTTCACACCGTGCTTCTGTCCTTGGGAGCAAGTAAAGCATGAAGTCTTGCTTCTTGCTTGCTCGGGACATGCTCTGCGCAAGCATCTGTCTCTGTGAGCGAGTAAAGCATCCAATCGTGCTGCTTACTTGCTCGGGATAGATAGATTTCACGCCGCCGCGCCGTAGCTCACTAGTTAAGTATACGCCTCTTGACATTTTTGCTGTTTTTGGCTAAGTAACGATTGTTTGTTTCTTTTTTAGTCATAACACAGGATACACTTCAAACGTATTTCTTTCTTGGTTATTTAGTCGTAATCATAGTCATGGTTACAAAGTGCCTTTGATGAAATTTTGTTTTGCTGCCCTGATCACCCGGATACTCTAAGAGTGAATTTTAATAAGATTTGACGAATCTGAACTGAGATTTATCCGTGACCATTACAAGAAATGTTTCTTGACAGACTTTGCAAGGCGATACTTGTAGACTTCAATTTTTTTTTCGGTTCAGTTTCATGTTTAATGATTGAATCTTTTTGAGCAAGAAAAACTTCATGTCTGGATAGTTTTTGGCTTGCCTTCAAGCCTTTTCTATGATTTCGTACATATGCAAATCGTTTTCACGTTCTGTACAGATGCTGACCTAGAAAAGGAAGAAACTACTTCGGCTGCGGCTGAGCTACAGCCACAAATTGAAGTCTAGCTGTTTCCGGTACCAGGGCTGTGAAAAGAAAATGAACAGGTTCCGTCTGGGTCTGCACGTCTGGGTTGCATAGAACTACCAAGAGACTTCTACTCAAGCGTGGAATATGAACCCTCCGAGCCTGAGCACCATCTAAGCTTCGATGCCAATGCTTGAGACTGGCCTGCAGAGCTAAGGGAGACCGAGGACGGTCTCATTTATCAAGAAAGGCCGTGTTGGAAGGTAGACGAGAACCAGCCGGCGAATGATTTAAAAGGCGGTGCGCAAACGCCGCGCCGTCACTTTGCCTCGAGCCACCGTCGTGGAAACATCGTCCGACATTTCATTTCTCTTTCGTTAAATTGTGTCGAATCGCTGTCCGATTGTTTAACTTTTGATTATTTTTGTTGAATTATAATTGTCAGAAGTAATTCGATGTTTTATTTTTGAAATAAAATCGGTTCAAGTATCCAAAAACATATTATTATGTGTAGCTGCTGACGAGGTGCTACAAAACATGTTTATTAAGATATGTGTGCCGTGCCAAAACTATGACTAAGGCGAATGTATGCCACCAGTTAAATAAGTAGTTCTTTATAAAGACGCGTACCTTCGAATGTACTTTCTGCCATACTTTATGCGGATCGTTGACAAGACAATAAAAATGTTGCGTAGACTTTAGCGGTACCAATCATTTTGTTTCATTGGTATTTAAGGAAAATATTTTACCGGAGACCCAGAATTTATATCACCTGTGCTCCAAAATAAGAAATAAAAATATGGCTAAAAAATGGCCGACACAAAAAAAAAAAGATGATGGTCATATTACTTTGTAGAAAAATACTTTTTGAATTTATATTGGTTCAGAACAGTGTAATAATAATAATGTCAAATTATTTCGCTACGTAAACTTTGGCCGCTATTAATGAAAATACATAATAGAAAAATCATTTTCTAGCTAACATTAAAGTACGCTACAAGGTCTTTGTACATTTTGAAATATCTCAATTTAGGATAGCGTCTTTACTCATTAGTTTTTGGCATTGGTATGGAGACATTACCAGTCTTATTCCAAAGAGGTTCGCCGGTGCCAGGCTTAAACCACGCCTAGCATATCCACGGTTGTTACGGTATTAGAGTTAATCCAAGGATTAATTAAAATGTCCCTATTACAAATCAAGATATAACCTAGAATCAGATAAACCAATGGTAGTCCATGGTTTAAGCGATAGCGACAGATAAAAAAAATATAATTTACAATCATTCATTCGTTCTCGCATGTTTACACCTTTTTTGAATACATTTCAAATGCTTAAATAACTGCGTCTTAATGCATAAATATATCCAAATTGTTGGTTATTTAAGTATCCGTTGAATACAATAACTTAATTCATTATTTTTACATTTTCTTTGTTGGCAAATGCGAGTGTATCTGAAGCCTAAATCCAGGCAAGAAAAAAGTGTGGCTTTGTTTTTGTCGTTTTCGAACTTCATTTCTCTTATGTCTCTAAATTCTAATTTATAATAAGATTGCCGAGTGAAATAATTTAAATCAAATTCTAAGCTAGAATTTGCTAGTCCATGGTTTAAGTTCAGTACTAAAGTTAAAACGTGTTTTGGAATAAGGCTGTACGAGTCAGTGGTTGTTGTGTACTTATTCTGTATCGTTTATTCATTTTGATAATTTGCTTTGGAATGCCTATTTGTTACGCGAATACCCTAAGTGCACCTTCTAATGTTTACTAAGTAACCCTGAATTCGAATCACGATTTAAAATATAGTAACGTGAATTAAAATTTACATGTTTAACCATTGATGTGGAGCCATATATTTTGACTGGGCTATAAAAATGATTTAGGCTATGTATGCCACCAGTAAACTAAGTAGAAGCTCGGAGACGCTTATAGCTTATATACGCCATAGGCGAGCATGCTACACCAGTGTTCCAAGTAGAAGCCCGTAAATGCTTTCAGCTATAAGTAGGTACTTATGCCGAGGGCGGGCATGCTACACCAGATAGCCCAGATATGAAATATAATAAATGATTTAGGCTATGTATGCCACCAGTAAACTAAGTAGATGCTCGGAGACGCTTATAGCTTATATACGCCATAGGCGAGCATGCTACACCAGTGTTCCAAGTAGAAGCCCGTAAATGCTTTCAGCTATAAGTAGGTACTTATGCCGAGGGCGGGCATGCTACACCAGATAGCCCAGATATGAAATCAAATGAAACTTTGACCAATTAGATAGCCCGGAGACGCTTACATTTGTAACGTACTTAATTACTTACATACTGTAAGCGGGCTATGTCGGTCTACAAGTATATCGTGCAACGTGCGTCGATAAAATTAGTCGCAACGTGCGACTGGGCTACATATGCCCTACGAGAATATGGCTCCGATTGGTTCATATGTTTATGCAATATAGTTAATTTACCATGTGTGACTAATTCAGCATTTTATAATAAGTTGAATTAATTAGCCTTAAATGTTCTTTGAATAATTTCAACTAAATATTTGAAAGGTTAATTCCTCATTGAATTGGGAAATTCTCTATAGATACGAAAAAGAAAAGTGTTATAGAGACGGCCAGCTTACAATAATTGTTAATTGATTATTGGCTTTCCTTAGCCTGACAACAAAAACACAAAGTATGTGCAAGCTAGACACGATCCATAATTTGTACACATCAACTAGCTCACCCGGTTAACTCTATATCACTTTTATCTATCAGAATTTACGGGTCGATTCTCATTTTGATGGTGTTTAGTTTAACGCCACCGAAGAACTTTAATGAAGTTCATTTTTAAAATTTACCTGAATGTGTAATAGATAAGTCTATTATTAAGACAGAACCTTGTAGATGACATTCACAGAAAACTATTATTAGTTATGTAACAATGAGGGTAATAACATCTATGATATCTACCGTCGAGTGTGTCATAGACTGCCATCAGACTGAGATTTTATAGCCTCAGAAAGATTATATTTTTACAGTGGTCAAACTTGCCTTCACAAAGTTACATTCATAATATATCCTGGGATGTGTTCAAACGAATAATTAAGTTATGTATTATCATGTTTGTGCAGCTCACAAGTTAGAGGTTAGAATCATCAAGACCGACCAAAACATTCACGAAAGGTTATAGATATTGAGGTTGTGCTACAACTGAACCATACGCGTTCAGTTCACAAGTCCTAGACTAAGTACCTACACCACGCCGGAATTGTTTCTTTATTCACCCGGCTGCCAACGATGGGTATTGTTTTTCGCGCGTATCTTGTATGTTTGTTTATCAATATCTTTATCAAATTTTCACTCAAGTTCAGTAAACGTAATTGTCTGCAGTTAGCCAAGAGGCAATTTCATTACTAGTAGGATATTAAGTATTACAAATACATGAATACAGTAGCGTTTCATTGGCTTACGATTAACACCAATCAAACGCTTTTGTAAAATTATTTGATTTATTATTATTTTATACTACGGGACTAATCGCGCACTAAAATTACGAGATAAATAAATACCTCCTCATCCCGACGTTTAAAATAATAATGTGTTCAAATCGCGAAAGTTTAAAAACAATATTTGATTTAATCACGATTCACGGTTGCCCGTGAAATAATTATATGTTTACTAATATGTATTTCTCTTCCTTTCCCGGAATTATGCTACGAGTAAATGACAAGAAGTCCCAGCTACAGTGCAAAGGACATACACCCCGTTATCTCCACGAGAGTTCTTTGGCAAATTACATAAGTCACCCCAGATGATTGACCGCAGTTGGTGCTACGAGTGTAGCATATGCTAGCTTTGTCATCACATCACTACTACGTCGCGGCGGCAGAGGCATGAGATTTATAGCGAAGAACTCGCAAGTGCTGAATTTTGCAGCCAAATAGAGGCTTCAAGTAAACTCATTCCAGTTGACAAATAACCTGTGGACTTGGACATAACCTTCAACTGAAACTGAACTACCTAATAATGATGGCGGATCTCTACCTTCAAAGTTATATTATTACGACTTCGTTACACAACAACTTCTCAACAGTTGGCTGATTTCAACATGTTCCGTATCTGGTGACAATGAACATGATCGTTCATTAATTCGGCGTTAACCTACAATATATGGTTCAGATAGTGCAAATTAGAAATAAAGTGAAATCGGAGTGAAAAATAAAAGCTTTAAATAATGCAGTGAAGTAAAGTTTAGGTTCGAGATTACATCCCCAGTGTTGTGCAATTATGAGTATATAATATAAAGCGACCGTTTTATGTCACGTCCTCAAAATGAGTGTGATTGTGTGTTCTATACTAAAATACTTTCTAGATAAGGACCAAAGTTTATAAAAAAAAATGCGCATCCTACATAGTCATTTGTCCACAATAAACAGACAAGCCAGAATGCGTTAAAGATTATTCCGATTAAATTAGCTGTGGAAACTTAGAATCAGCATGATACATTATGATTAGGACACGTGACTAGGTCAGATGCCATAAGAGGTTAGCCCATTAAAACTAACATAAATATTTCATTTTGTTTGAACAAGAAGTTAATTTTGTTTGCTTCAGAAACGATAGTAATATGAAAACTTTCTGTAGTTTTTGAATATTTCGTCACAGATTATAAGCACAAAGTTGATATGACGTAATTACTACGTAATGATGAATGATTAAAGAACACGATATCTGTTCCAATTTTAAATCTAGATTTTCTAGTCTCTTTTCTTAAGTTGCTTAACGAACAAATATGTCACGTTTTTGCATTAATGGGAATATGTAACTATTATACTGTAATCATACGTCATCCATATTTGTTCAAATTCATTGCTCGCACAGCTACTTTTAACGTACTTTTTGATCAAGTTTGTGCATTTTTTTCAGTTTGTTTTGTTTTTGTTAATAAGGTATACTTGTCACTTTGTATCCACAACAGTTAAGTTTGTGTTTTACATTAGTGTTTTAGAATAGAATAGAAATAATATTTATTGTGTTGCTGTGTACATACAACAAGATGTTATAAGAAATTTGTTGATAAATAAATATGTTGATCCATTAGAACATAAAAATATTACAAAAAAAATGTGCTCGGATATAAAATTGACGTAATACTCGTAGCTACTAGTTGAACTTGTATTTTTATAAATGTTTTGACCGTTATATCTTCTTAAGTGTTATGAAGCTATTTAAGCTATTATTTTTAAGCTTCTTAAGTGCTATTTATACGTAAATAGTAATTGTCCTTTTTATGTGTTTAATAAGTTTAGTAACGCATTGTTGCTTGAGACAATCTATAGTATTTTTTTTTTTTTAATTTTGTAAACCAATCATATTACGCACATATATATACACTAATCAATGATAATATTTTGATAAATGAGTATTGCCCATGGTCTGTAATGCAATTTTCTGAAAGGTAAAATTCCATTTATGACTGCGTGATGATAAGCCAAATGTCATGAGCTAAAATTATAAGATAGGTTTATTACATAGTAGATAAGTAGTAATAGTAATCTATTTAATTCTAAAGTCGTATTATTACATTGTTTTTAATTACTATTATTCAGGGTGCACCAGGAGGTAGCACATGAGCCGGATGGCCGAATGTCATGATTTTTAATCGTTGCATCAAATTTTGATCTGATTTTTAAATATATGTCGAATGATATTTTCTAGTATTTGTAAGGTTAACATTTCTCTGGCTTGTGATTGGCCGATTTAACAACGAGCCGGCATTTTAGCCAATAAGAACTGCTTCCGGCGTAGTTTTAAAACAGCCAATCAGAAAGCGAGAAAACAAACTGAAGAGATGTAAAAATATTGATCTTTGGTTGAGGGCATTCTCGATTTGCGCCTCGTGGCGAAAGCACATATTCTTAGTCAACAAGAACTGTGATAATTATTTTAAGAAACTAATGTATCATATTTTAGAGTGACCAAATACACATGAAAATGGACTTATTAGTTTGATTCTCCACAGTTGATTCTTCACTAACTGTGTATGTAGCCGTGATTAGTTCTGGACCGTCGCCGCGTAGCCGTCGGTGTCGCGTGGGTTGCAACGAAACAGTTTGGTTTTTAGTAACCAGAAAAGCCACGACACGAGCGCGACACGGCGTAGCTAGGTTATTATGTGTAGCAGTTTTTCGACATTGCAAAGAGCAGTTTTTCGGCTATGTAGCTAGAGACAGTTTTATAAAGCTGCTACGATACGTAACGCCCAGTCGCCCACTGCTAACACCCGATAAGCGATAACTTACAGATGCAAATAAAGATTTCTAATTTTAATATGATCTACTGTTCGTGCAATATTCATTTACTGGTACAATTTGTAGGGAGTACTGTACACTGATAAACTTGTATTGATCAAAATTTGATCATTATTTAATAATGATCAAGTTTGTGCCCGATCAATTGAAGACTATGAACGTAACCTGCCAAGTGTTTGTTACGTCTCGGTCTGTCTATAGAAGTACCTACGTTTAACAATGTGTTGCTATGTGAAATGTTTACTTTTTGTAAAAAGATACATCTGATCCTTATCATTTTCATCTGCACTGTGTTAGTCTTTTGATGGTCCACTGCATGATGACGGGCATACCCACGAAGGTTGACTTAAGGGTGATGTTCATCTATTTGAAGGGAAATGTGCCCCTGAACGATTAACGTAAAAGCTTTGCAATTGTTTCTGAGTTAGATGATTATTGAGAGACCTTGTTAGTCATTGACACGTTTTGTGACCCTAGCAGTGACTCAGTGGTAATGTTTTACGTTTCATAGTTCTAATTGTGTTTTCTCTGGTTTGTCTCATATCGATCGGGATACGGCTTCACGCAGTGCCTCTGTCCCTGGGAAACGAGTATTGCTTCACGTCGTGCCTCTTACTCAGTGCGGGATACTGCTTCACGTAGTGCCTCTGTCCCTGGGAAACGAGTAATGCCTCACGTCGTGCCTCTTACTTAGTGCGGGATACTGCTTCACGTAGTGCCTCTGTCCCTGGGAAACGAGTAATGCCTCACGTCGTGCCTCTTACTCAGTGCGGGATACTGCTTCACGTAGTGCCTCTGTCCCTGGGAAACGAGTAATGCTTCACGTCGTGCCTCTTACTCAGTGCGGGATACTGCTTCAGGTAGTGCCTCTGTCCCTGGGAAACGAGCATTGTCTCACGTCGTGCTTCTTACTCAGATACTGCTTCACTCCGTGTTTCTGCCCCTGAGAGCGAGTAAAGCATCAAGTCGTGCTTCTTGCTTGGTCGAGACAGGCTTCACACCGTGCTTCTGTCCTTGGGAGCAAGTAAAGCATGAAGTCTTGCTTCTTGCTTGCTCGGGACATGCTCTGCGCCGTCATCTGTCTCTGTGAGCGAGTAAAGCATCCATTCGTGCTTTTACTTGCTCGGGACAGGCTCTGCGCCAAGCATCTGTCTGTGTGAGCGAGTAAAGCATCCAATCGTGCTGCTTACTTGCTCGGGATAGATAGATTTCACGCCGCCGCGCCGTAGCTCACTAGTTAAGTATACGCCTCTTGACATTTTTGCTGTCTTTTGGCTAAGTAACGATTGTTTATGTTTCTTTTTTAGTCATAACACAGGATACACTTCAAACGTATTTTTTTCTTGGTTGTTTAGTCATAATCATAGTCATGGTTACAAAGTGTCTTTGATGAAATTTTGCTTTGCTGCCCTGATCACCCGGATAATCTACGAGTGAATTTTAATAAGATTTGACGAATCTGAACTGAGATTTATCCGTGACCATTACAAGAAATGTTTCTTGACAGACTTTGCAAGGCGATACTTGTAGACTTCAATTTTTTTTCGGTTTAGTTTCATGTTTAATGATTGAATCTTTTTGAGCAAGAAAATCTTCATGTCTGGATAGTTTTTGGCTTGCCTTCAAGCCTTTTCTATGATTTCGTACATATGCAAATCGTTTTCACGTTCTGTACAGATGCTGACCTAAAAAGGAAGAAACTACTTCAGCTGCGGCTGAGCTACAGCCACAAATTGAAGTCTAGCTGTTTCCGGTACCAGGGCTGTGAAGAGAAAATGAACAGGTTCCGTCTGGGTCTGCACGTCTGGGTTGCATAGAACTACCAAGAGACTTCTACTCAATCGTGGCATATGAACCCTCCGAGCCTGAGCACCATCTAAGCTTCGATGCCAATGCTTGAGACTGGCCTGCAGAGCTAAGGGAGACCGAGGACGATCTCATTTATCAAGAAAGGCCGTGTTGGAAGGTAGACGAGTAACAGCCGGCGAATGATATAAAAGGCGGTGCGCAAACGCCGCGCCAACACTTTGCCTCGAGCCACCGTCGTAGAAACATCGTCCGATATTTCATTTCTCTTTAGTTAAATTGTGTCGAGTCGCTGTCCGATTGTTTAACTTTTGATTATTTTTGTTGAATTATAATTGTCAAAGTAATTCGGTGTTTTATTTTTGAAATAAAATCAGTTCAGGTATCCAAAAATAGTTATATTTATTTATTATCTGAAAGAATATTGCAAAATAACATACACGTATTTTTTATTTTTCCGATTTGACTTATATTTTCTGTAAAATTAAGTTTTGAAAAGTAGCTTATTCTAAAAGGACGTAACTGCAAAATTTAGGACTCATAAACAATTTTACTGAATTCACATTAGAAAAAAATAGGTGCTAGCGTTGCTGTCACTGTCAATGCCAATCAATCCGTCACAATTCACAACAAATAGGCCAGGAGGTCAGCGCAAAAAGTCCACTATGTACCGCGGTATACCATGGGAAGAAAAATATAAAAAAATTTTAACAACTGCCAATCACCTGAAATATGTAACAGGGTCTGCCATACAGGCTTTAAATTAGCACCACTTAAAAGAAGAAGAATAAGTAGTACTAGTTCCAAGATACTTTTAAAATTCAAACGGATTCTTCCACCAAATGCTAGGGAACCCAGCTAACTGACTCCAGGGTATTGATGTACATCATTTTGATAACTATGTACCAATAATTCAGCTTTTGGAAAGTATTTGCATTTTTTGCGTTTACCTCTCGGGCTAAAGCAAAATAAGTATAATTTGAAAATGACACTGACATTTTATTTTTAAATTACATTTAATGTGTCAACACTGTCAGTGTTAACTGTCATTTTATATTGCTAGTATTTTTTTTATCATTGGCAACTGCACTTTTAGTATAAATCCCGAAACGGCTTGGGTGAGAGTTTTTATCTAATATCTTAGCAGTTACTGCACTAAAAATTTTAGAAAAATAAACACAATGATCAGCATCCCAATATCTCGAAATGGTTTTGGAATTTCATAGCCTTGTGAAATATGAAAACTTGTCAATTCTCATCTCGAGTTTCGTCTAAAAACAAACGACACGCGATTTTAGACTCTATTTGTATACAACAAGACAATATTGTAAAATACCTAAAAGTTTACTGTTGGAGCGTCTTAAGTATGTTTGAATAGACTAGCGCTTGTGTATTTTTTTACTAAAATAGTAATCATTAAACATAAGAATATTTTTTGAATTCCGTTCCCCAAGCCCTTTTAATAAAACCCTAGAATATCCAAACAAAGATCAGTTTTTTTGTAATAAGTATTAGTGAAATAAATGCAGCTTACACACAAAAATCGTATCTAAATCCTATCTGGGTCTTATCTCGTGCATGGCAACGACCCAGAATTAAATTTTACTTATTCTTAAAATGACGATGAAACCAACATATAAGGAAAAGAAACACCAGTTTTAACCACACCTACCTATATCATATTCTTGTTTGAATTATATTAATTAGTGTTTATATTTTAATAATTTTAGCTACTTTAATCCCTTTTTACGAGCGAAGCGTCTATGCTTCGAGTAGCAAATTTTTTTTTATCATTATGTCCGAATGTTAGTTTTGATGTTAATTCTCCTATACAGGTCGCATGTTTGAATAAATCTTGATGAAACTTTTTACGCATGTTCTGTATATTTTTTAGATATTTTAGTATATTTTTATTTTATTATTTATTTATATTTATATTTTTTTTTAGTTAAGTAATGTAAATTTTATTGCTTTAAACTGTGCCGGCACAAAGTCATTGGCGATTTTCGATTAGGTTTTACAAAGAAAGGAAATAATTCCGGATCGTTATACAGGGTTATTTTTAATCAATTAGCATCCTTCTAGGGGCTTATTCTGTACATCAAAACTAACAACTTTTGTTCTACGACTTTCGTCAAATCTCAAAAAAAATTTTTGTTGTTCCATAGAAAAATTTAGTTCACCCGCGACAAAATGTATGGAACAGCTGTTTTTTTTTTTAGTTTTGACGAAAGTCGTAGAAAAAAAGTTGTTAGTTTTTATGTACAGAATAAGCCCCTAACAGGATGCTAATTAATTAGAAATAACCCTGTATATTAACTTATTTTGATAATATTTGGCAAGATCGTTTAGTGCCTATAATTTCCTAGCAAGATTTGAATGAACCAACTCGGTGACGAGCTAGCTCGGAGGACTGATGACCGATGGGCTCGAAAAGTTCTCGAGTGGAGACCACATACCGGCAAGCGCAGCGTGGGACGTCCACCTACGAGTTGGACGGATGACCTCATTAAGACCGCAGGAACACGCTGGATGTAAGCCGCTTCCAACCGGTCTTGGCGGAGATCCATAGTGAGGCCTATGTCCAGCAGTGGACTTCTTATGGCTGATGGGTAGACATAAATGATAGGTACTACTTTATATGTTCAAATTTTCACTTCTGCCGGCACTCTCGGAGTGCAACCCGTTGTTTTTTTCCTAATAAAGTTTACGTGAAACTGAGGTTTTTATTTGTGTCCGCCACAAAATCCTTATTTTTCTGGAGCAGGTTTAAACAAAAATCCTAAAGATATTGAAGGATCCAAACAAGTTTCCCTCCACGGATGGGTAACTAGTTGAGTTCCAAACGTGTCCAGCCGTGGACGTATCCGCTCGGTGCACATAGCTCCGAAATATGAAGGAAATAGAGAAATAAGACAAAAAAGCATTCTTGTAGAATCACCTTACAAGTAGACGCTTGTGAAGTCTTATTCACAGAATATTTAGTGGTACATTTACTTAAATTTAAATAAATAATTGATATTAAAATAAAATAAGATTTATTTTAGGGCCCGGCTCCAAAACAATAAGCGTCACAGAATTTTTTGTTGGATATTCAGTTAAAAATAAATAATTAAATTCAAGTAAAATATATCAATGCGGGCTTCCACATGGTACGGAACCTTGAAGGATTTAGCTACACGCCCCTGTACGGAACCATTGGTGCGCGAGTCCGACTCGCATTTTGCTGATTTTTCTTCAACATTTTCAGTTTCATCAAATTCCCTTGGTCATAAAAATCTAAAAGAGATATCAATATACAGGGTTATTCCTAATCAATTAGTATCCTTTTTTTTTTGAGTTTTGACAAGTCGCAGAACAAAAGTTGTCAGTTATGATGTACAGAATAAGCCGCTAAAATGATGCTAATTGATTAGACTCTATAAAATTTAACTTGATCTCTGCGACAGTTACATATTGACATATTTAGAGTTGGGATAGTGGTGGAAAAAATCGATTTTCAAACAATGTTGTAATGAAATCGAATGAGTAGTTGAAGGTGAGAAATTGGATTTTATTTACTTATTATTATTTAAGATCAAGTATGTACACATGTAAATAATGTTATGATATTAATTATATACTCATAATAATGTAACGATAGTATTTATCGACGTTTTTCACTATTATCGATGCTAATGTAACATATAATTGGGTTTAATTTAATTACAGATGTAAAAAATGTTATGATATTAAAATATACAATAAAATTAATGATAAATTAAGTTTTATTTAAAATATCGTCAGTATAAACTATCGATATTTTAATTAAAACTCTATCTAAAACTCTGTGGTCAAGAACATTCGTCGCCCATCACTAATCGGCATGCCCACAAAGTATGACATTGACAGGTACTGTCTGTACTATTAAGAAATTCAGGACTTCATAGGCGTGATTTTTCTGACAGCTGTCGCAGAGATCAAGTTAAATTTTATAGAGTATAGGAATAACCCTGTATAGGTAATCAAACAAAAAAAAAACAACCGGTTGCACTCCGGGAGTGCCGGCAGAAGTGAAAACTTGAAAAATAACGTTGTGCATTTTTTAAAATTTTTGTATGGTTAGGGAATAATTTCGCACGAATTGCTTTATCTATCAGCATAAAAGTACTATCATTTATTTGGTAAAATATAAAATCATACACGTGCACCCGCGCAAGCGCCCAGCGCTGCGTGAAACAGCAGGAGAAAGCATACATTTTCGCCGCGCGATAGAAAGAGACGGGATTATTACGCCGCGCCGGCGGTCTACTCCCCTATGTCTTACGAATTTTTGATCGTTTACGCGTGTCCTGTCGTAACATTTTTTACCCATCCCAGCTTTAATATTTAAAGTTGTGTAAAAATTTAGTGTTCTTCTGTTCTCTAAAAACAAAATATGGAGATTATTTTAGAAGCTATAGGTAATTGAATTTAGTTAAAATTTGATCAAATGGCAAATAAAAAATCTATCCTATCCTACGCGAAGATTGTATTATGGATGTTTGTTCCTCGCTCGCGCAAAAACTACCGAATTGAGATGAAACTTTGCAATAGTAATGCTTATACATCAGAATAACAAATAGGCTATAATTTATACAGAAATTGCGTGAAACGAAGTTCGCCGGGTCAGCTAATTAAAAAAATACGTGCGGTAGATAAGAATAAAGATTTTACTTACAAATTATCCAGCTATCGAGCTCGAGTCCTAGTCACGAAATGAACCTGTAGTAGCTATAATAAAAACGATTGAATTAAGCTGCTACTAATAATAGTAAGGAGGTACTATACCTAGTAGGTGTTATCAGCTCGAACTGTAGGTATGTATGTTACAATTAACGTCATACCTATTATAATCATTTACAAATGGGGAAAATGGTATTCTTTTATGGATTTTTCGCCTTTACTCAGAAATGACACATAGGTAGTAGAAACAATAACTAGTATTTCTCCGAAATGTAGACCTCGCGACACATCTCTTTAATCGAATCTTCATAAACATCTCGAAATCTCGACTTGCTGTTGATCGATTTGGTTCATACGTTCAAAATCTTTTTAGGGTATAGATACTGAATGATCTTACCAAGTATTATCGAAATCGGCTCATAAATAGCGCAACAGTAATGTAAAATTGCCGATAACAAATAAAGCCATTATTATTCCATTCATTCAGTTTTCACATCACCGTTATTATTATTACTAGCCTTTTATTCTGAGCGAGTTTTGGTCAAATGTATTATGGTTATCTATAATTATACAGGGCTGTTTCTAATCAATGAGCATCCTTTCAAGGGCTTATTCTGTACAAAAAAGTTATTGTTCTATAGAAAAATATCGTTCACCCTCGACAAAATGTATGGAACGGCTGATTTTTTTACGAGTTTTGAGAAAAGTAGCAGAACAAAAGTTGTTAGTGTGATGTACAGAATAAGCTCCTGAAAGGATGCTAATTGATTAGAAATAACCCTGTATAAAAAAGGCAAAAGTAACTGACTCAGGTATCAACGCACAGGCCAAACCCTTAGGGCTAGAAACTTAAAAAATTGCACACGTACACTTCTTATGTCGTAGGCATCCACTAAGGAAGGATTTTTGGAAATTCGTCTTCTAAAGGGGTAAAACGGACCCTTTTCTATTGTATAGAACTTTTTATTGCATGGACCGATTGGCTTAAAACTTGGCATAAATATTCTTCAAACAAAATAAAAAATAAGTTTTGTTCAACATTGCAATTTTTTCATCGTTGGGGATCCTATGAAATTCCAAAGTTTGTAAAATAAAACATCAATTACGTCCAACTCGCTTAACTGATATTGATAACATTTGGTATTGGAGAAGCTCATAATATGTACCAATGCTGGAGTCATAGTATTATTGAAAAATTAGTACTATACCTTCGGGATAGCCAAAATCACAAAAAAAATTGTTTTGACGAAACAAACGGACGAATTCAAATGCAATTTGGTATAGAAGTAGGCAACAACAACACAAATAAGCATAGGTGTACTGTGTCTCGAAAATCGTAAGGGATTTCTGAAGGCATCAACAATTTGCGAATAAGTCTTAAAATATCAGAATTGGATGAAATTTTTCCTAAAGGGAAAAACTGCCTTCATTTACTACAATAAGATACAATACTACTTTATATGCTAAAACTACCTACACTGCTACTACATAGAAAGCAATCGGATCATCCACAGACCCTTGAAGGTCTAAAGATAATCCAAATGCTCCATCCCACTGTCAGTTGGCAGCATGCCTAGCATGCTGGCAGCATTGCCACGCTGAATGGCAATGCTTTTACGTTGAGCCAAATAAACACCAGCATTTTGGTCACGCGTCGCGTCCACCAGACGCTCAGAAAGACTTTTGAAAACAAGATGAGCTCCCGGCCCCACGGACCCTAAGTCTCAACTCCAAATGGCTCAAATATGTAATCACTACCGAGGTTAGCATATTTGCGCCGCCCTATTCTGAGTCTCAGAAAGATGTGAAGGTGCCAAAGTATCGACGCAAGTTTCATCCCATACTAAGGGCCGTCCACACTTCCATGGGACCAGCGTCATGCCGTCAGGCCTTTTGCCATCACCACGCGCGAGCCCACTCGGTTCGAGTACGGCTGTGATATGGCGGTGACAAAAGCCCTGCGTATGGCATCGTTAAGGCTGGCGTGGCGGCCAATCTTTGGAGCTTAGAGGATGTTGTAAAGCAGACCCTACTGCTTTACAACATCCTCTAAGCTCAAAAGGAGCTCATTGTGTTTCCACAATGGACTACATCGTAAAACGTACATAAATTTTGAAACAAACATACAACATCTTGTAATGGTAAAAGCCATGTGGGCGTTAATTTTGAGTAGCCTATCAGAGGCACTCAATAATTTTTGAAATTTTTCTTGAACGAAAAGCGGAAAAGACTCATCTAATATCGGCGAACCTACAAGGCGAAAAGAACACTTGTCTACCGATTTGATATTAGGTGCCAAATCATTAAATTTGTTAAGTATCAAATCTTTATCCGGACATGAGACGCAAACGAAAAGTTCGCGTTTCGAAAAATTTAGCTTCAAACACATTTGACGAAACTCGTCAATAAGAATTTCCAAATCACGTAGGACTGTGTCGCATCGCCACCCAAAGTCACGTCATCCAGATACCAAACGTTGAGTTTGGATTGGAGTTGACATTACATAAATTGATTTGAATATAAATAGAGGAGAAGGCAATTACATACTCGTATATGAGTTTTCTATAATCCAGTAAAATATAAACGGTTACCACAGAAAACCTAAACAATAAAAAAGTATAGACTAAAAATATTGTCGAAAACTTTATGTTGTTTTTATCACGCCTCAGCCGTTGACAGCCTCGGTGGCTTAGTGGTTAGTGAGCCTAACTTCTGGGTTAAAGAGGCGTGGGTTCAATCCCCACCCAGGGCAAGTATTTATGTGATGAACATAGGTGTTATTTAGTTAATAACAATATAAGTATGTGAAATTATTTTTATCGTGCTTCACACACTAGGTGTATAGAAACTTTCTTTTTGTGATAAACATTTCAAAAATTGACGCGTTCGCAGATTTGAACCTGCATCCTCTGGGACACCGGCCCAGATGCTTTGTCCAATTAAGCTAAATCGCGCCCTGCGAATCCGCCAAATTAGTGAGTGTTTATCATTTTTACCAACTACTGCATTGTTGGAAGCGCCATTTGTGAGAACTGCTTTAAACCAGACAGTCACTTAATGTGAAATTATTAGAACTTCTTACCATTAACGAGAAATGACGCATTGCTTAATCAATGAAATTATTTTTATCGTGCTTCACACACTAGGTGTATAGAAACTTTCTTTTTGTGATAAACATTTCAAAAATTGACGCGTTCGCAGATTTGAACCTGCATCCTCTGGGACACCGGCCCAGATGCTTTGTCCAATTAAGCTAAATCGCGCCCTGCGAATCCGCCAAATTAGTGAGTGTTTATCATTTTTACCAACTACTGCATTGTTGGAAGCGCCATTTGTGAGAACTGCTTTAAACCAGACAGTCACTTAATGTGAAATTATTAGAACTTCTTACCATTAACGAGAAATGACGCATTGCTTAATCAATGAAATTATTTTTATCGTGCTTCACACACTAGGTGTATAGAAACTTTCTTTTTGTGATAAACATTTCAAAAATTGACGCGTTCGCAGATTTGAACCTGCATCCTCTGGGACACCGGCCCAGATGCTTTGTCCAATTAAGCTAAATCGCGCCCTGCGAATCCGCCAAATTAGTGAGTGTTTATCATTTTTACCAACTACTGCATTGTTGGAAGCGCCATTTGTGAGAACTGCTTTAAACCAGACAGTCACTTAATGTGAAATTATTAGAACTTCTTACCATTAACGAGAAATGACGCATTGCTTAATCAATGAAATTATTTTTATCGTGCTTCACACACTAGGTGTATAGAAACTTTCTTTTTGTGATAAACATTTCAAAAATTGACGCGTTCGCAGATTTGAACCTGCATCCTCTGGGACACCGGCCCAGATGCTTTGTCCAATTAAGCTAAATCGCGCCCTGCGAATCCGCCAAATTAGTGAGTGTTTATCATTTTTACCAACTACTGCATTGTTGGAAGCGCCATTTGTGAGAACTGCTTTAAACCAGACAGTCACTTAATGTGAAATTATTAGAACTTCTTACCATTAACGAGAAATGACGCATTGCTTAATCAATGAAATTATTTTTATCGTGCTTCACACACTAGGTGTATAGAAACTTTCTTTTTGTGATAAACATTTCAAAAATTGACGCGTTCGCAGATTTGAACCTGCATCCTCTGGGACACCGGCCCAGATGCTTTGTCCAATTAAGCTAAATCGCGCCCTGCGAATCCGCCAAATTAGTGAGTGTTTATCATTTTTACCAACTACTGCATTGTTGGAAGCGCCATTTGTGAGAACTGCTTTAAACCAGACAGTCACTTAATGTGAAATTATTAGAACTTCTTACCATTAACGAGAAATGACGCATTGCTTAATCAATGAAATTATTTTTATCGTGCTTCACACACTAGGTGTATAGAAACTTTCTTTTTGTGATAAACATTTCAAAAAATTGACGCGTTCGCAGATTTGAACCTGCATCCTCTGGGACACCGGCCCAGATGCTTTGTCCAATTAAGCTAAATCGCGCCCTGCGAATCCGCCAAATTAGTGAGTGTTTATCATTTTTACCAACTACTGCATTGTTGGAAGCGCCATTTGTGAGAACTGCTTTAAACCAGACAGTCACTTAATGTGAAATTATTAGAACTTCTTACCATTAACGAGAAATGACGCATTGCTTAATCAATGAAATTATTTTTATCGTGCTTCACACACTAGGTGTATAGAAACTTTCTTTTTGTGATAAACATTTCAAAAATTGACGCGTTCGCAGATTTGAACCTGCATCCTCTGGGACACCGGCCCAGATGCTTTGTCCAATTAAGCTAAATCGCGCCCTGCGAATCCGCCAAATTAGTGAGTGTTTATCATTTTTACCAACTACTGCATTGTTGGAAGCGCCATTTGTGAGAACTGCTTTAAACCAGACAGTCACTTAATGTGAAATTATTAGAACTTCTTACCATTAACGAGAAATGACGCATTGCTTAATCAATGAAATTATTTTTATCGTGCTTCACACACTAGGTGTATAGAAACTTTCTTTTTGTGATAAACATTTCAAAAATTGACGCGTTCGCAGATTTGAACCTGCATCCTCTGGGACACCGGCCCAGATGCTTTGTCCAATTAAGCTAAATCGCGCCCTGCGAATCCGCCAAATTAGTGAGTGTTTATCATTTTTACCAACTACTGCATTGTTGGAAGCGCCATTTGTGAGAACTGCTTTAAACCAGACAGTCACTTAATGTGAAATTATTAGAACTTCTTACCATTAACGAGAAATGACGCATTGCTTAATCAATGAAATTATTTTTATCGTGCTTCACACACTAGGTGTATAGAAACTTTCTTTTTGTGATAAACATTTCAAAAATTGACGCGTTCGCAGATTTGAACCTGCATCCTCTGGGACACCGGCCCAGATGCTTTGTCCAATTAAGCTAAATCGCGCCCTGCGAATCCGCCAAATTAGTGAGTGTTTATCATTTTTACCAACTACTGCATTGTTGGAAGCGCCATTTGTGAGAACTGCTTTAAACCAGACAGTCACTTAATGTGAAATTATTAGAACTTCTTACCATTAACGAGAAATGACGCATTGCTTAATCAATGAAATTATTTTTATCGTGCTTCACACACTAGGTGTATAGAAACTTTCTTTTTGTGATAAACATTTCAAAAATTGACGCGTTCGCAGATTTGAACCTGCATCCTCTGGGACACCGGCCCAGATGCTTTGTCCAATTAAGCTAAATCGCGCCCTGCGAATCCGCCAAATTAGTGAGTGTTTATCATTTTTACCAACTACTGCATTGTTGGAAGCGCCATTTGTGAGAACTGCTTTAAACCAGACAGTCACTTAATGTGAAATTATTAGAACTTCTTACCATTAACGAGAAATGACGCATTGCTTAATCAATGAAATTATTTTTATCGTGCTTCACACACTAGGTGTATAGAAACTTTCTTTTTGTGATAAACATTTCAAAAATTGACGCGTTCGCAGATTTGAACCTGCATCCTCTGGGACACCGGCCCAGATGCTTTGTCCAATTAAGCTAAATCGCGCCCTGCGAATCCGCCAAATTAGTGAGTGTTTATCATTTTTACCAACTACTGCATTGTTGGAAGCGCCATTTGTGAGAACTGCTTTAAACCAGACAGTCACTTAATGTGAAATTATTAGAACTTCTTACCATTAACGAGAAATGACGCATTGCTTAATCAATGAAATTATTTTTATCGTGCTTCACACACTAGGTGTATAGAAACTTTCTTTTTGTGATAAACATTTCAAAAATTGACGCGTTCGCAGATTTGAACCTGCATCCTCTGGGACACCGGCCCAGATGCTTTGTCCAATTAAGCTAAATCGCGCCCTGCGAATCCGCCAAATTAGTGAGTGTTTATCATTTTTACCAACTACTGCATTGTTGGAAGCGCCATTTGTGAGAACTGCTTTAAACCAGACAGTCACTTAATGTGAAATTATTAGAACTTCTTACCATTAACGAGAAATGACGCATTGCTTAATCAATGAAATTATTTTTATCGTGCTTCACACACTAGGTGTATAGAAACTTTCTTTTTGTGATAAACATTTCAAAAAATTGACGCGTTCGCAGATTTGAACCTGCATCCTCTGGGACACCGGCCCAGATGCTTTGTCCAATTAAGCTAAATCGCGCCCTGCGAATCCGCCAAATTAGTGAGTGTTTATCATTTTTACCAACTACTGCATTGTTGGAAGCGCCATTTGTGAGAACTGCTTTAAACCAGACAGTCACTTAATGTGAAATTATTAGAACTTCTTACCATTAACGAGAAATGACGCATTGCTTAATCAATGAAATTATTTTTATCGTGCTTCACACACTAGGTGTATAGAAACTTTCTTTTTGTGATAAACATTTCAAAAATTGACGCGTTCGCAGATTTGAACCTGCATCCTCTGGGACACCGGCCCAGATGCTTTGTCCAATTAAGCTAAATCGCGCCCTGCGAATCCGCCAAATTAGTGAGTGTTTATCATTTTTACCAACTACTGCATTGTTGGAAGCGCCATTTGTGAGAACTGCTTTAAACCAGACAGTCACTTAATGTGAAATTATTAGAACTTCTTACCATTAACGAGAAATGACGCATTGCTTAATCAATGAAATTATTTTTATCGTGCTTCACACACTAGGTGTATAGAAACTTTCTTTTTGTGATAAACATTTCAAAAATTGACGCGTTCGCAGATTTGAACCTGCATCCTCTGGGACACCGGCCCAGATGCTTTGTCCAATTAAGCTAAATCGCGCCCTGCGAATCCGCCAAATTAGTGAGTGTTTATCATTTTTACCAACTACTGCATTGTTGGAAGCGCCATTTGTGAGAACTGCTTTAAACCAGACAGTCACTTAATGTGAAATTATTAGAACTTCTTACCATTAACGAGAAATGACGCATTGCTTAATCAATGAAATTATTTTTATCGTGCTTCACACACTAGGTGTATAGAAACTTTCTTTTTGTGATAAACATTTCAAAAATTGACGCGTTCGCAGATTTGAACCCGCATCCTCTGGGACACCGGCCCAGATGCTTTGTCCAATTAAGCTAAATCGCGCCCTGCGAATCCGCCAAATTAGTGAGTGTTTATCATTTTTACCAACTACTGCATTGTTGGAAGCGCCATTTGTGAGAACTGCTTTAAACCAGACAGTCACTTAATGTGAAATTATTAGAACTTCTTACCATTAACGAGAAATGACGCATTGCTTAATCAATGAAATTATTTTTATCGTGCTTCACACACTAGGTGTATAGAAACTTTCTTTTTGTGATAAACATTTCAAAAATTGACGCGTTCGCAGATTTGAACCTGCATCCTCTGGGACACCGGCCCAGATGCTTTGTCCAATTAAGCTAAATCGCGCCCTGCGAATCCGCCAAATTAGTGAGTGTTTATCATTTTTACCAACTACTGCATTGTTGGAAGCGCCATTTGTGAGAACTGCTTTAAACCAGACAGTCACTTAATGTGAAATTATTAGAACTTCTTACCATTAACGAGAAATGACGCATTGCTTAATCAATGAAATTATTTTTATCGTGCTTCACACACTAGGTGTATAGAAACTTTCTTTTTGTGATAAACATTTCAAAAATTGACGCGTTCGCAGATTTGAACCTGCATCCTCTGGGACACCGGCCCAGATGCTTTGTCCAATTAAGCTAAATCGCGCCCTGCGAATCCGCCAAATTAGTGAGTGTTTATCATTTTTACCAACTACTGCATTGTTGGAAGCGCCAGTGTGTGAAGCACGATAAAAATAATTTCATTGATTAAGCAATGCGTCATTTCTCGTTAATGGTAAGAAGTTCTAATAATTTCACATTAAGTGACTGTCTGGTTTAAAGCAGTTCTCACAAATGGCGCTTCCAACAATGCAGTAGTTGGTAAAAATGATAAACACTCACTAATTTGGCGGATTCGCAGGGCGCGATTTAGCTTAATTGGACAAAGCATCTGGGCCGGTGTCCCAGAGGATGCAGGTTCAAATCTGTGAACGCGTCAATTTTTGAAATGTTTATCACAAAAAGAAAGTTTCTATACACCTAGTGTGTGAAGCACGATAAAAATAATTTCATTGATTAAGCAATGCGTCATTTCTCGTTAATGGTAAGAAGTTCTAATAATTTCACATTAAGTGACTGTCTGGTTTAAAGCAGTTCTCACAAATGGCGCTTCCAACAATGCAGTAGTTGGTAAAAATGATAAACACTCACTAATTTGGCGGATTCGCAGGGCGCGATTTAGCTTAATTGGACAAAGCATCTGGGCCGGTGTCCCAGAGGATGCAGGTTCAAATCTGCGAACGCGTCAATTTTTGAAATGTTTATCACAAAAAGAAAGTTAATATAAGTATGTATTTAAAAATATGTATATGTAGTATATCCACAGAAGAGAGAAGTTAGCTATGCTGTAAGTATATCAGTCTCTGGTAGCCATATCACAAGCTTAGATATTAGAGTACAGAGCAGAGTTTCAAATTTAAAAGTTTCAAAATTTATACATAACAAAAACTAGTTACATTATACTAATAATTGCCGCTACAAATCAATTATGTAATTCAATTGACATACTCGTACTCGTGGTCTGTGAATTATCAGTGGGCCCCAAACTAGGCTAAGCCTGTATCTTGGTGGCCCTTGGTTTAGACGGGTACTGATTTAAAGTTTCGCGCGACTTCGTGAGAAAAGAAATTATTGGTGGTAACTAAAAAGAAACAAATATTGCCGGTTACATAAATTTGCGGCTTTGTCTGTTTGTCTGTCTGGAATGGATGGATGGGTTTGAGCATAAACCAGTGAACGAGAATGTGCGTGTAAGTGTGTGTGAGTGTGTGTAACACTGCAATACACGAGATCTCATTAGAGTCAAGGTTTGCAGTGTTAACGGTGGTGAATGTGTGTGTGTGTGTGTGTGTGTGTGTGTGTGTGTGTGTGTGTGTGTGTGTGTGTGTGTGTGTGTGTGTGTGTGTGTGTGTGTGTGTGTGTGTGTGTGTGTTGTTGTGTTAGTAAACTAGAATATAAACTAGGTAATAGGCTATTATAATGCGCGATTCCTTCAGGAAGAAATATACCTGGTTAACAGACCACCAGCCTGATGGGTCAACGACACGAGATCCATCGCGGGACATGCGTGAAAAAGATCAGTCCATGACAGGGAAAACTGGCATAAGGGAGAGGAGACCTTTACCCAGCAGTGGGTCGGTACAAGACTATCATAACCATGGATTACCATTAACCTGTAGCCATAGAACATGCTTTTAAAAAGTAGCAAATCTATATATTATATAAAAATGAAACCCGTTTTCCGTTGTCACGACATAACATGAAAACGGCTTGACCGATTTGGCTTTTTTTTTTTTTTTTTGTAGTTTTCTGATACTCTGTACAAGGTTCTTACGGAAAGCGAAACGAAGTTCGCCGGGTCCGCTAGTTAGATATAATAATAGTACGTAGGTAGTATACCTTGTAGGTTTTATCAGCTAGAACTGTATGTATGTTACAATTAACGACATACCTATTATTTATAGTCATTTACAAATAGGGAAAATTGTATTCTTTTAGCATTTTTCGCCATCAGAAGTTATACATAGGTAGTAGTCATCTATCTAGGTATATATATTTAATAAAATCGTGAATCACTGACTCACCTATTACGAAATCTCAAAAAGTACACGTGCTAGGAGTCTCAAATTTTATATAGAGGATCCTTATAAGATATAGGTGCTGACTAAGAACGGATTTTGCGAAATTCAGGCCCAAAGTGGCTGAAAATGCGTGGCAATGGTTTGTATGGGAGAGCGCGATTCCTTGGACCGACTGACTTGAAATTTGGCTTAAACATTCTTAAACAAAATTGATTGAACACGTGTTTCGTATTTTTGGAATCGTATCGTATCGCCTATCTGGGTTAAAAAGGGTCAAAAAAGCTATTTTCGGGATGAATGATTTCGACGTTGGAATTAAAACTTTTTAGTGTATTTGATTAATTAATCAAAAGTTTGTAAATAATAATTGTTTTGTCAAAATGACATGTTGACATGTTGGAAATCCAGATTTATTGAAACCAATGAATTAAGAAAATAGTGGAGGCGGCCACAGCTTTTTTGTCACTTTTTCGCTCACATTTTCTTTATAATATGTTCCCATATTTCCTTGATAAATTAATCCTTACTACACCTATGTAGTAGCGAAAATAATTGGTTTATTAGTGAGCATTTATTTACCTAAGAAAGTGCGGAAATTACGTTGTCATTATGCATGAGTGCATGATGCATACCAATGCTTTTTAACCGACTTCAAAAAAGAAGTTTTTCAATTCAGCGGTATGTTTTTTGTGTATATTAGTTACGCGATTATTTGGACAATTATGAACCGATTTTGTTATTTTTTTTGTTTGCTACATCATAGCATAGACATATCATAGTTTAACTTGACGAGCAGTTTTTTTAGATATCAAGAATAAATAAATAAATATCTCATTATCAAATAATGGTACCATGTTTGGTTTAAGTATAACATCGATTCGAGCGAACTACATATTTGAATTTTGTACTTATGATTGAAATCGGGGGTGCCATTGTTGGTGAAAAATAAACAATGAATGTATTGGCGGCCATATTGAGTCCTATACGTATCGTAATTGTAGGTATTTTGAGTCTACTTATTTATTTGTCTATGATTAAAATGTGCTTTCACTTGCAACCCTGCAACCCATTACTGCAACCCAATTTAATGAATGCACTACTTGACATCGACATTCGCTAGTGCGAATAACGCTAGTTCGACAAAACTGAACTGCGACTCACCATAGTTCGCTCGCACGCTTGGAGGTCAAACTGAAGCTCGACATCACTCTAGTGCGACAAACTGTAGTGCGAATATAGTTCGACATAACGCTAGTGCGACAAAGTATTGTGTGACGGTACTGAAATTCGACACTAGGCTAGTGCCTCAGATGGCTGGTACACTTATCCATACCTAGCTACACCCCTGGTAATAAGTGCACTTTTTGTAGATTTAGTTCTACCAGTAAGAATAAATGCACTGATTATGGATCATCATCATCATTTCAGCCATAGGACGTCCACTGCTGGACATAGGCCTCCTCTAATGATTTCCAATAAGACCGGTTGATAGCGGCTTGCATCTAGCGCGATCCTGCGGTCCTAATAAGGTCATCCGTCCACCTTGTGAATGGACGACCTACACTGCGCTTGCTGGTACGTGGTCTCCACTCGAGAACTTTTCGACCCCATCGGTCATCAGTTCTCCGCGCTATGTGCCCTGCCCATTGCCACTTCAACTTGCCAATCCGCTGGGCTATGTCGGTAACCTTGGTTCTTCTACGGATCTCCTTATTCCTGATTCGATCTCGCAGAGAAACTCCGAGCATAGCCCTCTCCATGGCTCGTTGGGCTACTTGGAGCTTACTAATAATAAGGCCCATAGTGAGAGACCACGTTTCTGTGCCATAAGTCATCACTGGCAACACACGCTGGTCGAAAACTTTCGACTTGAGGCACTGAGGTATGTCGGACGAGAAGACGTTACGC
Source organism: Hypomecis punctinalis (assembly GCA_949316475.1). Lineage (NCBI taxonomy): Eukaryota > Metazoa > Arthropoda > Insecta > Lepidoptera > Geometridae > Hypomecis > Hypomecis punctinalis. Next base: position 3,472,130 of record OX438811.1, read on the forward strand.
AATTTTCCAAACGCTGCCCAACCGAGTTGGATTCGGCGATTGGCCTCTTTTTTGAAGTCGGACCGACCTAACTGGACTACTTGTCCTGATTATGGATACCAGAGGGATAATGTGGTCGATCGAGAAAAGAAAGAAACTGATGCATTGATTATTGATTAAATATGGCATAAGTTAAAAAGAGACATGAAAAATATCTCGATTTAGTGGCTAGTTGCCGTGTCTTTGTCTCGATAGTGTCAAATTCCAATACATTTATCTGACAGTGACAACAACTGATAGTGATTGTCCATACCATTTTGCGGTTGAGAATTGCCTTAAGCGATAACATCGCTATCTCATTCTGGTTGTAATAGCTCTGTGATTGGTGAAAAGACGAGAAACTACCGTAATATTCGCAAAATTACGGTAGTTTCACTATGGCTGATGCTATGACCTAAATACGACATGGGATATATATATTTTTGGATACTTGAACTGATTTTATTTAAAACACCGAATTACTTCTGACAATTATAATTCAACAAAAATAATCAAAAGTTAAACAAGCGGACAGCGATTCGACACAATTTAACTAAAGAGAAATGAAATATCGGACGATGTTTCCACGACGGTGGCTCGAGGCAAAAGTGACGGCGCGGCGTTTGCGCACCGCCTTTTATATCATTCGCCGGCTGTTACTCGTCTACCTTCCAACACGGCCTTTCTTGATAAAAGAGACCGTCCTCGGTCTCCCTTAGCTCTGCAGGCCAGTCTCAAGCATTGGCATCGAAGTTTAGATGGTGCTCAGGCTCGGAGGGTTCATATTCCACGCTTGAGTAGAAGTCTCTTGATAGTTCTATGCAACCCAGACGTGCAGACCCAGACGGAACCTGTTCATTTTCTTTTCACAGCCCTGGTACCGGAAACAGCTAGACTTCAATTTGTGGCTGTAGCTCAGCCGCAGCCGAAGTAGTTTCTTCCTTTTCTAGGTCAGCATCTGTACAGAACGTGAAAACGATTTGCATATGTACGAAATCATAGAAAAGGCTTGAAGGCAAGCCAAAAACTATCCAGACATGAAGTTTTTCTTGCTCAAAAAGATTCAATCATTAACAATGAAACTGAACCGAAAAAAAAATTGAAGTCTACAAGTATCGCCTTGCAAAGTCTGTCAAGAAACATTTCTTGTAATGGTCATGGATAAAGTTCAGTTCAGATTCGTCAAATCTTATTAAAATTCACTCGTAAATTATCCGGGTGATCAGGGCAGCAAAGCAAAATTTCATCAAAGGCACTTTGTAACCATGACTATGATTATGACTAAACAACCAAGAAAGAAACACGTTTGAAGTGTATCCTGTGTTATGACTAAAAAAGAAACAAACAATCGTTACTTAGCCAAAAGACAGCAAAAATGTCAAGAGGCGTATACTTAACTAGTGAGCTACGGCGCGGCGGCGTGAAATCGTATCTATCTCGAGCAAGTAAGCAGCACGATTGGATGCTTTACTCGCTCACAGAGACAGATGCTTGGCGCAGAGCCTGTCCCGAGCAAGCAAAAGCACAAATGGATGCTTTACTCGCTCACAGAGACAGATGACGGCGCAGAGCATGTCCCGAGCAAGCAAGAAGCAAGACTTCATGCTTTACTTGCTCCCAAGGACAGAAGCACGGCGTGAAGCCTGTCTCGACCAAGCAAGAAGCACGACTTGATGCTTTACTCGCTCTCAGAGGCAGAAACACGGAGTGAAGCAGTATCTGAGTAAGAAGCACGACGTGAGAAAATACTCGTTTCCCAGGGACAGAGGCACTACGTGAAGCAGTATCCCGCACCGAGTAAGAGGCATGGCGTGAGGCATTACTCGTTTCCCAGGGACAGAGGCACTACGTGAAGCGGTATCCCGCACTGAGTAAGAGGCACGACGTGAAGCATTACTCGTTTCCCAGGGACAGAGGAACTACGTGAAGCAGTATCCCGCACTGAGTAAGAGGCACGACGTGAAGCATTACTCGTTTCCCAGGGACAGAGGCACTACGTGAAGCAGTAACCCGCACTGAGTAAGAGGCACGACGTGAGGCATTACTAGTTTCCCAGGGACAGAGGCACTACGTGAAGCAGTATCCCGCACTGAGTAAGAGGCACGACGTGAAGCAATACTCGTTTCCCAGGGACAGAGGCACTGCGTGAAGCCGTATCCCGATCGATCTGAGACAAACCAGAGAAAACACAATTAGAACCATGAAACGTAAAACATCACCACTGAGCCACTGCTAGGGTTACAAAACGTGTCAATGACTAACAAGGTCTCTCAATAATCATCTAACTCAGAAACAATTGCAAAGCTTTTACGTTAATCGTTCAGGGGCACATTTCCCTTCAAATAGATGAACATCACCCTCAAATCAACCTTCGTGGGTATGCCCGTCATCCTGCAGTGGACTATCAAAAGGCTAACACAGTGCAGATGAAAATAATAAGGATCAGATGTATCTTTTACAAAAAGTAAACATTTCACATAGCAACACATTGTTAAACGTTGGTACTTCTATAGACAGACAGAGACGTAACAAAACACTTGGCAGGTTACGTTAATACTCTTCAATTGATCGGGCACAAACTTGATCATTATTTGATCATTACAAGTTTATCAGTGTACAGTACTCCCTACAAATTGTACCAGTAAATGAACATTGCACGAACAGTAGATCATATTAAAATTAGAAATCTTTATTTGCATCTGTAAGTTATCGTTTATCGGGTGTTAGCAGTGGGCGACTGGGCGTTACGTATCGCAGCAGCTTTACAAAACTGTTTCTAGCTCCGTAGCCAAAAACTGCTCTTTGCAATGTCGAAAAACTGCTACACATAATAACCTAGCTACGCCGTGTCGCTCTCGTGTCGTGGCTTTTCTGGTTACTAAAAACCAAACTGTTTCGTTGCAACCCACGCGACACCGACGGCTACGCGGCGACGGTCCAGAACTAATCACGGCTACATACACAGTTAGTGAAGAATAAACTTTAGTTTTCTTTAGAGAAGGTTAAATTTAGCTTGCTCTAAGAAAACCAGTTTTTTCTCTGGTTATGGCGCCATGATAATTAAATTTCACCGTTATTTCGACACAGATAAGATTTATTTTTGCCTGACAAGAAATAAGTAACCGGTTATTTTGAAAGACTAGTGTTGCGATCGGGTTTTCAAAACTCAGAAATCTAGCTACTACCCATGTCTATCGGGTGTAGTCCTGACAAGTTATCAACAACACCACATGTCACCAAAACTTTCACGACTGCCGGGCGATGGTGTAAAACGTTCAAGGCTACGACTTATTATAGTCGACAGGTCACCAAACATTTTACCTTTTCCAGTGCAAAATCAAACATTTAAGCACTCACAACTGGGCCACCACATTCCATCACATTCAGTGACCTCGATGAAACGCACTCCCGCGTTTTATCGGAAACGCTGCAGCGTCACAACTACAAACAGAGAAAAAGCGTTTAAAAAGAGTTGAGCTTACTCTCTCTTTCTTCTTTCTTCTTTGTCACGGCAACTACATAGATAACACTTTTGATAAAAACAACCCTAAGTACTCGTACATACTTTCAATTAAAACCCATCAGAACGCACAAACTGCAGCTGCAAAGCTGCCGGCTTTAATGATTGCCTTACTTGCCTGCTACTTTTGTCTTCGACTACATGTGAAAAATTACATAAGTAGAACTTAGATCTTATCAGAGCTCGGTCACACCTGACCTTGACTTTTATTTTAAAAGGATCAGTTTCTTTCACTAGAAAATAATCATTCAGAAATCACACAAAGTAGAATTTACAGTTCCCCAACAAACATCTGACGGGACTAACCCCGTACCTATCTCAAGTCATATTCAAAATCTAAAAACAATCTATCGAAACCAGCTTTTTCTTTACTAAAACAATTCACAAGTTTTCTTATTTCACAAGACTACGAAATTCCAAAACCACTTCAAAGGCATTGCGACGCTGATCATTTTGCATCGAAATTCAACGTTGCTTATGCTACGCGTTATCTTTTTTCACCAAAACAATTTTTACATTAGAATCCCGGCTATAAGCACGTTTAAGATTTAAATGAGTGTCAAATAATGTCAGTTGACTTTCGCAGAAAGGCGGACAAATTCACCACGAAAAAACAATGCCTGCCTTATGAGTTGAACTTCACAACATCTATTTAAAGGCACATACTTGGCTTCCATTATTATTTTTCACAAAATGTTTAATGCGTAACCTACACAGCAAAAAAAAATGACAAGTAGGGTAGTTTTGTTCGAGTCGTGTTCCTGACTCTGAACAAAACAATCGCGATGTCTAGCTACAGATAAAATAGCTCGTGTTCGCAATAAAATAACCCCATGTACGATCACTCACCCGTCATAAATGTTTACACAAGGGCCTGAATCATAATTTAAACAAAACCCGATTCGTAAAAAGTCGGTAGTCTAGTACTTAGCACGGTCTATTTTGCCATTGGTAAACATGGGCATAAACGTAAAATGTAAAAGTAATGGATAGCTCTCACCAACATTCTGAAGAAGTGTACTGCATCAACAATGCAATCTGGTACCGTGAACTTGTACCTGACCGTTGTCTGCCACAAACAGTTTACCAGCCTCTCTTGGTGCTTAGTGCCGCTGAGCGCGATGAGGCTTGCTGATGACGGTGATTCCCGCTGAGTAGCCGACATCGCAAAGGTGGCAGATAGCAATGCCCACCAAACAGGTGCGAAGCCTGCTGAGGGCGGCATGCCCTTCGGTCAGGCGGCGAGGCCTGCGAGTTGCGGGAACTGACGAACCCTATGAGCTATCAAGCACTGCTCCAACACTTCACTTCACTATTAACTCGCGCCTAGTTTCGCTCTTAGGCAACTACCTTCATGTAGATTTTGCGCAAACTACTATTTCGATGGCCATTACATTGTCCGACATTTCTTTGCAACATAATGTGGGCAGAGTAGTGAGATAGAACAACGCGTGAAACGTAGATTCTATTCCACTTCTGATTTTGGATACTTGAACTGATTTTATTTAAAACACCGAATTACTTCTGACAATTATAATTCAACAAAAATAATCAAAAGTTAAACAATCGGACAGCGATTCGACACAATTTAACTAAAGAGAAATGAAATATCGGACGATGTTTCCACGACGGTGGCTTGAGGCAAAAGTGACGGCGCGGCGTTTGCGCACCGCCTTTTATATCATTCGCCGGCTGTTACTCGTCTACCTTCCAACAATATATATATATATATATATATATATGTAATATGATGTTTATTGAAACAAAAACTAAAGTTGTTGCTCTGTAAAGAGAAGTTTATTTAAAATAAAAACACAAGTAGGTAGGTATTACAAATGACTTGCATACACAAATCACTATTATGATTTACAAATTACGAAAGTTTACTCATCTGTAAAGAGAAACAACATTAAAAGCTATTGCTTCACTTAACGTTTAATTAATTTAAACTAAGTATTTATCCCTAATTTAATACGATATATTCTGTTTTACAAAGATGAAGTATTTTTCGCAATGGAACTGATAACAATGGTTTTATACCTACTCGTCGTACTAGGTCCTTTGTTTTACGTAGATGGCACGAATTTTTTATTGTTATCGTTGTTACGAGTATTTTGAATCCTTTTTTACTCAATAAGTTGGTGAGTATTATACCAATTTTTATACTGTTGTATTATGTAATAAATAGAAAACATTTTGAACGCATATTACCTCCAGAATTGCTTGTGGTTTATTTTTAGATCATTGTCAAAGTTGAACTTTGATGTAAAAAATATTTAATTTTTTCACTCTAAAAGCTCTAAATTAGTTAGTTAGCTTTGATTTGTATCTAATTTTCCTTCGCGTGGCCTGAAGATGTATCAGAATCCAAACCAAAGTAATAAAATCCAGTATAAAACCGATTTCACAAAGGTTATAGAGGTAAATAGGTACAATTTTGGTGAAAACCGCAAAATTAACAAAAAAAAAACTTTACAAGTTAATTTAATTTACCTAATACTAATTACTAATACTAATTAATACTGATAGTATATTTAAAAAAATAGGGGGTCAGGGATTTTTTTCGGCCAACTTGTATTCTCCAAATGTATCCCCGAACATGCCTGTTTGGTTTGTCGGACCCTCTACCAAACACCCTGTATAAATCGATTTATTTATAATCATTACATTTTTTTTCACATACAAAACGTATCCTACAAAATTGTCAAAATAAACAATACAGAGAGAATAATGTCAAAATAGGTGTTTATCCTAATCGGACAGTCCTCCTCTGATAGTTCCTTGGCTGAAGATGCCCATAATGCTAGCCGCGTTTCCACGCTGGACCGCCAGTGATATATGCTGCAACAGATACAAGCCCGAACGTGGGTAGCGGCCTTTTTCTCTAAAGCGCCGTCCTAGGTCGCGCACAAATTTCCGAACTTCGAAGCACCATGGACCAGCCGTCTCGACGGCAAAAGGGACGAAGTCAAACGCTGACTCCAGGCAGGAATATTTGAGGCGTTTGCCTCTGGCGGCGGCCTCTGCTAATTGCTAACAGCTAATTGCTGGGTGGCGGGGAGGTGGCAGGACGCAAAAGTACTAACACACGTTGCGTCCCACACGAGGTAGCGTCCTTTCTGCTATGGAATCAACGTAAGACCGTCAGGTCTCTTGCCGTCTGACCGAGACAAACCGGGGGTCTCCAGGTGGGTGATTCTGTATGAAAATAAGCGTGTAACGCGCTCTAACGTGCTCTTTGTTTTTAAGAAATTCGCATAAAAAAATATTTATTTTTCAAATATTATAACTTAAACTCGGTCTATTATTCATTTTAAGGTAATTTACATTTATCAAACATTTCTCCAAACGAAATTCACGGAAATAAAAGAAATACTTACCACGTTACGTTACGTTTTGTCGATAGAGAATTAGGCCCCTGTACGCTTGGAATCTCGGCTGACACAAGTGCACGCTCGCTGCAGCAAACTATTGATACCGTGGTGTCGTGGTCTTCGTCCGGCGCTACGAGTGCACGTCAGCCCGTGATGGCCGATTTAGTTTTTACCGTGCCAAATATAACTAAGTGCCATCAATAGTGGGTTGCGTCGAAAATATTGTGTGCAAAAAGTAACTAAGTGACTTTGACGTTAGTTAATTTTGATAAACTGATTTTTTGCTTGACAAGTAGTTAACTACTTCTGACATTGTTACATTATCTGAAATAATGAGAAATCAGCTCTTTCTGTCTTTCTATAAGGTAGATAATAGATCTAAAACCACTTTGCTAAAAATGTCACTTAGTGACTTCTTGCTGGCCGGCGACGAATTATTTATTTATGGTAGGTACATACTACTGCAAAGCGAAGTAGTCACTCTTCGTGGGTAGGCCTACGTCCTGCAGTGGACTATTGAAATGCTGATACAGTACAGTACAGTACATACTATTGACAGTGATAGGTTATAAATTGATTTTAAAAAATGCTTTGACTTGAACGCTCTCCTGTCTTATTCCAAATGTAGAGAAAACACATTTGCGAAACCAAACAAAAACCAAGTTTATGAGCAATGCCAACGTGACCCTCACCAGTGTGTGGTAATTTTACGCACGCCATAAGAAAATTCGAAGCCCCTAAAAGTAAAAACTGTATATTTTGTTTTTAAGTTATAAAAACATTTTTTCAGCGTTACATGTATGGGTACATGTTACATGATTTTTGTTTGTCATTTCAAACCGACTTCCAAAAACGAAGAGGTTCTAATGTTCGTCTGTATATACATAAATATTTTTTTGTGTATCTTCATTCATGTTTTCCCCAATTGTGGACCGATTCAAAAATATTTTAGTAAGACATCAAATAAAAACACATATTTTGAATTTGAATACTTTTTAATCATGTACAATTTACTTCAACATAAATTTGGAGCAAACTGTATCTAAACCACAATTCAAATAGCTATTTTGATAGCTCTAATATTAAAATACCTAACATAAATGAGTTCCTTAAAAAGGCGTCATACGCCTAATTATTTTTTTATTTGTTTCAAAATATTGTTTTCTAATCAAAGGATTTTTTTCTTATTGCTATAATGATTACTACTTGTGAGCCAAAATAATGTCGGCGTCGCTTTCGGTAATATTATTTTGCCAAGATTAGAGAGAATGAATAACTTCGGTCAAGAGCGAATCGAGATAAAAGATTATGAAGATTCAATTAAACAGATGCTAGGTTCTATTCAGAGAACTTTCTAGTAAGTATTATTATAATACCTAATGAAGGAATCCACGAGAAACATTTATTTCACAGTAATGAGACATACCATTTTACCATTACAATACACAGTAATGAGACATACCATTTTACCATTACAATAGGAAAATTAATCGTTCCTGTGAACGTTAGATTAATGAAATAAATTATGACTTATATAAGTAATCAGCTTGTTGATTACTAGTGTAAGCTGGAAGGTTTGGATAATTTGGAGTGATGGCGGAGTGATTATTAGTGTATGCTGGAAGGTTTAGATAATTTGGCGTGTTGGCGGAGTGATTATTAGTGTATGCTGGAAGGTTTGGATAATTTGGCGTGTTGGCGGAGTGATTATTAGTGTATGCTGGGAGGTTTGGATAATTTGGCGTGTTGCCGGAGTATATGATTGGGCCTTGAGTCGGGTTCTTCATCTTGTAATACATGCTTCTCATCACCAAAAATGTGTAGATTTCCAAAACTGAAACAAGAAATGAAAAGAACACGAAATAAGAAATGTTACGTTACTCATTGTAGACTTCATTTTGTCGATACCATTTTGCGAAATTGTTCTACAGGTTTTGATAAAAGTGCGAGAAAGTTACAAACGGTGCATGTACAATACGCTTGATGACTGGGTAAAAAATCATTATTAAAATTAGTCTGTGAGTTAGATGATCAAAAAATATAAGACACGTATTTTTTCTGTCCTTAATTAAACAACATATGACAAAGGTAAACCTTACCAAAGTTTGGGAGTGTGGGTCGTGACGTCACGTGGAACTTTGACGGGCTATATCTTCATCAATTTTTGTTTAACTGACAAACGAAACATTAAATGTCTAATATTTTTTGATAGTCTATCTGATGGACTAATTATATTTTTTTTTTCAGGATGCCTACTGTACATAGGTATAATGAATCGATTTTTGATGATTTTCTTGTTTGGTAGATCATTCTTGACAAATACAAATAAACCTTCTTTAATGGGTACTTGTGTATACGGGTTACTAAAAAGATCATAAGTTAATGGAATAATACTTACGGATCTCTAAAACATTGTTTACGACTCCACCAAGGGTAAGATTATGCCCCAAGCATTGTATCGTAAATAAGATGATGAAAATCACAATAGAGAACATGGTATATATCAGGTACGCATTCAGGTGTCCCGGTTTGTTCTGGAGAAAGAAGATTAACAAATTATTGAAATGAATTAGTAAATATTTAAAAAATCCTAAAACTACATTTTAGGCTTCCGTGGTAAAATGAGGAACCCTTATAACGTTGTTGTGTCCGTCCGTCCGTCTGTCCATCCGTCCGTCCCATAAGACAAAGCCTTATAACTTCCACATTTCTGTTTAATGAAGGTTTGCTGATCGATTTTTGTCACAAATATGTACATACCATTGGTGAGAGATTATAGGTCGACAAAGTTGAAAAAATAGTGTCCCTCCCATCTTAATTTCTAAAAGTTACTTTTTGAGTTTATAGATCGCATCAAAAAAAATCCTTGAATTTAGAGCACTGTGGGATCATTATTTTTTTTGTTATAAAAGAAAATTGATTTTTTTTAACGTGCATATAGCTCAGAGGTCATTGAACTCAAAAACATATACTTCATACTTAATTACGTTTTTCTAGTCAACCATCTAATAACATTTTAATAATTGGTTTTATCATCATCACAATCATCGTCACCTTCTACGGAAGCCTGTATCATACTCGACACGCACTTTACAACTTATTATGAAATGAATCTAATCTAGTGGTTTTTATGAATGAATGGAAGGTCTCTCGAAATACTTACATTGTGTAATCCGACGAGTAACACGATAACGAACACCAAATCAAGCCCAAAAAGAGCTAGCAATATGAATAACACCAAATCCGTTGCCATTAAGCCCGCCTTTTGATCGTTGTCAACAGCAATGACTGTCGCCGCTCCAATTACTAAGACCGTACATATTAGCAACACTACCTCGATCAAGGCAGCAATCTGAAAAGTAAACAATGTCTATGAGCTTTATACAGGTTGTTATAACTGTTGTTAGTCCACCAGCTATAGATATATACCTAGTCAATGAATATTTTATATTTTCTATGAAATAAATTCTTCCCAATACCTATAAGTATTTTTAAAAGAAATGGTATATTTGAACTAAATGATTTTTTTTAATTGATTTCTCCGTTTATTTAGTTTGATAAATATATTTTCTTACCAAATTGATATACCCTAGGATGAAACATCCGCTCTTCAGATTTATGCAGCAGCAGCACTTGTCGAACACTAGAGAAGGCATTTCGGAACTAAAACAATAGAATTATTTGTTATACTCTTGTGCACAGTTGCTTTTTAACCGCGTGCTCAATATTGATGACCGAGAAAGCGAAGGATTCTAAAATTGAACCACGAGCGCAGTTAGCGAGGAATTACAAGAGCACGACCTAAAAAATTCGAAATTTGCTTTCGAGTGCAACACGTAACTTTTCATCCCATCTCAGCGAACAAATGACTTTAATCGCCACGTGTTAAACATATCGTATTGTTTCAAATCCTTTTCGCGTGATTGTTAAGGGAGAAAGCTCATTTGTTTGCGCATTACTATCCATTTCAGTCAATTCTGTTCAGCGTCAAATAAACTTCCTCCTCACTAGAACCACTCATTTTAAATAGTACTTGTTTTTAAGTTTCTTGTTTTTAACTTAAGGTTTTACAAATATGACGTGACGATAAAATGGCACCCAAAACAATTAAAAAAAGAGTTCACCAATAAAGTTCCGAGTCGGAGTTTTAACATATTGTAACTATAACATGTTATATTAACAATCACACCTTATTAATACACCGTGTCACACGACAAAAGAACAACTTGTATCCATAAACTACTTGGCCAGTTGCTTCAATCTGCTTTAGTGGTACACATAAGTATTTATAGTACTGGCAAGTGATCGGTTGTGGCCGGCGTGTTATATGTGTCCCTATCTTACCTCTATGCCTCTCGACTTCACCCTCTCGTTAGTGTATTATAAACAAGTAATTAAGTGATCAATAAATTAGAGTAAATAAGTCATTAGATACATTAGAGCGAAGAGAAAGGGAAACTCTACGTATCCTGTTTCAATATCCGATGGAGAGGAAACAGTTACTGGTGGGGTTAACATTTGCGATTCTTTTGCTAGGTATTTTGCATCGGTTTATCGCGATAAGAATGATGAGAGCGATAACATTAGAGAGGAACGCAATCATTCCCTTTCAAGCAATCTTTCGCACATAAAAAATAATAGTAGCTGTTTTTCGGATCTACAGTTGACGATGGACGAAGTGCGGAAGGCATTTGAAAGTCTGGATATAAACAAAGGAGCTGGACCTGACGGAATACCTCCTATTCTTATCAGAAATTGTGCCTCAAGTCTTTCACTACCTTTGTGTCTACTTTATAACATGTCTCTAAAATTAGGATTATTTCCCGACTCATGGAAGACAGCAAAAGTAGTGCCTATTTTTAAGACTGGTGATGATGATCTTGTCAGTAATTATAGACCTATTTCCATTTTATCAACCTTTGCAAAAGTTCTAGAGTCAATTGTATTCCCATATTTATACCAACACCTTAGGCAATTTGTATCAGCTCACCAGCACGGATTCCTTAAGAAGAGATCCACATGTACAAACTTAGTTACTTTTGTGGAAACTCTCGCTGAAGCGGTGGACAAAAACAAGCAAGTCGACGTTGTATATACCGACTTTAGCAGGGCGTTCGACAAAATTTCGCACAGCGTTCTTTTTTTTAAGCTTTCTGCATATGGTCTTTCCGGCTCTATGCTGAATTGGAAACGTTCTTATCTATGCAATCGTAACTTTTACGTCGTAGCAGCGGGTTTCAAGTCCACTATCAAACCAATAATAAATTCAGGAGTTCCTCAAGGTTCTCATTTTGCTCCAGTCTTATTTAATTATCTGATAAATGATCTTCCAAATTGTTTAACCCACTGCACTCCTTTTATGTTTGCTGATGACCTTAAAATTTTAAAAGTAATAGATACAGTTCAGGATTGTCACAAACTACAAGAGGATCTAAATAATTTAAATCACTGGTGTCAATTGAATGGAATGACGTTAAATACCGACAAGTGTTATCAAATAACGTTTAGTAGGAAGGTCTCCAATATCAAGGTCAACTACAAAATTGGTTCATCTATTCTAAAATCTGTTAAATCCATTAAGGACCTCGGTGTCACGTTCGATGAAAAACTAACTTTTATTCCCCACATAGATAATATTACTAAAAAGGCTTCGAAAATGTTAGGATTTTTAATTCGAAATACAAAGGATTTTCATAGACCTAGCACCAAGATTCTACTCTACAACTGCCTAGTCCGTAGTATACTCGAATATTGTAGTCCAGTCTGGAGACCACATTACGCAGCACATTCTCTAAGACTTGAAAGAGTACAAAAACGATTCTTGTGGCATTTGGCTTACTCTACAAAGAAGGCTAAGGTATTAAAATCTTATAAAAAGAGACTAACTCATTTTAATATGCTAACACTATCTGATCGTCGCGACAAATTAGACATTACTTTTCTGTATAATCTACTCCACAACTACATAGACTGTCCAAACCTATTAATGAAATTTAAATTTAGAATTCCTTTCAGATATCCTCGCATGCCAATAACACCATTTGCTCCAGTGTTTCGCAGAACCGTGCTAGGTGCAAATTCACCTGTCCCCAGACTTAGTAGACTAATAAATAAATACCAGCAACATAATTTGTTTGATATTTTTGGAGACACAGTAAGAAAGTTCAAAATTAATTTAAACTCAATTATGGCAGAAAGTGCCAACCCATTCTCTAACTCTTCTCATGGCACACAATAATAATTTTTCTAACAATATTTATTATTTATATAATTGTAATTTTAAGTTAGTTTAGTAACATTTTTACTACTTTGTAAAATTTTTGCATGTGGTGCTTCCTTAAAAAGATGACGCATTTAGTGTAAGCTAGTATGTAAGTAATTGATGTTTTTTTCTGATGTAGTTGTCAATGTGAAGCCTAATAAATAAATAAATAAATTAGAACAATTAGTAAGTGTTTAAATAAATTAGAATAAATAAGACAAGTGATTAGTTAAGTTGTTAGCACATAGTTAAGATGTTTTCCATTCCACAAACATTCCTATTCCAAATTCGTCTCGTTCCACATCTCCTTTATTATTGTTAATTCTAAAATCTAATAAATAATTTTATATTTTTTAAAACAGTAGTTTGACACCGACCGCCTAACTGGCGCACCTGCTGGGGCCATTTTAACCGACTTCCAAAAAGGAGGAGGTTCTATGTTCGTCTCTATGCATTTTTTTGTTCTATTTTTTGCGATAAATAATTATTATGTTTGAAGCTTTGTAAATAAGAAACAGAAAATAAATAAATATTTTGGGACATCTTACACATGTCCTCTGACCCCAAACTAAGCAAAGCTTGTGATATGGCTGCCAGAGATACCTCATATACTTATTTTTAAATACATACTTATATAGATAGTACGTAACTAAATAACACCCAGATACAGAGCAAACACTTATATTCATCACATAAATATTTGCCCTGGGTGGGGATCGAACCCACGCTTCTTTGATCCAGAAGTTAGGGCCACTAACCACTGAGCCACCGAGGCAGTCAAAAAGAGAATGGTTTTGAATAAATAAGGAAAAATATTCGTTTCTGGCTCTTATTGACATGTGATATGTATGCACCGCATGTCATTGTGTATAGATTTTTTTTCATAATCTTTTAACCCTTTAACAACCTAGCAAAATTTTTCTTGATTATTAATTTTTTTTCTGATTGACTGGTTATAAATAACCTTACAGGGCCATAGAAAAATGATAAAAAATACTACTACTACTACTTTTTGAGAAATCTAATGTAGGTGAGAAACAGTGCATAGAAATGTACTGAGCGGTTTTTATGTTGTTCAACATCAACACTGCGGCTTGACCGAAGAAGTAGATATAAACAAAAAGTATGAAAAAAAAAAACATATTTCAATAATATCTTTATGCTGCTGTTTTTATTCATAGATCTTCTTCTTTTCCCGCCATGTGGTTGGGTAGGGTCCAGCCATAATTGCCATAATTTTTTTTCTGGGTTTTTGGCACGGTGGAGAGTGCGTCCCTTGGCAGCGCTTTGTAGGTCGATTTGGTACTGATTTAGGTTTTGTGTAAGCTGAAATTGGTTTTCAAACTCAGAAGCTTTGAGTGTAGACCGATTACAGCAGCTTTTTAGCAGCCTTCGACAAATGAACTGCATTTAAAGTCAGCGAGCAAATGGTAAGCTTTCAATGGATTTTTTTTCTTCATAAATTATTGGCTAATCTCAGGAAAATGTCACAGGGTAGTAATAAATATTGAAACAAATTTATATTACGAGCTGATAATTTATATTATCAGTAAATTAATTAATTAATAAAATTATTAAGTGTCAAAAATATTAATAAGTACTTTACTGGAAACTGTTCAGTGTTTGTGTAATATGTTTATGTAATTTAGTAAACAACATAAAAAACGATTAGTACATTACTACATATTGCGCAGTGTTGATCACCTACAACATACAACTTCTACCAGTTATAAAAATTGCCTACTCTATCAATCTTGCAATAAAAATCGACAATAAATATCTTGGCAAAAGGGATTCGTGGCAAAACTGGCAAAATACTTGCAACAACCATTTGTCACATAAAACTTGAGACAACAACTTCTGACTTATGCATTTTTATACTAGTTTGTTTAAAATGTATAGAGGCCATTTTTCAACTAATTTGTTTAAAATTTAAAGTGGCCTCAACCGGCACACTGGCGCGGCCACAACCGGTGAAAAAAGGCTACAACCAGTGTTTTTGCCCACTTTTCATTGAAATACTTAAAGAAAATCAGTTATTTTTTTATACTATATATAACGGGACTGAACTCACGTGTAGGGATAGTCGTAACGACTATAGTTTCGGTCGCATTCGGCGACCTTTCTCAAGTTGGCGAGTGCTAGCACGCCAGTGCATTGCGAGACGGCTCCGCGTGCTAGCACTCGCCAACTTGAGAAAGGTCGCCGAATGCGACCTATAGTCGTTACTACTATCCCTACACGTGAGTTCAGTCCCGTTATACCTATATAGTATAAAATGTGTGAAAACCACGTTAATTTCCATAGTAAAAAAGATACTTATTTCTCATACATAGTGTTTCTACCTAAAATTTAATAGACAAATGTCTATTCTATCTCTAAAATCCCATGTCACTATTTTGTTGTACTTTTCACGAATTTTTTAAAACTGAAATTTCTTATATTAGCTACAACCGGAGCGCCTGCCCTACATTAGTACTGTATCAGCCTTTTTTAATAGTCCACTGCAGGACGTAGGCCTACCCACGAAGGGTGTTTGGGCCATATCCAACACGCTGGCACAGTGCGGGTTGGTGGATTCACATACGCCATCGAATTTCTTCTACTGACATATGCTGGTTGCCTCACGATGTTTTCCTTCACCGAAAAGCCAGCGCAGCGATGTTAAATTCCGAACATAAATTCCAAAGAATTCATTGGTACGGGACCGGGACTTTAACCCTCACGATTGTAAGGCGGGTATCACTACCACTAGACCACCACGGCTGTACCTACATTAGTAGTATGGTTAAATCAAGTTTTATGCCTTTCGGGGTTTCCGGTAATTTTGTAAGTAGATATCGCCCGAAAATTGCGACTGCGTGAACTACTGCTCGATAAAATTAGACTTTAAGGAAAAACTCAACGGCTTTACTATGCCTACTGACATGTAAGTAGGCACAGTGAAGCCGTTGTCATATATTTTATATCATATATTTTTATACTTATTAGGTATTTCGCAGTGAGATGTAACAATAGGTGTCATACTCCCTGGCAGGACCACATCGTTATATCTATATAATAGATAGTGGAAAAAAATGTACATAATTTGTACAAATTTGTACAGAAATATTAAAATTTGTACATAAGTACTTTTAGAGTAATCGTCAAATGAAGGTGGTCCTGCCAGGGAGTATACTCCCTGGCAGGACCATACCCGAAATATCAGCTTTTTCAAGGAGGTGATGCATGTAAATAATTGTACAGAAATTGTACACCTCAAAAGCGCTTACAGCTTTGGTCTATGTTAGGTGAATGAAATTTTAATCACGTTTCATTATTTTTCAGAAAAGTGCTCCTGTTTTAATTTACATAGCAACGTGAGATCAGAAATGTATCGTATTTAAGTAGGCGTTGTCCTATATTTTGCAGTCGCCATTTCATTAAAAAGACGTGCACTGTTGGACATAAGCCTCCGCTATAGATCTCCAATAAGATCGGCTTGAGGCGGCTTGAATTCAGTTCGATTCTGCGGTCTCAATGAGATCACCCGTCCATCGAATGGATCCTACGGTGCGCTTGCCGGTGCGTTGTCTCCACTCGAGAACCTTTCTACTACCTCATTAGTCATCAACCCTCTATGCTAAGTGCCCTGCCCACTGGCTTGCCCATTGCACCCATTGCCTTTGTCACTATGTGTTACACATAAAATTTTCATCAAAAAAGAAGCATACATACGATTATTTTTTCGCAAGAATTTGTATTTTAATGGTTTTGAATTCCTAATTACAGCTCAAATGTGTATTTTAATAGGTATGTAAATATTTATTTTGTCTCACTGCTTTACACCTAGTCAGTATTTCAGTATCTCATTTTTTTTTTGACATCTTAAAATATCATATTAATAGAATACCCTTCGAATTATTACGATGAACCGTACGTATGAATGGAAGACAATATACAAATAGTTGAAAGAAATAAACGTGTTATTAGGTAAACGTGTTAACAGTCTTAGTAACATGATCTGTAGAAGTAACATGAACCAAAGTTACCGACTTAGCCCAGTGGATATGCAAGTTGAAATGCCAGTGGGCAGGGCACTTAGCATAGAGGGCTGATGACTAATGAGGTAGTAGAAAGGTTCTCGAGTGGAGACAAAGCACCGGCAAGCGCACGGTAGGATGTACATCCATTAGATGGACGGGTGATCTCATTGAGACCGCAGAATCGAGCTGAATTCAAGCCGCCTCAAGCCGATCTTATTAGAGATCTATAGCGGAGGCCTATGTCCAACAGTGCACGTCTTTGGAATGAAAAGGCAACTACAAAATATAGGATAACGCCTAGTTAAATACGATACATTCTGATCTCACGTTGCTATGTAAATTAAAACAGGAGCACTTTTCTGAAAAATAATGAAACGTGATTAAAATTTCATTCACCTAACATAGACCAAAGCTGTAAGCGCTTTTGAGGTGTACAATTTCTGTACAATTATTTACATGCATCACCTCCTTGAAAAAGCTGATATTTCGGGTATGGTCCTGCCAGGGAGTATACTCCCTGGCAGGACCACCTTCATTTGACGATTACTCTAAAAGTACTTATGTACAAATTTTAATATTTCTGTACAAATTTGTACAAATTATGTACATTTTTTTCCACTATCTATTATATAGATATAACGATGTGGTCCTGCCAGGGAGTATGACACAACAATAGAGATGTTATACTCCTTATGAAAGCACTAATCGCATGGCAAATTTTGTACTATAGCTACTTACGTAAACAAGTTATACATATGGAACTTTATTTCTTTCACTGAGTAGGTTAAAAGATCACAGAGATATATAGGACTCTGTAGCCAGAAAGAGATGAACATACTTTTCACATCTACATGAGCAGCCAGCCAATGACAGCGATGCGACGTTGCATTCGGCTAGCAGCTGTTATAGTGCACTGGGGTAAAATGGGTAGCGGGTAGCATGAAGAAAATAAACAGTAAATTTTCTACAGCAAAAAACTGTTTATTTGCAGCTACGAGTAGGTTAAACAAATATGTACAATTTTAAGGAAATAAATGATTTATTTATTTATTATTTAAGTTCATCATCATCATCATCATTTCAGCCATAGGACGTCCACTGCTGGACATGGGCCTCTCCTAATGATTTCCAATAAGACCGGTTGATAGCGGCTTGCATCCAGCGCGATCCTGCGGTCCTAATGAGGTCATCCGTCCGCCTTGTGGGTGGACGTCCTACGCTGCGCTTGCCCGTACGTGGTCTCCACTCGAGAACTTTTCAACCCCATCGGTCATCAGTTCTTTCAGTAATCCGTCATTAGGAAATCTAAAACAATAGAAGTAGTTAATAATTGTAAGTAAATGTTAAAATCTTTATAACTACCTATTATAGATAATATAGAAATCAGTGAAGAATTATATTGTAGAAAGCTAGGAAGGCCGATGTGAAATTCGAGATCAGGCCCATATTACCCCAACATCCCCAGTATCGTACGAACTGACCAAGTGAAGCGGCGACGCGACGCGCCATTATCTCGTTCTCTCTGTCGCTCTTGAGCGCATCCCACTACTTGTCTCGTTCGTGTAGACGTCAAAGCGACAACAGCGCAGAAATGACTGTATAGTGAAAACAAAATGTACGAAATTAAATTTTAAATAGGCTAAATAGTACTTACACATGAAAAGACACATCCTTTCTGCATTTTGTAGCCCTCCCAGTATAGGTGTTGCACTTTCTATGAACACAACTTGGCATTTTTAATATTTTAATCGAGTCAAATACCACGTCTGCGTCGTTGCCAGACTCAGAACGGACTGAGGTCAATTAGGCTGATCACCTTATTTTTGTCTTGCCGTACAGATCTTGGTAAAACCTATCTTTAATGTTCAAATTCCACTTTTATGATTATTAGATTTATTTCTACCTCTAAATTGTATTCATTTCTATTTATAGAATTATTCAGAAAGAATGTTTTAAGTTATATAGGGAGTGATTTGGTCATTATGATGAGCTAACTCGGAACTCTAGAAAAAAAATATGTTTTTTTTTCTTCTCACTTGTCTTTGAAGTGCAAGTCAGGCCCGCACTCCGAAGGTTCCGTACAAATCCAGAAAATTTCACAAAATTGGGAAGTACGTTGTTAAAATCTTTATACTCATCATCATCATCGACAAAAGTTTTTTTTTTACTTTACTCGTCATTCATCGAAAATAAGAAAAATTAATTAAAAACCTGTTTTAACATGTGCTACTGAAGCTCTTTTATGTGATACCTTACATGATACGATTTACGCACTTTTGAATTTTAAACCCATATTTTGTGAATTTTGGAGCCCTATTTTTTGTGATTTAAATAAAAATGTTCAGTTTTCAGATTTATTCCTATATGTGTACTCTAAGACAATGCCTCGCCAAATTTCATAGTTCTATGTCAACGGGAAGTACCCTGTAGGTTTTGATTTTTGTGAGTGTCGAAATATGCAGTTTTTTACGACATAAACGGCTTTAACTTCTTTATACGATAACTGAGAAGTTTTTCCTTTACACATCTGTAAAAGATCATAGATATACGTATACAGTTTAAATTTCAGCTCGATATCTTTACGCGTTCCCACTTTAACACAATATTATTGGGTTATTGGACTTATTGGTAATCAATTAGCATCCTTTTGATGGCATATTCTGTACATCAAAACAAGCAACTTTTACAGTTTTCCTAAACCTCAACAAATTTCCCAATTTTTTTTAAAAAGTGGAATCAGCATTCGTATGTACGGTTAATTGTTTTTTGCATACGCAACTAATATTTAAACTTGTTTGCATATTTACTTAGTATCTGATCTGAGGTTCAAGTAACGCGGGTGGCTGGCGGGCGCCATAGATATAATTACGTTTATAATCCTACCGCTTAACTTAGTCCTCGCCTGCGCGGTACAGGGGACTGAGACAAGTGTGGGCGCCGGGTTCCCGCTGCCCGCACCTATATCAGTCCCCGTTGTCATCTCCCTCGGCGGCGCCCCGCGCATTGTACCGCGCAGGCGAGAACTGCTCGTAAGTGTACCGCGTAGGCGAGGACTAAGTTAAGCGGTAGGATTATAGAGCGGTCATTTTTTTTAAATTATTATTATATACTACAACGCGCACTAAAATTACAGAATAAATAAATACCTCATCATCCCGACGTTTCGGCCGAGTTGTCGACCGTGGTCACGGGTAGTCAGTCTTAGTACCGTATCGTCCCGTTCTTATTAGTCCCGTAGTATATAATAATAATGTGTTCAAATCGCGAAAGTTTAAAAATATTTTTTTTTTTTAATTTGTTTTAAGATAATAAATACAAATTTCTAGAAATCTTAGAACAAAAAAGAATTGTTTTGATCTTCAGAATATGCCTTTGTTACGATGTTAATTGATTACCAGTAGCCCTGTATAAGCAGGAAACAATTCGAAAACTGCACTATACACATTATGAATTTAATCTTAATAAAGAGGGTCTTTGGCTTCGAGCAAATATCTGTAGAGTCACAATCGTACCAAAGAAGATATAATAATACTACGTATAGAACGGCCACTCGTTACCCCCCACCCGTTTGAGTCTTCCTCACTTCCACCCCGCGTCAGGACTCGTCAAATTCACTCTGCGCGCGGGTTGCACAGGCCGGTGATTTCGACTACAAAAAATACAGACTTACAATGGGGAAGACGTGTGCTGTTTATGGCTGTTCTACAACAATTCGCGACAAGATATCATTTCATTATTTCCCTAAAGATAAAATAAGGTACCTTATTTACTTTTAGTAGGTAGATAATATTGTTATAAAAATTATGTCATTCAAATTTAGTTCCTTTCTCTTGATAATTTGTTTCAAATAAAATAAATCGCTTACTTTTAGTTACAGTGCTGTCAAATTATTATTAATTCATTATACTTCATAAGCACTAGAATGATATTCATTTTTGTAAATTTATTTCGCATCTAGCTCACTTCCGCATGAAAGTATGGCGGATCGGTCGTAAAGTACGCCAAGATAATTCTGCGCGCGGCCAAAATTGGGAACTAATTCAATGCTGATAGAGAATTCATAATGCTACCAACATAACGTACGTAGCGCCGCTACTCGCGCGCATAATCTCTCGTTCGCTCGTCGTGCTGATCACTGATAGAGTTGCCATGGGCGTGAAAATACTAGTTATCATCGTAACGCAACTGTTACAGAATATCGGTATCGATATGCAATGTATTGTTTCGCGTTAACACATACATACCTAGTAGATAAGTGCTAATTTGTATTTGTATATGTATATAACATTGAGTTAATATGTACAGTCCTATAATTAGTAGTTATTTTTTCTACATAAATACTAATACTAAATATTTTTTCATACATAAAGAATTAGATTTTGTCAATCTCACAATAAATGACAAAGATAAACCTTGTCAAAGTTCGGGAGTAGGGAGTTATACTTTTCTTTTTTATTTTTGCTTTTCGCGGAGATGATTTACATAAGACAAAATGTTTGGAACGTGCGTTGTACGGGCCCACGTCCGCGCCCGTCCTGAGCCCGCCCTGTCCTTAATCATACCTCAACGAGCTATATCATTAACAATTTTTAAATCATTGTTTTGAATAAATATTTAGTGCTACTTAATTGACATCAGAAAAAAATCGTGTCAAATATTATTTAATAATTATCTATCCAACGGACTAATTATATTTTTTTGTCATCAAGCCAATTATAGATATTTTAATTGTAAAAGGTATTTTACAAAAAAATCTTCTAGACGTTCTCAAAAAATCTTTTTACTAAGATTTTTCCCAAAATATCAATATTTATTAAAAAAAAAACGAACTCCGCAAATATGCCTAAAATTCTGGATTCTCATCACACTGGCACAAGACATGTACTGTACGTAGTATTATTATATCTTCTTTGATACATGTTAAGCTACTAAGAATATTGTGATAAACTTATAGAACCTCCTTTTTTGCGTCAAGGGTTAAAAATATTTTTTTGCAATTATTCGGAAACATTGCCAGAAACAGTTATAAAAACCAGCAACGATCCCGCAACCGCTATTTAACCAGTGAGGGGCCTCACTAGCGTAGGTGTATGAAATATGAAATTAGGGACTTCCCTCAGTTGGCCATCGGTCGGTGCGTTTAGCGCGTGATTTACTTAATCGTTAATTACTAGGTATATCTTTTGTTTAAATTATGGGATGATTTTACAAATATTAACATAATCGTGTGTGTGCGTGTTCATATTACTGGATACTTCAACAATATGTGAGAAAATTAAGGAAATTTCGTAACAGTGCCGTGTTTTGGTTATGTTCTACGTAGGTAAATGAGTAATTTCATCGAAATAAGTGTATGTACGATTGTATGTGAAACCTGCAGCGGCTAGTACATCGTATCAGTACTCACAAAACTTCTTGGTAAGTCAGAATTACAATTCATACAGTCGACATGGGTCGTTGACAACCATAGGCGTTCTACACACAAATACCCGTGTAGCGTTCGTGCGTACGTATGTGTAGTGTCTGTGAGTAAAATGTACTGTTGTGTGCGTAAGACAGCAGATTTTGTATGAAGAATCGCGGAGTGTCCGGGCTGTGATCGTACAAAAAAATGCCCCAAAAAAAACCAAAACCCTGCCCAAGCTACGTAGTGGGTAGGCTTTTTAGTTAGTCGTAAGGCGATTGCAAGCCGACTACAATGCCGCGCGATGCCAAAGTGCTCGGTACAAGCACCATGTAGGTAATATAACGTCGAGATTCGAGAATACGAATACGAAATCATTATGAATTCAATTTAAACATCTAAATCGGTTTGTATGACGGCGCTCGGACGTTTTTTTACTACTTTTACTTAGGGGCTGTGGCTCTATAGATATTTGCTCAAAGGTCTTTGGACAAGACATGGGAGTCCAAATTTAGAAGTAAGTATAGTAAGTAACTGTATCATGTGAGGTGTCTAATGAAAGGGCTTTATTACCACAAACCAAGACGGATTTTTTATTATTACCCAAATAAATTATTATTATTTTTAAATTGTTGTAAAATAATTAAAAACCCTTACCTATTAATTAAATTTTGTTTATGACAAAAATGTAAAAAGTGTACCGTCCCAAATTCATCTATGAGTGGGTTTTAAAGTAAATAAAATAAATTGAATATAATCTGAATAAAACCAGAAATGAAAAAAATAAATAAGGAATAATTATTTATAGCAGTACTTACAATGTGTCAAGCTTGAGAACTGGATACAAAATGAACTATTCAGTAACGATGACTAAGAATAGAAGTAAGTAGTGATATATCTTATATAGGTTATCAATGTAGGTACCTATTTTATATACCACAACGTCGAATGGGTTTTACTCGCACCGAATTCTATCGCGCACGAGGAAATTCATATCATTCACGATAAAATAATAATTAAAAATGTAAATTCCAAAACAACAAAAGCTGGACTGTTTATCTTTAGACAACACGTGTTTTTAATATAGAATAATAGCGAAATAGACAAAAATATGCCAAAGTAATTATTTCAGAGAACAACATACCTACGATTGATGTTTTGATTTTTTATTATAAATTTCTTTTGAAATATAAAGCACATAATAATACAGTGTGGAGAGCTGACAAAAAGTGAATGAGTCATTCTTACGGGATATGAAGGTTCTCTAGTGGATACCACGAACCGGCAAGCGCAGCGTAGGAAGTCTATCTACGAGGTGAACAGGTGACTTCATCAAGACTGCAGTAATTTCTTCCGACCGGTCTCATTGGATCGCTTGTTTTTGTACATAATGATACTAAGCAAGCACGATAGCTCTTAAAGTTCCATATTTTTACAAGCTTATATTTTACTTGCAAGTAGAGAATACAATTAACAAAAACCCGGGATCCCGTGACTCGGGATCCCTGGACCCCGACCGTATTGTTGCCCTGAAAATCCCGAGACCATATTTGGCTAGTCTCGGTATTTTCGGGATTGCTACAAACGGGTTACGTTTGCATTCCGTAGTCTATTACGCCTTGAGAATAACCTTGCCTAGAATATGAAGAGGAGTCTGAATTGACCACTTTTTCCGCGTTTTCTGTAGAACATCGAAAGTATTTTTGGTAAATTTTTGATAAAATTTAAGTTCAGGGAAAAACTCTTTTCACCCCTTAAATTGTAACAAAATGTTATGTTTTTGGTGTCAATCGCTTGAGTAAGAAATATAGCACGTACAACGTACAGACTTCTTATTCCTTTCAGAAAAGTTTATACATTATTTTAGTACCTATACCTACTTCAGCCAAAATGTTTTCGTAAAAATATGACTGACTGTGGTCATTTATCTATTATATAAAAGGCTTCCCTGAGTGACTGACTGACAGACAGCCTACAGCCCAAACCGCTTAAGATATGAGCTTGAAATTTGGAATATAGGTACATTGAACGACGTAATGGAGCACTAAGGACGAAAATTTTGAACTTTCGACTTCTAAGGGGGTAAAACGGGCCCTTTTCGTTTGTATGTAACTTTTTATTCCCTGTACCGATTGACTTGAAACTTTGTATACATGCTTTTCAAACAAAATAAAAGTTATGTTTTTTCCTGTTTTTCCGAATTTTCTTCATCTAAGGGGTCAAATAAGGTCCCAAAGTTGGTGAAAAAAGCGTCAATTACATCGAACCAGCTGAACAGTTATGGTTGAAAATTGGTATGAAGGAAGCACACAGCATGTTTTAATACAGGAACTAATGAAATCCAGGAAAATCTATAAGGTTCCTTAGGGATACGCAAAATTAATAAGTTTAAGCTACAGCTTAAACCGCCGAAGATATGAGCTTGAAATTTGGAATATACGTACATCGTACGACATAATGAAGCACTAAGGATGAAAAACGTACCCAACTCTAACTTACGGGGTAAAACGGGCCCTTTTTGTTTGCATGTAACTTTTTATTCCCTGTACCGATTGACATGAAACTTTGTATAGATACTTTTGAGACTAAATAAAAAATAAGGCTGTACCTGTTTTTCTGAATTTTCCTTAAAAAAAATTCTTAGGGGTCAGATACGTCTCAAAACTTCAATGTGCTTTTTTAAATAATGTAGTATCTAGAATAGGATTATAATAATGATAGTTTATCTTTATATAATGGGGCAAAATGGGTCCCCAAAAGATTACGATTTTTTTTATTTTGTGAGCCAATAGTCTTAAACTTAGCGCACATACCTATGGATCAATATAGGTATTTTATTATGGGATCAACCCCGACAAGCGAAAATTACCTACATTTCCCATACATTTTGTCGCGGGTCGATGAACTTTTTGTGTTAAACAGCTGATTTTATTCACGTGCTTTTGGGGTTGGTACCAACCAACATTGTAAAAGTTAATCAAATTATGAGTATAATAATAATAATAGCATCCTAGAACATGCCTGACTAGAATTACGACTTGTGTGCCATTTTTAATTTGCCTGGAAAATTAAATTTCTAATGACTTAATGAAACATGTCGAATACCTGTACCGGCCTTAATTAATAGTGCACTACTGAAAATAGGTACTACGGATAGCACTACGGATAATAGAAACAGGTGAGTCTTAAGATGAACATGGACAAGACGAAAGTCATGTGTAATTCCCATGGTTTAACTACCCCGATTTCTGTTGGAAACTCGGTTCTTGAAGTCGTTGACTCGTACGTCTATATACCTAGGACAAGTAGTCCAGTTAGATAGGTCCGACTTCAACAAAGAGGCCAATCGCCGAATTCAACTCGGCTGGGCAGCGTTCGGAAAAGTGCGTAGTGTCTCCACGTCCGACATACCTCAGTGCCTCAAGTCGAAAGTTTTCGACCAGTGTGTGTTGCCAGTGATGGCAAGTTGAAATGGCAATGGGCAGGGCACATAGCGCGGAGGGCTGATGACCATTGGGGTCGAAAAGTTTTCGAGTGGAGACCAGGTACCGGCAAGCGCAGCGTAGGATATCCACCCACAAGTTGCACGGATGACCTCATTAAGACCGCAGGATCGCACTGGATGCAAGCCGCTTCCAATCGGTCTTATTGGAGATCCATAGGGGAGGCCTATGTCCAGCAGTGGACGTCCTTCGGCTGATGGATGACTGAAAATAGGCCTATCCGCGAAGGGTAATTGGGCCATATCCATCACGCCGGCCGAGCACGGGTTGCTGAATTCACATACGACATTGATTTTTTCTACGTACGTACAGGTTGCCTCAATGTTTTCAAGCAATGAAAAGTGAAATTTCTTACATAGTTACTCATACAATTATTATTATTGGCTCCCTCGGTGGCTCAGTGGTTTGTGACCCTGACTTCTGGGTCAAAGAGGCGTGGGTTCGATTCCCAGGACAAATATTATGTGATGTTCATATGTGTTTGCTCTGTGTCTGGGTATTATTAATGTATTTTTATTTATTTATTTAACACTTTCTTGCACACCATTTGTACAAAAGGAGGACTTAACGCTAAACAGCATTATCTGCCAGTCAACCTACTACATGTATATGTAGTATATCAGTTTCTGCCAGCCAAATCACAAACTTTGCTTAGTTTGGGATCAGAGACCGTGTGTGAGATGTCCCCCAATATTTATTTTTATATATTTTTTTCATTATTGAGTTAATTTCAGAAATTCGGCAATTTATCATCCAAAAATTCACGTACTCCGTAATAAGCTTTAGATACAAGTAAATGAAATAACCAAATACTGAGACAATTCAGGCTAAACCGTAGGCATTATTTTACAAGTAATACGATAATAGACTCAGTTATGAAGACGCCATGGTAAATATAATAACAACATTAAAAGTGTTTTCGCTATCGAATGCTTAAAGTTAAAAAGAAACAGAAATAATTATGATAATTAGCTATTATAATTACGATGGCGCCTTCATAATCGAGCCTAATGCGGGCTTAACCACGAGCTACTATTATTTTAAGTAAGTGCCAAGAAAACGCGGGCCTAACTGTGGGTTTTTATCACTTTAAGCAGTTACGAAAATAACGCGGACCAGACCGTGGGCTATTATCATTACAAGTAATACAAAAACGCAGGCTAAAGGCATGCTACTATAATTTTAAGGATTTATTAAGACAACACGGGCCAGACCGCGAACTATTAGATATTATTATAAGCAAATGCCAAGATAACGCGGGTTGAACCGCGGGCTGTTATTTTAATTAAGTAAGTATTAAAACAACGTGGGCCAAACTGTGGGTTATTATCATTGTAAGTACCTAATTAATAACACAACGCGAGCTAAACCGCGGTCTATTATCATTTTGAGCAAGTACTAAGACAATACGGGCCAGACCATGGGCTATTATCATTGTAAGTAATACGACAATGCAGGCCAAACGGCAAGCTTTTATATTTTTAAGGAAGTATTAAGACATCGCAGTCCATGCTGCATGCTATAAATAACCATCTTAAGCAAGTACTAACAATACGCAGGCCAAACCGTGACCTATAATCATTATAGGCAAATACTGTTACAATTTTGACCAAACCGTGGGCATTATCCTTGCAAGTAATTTTAAGCAAGTATTAAGACAACGCGGGCCAAATCGCGGACTATTAGATATTATTATAAGCATGTACAAAGACAACGTAGATCAAACCGCGGGCTATTTTCATTTTAAGTACCTATGTACTAAGACAACGCGGGTGAAGCCGCGGGTTTTAAGCTAGTGAAACTATAAAAGCGTAGAGATCGAAGTGATCGAATTGCAGGAAAAAAAAACACTTAAACCGGATATTTTTTAGAGGTAGATAAAAGTTCATTGTTTTTGTATGGCCAAGTTCCCGGTTCCCATAAGCCTTAATAACATTTATTAAACATCGACAAAAACAAACCTTAGATATGCACGAACAAACGAACGAATCAGTCTACATATATATATATATACTAGCTTTTACCCGCGGCTTCGCCCGCGATATAATTTAATTTATGTTTATCTTGTCAAAAAAATATAGTAACTAAAACAGTTAGTGCGCCACAAAATAGTAGCCCCAATTCAATGTGAAACGGTACACAAATATTGTAGCAAATAATCATTTCAAATGCAAAAAACAGCCAATTTCAAATAATTTGTTTCGTCATCGTTATCATCCGCAGCTTTCTTTGACCCACTGTTGGATAGGCCTCTCTCTTGCAGTGCCATCTGCCTCGGCTCTTTGCCGGTCGTGACCAGGCTCGACCGGCGGTATTGATGATATCGTCGAGATAGTCGACCCACCTTGCTGCCGCGCCGCACATAGCTGAGCGCTCTCACCTATTCAAGTACCCTAGTTGACCAGCTTGGTCACCACCGTCTTTCTTGGTCAAGAAGCGCTGGTCGAATTGGTTGCCACGCCATTGTGAACGATGTCATACGCAAGGCTTTTGCGACCGCCAATATCGCAACCGTACTCTAACCGAATGGGTTTGCGCGTGGTGATGGCGAAAGGCCTGACGGTATGAAGCTGGTCCCATGGAAGTGTAGACGGCCCTTAGTATGGGACGCGACTTGCGCCGATACTTTGGCGCCGTCAGCGGAGCAGCACAAACGGCGCAAATATGCTAACCTCGGCAGTGGTTACATATTTGAGCCGTTTGAAATTGAGACATTGTGCGCGTGGTGGCCGGGAGCTCATCTTGTTTTCAAAAGACTTTCTGAGCGTCTGGTGTACCCGCCGCGTGACCAAAATGCTGGTGTTTATTTGGCTCAACGTATAAGCAAGCTGATTGGCAATGCTGCCAGGATGTTGGGCACGCTGCTAACTGGCGGTGGGGTTGAGCATTTAGAATATCTTTAGACCTTCAAGGGTCTGTGGATGATCCAATTGCGTGTTATGTAGTAGTATTTTATGAAGTTTTACATTATAAGTCTGTATTTAGTGGTAGTTAATAAAGGCACTTGCTCTATAAAAAAATCAAGTACCTTGCACCTTGTTGTCACTGTTCAAACTTAACCCGATATCAAAATACCTTATACTTATAAATGCTTCTGTTGATTAAGATAATGTTAGAGTGTACCCGCCCATAGGTTCCCGTCTTGTCGTGGCAGCAGAACTTAGTAGCCGAGGCTTATGGGCGGCGCTCGAGAACTCCCGATTCTTTTTGGTATTTTCCCCCTAGGCAGTTTAGAAGTTTGCACTCGAGGTTGGGCCGCTTTTCTGGGGTTTTTAAATATAGCAGCTGAGAGGCTGGCCGGCAAGTTGCGTGCCTCATGAGGAGTGCCGCAACTGAGGCGGGCTGCACTTTTTATCACTGTTCAATCCTAACCAAACCAACAGAAATTTATATTCGTGTCAAGGTCACAACTCAGAATCAAGGTTAATAACCTTAGTGTCAAGATATTCATACTCATGCCATACTACTTTTAAAAATCAAGTCGATCCGTTTCTTCGTATATTACCATGGATTCTGTACCATGAAGGTAGAATAAAGAAATATGTTTAACCTCTAATGGTGATAACTAAAAGTATTTAAAAATATTTTTAATGTCAGACGAAATGACGGCCCGGTATTAAACGTCATTGTAAAATGTAGCATGGCAAAGGGAAAACTATTTTGTCCAATTTTAATGTCAGTTGTCATTGTCAATTCATACTTTATTTCCTCTTCGAGGAGCTATAATGGTGGAAAGACAATTTGTCCCTTTGCTATGCTAAGCGAGACATTTATAAAAGTCTGCAGTCAATGTATGTCACCTGTCATCTATACTCTATAAAATTTAACTTGATCTCTGCGACAGTGATATTGACATAGAAGATTGACATTTTTAGAGTTGAGATAGTGGTGGAAAAAATCGATTTTCAAACAATGTTGTAATGAAATCGAATGTGTAGTTGAAGGTGAGAAATTGGATTTTATTTACTTACTATTATTTGAGATCAAGTATGTACACATGTAAATAATGTTATGATATTAATTAAATACTCATAATAATGTCACGATAGTATTTATCGATGTTTTTCACTATTATCGATGCTAATGTAACATATAATTGTTTAATTATACATGTAAAAAATGTTATGGTATTAAAATATATGGCTCATCTGTCATCCATCCATCCATCCATCCATCCATCCTCACAAACTTTCGCGTTTATAATATTAGTAGGATAGGATAGGATAGGATAGTAGGATATAAAATCGTGATTCACTGACTCACCTATCACGAAATCTCAAAAACCACAAATGCTAGGAGTCTCAAATTTGACATGAGAGTTTTCTTTAGGACATACGAGTAAGTGCTCACTAAAAACTGATTTGAGAAATTCAAGATCTAAGTGGGTGAAATTGCGTGGTTAAGTTTGTATGGGGGGGACGCGATTCCTTGGGCCTATTGACTTGAAATTTCGTATAGACATACTTACACAAAATTAATTGACCACGTGTTTCGTATTTTTCTGAATTATATCGCATATCAGGGTTAAAAAGGGAAAATAAGATAATTTTGGGACGAATGATTTCGACGTCGGAATTGAAACTTTTTAGTTTAAGTACCTATTTGATTGATTAATCAAAATTTTTGACATAATAATTACGACGTGATGACATGTTTGAAATCCAGATTTTTGAAACTAACGAGTTAAGAAAATTAAATACAGACGGTCGCCACAGCTTTTTGTCTATGTACTTAATTTGTCACTTTACCGCTCACACTTTCTTTAGAATTTGTTCCCATATTACTTTGGTAAATTAATACTACGTACCTACTGCGCAAATAGTTGTTTTAATAGTGGCTGGAAACACTTATTTACCTAAGAAAGTGCGAAAATCACATTGCCATTAGATACTTATCAGTACATGATGGATACTAATGCTTTTTAACTGACTTCAAAAAAGAATGAAAGTATTAAAGTATGAAAAATTCTTCTTTTTTGAATTCGGCGGGAAGTATGTTTTTTTTTGTAAGTTACGCGATTATTTGGTCAATTATGAACCGTATATGATTCTTTTTTTGTATGCTAGATCATACTTCAGAGGTAGTCTCATTTAAGTTTTATATTTGTTTTTGAAAGATCATCATTATGAAAAAATGGTACACATTGATTTGAGCAAATTATGTTTTGAGGGCAAGTACTTTTATTAACTACTACTAAATACAAAACTTAAATATTCTAAAACTACATAAACTACAAGCAAGCTATTGGATCATCTACAGACCCTTGAAGGTTAAACTTTTTGATTTTTTTACCTACGATCTATATCGGGTGTGCCATTTTTGGTGAAAAATAACTGTAAATAATGCCTGCCATTTTGAGTTTTATCCGATGTAGGTACGCCCTAATTTGTAGATATCTCTTTGATTAAAATGTAAAGCCTTCACCAGCAACCCTGCCAGCCTGCAACGCAAATATTATCCAAATGTATAGATAGTGGATATAAAATAGAAACTTCTATTGTTCTTTGCTCCTAATGTAATTTACGGCAATCAGGCGTCTCATCATTGTATCCAAATGCAAAAAACGTGGTCTTTATTCTCTTTTAAGAATTATATCGTGCAGGCATATGGTGATCGTTAAGCGTTATCGTTTTGACAATAGGCATCATAGAAAGATGGGGGAATTTGGTTTGAAATCCGGAATCTCAGCAAGCATTATTTTATCGATAGATTCTGGCCCTCCTGTATCTTCTCCAACCAGAAAAGGACGTTGACGTGAATGATCTCTCATGAATATCTTGCTGAGATTTCAGTAATCAAAATGCAAATAGTGGATGGATTTACTGTAAATTTATGTTTTTTTTTCAATAAACATTTTTTTTGGTTTTAAAATTACCATGCGATTAAGAAGTATCAAGCTGTTTTTTGATCTGTTAACGAGTTGCTGGAGAGAATGCTAAACTCCTCTATGTAAAGTTTTTAGATAGTCTCGCTCCCCCAGGCTTCCACCAATAAGTAATGCTGCTGCACAACCTTCATAGCCTGCTTTACTATTTTTGCACATTTCGTCATTAGAGATGAAAAATGCTTCAAAGCAACATGAGAATAGGTAATTTAATTATAGTTAAGACTAAACAAATAATATGATGTGTATTTTTAGGCTGTGACTCTCAAGTGTTCGATAATCGAGTGTGAGATATACATACATATACACCTATATGTTAAATCACTACTAAGACATTTTACTATGGATTGTGCCAATACGCAATCGTAAGCTGCGTGGGTGAAACCGCGGGGCGCAGCTAGTATAATATAAAGATAAGTAACTATTAGACAAAAGTAATATTTCTCCAACCAGCGTAGAACCTAAGTGATCGTTTTCAGCTGCTGCTTATGTTGGCAATAACCTACGAATGAGTCTTGGTATCGAAAGTCAAACATTGGATGCTCTATTTTAGCGATTGTATTTTTGAAATTCTATATAGATTTTTTGTGCTGTCTTTTAGATTTCTTGCAAAATGTCTTGCTATTGTTTTGTCTATTTTAATTGGTGTAATTTTGTAACGTTTAAAATTAACGTTGTTTTAAGAAATTTCGAAGAAAGTTCTAATCCCGGGATTACATATTTAAATTCACGTAGGGATTGAAAAACATGCTCGGAATTGTAATCTATACTTGCAATGGATGTACCTAGGTATATGTGTATGTAAGTTCAGTTCAGGTGGAATCTTGTCCGATTCAATAATTCTTTTTTTATTGGAAAGAGTATACTTTGAAATTGGTCCCATTTCAATTTTATAGAAATCGGCTGAGCCATTTTTGATAAATAAACAATAATGTGAAAAAAGCTACATCGATCCGTGCGAAATATTCGCGAATTCTGTACACGGGTGAAGTCGGTCTTGCTATTTTTTGCAAAACATAATTATTGTAGTTGAGAATTGCCTCGAGAGACAACCACATTATCTTTGTCTCCTTACACATCGACTTGGCATTTTTTCCTTACATTCCATATGATGCGTTGATGCTTAAACACAAGCAAAATATGACCAACGAATTATTTTAAACTGAGAGTTAAAAAGTCATAACTCGAAATTAATACGTACTAGGTATTTAGAGGTTTCAATAAAAAAATCTAATAATTTCGTTTCTTTTAATCCAAGATATTTTTACAGATATAATCATAATAATATTTTCCAGATAGCAGGTTAAATAGTATCGAATGTATGAAAACTTCTTCAAAAACGTTCAAACGGTGTCAATGAAATGAAAATTGTGTTGTTCTATATAAGTAAGTAAATAAATGTTAGAAACGTAAAATGCCCACTAAACACATGTTGAAATAACACTGAAACCCTATAGAAAATACATTTTACTCGTAATCATATATCCAGAAGACACAATATCTTAATTAAGTCTAAGAAACCTTAACACTATACATTACAAGTATATATTAAACACTACTACATATGTGTAAAGTTAAGAAAATACGTTGTTTCCAAATTTACCGTATGCTACAAAATCTTTGAGTCTTTTTCACTTACATATTATGTATTTCATAACTTTAGATTTTAACCGTAAGCATTTTTTCAAGCTCTCCTTGTGTCCCAATTTGGTTTTGTTGAAATGATTTCGCGGATGTGGTGTATACTTACTATGTAAGCATGGTAATGGAAAACTCACCACTGTATTGTGTAATTTATCCTACTTCCTACTAATATTATAAACGCGAAAGTTTGTGAGGATGGATGGATGGATGGATGGATGGATGGATGGATGGATGTAATATGGATGTTTGTTACTCTTTCACGCAAAAACTACTAAACAGATTGAGATGAAACTTTGCAATAATATAGCTTATATATCAGAATAACACGTAGGCTATAAATTATTATGATATTGCGTCAAAAATCAAAATATCATGCGGGCGAAGCCGCGGGTAAAAACTAGTAGGTTATATAATTTTAAAAATGTGCTTGTAATAGTGTACAGGTTTCACTTTATTAAAAAGTGTATAAGTTAATTTAGGATTGCTTTCTAGTGAGCAACTAGCTTTTTTCGCTATTATTGTTTTTAATTATTCATAACGACACAACGTATAAGGTTTTGTACAACGTGACCTTTTTAACTATAAGAACTAAAATATATACGAGTACATATTCATGTGTTTCTTCTATTCTGAAATTAGAAGCCTGATATATTTGGCTATGGTCCAATAGTAGGTGTGTCAAGCCGTGTACATTCCCTAATTCAACTTAGTTGTTAAGTATAAAGTAATCAGTTTCAACAGCCCGCCTTTTTAGGCGTACAATAATATTAAAGGTAGCTTACATATTCCTTATTTTATTACCATAAATAATTTAATAATTATAGTTACTGATATTAATAAATGAAATGTATTACAGTCGACTATTTTGCGATAAGTTTGGTGTTCGTTTGGTTTATTTTAAATTTTGAGTGATAGATACCTACTTCTATGCAATGGTGCATTAAAATTATGTATGAATATCAATGTGGGATGGTCTGCTGTAGTACATTCTCCGAGAAATATGTGAGAAAAATCATCAAACTGGCATTTTGGTAGGCGTAACACTTCACAGATTGAGGTACCTATATACTTAAATGACTAATAACTTACTCTTAGTAATATATGTAAAAATATTGTAGTTGTAGTTAAATTACTTTCTCCATGACATCAAGTTATATATATTTTGCTGAGATAAATTACTTGCGCCCCAAATTGTATTACTTATTCGTGGGACCATGTCAAATGCAATTGGGTTTTGAAAACCGAAAAAAAACCGGTTGATATTTCTATGTAACAGAGAGAAAATAATTCTAATACAATTGATACTCTAACAAAACTAAACACCTATAAAACGTTCATATAAAATGCATTAAATACAAATTACAAGTACCATTTAACTGCACTTATTCTGAAGACTTCCTTACTGCCTGGTCGACAGTCTAAGTTATCCGAGTAAATAATTCCTATGGTGAGTATTTCAGTCGTTATACAGCTATATACGAGTATATATAATTCAAAATGAAAATGATGAACCAATCACACTGCTAGGAGACAAACACCAGAATAGGTATTGAAGACTTAGGCAGAGTAGATGGCAGCGCCCCGGGATGGGTTCTTCATCTCGTAGTACTGGCTTCTGATCACCAATATGAAATAGCTGCCCAAAACTGTAAAATAAGGAGTACGTCGTGTTATATTTTGGAAATAAGTGACGATAAAGCTAAATACCCATACATTTAATTAGAAGTAATCATTTATGTAGAATACCAATAACAAAGCAAAAACTAAATGTATTGCATCGGTGACCTGGTTAGTGACCCTGACTCCTAGGCTAAGGAAGTGTAGATTCCATTTCCAAATATTTAATATTTTATTTCGTTTATTTTTGTGTTTGACCACATACTATTATGTATGCATAATATATATATAGGTACTCCATCCAGGGCAGGCATTTATGTGATGAACATAAATGTTTGATCTGTGAGTGTTATTATCTATCTAAAAATAATGTATGTATTGGCCGAATTTAACTTCTTGACATCTGTGAAGTTGGTTACAAGCTACGCAGCGCGCACGTCCATAAATAGTAACAAAACCGCGTAATAGAAAGAGATGCTGTCCCGTTTCTACTAAAATATCATCCATTAGCAATAGGACGTCCACTGCTGGACATGGGCCTCTCCTATAAATCTTCAATAAGACCGGTTGGTAGCGGCTTGCATCCAGCGCGATCCTGCGGTCTTAATGAAATAATCAGCCCACCTTGTGGGTGGTCGCCCTACGCTGCGCTTGCCGATGCGTGGTCCCCACTCGAGAACTTTTCGACCCCATCGGTCATTAGTCCTCCGCGCTATGTGTCCTGCTCATTGCCACTTCAACTTGCCAATCCGCTGGGCTATGTCGGTAACTTTGGTTCTTCTACGTATCTCCTGCTACGTTTACGTTCTATGTATCTGATTCGATCTCGCAGAGAGACTCCGAGCATAGCCCTCTCCACAGCTCGTTGTGCTACTTGGAGCTTATTAATAAAGCCCATAGTTAAACGTGGTCTCGTTTCAGTGCCAAAGGTCATCACCGGGACACTGGCAACACACACTGGTCGAACACTTTCGACATAAGGCACTATGTCGGACGAGAAGACGTTACGCAATTTTCCGAATGCTGCCCAGCCGAGTTGGATTCGGCGATTGACCGCTTTCTTGAAGTCGAACCTACCTAACTGGACTACTTGTCCTAGGTAAAAACGTTCGTCTTGTCCATGTTAATGTGAAGACCCACCTGTTGAGAAACCCGATTGAGGCCTTCGAGCATCGTGCTAAGCTCTTCCATCGATTTTACCATGATTATATCGTCAGCAAACCGAAGGTCGGTGAGGTATTCGCCATCGATATTGATACCGAATCCTTTCCATTCCAAGTGCTTGAAGGCGTTCTCCAAAGTAGCCGTAAATAGAAACTTTCTTTTTGTGATAAACATTTCAAAAATTGACGCGTTCGCAGGATTTGAACATGCATCTCTCTGGGATTCCGGCCAGATGCTTTTCCAAATTAAGCTAGAACGCTATCTGCGAAAACGTTGAATTATTGAAAGTGGTTTATCATCCTGCGAACGCGTCAATTTTTGAAATGTTTATCACAAAAAGAAAGTTTCTATACACTTAGTGTGTGAAGCACGATAAAAATCATTTCATTGATTAAGCAATGCGCCATTTTCTCGTTAATGGTAGAAGTTCTAATAATTTCACATTAAGTGACTAACTGGTTTAAGCAGTTCTCACAAGATGGCGCTTCCAACAATGTAGTAGTTGATAAAATGATAAACCACTTTCAATAATTCGACGTTTTCACAGATAGCGTTCTAGCTGAATTTAGACAAAGCATCTGGGCCGGAATCCCAGAGAGATGCAGGTTCAAATCCTGCGTGCGCGTCAATTTTTGAAATGTTTATCACAAAAAGAAAGTTTCCATACACCTAGTGTGTGAAGCAAGATAAAAATCATTTCATTAGCTGTAAATAGTTTTGGAGAAATTACGTCTCCCTGTCTTACGCCTCTTTTTAATGGCGTAGTGCATACATAGTGGTGTTAATAATATAAACACTTCAACACTTTGGTATACCGATAGTCAATCCGGCATCGCTGGAGAGACTCAAGCACCGCTCAAGTTTGGACCAAATCAAAGGCTTTCTCATAGTCCACAAGCGCTAATCAAAGATGCAAGTTATGCTTTTCGCTCTTCTGTATGACCTGCCGCAGCGTATGTGTGTGGTCTATGGTGCCATAACCTTTTCGGAAACCGGCTTGTTCGGAAAGCTGGAGATCATCAAGCCTGCGTTCGAGACGGTTTGTAATGACCCTTGAAAACATAAACATGGCTTAGAAGCGAGATGGGTCTGTATATCTTCAAAAAGGCGTTGTCACCTTTTTTTAAGAACAACACAACCACGCTTCTGTTTCATGTTTCTGGCGTCATGCCCTCTAGGACGACGGTGTTGAAAAGATTCCGAAGGACTTTCAGTACCGGTGTTCCGACCGTTTTCAGAATCTCTGATGTGATAGGGGAGTTATGCTTAAGATGACATAGTCAGATAAGTTGACACACCAATCATATTGGTTCAAATACACGCGCTAGTGGTGATCCTGTGACGTTTAAGAGCGTGCCTGTAGATGTGCAATGAAACCGAGAGCAGGTTGGAATGTAGTTCATGTTTTCGTGATTTTAATTTGGAAAAAAGTTTTGTTTGCTCTTTTGTTTGTTGGTGAATAATATTGTAATATATAGGATTTTCTGGTTTATGTAATTTGTTACGCTTAATAGGGTTATTATGTGATACAAATATCGACAAATGCGTATTCTAACCTTAAAATTTTTGTCACGATAATCAAAATGAGATTTGCATGTCCATTGGATAAGATGACATACAAGACGTGAGTGTAAGATGGCATACTATGTCATCTTACCTTTATAAAATAAGAAATCAGTACTAAAGTTTTTTTTTTGTTTTATTAAAGGATGCCTGGTAATTACAAACGAACATCGACGCGGAAAAGTTGGTCACAAGAAGACATGGATAAGGCTATTGAGGCTGTGAAAGATCAAAGAATGGGTTGGCTTTTAGCATCTAAACGTTTCAACGTACCACAAGCAACCCTCCGTCGTTATTATGTTAACACTCCAGTAAATCTTGGTCGGTTTAAGCCAACCTTCAACAAAGATTTGAAAAAGGCGCT
This sequence comes from Hypomecis punctinalis, assembly GCA_949316475.1. Classification (NCBI taxonomy): domain Eukaryota; kingdom Metazoa; phylum Arthropoda; class Insecta; order Lepidoptera; family Geometridae; genus Hypomecis; species Hypomecis punctinalis. Next base: position 3,510,472 of record OX438811.1, read on the forward strand.
CGTGGATCATATTCTCGAGTTTGAAAGTCGACTTTTTGGATTTAACACGACAGAAATAAGAAAATTAGCATTTGAATTTGCGGAAAGATTGAAACTGAGTCATAGATTTGATAGGAATAAAAAAATAGCGGGCTGGGATTGGCTAAAAGGATTTAGAGAACGCAATCCTAATATTTCACTCAGAGCCCCAGAGCCAACGTCAGCTGCAAGAGCTAGAGCATTCAATAAGCCTCAAGTAACAAAGTTCTTTTCTCTTTTAGAAAAAGAAGTGGCTGATAACGATATCCGACCACATAGAATTTTCAATATGGACGAGTCTGGGCTTAACACAGTTCAAAAGCCCCCAAAAGTTTTTGCTTCCAAAGGTAAAAAACAAGTCGGCGCTGTCACTAGTGCTGAACGTGGTGAACATTTCACAGTTGTTGCTTGTGCCAATGCCATCGGATATTTTGTGCCACCAGCTCTAATCATTCCGAGAAAAAATCACAAGGACGAATACTTTGACGGTGCTCCTGAAGAGACTTTAAAGCTGTGCTACCCCACTGGATAGATGGTTGGCAACTTATTCTTTAGGTGGATGCGTCATTTTGTAGCCTTTGTGAATGCTTCTGTAACAAATAAAGTCCTGTTGATCCTTGATGGTCATTCCAGCCACAAAAATATAGAAGCACTGGAGTTTGCCAAAGCTAACGGGGTGATAATGCTCTGTCTGCCTCCACATTGCACTCACCGAATGCAGCCTGTTGACTTATCATTTTTTGGTCCACTTCAGGCGTATTATGATCGTGAGATGGCAACCTGGATGAAGAACCATCCTGGTAGGACCGTAGGCCTATACCAAGTTGCTAAAATTTTTGGAACAGCCTATGAAACTGCAGCATCTGTCAAGAACATTAAAAGTGGGTTTGAGAAAAGTGGGATTTATCCCTTTAATCCACACATTTTCACAGATGAGATGTTTTTGCCTAGCGAAGTAACAGAAAACAAATTAAACAACGATGATGAGCCGGTTACCAGTGCTTCAGCTCAGCCTGAGCTTAATCACGAAGAGCACGATTCCTCAAACTCTACTGATGCTGAACAACAGCTGATGGAGTTCACAGCTACCATCTCTCAAGAGCAAATAGATTTTCAAGCCCCTTATGGAGACGTCGAAAGTCGTCACTCATCCCCCACAATTTTGTCACCGAATGTTGCTACGCAGTTATTACAAGATAATGATGATAATATTTTATCTCAATCCAAGCCAATGCTTGTAGAGTATGATTTCAAGCAACCTAACAATGCCGGTGACCAAACAGTTGAAAATAATCCATTATCGCTTAAAACTATGTCAGCAAATATTGTTAAGAATTTATTACAAGATCGCGTTGTAAACAATATCTCTCAGTCCTGGCGAACAGTTCGAGAGTCTTCTTCAAAAACATCTGCCAATGCCGAAGAACAAATAGATACAATCAGTGCTCCAAACAAATGCTATCAAGGGAAGATCGTAAATAAGGCCGTTTCAGAAACTGTATGTAAAAAAGATATAGATCCATCGATAGGTACTGAACAAATTTTACCTAGACAAACAAGTGTGCAAAAGGTAATAAGGTCTACCACAAAGTACGTACTTAACGAAATTTCGCCACTACCAAAAGCTGCTTCTAGGGGTAAGACTAAATTCGGTGGGTCGCAGGTTTTTACGTCTAGTCCTTTCATGAACGACATAAAGGCAACAGTACAGCTGAAAAAAGAAAAGGAAAATCGCATAAATCTTACTCGTAACTAACAAAATAAAGTGAAGCGTGTTATTTTTGAAGAAAATGAAAACGTCATATCCAAGCCAGTAAAATCGAGAGGCAAACGAGCTCGGAAGCAGCCAAGTCCTGTTATCTTAGATGATGATACTGACGTCGAAAAAATGCATCCTGGGCCGTCCACTAAAAAATATAGATCCACGCGTACTCGAACACAGACAAAGCCTATTATTTTGGATGATGACGATCCTTGCACCTATGGAGACGCGGACGAGGTCGAAGATGATCCAGCTTGCATTTACTGCAATGAATTATTTAGCCACTCTAAGCCAAAAGAGCATTGGGTGAAGTGTCAACTATGTTCCAATTGGTGTCATACACTATGTGCAGGCATACCTATAAGAAAGAAACAGTTCATTTGCGAACTTTGCTCGTAAATTTTTATCGTATAAGACGACACACTATGTCATTTTACCTAGTAGTCTAAGATGACACACTATGTCATTTTACCCAATAAGTTTGTATGTCATCTTACACTTGTCAACCAAAGTGCGATTTATGTCATTTTTTTAATTTTATGTAGCGTTGATTGTTCTGAAAGTTAAATAATTTTGTTCATTATGATTCATTTAAGAATATATGCAAGACCCTGATCACACATTGCTTTATTTATTTCAAATATTTGTCTCCAAAGAAAAAGTATGTCATCTTAAGCACAATTCCCCTACCGTCATCGCCTTGTTGTTCTTAAGCTGATTTAGGACCATTTTAATCTCGTACAGGGTGATGTCCGGGATAATAATAAATAAAAAATATTTTATTACGTATTACAACACGTGGAGGTACTTACAAACAATCTTAAAAATAAGGTGCGGTGGAAAGTCCCAAAAGTACCTTTCAAATATTTGGACCTTACACTAGGTCTCGTAAAAGCCTGTATAGCAGGGTACATCTGTTGGTCTTTTGACCGCTAAAGTAACCTAATTTTGAACACAGATACTTAACTCAAATTTAAAAAAAAAACTAAAAGTTACTAATAATTAAAAGTTATCAGTTTGTATCTTCGGTGAAGTATCGGATCAGCTTGGCTGGCCGCGCAAATGACCCAAGAGCTAAGCTCAGTAAGCTAAGCTAAGCTTCAGTAGCTAAGTCTGTTATTAAACAGACTTAGCTACCGAAGCGTATAGCTGTCCATAGAACCTTTCGATCACCTCTAATGCCTCTGCCTTGGTCTACGCTATACTGCAATCTTCTCCCTTCAGCTTTGTCAACTGGCTTTGCCCGATAGAAAAATTCCTCGCGAACACTTTGGACCCTTTGTTCCGCTCTATTGTCTATTTAGTATGTTTAGTATTAGAGAGACAAATGTCGCGCCGCACGGATTTGAGCCGCCTACATAACTTTGCATCATCGGAAGACTGCAGTCTCTGTAAGTGTCGTTCGGCCGTTTGATCGGAAAATTTTATAGGTCTATTTGAACGAAGGGGTCTAAAGAATTTAGCACCCTCCGTCTGGACAGTTTCTACGAGCCGGTTGTCGATCTCGTCCACCGACGCAAAGTTCTCCAGGCAAGCAAAACGATTTGAGAGCTCGAGCTGAAAGCTCTCGGGGTTTTGGATATTGGAAGGAGTAGGTCGGAGCGTGGACTTCATCAAGAATAACCTTTCGAGTTTGAAGTCTTTCTCATTTTTCGTGGAACCATCGAGGCTTATCCAGGTCCCCTTCTGTGAGGCCGCTTCTGAAAGAAAGAGTTCATCATGAAGAATTCTTCTTTCTCCAGAAAGTCAGCTAGCCTCTGGCCCCTGGGGGTTCTGTTGTCCATATCTAAATTTCCCCACTCTCAGCTCATCATTGCTTCTTCTGCCCAACTTTGCGTTGAAGTCCCTCATAACAACAGTGAAGTGGGTCTTAGACATACGTATGGCTCGACTGACGTCCTCATACATAGTCTCCACCTCATCATCTGGGTGTGTCGAGGTCGGTGCGTATACCTGAATGATCTTCAGCGAACACCTCTCAGATATTCTGAGTATTAGGTACACAACCCTGCTCGACACGCTTTCGATGGTAGTTATGTTGTTAGTGAGGGACATGTGAACGAGAAAACAGACACTACCTTGGGACCGCTGGTCACCTTCCCGGTTGTAAAGTAGGTTGCCGAATTTTAGGGTTAACGTGTCCTCCCCCTCTCTACGGACTTCTGACAACCCCACGATATCCCAGCGCAACCTACTCAACTCTTTTTCCAACTTAGAAATCTTCTCGTCAGTCCTCAATGTTCGCACGTGTTGTGTGTTACCAGGGCCAGTCGTCGTTTAAATATGTACTTTGGGGTGACAGCCGTGCATCTTCCAGTGATTCTTAGCACCCCCTGTTCCGCTGTTACCGTTAATTATACTTATCTATAAACATATACTCGTACATATTCATGTTAGTAAAAACGAGACACCTTGGGATTATAAAAATAATTTTCTAACGTGTCAAAACTTAAGCTCGACGAGCGAGCATCGAATCGATATGTTAGTGCGAATGGGATGCATAGTGAAATGAATGTATATATTAGTATGCGATTATATTTGAAAAAGTCATTGTCAAACTATTCAAAAATTGAGATTTTGGACCATGGTCATGGATATGGCCTGATTGCTGTTCGAGGTTAGGCTGGTATGCGGTTCTGGACTATAAACAAGAATAGTAAGCAGTACAATAAAATATAGTAAATACTAACGGATTTGGAGTAGGATTGCTACTACAATGACGGCGATGACTGCAGAGTCTGCAGAGATAATGCAATCGTAGATTAAATTGACGCTGGAGATCACGAGGAAGATCACGGAATAGATTAGGTACGCCTTGAGGTGACCCGGCTTATTCTGAACAAAAAAAACACAACACAAATTAATTACAATATGTTTTCATAAACACTTCATTCATAGTTATGAGAAAAAAAACTGGACAAGTGCGAGCCAGGCTCGCACATCGAGGATTCCGTACAAATCCAGAAAATTTCACAAAAATGGGAAGTAAGTTGTTAAAATCTCTATACTATAACCATCGACAAAAAAGTTTTTTTTTTTACCTTTTCGTTATACATCATATATTATAAATTGTTAAAATAATTAAAAACCTGTTTTAGCATGTGCTAATGAAGTACATTTATATGATACCTTACTTGATACGATTTACTCCCTTGAATTTTGAACCCATATTTTGTGAATTTCGAGGCCCTATTTTTTGTGATTTAAATAAAAATGTACAATTTTCAGATTTATTCCTATATGTGTACTCTGAGACAATGCTTCTCGCCAAATTTCATAGTTCTATGTCAACGAGAAGTACCCTGTAGGTTTTGATTTTTGTGAGTGTCGAAATATGCGGTTTTAAAAACCACCGACATAAACGGCTCTAACTTTTTTAAACTATAACTGAGAAGTTTTTCTTTTACACAACTGCAGGAGACCATAGATATATGTATACAGTTTAAATTTAAACTCGATATCTTTACGCGTTCCCGAGATAAAGAGTCTTGACATACACACAGGCGGACAGACGGACAACAAAGTGATCCTATAAGGGTTTCTTTTTTCCCATTTGAGGTACGGAACTCTAAAAATTGATAATAGGAAGAGTCCCACTCATACTTTGTTTGGCACATATTCGCATGTCACATATATATTTTTGTCACATTTTGTTTACCCGTGAATATTTTTAAAACAATTGCATAAAAATTACTCTGTGAATTTATTTACCGACTAAAGAGGCACGTGAATGAATGATGGTGTTAATCATCATTGTTCGGCTGTGTTATATACAGATAAACTGGGTAGGTATACCTACATCGTAACTCATTAGTTTACGTAAACTCATTTAGCAGCCATGAAAAGGTAGTGTTTACGAGGTAGGTACGAGTACATACATCTGTCATGATTTTTAATCGTTGCACCAAATTTAGATCTGGTTTTTAAATATAATATGTCGAATGATATTTTCTAGTACTTGTAAGGGTAACATTTCTCTGGTTTATGATTGGCCGATTTAACAACCAGCCGCATTTTATCCAATAAGAACTGCTTCCGGCGTAGTTTTAAAACAGCCAATCAGGAAACGAGAAAAGAAACTGAAGAGATGTAAAAATATTAATTTTTCGGTGAGATCATTCTCGATTTGCGCCTCGAGGCGAAAGCACATATTCAGTCAACCCAAGTTGTGATAATTATTTAAGAAACTAATGTAAAATATGTTTATGGTGACCAAATACATATCATAATGGACTTATTAGTTTGATTTATCATACATCTAAAACCAAAATAGTGCACAAAAGTGAATGTACTGTTTTTACCTTAGTTTTTAGTTGATGCACTTTTGTGCATAGAGAGCATTACTATCTCGCGCTCTTACCGAGGGAATGCACTTTAAAAGCCAATGCCGGTTTTTGTATGGAAGGTGGCGCCTTTTTTTTTTCGCGCGGCCATCAACCAAACCTTGTTTTTATAGTTCAGTATAGTGTAACAAATGATAATTATGAAATGCTGCAGCTGTAGTTTCAGTCCAGAAAAAGTTACAAAACTTAGAAGTTTGTTTTGATTTATTTGTTTTTAAGGTTATTTTATCACCTAGGCGCAAATTACGAGTTAAGTTGACATAAATAAAAACTGTTGAATGCTTTTTGAATTGAGATTGCACCTGGAACTATCTCGCCTTCTGCAAACCTCATCTCCAAATTATCCATTTTTGTCTGTAATGCGGTAATTGACTATTTACTTGAAAGATGGTTTGGAAGAAATCGCTTCGACAATGTCTTTGTCTATGTCTGTGTCTTTGTGTGCAATGAAGTGTTCATTCATTCCTTTATTGACCGTGTATTATGCATACCGCGTAAAATATTTTTTTTTTTATTTCGAATATGTTCGCGTTTGACTACACACTGCCTGATGTTAAGCAGATGTGCGGTCTAGGGTGTAGCACGCTTACCTAGAAGATACCTATTTACTCGGGATTTGAAGACACTCACGTTGTACTTTAACGGGAAGACAGACCCAGGCAAAGCATTCCACATTCCGTCTGTTCGTATGAGGAATGAGGATTCGAAACGCTTGGTTCTAACGCGCGGAATGTCCACCATAAAAGGGTGGCGCTTTGGTCGCGTCCGTCTAGCCGTACGATAGAAGAAAGGGGCAGGGGGGACCAGATTGTGCAACTCCTGGGCGCACTCTCCGAAGTGTATCCGGTAAAAGGCCGACAAACACGCTACCTTGCGATGATGCTCAAGACTTTGCAGCTGCGTCTTAGTCAAGGTGTCGTTGTCAATCAGCCTCCTGGCGCGCCTCTCAATCGACTCCAGAGCCTCTAGTTGATATTTGGCAGAGCCATCCCAAAGGTGAGAGCAGTATTCCATGCCGACCTGACTTATGCTTTATAAAGACTAAGCAGTTGCTCAGGTGTGAAATACCGTCTCACCTTAGAGAGAACACCAAGTTTTTTGAAGGCTAATTAGGCTTTGGACTCTATGTAAGAGCCAATGTTAAGAGAAGATGAGAGTGAAACGCCTAATAGTTCCAAGCTGTCATGTAACGGAACGGAGACACCACGGAAAGCGGGAGACAATTGAAAGGGTCTCCTTTTGGCCGAAAACAGACAGCCCTGAGTCTTTGTGGCATTAAACTTGACCAGGTTAGCATCACCCCAGTCGAATACCGCCTGTAGACTCAAGTTGAGCCGTTCAACCATAGCCTCTCTGTGTAACTCGATCTGTGGCCCGCTGGTTCATGCATCGGACGTGTAGCTCTCCACGACTGTACTGTCATCTGCGTACCCAAAGATCCCGGGCTTAAGCAGATCGTTGATATGCAGTAGGAAGAGTGTCACAGAGAGCACAGATCCCTGAGGAACACCGGCATTGATACCCATTTGGTCTGACGAGCAGCCATCAACGACAACTCGTATCGACCGATTCCTCAAGAAATCTGATATCCATGTGCAGAAATCAGCAGGCAGGCCGTAAGATAGAAGCTTGCTAATAAGGCTCTCGTGCCAGACCCTATCAAAAGCTTTGGAAATGTCCAAGGAGACAGCCAGCGCCTCCCCGTGCTTCTCCACGACCTTACTCCAGATGTGTGTGGCGTACGCCAGAAGATCCCCAGTAGACCGGTTTCGGCGAAAGCCGTACTGGCGGTCACTGAGTAAGTCATTCGCTTTCAGGTAGGCCAGGAGCCTGTTGTTTAGAACACGTTCCATACTCTTACATAGTATAGACGTGATCGAAATTAGCCTGTAGTTGGCAGGGTCGGCACGGCTGCCCTTCTAGGGTACAGGTTGCACGTTAGCAAGCTCCCAAGATTTGGGCACTTGACCTGTCTTCAGAGATAGGCGAAAGAGGCGAGTCAGCACAGGCGACAGCTCAGGCGCATAAGTCCTCAATACAATGGCCGGAATACCATCAGGGCCACTGGCTTTGTTCACATCTAGACTGCGGAGAACTTTGAGGACCTCCTTTTGCCGGATGTGTATTTCACTCATTACAGTGTCACAGTTTCTCAACGACGACAGTCGAGCACGCAGATTGGGCGGCGTCAAGCTCACGCCAGGGCGAAGCAACGCCTACCCGTGGTTGTCCGGTAGTGTGCCACGACGGTGGCTGACATCGATGTTGAAGCGGCTGGCACCGGGGGAGAAATTCGACCCCGGCCGCCGAGGCGGGCTCGCGTAGTGGCGAGGCCCGATGCGGCCTCGCGTCGCTTAAGCGACAGCAGCGGAATGATGGCTGGGTGTCGCGACACTACGCATCGCGAGTTGGGGTCCGTGTGTGGCGCAAAAGCGCGGGGTATGTCCAGTGAAGCGCGCCCCGACCGAATACCGAGGCGTGAGTGAGAATTAGTTAATCCTTATTCTTTTGATTGCCGGGGGGTGGGGCGCGGGGGGAAGGGGGCGGTTTGTAAGTGAGAAATTGAAACAAACCAAGCTCCTATGCGCGTTAGAGTAGGACAGGAGACAGCCAACTACATACACATCCTCGGCGGTGGTGGCGGCGGTGCGTGCGGCGATTCTTAATCGCCGGCGGATTGACCACTGTCAAATCACGAGTGCTTGGCGCACCATAATATAGTAGGTACCGATATAACCATTATTTATATGTTTTAAATGATCTATTATGCGGTATCTTTACAAAAAACCTGATGAATATCTACAAACTTTTAACTCTCATAACTTTTCTCGGACTGAGGGTAGAATTTTTTTGTTTATTAAACGTTGTTTATAACATCTTATTGTACTAAAAAAACAAGGTTTGGTTAATGGCCGCGCGAATTTTAAAAGGCGCCAATTTCAGGCATTGGCTTTTGTGTAGAAATCACATTCCAATTATTCATGTGCATGATACATTTCCATTGTTTTTGAACTAACTTAGTAATGCCAGCCACACGTGACCAGCACCACCATTACAATATCAATTTTTAGGTTATTTATTTTGACTGTGCGATATACGCGATATACAGTGATTTACCTTGTGTAACCCGACGAGTAGAACGATAGCGAAGACCAGAGAGAGCATAAATAGTGATGATACCTTGTGTAACCCGACGAGTAGAACGATAGTGAAGAACAGAGAGAGCAACATGAAGACCAGCATGATGGAGGCCATCACCACCACGAACAGGCCAGCCTCGTGCATTACTTCATGCACCTTGTCTTGCAGCATCGCCGCTCCGTCCGCTAAGGCCACGATCATATCCACGGTTCCGATGAGGTAACCAATCTGGAAATAGTTATATAATACCGGTCATATCTAATTTTTTCATGATATTACTTTTTAATGCCATTTTAAAGTATTTCATGGTGTCCTATTCATTCGTTCAATATTTTTGTCCTGAAGTTGTTCTGCATACATAATTATCTTGTCATAAAATGGTGTAGTTAAAATGTTAGATGCGCATAATTTTTCATAGTCATACTTGTATGTTGTCATATCAGTTGCTTATAATAAATACAAAGTGCACAATGGTTAAAATGACTAATTCTCCTAATCATACTATTTCTTGTTCATATTTTGTATGTAAAATATTTTATGCCCTAACAGTTATTATTCCTAGTGTTCTGTTTGTTCATTTTCACTGATATTAGTAGGTATGTACTTAATTAAATTAAAAAAAAATTAAATTAATGTTTTATTGTGTTTAATAAGTAACAATACAATGCAGATTATAATTATTTATAATGTATGTATGCATGCAATTATTAATTTTATTTCATAACATTTGTAAATATAGAATAACACTAGCTTTAGCCCGCGGCTTCGCCCGCGTTGTATTTTAATTTTTGTTCTATTAAAAATAACATTTTGTTTTTTTGGGATAAAAAGTAGCCTTTGTCACTTTCCGGTTGTTGAACTATGCATGCAAAAATTCTAATCGATCCATTGCTTTGTTGCTGCGTGAAAGAGTAATAAACCAACAAATATACTTTCGAATTTTTAATGGTAAGGATTTCAGTTTTTTGTTTTCTATTAATATGGAATGATTGTATTTGATAACCAAAATTTGCTAGGCGTTAGGTACCATTTCAAATTTTGAACTCTACGTTCTTATGAGACTGTCTCCTAAAAGTGCATGACCTCTCATACTTATTTTTTACAATAAAAGGCAAAACTGACTTCCATCGTGTACGAAATTCGAATAGTTCACTCGAATAGATGTGTACATTTTTACATTACTGTTGACTTTTTAAAACGGCCTGGCTAAATTTAAATAAGACCACTTAGGAAGTATATATACACTTGTGAACTAAAAAACGTTTTTTAGGGTTCCGTACCTCAAAAGGAAAAAACGGAACCCTTATAGGATCACTTTGTTGTCCGTCTGTCCGTCTGTCAAGACCTTTTATTTTGAATTAGGTTACAACAGGCGAAAATTTATATCGATAAACATACACAACAAATATAAACATACAGACGAACATAGAACTTCCTCCTTTTTGGAAGTCGGTTAAAATATCGTTGTTGCGATAGTTCGATAGTTAAAATCAAAATTTAGTGAATACTATCAATAGTATTGATACTTTCGAAACTTATGCCACCCGCCGCATTCTCCGCTCTAGACTCTAGCCTACTCAGCCTGCTGATTTGATTGGATGTGATATTTTATCGCAGATGATGTATTTTTATTGCCGCTGTAACAATAAAAATACAAAGCACAGAATAAAATAAATATTTGTAGGAGGCACCTATACAATACAACAAATGTAATTTGTTTGCTTGTTTGCCCCCTAACAGTCCACGGTCTCTACCGCAATGGGTACAAAGTCATATGTCGGTTCCACCGGTGCATACTTCACCCGCTTTCCTGCTCCGCTGCAGCCGCCGAGATATCAAAGGTTCAACCCAGGAGAGTGGCTGCAACAGTGCCAATGTAAGTAGCGTCCCATACCTAACACTCGCTGTTTTTCCACGGCACCAAAATCAAACCGTCTGGCCTCTTACCGTCAGAATTTAGGTTATACCTAGTATGTAGGAGGCATTGGCTGATACAAATAAATGCTCTATGGACTAAGTCGGTAAAAACATGATGTCGCGGAAACCTACCCGAACAGCGACGACAACTCAGAACGTGATGGCCATGGAACCGCAGATGCATTTGTGTGGTTCACATCTTGCAGCCCAGGCCGAGACCTACTGCTGCACACAACGAATCGTAATCTAATAATGTGCGCGTGCAATCATGCTCCAGATTCTGACCTCATCACAGCCCTGAGAAGGTCCCTAGTATCTTCTATATTCGGCACATCCATGCTGAGACCCAAAAACCTATATTAAGTCTTTACTGAGACCATTCCAGACCGCCACTGCATCAGATACAGAAAGCATACAGGGCCTGTCGCCATAATTAAACTAAAATAACATTGAACTTAATAAATATACACATAATTGTAAAATAAAGATAGGAATAATGGTACCGATTTTTTTAAATAAAATCCCTAGACTTATTATGAACATTACAGACTTGAAATGAAATAATTATAAATTAGAGCGGTTGAGAGGATTCAATATGGCTGCCATTTACCTAGTAATTATTTTCCACAACAATGGTACAACTGATTCAATTGTACAAAACTCGAATAGTCCGCTCAATTAAAATTATTATTTCGCATCTGCTGTGTACCATTTTTTAATTATTGTTGAGATTTCAAAAACAACTGATAAACTGAAGAGAACCATAACATCATCTAGGTATGTACCTAGTTGTCCAATTCTTATTTTTTCATAAACCACTTAACTGATATCGATAAAATTTAAATGTGAAACTACCTCTAAAGTATCTATAATTTAGTAAATAAAAAAAACATCGAAATCAGTTCATACTTATTATGAACTGATTTCGTCCTGACCGAATAATCGTTTAATATATGTACAAAGAAAAAAACCACAGCCGATATAAGAGCCTCTTTTTTTGGAGTCGGTTAAAAGTATCGACATTCGTCATGCACTTAATATGCATAATGAAAAATGTAATTTCCACACTTTCTTTGCTAAATAAGCATTTCCAGCCTAAATTAAACCAATTATTTTCGCAGTACATAGTATGAATTTTCCAGAGAAATATGGGAAAATATTATAATTAAAGTGTAGATAGCAAAATATCAAATAACTTAAATAAATAAACTGTGGCCGCCTCCAAGTCCTATCAAGTCATTGATACAATCGGATTGAGTTTTCAACATAAAATGTGTCATGTGTCAAAAAATAACAAGATCATTTTTTGCAAAAATTAGCATGACCGACTTCACCCGTTACAGAATCATTACATAGTATAAAACAAAGTCGCTTTCCGCTGTCTGTCCCCATGTATGCTTATATCTTTAAAACTAAGCAACGGATTTTGATGCAGTTTATTTTAATAGATAGAGTAAGTAATTCAAGAGAAATGTTCATATGTATCATTTACCGGTGCGAAGCCGGGGCGCATCGCTAAATCGCTGATATCAACTTCGAAGCAATTCACCCCCAAAATAACTTTCTACTCCTTTTTTACACCGATAAGGGGTGATTTTCAATAAAATACGAAACACGTCTTCCATCAAGCATTCCGTCTTCAAGCAATTGGACCAAGGAATCACGATGTCTCATAGAAACTTTGACCTCATTTTTCACCACTTCAGGGTTAGAATTTCAAAAAATCCTTTCTTGTTGGATGCCTACGTCATACAAAGAACCCACTCTCCAAATTTCAGGCTCCTACAACCAGCGGTTTGGGCTCTGCGTTGATCCGTCAGTCAGTCATGCAGGATAAAGCATTTAATATACAGCGTTATTTCTAATCAATTAGCTTCCTTTTAGAAGTTTATTCTGTGCATCAAAACTAAACAAAACTGTTCTACGACTTTTGTCAAAACTCAAAAAAATTTTTTGTTGTTCCATAGAAAAATATCGTTCACCCGCGACAAAATGTATGGAACAGCTGATTTTTTTTTTTGAGTTTTGACAAAAGTCGTAGAACAAAAGTAGTTAGTTATGATGTACAGAATAATGGATGCCCTAGATGGATGCTAATTGATTAGAAATAACCTGTCTATAGATTATTTTTATAATAGATTTAAATTTGCTCCGATTGATTTTAGGTAGCCGTTTTTCGTGTATCCTTGTTTTAAATTATTGATAGAATTTTTTCTGTTTTTTTTTATACATTTCTTGTGGTGGTGGGGATAGCCATTTTGTAGTTTTTCTATTTCTTTAATACCACGTTGTTTTATCACAAATTCACGACAACTTTGTGTTTATTTTGTATAGTAGTTTAGTATGAGCTGTCAAGCCACCTTCATTATTGAAAAAATATGGATAAGGTATACAAGGTGACCAATGCCGTATTAAAATGTTATAGCAATTTTACGGTGTCCTACTCATTCGCCCAATATTGTTTGTCCTGCATTGAAAAAAGTTGTTCTGCAAGATACTCGTATGTAATCTTGTCATAAAATTGTGTAGTCATAATATTAGATGCGCATAATTTTTCATAGTCATACTTGAATGTTGTCATATCAGAATTCTTGGGCAAAGTCATGCATTAGGTCCGACAACGTGCGAAGCGAGGAGGAGGGTTAGGTTACTTGCGACCACAACGCACGAGCCGAGCGAGCGAAGCGAGCGGTGCCGTGGCAGCGGCCAGCGAGTGCTAGAACCAAATCGGCCCCTATTCAGTAGTCTAAATTTACTATTAGGATCTTTTTATACGAAAGTATGTAATTATTATAAATTTTATGACATATGATACAAGAATTAGTGATATTAGGGATACTGACTTTTAGAAGCAACGGATATTATGATGTAAATTCATATGATTTTCAATATTAAACATAATTGACAGTAAAAATACGCGATCGGCCTATTATTAGATATGACGAAAGCCTATGATAATATTAAATATTATTATATTTAATATTATATTATCCCATGTCTGGTCCCGCACAGCTGCCAATGTGGCGATATGGTCGATCGTTTCGGCCACCGCGCATTGTCATGCACAAAAAGTGCAGGGGGCTTTTCGCGGCACGCCGCCCTAAATTTGAAATTTTGAAATTTGAAATTATAAATGATATCATCCGTCGGGCCTTTGTCAGTGCTGGCGTCCCGTCGGTCCTAGAGCCTAATGGACTGTGGCGGGACGACGATAAAAGACCCGACGGTATGACGTTGGTGCCATCGAAGATGGGATGACCTTTGGTGTGGGACGCGACGTGCGTCGACACACTGGCGTCGTCTTACCTTCATGACACAACAGACAGGGCTGGCACTGCCTGCAGCTAAAGCGAAAAACCTCAAACGGGACAAATATGGGTCCTTGGATGGGATGTACCATTTTGTGCTGTTTGGGGTTGAGACTTTAAGTCCGTGAGGACCGGACGCTCATATTTTATACAAAGATCTTGTTTTGTTTTTCTGTGTATTACCTATTATAGTATATTATTCAATTAAATGTATGGCATTGGAATACGCGGCATTGCTCATGATTAGTTTAAATCTTATCTAGAAAATTGTGATCAATACGTAGAAATTGAAAATTTTGATCACGACTCCAAAACCATAAAAACGGTAAGATCGACTTGCGTCCTTAGTTGCATCCAGTTTCTCTTTTACATAAACAAACTACCAAAAGTCATTAACGTTAATTGTATCTTATTTGCGGATGATATATCTATACTAACTTCATGCTCAAATGATTTACATCTAAATAATACTCTTAAAGAAATATTTGAAAAAATAACTAATTGGATGAGCGAGCATAATCTAAAATACCCGATATTACCAAACCAAAATTCCATTAACAAACTTTTTATATATAAAAACTAGTTTTTACCCGCGGCTTCGCCCGCATACGCAAAATATCATTATAATTTATAGCCTATGTGTTATTCTGATATATAAGCTATATTATTGCAAAGTTTCATCTCAATCCGTTCAGTAGTTTTTGCGTGAAAGAGTAAGAAACATCCATACATCCATCCATCTATCCATCCATCCTCACAAACTTTCACGTTTATGTATTAGTAGGAAGTAGGAAGTAGGATAGGATGAATCGTGGTGGTTGTTAGTCTCGCTTAAACTCGGAACGGCTGAACCGATTTGGCTACTTTTAGCCTTGAAATATTTGTGGAAGTCCAGGGAAGAATGGTGAGAACATATAAAAAAGTAGCGAGTAAAATAATAAAAACATTAATTAATTAAATTTTCACATACAAAATGTTCCTGCATGTAAAAGTTGTCATTCACAGTTGACAGATGGTGAAATGAAGTTAACGGGGTCAGCTAGTACTTTATAAAACTTGAAATTATGTCCCTGGTATCTATTTATACAGGGTTACAGGGTAAGTCGACCTATTCCCGTTAAGGGTGTGTAGTTTACTTTGTTTCTGACTAATTTGACTAAATATACTATCCTAAATTTAAAAAAAAGAACAGATGTTTGAAATTGGTATTTATAAAATTCCCAATCTATCAGCTCAGATATTTTGAAACGTATAAGTCGTATTATTATTTTTATTTGATATTGTCCGTAAAATTAACCTTTTAAAAAGTATTTGAATTCAAATATCTCGAAAACTGTGAGTTTTAGGATTTGGTGTTTCATAGTCAAATCAGTCAGAAACGTAGTAAACTACACACGCTTAACGGGAATAGGTTGACTTAGCCTGTAACCCCGTATATTTGAAATATGCAAATTTGTCAAAAAAAGGGGTAAAAAACGGTTTTTCTCGATTTCCGGCAAAACTAAAAGTCCTATCGAAAAAAGTCAAATGGCAAAGTTGTAGGTAATAAAAAGATCTAAAACTTTTGTTTTAACTAAAACGCTTAGACAAAATAATAACCTAAGCTAAAACTAATATTTTTTTACGTTTACCGCTGCTCTTTTTTTATAACAAACTTTTATTCATCTTGCAATGTATGTATGCTATTGCTATGTATTTTGTCCGGGTAAAATCATGCAACTCAATTTTGAAACAGATATCTTCAACCAATTATGCTGAAATTTTGCATATATGCAATGTGTAAATCGCGTGACAATGCAATATTATGATGACATTGTACTGATCTGATGTTGGAATCCGCAGGTGGCCATTGGTTCTCGGTAATTAATAAGACAAACTCACCAAGTTTGGACTCGTTTTGTCCGTCTTAAAGGGTACATATTAAATTCTAGGGCAAAGTCATACATTAGGTCAGACGACGAGCAAAGCGAGGAGGGGGGTTAGTTTACTTGCGACCACAACGCACGAGCCGAGCGAGCGAAGCGAGCGGTGCCGCGGCAACAGCCGCCGAGTGCCAGAACCAAATCGGCTCCCATTCAGTAGTAGTCAGTCAGTTTATTATTAGGTAATTTTTTTTTATACAAAATTATGCTGGTTTAAGTTTTCTGCTTTCATTGTATGATTGATTTTTATATGGGCCAGCAATATTTTTTAATTTACTGATGTACACAAGCTTTTTCTCAATAGGTACAAGAAGACTACTATACTAATATTCTTACCAATCCAAGGTACCCTAAGATGAAACACCCGGTCTTCAGCTCTATGCACCCGCAGCACTTGTCAAACACTAGGGCCGGCATTTTGGAGCTGAAATAAAAAAAGGATGGTATTAAATCGAATTACAAATTAATTACTCAAATTTAAGTTGTCAGAAAAATAAAAATAGCATATTGAATTTAAAATACAGTGGTGACAAACAGTAAACAAAAATAAACGCCTAAATTAGTGACTTTGAAATACACATTCGGGATGCCAGTTATTCAAAACGGTTAGCATACTACCTAATAGACCGTGAGGTAAGCGCAAAAAATGCAAGTACTTTGTAAAAGCTGAATTTATGGTAGGTATGATAACATCCGTATGTATGACCGTAGGTATGACAACATAGAGTCCGCAACAGCACAATGCGCTCTATGACAGGGGTAGTTGATGTCGGCCGAAAAGCCGCCAAGCTAAAGTGGGACTGGGCGGGACATGTGTCGCGGATGCACCCCGATCGATGGGCCAGGATCGTCACGGAGTGGGTGCCTGACGGACGACGCAGCCAGGGAAGACCCAAGAAGCGCTGGCGTGACGATCTTGACTCATTCGAGAGGGGTTGGCAAGAAATTGCGATGGACCGAGACTCGTGGAAGGAAATGGGGGAGACCTTTGCCCAGGAGTGGGACAGTATAGGTTAATAAAAAAAAAAAAAAAAAAATGATAACATTATCATGGTGGTGTACATCAATTCCCCAGAGTCAGTTAACTAGGTTCCTTAGCGTTTGATTTACCCGTTAGAATAAAAAAAAAAGTAGGTACCTTACAACTACCAGGGGCATGCCAAATATACTTAGATTCTCCTGAATCGTTTATCCGATATTGATAAGCTACGTCATCGAAAACACTGGGTTTTTTTCCGTGAGAATCTGGTAAGAATTTTCTCGTTACAGTGAAACACAGGCGATGACATTTTAATGCTATGTGTTGTTATGTTTGAAAAATGGTTTAAAATAACAAGAACAAGTTTTGACCTTTTGTCGGCTTCTTTGATTGGGCTTTGTTATTCTACAGAAATATTTTAAATTGATTATGTGATTTTAAAAGAGAATTGACAAGTTTCCATATTTCACATGGCTATGAAATTCCAAAATCATTTCGGGGTATTGCGACTCTGATCATTTAGCTTATTTTAAAAAAAAATTGGTGCAGTGATTACAAAGATATTAAATAAAAACTCGCATCCAAGCGGTTCTCGGATGTATAATAAAAATTCAGTAGCCTATGATTAAAAAACAATAGCAATATAAAATGTCAGTTGACACTGACATTACGTTCCGTTTTGTCATTTTCAGCGTCATCACTTTTTTTCAGAGATTCTACTAAAAGTATCGCTAAAATTAGTGTTGCCTACGAAATATTTGAGAGCTTACTAAATCGAGCCCTAGAACCACCAGAAATCCATTAGAATTTTTAACGTGTTTTAGAATACTGTTATAAATTACTTGTTAAAATTACTACATTATAGTTTTGTTTGAAACAGTCTTTTTTTTCTATCAAATTTTTAGAAATTTTTCCACACATAAAATTACTTGTTACATAAAATTATCATTTATCTGATTTAAGTCAAGTGAAAAATGCTATATTATTTTCTCTTTAATTTGATTTAAATTTTCTCTTTATTACAACTCTACATAGGTTTGGGCTCATAAAATGTACTAAAAAGTAGAAATCTGCCAAAAGTTGTCACGCTGGATAATTTATTTGTTGTTATTGCCAGTGCCATGACAGTGACAGCTACGCTAGAGCTGGACTTTGGCAGTTATAGATGTTTTTTTTAAGGTGACTTCAGTAACATCCTACTAATATTATAAACGCGAAAGTTTGTGAGGATGGATGTATGGATGTTTGTTACTCTTTCACGCAAAAACTACTGAACGGATTGAGATGAAACTTTGCAATAATATAGCTTATATATCAGAATAACACATAGGCTATAAATTATATTGATATATTGCGTATGCGGGCGAAGCCGCGGGTAAAAACTAGTTTTATATACATCCTAAATCATGCAGTTACGTCCTTTTAGAATAAGCTCTTTTACAAAAAATATTTTTACGGAAAATATAGGACTAATTAAAAAAATAAAAAATACGTGTATCTTATTTTACAATAATCTTTCAGAAAAAAAATAAAAATAATAACGTTAAAAATTTGAAATGTTGTCAATTGGAAAGCTTTGAAGATAGGACATGGGTTTGTGAGTAATTACCGAAGGAAATGTCAATAGAGTTAACAAGATTATTTTTTGCAAAAATTAGCATGACCGACTTCACCCGTGTACAGAATTCGCAAATATTTCGCACGGAATCGATGTAGCATTTTTCACATTATTGTTGATTTATCGGAAATGGCTCAGCCGATTTTGATAAAATTTAAATGGGACCAATTTCGAAGTATACTCTCTTCAATAAAAAAAGTTATAGAAATCGGACTACTACAAAAAAAGTTATGCGTGGTTATACATAAAAAAAATATATACGCGTCGAATTTTATACCTCCTCCGGTGCCGGTGGTTCGTCGGTCAAAAACTAGAATAAATAAATTAATAGCGAAATAAATTTACGGGAAAAAGCTTTTATTTAATTGCTCTAAAAAGAAGAAAATAAGATTTTCCTTTAAAATTTTACTAAAAAAACTTATAACCTCATTATACAACATTTATATGATCATAAAAGCTTGTCGCGAGGTTTGCGTAAATACCTTAAGTACCGTAAGTATTTAACTAAACTGAAATTAAAAAAATATACTATGCGGATTAAGTTACTTAATTACATAGATACTAGTTTATATAAATAAGAATCGATTGAACATGTAAATCTAGAACTTGAACTAACCATTAAAGCAGTATCAAGAAAAACTAATATTTGCTATCTCTTTTCTCTTTAAGCTTTGCGCGTAATGGGTGCATCAAAAACTGACCAATGTGCAAAAAGGCCACTAAGTAGGTTGACGGTTTGCCGCATAAAACTCAATAAAGGGAAAAAACAAGTGATGTTTACAAGATATTAAGAAGTGCAAAAATATTAGTATAAAATTACTATAATCGTGAAATAATGCGACAATTGACTATACCGTGATTTGAATATGAACATTATGAACCAACCCCAGTAAAATGTCTCTGTGCCTGAAACACGTGCGAACAAACGGTCGCCATTAATTTTCAATTTTCGAATTTCCTTGAATAATTGTATTAAAAGAATGAGTCTATTCTGCCCCATCTACCATATTTTTATAGCTAAAAACCTTACAATGATTAGTCAATTAAAAAAATTGCAGAAAATGAAAAAGTAAGGTATTTCAGAGAAAGTAAGATAGACTACCAGACCGAAATTCTGGGATTATTGAGGTGTCAAAAAATTAGTTATTATAGTTACCTTCTAATTAACTTAGGCATTTAGCAAAGTGTATACATACTCAGAGTGAACCCTTTGATAAGATACATATAAAGGATAATAATGAACCCTTTGATAAGATACATATAATAGGCCGTGGTGGTCTAGAGGTACTGACACCCGCTTTACAATCGTGAGGTCGTAATCTCGGTCTCGTATCAATGAGTTCTTTGGAATTTATGTATGGAATTTCACACCACTAGCTTTTCTGTGAAGGAAAACATCGTGAGGCAACCTGCATACGTCCGAACAAGAAATTCGATGGCGTATGTGAATCCACCAACCCGCACTGGGCCAGCGTGGTGGATATGGCTCAATCACCCTTCGTGGTTAGGCCTACATCCTGCAGTGGACTATTAAAAAGGCTGGTACAGTACAGTGCAGGGGCGGGCGCGGGACGGGCCAGACGAAGCCCGTACGACGCACGTACGACGCACGTTCCATACATTTTGTGTAAAAGCCAGGACGGGCCTCGTACGGGCAACGCCAAAAATGTATGGAACGTGCGTCGTACGGGCCTCGTCCGGCCCGTCCCACGCCCTTCCTGTCCTAGTATAAATCATCCCTTATGATATGATCGTGTTCTCTGTGCGCCGGCTGCACTGGCCGTTGGTTTCTCCATAAAAAATACCTAGACTGGGACAATAGAGAATACTTGTGCTGTGTATGGTTGAATATCAATGATACGTAACAAAACATGTTAACGTTTCCCTAAGGATAAATAACAGGGACTTATTTTACACTAGCGACCTGCCCCGGCATCTCACAGATGTATTAGGTATAGGTACATGTAATCCCTTCCCTGTGAATCACTCTATCTATTAAAAAAAAACTGCATCAAAATCCGTTGCGTAGTTTTGAAGATATAAACATATATGGGGACAGACAGCGGGAAGCGACTTTGTTTTATAATACTATGTAGTGATAATGGTATCCTCTTGATATTTTGTTTCAAATGAAGTAGATCGGATAGGTACTTTTTATTTTAATGCTTCCATATTTAGTGATAGTTATAATCCTACTATCCTACTAATATTATAAACGTGAAAGTTTGTGAGGATGGATGAATGTATGGATGTTTGTTACTCTTTCACGCAAAAACTACTGATCGGATTGAGATGAAACTTTGCAATAATATAGCTTATATATCAGAATAACACATAGGCTATAAATTATAATGATATATTGCGTATGCAGGCGAAGCCGCGGGTAAAAACTAGTATATCATAATGTTGTTACAAAAATATATTATACTTTTAAGCACTAGATTTATATTGAACTAGTTTTTACCCGCGGCTTTGCCCGCATACGCATTATATCATTATAATTTATAGCCTATGTGTTATTCTGATATATAAGCTATATTATTGCAAAGTTTCATCTCAATCCGCTCAGTAGCTTTTGCGTGAAAGAGTAACAAACATCCATACATCCATCCATCCATCCATCCATCCATCCATCCATCCATCCATCCATCCATCCATCCATCCATCCTCACAAACTTTCACGTTTATAAAATTAGTAGGATAGGATTAGTAGGATAGTAGGAAGTAGGATTTTGCAAACAAGAATGCCGAGACTCTATACCTGACAAAACATTTCTGCATTTTTTTTTCTAAAAATGATATGCGCTTCAAAAATATTTATAGTGTTTTTTTTTGCTGTTTTCATATCACTGCTTAAAATAAAAAGAATTCCACTAAAAAAATGACAATGATTTTGTAATGATATTTTTTTCCTCTCTAAAATCCCCACATAATGCTTGTCAGAACACAGTATTTCTAAGTAATATTTAGTAAAAAAGTGTAGTTACCTAAATATAAGGTTCTTATCTCGAGCATGGCACCGACCCTGAATTTAACTAGGTATATTCTAAAAAAACTCGATAAAACAAACCTATAAGGAAAACAAACACCAGTTTAAACCACACTTATTTATATTAGGGTCAGGCGGAGTAATTCTAAGACTGTCAAAATTTAAGGTAAAATAAGACAAACAAATCTATTAAAAACATCATATTATTATAATACACCATAGTTAAGTTTTAAAAAAACCATGATTTTTTTGTATAACTTTGTACCTATGTTTTTCGTAAGGTTTGTTTCCGAGAGTTAACATACAAAACAAATGTGCTAAAAAAATTCGCTCTAAAACTTTACATCAGCGTTGGAAAACTTTGTTCATGATAGGTCGCGCGATAGCCGCACGCGCGCTGCTCCGCGTCACTCGAAGCGGTTTGAACCGCCCTTGCTCGGACAATAGGGATGTTTACTAAAAAAAATATAATTAGTCCGTCAAATAGACTGTAAAAAAATATTATACACGTATTTTTTCTTTTGTCAATTTAACAAAAAATGATGTAGCCCTATAAAGTTCCGCGTGACGTCACTTACCGCTATCAAATTTACCGACTAGTGGCGTCACGAGCCCCCACTTTCAAACTTTGACAAGGTTAATCTTTGTCACTAATTATTTGATCGACTTAAGAAAAAATACGTGTCCAATATTTTTCAATAATCTAACTGACGGACTAATTATAATGATAATAATGATTTTTATACCCAGTAAACATCCCTATTCGCCAATTTAATCTACCTTTCACCGGCACACGATAAGGACGTTATTTTTTACAGAAAAAAATGAGACACGTTTTCGGGAAAATGTAAAACTGCTTTCGGGAAAAAACAAGACAAGATTTTAGAAGAAATTATCACAATGACGCTAGATTATATGCCAAAACCAAAGAACAGTAATAAGAAAAACTTATAGGATTATGTAGAAAATGTCCAAAGAGGTGAAGTAACAATTTAACAGCTATTTAAACCACTTAAAAAGAAAAATATAATTCGTTATTCCTGATATTTATAAAATACTAGTTTTTACTCGCGGCTTCGCCCGCATGATATTTTGATTTTTGACGCAATATCATTATAATTTATAGCCTATGTGTTATTCTGATAAATAAGCTATATTATTGCAAAGTTTCATCTCAATCCGTTCAGTAGTTTTTGCGTGAAAGAGTAACAAACATCCATCCATCCATCCATCCATCCTCACAAACTTTCGCGTTTATAATATTAGTAGGAAGGATATTATTGCAAAGTTTCATCTCAATCCGTTCAGTAGTTTTTGCGTGAAAGAGTAACAAACATCCATACATCCATCCATACATCCATCCATCCATCCATCCATCCATCTATCCATCCATCCATCCTCACAAACTTTCGCGTTTATAATATTAGTAGGATAATTAAGTAGAATACACCTTGGCGTGATTCTGAGCTGAGTACATCATCACTATCACTATCACTACATGGTATAAAACAAAGTCGCTGTCGCTGTCTGTCCGTCCCTATGTATGCTTAAATCTTCAACACTACGCAACGAATTTTGAAGCGATGTTATTTAATAGATAGAGTAATTCAAGACGAAGGTTTATATGTATAATACATGCATAATATTGTAGAGAAACACTGATAAATTTACAGGTTTCTAATATGATGTCGTAAATAAACACATTTTTTGCGCTTACATTGCGAACGCTGACTGAACCCCACGAGATAAATCAAAATAATGTACTACGGTATTGTACACCTTAAAAAGGTGTATGTCAAATGATATAGGTATGTCTATCTCTTAAGGATAACCCACAATAACCCTTTATATTCTTTACATTTTACAGGAGAAAATGGCTTATTTAGGAAGTTATTTATTAAGCAATTCAGCATTAATAAACTATTTAATCGATTTCAATGAAATTTGGTACACAGATAGTCTAGAGCCTGAGAAAGGACATAGGCTACTTTTTATCCCTAAAAAATTCGTGGTTCCCGCAGTTAAGCCCGATTAAAGAGGCGCCATCGTAATTATATTAGCTAAATAGCATAGTTCTGTTCCTTTTTCACTTTAGGCATTCGATAGAGAGAACGCTTTTCTACGTTGCTATTAAATTTACGCTGGCGCTTCTATAATCTGGCTTGTTTTGCCATTTACAGTAGAAACCAAGTCAATCTGTTGCTTTGTTGCTGAGAAAAAGTTTTTGCCCTATCCTACGGGAACTATATGACAACGAGATAAAAGGGAGTCATGTCAATTTTCGTCTTTCAAACTATATTCGTGTACTTATATTCGTGCATTAAATCAAGTCAACCCGTTGCTTCGTTGCTGAAAAACAGTTTTTCTCTTTTCCTACGGAAACCACGATTTTTTTAGATAAAAAGTAGCCTATGTCACTTTCCGTCTTTCAAACTATGTCCATGCTAAAAATCAAGTCTCAGAATATATAGAATAGAAAACCTAAAGATGCTAATTGATTAGAAATAACCCTGTATGTTTCATTTTAATGTTATACTTGATACAAAAATAAAACTGGACAAGTGCGAGTCAGGCCCGCTCATCGAGTGTTCCGTACAAATCCTGGAAATCGAACTAAACCGGGTTATATGTTTAGTTAGTAACCTTAGGGCGAAGCTAGTCATCGAGAAAAAAAAAATATCCCTTTTTAAGTATTTAAAATTGAGATATCTACTAATATTATCGTAATTACATTACAATACCAATTTTTTCGAATAAATAATATATGAAATTCTACAAATTTCATGCAATTTGGTTCAATTGTGGAAATAACAGGACTGTGACACAAGGACGGGCGGAAAAACGGACACAACGAAGTTATTAGGGTTGCTCGTTTTACTACGGAACCCTAAAAAGTGATCATTAAATGAATTGCGGAAATAATAGCTATATAGAAAAAAATAGCTAAAAACGTTTAAGGTGGATTCACTGAGTCGCGCGCGAAATTCAAATAATGTTGGGTTTTCTAGCATTTATAGACAAACTACTTATTGTAAGTTCACAAAAACTCATTTAACGGCCATGAATGTAGTTTTAACTAGGTAAATACATCTAGAAACCAAAATAATAGCCTGTTTATATGCGTATGCGTATGCATAAGACTCCACTAACTAAAAACTAAGGTGAAAATCAGTTGATGCACTTTCGTGCACTCGTAAACGTAAACTGACCACTCTGTATGGTCACTATATAAATCAGTTTTGTAAACTTAAAATCAGTAGTTTATCTGTAAATGTCAAAAAGCCCAAAAATATTTGAATTTCGCGCTCAGAGCGAGACGATCCACGTTAAGTACCTAATAAAAAATCGAAATAAATGTATCCATACATTTCTTCTAAACTAAATCTATTCTTATAATATAAGTATGTACGTGTAGGTTTAATTACTTATAAATTACCCCTGATTGCAGGAAAGTATTAAAAATAAAATATACATTTTCAGTTTATACCTAATGTCCAAACTGAAAATGTATATATATATATATATTATTTTTATAAAAACCTAGAAGATAATTATACAGGTACCTAATACAAAAAAGCCTTGCTTTGATATTCTAAGTTGTGTAAAAATAAAGGGCTCTCCTGTTCTCAAAAAACAAATAGAGATTATTTTGAAAGCTCAATTGAGTTTAGTTGTAATTCAATAAAATGAGATTACTAGAAATTATAGGGAAAAAAAAAACAATTAAAAAATATGTGCATGAGAAAAAAAGAGTTGAAGTACTTACAAGTTATCCAGCTATTGAGCTCGAGACCTAATCACGAAATGAACCTGTAGTAGCTGTAGTAGGTTTTATAAGCTCCCAATTATTGTAAATTAGAATTATGCCGCCGTTGGTGACGTCAATTTGACTTGCATCGTTTGTGATCCTGGTCTCACGCACCAGTTTTTTCGAGCACCGTAAATTGTTTTATTTATGTCATTTATCCCACCTAATTTAAATAACTGCCGACCAGCAAGCATAGCATAGGAAACTTAAATAAATAAATCCAAAGACCAGCAGAGAGGATGAGATAGCCCTTAGAGACACAATGGATGTAGTGTAGGTAGTCGCCGTTCTACGACAAATTATACGGCGTTTCGTGAACAAAAGATTTCCTTTGGCAGGTTTAATCTGTAGGTCTAAATAATGGATTTAAGAAGGGGAGCCACCTGGATTTTTGATGCAGGTGAGAGAGGGGGAGAGGGGAAGTTTGCACCCGCCGCGCTTCGAATAAAAAATTATAGCCGATCCAGCAGCGCGAGTACCGTTCTTCTCTCTTCTAATCCTAAGGCCCCACATCGGGGCAGAGGGCAGATACAATACTTCGCCACTCGGTTCTGTTTTGGGCAGCCCGCTTCACTTCGCTCCACGTCTTGCCGATGCTCTTCGCCTCTGCCATGACAGAGCGCCGCCAGGTCTGCTTGGGACGACCACACCTGCGCCGGCCCTGTGGATTCCAATCCAGAGCCTGTCTTGGAATATGATCCACGTTCCTGCGCAGAGTGTGACCAATCCAACCCCATTTACGACGCCTGATTTGCAGATCTACTGGGTCTTCGTGGCACAGTCTCCACAGGTCGTTGTTAGTGATCGTGTCCGGCCAGAAAATTTCCACAATTTGACGAAGACAACGGTTTATGAAAACTTGGAGTTGGTGAGTAGCTTGCTTAGTGGTCTTCCAGGTCTCGCACCCGTATAGCAAAACGCTCTTTACGTTAGTGTTGAAGATTCTCAGTTTCACTCTACGAGAGAGGTGTTTCGACTGCCATACAGGGCGAAGACAAGCAAAGGCACCCCTTGCTTTGGCTATCCGGGAAGTAATGTCCAATTCGGTCCCTCCAGATCTCGACACGACACTCCCCAAATAAGTGAAGTTATCCACTCTCTCTACCGATTCATCGCCAATGAGTAGCGGATGAGAGTCACGTTCTCCACTTCTCATATCTTTGGTCTTTCGCACATTTATCTTGAGACCTACTGCGGCTGCCTCCCTCTGCAGGTCATCCAACTTGTCCTGCATATCAACTCTGCGGTGACTGAGTACGCAGAGGTCGTCTGCATAACCAAGGTCTTGAAGGTAGCCTGTAAGACCCCACTCAATCCCTCTTTGTGGCACCGCATTGACGCGTGACAAGATGCCATCCAACACGATAAGGAATAGCAGCGGCGATAGGAGACAACCCTGTCTTACTCCCGCGTGAACTGGGATTTTGTCAGACAGGAGCCCATCGTGGCGTACTCTGCACGAATATTCATGGTATGCCGCTTTTGCTAGATTTATGAACTTTTCAGGCACACCAATAGCCTTCATTCGCGACCATATTGCGTCCCAACGAAGCGTATCAAATGCCTTCTCAAAGTCTACAAAGAGTGAGTAGATCTCTCTTTGAAATTCGGCTCCCTGCTCTAAAATGATACGCAACGTGTTAATTTGGTCTGTGCACGATCTGCCTGGGCGAAATCCTGCCTGCTCGTTACGAATTAGCGGTTCAACTGCCTTAGCCATTCGGTCTAGTAGGATCTTACATAAGACCTTGGAAGGGACTGATAGTAGTGTGATGCCCCTCCAGTTGCCGCAATTGCTGAGATTTCCTTTTTTGGGTACCGTTACCAATAGACCTGTCCTCCATTCGTCTGGCATCAGTTCTTCATGCCATATCTTCTGTATAAGAGGAGTCAGTATTTCTGTAGCTGTAGATAAGTCAGCTTTGAGCATTTCAGCTGAAATAAGGTCTGCTCCTGGCGCTTTCCTATCCTTCAGACTGAGAATGGTTTTGGCAACCTCCGATTGTTTAGGTTCTTAGCGATCGATTAAATGTCGTGTCGATATAGCTGATTTATTTATCGAATCGCTATAGCTTTTGCAAGTACGGAACTGGCATCGATATAGTTTAGCGACGACTAGCGATCGCTACTACAGACTAAACATGTCGATTATTCACGCATGGCAACTTTAGAAATTAATTAAATCATTCGTTCGTTCGTTTGGTCATAAACTTATGTGTTGCCACCTTAGCCCTTTTGGGGCTAGATCTAGCACTATTTACTGTAGGTGAACTCGGTGTTTAATGATTTAGCCCGTAAAGGGCTATCTAGTCCTTTTCATTTTCTTAGAAAATGCACTTGATACTGAAATTTGCGCCATTCTAACATTGCGATAACATCAAACTTTCTCGATTTGTGTCTCATAGACTATTGATTTATTTCTAATAATGTGTTTTATGTTCTTCTTATGAACCTACTAATCAAAGATGTGTATCAAAACACTATTATTTCATTAGTTGATGTGTCAATTGTCATTAAATTCAGTTGAATTTTGAATGTGTTATTGTGATTCAAATAAAAAAAGTCATGATTGAAATCATAAGTACAGGTGTTTTTGTTTTGTTTTTTTATAGTAAGTCTTTTATTGGTAATTTGTATTGCTCCATCAAGCTCTCTTCGTGATAATTTATGCTCTATTTTAGCTTCTGCAATAGCCCCAATTACTAAAACCATGGTGGTAACACTGATTTACTTAATCTAAGAAAAATAAATACTTGAAAATTGAAAAACATACGTAGTGGTTAAATTCATTGTTCTATGTTTAATTCTCTTTGAAAACATCAAGCAAGAAAATGCACCCAGACCGTGACACCGGCTTCTTCTTACGTAGAATTTGATGCCATGGATGAGGGCCAGCGCAATATCCTTGGAGATGAAGAAAAGCGTTCGGAAGCGCTCTTCCGCTAATTCCATAGGATTATTGGCGTCCCTCATGTTACGGCGAAGCAGAAAGATGTCATGTCTATTTGCTCTTCGCTCTTTTTCGACTTCTTCGAGCAACAAAACAATGCCAAAATCCATTTTTGGAACTTTATTTCGCTAGCGCGTTATACCGAGCTCGTTTTAAAACCCGATAAAGCGATCGTTATAATGACACCCTTACCGATTTCAAATGTCACTTTATCGATTTCATACTTGCATATTCGTTAAATTTTTACGATCTTTAGCGAAATTCGACAACCGATCGATATAGACAGTTCCGTACTTGATAGAAAATACCGATTTTTATCGAATTTTAACGATTTAAATGTCAAATTAACGATCGTTTAAGAACGGTACTCGCGCTGCTGTTATGGATACAATGGCTTGTTTGGTATCGTTTTCGCATAAAAAGAGTACGGAGAATCTGTTTTCAAGGTTATTTAGAGACAAAATGTCCATAATTTCGTTAAAAAAAGTAAATTTGAAAGTAAGTTTTTTTCCCCCAACTGTATTTAACTTCAAAAATAGATCGATTTTGTGGTAAAAAAAATACTGCTATTGAGCTAATACTGTCTAATTTTTAGAAATATATATTTTACATATACTTGTCTGACAGTATGTACCCAAAAAAAAAGGGTGCGTGAATTGAGTGTCGAAATTAAAAATACTTCACTCGATTCACATGGCATATTTTCTACGAGAAATTATACGGCGTTTCGTGAACAAATGATTTTCTTTGGCATGTTTAATCTGTAGAGCTAAAGGATGGATTTAAGAAGGAGAGCCATCTGGATTTTTGATGCAGGTGAGAGAGGGGGAGGGGGGAAGTTTGCACCCGCCGCGCTTCGAATAAAAAATTATAGCCGATCCAGTTATGGATACAATGGCTTATTTGGTATCGTTTTCGCATAAAAAGAGTATGGAGAATCTGTTTTCAAGGTTATTTAGAGACACTTTTATACAAATTGTCCATAATTTCGTTAAAAAAAGTAAATTTGAAAGTAAGTTTTTTTTCCCCAACTGTATTTAACTTCAAAAATAAATCGATTTTGTGGAAAAAAATACTGCTTTTGAGCTCATACTGTCTAGTTTTTAGAAATATATACTTTACATATACTTGTCTGACAGTATGTATCCAAAAAAAAATGCCGCGTGAATCGAGTGACGAAATTAAAATACTTTACTCGATTCACATGGCATATTTATTCAGTAAATTTAGTTTTTCAGTACTCTATCAAGGAAACCATAAAAGACAAATATTATTTGACGTCACTTAGGTAACATATTTAACACTTGAACTTAAATTTCTTAAGTGTTCAGAAAAAAAGGTACACTTCTTTCCACACAAATTCACGCGAAATTATACTTAAGAAAATAAAATAATAATAAGGAAATAGATTTTGTATTTTATAAAGAAAACTTTGCTTAAAACTTTTTTTGGTCTTCAAATTTCTCCGGAAAGCCTCGCGGATTATTGCAGGTATATTTATATTCCCCCCCGAGTGGGTTCCCGCCTTGTCGTGGCGGGGGGGCTTAGTAGCCAGGTAGGGCCAACCTGGTGAACCAAGAGGAACCCGTGGTGGGGCCGCTTCTCCGGGCTTTTGCCTCCAAGCCTGAGTAGAAGCTGGCCAAAGTAGGTTGCGTGCCTTATGGGGGGCACCGCAACTGAGGGGGGCTGCAGTGTCGTATGGGAGGCACTGCGGCTGAGGATTGGAGGCCGCGGCGGGAGAGG
Organism: Hypomecis punctinalis; assembly: GCA_949316475.1. NCBI lineage: Eukaryota > Metazoa > Arthropoda > Insecta > Lepidoptera > Geometridae > Hypomecis > Hypomecis punctinalis. The sequence goes on from OX438811.1 coordinate 3,540,970, forward strand.
ACTGCTGGTGTGTCGTTGCCACTTTCCCTGCCTTCCGCGGCCTCGACGGGGTCGCCACCGTTTTGATGGCGGACGCGGTGGGGCTGCAGGGGAAGAGGAGTGTCGGTATGTCGTCGGCCGCTCTCCCTATCCTCTGCAGCCGTAGTGGCAGGCGCGGGGCCACTTAAATTGACTCGTCGCATCGGGACCAGGGCTGTCGGACACGGGTACTGTCTGACGCCGCAGTGCTGGTTGGTCCCAGGTGGGGGATGACGATGTGTCTGGTGTTCGGCACATCGTCATTCTGGAGGGAGCTTACGCTCTGAGGTGGGGCCCGGTTTGGGCCAGCGCTGTCGGGTGCCGCGGAGGAGTGCGCAAGCGTGCCCGTAGCCCCGACGCCAAGAGCAGTGGCGGAACACCCAGGGGTTTTGGTGGGTATGCCGTCCAGCAATGGGCGGAGACTCCCACATAACCACCCGCCTGTCCCGAGGTGCGGTGGTATCTTTAAAAGATTTCAACTGGACAAAAAAAAAAAAAAAAAAAAAAAAAAGATATATTTATATTGTTAGATAACTTTATATCTGGTGAACTTGGTATCATTGAGATTGTACATTCTAATGGTATATTATCTATTTTCTTACAGTTTCATTGTAAGAAAATAGATAATATACTATTAGAATGTACAATCTCAATGACACCAAGTTCACTAGATATAAAGTTATCTAACAATATAAATATACCTGCAATTATCGGAGTATATAGCTCTTAAACATCAATGAGGGCCTCGCGGTCTATTGAACTGTAACAAAATAGACATAATATTAAAATTTACAATCTCAACGACACTAAATTCAGAGACAAACTCCGACCTCATAAATATACCTGGTATTATCACACTCTCCATAGCTGCTCTTACACAGCAGTGTGCATGGTAACCCCTCTCGTCTGCAAGAATATCGGCCCCTGCAGCTATTCTTGCATCCGCACTTTACAAGCTCTCGCGCCGCTTCCCAGATACTGGAATGGGTTGTCCATTAGGGCTGCCATTCTCCTATAGTTTGAATCCATCTATCCCCAGTCAGCTGGGGAGAGGATAACTTCTAAGGGATCAAGAGCTTCTCTTCGTAGCCTGCTTGATAGGCTGCCCTTAATGTGTGCATCCTTAGGGCATCTCTTGGAGATATTTTGCAAGCACTTATTTTTTGCAAATAAAATCTTGCGAGCTTCATTAACCGAAATTATTTCAGTTTCACCGGTGTATAACATGATGACGTACTTTTCTAATCTTGTCATTAAATCATCTGTGACTTCTTTCAGTGGATTAGAAAGTGCTTTAAAAGCAGATATAGTCTCAAGACATTGCTGCCACGCCTTCCAGGTCAGTGTTTTGCCTTTTGAATAGAAAGCAGAAACGGTGTCACAGCCTGTGAAAGCATGGTATCCTCTCATAGCTTCTGCTCTGTCTACACCCAGATCCTGTGCCAGGTCATGCGCAGGTATAAAGTTGTGGTGTTTGCCCGTACCGAAAGAAATCCAAAGCTCTTGGAGACCTAACTGCTTAAGGGGAAAGAAGAAGAATATGATGACTTCGGAATCAACGGTGTGTATGACAATTCTTGTTGTTCCATTGATAACCATATCCTTTGCAAGCAGAATAATGCGACCATCAGCCTCCTCAGAATTCACACTAAGCCCTCCTATCAGCGTCTCCGTTGGTTTCGATGATTTGATTGCAGGCCCGATGTTGGTCACTATATGGGCTCCAACGTTCTCTTGAAGCGCGTAGCACCTGATAAGTTTAAAAAAAAATTCTCTATTCTGAGCATTCTTCAAGAAGTTGGACCAATTGCCCGGTAACTTGTGGTCTTCATGTACTTGACGACGAACTCCTTGACCCCTGTTGTCACGAACTTGTTTCTTGAGAGACATATCCAGACAATGTCAACTCTCCTCGCCTTCGTATTCTCTGTATTTCCCATGGTGCTTTGACGGAACTCCTTGCGGCAGTACTGTCCAAATGTTTTGGAGCTACGTGGAGGATGACTGTGAATTTAATTTTTTTTTGGGTACATACTGTTAGACAAGTATCATTCATCGAGCGGCATTTTTTTTTTTGGGGTACATTCTGTTAGACAAGTATATGTAAAGTATATATTTCTAAAAACTAGACAATATGAGCTCTAAAGCAGTATTTTTTTACCACAAAATCGATCTATCGATCGATCGATTCTGAAGTTAAATACAGTTGGGAAAAAAAGACTTACTTTCAAGTTTACTTTTTTTTAACGAAATTATAGACATTTTGTATGAAAGTGTCTCTAAATAACCTTGAAAACAAATTTTCTGTACTCTTTCTATACGAAAACGATTCCAAACAAGCCATTGTATCCATAACTGGATCAGCTATATTTTTTTATTCGAAGCGCGGCGGGTGCAAACTTCCCCCCTCCCCCTGTCTCACCTGCATTGAAAATCCAGGTGGTTTCCCTTCTTAAATCCATCCTTTAGACCTACAGATTAAATTTGCCAAAGAAAATCATTTGTTCACGAAACGCCGTATAATTTCTCGTAGAAAATATGCCTAGTGAATCGAGTGCAGTATTTTAATTTCGTCACTTGATTCACGCGGCATTTTTTTTTTGGGTACATACTGTCAGACAAGTATATGTAAAGTATATATTTCTAAAAACTAGACAGTATGAGCTCAATAGCAGTATTTTTTTACCACAAAATCGATCTATTTTTGAAGTTAAATACAGTTGGGGAAAAAAAACTTACTCTCAAATTTACTTTTTTTAACGAAATTATGGAGATTTTGTATGAAAGTGTATCTAAATAACCTTGAAAACAGATTTTCCGTACTCTTTTTATCCGAAAACGATACCAAACAAGCTATTGTATCCATAACTAGATCGGCTATAATTTTTTATTCGAAGCGCGGCGGGTGCAAACTTCCCCCCTCCCCCTCTCCCACCTGCATCAAAAATCCAGGTGGCTCCCCTTCTGAAATCCATTCTTTCGACCTACAGATTAAACCTGCCTAAGGAAATCTTTTGTTCACGAAACGCCGTATATTGCGTTTTTATATCGTGTAGGATTACGACTAAGGTAAACTGCTAAAAAGTAACGGTCCTCTTGGAAATCGATAGTCTTATACAATACCTAATATAGGTAGTCTTAAAATAGAGACCACAAACTCGAATACATAGCGTAAGTAAGATATTCACTTCTATGGTAGAAAAATAATAAAAAGTGCAGGAACACGCAGATTGCAATTGCACAAAATTGAGTACTAAGTTGTTATAACCTTAGGGCGCAACTAAAATCATCGAACGAAAGGATTTATTTTTTCGTCAACATCGAAAATTACACATCATAAAAATAATTAAAAATCTATTTTATCTTGTAATTATGAAACCGATATTACCAAATTAAAATTCCATAAACCATACTTTATAAAACTTGAAATCCTGGAATCTATTTAATATATTTGAAATGTGCAAATTTGTCGAAAAGCACCCTGACTATTTTAACAAAGCGTCTGATAAATCGCACAAAATTAGATCACAATATCTATAGACATGAACTCGTGGAACCCAAGGCTTACTTAGCAATGCACAGTTCTAGCCCAAATTCGGGTTCTATGGCTATAAAAATATTCAATTAATTGCCAAATAAGATATCGAAAGAGAAAACTGTTTCATAAAACAACTAAAAATAATCCTTATATCGAAATGCTATTAGATATTAGACGAATGTTTAACGATAATCTAGAAAACATAATAATAAATCGTTCCAATACAAATATTAATAAAATTGCCATACCCTTATCATACGGTCATATGTATGTATGTACAAAACATGTTAACTCAGAACCGCATGTAAATTTCAAATGTTGCAATAAATCATTTGACTTTGACTTTGAAACTTTTTCATATACGACTCTTTCATATTACTTACATAATACGGTTATCACACTTAAAAATGTGGGCCCGGGAGTATACAGGTAGCTTTAAAATTAAAAAAAAAATGTTTTTTTTTTTAAATTCTAATACCAATTATTGTAAACTTCACTTAACGGAGGCCAAGGACCTTGGATTCCTTGGTAGATATGTAAATTGAAATAAATAAAAAATAACTCAAGAATTTCCTTTGTCCCATCCATAAAGCCACGAAAAAACTCTAACGCTGTCTCGTTCTGACACTACGAACGAAATAATTCGTGGCGCGCATACTAGCCCGGCTGGTCACACGAGAGAGAGATAATCATAGATGAAAGAAAGTTCTGCTGTTCTGTGGAGACAACGGTCGCTGCCAAATTAGGCTTTGTATATGTTATTGAATATACTATACGAACAATAAGGCTTACAAGAGACTGAGTGCGTTTATTTACATAAAGAACTGGGAAGTGTTTAAGAAAATGTGGAAAATAAATTAATGTGGAAATGTGAGAGTCTGTTCACATTAGTGAAAGTTTTAAAAGATAAGTGATTTAATTTAGAAATCAAATTGACATTACATTTTTTAAATTGTTTATTATTTATTTAAACTTTTCAAAACAGCACTATCAATATACATAATTTGTATTTATACAAGTTATAATTGTAGTAGAACATGGGTATTAGATTGTTACAAATATCGCCATATCTTAAACAATATCACATTATAAAATAATGCAATTATCTTGAAAACAGTCGTAGTGCTATTTATAGAAAAATTGTTCCAAAAAATAGATCAAAGTATGTAGTTAATTTTCTATATACTTACTTAAACGTTAGAAAAATATGACTGATGAAACTTAATTATGAGATATTTTAAACTGCGAGTCAAAATGACATAAGTCAGAATCAATAGATATTTTGAGGCTTTAATGAAAATAAATACAAAATAAGTAAAAAAAGATTAAACAAACAAATATCTAATAAATCCATTTCTTTTTGATCTAAGAGATTTTTACTAAAAAAAATATGTTCCAGATAACAAGCGAAATAATTGAATGAATGAAAACTAATTTAAATAAGTCAAAAGGTTTCAAAAAAATGAAAATAAGGTATGTTGTGTGATATAAATAAAATGAATGCAAAAAACGTATATGACTACTAAAAACATGTTGAAACAACAATGACACCTTACGGAAAATACGTTTTTCTAAAGATATTGGGGCATTTAAAATATATAAATATATAAAGTTTAACAAAACTGTACTCTTAATAGCACATCCAGGAGACACTATGTTCATTAAGTTTATAAAACCTTAACACTATATAAGTATAGAAAACACTACTTTGTGTAAAGTTAAGAAAATACTTTTCTGCGGTTTGAATGTTCCCAAATTTACCGTGGACTACAAAATCTTTGAGTCTTATTTTATTTACGGACCTTTAGATTTTGATCGTAAGCATTTTCTTTTTTTTCGAGCTCTTCTTGTACACCCAATTTGGTTTAGTTAATACTATTTCACGGATGAGGTGTATTAATGTTAGCGTGGTAAGGTGAAAACTCACTATCGTATGTAATTTACAGGTTGTACAATTTCTAGAACATGTTTGTAAATAATTAACAGGTTAATTTGAGATTGAATTCGATTGATCAACTAGCTTTTCTCTCTATTATTGTATACAACTATTAATAACAACACAACAGGTAAGGTTTTGTACAAAAGTGACTATTTTAACTAACTAAGAACTAAAAAATATATCGGCATGTGTTTGTTTAGTTCTGAATTCAGAAGCCTTGATATATTTAGATACCGTCCAATAGTAGGTATAATAAGTTTGGTGTAATTTAAATTTAGATTGATGCTTCAATGCAATGGTGCATTAAAGTTATAGCTGAAATAACTCATTTAAATAATTATATTTGTAATCGATCACGGTGGGATGGTCTGCTGTAGTACATTCTCCGAAAAATTTGTAAGCAAAATCATCAAACAGGTATTTTGGTTGGCGTAACACTTCACAAATTGAGTTACATATCATAAACATCTATCAAATTGAGACCACCAGTACGATCATTATAAATTCTAGCGCATGCATATTGCATACTGTCAATAATAGATGACTAATAAACTACTCTTAGTAAAATAAGTAAAAAGATTGTAGTAGTAGTTAAATTACTTTCTCCATGACAACAGGTAACATTTGCTGAGAATCATTACTTGCGTCCTAAATTATAATTAGTGGGACCATGTCCGATGCAAATGGGTTTTGAAAACCGAAAAATAACCAAAAAAATATTTCTATGTACCGGAGAGAAAATAATTCAACTACAATTGAGACTCTAACAAAACTAAACACCTATTAAACGTTTATAGAAAATGCATTACAAATTACAAGTAACATTTAACTGGCACTTATTCTGATGAAATCCGTACTTCCTGCGGTATGGTCGACATTCAATAGTTTTACGAGAGAGAAATCTATCGTGTTTATTACAGTAGTGATATAGTTAAATACAATTCCAAGTGTAAATGATGAATTATTCGCACCGGGCCAGGAGCTCATCATCAGAATAGGTACTGAAGACTTAGGCGGCGGAGTAGATGGCCGGGCCTCGGGATGGGTCCTTCATCTTATAATACTGGCTTCTGATCACCAATAAGAAGTAGATGCCCAGAACTGTAAAAAAATAATAATTATCTTATATTTTAGAAATTAATAATGATTATGATGTTAGAATGACCACGCGGGCCGCTTGCGGCCCGCGCACCGCCCGAAATACTAGTTTTAGATATAAAGTTCATTTACTCAAGACAAAATTATGAGAATGCTGACCTTTTATTCGTTATATTGGGGGGTTATGATAATTATGATAATATAATCTAGAAAAATATCGTTCACCCCCGACAAAATGTATGGAACAGCTGATTTTTTTTGAGTTTTGACAAATGTCGTAGAACAAATGTTGTTAGGTTTGATGTATAGAATAAAAGGATGCTAATTGATTAGAAATAAACCTGTATAGTGGGTATTGAAAAATCACAATGTTCGTTGAACGTTTGCGATCATCACAACATTAAATCATAATTACCTGGAGAATAGCATGAAAAAAAGAAATGTTAATGTTAACATTTTAATTTTTTTTCATGCTATTCTCCATGTAATTATGATTTAATGTTGTGATGATCGCAAACGTTAATGTTCATTAAATTGTGATTTTTAAATACCCACTATATTGGGTGAAATGCTCCGAAATCGCCGCTTTCAAGTATCTTTGAACTCAAAGCACAGTAGATGCGGTCCCAGAATGTTAATATGTGAATGTTAACATTTTAATTTTTTAGATTTAACATTTTAATTTAATTTGGTTCTTGGTGCAAAGGCTGTCTATCGCTATTCAGCGTGGTAATGCTGCTAGCATTATGGGCACCTTTTCACCGGGAACCATGAGGGGCGGGTTAATTGACTTGAATTTGAAAGTTTCGTTGTTATTTACATTTATTTATTAAATTGACATGTACCTAATAATAAATTTGACATTTGATTTGTAATGAATTACTATCATAATAAGTAATTGCTTATTTATGTGGGAATCTTTACACCACTAAGGTAAGTAAGTTCGTATAGGCCGGGAGGCTAGCCCTGGTGTCAGAGTTTTTAGGCCGCCTGAAGGCCTCTGACGTGGCTAAACGGTTACAACAACCGGGACCTACACCACTAGCATGTGAAAGAATTTGGTTAACGTTTGTGAATACACCAATATGCACTGGGCCAGCATGGTGGATCTGGCCCAATTGCTCTTCGATGTTAGGCTTATGTCCAACAGCGGACTATTAAAAATACTAATACAGTACACAGTAGAGTAAAGCAAAGTAAATACTAACGTATAGTGAGAAGGTTCTCTACTATGCCGCCGGCGTCGACTTTAGAGCTGGTGCAGCCGATAATGAACCGGACGATGGTGATCACGAGGAAGATCACGGAATATATCAGGTACGCCTTTACGTGACCCGGTTTATTCTGAAAGAAAAAAGCAACATTCAGTAATGGAAGAAGTTTTTGGAAATACCTACGTTATAAGTAAAAAGAAAGTGGGATGTCGCTTGTATTGATTGAAAATGCAATTGGTCGCAACCGTTTTGTTATAATTTTTGTTGCTGGGTATACACAAATTTTGCAATCAGTATTTGTGCAGTGAAAATCAAAGTGTTTCCCGCTGGTCAGATAGATGGCCAGACTAGTCTAGCCAATGGGAATATTTTTTCCCGTTGTTCAAATCAACCCAAGTAAAATACTGTTGAATATTAAAATACTAAGACATCATTGAGTCGGCGCGTTTCTGCAAAAGTTAAATTTGAAGGTGCATGAGTGGGATGACACAATACATTTTGGTTCATTTTAGGTTAATAAAGACAGTCATATTGTGAGACACTGAAGAGCACGATGCAGGCTACCACTACCACGAACAAGCCAGCCTTGTGCACTCTAGCTCCTTGTGCTGCATCGCCACCGCACTGCTACGCCTTGTGCGATAAGAAAAGAAGAACGATACACAAAAATAAAGTCATAACTACCACATACTAGTCAGCTTTGTGCTTCATGTCTTTAAGCACCACTGCTCCACCTTTACATGTGTATATAGTACATTTATTATATCCAGAAGCATGAAAACTTCCTTCCATACGTACGAAGCGGTTTGACTCAACATTTCTAATTCGTACCGCCAGGGAATGGAACAGTCGGCCGGCTTTATTTCTAACAGATACAATCTAAAGCTTTTCAAAGTCAGAGTGAATAGGTATCTTCTAAGTCTGTGCTTCACCTTTGACCACAATGGCGCTTACCATCAGACGAGTTGGAGGTCAAGCGCGGACTTATTCGCGATAAAAAAAAACCTAAAAATAAAATGGCTCCATTCTAGAAATAACGCATACCTCAGAGCTGTTGTTTGTTCTTCACTGAAAAACCACGTCCTATTAAATAAATAAAATAAATATTATCTTTATTGTACACAGCAATACAGTACAGAAACTACACAATATACAATATGCTGTACAAGGGCGGCCTTATCGCCTTAGGCGATTTTTTTTCTTTGGCCTTTTGTATGCAGGATCAGGAACACCTAATCTACCTTGAGTAACCCGGTGTAACGATAACCTGAAGAATCGGCACAAAACCTGCTTCATACAGGTCATGGCTACCATAATTCGGCCAACTCCGTGCTCTTTCTCATATATTTTTTTGTTCCGCTTGTCCAACGCTCCACGCTCTATATCCAGGATCACGAGATTCACGAGCATTTACCTTGTGCAATCCGACGAGTAGAACGATGGAGAAGACCAGAGCCAACAGCATGAAGATCAGCATGATGCAGGCCAGCACCACCACGAACAGGCCAGCCTCGTGCATTCCTTCATTCTCCGTGTCTTGCATCGCCCACGCTCCACCTGCTATGCCCACGATCACTAGTATGGTCATGATCAGGGTACCGATCTGGAAGTTGAAATATAACAGATAAATAAAAGTTTCATAAAGATTTATTCATGCTCATAGCCCCTAGGAGCCATAGCCCATCCGTGTTGTGCGCCATGGTTTCATACAGAGATAACGATAATTAATACCCAGACCTAGAACAGATAAATAAATTCATCACCCAAATGGACTGTCGCTACGAACAATATCGAAAATGCAAACCATCAAATCTTTTTTTTTATTCCACTACTTGAAAGAACAGAAAGAAACGAAACTAACACATTATAGAAAAGTACATAATAATATAATAAGTTAATCCAAACAAAAACAGGATAACGAAAAAAATTTAAATAGATCATATTGATCTAGATTTGCTATCCCAAACTGCATGTCATAACGAAACTTTGCTCATCTGTAAAGTACCTACGTGTTTTGCAGTTTTGATACTGTTTGTAGCGGTGATCGAAATATCTATTCGGCCGAGAATCGAACCCGGAACCCTCCACGTCATTACAAAATGCGCTGGAAAAGCTGTCGCTAGACGTGACGGCGTAACATTGTAAAATAGTGTTTTCCCACATTTCCTATACTTCCTTACCCTTGAATATTCACTAAAACCATTTATTATAGGTAGTAAGAAATTTAAGAAAACACGTATCTACTATCCATCTTCAAAAATCTTTTTATGTCTTCAAATGTCTTTTTAAATAGCCAAAATAAAGCATACTACTCAGAGAGTCGACTACTTACGGTGCTACTAAGAGAAGAGAGGCAGCACCTAAAAGTGTTATTGACACAGTAGATACACATTCCTTTTCTCTTAACTAGAAGAGTAGGTATAAGCACTGTGAGTATAAGTATCAGTAAATATAATAATATCCTTACCAAGTTGAGGTACCCTATGATGAAACACCCGGTCTTCAGGTCTATGCACCCGCAGCACTTGTCGAACACCAGGGCCGGCATTTTGGACCTGAAGATAAAATAAATAAAATGATTAAAAACCACACAAATGTGAGTCAGGCTCGCCCACCGAGTGTTTCGTATCCGTCCATCTATCAGCCATAGGATGTCCACAGCTGGACAAGTTGAAAGTGGTTTGCATCTAGCACAATCCTGCAGTCTTTTTAGTTTGTTCTCTAATAAAAGTACTTCATATTATTGACTTACAAGTCAACCCCAGACGATACTTTCTATGACGATTCAATCTTGGATACATTAGAAATTATGGGGGACACCTTTTTTTTCAACTTTGGCGTCCTAAATCTCACAAATGGTATGTGACAAAAAAAACGGATTGAGAAATCTTACATACTTATTATTATTTTTATATATTATTATTATTCATTTTAAAAACCCTATTCATCGATACCCCACATGACGGGGTGGGTTAAAATAGTAGATCGCGGATAAAATAGGCGCTTTTTTGAATCCAGACCGAAGTGAGGGATTCTAGAGTAGTAGTTTCAAAGTACGTCGCCCGAGCCAAAAATATATTTTGCGCCTGAGTGGTACACTCTACTTTTCACCACCTCTATGAGAAAATAGAAGGCGCCTCAAATTTTATTGTAATATTGTTATTTAATAAAACTTAGAGTAACAACTAAATTAAAATTAAATGGTATCTAATAATAAAACAAATAAAAACTTATATTTACATTCTTTTCATTCATTTTCTTGGCGCTGAACACTAGCATTAGAAATAGGTACTTCCAAATTCAAAAAGTGCGCGGCAAAGATCATTCCGTCTCACTTATTTGTTCCAAATTCAAAGCCAAGTAATCCTTTTCGAAAAGAAGTGATGAAAATATTTTTTCACCCCGACTTTACATGTATGAGAGTCACTCCCATAATACACAGTTTTGAAAGTATTTACAATTGAGATCTATACTTAGACTATCACAATGTAAAATTTTTTGTTATTTGGTTCATAAAGGAAATTATAAGGCTTTATAACATTAGGGCTGGACGGACGGACACAACGAAGTTATGAGATTTATTTGATACAAGATTATAAGATTATATCATTGTTTTTTAATAGTGTTCTTTTCACGTTACTGGCTTTTCGATTTAGAAAAACATCGATAATGTTATATAGATTCATTGAAAAAATATTCTGAACATAGGTAGCTAACGTATAAAAAATCTATCGGTGTAGCATTTATGCGTGTTCAATTAGTTCATCATACCTATCTACATTTAAAATAGTTGCGTATTTTCCGTTTATTTAAAAGAAACCCACCATAACCGCTGTTCTGATCTACAAGGAAAATATCAAACATTAATCACCATTCATGTAAAAAACAGTAATGGTTAAATTTGATGTAGGTAATAAGTACTTTTAGAATTTTTAGTAAAGTTTTTCAATATGTGATTGAGTTCAGAGATAGGTTCAGGCTGGATCAAACTTCTTGGCGGCTGTGAAGTTAGCCACAAGCTGCGCGAAACCCTATCCTGCCTGAAGCTCGTTATTATACAGGGTTATTTCTAATCAATTAGCATCCTTCTCGGGGCTTATTCTGTACATCAAAATATTAGATAGTTACTTATATACTCTAAGATCAAAACTAACAACTTTTGGTCTGCGACTTTTGTCATAACCCAAAATAAAAAAATTTGTTGTCCCATAGAAAAAAGTCGTTCACCCGTGACAAAATGTATGAACAGCTGATTTTTTTTTAGTTTTGACAAAAGTTGTAAGTTTTGATGTTTAGAATAAGCTCCTACAAGGATGCTAATTGATTAGAAATAACCCTATATACATCTATACAAATGAATAAAATTGGAGTGTCTGTTTGTAATATTGAAATGACCGTTTTTTACTAGTACATGCATATGAATAGGCTACGTTAATCGACTGTGAGGCGGAACGAAGTTCGCCGGATCTGCTAGTATATAAATATTTTATCAAATAAATACCTAAATGAGATCACGTAATTGACCTATGAACTCACTTTAATGATAAAGCGATAACATTACTTTGTTACTTTACTTACTGTAATTACAAGAAATAATATCCGTGGTGGCCTAAAGGTAGTGACACCCGCCTTGCAATCGTGAGGTCGTGGGTTCAAATCCCGGTCACGTACCAATGAGTTCTTTGGAATTTATGTAGGGAATTTCACACCACTGGCTTTTCGGTGAAGGAAAACATCGTGAGGCAACCTGCATACCTATGTCAGTAGAAGAAATTCGAAGGCGTATGTGAATCCACCAACCCGCACTGGGCCAGCGTGGTGGATATGACCTAACCGCCCTTCGTGGGTAGGCCTACGTCCTGCAGTGGACTATTAAAAAGGCTAATGCAGTACAGTATAGTATGTGAAACTACCAACCCGTACTGGGTTAGCATGGTGGATAAGATCAAATCGCTTTTTTGACCGACGAACCACCGGAGGAGGTATACAATTCGACGCGTATGTATTTTTTTTATGTATAACCACGCATAACTTTTTTTATAGTAGTCCGATTTCAATAATTATTTTTTATTGGAAAGAATATACTTCGAAATTGGTTCCATTTATATTTTATCGAAATCGGCTGAGCCATTTTTGATAAATCAACAATAATGTGAAAAATGCTGCATCGATCCGTGCATAATATTTGCGTTCTAGCGATGCGCCCCGCCTTCGCACAGGTGTATTATACATAATTATAAACATTTCTCTTAAATTACTCTATCTATTAAAACAAACTGCATCAAAATCCGTTGCGTAGTTAAGATGGGGACAGACAGCGGAAAGCGAATTTGTTTTATACTACGAGTATGTAATGATTCTGTACACGGGTGAAGTCGGTCATGCTATTTTTTGCAAAAAATTATTATGGATTTCACCTTGTACATATTATTACGTAGTATTATTATATTATTATTTTCTTTGTTATTACTAAAGCTTTGATTTACTCGTATAGCTGCATGTGTATATCCTTGATGCTCCGAAACTGGTTGGTTCACTAAATATAACAAACAAAAGGAAAACGTGACTAGTAATTGAATTAATCATAGCCAGATAATGTATATTATAAATATATACCTAGACGTAAAATCGCGTGTCCATATTTACAATCTAACTTCCTGTCTACATTTTATAACTTGAAGCACGCATGGCGCATAGTATTTATATAGTAGGTACGTTACGTACCTAACAATTAATGTAATGTATGGTTCTAATTAGCTAAATGTAGGTTTAAACCATTTAGGTATATGACAGTCAAAAATGATAGGATTAATTAATCACTTGTGTACGACAGAGTACTGTGTTGGGCTACTCCACGAAAGCGGGGAGGAGCGCCGCTCGGCTGAGGGTTTCAGAATATTATGCAAATGCTATTTTTAGGGTTCCGTACGTCGGAAAACGGAACCCTTATAGGATTACTTTGTTGTCCGTTAATCCGTGTGTCTAGACTTTGTATCTCAGGAACGCGTAAAGATATCGAGTTTTATATTATTTAAACCATAAATCGTATATCTACGGTCCTTTGCAGTTGTGAAAAAGTCAACTTCTCAGTTATTGTAGGAAAAAGCTTGAGCCGTTTATGTCGTAAAAACCGCAGAAATATTTCGCCACTCACAAGTGAATCAAAACCTAAAGTGGGGTTTCCGTTGACTTGATCCACCAACCCGCACTGGGCCAGCGTGGTGGATATGGCCCAAACACCCTTCGTGGGTAGGCCTACGTCCTGCAGTGGACTTTTAAAAAAGGCTTGGTACAGTACAGTAGAATCATAAAATTTGGCAATAAATGTAAATATTATAGAAATAAATCTGAAAACTGTACATTTTTATTGTAATAAAATGGGCCTACATTTCAATGTGAGATAATCGTGTTGTGTGGGGTAGCTAGGTATCAAACGAAATAACTTAATTAGCACGAGCTAAAATTGGTTTTCAATTACCTATTTGTGCCATGTGTAATTTTCGATTTAAATGATTATAAAAGTAAAAAAAAACCCTCATCGGTGATTGTTATAGTTGCGCCTTGAGGTTTTAGCAACTCTGTTTCCAATTTTGTACAATTTCTGAATTTGTACAGAACCCTCGGTCGTTGTCCGGTTTTATTACTAAGCGAGAGACAAAATACTTAGTCCTGATCTAGCGGAAATGTGTTTTGTTATCCGCTGAGCAAATATAGCATTTCTGCAATAAGCTCAAAGACTATTTAAAGATACTCGAACGCCGGTATTATTTAATTTTGCTTTTTTGTATAACTCAGTTAGATGATAAGTTACTAAAACGTTATGTAGTAATTTCCATTAATTTCATGTGTTTGTTTCTAAAAATATTTTTAGAGGTATTATTAAGTATATAATCTACAAGATTATTTTTTGCAAAAAATAGCTTGATCGACTTACCCGTGTACAGAGTTCGCGAATATTTCGCAGGGATCGTTGTAGCATTTTTCGCATTATTGTTGATTTATCAAAAATGGCTCAGCCGATTTCGATAAAATTTAATTGGGACCAAATTCGAAGTATACTTTTTCCAATAAAAAAGAATTATCGAAATCGGACAACTACGAAAAAGTTATACATTAAAAAATATACATATACAGGGTTATTTCTAATCAATTAGCATCCTCTTAGGGGCTTATTCTGTACATCAAAACTAACTACTGTTGTTCAGCGACTTATGTCAAAACTCGAAAAAAAATCAGCTGTTCCATATATTTTGTCGAGGATGGAAGATATTTTTATATGGACATCAAATTTTTTTTTAAATTTGACAAAAGTCGCAGAACAAATGTTGTTAGTTTTGATATTGTACACCTTAAGGACAAGGATGTTAATTGATTAGAAATAACCCTGTATAACCCGCGTCGAATTAAGTACATCCTCCGGTTCGTCGGTCAAAAATGTTCGAATACGCGAGTGACATGTCACAGTTTACTATAACCTTACATGCACTCGTAGGCATGGTGCCCGAATCCATTGACCCATGGTAATGACATCATAAAGTGTGCTATCTGAGTGGACTAATTAAAAATGGAGGCCACTAGCCATAAAATTATGGAATGGCTAGCGTGGGACACTCCCGCGTGGCGGCTGGTGACACATCTTTATTTTTAGCAATCGGTCGAGCTATTAAGGGATTTGTGCCAGTGTAGTGGGTTTCCACACGACTAGCGTATAACACTGAAGTGAAACTTCTAATACGATTTCCAACAAGTTTGCGTTAAACGTTTAACGCTACCATGGAGGGGATATGAAAGCATGCACTGTTGCGTTAAACGTTCAACGTTACGAAGTTTCACTTCTTTCGTGCGGAGGGACTCGCACTATTTTTTTTATTTACATTTTCTTCTCAGACTCCAGGGTCTGTTTCCATTATTATATTAGGTTTTACAAAAAATGTTAGAAGACTAGGTGACTAGGTCTATGAGAGGGTTCATTTAATCGTAGCTTTCTTAAATCGATTTTGTAAATACATACTAAGTTGATTAGGAGTTAGAGTAATTATTTCGATGATAAAACCTGGTTGTCTTCTCATAGCATTATGTTATGATAATTATTAAAAAAAACCGTACAAGTGCAAGTCAGGCTCGCACACCGAGGGTTCCGTACAAATAGAAAAAAATTGTTAAAATCTCTATACGCATCATCCTCATCGACAAACGTTTTTTTTTACTTTTCTTGTGATTAATCGAAAATTGTTAAAAAAATTAATAACAAGTTTTAGCATGTGCAAACATATATACCTATATGTATATAAAATATATTCATCGCCATCTTTATTTCATCCATATGCCATCCACTGTTGGACATGGCCTCTCTTATATGTATATAAGACGAGAGGTAATAATAATATAAGACTACACAATCGTGAAAAAAAACATCAGGTGTTCCATGCAAAATGTTCATTGACTCGCGACAAAATGTATGGAGCACCTGTGCTTTTTCGCAATTTTCGGGTTGGTCCCATAGCTCAAGTTCTTAATGATGAATATAACTATACACCTTCTATCTGGACTTTGTAAAACTACATAATAAAGCTGGCCGAAAGGTCATCTGTCCATTTTGAGGGGCGTATTACAGGCAGAGTCATTGTGTAAGTTCAGAGTATCCACACATGTGTATGGTCTGGTTTATTTTGTATGTGTATAAAAGATAACACATGCATTAATAATAATGTGATAAAGAGTCTTGACATACTCAAGACTCTTTATTTCGGGAGCGCGTAAAGATATCGAGTTGAAATTTAAACTGTATACTTATATCTCTAGTTTCTTGCAGTTGCGTAAAAGAAAAAACTTCTCAGTTATCGTATAAAAAAGTTAGAGCCGTTTATGTCGTAAATAACCGCATATTTCGATACTCACAAAAATCAAAACCTACAGGGTACTTCCCGTTGACATAGAACTATGAAATTTGGCGAGAAGCATCGTCTCAGAGTATACATATAGAAATAAATCTGAAAACTGTACATTTTTATGTAAATCACAAAAAAATAGGTCTTCAAACTTCACAAAATATGGGTCCAAAATTCAGAGTGAGTAAATCGTATCATGTAAGGTATCATATAAAAGAACTTCATTAGCACATGCTAAAATAGGTTTTTAATTATTTTAACAATGTGTAATTTTTGATGACGACAAAAGTGAAAAAAAAAACCTTTTTTGTCGATGTTTATTGGTTATAGTAGAGATTTTAACAACTTACTTCGCAATTTTGTGAAATTTTCTGGATTTGTACGGAACCCTCGATGTTCGAGCCTGACTCGCACTTGTGTATTTTTGTAATTTTGTCAAAAGTCGTAGAACAAAAGTTGTTAGTTTTAATGTACAGAATAAGCCCGATTACAGAGGCACCATCGTAATTATAACAGCTAAATAACATAGGTAGTTCTGTTTCTTTTTCACTTTAAGCATTCGATAGGGAGAACGCTTTTTACGTTGTTATTAGATTTACGCTGGCTGTAATTGGGCTTAATAAGTTCCTAAAAGGATGCTAATTGATTAGAAATAACCCTGTATAATACCCGAGCTGTTTTTGAAAAATCAACAATAATGTTAAAATTGTTTACATCTATTCGAGCGAACTATTCCAATGTTATACGCTTTGCCATTTTTAACCAACTTTCAAAAGGAAAGAGGTTCTAAATTCGTCTGTAAATTTTTTTTGTGTATGTTCATCGATATTTTCGTCAATTGTGAACCGAATCAAAAAACTCTTTTTTTAGTTCGAAAGGGTATACGCCCGAGTTGGTCCCATTAAAATTTTATCGAATTCGGCTGAGCCATTTTCTAAAAACCAACAATATAAAAATTGTATACATCGATTCTAGTGAACTATTCGAATTTTGTACACTAACACGATGAAAGTCAGTTTGTGGTTTTGTTAGATCTAGATCAAGGAAAGGGTCTAATTTATCAAATACGGATGGGAGTGAGATGATGATTGCGACGAATACGCTCCTCCCAGTAAAAAAACATCAAATAATTATCAAGGTTAAAACTTTTGTAAACCGCTCCGGTTTAAACTGAGCCCCGCGGATCGCCGCCGTTCGCCGCGCATTGTTTATCGCGCCGCATACCGCTGATGAAGCACAGCTATTCCCAGCATTGACGGTAAGTAGGTAGGTAGCTGAGCTAGCTACTTGAAACTGGTTCTGCGCTAAACTTTTTTTTGTATAACCGTTTTGTGCTGGGTTTTAACAGATTTCAGAAAGGAGGTTCTCAATAATTTGACTGTATGTTTTTTTGTACGTTACACGATTATTCTGGCAATTATAAATTGATTTCGTTGATTCTTTTTTCGTTTGGTAGATCATATTCAGAGGTGGTCTCATTTAAATTTTTATGATATTCGCAGAGTTTTTTTTAGTAAAATCGACGATAATATACAAATGACTTCGATAATATGCTAATTCTGTAAAAATAGTTATGTTATGAATAGTGCAGAGGCTTTCGAAAGTGAAAATAATCATTATTTACTTTTGTTTATTTAGTTCGCCTACACTATGTGCATCAACACAATATTTACAAAAAAAAGCTTATCATAGTAAACAAACAGAGTCAAATGTCACAATAGGTAATTAGGTACAGGCGAAGACAAGTTCCAAAAATAATAATTAAACAACATCAATTAAAAAAATAAACATAATTTCAAATTCAAAATTTATGAATAATACTTAATGTTAAAAGCAAAACAAATAACATTAACCAAAAATATGACAAATTATTACGCTAATGTTCAGATTTTTGATTATATATCTGTCTAGAAGTCTAGATGGACAAACCCTTGGGACAAACATAAACATTAATCACAAAGAAAACGGATCTTTGACATTGTGCGCGTACATAATGTGTCAAACCTGTCAAAATTTGTATGGATAAGCACCATGTAGGTATAGACCTTATTTTTTGGGCCGTTTTGTTCAGCTGATTCGGTATCTAGACAGATACGTAATCAAAGGTTCAGATAGTCAGTGACCTTAGAGTAGTTTTTAAGCGTGTTGATGAGGTTACCAAATATGTCAATATCATTGTTTTTAAACTTTTGCGATTTGAACACATTATTATTATAGCAACTACCCGTGATCGCGGTCAATGCAACTCGGCCAAAACGTCGGGATGAGGAGGTATTTATTTATCTCGTAATTTTAGTGCGCGATTAGTCCCGTAGTATATAATAATAATGTCAATATCAGTTTTCTTTGATATAGTTGTATTATACATATTGTTTATTATTGGTGGACAATACATTTGTAGCAAAATTATAGTTTAGTTAGAAACGTATTGTTGCAAGGGTGCGGAATACTTCGACAATAATACCCACGTAGCTATTTATGTTTCCATTAAATAACTACGTACTATGAGGAAAATAACAACTGCTTATTCGACTCATCTAGTTATCACGTGCTATGTAGGTAGGTACTTATTTTTTATTCTTATAATATAAAATAATTCTAACTGCTGTGTATCTACTGTAATTAATTATAATTTAATCGGTGCAAAGTTAATATCAAATTAATAATAAATTTTATAAACCCACTGGCAGCGGGATTTAGGCCTTTTAGATTTGAATTTTCATCATTATCTATGTAATTATATTATAGATTACCTATATTCATTTTTGTGTTTAAGTTATTTTATTACTATATTTTTTTAAATATAGTATTGTCATAGTTCAGTACCTAGTTGTAATATATTTTTTAGTTTATGGAATGTTATTTAAGTTTTGTTGAAATAGAGTTCAATTAATTTTGAGTTCAATAATTAGGTTGATCATGCACATCATTTAGTCGTGCAATTAAATATAATTTTAGTTTAAGGAATGTTATTTATGTATTGTAAAAATAAGTAATTGAGGGTAAATAACATCAAGCACATCATATTGCCTCACGCGCACATAGATTAGACAGTGCCTGTCTTAAATTAATTGAACTCTATTTCAACAAAACTTAAATAACATTCCATAAACTAATATACATAGGCATTTAATTTCTTATTTAATGAATACAGTTTTTTGGGAATTGACATTTTGTGAACTTTTCTTCATCGTTTGGACACCAGCTGACATCTTTGGCTGAATCTATAGCTCTACGGTACTCTACATCACAAAATAGTCAAAACAAAAAAATGTTATTGTCAAACAACGGCACAACACAACCGACTGTATCGTAGGTATACAAAATTCGAATAGTTCGCTCGAATCGATGGATATTTTTATTACATTATTGTTGCTTTTTCAAAAACAGCTCATAATCGGTTCACGATTGGCGAAAATATCGATGGACTTACACAAAAAATATATACCTACACACGCAAATACGAGTACAATCTCTTCCTATTTGGAGGTCGGTTAAAATGAGGGGATAGGAGGCCTTTGCCTTTGGGACGCCTTTCAGGCGTGGGCGAAGAGGGCTTGTGATTTTGTCTTCAATTTAGCTTTTATATGTGTACAATGTGTTTGTCTACCGGTGTCGGAGGCTTACCATGAGACCAACTCTGAAAACGTAAAAAAACTGCTGTTCCTAACGATTTTTTATAGACTTTCGACAAAAAGTATGGATTAGCTGTTTCTTGCGTTTTCGGAGTTGATCCCACAGTAAAAGTTATTCAAAATTTGCCAAATATGTCACCGCTTAAGGCTCCGACACCGGTAGACAAACACATTGTATATAACACTCTCTGACCGCCTAAATGTTATTAGGTACCTATATATCTATGCAAAAAAGTCGCTGTCACTGTATTTACGAGTAATAAACAAACCAAAAAACACATTTCCGGATTTGCAAAATTACTAAGGACAATATAAAGCGAGATTATTTACATTTATTTTCCACTGTTACCCATGTGTTGCTCTTTTCGGGTATTGCAAACTTACGAAATGTTACGTCACTTTTGAAAAATAGAATACACGCTTAATTATGTTTTTATACCCTGAATACAGATTGTGTAAAGAAGATGATGATGGTAATATAGAAGGCGAAATTTGACGGCAGCAAACGCCTTAATTCAGTGCATACTTATTGAAAGAAAATTGAATGATTGTATATAGGTATAAATGTATAGTGACGGGGGAACAGGGAACAGGTCTGTCTGGACGTCCGGACGTAAGGTCGGGCGGGACGTCCGCAGATAATCACCAAACATTGGCCGCCAGCCCGCCAGTGACGGCAGGTATATGCATGCATTAAGTGCTATAGGCCGCAGCTCTCTCACTCGAACATTAGCAAGTTTGAGTGAGTAAGCATTAGAATTCTTAAAAACCCTGCTACGCACATATCAATCATAAAATTAAAACGTACGATGTACCTATCAAAGAAAAGTTGCATATTGATATTTTTTCATTGAGACTGTCAATGGACGCTTAGTATTCATATTCATAATATGAATATGAATACTAAGCGTCCATATTATTAATGTTCTTTATTTGTGAGAACATGGTACAAGTACACATAATAGGTACAAGTAGTATACAAGATGGAAGTCATTATAACTGGTGCTCATGTGCTTGCCTGATTAGGCGTACAAATATTATAAATCATTTTAATTGTTTTATAAATGCAAGAAATGTCAAACAAAGTCCAAAAATATTATGTCAAATAATCGGTATGTCAAAAATATAACTATAAGATTAATTAAAAAAAAATCGCACATTATCACTGAGAAATTCCCCGATGTCATAGTAGCATTTTTGAGCTAACACATATTTTTTTATTTAGTTTTAAACATACCAACATTCATTTCCATTAGCTCTTTGGGTATCTTTGAGTAGATAATGGGGTCCATACAAAATACACCTTTTTGCATTAGGGCCGTCCTAGCAGTTCGAGGGCAAAGTAAAGCAATAGTAAAGCAATATATGTCTTGTTATTGTTTATTTTTTCATATTCAATCATTATAAAAATTGTAAACAAATTAGGTGCTTATGTTTATTTGTATACCCAAGCCAACCAAGCCATTGACCAACATAATTTTACTATACATAATAGGGTAGTTGACTAGTACTGACTTAATTAATAATATTATGATTACTGTATTGTGCAATTAATTATGATTCGTAAACTGAAAAAATAACTAAAATTGGCTGATTCAGTTCAGAGATATAAGCTTGTAAAGATTTTGGTAGGGATAAAGAGGGGATGCTTTGTCCCTTTCCCATAAAGCATAACTGGAAGAAATCGCCATGGGTGATAAGGCCACCATTTTATAATCATATTTTTTTGTCGTATATGTGTAAATAGTGTTTATTTTTCATATTGTGGTTGTAAATAAAGAGTTTTGTCTGTCTGTCTGTCTGTCATAACATAGTATGGCGAATGTATTGCACTTACGGACCGTGACGTCATATTCTGCCATAGTGCGCTGTGTCTAGCAAGAAAATAAAATGCTTGTAACTTCTTTATTTTTAAGGTGATTTTGATTTTGGTTGCGATAATCGGCTCTGTTTATTGTTAGCTATTACAAGAGGACATCAAAAAAATATTGTCAAGTAGCCTATTATACCTTTTAAAACGTCCCTGCACTTTGCAAAACAGAAACCTGCGGAATCAACATGTGCATTATGCAGTACTTCTGCGTGGATACGAATACAAACAGCACTCTAGATACCACGCCACACAAATACGTTGTCACGTTGACCTATTTGGCTAGGATTTAGCACAGGGGAGCGGCTTGGAACACCCTTAAAACACGTTAGGTACCTTTGGTGTACTGACCCCTTATCTATATTGGATTGCTTGACGCGTCCAATGCCCGTCAAGAGGTACCTACCTATACCTAGCATTGGTACTTAGCAGTAACTATCGCAGTATAGCTAAATTCCGAAAACTATCACAATTTCGGTATAAAGTACCACGAGCGAAAAGTACCTGAACTACAAAATTCAATCAACACAACTATAAAATCTATTGTAAATAAACTGCGAATGAATTATAACTAACTAATGAATAAATTGATACTAATTAATTAAATAGCAATTAAAAATATTTATCCTTAATATAAAATAGGAAAGTGTTAAAAAGCAACTTAATTTTCCTTAACGTTCACCTAGTTACTTACGTAATGTTTTGTACATTATTAATGAACATAAATTTATTTAATAAAAAACGTCATAAAAATACACATCACTACATAGTACGGAATATAATATCTATTAATCTTTATTTGTTTTGTGTTAATTTATAATGATTTCGCTTCGAAAATAGCATGACCGATTCCCCCGTGTGCAGAATTCCCCAGATCGATGTAATATTTTTCACATTATTGTTGATTTATCAAAAATAGCTCAGCCGATTTCAATAAAATTTAAATGGGACCAATTTAGAAGTATACTCTTTCCAATAAAAAAAAAGTATTATGGAAATCGGACCACTATGTAAAGTTATGAGTGGTATATAATTATATATATATGTGTCGAAAAGTTCTCGAGTGGAGACCACGTACCGGCAAGCGCAGCGTAGGACGTCCACCCACAAGGTGGACAGATGACCTCATTAAGGCCGCAGGATCGCGCAGGATGCAAGCCGCTATCAACCGGTCTTATTGGAGATCCATAGGGGAGGCCTATGTCCAGCAGTGGACGTCTTTTGGCTGATGGATGGATGGATGGATATATAGGCCGACAGACTGCGTCTCATCAGGATGCAGAAACGGGCTATAAGAGCGATAGCGCAAGTGTCGCGTCGAACGTCGGCTAAGCCGTACTTTACAGCGCTCGGTGTACTGACGCTGCCCTCACTTGTGATTATGCAGGTGGCTGTCTTTGTGAGAACCAACCTGGATATGTACGAGAAGCGAGGGGCCAGCCATTCATTTCAACACAACCTGCGCAATGCTGACAGTCTCGCTACTATCCACACGAGACTGGTTCGCTCGGGGAAGTTGACTCACGTGATAGGTGTACAAATTTATAATTGTTTGCCGAAGGACATCACTAGCTCAGTGAGCGATAATATATTTAAAACAAAACTAAAGAACTGGCTCGTACAAAAGGCATTTTATACAATTGATGAATTTTTTGCTTGCAATAATAAGAGTAATTTCTTTTTAAAAAAATTGATGTGATATGACATTATTAATTTTTGATATTCTTCACATTACTATTAATCTTATGAATGGTTATTGTATTTTGTGACTTATAATTTTTGACAAATTATCAATAAAATGTTTATCTGTTTATATGTGTATATATATATGTGTATATATACATATATACACATATATATAATTTCTTTCGATATACGCGTCGAATTGAGTACCTCCGGTCCGGTTCGTCGGTCAAAAATAAGAATTTAGGTATTCAATTCAGTCGTGTGTTGTTTGTTTATGATACGCGATTTCTTCACCATTAACCGATTCCAGAACATTTGTTTTCCTCTTTCGATAATTTGGTAAAATGGTCTCATAAAAAGTATTATTTACTTTGGTTTATAATTTTTGACGTAGCTTCAAAAAGTTAATGAAAAGCCTAATAAAAATCTTATAGCAACATCGTCTACTACTATGCTATCAAAATAAATCGATTTGGTATTTACACATGAGTTCATATTATATGCTCAACATTTAAAATTCGTGGTCACTCTTTTGATCTAGACTAAGAAAAAAAAATAACTTTAATATAAAGCACTAAAATTATATTTATTAAAAATATAATTATGCTTGTATGCTATTTTAATATTTCTTACAATGTGCGTATATTGTGTCCATAGACAAATGATGTTTTCATCCCAGAAAGTGTATTATTTTGCTCTTCGAAATCTGAGTGCAAAAGCCGTTTATATCCGCTAAAGGGTAAAATAAAATTGAATTTAGAACACCGTGTGCACTAAGATTGTGAATACAAAACATTATTAAACCTTTCACTTATACCTCCATGGTGCCGAATTTATCATATAACCTTTTTTAATTTGTTCAAAACTCAGACACGGAACCTTCTTGCTGTAATTTTTTTTAATTGCTTTGCGGGCGCCATTTTCTTATCATGCATGTCGTATTGTTTAAAGTTTTAAAAATAAGAAACTCGAAAATAAGTGAAAAACCTAAAATGAGTGATTCTAGCGACGAGGAAGTTTATTTGATGTCAAGAGAATTGACTGAAACGTATATTAATAGTGCGCAAATGACATTTCTCCCTTTAACAATCACGCGAGAAGTATTTGAAACAGTGCGGTATGTAGAAAAGATGACTTTAGTCATTTCCTCGCTGAGGTGGAATGAAAAGTTACGTGTTGCACTCGAGTGCAAAGATTTTTTTAACGTGCTCTTTTGATTCCCTCGCGCTGAGTGTTACAGGATTTTAATTTTAGAATCCTTTGCTAGATCGGTCATCAAAATTAAGCGGTTAAAAATCAACTTCGCACTCTTGTAAGTATAACAAATAACTATTTTTATAAATTAAACTATAACCAAAAGGGCGTATAAACGATTAACCAGATAAAGCCCAAGTATGTTATATTTTCCGGTATCACATAACACGTTCACTGTCCAATGACTCCAAAAGGAGTCACATCTATACCATGTCACACGTCCACGACTCTAGTTGGAGTCACAATTTATAAGTAAAATTGATGATTTTGATTTGACTGGACGTATGAACAAGAACAAAAAGAGTCTCATGGACGTATGGCTATGTAATTAGGCTACCAAAAATTTTAAAAGAGTCTCCGTAAAATGTTGCCAGTTTTTTCAAGCTAGAGTGAGATTGTAGGTGTACGTATGAATATAGTTCGTAACTTTGTACTGGGACTGTGAAAGTGATAATTTTAAAATTACCTACGATGAAAATATTACTATCCTCTAGGTATCTCAATAAAAAGTTTCTCCTGAAAATTTGAAAAAATTCGCCCGCACCCTTGGAATGATGCACTCGATATCTTTTGTAAACAAAGCTTTACAACGCATCTGGTAGGTATAGCCTAAGCTATTACTATATCTTTATGATACAACGTCTATAAATAACACTAGACCAGACCAGTCTAGGATTATCATACTAAGTTTATTCGCCGTAGAGTTCATTTTAAATCTGACATATAATACACGACTTTGCTATTCAAATACAAAGTGACTTATGCCCATGCGCCCTTGAAATTGAAATCAAATGGTTCTATTTTTGAAACCAACGCGTACGTCTGGCATATCAAATAATGTCAATAGTAAAATCCTACTAATATTATAAACGCGAAAGTTTGTGAGGATGGATGGATGGATGGATGTATGGATGTTTGTTACTCTTTCACGCAAAAACTACTAAACGGATTGAGATAAAACTTTGCAATAATATAGCTTATATATCAGAATAACACATAGGCTATAAATTATAATGATATATTGCGTATGCGAGCGAAGCCGCGGGTAAAAACTAGTATATTATGAAGTAATTAAGTAGACATTCGGAACACTTCTATACAAAATGAATGAAAATGTGAAAATAAAGCTGGCGTCTGCAATGAGGCGTCTGCATACAAACAATCTAACACACGGGAATGAAGTGCGGGTGCTCATAGCTGACAAACTCAGTTTCACAGTACCTACCTGAGTAGGTAACTGTGAAAGAATTTTCTTTTCTGTATTCCACTGGCTTACAAGGGAAATATCATTTGTAAAAATGGTTTGAACACGTACTCGTAAATAATGATGATGATGACGCTTAATTTTTATCATATCTTTAGATACAATATAATTACAATTATATAAACATTACATTGGTGACAATGAAAGGAATTTCTAAAGTTAATATAGGTCTTTTGTGCTATGTAGTAAATAACTTTACTCAAGAAGTTATGGTAAATAGTTTTATAATCTTACAACGCCGCGCCGTTAGGGTTTAATGCGAGCGTAAAAATTTCCTGTAAAAGAAGTTAGATGGCGAATCCATGAGCACTTTGTCATCGGTATGGACTGTAATAATAAGCTGGTAGATAACCTACAGTGATCTTCAGTGATATGTCTCGCTATCAACTTTGAAAAATGAGATCAAGCCAGCAAAGAGGCCAATTCAGCTGTTTGCGTTTCAGATTTCTTTAACTAACAACCCACTTGTGTCAACAAGTATTCGCCACTATCAATATTATCTCTCTACGTTGGTATATTTCTACCAATTTATCAGCGAACTAGGTATACTGAGCTACTGTCGCACTTTCTATACTTTTTTGTCAATATTCTCCTGAAGCTATTTTAGTTATACAATTTAACCATTTTACGAATAAGATGGTGTTGTGTGCGCACTGTAGACAATAGGTAGGTATTATATACTGTAGATACATCTATATCTACATAATAAACATTGCTCACTGCCGTGTAAATTCTTTCTAAAGTAGGTATTTATACCTATTATTTTAACTGACTTTCAGGAAGGAAGAGGTTTTTAAATCGATTCGATTTTCAATTGTGCATACTTAGCTATTTTTAAACTTACATGGAAAACCGAGGAATAGTTTTCAATTGGAATGTAGGTATCTTATAACTTTTTGACCTTTACATAAGTACCTACCATAATCCGAACCGTCGACATTGAACTGTTTTATTAATAATAATTCAAAGGAACTCAAAAAACCACCCGAAAGGAAAATGTTAACAGTTGCGGAGAGTAAAACTTTTCCTACAGGAACGAGACAAGACAACCATTACATTTACACTATAGTGTCTACAGTAATTTGATTGTACAATTTAGGAATGCTGAGAACAGAATTTTATAGAAATTGATCTTTTTTTAGAACTTGATAGATACTGCGTGAGCGGGCGTAGGTTGTTTTTTCATCTGTATGCGGAAGCGTTATAACTTACAACGTTTGCTCGTGTATCGTTTAGTATCAAAGATGGAAGACTGGTTAAGGTAATAAAAATATTCCTTATTAGGGTTCCGTACCCAAAGGTTACAAACGGGACCCTATTATTAAGACAACGTTTTCCGTCCGACCGTCGGACTGTCTGTCTGTTACCAGGCTATAACTCAAGGACCTAATAGCTAGATAGTTGCAATTTTCACAAATGAGTTAAAACACATCTAAAAACATGACTGCCTCGGTGGCTCAGTGGTTAGTGACCCTAACTTCTGGATCAAAGAGGCGTGGGTTCGATCCCCACCCAGGGCAAATATTTATGTGATGAACATAAGTATTTGCTCTGTGTCTGGGTGTTATTTAGTTACTATCTATTTATGTATGTATTTAAAAATAAGTATATGTAGTATATCAGTCTCTGGCAGCCTATATCACAAGCTTTACTTAGTTTGGGGTCAGAGGCCGTGTGTAAGATGTCCCAAAATATTAAAAAAAAATAAAAAACAATTAAACAGAATAAAACAAATATGTAAGGGGAGCGTCCCATACAAAAAAAAACGTATTTTTGCCGTTAATTGCTCTATAAATTAATAACAGTTTTTTGCTCTATATTATAATGCAACAGGAAGACGCTTGAAATGGAGCTAAAGGGTCTTCCATAATATATGGAACCCTTCATGCCTGACTCCGGCTCGCACTTGGCTGTTTTTTTTTTTGGTATAACGGACTCCACTAAACTGGAGCGGAACAGACATAATTACCTAATATTGTGTGGAGATTTGTAAGACCTTAGACTAGAAAAAACACTCCACAACTTCTGTAATAGAGCAAATCATGTAATAACTACCTACCTACTAATACTGTATAATCAGGATTTTCTGAATAAAAATAAAAAGAATATTAGAAGCAAGTAATTACCTACTTCTGAATTCTATCATGTATTTAAACAAAGTTGTGTAAAAATGAAATACCATTTAAATCTTACCGTCTTACCACAAAAGTTTTACGCACGCTTAAAACAATGTTTAACTGTACAAATTGCACCGTTAAGCATTGTTTAAGGCACGTGTAAATCTTTTGTGGTAAGACGGTGCTTAGTCTTTTACAAGTGAATGAAATTGGCAACTGAAGTGAAGTCTTAAACATAGGACTAACTACTTCAAAGATTTATTTTCTTTACGTTTACTAATAACGCGGTTAGAGAAATGTTTAAAATGAATCGCATAAACAATCATACACAATAGAAATGTTTACACTCAACACGTGAAAAGTTTATTCACCACAAAGAAATGGATTCACATTAGCGCACAACCAAATCCAATCCACAGGGAGCGTCATAACGGCGCCAAATCGTAACCTTGGGCGTCGTTCGACCGATTTATTCATACCAACAAGCAGAGGCGCCACTAAACAACTTCCTGAATAATACCGACAGCTGGCCGCACAAAAATTTAGTTTCATCAACTTGCCGACTCAGATAGATAACTTTGTCAGTCAGACACTACGGCCTAGGTGACGTCATCTGACACCAAATTGCTTCGTTTTTAGACGGTGTTGCCATGTAGTATAGATTTGTTTAGCGGACATATTTAATATGGATTTGGCAATGTTTAATTTGGTTCTTTGTCTTTATAGGCAGTACCTACTCAAAAAAGTAAGTCATTGAATATTTGTATTGTATTCAGATAATTAAAATACAAAGGTACCTATTTTGTAAACTATATATACTTATAAGTAGTTATTTATGGGTAATCCCATCTATACAGTATATGGGCCAAAATACTTTTCGATGCCTAATCCCAGCATAAAATTTTCGATTTTATTTTTTTAATTTAAGTTATTAATTTCTTAGTTTTTATGCACATATAGATTTGTTATAGTTTGGTCTATAATATACACCCCTCAGCAGCCATAGTTTTAATGAATTAACTATATTTTTGGCCAATAAGATATCAAGGTGTCGAAAAATTAAACAACTGCGTTACTGTTTTACAAAATTTATATTCTTTATTAAAATTATCCAATGAGACAATTTAACAAGTCAGTTTTAAACTGAATCGCTTATATTAACTTTTCATGAAGTTAAATCACAGAAATAATCAGTTTAATAAAATATTATTATTACTTTATATTACTGCGTTACCAAATTCGAATTCTAAAACTTGATTTTTTCTATTAGTGACAATAAAATACTTAAAATTAATGCCAACTGACGACAATATCTTCCACTTTTGATAAATAATACGTACGTATTAAATTATTTCTTTTTAAATAATTAGATGTCTATGTATTACTGAAAATAGTACAATAAATTAGAGGGACACAAAAGTAACGCAGTAGTAAGCTTAGTAACATAGTAGTATTATCTTACATCAATACTTTGTATTTTTATAGAGATCTAGTAATGATGGTACAAATAAAATAAAACTTAAGTCCTTATGACTTGACATAACATAAAGTAACTCAAATATTTTCAAAAATAACAAAGTTCAGCTAATTAAATACAAAAAACAGCCGTTAACCACATTAATATAACAGACATCACATGCGGAGATATGGGTACCAAGTATCCCCGGCAGTCGCCCCGCTACCGCCCAACGGAAACTGGCGCTGGTAACGCATAACATACGAAACTTGAGGACGGATGAAAATAAAGTTGAGCTGGAAGAGGAAATGGATTACGCTGGAATATTTTGAGGTTATCTGAAGTCCGCAGTGAGGGTGAAGACACAATAACTCCGGCAACTTACTCTATTACCTGGAAGACGACCAACAGTCCCAAGATGATGTCGGATTTCTAGTCCACAAGTCCCTAACTAACAACGTCGTAACCATCGAAAGTGTTTCGAGTACGGTCTTATACTTAATACTGAGACTATCAAAAAGATATTCGCTGAAGGTCATTCAGGTATATGCACCGACCTCGTCGCACCCACTTGATGAAGTGGAAACTATGTAGGAGGACGTAAGTCGGGCCATGCATACATCTAAGACCCACTTTACTGTTATTATTAAAGAACTTAACGCAAAGATGGATAAAAGAAGCGATGATGAGCTGAAAGTGGGGCATTTTGGATATGAGTAACGGAACTTCAGGGGAAAGAGGCTGGCCGACTTTCTGGAAAAAGAGGGACTCTTTATAATGAACTCTTTCTTCCAGAAGCCGCCTCACAGGAAATGGATAAACCCCGACGGTTTCACGAGAAATGAGATATACTTCATCATGGCCGACTAGAAGCGAGTATTCAATGATGTCTCCGTGATTCACAGAGTGAAAACTGGTAGCGATCTCCTAATGGGAAGAGGCACATTGAGTATTAATGTTAGACTTGAACGGTCTCGCCTGATGAAGTCTACGCTCCGACCTACTCGAGAAAGAACTAAACAGCTATCGAATAACACTCTGAACCCCATGACCGAGCGACGTTAGTTAATACTGCAGTCTTTCGATGACGCCAAGTCATATAGGCTGCTCAATAAACAGATCTTGAAATCCACGCGAAACGACGTTTGTCTCTTTAATACCAAGCATATTAGGGAGACAATTGAGCGGAATAAAGGCTCCAAATATAACGTCGACCAAGGCAGAGGTATTAGAGGAGAACGAAAAGTTCTATGGGCAGTTATACGCTTCGATAGCTAAGCCTGTTAGCAGCGTGGCTAGAGATTCCAGAGCCAAGCTGACCCGATATTTCACCGAAGATATCTCGGACATCATCTACGAGATTAGAATGTTCTTGAATCAGCTTATTAAGAACAACAAGGCGCCGGGTGATGATGGAATCATTTCAGAGCTTCTGAAAGCGGGTGGAACACAAGTATTTAAAGTCCTTCAGATGCTCTTCAATACCGTTGTTCTTGAAGGTATACCGCAAGAGGCATGGAAAATAAGCGTGGTGGTGCTATTCTTTAAAAAAGATAACAACATCTTATTGAAGATTTACAGACCCATCTCGCTTCTGAGTCATGTCTATAAGCTGTCGTTCAAGGGTCATTACGAACCGTCTCGAGCACATGCTTGATGACTTCCAGCCTTCTGTTCCAATCTCTCACAAGTTTTTTATTTACGTGGTACCATAAAAGAAGTATTTTTTTAACTTCAGCATGTTGAGCAGAGTCTAGCTAAAATTTTAGCCTGTCGCGACGTTGTTTTTCTGCGTTCGTTAACGCTATTATAGCAGACGCTAATTTCTGTGAAAAGGATAAACAATATATGAGTATTTCGGTTTTAGTAACGTATTACAAACATAAAACATTGATCAAAAATCAACTGCGTTACCGATGCATCAACTGCGTTACTTTGCCTAGTAACGCAGTGTAGCAGTAACGCAGTTGTAAATATTTGACTATTTTGTAAATAAGCACTAAATAAAATAATAAAATTCAAATGTTTTAACACTGACAGAACCTTTACATGACAACCTGTACAAAACAATAATAATAAAGCAAATATCGTCAGTACATACCTTGCGACAGCGGTAACTCAGCGGACACGTAATAAATACACGCACCTCTATCGGCGACTATGACGCGACTGATTCGGCTAGCGTACTCCCCTCGCGCAGTTGCTATGATTTGTTGTAAGAGTTAAAACAAGTCGAACCGAATAAAGTATAAAAATATGTAATGCAGTCACTTTTAGGTTTATTTTCATATAGCAACGCAAGGTAGCTACGATTTTATACTTTGTTGGGGACACAGACAAAATCAGTCTTTATTGCAGTAAATCAATAACGTAAAAAATAACTATTGACATTGTAATTAGGTCCACAACTTACATTTTTACAAAGGTATTTAAGATAAACGTCGTTTAAGGAAATATTGTGAGAAAATTCTCAGTATAACTTAAGTCCGCGCTCAGGGACAGCAGTATTTTGTATGAAAAGCTCCTGCGTTACTGAAAATGACAACGTTGTTACCGTAATTTTCAAACAATTATCATATATTTACGGTCAAATCTTTTTCCCTGTACTAGATTATAATTTGATATTTCAAAATTCGTATAATTATTGCAGAGTTTTGTACTGATTTCCCATAAAATCTAATATTAATTCTAGGAGACCAGTTTTTAGGCATCGAAAAGTATTTTGGCCCATATTAGATTAGGAAATTAAATTTATCAATTGATCCACTCATTTGATCGATAGCCGCTGATTTTTTTGAACTTCCATTGAAAATGTTCAGTGTTCTTAGATATTTTTAACAATTTTGACGAAAGTTTTTTTTAATTTTTATCTTTTCAGCCATCGGACGTCCATGGCGCTGCTGGACATAAGGAAGGCCTATCTCTAGTAGAGTGTCCACATTACCTACTTGTCATAATTATGAAGAATTATGATGACAATGAAGTCATCAAATTATACCAACTTATCATTTTGGAAATGTTCGTAAGTATATACAAGTGAGTTTTAAAAGTGAACTTTCCCAGTGGACTACCTGTACCTACTGACGTGCAAGCGCATACTTCGTCACGCTCTTGACGGTTTATTTATAGACGTGGCAACACAAAATGTTGAACTATTAGTTCTTATTGACATTTCCGTACTGCAGAAATGGGGGTGGGTTGCTATTTAAAAGTAGCGTCAATGTTAGTTCACGTTTAGCAAGGACTTACTAGATTCGCCTAAATATACCTATAGGTACATACAGACAGTCTGTCAAAATATTAGAAAAACTTCGTGATTTTAAAAAACAACTAACTGACCCGGCTAACTTCGTCTTACCATCTTTCAACTGTCAGTGACACTCAAAAACCTTCTTTGGCTCATGCACAACAACTTTGCTAAAGATCATCACATGATCAAATGCATAGTTTACGATTCTATGAAGGACATACAGACAAACATTAATTTTTATGTTATAATATATAAATAAGATTGCTACATAGTTTTTAGTGGTGGCCCGTGATGATCTAGTGGTAGGTAGTAGATCAACGCACCTGCCGTACAATCGTGAACCCACGATCTTTAGACCAGTGACTTCTTTGGAAGTTATGTACGGAACTTCACACCGCTGGCTTTTCGGTGAAGGAAAACATCGTAAGGCAACCTGCTTTGAACCCTAGAAGAAATTCGATGGTGCATGTGAATTCACCAACACGCGCTGGGGAATCAATATGGAAATGGCCCTTCGGGTCGTGCGTAGGCCTATGTTCAGCAGTGGACTAATAAAAGGCTCCGTACCGTACAGTACCTATATAGTTTTCGGAAATTCATAACTAGTGATTTTTATTGATCAATCGACTTCAACCGTCTCGCAATACCCATTCAAATATATAGTTCGCACGTATAGATGTGTCGGCCATGTAGTATTTTTTACATTATTTATGATTTTTCAAAAATAGCTCGTCACATTTCGAAAAAAATGAAAAGAGATCACATCAGGAGACTTTTCGAAATAAAATATTTTTTTTAAAATCGCTTCACAGTTGGCGAAAATATCGATGAACAATTGAACATACATAAAAATATACATATCAACATAGTGCTTCTTGCATTTTGGAAGTCGGTAAAAATAGTAAACATCAGATTCTTCTCTCGAGAATGGCACAAAAACTTTAGTATAGCAGTAGTTAAACTGTATTTCATTTAATTCTCTTTCTCATCACTCTTACAGCAACGCTGAAGCGTATGATGGGTCATTAATTTAGTAGGTATGCAAAATAACATTACAAAATACACGATAAAACAAGACAAGGAAAACTAACGACTGCCTCAGTGGCTCAGTGGTTAGTGAACCTGACTTCTGGATCAAAGAGGCGTGAGTTCGATCCCCACCCAGGGCAATCATTTATGTGGTGAACATAGGTGTTTGCTCTGTGTCTGGGTGTATTTAGATACTATCTATATAAGTATGTGTTTAAAATATGTATATGTAGATTATGTAGTATATCAGTCTCTGGCAGCCATATCACAAGCATTGCTTAGTTTGGGGTCAGAAACCGTGTGTAAGATGTCCCCCAATATGTATTTATTTATTAATTAAACACCAGTGTTACACACATGTACCATTTTTTTTTAAATATTATATTAATTAGTAAGTAAGGGATTTATAATAATTTAAATATTAATCCCTAAGTATGTATACACCACAGATTTCGAATAGTTCGCAAGAATCAATGTGTCATCCATGTAGTATTTTGTATACTATTTTTGATTGTTCAAAAATAGCTCAGCAGATTTCGATGAAATTAAAAACAGACTTTTGAAGTATGATCTACCTAACAAAAAAAGGTTCATAAATGGCGTAGTACCTACCTCTACAAAAAAAAAACATTCAGTCGAATTGAGAACATCCTCTTTTGAAATCTGCTAAAAACTATTATCATTTTCGTGTCGCTTTGATAGGTACGATTCGTTAATTCTTGGTTAGTTTCCGCTAAGGGCTGTACAAAAATGTATGGAACCACACGGAAACTACTGTAGTTTTATTACTACACTACGGGACTAATCGCGTGCGCGATTAGTCCCGTAGTGTAGTAATGTGTTCAAATCGCGAAAGTTTAAAAATAACTACTGTAGTTACTGTTTATGTACCTACTAACTATAATCTCATACTAACCGCTCCCTGTTCACAGAACTACTAAGTAGTTATAATCCAACCAATATAGCTACTGCTGTTTTATTGCGCCTACAACTATGCGACAGTAAAAATCAGATTGGTGAAGGCCGAATCAAACGTAATGGCGTCTGTGATCTCGAGACAAGTCGTTGCGCAGAGGCAATTTATTCATGTCAGCGGCGCAAGGAGTGGGGATTTGCGCAGCTTGTAGCTAAACTTGATAGCACTATTTGCAAACTTTACAGAAGCCATTTAGTTTTCTTCGGCCTATGATATAGAGTCACGTTGCTATATAGAGCGGGGCAATGAAATTCAAGCACTCCGGACGTTTATGTATCGGCATTTAAAGCAGAATGACGTTATGCGTCGTAGATTTTGCATAATTTATTCTTTGAAGCCATATTATAGAGTAAGTAATATAGATCCATCCGTCTCTCCGACTATATTACCTACTCTATTACATAGAGTAATATATTAGTACTCTTATATTACATGGAGTAGGTAATATAGTCGGAGAGACGGATGGATCTATATTAAGTACTATATTAATAAATTATGCAAAATCCACGACGCATAACGTAATTCTGCTTTAAATTCCGATATCTAAACGTCCCGCGTGCTTGAATTTCATTGCCCCGCTCCATATAGCAACGTGACTCTAAATTATAGGTACCTATGTATATTACTCTATATCAGCAAAAGGACAACTGCTGAAAATAGGCCTATCTATAGATCTCCAATAAAACTGGTTGGAAGTGGCTTGAATACAGCTCGATCCAATGATAATTATGATTATAATGCTTGAAACTTTTTTTTTTAATGACTTATTATGGCTGTTGGCCTCTGAGGCCTCTACAGTTTACCGGGCATGGGCGAGCGCAGAAGGCGGCTGAGCCCCAAGATTAGGTTAAAGGGTGACTAGCGCAAGGGCACCTGAGAAGGTACGGACCTCGGCTTGGGCCGTCACCCGGCGGGGGAGATCAGACATGCCCGGGCACCCCAGAAGGGGTGTGCCCTGTGGTCCTATTGGATTGAGCTGGTTGACTATTTGGAGAGAATCTAACCGATCTTCTGACAGATCCTGAGAGTCCTCGATCTCGCCGGCGGAGTCGGTGTATGTCGGTGTGCTTTTGGAAACCGGCGCCTATACCAAATACGGAATACATACTTCCTGAATCCTGTTGCAGGGAGTTGTCGGATCGGACTTGAAATTAATTTCAGTCTATTCAGTATTATTTATTTGGACCGTCTGTGACGTTGTATCAAAACAAATAAACCAAAAACCAACATTCATGCATTTTTTGCTTGAAAAATGTAGTGTACCTATATATCTGTGACTTGTTTATAGTAAAACATGTTTTGATTAAACCAGTTTTAAACAGAAAATGTTTCTTGTTTATGTTTTATCAATTCTATATTTTCCTCCTTAGTTATTTAGGTACGTAAATAGGTAACCTTTAAACCAAAGTACCGTATTCTACCGTACCGTTTTTTGTTTCTCTTTATGTTGCTTCTCGCGTAAAAATCGCATTTTTAGGGTTCCGTAGTAAAAGGGCGAATCCGTCCGTCCGTCCGTCCTAAATTACAAAGCCGTATAAATTCTACATTTACAACGCGGTCACATTAACTCGACGCATCGCTGGAATTTTTAAGCAATTTTACTCGATTAAACAGGTAGAAGCTTATCTTTTATAGATGATGGTTCGGAACCTTTCGTGCGGGAGTCCGACTCGCACTTGGCCGTTTTTGCACACCGTACATGAACGCCAAAATGACGTCACATGGTCAAGCGTCTAGTTAATGTGACCGCGTTGAACCAAATTATATGAAATGTATCATCATGATAGTTAAGTTTATATCTCAATTTAACTCAACTCTTAAAACTTTCAAAACGGTGTATTTAAGGGGTAGCTCTCTTACATGTAAAGAGGGGATGAAACATTTTTGAACAAAATAAAAATAAATGTTCTTAAGGGATAATAAAAAAAAATTACGCGGGAGGAGTTAGAGTTTGCTACTGGCAGAGTTTGATTGTTTCTGGCTAAATGGTAAAACATTACCTTTAAAGTTAAAGAGTCTATGCGAGGCTTTATTGTTTTTTATTTGCAATTTATTCATTTAAGCTCGTGTCTCTAACAATTTTTGAGTCTCTTGGTTGTTCGTGTTTTCCGTTTCTCTACGACGATAATTTTATTAATAACGATAATATGAAATATATTATCGTTATTAATAAAACTGCCTTCCTTAAAGTATAGGTACAGATTTCTTAAAACAATTAGAGGAAAATTCATGCAGTGCAATTCATCGTATAATAATTAATTTATAGGTACACCACATTCCATAAGGTAGGTATGTATGTAGTTAGTGGACAAACACTAATTAACTAATTGTGTCTAAATTGATAAAATATAGGTATAACGTTTATTTTACTGTTAACAATTTGATTGATTTGACTGACCTCGAATCTAAATGGCTTGACTTTTATAATACCTAACTTCGATGAAGTCATGGGCTGCATGGTTGGTTTGGCTACATAAATAGGTATTCTACCTACATTCAAGATACATAAAATATGTATGTGGGGTGTATCTCTAGACGGCGGACATATTCTAGAATATCATTGTACTAATGTAACCAACTTTTGGGATCAGTTTAAACTATGGGTGGGACCTACCTCAAAATTGAAAAAAAAAACATCAACTGTTGCCTAAAATTTATATCTGGTTTTTAAATAAATATGTCGAATGATATTTTCTAGTACTTGTAAGGGTAACATTTATCTGGTTTATGATAGGCCGATTTAACAACAAGCCGCATTTTAACCAATAAGAACTGCTTCCAGCGTAGTTTTAAAACAGCCAATCAGGAAACGAGAAAAGAAACTGAAGAGATGTAAAAATATTAATCTTTAGGTGAGAGCATTCTCGATTTGCGCCTCGTGGCGAAAGCACATATTCTTAGTCAACACGAACTGTGATAATTATTTTAAGACTAATTACTTACATACTAATTTTTGCTTGTAGAACTTTTTATAAGGAAAGGCGTTTTTTTCGTGTTTTTTAAAGTTGGTTCCATTGGCGAAAGCTATATATATTTTTGTGTACTTAAGGCACTCTTCAGAAGTTGTGCGTAAATTACCAGTATCCTGTTGATCTCTAACCCTTTAACACTTTGGGACGAT
This sequence comes from Hypomecis punctinalis, assembly GCA_949316475.1. Taxonomy (NCBI): domain Eukaryota; kingdom Metazoa; phylum Arthropoda; class Insecta; order Lepidoptera; family Geometridae; genus Hypomecis; species Hypomecis punctinalis. Next base: position 3,579,323 of record OX438811.1, read on the forward strand.
ATGAGTAGGTGTCTAAGGAAAACCTTAGCGAATTACCACCTAACTACTCATGTAGTTGTAGGTATTCGTTATTCGTGTAATTATGACATGATTGAAAGGAAAATCTAATATAGAGTCAATTAAATATAATTGAGTCTGGGTTTAATTAGGGTTCCGCAGAAAAATAAAAATTGACTTTGTGTATATAATTTATATAATGTTCAATTTGTTCGAAGCATGTTCGAAGCTTATTCATAAACATTTATTAGAATCATGACTTTTTATGGGATAGGGAACGAGGTGAGATATTCTCAGCTCGGGAACAAAATATGGATAATGTGTCGTGTGGGAAAAGGACAGCTCTATTTTTTTCTTACTATCCGAGGCACTGTTCTACACCCATGCGAAAGCAGTTGGTCTACGAGGAACTCCTCGATTTATCAGACGTTTGTTTTGACACTTTCATGACAACTATTTATTGTTATACCACAAGCCTCACGCAAACCGTTCTAGAACTCTTCAATTGAATCGTTAGAACAGCTGAACGTATACGTAAATGGTAACGACACCGAGTAAGAGCAGGAATGATCATTGAAAATCTAATATGCTTGTGCGAAAGGGAGAGCATAGCATGCGATAATCTGCGAACGTTAGAAATGATTCAACGATTCAGAAATCGGGCTCCTGTTCGGTATTATTTCATGCTCCGAGTATAATTAAAATAAACACTACAAAAATAGTCCGCGAGAACGCGAGTGGAATACGCATAAACTAATGAAATGCGTAAACGTGGGCCGAATCGACACTGCTTAGCAAGATTTTGTTCAATGGTGAAAACAGGGCAGACGTTGCCGGTCAAAACTAAATACCTAATAAAGTATTCTCTACAACAAACTATAGGTAAGTACAATAAATCTACAACTACGTGTAAAACCATAAAAAAAAACATGAGATTAATCCGTAGACCTCAGATTTTATGATTTAAGATTTAAAGCTTCGATAAATGTCGTTTTATTTGGATATTTTTTGTAAATCTTCATCAATATTAGTTACAAGCGTTTCACTGTACGACAGAATTATTATAGCATAATATTATTGTACTCTGTTACTATGTATAGAAAGACCACGGAGAGCGTTTCTAGATCAGATCAAAGAGAAGGTAGAGGTCATGTCGTACAGGGAGGTGAAGACACTGGCGGAAGACCGCAAGACGTGGACGTTGCTCCACCGACAAGAGCAGTGCTCTTAAATCCGAATGAATGAATTAATTATTATACTCATTGTTACCTACGAGACTACCAACCTCAAAATTGCTAAGGAAAAAATAGCTGTTCCGTACAAAAAGTTCGTTGACATCCTACAATATTATGTGAAATTATGCTGATTTTTTCACGATTTCGTGGTTGTCGCTATAGCGAAATTTGGTCATAATGCAAACAAATAACTCTTTATTGTGAACATAATAAAAAGACCAATAATACAACAGTGAAATTCTTAAGCTAGTGCAACACTAGGCGGCCTTATCGCTGGAAGCGATCTCAGAACCCATGTGCAGGGAGAAGTGTGCTAAAAATTATTGACGGGGGAATACAATAAATACTCAAAATTATATACTATAGAACTAAATACTAATAGGTACTACCATACAATACCTAACACATAATAATTATTAATTACTTCTACATATTTAGACATTCATAGATAGACTTACATAAAATATATAAAGCACATAATAATTATGTATCATCGAAAAAAAAAAATAAACATATCTACACTTATTTATTGTTGACGTAAGTAGGTAGGTACCTAAGTATATTAAATTTTAACTATTTCACAACATTCCACAATTGGATGTATGTTTGCCACTTCTTATTGATATTAAAGTAAACTTTTTCACAAAAAAATAAATCAAAAATAAATCTTTTGTAAACATTCTGGTAACAAATTTTAATTACGCACTTATATACCTACACTCTGATTAGGCATAATATCGTTAGCGAGAGTTCAATTGACACTGAGGTTATGACTGTTACGAGATAAGAACAAACAACATACTTAGGTACCTACATGTGTATAAATTGTCGATTTTGTCTTAATCTGTGACCCTATGACCCTGGATATCATGGCGATAAACAATTGAATTCAAGAACATCTCTCAAGGACATGTTGAATCACGTGCAATGTTTCCATGGCTCGTTCCACTCTGTGGCACTTTCATTCAATTTTCAATTTCATAAAACAAAGCACTGTTTTGATATTGCTATATTATGAATTATTAGTTGGTACGGCCCGATTAATTATTACCTATCTAAAGTTTTCTAACCAGCTTATCGCAGCATTTATGAATGAATAAAATCAATTATTATGAATATAATAGGCATTGTAATACTATTGACCCACATTACATATCAATGAAATTGCTTAGGTAGTTAGGTAGGTCGTATATGACCCGTCACAAATTGCATCGAAACTACTGTACTTTATTAAAATATATACGTCTATATGTATAAATAAGACGACTTTACTCGATGATTTTATTTATAAAAACTTGTTTGGATGAGACTAGAATCTTTAAATTAGTCAGGTTTCAAAAACGAATAAGTATCTTAATTATTATTGCCCATAATTTCGATTTATACGTGTAATCGTGTTTAAGAATGTCAAAATATTTTTTGACTTGACTGTGACAAATCATAAATATTGTTGTTTTTTTCTTGGGCAAAAGAGCCTAATAAAAAAACCACCAGCAAAGTGCCTTATATACTTACATTATAATATAGTTATGACCTTTCTTAATAATCAATCAATATTACTCGTACCAGTTCGACATGGCTTGCATTCTGCGAGCTTTGTTTACGCGGTCTATTTTGACTGAATAAAAAAATATATTTCGCAAATGAAAATATGAAAATGGCACAACCGATGGGCACAATTGACTTCAACCGTGTACAGAATTCGAATAGGTCGCACGCACCAATCGATAAAAAAGACTATATGGATTACAATCTATATAATATTTTTAAGATACCTACAGTAGATTTTTCAGATTTTTACAATTTGACATTCTATTTAAATTGTTACCTACTGACTGACGAAAATCTACCAAATTGGATGGATCTGGTAGGTTTTCGTCATTTAAACAACTGGCACCTTCTTGTGTATACTTGTTTTTTAATAATAATAATTGTACCTGAATACTTCTTTGCCTGAATGTAATCAAAGAGAATGTAATGTGATATTTGATTGATGTGAATTGATAGAAATAAGTTTTTAAATGATTTACCTACCTTAGCTTGACATTTATGTAAGTATTTGGTGTCTTATTAAGTTTTTACCATTGTACCAAAAATCTATTGTTGACTATTCAAAAGTGTGTCTCTGACACCCATTTGTCGAATAAATAACTATGAACTAGAATTGTCTTAGTCCATAGCGATAAAATTTAAATAGAACCATGTCTGAAGTATTATGATTTACCGAACAAAAAAAAATCATCAAAATCGGTTCATAAATGGCGGAGTATAATTGCGTAACATACCGCATGAAGCTGCGCATTGATTGGATTTCGCGCAACTTACAGCTAACTTCACATCCGCCGACTTGTTTGATTCGGCCTGTATATGAACTTACTATTATGATAAAAAGCACTGTATCCTTTTAAATTTGGGAATATGTCAACATACCTAAATAAAAACCATGATAACTGGAAACTGTTCGACCCACTCACTAAGATAAGAGAAATAAGCGCCAAATAAAAACAGATTCCTTAGCCTATAACCTACCATTTGATTATTTAAAGTAAATAATCTAAGTACCTACCCTACAAAAAAAAATCGCCAATTTAAAGTTAATTCGAGAAATATATTCAATACTAGCTGACCCGGTGAACTTCATCTCACCATCTGTCAACTGCCAATAACAACTTTTACATGCACGAACATTTTTATGGGAAAATTAAATCAATATTTTCATTATTTTTCTCGCAACTTTTATAAATTTTCTCACCGTTTAAACATTTCCTTAACTTTCACAAATATTTCAAGATCAAAATTAGCCAAATCGGTTCAGCGGTTCTTGAGTTTTAGCGAGACTAACCACCACGATTCATTTTTATTTAATACTAGCTGACCCGGCGAACTTCGTTTCGCTTTCCGTAAGAACCTCGTACAGAGTATTAGAAAACTACAAAAAAAAAATAAGCCAAATCGGTCAAGCCGTTTTCATGTTATGTCGTGACAACGGAAAACGGGTTTCATTTTTATATATATAGATAGAAGATAGATAGATTTGTGCAGTAAATCCTCTTCAGTTTTTCTGTATTTCAATAGCTAAGCTAACTAGGTACAAAAAAAACATGGAACCAAATGCTAGAGCCACATTGTTCATTTTAAATATATATATAGGTAATATAGTAGACATAATATGTACCTAGTAGATATGTAGTAGACATGTATAATTGTATATGTAATCTTCATAATGTTTTCAATGATTCATAACCCGGATTTCTCATCGATAAATTCCTACCTTTTGTATTTTAACACCATTTTGTTATTTTAACACCAGTGATATTTCAATCTTGCCGCCTAAATACCTTTTTTCTGTTTCTGGCACAGACTTCCTTCTGGCATCAAACAGATATGTAGATCTAATTCATTTGTTTTATAATATTTTTATGTCACACCAATCATCAAGAATTTAATTTTAAATTTTGTTTAATCAGTTTGCTATTTCACTTTGGACTTAGATTACAAAAATCGGCTTGTAAATAAGTCAACCTAAGAAGTAGAAACTTAAAGGACATAGAAACAAATTGTGTAAAACACTGATTTAATTAAAAATGTCAAAGCCATGAAAACTATTCATTTATATAACATAATGCTTAAACACTGATAATGGTAAGAATAAGAATAGCGAAAACATTTCCTGTGAACATAAGCGTCCTGGGTGTGGTCCGAGGCACGCCCTACTCCACATACCAACCTAACAAAAAAATTTAGAACTACCTACCACTAAATGAGTTAAATTAGTGGCCGTTTCATAAGTATATGTCAATAAACACCAAGAAACGTTGTCTCAGCTGTCTACGGCATGAAAAATATTCTTAGCTACGTGTACCTAATGACGAAAAAACAATAATAAGCTGGACTGTTTTAGCCGACAAAAAATGCCGGCCAGTCGGTCGTGCGTCTACCGACATGGCATAGTAAAATGTCTACCATTATACACATCTCATCATAAAAATAAACCGTAAAAAAGATCTATTGTGAACATTTTAAAATTGTAATCGAAACAGGCTAAGGCAAAACCGGAAAAACAACTTCACATTTACGTATTCTCAACAAAACACCGAATACGTGGAAAACAAAAGAACAGCGAACGATATAAAGCATCACTTCTGAAAAAACTGAGGTGAATCTAAAAATATGTAATAATTTAGATTTATGAATATACCTATTTTCCACGCATCGACGAAAACGCAACAGGCACTTCAAATTTCGAACACGGAAATAGACCACGAGGCCAAAAAAATCTGAAAATCGAACCACATAATAGGTTCGTCTCGAAACAAAACTTTTTAAAATATGTAAAAAGGTGGACTCACTTTTTTTTGATCCGTTTATCCGTTGATGAAAATAGAAAACTTGCACGAGTGCGCGTGCCGGTATGTTGCGTGCGACTGGATGGCCACTGGTGGATCTCGAGTCGAGCGAGTCCTTGGCAACTATGTTTGTTGTAGTGAAGTGTGACTATAATTATGTAGCTATAGATCCTTTTGATGTTTATGTTAAAGAACTGATAATGTGAAAATCCCCGGGCGCAGAATGCAGTGAGCCTTGTGTAGGATATTTTATTCCAGTGATAATTGCCTCACCTACTTACACTATCTATAAAATACTACCTATTGATTTATGATTTATTCGTCATGTTAACTATTTTATTGTGCAATGACACCATTTGCCAACATAAATAGCAGTAAGTAAAAGTAAGTTTTGTATAGGCCAGGTAGCAAGCCCTGGTGTCAAAGATTTTAGGCCGCCTGAACGCCTCTGATATGGCTAAACGGTTAATTATTGAAATAAATCAATCTCGTAAAAAATTAGATTTCGCAATAAGGAAGTTTCCCGTTTTCTAGTTTTATTTTTATTAAATTACACTAAGTCTGCAATTCAATTATCTTCAAAAATGACGGAGTTATGAATTTTTAAACATGACCGCACGAAATCAAAAAACCTCGCGACGGATTTACGCGTGTGACGTCATTCGGCTTCAGAGCCGCGCCGTGGGTTAGGCGGGAGTAAGGAAAAAAGGAAATAAAGTGCTTCATTCTATGTCGGGTATTTTTCTAAGCCACGAATACGTTCTACAATATCATTGTACTTATCTTTATGTTATGATCAACATTTACTATGGGACTAACCTCCCAATATAACGAATAAAAAGTCAGCATTCCCATAATTTTGTCGTGAGTAAATGAACTTTATATCTAAATGGAACAAGACTTGGTGTATGTGTCTAGTGTTCTGCAGTTTTTACATCTGTAACTATTAACTAGTAGCTCTCCAAACAGTAGACCTCGCAAGTATACATTTTCTCGTAATAAGTTCTCAAAAATGCACAACTTTCACAGGTAAATATATTCTTAATCATAAAAATGGTAAGGTTCTTTACTAAGATATTATTGTATATAATGGGACTAAGTAAGTAAGTTTGTATAGGCCGGGTGGCTAGCCCTGGTGTCAGAGTTTGGGACTGATCCCCTAAACAGGGTTAGCTAGCTAGAACTGGTGAAGGGTAATATATTTTGTTGTAATAAAATACTTTAGATAATTTTTTTCAAAGCTTTTATTTTCTAGTCCCAATAAGATGTCAAGTGCGTGTCGAGATAGGCTTCCGTAGACGTGACGATCATTATGATGATGATAAAAACCAATTTTTAAGATGGTTGATTACTAGGAAAACCTAATTTAGTATGAATTCTTGGTTGCCTGGGAGAATTCGCTTAAAGCGATAAGGCCACCAGTTAGAAACCTATTAATTGTATTGTTTTGTCCCTGTAATTTTTTTATGTTATGTGGTTGTCTAATAAAGTGAAAGTGTCTAGTAAAGTGTGATTGTTTGTTTGTTTGTATGAAATATACATGTGAGATATACGCGCAAAATATGGTCTGTAAATGGCGTCCGTTCGTTACACGGACATAACGAAGTTTTAAGGGTTCCTCGTTTTACTACGAAACCCTAAAAATGACTGAACAAAGCGACAGCTGTCAAATTCTAGAATCCATACTAGGATGACATGTCAGGTCCCAAAGTGACAGCAGTCAAACTTAAATGCGGTTTATATCTGTAACTAACGATTTTAGACCATTGCTGTCTTCACAAAAGTGATAAAACTCAGAATCTATATTTCGGATGACAGCTCTTTAAAGTAATTTATCTCCGTAACTGTCGTTTCTAGACCGTTACTTTAGGCACAAAATTGATAGAGCTCAACGAGATCTACATTTCGGATGACATCTGTCATGCCACTCTAGTATAATTCTATAATAATATGCCATATAATGGCAGCTGTCACTTTGACATCTGTCATTTTCGGAACTAAAAAATAAGTCCTAAAAAACCTATCACCTAATGACTTTATAAGAACAAATATTAGGCTGAGAAGTTTTGGATAACCCTATACAGGGGATTAGTCCCATAGTAAAAGTTGGTCATAATTTACAATGATATTTTAGGACAGAATATTGTAATTATGATTATAAAATTCACAACTTGCACTGGCAAACTGTGCAAGTTGTGCATTTTTGAAAACTGATTACCAGAAAATGTTCACCAAAATGTATACTTGTGAGGTCTACTATTTGGAAAACTACTAGTCAATATATACAGATGTAATAACCGCAGAACAGTAGGTACACACGCCAAGTCTTGTTCCATTTAGTTATAAAGTTCATTTACTCACGACAAAATTATGGGAATGCTGACTTTTTATTCGTTATATTGGGAGGTTAGTACCATAGTAAATGTTGATCATAACATAAAGATAAGTACAATGATATTCTAGAACGTATTCGTGGCTTACAAAAATACGCAGCATAGAATGAAGCAGTTTATTTCCTTTTTTCCTTACTCCCGCCTAACCCACGGCGCGGCTCTGAAGCCGAATGACGTCACACGCGTAAATCCGTCGCGAGGCTTTTTGATTTCGTGCGGTCATGTTTAGACATCCATAACTCCGTCATTTATTAAGATATTCGAGTAATTTTTTCACTGTGTCTAATATAATTCTAACGTCCTTAATTGTATATAATTATTTTTAGTTTTTATGATAAAGGAAACTTCCTTATTCTTAACATTTTTTTATTCGTGTATCTCGGAGACTGCTTTACCAATTCATTTGAATCATATATAATTTGTATTTAGATGACGGTTGGGTAGGTCTTTTAAAGTTGATCTATTGTAAATCCCGAAAAAAATCCTTGCTAAGGAAAAAATATATATTAAATATATGATGAATTTGTTGTAATACTTATTGTTATTATTTTAAGATTTATTGTGTAATTTAGGAGATATTGTATGATGCTCAACACTAACGATTAAATATATGTAGTTTAAGTATACCTATTTCTTGAAAATAATAAAAATAACATAAAAAATAGTCATTTATTTATTTAAATTTAAACCCAGTAAAAATACAAAATAGTGTTTTAAGTTTTATTTTTTTGTAAAAAAATACATCGCGATTCAGTTTTATTTGGTAAACAAAAGTTTTTTTTTAAATCATAATGTGTCCATTAACAACTAGACAGCAAATTAAAAGGACCATACATAATTTATTTATTTTGAATCAATAAGTAAATATACCTACTAAAGTACAGCTTTATATAGGTAAACTAAATAAATGTAAAATACGAATATACGTAATACATTATTCACATGAACGATTTATGCAATAATGACGAGACTCCGCAGTCCCAAAAAGCCTCAAACCGGTTTTTAAGGAAGTTTAACCTTCAAAAACTTGTAAACCGTCTGCCTTGAAACTCCAAAAATAGCCGCGAATGCAGACATATGGTTGGCCCCTTAGACATCCAGGGTTTTATATAAATAGCTGGACCTAGGCATCAGCGTTCGTGTTTATCTTGCAAGGAAAACATCCTTTCTTTTTAAAGTGATTGGCACGGAACTTTTGTAGGTACCTATGAGTTTGCGCGTAGTGAACGAAAAAATGATTTTCTTATTGTTTTGTAGGGGTTTTATATAGTTTTATTAGTTCTGGTTCCGTTAGGGACGCTGTAAAAATAAAAGATCCTCATCCAAAAACGGTAGGTACTTTAGTTTCCTTTTACACGAGTAAATTCTCATACTATGTTAGATCTGATTCTGATTCATTTTTAAACTGTTTGATTTTACTTTGTTTATTTTGCTCCAAAACTAAGATGTGTTAGTCGGACTTGCACGTAAAATCTTCCATGCGAATTTATTCCGTTAAAGTATACCTACTTAATAATTAATGGCAATATTACACAATACTTACCCACACACTCTTTCAAAAATTCAGTATTAGAGTTTACGAGATTACAGTCCACTGACAGCCCGACAAGCGAACAGGTATTTTTGACCGACGAACCACCGGAGGGGGTATACAATTCGACGCGTATATATTTTTTTATGTATAACCACGCATAACTTTTTTTATAGTACTCCGATTTCAATAGTTCTTTTTTTTATTGCAAAGAGTATACTTCGAAATTGGTCCCATTTAAATTTTATCGAAATCGGCTAAGCCATTTTTCATAAATCAACAATAATGTGAAAAATGATACATCGATCCGTGCGAAATATTCGCGAATTCTGCAAAAAATAATCTTGTCTAGGTAGGTAAGCGTGCTACGTCCTAGACCGCATCTCTGTTTGAAATCAGAAGCTGCTAATCATAGGTAAAATAAAATGCAGATGATATTATCATGCAAGCAAGATGTGGTCCATTATGAACTGAACTTATTTAGCATAAATGTGATAAAATGTGTAAGTAAAGTATGACGAGATCATATCGCTATCGATAAAGTATAGGTACCTACTTAATTGCACTTTGATACAGTATACATAAAGGGGCAGGTAGTATTATATCTGTAACTAGCTGACCCGGCGAACTTCGTTCCGCCTAACAGTCGATTAACGTAGCCTAAGTTACTCCTTATTACATCAGCTAGCTGCCAATGTACTTAAGTCCCGTCAAAATCGGTCCAGCCATTTCAGAGATTAGCCGAAAAAAAACAGACAGACAGACAAAAATTGTAATTTTTTTTATGTTGCATGTACTTAGTAAAAAACGGTTATTTCAATATTACACACAAACACTCCAATTTTATTTATTTGTACAGATGTAGGTACCTATACCTAGATTATATCATCTTTTACAGGGGGCAGGTCTGAAGAACCAATATTTTTGGTTCTTATTCCAATTAATTTGGCTCTGTGCTCGTTATTTTCAAATTTTACGGGATTCCTGTATCGATTACTAATTGGTTAATAAGTAGGTGCAGAAGCTGTCGGGAAATACTGCAGGTACTTTTTTTGGTGAATTATAAAAAATAACTAATTGTTAAAGTTGATATAGGCCTAGTTAACAACTAAATTTATATCTACTTATCTATTAATTTCCTGAAGGATATCCTGTTTGCCAGATTAACTATAGTATACATGTGCTGGCACTTGTAGGTAGGTACTTATTAGATTTGTACAAAAAAATACAACAGATTATTTTGCGTACTTAAAAATTCAAAATTCACGATAATTAATGTACCTTACTAAGACAAAATAAAATAATAATAGTAGTAGGTAACCCGAGTTTCATTAGTATTGCACGTTGTTAAATGAAACTCAAATAAAAAAAAATCATTCAAATTTCAGTATTAACCAAAGTTATATACTTAGTAAGTATATGAAACTTTCAGTAAGGCAAAAATCTTCTAGCAGTGAAAAAAGAACCACATTTAAATTATATCCCTAAAAATCTGGTACACCTAGGTACCAGACTTACCTATAAAGAACCTCATCCCTTTTTGGAAGTAGGTCAAATTTATAACTTGTCAAAATATCAAGACGACGACGATGACCCTGAACAACGAGACACAACAAAGCAAGTTGGACTCAATCTTGGAAGCACAGACATCAAAATATAGCTATCTTTTTCATATTAGTCTGCCATAGACAAGGACGGAAGCAATTTATTGAATCTAAATGAAGCCTTCAAAACTCGCGTCATCATCTATATTAATAATTTGGTCAAAGGGTAGACTCGATTATAACCTTTCCTGAATGATAAAACATAAAAAAATAATGATTTTGAGTCGACAACATATTATATCCGAAAAATTCGGATTGTCGAGTATTTTAATAAATTATAACGGTGCTGACAAACAAATCGCAGTCTCCATATTGTCCGACCGGATGACATATTATCTTCAGCAGTCATTCTTCTTCTTCTTTTATGTTTTGGCGTCGCATTGATGAGCATTTGCCAGTGTCAAGTATTAAGTTATAATAATTTTTGATAATATTTTATCATTTTATCAAAATAGTCAGTCGTAGTCACGTCATAGTCCAATAAAGTCACGGTCACGTCCAAACATGGTCCAAGTCATACCTCAGTAAAGCAATGGAGATTTTACTAGAGGCGTCTATGGAGTCATTCTTCTTTTTTTGTTTGGCGTCGCATTGTTGTGCATTTGCATGTGTCAAATATTAAGTTTTAATAATTTTTATATTTTATCAAAAAAGTCACTGTCGTAGTCACGTCATAGTCCAATAAAGTCGCGGTCAAGTCCAAACGTAGTCCTAATCATACCACAGTAAAGCAGTGGAGACTTTACCAGAAGCGTCGATGGAGTTTTGGTAACAACACGGAACGACATGATACGACACATTGCAAAACTCTCCCACATTCTCTTTGTGTATAACCATAGGTACAAGCGTGCTATGGAGAGGGCTATGCTCGGTGTCTCTCTGCGGGATCGAATCAGAAATGAGGAGATCCCTAGATGAACCAAAGTTACCGACATAGCCCAGCGGATTAGCAAATTAATGTGGCAGTGTGCAGGGCACATTGTTCGAAGAACGGATGGCCGATGGGGCCGTAAAGTTCTCGAATGGACTACGGACTAGCAAGCGCAGCGTAGGACATCCACCGACTAGGTGGACTAACGATATAATAAAAATCGCAGGAACACGATGGATGCAGGTAGCTTCCAACCGGCCTTATTGGAAATCCATGGGAGAGACCTATGTCCAGCAGTGGATGTCCTACGGCTGATTTATCTATCTAGATATAACCATTTAAAAAATAATACTGGTTGTAATCTTTACAGTTGAAGTTGACTTTCTTTTTGTAATACAAGAATGTACATTTTCAATAGGTACCTACTTATTCAATGAGTAATTTTAATTTTGAGCAACACATTTTACTTTGTGACATTGTATTACACCCATCATGCCGAAAATCGTGAGCACCTACTATTTCTTAAAATGAATTTCTTTCATGGGTCTTTCACATTGATGTAATTAAATTACCGTTTTTTAATTACATCAATGGTTTTTCATCATTGTTTTGCTTGATGATACCTACATCATTTTGGTAACAGCCGAAACTCCTTGCATTTGGTAAACATTGTTATAATTGTGGAAAATGGATGCAGCGAAGGGTTCTTCGTTAAAATGGTGATCGAGTAACAGCAAAATTATTATGAGTTTGTGTACTATGAGTCACATTTCACCCGAGCGAAGCCGGGTTGTCATCTAGTTATTTAATAATCTTTTAAGAGACGTAATACTCGTACGAATAAACGCGCTAAGTTACATACAAAATTAAATGACATACAAAATTAAATGGCATTGGCGTTCGACAACTTCATTGAATAACATGCCAGAATAGGCGCTACAGCGGAAGTGCCATAATTATGTAGTAAATGATGTTTAAATATGCCTAACAATAAAGTTACGTCACCATACAACCATCAGTTTGGTGTACAAAACACAAATTGAATTTTATTCTCAGTTCATTTTTCGTCAAGGATATTTAGTAAGTATTTATAAGGTATCTGTAATGTGTCTGAAGATTTGATATCACTTTTTTGACATACTTATGCGTTATTTTAAAACAGGTCATAACTTTCGACGTCCTTGAACTGAAAGACGTTTCTTCGTGACTTTCGTCTTAAGTCTATCTTGGGACTCTTTCTTTCCCTTTCACTATTTCTATTTGACTCTCTCTATGTAAATGTCACGCAAGAGCAGTGTTACCAGATACACGGTAATTACCGTAGATGCACGGTATTTTTGGCTAAAACACGGTCTACGGTAATGTTTCACTACCGTGTACTTTTCTACGGTATTTTTATTAAGAATTACCTTGACAGTCAACATGTAAATAACTATTCAGAAGTATTTATTTTATAAAAAGATACGTAGAACGAAACGAAAATCCAGCTCTATATGGCATGGCAACATCAAGTCGCCGCTATTTCGCTTCACTACTACCGGGGAAATCCCTAAATATTTTATTCATCACAATACGTTTAAATGTAAAAGTGTGTTAGTTTACATGTCCATTCAAACAATCAATGTTTATGAAAATTGGTTGCATAATAATGAGCGAATGAATCGCTTGCTCACACTCTTTTTTTCTTCGATTTGTTTGTTGCTGTTTGATGTATGGCAAGTGCGCAGTGTATTTAATCAGTGAAACAATATTTATTTTTGTTCGACACAACGTACATAAAATGGGTAGTGATACTGATAGCTACGAGACGGATAAAGAAGCGTCATCATCCAAGATTCCGAAAACTGGACAAAAACGTAAGCATTATAAACAAAAATTCAAAGATGAGTGGCGAAATAATAAAGCTTTTTCCCCTTGGCTTCAGCAACATCCTAAGGACCAATATAAAGCTTTCTGCTCATTTTGCGACACAACGATGAATGCAGAATTAACTATCATAAAAAGACATTCTGAAGGTATAAAACATTCACAAAACATTAAAACTGTACGTTCAAACGTTCAGCCAATAGATAGCATGTTCAAAAAATTGGAGCCCAGTGGCGATAAACAAAAAATAGCAGAACTAAAGCTAGCTGCCTTCATGGCCGAACATAAATTATCACATCGAGTGGCGGATCACATGTGCGATCTTTTGGCAAAAACTTTTACGGATTCAAACATAGCCAAAAATTTAAAACTTAAGCGTACAAAGGTACAAGCTATTATTAACAATGTTATCGGGAAAACTGAAAAAGAGATCTTGTGTGAAGATTTAAAAAAATCTAAATTTTCAGTGCTAATCGATGAGAGCACTGATATAGCGGTGGTAAAAACTGTATGCGTAGTTATCAGGTACTATGATCCGGTAACTGGCAAAATTGTTTCTCGTTTTTGGGACTTGATACAGCTGTTTGATAGCAGTTCTGAAGATTATACAGCTAACGCAGAACATTTATTTAACATCGTCACACAATCATTTGAAAAATATGAAATCCCATTGGATAACATTATTGGCTTTGCTTCCGACGGGTGCAACACAATGATGGGCTGCAACAATTCTGTGTCCACCAGGTTTCGTCAACGCTGTCCCGGAATCACTGTTATAAAATGTGTGTGCCATTCACTGCACTTATGTGCAAACGATGCTTGTAAAAAATTGCCACAAGAATGTGAAAAGTTGGGTCGAGGAATATACAATTTTTTCAAATCAAGTAGTAAACGGCAATCTGAATTTAAAGATTTCCAGATATTCACTGAAACAGATGTCCACAAATTGTTGCGACCAGCACAAACCCGGTGGCTGTCGTTGACTGCAGTGGTAGAACGAATTATAGAACAATGGCAAGCCTTAAGATTATTTTTTGATGGCAGATGGTTAAATGACAGAGAATGCGCAGAGATTCATAAAGCATTAAACGACCCAATCATGAAAGCATATTATTATTTTTTAGCATGGATGCTGCCTAAATTTTCAAAAACCAATTTATATTTCCAAAGTGAATCTACTGTCATTACTGAGCTTCATTCAAAAATGACAGAACTATACCGTGAGCTAATTCTGACGATAATGAATACTTCGTACGTTGAATCCACTAAGTTGGATGAAATCGATCCAACAAATGGTGACCAGTATCTTAGTTTGGACGAAATATATCTTGGTCTAGGTGCACGGCAACAACTTAATTTGCCTGAGGTTTCTGATTCTGAAAAACTAGAATTCAAAGAGAATTGTCGACAGTTTATTGTGGCAGCTTGTGTGGGTATCAGGAAAAGATATAGTCTAGATGATCAAATTATGAACATTATTTCAAAATTAAAACCGGAAATTTGCATTTCATCAGGATCTAGCGAAAGATTTGCCACATTATCAATGCTCTTCGATCATTTCCCCCGTATAAGCCCAAGGAATCTCAGTGACCAACAAACACTGGACGATGAGTGGAGAAATTTCCCCATGATTATGGCTCAAACGCAATTACCCAAAACTGACAAGGCTGACGAGTTTTGGCACGAGGTAATCAGCAGATTTTTTTATTGCACTCCATCTGTTTAAAAAATGTGGAGTACCTAGATTATTGCTTAAAACATTTTGTTTTTTGTTCACAGATAGCTCAACTAAAGGATGGAAATATACAGAAGTTTAAATTTTTGACTACATTTATGTTGGATATCCTGTCTTTACCACATTCAAATGCCGCTTGTGAAAGAATATTTAGTCAAGTAAATGACGTTAAAACAAAAAAAAGAAATAAGTTGATAACAAACACCATAAAAGGAAATATTCTTGCTCAGCAATCCATACACCGGAGTGGAACGAGCTGTGTGGATTTTATGCCATCCAAGGCAATGATACAAAAAATGACTGCATCAATATATGAAAAAGAAGTTGTTACTTTAGAAGACTAAATTTTAAATAAAAAATATCGAAAAATCATTGCATTTTCTCTTTATTTTGCACGGTAATTTACATGGTATTTTTTAAATCTATGCACGGTAATTTGGAGCCGAAACACCGTAATTCTAACCTGTCAACACGGTAGTTTATAATTTTAATCTGGTAACACTGCGCAAGAGTGATGCCCGCACAAATGGCCTAAGCCAGCCTACCTTTAAGGCAGGTCCAAACACAAGGCCGCCGGGTCCTGGACGTATTACGTCTCAGTGTCAGAGACATAACATTAGACGCCTTACTACAAAAGATTTAAACACGCTTTAAACACAGTTTTACCGTGCAATAGTGTCGATATTTTACTAATTGTATTATACTTTTCTTACAAGTAGGTACCTAAGAGGTATTTCGGTACTTCATACTGTAATTAGTAATGCTTGGATTAATTTTAACTGTCTCTCTTTTGTATTTCATGCTTTTGTTCTAAGAATAGTAAGGATTAGGTGAAATTGGAATATAAATATTCCCTGCCTACCTGCTAGTCTGACTAATACTCGTAGCTACCCACGACACGACAATTAAGCAGGTTGAGCAATTACTTGACACATTAGTCTGATTGGCTTTGAATAGCTTCAAACATTTTTATTTTATTTAAACTTATTGTAAAAAGCATGCTTGTCTTTATTGAATGGTTGGGAAACAATTTTAATGATAACTAGACATTTTTGTAAATACCGTCATCCTAAATTAATTTAAGTTGGTTTTGTATGGGTACCTGCTCGTTTAGATTTATTTCATCCTGTTTTTAAAACTTCAGTTTTCAAAAATGTTATGGCTGGAAATGTGCATATAGGGGGGAGGGCACTGTAAGCTGAAACACAGGCTTCGGCCTAGTTCGGCAACAGAAACCTGTTATAAATTTTCTTAGTCAATTATTCTAGCTTAGTTAAGTTAAAATATGTAAACTTTGTTTTGGTCAAATAAAGAATTTATTATTATTTATTATTATTTGTTTTACAACACACGGGTTGCCCCGGATCTTTGAAGGGCATTGATGGGGCCGAAACCAACACCAAGAGGCCCTTTTACAATCATCAAAATAAAAAAATACAGTTTTTGGGTGATAGGAAGAGGGAAACTATTGTAAAGACGGGGAATAGGTACTTCTTAGGCTATTTTAATGAATTATTACATGATTATAAGCTGGTCTATGGAATGAGGTGCGGCACCCGCCAAGTGATGCCTCATTTCAAAATATTTAGGCGGGTGGTGACTTGCCATCCACTAAATGGGCCCCCCAATGGCCGCCCCTGCGATATTATATTATTATTATTATTATTAATTTGTACTGTTAAACATTCTTAAACCGTGCGTAAAACTTTTGTGGTAAAACGGTAAAAATCTTAATACAAAATTTGTTTGATAGTGTATTTTATATAGTACTAGTTTTTACCCGCGGCTTCGCCCGCATGAACATTTGATTTTTGACGCAATATCATTATAATTTTATAGCCTATGTGTTATTCTGATATATAAGCTATATTATTGAAAAGTTTCATCTCAATCTGTTAAGTAGTTTTTGCGTGAAATAGTAACAAACATCCATACATCCATCCATCCATCCATTCATCCTCACAAACTTTCGCGTTTATAATATTAGTAGGATGTGTTATTCTGATATATAAGCTATATTATTGCAAAGTTTCATCTCAATCTGTTAAGTAGTTTTTGCGTGAAAGAGTAACAAACATCCATACATCCTCACAAACTTTCGCGTTTATAATATTAGTAGGAAGTAGGATTGTAACGATGCAGTGCTCCGTTGCTGCGTGAGAGAGTAACGACAGGTCGACTTGATAATTATTTCAGACATAATACTAGACGAGAACGAAGCCACGTGTAAAAAAAGCTTAGGTTCGATATTTTCAGTCCAATGAAGATATTTCCAACATTGTTATGCTTCTATTACGGTTGATTTATTTGTATTGAATGATTGATTAATCGAGTTACTACATACTGACCTATTTATAGTAGAGCGTTAATTGTTCGTATTCATGCTTTATTTTATTTTAGTAAAGTTGCCTTTACGCTTCAAGGTTATCATTCAAAGATAAGACTTTGATTGCCGCGTCCTGCTAACAAGCCACAAGCGTGGGTTCAAATCTGGACGATGAGTTTGAGATAATTATGGGAAGGATAAATACCATTTTAATTGTAACAGTGTTTTTGTCAAACTTTGGAGTTTTTGTCATCTATATATCAACCATAGGACGTCTACTGCTGGTAGATTTCCCCTATAGATCTCCAATAAGACCGGTTAGTAGCGGATGGCATCCAGCGCGATGCTGAAGTCAGTCCACGTTGTGGGTGGACGTCCTACGCTGCGCTTGCCGGTATACGGTAAGGAGGGAAATTTGCTGTTGCGCTATTTATCTGCTGATTTTGATAATATTTGGCAAGATTGTTTAGTAGGTATCTAAATCCTAACAAGATTTGCGAATAAGTATGAACAAAATCGGTCAACAGCGAGTCGAGATATAGACTAATGAAGATTCAGTTAATGAGATGTGTCGCGAGATCGGACAACTACTAAGTCACAAACTATTATTGTAGGACTTCATAATAGCTAACTCTTACTTTTTTTTTCTTTTAGAAGCGTACAAATAAATAATCGAAAGGTACCACGTACCTACATATACTTAGGTATGTAAGTATGTATTATGTATGTTCTTACATTTTATACCATACTTACTGATAATATATCACATGCTCGATAGAAAAAAGAAGCAGGAATCGGACCCTAGACACCCACTGTTTGACGCTGCACCTCCAAACAGTCGACTCAAGAGCCGTAACAGCTTCCTCAATAAAACTGTCACATTAACCGTTAGCCCGATTGAAGCCCGTTTAAAGCTGTGGAATCCACGCTAACACCACCTCGCGACTTCCCGAAGCCAGCAGTAAAGCTCCCAGCAGGCAGGGACCTGCCGCGACTCACGTGGAAGTCAATAAACCGACTCCCGAGCCAAGTGGGCCGCTGTAGGATAAACCTAGCCTAGTGGGGATTCTCGGATGGTGACAGGGTACAGTGTGATTGCGGAGCCCTTGACCTGAGCAGAGCATGGATCGCCTGCTTACGTGCCCACAGTGTCCGAGCCCCGAGATGGAAGATCTGCACCAGGCTGCACCCTACGGGGTCGCAGTGGCCAAATGTTGTGAGAAAACAATATAACTTTTTTGAACCATTGACACGATGAAGAAGACTGATAATATAAGTGAAATACCTACAACTAATAAAATACATAGACAGGAATTCATTCACACCCCTTATCGTTCGGACCACCTCTTCACACATTTCCGTGCTTGAGATTACAGAGTAATTATTTTGACATTTTAACGATAATTTTATGACAATATCTACTTCTACAGCCACTTCAATAAATACTGAGAACCGTGTATGGTCGTTACCATACGAGAGGTTTGTGACACAAACGTTTCGTTTCATAGAAATTATATAATAAAGATATATCATAATAATACATGTGGAAACTGTATATTATTTTTTATCATGATCATTTTAGCTGTAAGACATCATCTACTATACAGGGTTATTGGTAATCAATTAGCATCCTTTTAAGGGAATATTCTGTACATCAAATCAAACAACTTTTGTTCTACAACTTTTCCGAAATCTGAAAAAATCCATTTTTTTTAATGTGTATTCGGCTAATAAGTATGCTTACAAAGTATTATACCTACTTAACTAATATTTGGATCAATCAACTATTCCTTGTAAAAACCATGTCCCTCAAATAAAAAAATATGCAGAACACAAAATATAATAAATTTCTTATGTTTTATATCCTAAATAGTAATTGAGAATATGCCTTTAATATTAAACAGATTATTACATTGTAAATTCTCAAGCATATTTAGTAAAAGTATGGTAACTTAGGTGACTTCTATTTCCCATACAAATATTTCGTGTCCCCATGGCTAACTCAGTTGCTTTTTGGCGAATTAATTTCAAAATCTTGTAACAAAACGTAAAAATCTTTGAAGCAAAGTGCTTTTAATGTTAATATATATCATACAAAGAACCAGAAAAAAAAATTCGATAAAGTAACTTAGGGGACCAGGGGACCTACATCAAAAGACAAAAACCTCAAAATAGGCTGAAAAAAAAATTAAACTGTACTGCCGATAACTGGATAGTATAGGCTAGTATATATTTTAGTAAAATAAATAGGAAAAGTGAAAGAAATAGAAGATTTTTGTTTCCTAATTATTAGAAATAATTTTTTTTTGACTTACAAAGAATAGTTGACTGACCCATTTACACTTGTTTGCATATCTCCTCTGAGGTTCAAGTCTCGCGGGTGGCTTATGTTTATAGTTTTAGACAGGTCATTTTTTTTTCAATTTGTATGGAACAAAATAAATAAGTACGAATTATTGAAAGTCGTTGAACAAAAAATGTTTGTTTTGATGAACAGAATAACAATAATTATGCCCTTAAATGATGCTAAATGCTAATTGATTAACAGTAACCCTTTTTGACGGTTGTTTTTACCACTTAGTCATGTCCGTCAGAGGCCTTCAGGCGGCCTAAAAACTCTAACACTAGAGCTAGTCACCCGGCCTATATGAACTTACTTATAATAATAATAATAATAAGCCTGTTTATTTCCAAAATCCTTAACTAAATTACAAATACTTCTTTGAGAACAAATAACACTGATAACTGGTACTTATACATTAGAATCACAACAGATTTTCTTGTTCTGATCTTGGAACCCCTTTTAGGGTATAGGCCTCCTCTAGCTTACTCCAAGTCTCTCGATCTTTTGCTTTGTCTATCCAGTCGTTTCCCGCTACGCTTGTTATGTCGTCAATCCATCTTTTTGTTGGACGGCCTTTTCTTCTTTTTCCCATCGGTCCTTTCCATTTCGTCGATTCGGAGGACCATCTCTTGTCCTTATATCTAGCTATATGACCTGCCCATCGCCACTTTAACTTCAGGGCGTAATTTAAACCATCTTTTACGTTTGTTTTCTTTCGTATATGTGAACTTCGTATTTTTCTAATTTTTAGTATACCTACTCCGTTCCATCGCTTTTTGGCAGGTCACAAGTTTGGTTTTTATTTTTGTGTTGTAAGTCCATGTTTGACACCCGTAAGTGAGAGTCGGCAGAATACAGGTATCTAGGACGGTCTTTTTGAGATGGAGGGGGAAAATACCTTTTAGGATTTCTTTTAATGACCAGAATTTTTTCCAACTCATGTTTAAGCGTCTTTCTATCTCTTCTTCTTCGCTTCTGTCATTGAATGATATTAATTTTCCTAGGTAGATGTAATTACTTACATATTCTAAAGGTTTTCCATTCAAGTTTATGTTAGTTCTGCTGCTGTTTGTCATTACTTTTTTACTTACTTACCAGTAACCCTGTAAAGTGAACGAAGCAAAATGTCGTCGATGATGTTTATTATCTAAGACTTTAGATTAGCGCAAGGGCAATTAATTATTCGCTTTCCATCAAGTGAGTTGGTTGCCAAAATAATGTAGTCCTATTCTACATAAAAAGGGCGAGAAAATTGGTGCAGTATGTAGGTATACTGGGTTACTGGTATTCATTTAGCATCATTTTAGGGACTTATTCTGTACAACAAAATTAACAACTTTTCTTCTGCGACTTTTGTCAAAACTAAAAAAACATAGCTGTCCCATACATTGTGTTGAGGATGAACGATATTTTTCTATGGAACAGCATTTTTTTGAGATTTGATAAAAGTCGTTGAACAAAAGTTGTTAGTTTTGATGTACAGAATAAACCCCTAAAAGGATGCTAATTGATTACCAGTAACCCTGTATATGCATTATGCAAGCTCAGAATAAAATCACTGACACGCGTAACCATACACCGCCACATTGTCATAATGACGTGTGCAACTGAATATGTATTGAATGTCTATAAGTACTAAACAGCGAGAGAATACGTTCCTGAAGTCTGTCAAATAGCCGTGACTAGATAATAGTCACGGTTATTCACTATAGTGATGATAAATAAATACTGTTAACTTTTTAAATGACCCAACAAACAAAATCACACTTTTTCTGAAATTCACTAAAATAGTTAATTAAATAAAATGCGTTAGCAATTTTAATAAATATTTTTGGTGTGGTGAGTCTTTGATTTTAATAAAATAAATGTTTTTTTTAGTATGATTATTTTAGGCTTCCCTTGTACTGTGCCGGCCTTTTGGTCTAGTTCTGAACATAGGCCTACCCAGTAAGAGCGATTGGGCCATGACCACCTCGCTGGCCCAGCTGATTGGATTATTCTCATATGCCATCGAATGTATTTATAAGGATGTATGCAGATTGCCTCACAATGTTTTCTTTCACTGAAAGCCAGTGCTGTGTAAGTCTTTGAAAAAATTCCAAAGAACTCATTGGTAAAGTTTGTGCAAAAAGAGAACCGTCGTGGCTTTACGGTGTATTAACAATAAGATTTTAATCAACAGCAATGACAGAGCAGTATTGTTAACGTAATAAAATTAGTAAAATGGCACACGGGCGACCTCACCTACTACGCTTCTCTTTCTGCACAAACTCTACGGGACCGGGTTTCAAGTTTCTCATGTTGGAATATGGACCAAAAACTAAGCTATCTCACTCTAACATGTTTTAACATTATAATGTTTGTAGTTCGGAGAACTCCTAGTGTTATTAAAATCTAGTTGTTTCACTGCAGATGCAGACCATTCTTCAAAGAATTCAATTCAATCCAATCTTCATTAGATAGGTACTTTATATTTTATTATCTCGTTTACCTACTTAATCGCATATACGAATTAGACGATAAGTGCGTGGACTAGTGTGTAGTTTTACTCACACACGCACTTATAATGCTTAGGTATGAGCTCCTTACGTTTTCTAGTTCTCTCTTTTCGTATTATCCCATTAGATAGGTACTTTATATTTTACTTTTTCGTTTGCCTATTTAATCGTTTAGACTACTTTAGACGATAAGTGCGTGGACTAGTGTGTACGTACTGTGTGTAGTTTTACTCACGCACGCCCGTAGGTGGGTATTATTTATTCCAAATCCAATATCAATGAATTAAGGAGGTAAATTCATAGTTTCATTTATTGATTCAAGGTTTATTTATAACGTAATTGTAATTGAGTAAAAAATAATCAGAGTATAGTATTGGCAAAAAAAAGATTAAGTAAAAGTTTAGAAAATTATAGCAAATCCACAAGATGTTTTTCGGCATACCTACCTACCTGCAATTCCTGCCAAAAACAGGGACCTTTGTCTATTTCTAGACATATTCTGTTATTATTATGGCTATTTGTGCCAATTTATGTCATAAAACGTACGTTTGTGTCATGAATCCATTACATGATAGCTTTGATGGCACTACGTTACAATGTAGTGCATACCAGCACTGTAATAATAAAAGCTATAGGTACCTAAACTTCGAACACGGAAAAACAAGAAAGACTTCCGCGCCTAAACATTGAATCTAAGAAAACTAATCTAAAATAGTGTGCTAAGATATTGGCGACCCCTTTACGTCTTTAAATCTTTCAAAGCGAAGTGTAGTGTGTTGTCAATATCAACTTTGGATACAGCTAATTTCATTCAAAGTCCTTTTATTTTATTCCTTGCAAGTTTGCGTTTGACTACATGCTGCCTGATGTTGAGCAGATATGCGGTCTAGGATGTAGCACGCTTACCTAAAAGATACCTATTTACGCGGGATTTGAAGACACCCACGTTGTACTTTAGCGGGAAGACAGACCCAGGCAAAGCGTTCCACATTCTGGCTGTTCGTATGAGGAATGAGGATTCGAAACGCTTTATTCTAACGCGCGGAATGGCCACCATAAAAGAGTGGCGCTTTGGTCGCGTCTGCCTAGCCGTAAAATAGAAGAAAGGGGCAGGTGGGACCAGATTATGCAGCTCCTGAGCGCACTCTCCGAAGTGAATCCGATAAAAGGCCGACAAACACGCCACCTTACGTCGATGCTCAAGACTTTGCAGCTGCGACTTAGTCAAGGTGTCGTTGTCAATCAGCCTCCTGGCTCGCCGCTCAATCGACTCCAGAGCCTCCAGTTGATATTTGGCAGAGCCATCCCAAAGGTCCTTCTGGTTTTTTTATGTCCGATAGTTATACGTATACATTCATACTATTTTAATGGTCGCGAGTACCACAATGAGTGACATCATCGTTCGCCCGCCCGGCTTGTGCTATCCAGCAAGGTTATCTGCGTAGTTGGACCGAAGGAGCCACGACTGATTTTTGGAACATCTGTTAATGATCGCTTGTTGAAACTTTTAGTTCGCACATTTGACCGCTTTTACAGATAATCCATGAGATATCTCCCGATCAGTGGTGTTGGCCTTGGGGCACCCTCCTCGAATGGGCACACACAGGCGTGGATTAAGGCCGCAACTCAAAGCCGGTATTTGTTCTGAAAGCACGCTGATTACATGCCCGTGTTGATTTTTGAATGAAATGCTAAGAAAATCGTATGGAATATTATGTTAATTTTCTGATTTAAAATATTTATTTTCTCAAAGATTTACACAAAATTCAATTATGAAGAGAAAATACATGCTAGATTAAATAGCATGACATGTGTAGAAACACAACATATTATATTAAAGGCTACACTATTTTATACAACTTGGTATACTCAAAAAACGTAAAAGTAACGACTAAACAATAATATTTTACACAGGCATGAGTAGGTAGGTACTTAAGGAACAAACATCCATACATACAAACTTTCGCGTTTATAATATTTGTAGGATATCTGAAAAATGTGAATGAAGAAAAAATGCCATTTATTACCTACGTGCTTTAGGTACGTTACGTTTCCATAGTAGATATAGTAATGTAAAAGCATTAATTAACGTCCAGCTACTGTAGATTTCTACTCAATTGCTCGATTTTTAATAATGAATTTAGCTGTTTTTCCAAGGCTGGGATAACGTTATACCTACCCCACCTTATACGCGGAAGGTTAAGAATAAAATAATACAAAATGTAATTAATTTTTGATAACAAGGAAATCAAATAATATCCGTTTCCAAATTAATCAGACACAGAATTTTGAAATGAGCCTTTATAATATCTTTTCAGTTTCAGCATTCATAGTGGAGTGTTGCTATTCCTTATTGCAGGGCGTTTATATTCTACAATTTTCTCTTAACTTTTATTTTCATTGTTGGTTATATATACCCCATTTTATTACATGAATATTAGCTTGCTAACCCGGCAATATTTTAATAGTTTAGCTAAATATACCTTATTTTATTTGTGGCGGAGAAAACTATAACAGAATACGGCTAAAACTCAAGTTATAATTATACGGTCGATGCGCAAGGAATCCTACCAGTTTCGGAGTATTTAGTACTCCATCCTCAGGGAATACGCGCGCCCCCGTTGACTGGCGCGCGCGCACCAGTGAAGTGCGCGTTTTAATGAAGTGATAGCGGAGAAAAATTCAATAAATCAAAGTTCATAAAAATCAACCCAAACGTACTTGAGTAAGAAATTACTTTTGTAAAATATTATCGTAGGTACTTACACAAAACAAAGTGGGGTCAATTTTGTAATTTCTATCTTTGTCAAAATAAAAAATATTGCTTTGAACGCAGTATAGCATATATATAATTGTACTTTGTTAGTTAACAAATGCTTTGACCGAAAAAAGAAGAACTATTTCCCAAAATAAAACGCATCAAAAAATTATAAATGGCCTAATTTTTTTAACCCTGAGTGCACTCCTGAGTGGTACGAATAATTGTGCTTGTCTGTGTGTGGCAGGCGCCTGGGTTATACAACTTGTAATTACTATATGTGTGTTGTGTAGGTATTGTTTACTTGTAGACGGTACGATAGTGAATTAGTGACATAAATGCGTAAGGGTCGTTGAAAAACAACGCCTAAGTGGTGTAATTCTGCATTTTTTCATCAAATTTGTACAGGTCGCGGCACGTAGATGGCTGCGCTTTTTTTTTTAATGACTTATGGCTATATGGCCTCTGACGCCTCTACAGCTTACCGGACATGGGCGAGTGCGGAAGGCGGCTGAGCCCTAAGATTAGGTTATAGGGTGACTAGCGCAAGGGCACCTGAGAAGATACGGACCTCGGCTTGGGCCGTCACCCGGCGGGGGAGATCAGACTTGCTCGGGCACCCCAGAAGGTGTGTGCCCTGTGGCCCTAATAGGTTGAGCTGTTTGATTATTTGGAGAGTATCTAACCGATCTTCTAACAGATCCTGAGGGTCCTCGACCTCGCCGGCAGGGTCGGTGTATGTCTGTGTGTCTTTGGTAACCGGCGCCTATACCAAAAACGGAATACTTTCTGTTGCAGGGAGCTGTCGGATCGGGTGACCCCAGAGCCGCAGAGCTGACTACTGCGATTGGGTCATCCGGGTCGCCCAGGAGGTTTTTGGGGAGGCGACGGAGGGTGGTGGGTGTGTAGTGTCTGGCGTGTAGTCCAAGGCTTGGACTACGAGTGGGTTGGGGTGGTGGGGAGCCCTATCAAAGTAGCGGTGAGAGAGGTACTTGATGTACTGGGTAATGGAGGGGAGTTCGAGGTCACAATGCAGGTCAGAGTTTCGCATATACCAGCTAGCTCTGACTGCTTTGCAAATAAACCTATCCTGAATGACCTGAACCTTGTTCAGGTCGATGGAAGAAGCGTGACCGAAGGCCACGGAAGCGTAGGTCATAACGGGGCGAATGCAAGTTTTGTAAATTGTCACCTTATTTCTAAGGGACATTTTACTGCGCGCATTGAGGAGAGGACTGAGTGATAGAGGGGAGTTCAATATCGCAGTGCAGGTCAGAGTTTCACATGAACCAGCTAGCTCCGACTGCTTTGCGAATGAACCTATTCTGAATACGGGAGGCGTGGCCGAAGACCACGAAAGCGTAGGTCATGACTGTGCGGATACACGTTTTCACTTTATTTCTAAGGGACATATTACCACGTGTGTCGAGAAGTAGGGCGAGGCGGCCTACGAAAAAGGCTGCTCTGTTTCGGACTATTTGGATGTGTTTGGAGAACCTGAGTCGACGATCGAGGGTCACGTCAAGATATTTGACCGTGGTGGCCCAGGGAATAGGCTTGCCGTTAAGTGTGAGTTGCTTACGCGGGTTGCCTTTGCCCGTATTGGGGTGGAAGTACATGGCTGCACTTTTATCGGGATTTACTGAGATGGACCATTTCCTAAACCATTTACCAAGCTGGTCAAGGGCTTTTTGGACATGGGTCGCCTGGTGGCTCTTTTACCAGCCTCTGGAGTAAAGAGCAGTGTCGTCCACTAAGAGCGCAAGCTCAACGTGGGAGAACGGGGAATATCGCATTTGTAGAGCGAATATAGCACAAGGGCTATTGCTGACCCTTGACGGACTCCAGCAGTGATGGGACGGGGGGGTCGAGCGGGCAGATGGCTGACCGCCATATTAAACCCATGCGCAGCCATCCCCTCCACAGTACCCGCAGCGCTACACTTACGCTACCTGTAGGTGGGTATGTAAGTAGCCTCATGATATTTTGATTGATTGATTCTTTCTTGCTCTTATGGCGCGTTTCTGGAGGCGGAAGACTCTCTTCCATTCAGAACACTGGCCCCATAGCTCAGCCCCATATTGTATTAACGAGTGAACCGTGGCAAAGTAACATGACCGGGCCACGTCCGCAGACGCTAGCCTAGACACTCGTTTAAGCGCAAAGCACGCACTGCCTATTTTACTACAAATTTTGTCAACATGACTATTCTATGTCATGCAGAGTCCACCTCAAATCCCAAAAATGTCGTACTCTTGCTTTGACCTATCACAGTCCCTTCGATTTTTACATTTAACGGTTTCCGGCTTCGACCAGATAGGTCAAAGTAAAGAAAATGTGTCTTAGTGAGGTTAAGGGCGAGACCATTAGTAGAGAACCAGTAATACAACTGCGCTGCTGTCCTATTTATCATTTACTCAATACAAACAATTTTTACTACTGGATTCAATTTGAAATCGTGAAAAAAATTGCTGATCCATTCAAAAAAGTTCATTGACTCTCGACAAAATATATGAAAAAACCGAATAAGTGCGAGTCAGTCTCGCACATCGAAGGTTCCTTACGAATCCAGAAAATTTCACAAAATTGGGAAGTAAGTTGTTAAAATCTCTATAGATTATAATAACCATCGACAAAAAGATTTTTTTTTTCTCTTTTATCGTCATACATCGAAAATTACATACTCGTACATATTGTAAAAATAATTAAAAAACCTGTTTTAGCATGTGCTAATGAAGTTCTTTTATATGATACCTTACATTGAATTTTGAACGTATATTTTGTGAATTTTGAGGCTCTATTTTTTTTGATATAAATAAATATGTACAGTTTTCAGATTTATTCCTATAAATGTGTTCTCTAAGACAATGCTTCTCGCCAAATTTTATAGTTCTATGTCAACTGAAAGTACACTGTAGGTTTTAATTTTTGTGAATGTCGAAATATGTGTTTTTTTACGATCTAACTTTTTTAAACGATAACTGAGAAGTTTTTATTTTCCAAAACTGCAAGAGACCATAAATATACGTAAGTATACAGTTTAAATTTCAACTCGATATCTTTACGCGTTCCCGACATAAAGAGTCTTGACATACACACAGACGGACAGACGGACAGACGCACATACGGACAGACGGACAGACGGACAGACGAACAGACGGACAGACGGACAACAAAGTGATCCTATAAGGGTTCCGTTTTTACCTTTTGAGGTACGGAACCCTAAAAACAGCTAATTTCGTTTTTAGCGATTTCGTAGTTATTCATATAAGTATGAGTATAATTCTAGGGTCGGCAGACTAAAGCACTTAAGTCAAAAAAATTGTTTTTTTTTTTAATACACTAACAAAATTCTTTTAAATTAATTCATCGACCAACTAAAGCACATAAGTCAAAGCCATCTATTTCAATTTGAACTCTAATGGCGTACCTTTTCAACCTTATCATCTTCTCCACATCTTGTAGCGTTATAAACAACATAAATTGACTTAGGTCAAAAGGAACATGTAAAGTTTGTGCACTTTGCGGAATAAAAGTATGACATATGTCATTAGGATCGTTAAATGCGTCACCTTATCACTTTGTTTAACTTGAGGGTAGGCACTTGAAAGTGTAATTTATGGAACAAAAAAATGAAGTGCCCGTTTCGTTTGAAACGCAAGATGTTAAGCTAGTCAGTAATGCTCTAATCATTGACAGCTTTGGTTTTGTGTTGATTTAGTTTAATGATATTATAATATTTTTGCTATTCATTATGGATTCTCAGCGTGGAAAGAAATTAGTTGAGATGGCGTTAAGATCCGTAACTACTGAAAGTAAGTCTGATCATTTTATTCTTTAAAATACCATACATTTTGGTAGTGAATAAGACTCTTCAATTAATATTAATCTGCTTTCATCATCAGTTTTACTACAGTGCACTTTTGGTGCCGTACATTTCAGCCTTGTGAATTCGTACATCGTTTAAAATACGTCGTTTTTTTAGGTGAGTGGAATGACCAGCACCTAGGAAGCATAACGGTGGAAGAGGAGCCCGTGCCTTCCACATCATCGGGGTTTACTGATAACATGCGTGTTAGTCAAGAAATTGAATTTTCAAGTGATGACTCAGTCCAAGATCCACATTATGTGTTATCAACAGACGCAGCAGTCTCGTCAAGTTCAAGTAATGGATCCACTCATCAAGATACACCCCTAAGCCCTAGTTCAACGTCTACTATCAGAGCAACTAAAAAAGGAAAGAAATAAAAGAACACATTTTATCATTTCCATCTTATGAAAGCCATTACACGAGAAAAAGCACATCTAAGAAGTATTTACCTTCTCATCTAACCATCAATAAAATGTACAATTTATTCTGTGAAAACCGAGACAATCCACCGTCAATAAAAATTTACAGCCAAGAGTTCCATAAATTAGGATTATCATTCAAAAAGCCCCGTGTCGATACATGTTATACATGTGATAAATACAAAATGCAAGTTCAGCTTCTGGTTAAAGAATTTATTTCTCAACAAGAAATTAACAATTTCACTTATGTGAGAACTTAATTATTATTGTAAATACAATGCTTCAGCAGTCTTAAACATAGTAAATATAAATTATTTATCAAAAACAGTTTTAGTACGTAAAGGAAAGTAACAACATTTTTTTAAATAAAATTTTCACAAAATAAGTAGGTAACATACCCGCTATTTATACAAAATAAATCAACACCAAAAAATAAGGCATGATTTATGTAGTTTAGTGTAAATTATATAAAAATAACTTTATAACTATACAATTCCACACTTGTCTTGCTTTGTCAGGAAATACAACGAAAAGCTGAAATTATCGCTCAGCATGATCAGCACAAGGCAGATGCGGATCAAGCGTACGAAAGAAAGAAAAGTGACACACAGGTATACAAAAGTAACAACACTGTGCAAGTGTACACTTTTGATTTGCAGCAATGCTTACCCACTCCAGCACTAAGCTCTTCTGTAGCATTTTACAAAGTACGTCAGTTGTGGACGTTTAATTTGACTGTTCATGACAACAAAACTGGAAAAGCTGTGTGCTACATATGGCATGAAACAATAGCTGCAAGAGGAGCTAATCAAATAGCCTCTTGTCTTTTCAAACACCTCCAAACATACCTACCTGAGAACACAAAACATGTAATATTTTATTCCGATACATGTGGAGGCCAGAACAGAAATTCTCATGTAAGTTCAATATTTACTTGGGCTTTGCAAAAATTAGATTTGGAATTTATTGAGCACAAGTTTATGATTCCCGGCCATAGCCATATGGAAGTAGATACTGATCACGGGATTATAGAAAAGAAAAAGAAAAAAACAGAATTGCAAATCTATCACCCGCACGATTGGATACAACTGATAAAATCAAGCAGTAAAAAATTTCAAGTGGTTGAAATGCGCAATACTGACTTTTTGGACTTCTCTTCGCTTTTAAAGGGTCCGTTAGTATTAAGAACTAAAGATGTGGATGGACGACAGTTTAAATGGCTCGATAAAAGATGTTTGCGCTATGATTCTAACTTTGGCGTAATTTCTTACAAGGATAATCTAGAAGAGGAATCTCCATTTTTCAAATTAAACTTGAAACGAAGAGGTTCTACCGCACCTGACAATATCCCAGTCATATCGTTACAGCTTTTGCCTATATCTAAAGAGAAAAAAGAAGATTTGATTTCTTTACTAAATTTAATACCTGACGTTTTCCATAAATTTTATATTGATTTACCTACTGCAAACGATTTACGAAACACTGACCCTGATATTATAGATAGTGAGGATGATGATTAAATTAAGTATCGTAACATAACAATATAACATAAGAAATTATTTCTGATTATCTTATAACTTAAGTCATAAGTAAGATTTAAATTTAAGGATAAAGTAAGTGTTCTTATTGACATAAGTCACATAAAAAGCCTTCTGCTATTATGATTTAAGATGACATATAAATGCATGTTAGCAATAATTTAATACATCCCAATAAATCAAACAAAATAAAAAAAGAATAAAGAGTTTTTTTTTTATTTAGTTTTTTTTAGTTTCTGGAAACTATGACATTTTGACTTATGTACTTTAGTCTGCCAGCCCTAGAATTATCATCATGAATAACTTGTACCAACATACATAACCTATGTGTATTTATGTACACCTCTAAAATTCTCTGCACTTTGTAAAACAACACCTTGAATAAATCAATTATACATACCGTAAATAAACTTTAGAGACAGTAGGTACCGAATGTATCTGCGGCGTGAAGCCGCAGACTGTGTCACATCTCACCAACTAGCATGCCCTAAAACCTCCACCACTCAGAACCTAAATGATGCTACAGATAGCGCCATTGCGGTGGTTTATTTTTTGGTCAAAAGTCGGAATATAATTTTTAGCACGCAAAATCGACTCGAAAACAAGAACTTCTGGCAAAATAAATCTCCTCGGTGGGTAAAGCGAATTATAGTGGCAGGACAATAAAGAGAGCAGAGAGAATAGAGATGCGCTGTTGTCACTTGAGGCAACCCTCAACCACAGTAATGTATGGAAAATCTGGCCTAGAGTTGTCAAAACCGTCAAATATGTATTGGAATGTGACGTTCCGCGACTAAAAATCCCACAACACCAAAAGCCACCAAATTGACATACATAATTTCCCACATATCTCTTTCTAACTCGTACCATATTAAAACAATCTTTCAGATCGACCACATTATCCCTCTGGTATCTCTGTGGTATTGAGTGAGGCTAGGTGATACACTTATTTACTCACTACCTGACCTACTATTGGCTGGCTGCGTGACCTTCCAAGCCGGAAGCAATTAACAAAAATGTAGGTATTTAGGAGTTTCACTACTTTTTAATGGTACAAAGCTTGTATCATTTTTCGCACTAATCCAGGTGAAAACTGATAACAAACAAAAAACACATAAACAAGCGATGAAATAGTAGATACATATTACAAAGAAGCCTAAATGGAAATGGTATATGACATAAAAATATGGTGGGGAAGGACGCCTAGTACTAAGCTTTTTTCTTCACTTTCACCTCAAGAAAAATGGAAGTTTTTTTGGTCAACTTGACACTAAATTTTCGATCCAATTTTTTTTTAGTAAGGTTTAGTATTACTTACTGAGCATAATATCACAAAATGATTCTGAAAGATCAGATGGAACTTCAAGCGCTATCTTGAAAAAACTTTTTGGCCGATATCTCGGAAACTATGCACTTTTACTTTTATTAGGGCAAAACAAAAAAATTGGATCGGAGATTTAGTCAAATTATATTTTTCCTGAGGTATGTTTTCTTCTATATAAATAGTGGGGAAAGATGCCTAGCTCTAAGTTTTTTTTCCTTCGCTCTGGTTTCCTGCTACAACTTATAGCTATAGAGAAAATAATAGTAACATGGTGCTAATTCTTAAAACTTACCTTAAGCTGGAGTGACTTGGATTTTCAAGGATTTTCATTACAAATATAAATAAATAATCTTTTAAATATGTTTATAATTTTAGAATATTTTATTATTTACAAATCCGACAAACTAAAACAAAACGTAACGGCAGAAACAATAGCTAAGTGTCTATAACGAAGTTAGTCTATGCTATAACTTACAACTATATTTACATTCATAAAATTATAATACTTCCATAAATTAAATCTTAGGAAAACCAGATCCTAATTTGCCAGGGATTGAACAGAGAACCACCTCCAGACAACTTAAATTTTACTCTTCACTATTTTGGCTATCAAACCCAACACACAAGCTTTGTTTCGTCGGCTTCGAAGTTGAAGTGCGCCGAGAGCATTCCTTCTCAGTAGTCTGAACATCTACACTTGGTCTTCTATCATTGTTCAAGAAAACCGATGGCATTGCTGGGATCATGTTAATTTCGGAGCTCTGCGGCGTTGCGTATACCATCCCACCCCCTTCTTTAGCAAAAATGGGGGTAGGACAGAAGTCTCGTTCTTTTGTTGGAGTCGTTGCAGAGAAGAGTATGATTTCCCCGATGCCTTCGTACGGATTTTCGTACATCTTGGTGATTTGGTGGCATGAGAAGTCACGGTAGTAGTTGGGTTGTCTGCACATTTGGTGGTGGTATCTTCTGACTATCACCACGAAGTAGAAGTTTATTACTGAAATGAGAGAGTTATTTTCGTGGAAATTGTTCTTGGGACCGTTTCATCCATGACATATATTATGACTACAATTATTTATAGAAATTCCGCTAAAGGTACGTGGAACGCTATTATTGTGAGCAAATGTTACTACGACTTAAGATAATCATAGTTTTTTAACTTTCCCAGTTTTAACGTCTATCAATGGGTCAGAAATACTTGCCCAAATATCTACCGGGTCAAAAATTGAACCCGAGAACCCTCGTTGCCTGCCCATCTACCTTCGATGTAGATACTACCAACTGAACTATGAGCATCATCATCAGCACATTTCAAGCCACTACAATGCCAATTATTTCTGTTCTGTGCCAGTCTTATTTAGGTGTATTGTACGAAAGGAAACAGCTGTTAATTTTTGTCCATGACTTCGTTTCTCATTAGGTAAATTGGGGTCCAAAACAAGTCTTAAGTATTGTTTAAAATGTTAATTAAAATACTTACGAGTGAGCAGAATATTTCCCAGTAGAATGAGCCAGAACATAATGCTCTGTAGCTCAGGTTCGTGGATTGCTTCCAGAATTACATACGCCAGGTATAATATAGAGCAAACCAGATATCCTTTGTACCATGCCTCCAAATGATCTGGCCTCCTCTGTAAGAAGAAAAAATAAAACAATGAGTGACCTTGAAGTCGAGCTTAACAAATCGTGTTTAAGGTTAAGGTCATTTTTTGCTTGCTGTGATCTTAATAGGTAATAAATAAAGTAATATAATATCATGTTAGCTCCTTAATTCATTAGTGTTTAAATATTCAATTTTTTTTAATGAAGTGAAGATATTGAAGGTGGTTTTCGACTCATTAGTAAAAATGCCGATAAAAAATCGGCAGAAACACTGCATAACTTACAAAAAAATAAGTCGAACTGAATGAAATTACTCGTATATCCTCATTTTGAGATGTAAGGAGGTATATATACAACAGACACAATAGCACGCACGTAGGACTGATGACCGATTTCGTCGCAAACTTCTCGAACGGAAACTACAAACCGGAAAGCGCAGCTTAGGATGTCCACGCACAAAATCTATATGGTGGCCTATATTCAGCAGTAGACGTTTTATGGCTCAGATGATGATTAATGTTCATCTTAGGACGGCAAATACCAAATAAAACTCAGAATTTTCAAAAGAGGAAGGTAAATAGTTAATAAATCGGTAGATACCTATTCCGGAAAATAAGGAAGAATTGCTTTATAAATCCGTCTTGGAAATTATACATAATAAATTCATAAATATTTCAATTTAAATGTATGTAGGTAGGTAAAACCATAATTATCTAGAATTCATAGAGTAGCTCTACCTACTATTTTTCTGATGTTACAGGCAGTTTAGATAGTAGGTACTATACCTATTATATGTCGTAATATACTTCCGATGGGTACGCAAAGTTATCGCATGGAGAGTGCAGTCTAGAACTTATACCGCCGAGTAAACAAGCTATTTATACCCAGCTTTATCTAATACCAAGTTAAAGGCGTAAGTAAGAAATGTATCGTAAATAAACCATATACTCAGATCTCCAATAAGACCAGTTGGAAGCGGCTTACATCTAGCACGATCCTGCAGTCTCAATCTGATCATCTGTCCACTTTTTTGTTTCACGTCTTATGTTGCGCTTTACGGGTCGTGGTCTCCGTTCTAGTATTTTTTTGCCCCACTGATCACTTAACACTCCATTGTGCAATATACATATACCCACCCACTGTCACTTCGCCTTGCCAATTTCCTGGACCATGTCAGCTAAACTCTGGTTTTTCTACGAGCTATGCTTTCTCTACTGGTTCGATGTCAAAAGTAGGTATAATAGTAAGTAAATATGAAACATACCTCAAGTAAACCAAGGTATAGAGCCGCGCATAAAGAAAGCTTGAAGATAGTGAAGACCAAAAACACCAGGAACACTAGTCTTTCAATGTAGATGTATCCGGCTTTGTCTGGCTCCAAGTCGAAGGTATTCCACAACGCTGAGGCGTATATCATAAACGATAAAGTCTCTACCACCTGGAACATAAATATTATTTGATGACCCTCAAAGTAAAAAAAGTCTAGACGTTCAGCGTGGGAATGCTGCAAGCATGCTGGGTAGGTATGCTGCCTACCTGGTCTTGGGCTTGATTATCTCTAGACGTTCAAGGGTCTGTGGATGTTCCAAATGCTTTATAATAGTAGCTAGTTTGAGTGTAAAGGTTTTATTGTACCTACCTATTTTATTGTAGACAATAAAGGCACATTCCCGATTAAAACAATGATATTTCTGGCTTTGTTATTATTTCCTGGCTAGCCTAGCTTTTAGAAGTTTTAGTTTAGTTGAGTTTTATACTCAATGTGTATACTCAATCATGTTTGGATGGTGAATTTAATATATCTGCTCAGTAGGCTGAGTGTGAGTTTTGTCGTAAACATGACGCGCTCCTCGGCGAGCGCGTAAGCATGTAATTTGTATGAACTTGTTGTGTTTCAAAAACGCGCCGCTGGTGGCGCTGTACATTTCTTCATACAAATTACATGCTTACGCGCTCGCCGAAGAGCGCGTCATGTTTACGACAAAACTCACACTCAGCTTACTGGTAGTAAGACACCTAGGTGTCAGGTTTCTTTGACTTTGTATGTTTTTCGTACAGAGACACTAAAATATTAGATTTGTTTTTAAAATGTTTTTTTTAGGTAGGTAAACTAAACTCATAAATTTATAAAAAAACAGGACTATATAATAATAAATAAAGTATACAGATACTTTAATTTCAAAAAGAGTTTCTGTAGAGAAAGTACCTAGCTGTATTTATCTAAACTGAAATCACTATAATAAAAGTCTACGTATATTAATTTGTTCTTGGAAAAATGCATGTAATGGTGTTTAGCTACTATTTTAAAGATGGCCCAATACAAAAAAATATTTCAACTTTTTGAATTTATGAAGTGATCTAAATAATGGTCAGGCTGGCTGTATGCAATCATGAAAAAAACATCTTTCCTTTTTGATAGTTATGTAAAAAACTTACCGCACAAATTAATGTGATAATGAAGGATCCCAATCGCAAACTTATGAAAAAGCAGCATTGTTTAGAAGCCACCATCTTTATACTGAATAAATATATTTATTATCGACGCACCAATAATATAGAAATCACAATTGACACTGTTGTTATATCCAGACATTACAATACCATCCCAGAGGAAAATAAACCGGGTAGGTAAGTATTAATATACTTACTGAAATGATTTCATTTCTAACACAGTCTATGCATCCATACAGAATACCAACGAAACTATAGTGA
The DNA here is from genome assembly GCA_949316475.1 of Hypomecis punctinalis. Taxonomy (NCBI): domain Eukaryota; kingdom Metazoa; phylum Arthropoda; class Insecta; order Lepidoptera; family Geometridae; genus Hypomecis; species Hypomecis punctinalis. The sequence continues at coordinate 3,616,293 of OX438811.1, forward strand.
ATTATCATTAAAGACTTGGTACTTAAGATCAATCCCAAAATGGTCAAAAATCATAATTATAAATTATTCTGTACAAACATTTTACTGACTTTCGACGAAATGTGTGGAAAGTTAACTGATTTCAGGTTTGGTTCCATACTAAAAAAGTTGAAATCTATGAATACCTTCTTACTCATGGGTATCTTTAATGACATATTTTGCGAATAAATTCTTACTCGTAGGTATTAAGTATGATACCTTTAATGACATTTGCAATTAATAATAATAGCAAATTATTTGTAGGTTCTGTCCCTGTGCCGGCTTTTAATACTTCATTTTTAAACATAGGCCTACTCATTAAGGGTAATTGGGTCATTTACAGGGTTATTTCTAATCAATTATCATCCTTTTAGGGACTTATTCTGTACATCAAAACTAACAACTTTTGTTCTGCAAATTTTGTCAAAACTAAAAAAAATGTTGTTCCATATAAAACTATCGTTCACCCGCGACTTAATGTATGAAACAACTGTTTTTTTTTTTGAGTTTTGACAAAAGTCGCAGAATAAAAGTTGTTAGTTTTGATGTACAGAATAAGCCTCTAAAAGGAAGCTAATTGATTAGGAATAACCCTGTATAGGCTAGTGCAAGTTAGTGGATTCACAAATACTTTTACAAATTACGCATTTTAAATTTTTTGTCCAGATGCATGGCGGCTTAAACACGATGTTTTTATTCACAAAAAAAGCTAGAAAATCCACACATTAAGTTCAAAGAATTCATTGGTTAAATAGTAATGAATTGTTTTGACTGTATCAGGATTTGAATTCACGACTACACGATTGTAAAGCGGATGTTTATTACTCGTACGTTAGACAATTTATTAATCTATATTAATATTATTTTTATATAAAACATCAAAGGTGTAAATTGACTCACTGATTGGCATTTACTCTATGGTATAAAACCACAACGTAATTATTATATGAAGCACAATTGACTGAAATATTTTGTTCTTTATATGACAGGTCATATCGGGACGAGACTCTATTATTACTTGGGGAAAACTGCATTTAAATTGATACAGGAAAATAAATACCTAAGTTGCAAATAAGCAACTTACTACCTATTCGTAATACCTATTTAAAATTCGAAACAATTTTCTAACTGAGGAAAGGTCCTGATGACCCAACACATCTAGGTATTTAGTACGGTAAAGTCAGCGAAGCCGAGATGTACGAGCTGGATAGAGCATTTTAAATCGTATTCACATAGAATAAATGCCAAAGGTTAAGCAAAGAACAAAACAGAAACTCCGCTGCTGTAACGATTGTGTTTTGTTTTTCAACTAAGCAAATGTTGCAATTAAATAAACAAATATTCGAGGATATAATATCTACACAACTATTCAGTGGACCCACCATTTATAATGTACACAACTGCGTGCCGGCCCGCTTTGGTAGAGTTTGTTTCTAATGTGGGAAGCCGTGGTGTCCTAGCGGTAGTAACACGCGCCTAACAATCGTAAGGAAGGGGGTTCAAATCCCAGTCCCATACCAATGAATTCTTTGGAACCCATGTGCGGAATTTCACACTGGATTTTCGGCGAAGAAATCATCGTGAGGCATCCTGCGTACGCCGTACGCCCTTAGAAGAAATTCAATAACCCGAACACATACGCCGACGTAGTGGATATGGCCCTATCACCATTCATGGGTGGGCATACGTCTTGCAGTGGACTATTAAACAGGCTGGTACAGTACAATAAGTTCAGTACAGTGGGACTGTTAACGGTGAAGGCTATAGATAAATAGGTATATTATATCTTACAAGAACTCCACTATGATAATATGAAGGATGGATAACAGCTCCCCCCGTGGTTTGCCGCTCTTTCTTGGCAGGGGGTTTTGTAGCCGTAGGAATCACGGCTAGTATACTCACCATGGCATAATTTTATTGACATGTCAAATGTGACAGATAAATTATACCTCTCCATAACTTAGTCTCGTATTGACGCTGGTGATCGCTCATCCACCAGTTAGCGGCAGCGGCAGCAGCAGCGGCGCGGCGGCGGTTGCGGGGGGTCTACGAGCGCTTAGAGCGGGATGTCGTGCTGTCATTCGAACATTTTAGTACATTGGTTTCTTACCGCTCGCCGCCCCGCGCTCCGCTACCGTTCTTTTATAGCGGAGAGGTCCGAGTTGCAGTGGCTTATCGACACTACACTGCCCGCATTGAGGCGGGATCGTATACATAAAAAAATCTCTAGTTTAAAAAATACAGTTTAATAGTACACTGCTATATACAACGTGTAACGGAAAGACTGTATACATACTGAAAGTACCAAATCAGATAACGGTAACAAACTAGATGGGGGCATGTTTAGCCGTGTAAGTTCGTTTGCTGATTTTTAATCTTTTTTTGAAAAACTAGTCATTTTTATGACTAATTTACATTTTCACAGCACTATCACACTAAACAGCTGTGAGGTCAATAACACGACCTTGCCCATCAAAATCAGACCACACCTCCTTGTTGTGACATGTTTGTTTACGTGCAAAAGATTTTTCTAGTCAGTCATATTTAATTTTTTTTTTAAAATGAATGTTGTTATTTTGGCTCGAAATTTCGAATACAGCATCTATATAAGGTATAGTATCAACCCACTTTTTATGTATACAGCCTTTCCGTTACACGTTGTATAGATCTACCCTAAAAGCGTGGTTGGGTCGCAAGCTGGACTAGTTGCTTCAGTTGTCATATTTATAAAAACGCTATTGGATTTTTTTCCGTGCGTAGGTATGCCACTATGCCCGTTTACTCACGATGTTTTTCTTCACCAAAAAGCTAGTGTTTGCAAGTTCGTTCTAGAATCCTATAGAACTCATAATACGGTACAGGATGACAGAACAACCTAGGTATAGATAGAATAACGAGCGTTCTTTCATTCTATAGAGATGTACCTACTTAAAGAGTTTTTTTTTTTGTGATAACATTTCAAAAATTCGTTGCAAATGCAGGATTCGAACCTTGCGTCTTCGGATCACTAGCCCGACGCTCTTCCAACTGAGCTAATTGGCTGTACTGACTTCGCGCCAATATTAATTTCTCGTCAATATTCAGAAGTTCGTATAACTTCAATTGAGTGATAACCTCTCTAATACGGGTATCACAGGTGGCGCCGCCAACGCTATAAATTGGTTAAAATGATAAACACTTCACCAAATTCGGCGCGAAGTCAGTATAGCGAATTAGCTCAGTTGGAAGAGCGTCGGGCTAGTGATCCGAAGACGCAAGGTTTGAGTCCTGCATTTGCGACGAATTTTTGAAATGTTTATTACAAAAATAACTCTTTGAGATAAACCTAGTGTGGGATGCACTATAAAATTAAAATCGTTATATGTAACTACTTAATTTAAAAAATGTACCTAAGTAAATAAAACAATTAAGTAGGTATATTGTTTCATTAATTTAATTTAGTAGCACCAGTTGCAATAACAATTCAAGTATTTAACCCTTTTGATGTTTTTTATAGTGATTTCGCACTTGGGATACAATTCTATAAATAATATAAATATCTTAATTGTTTACCGTTATCACAAATATCAAGAACATTTTTGTTGTAAGTTATATTTTACATCTACAATTCTACATACTATAGATAGGGTATTGTACTGCAATGTATGGTTTTTGTTATTTTTTCATAGATGTAAGACAACAGAGTGCATGCAATGAAATCAGAAACTTCACGATTTTTATAATATTTTTTTCGCAATTATAATATTTGATGCTGCTAAATAATCTTAATATAAATAGTACTTAGTAGCTGAATTAAATAAAATTAAGAACTTAATAGTATAAAAAGTGTATAAAGAATTAAAATGTAAAATATAAGAACAGCTTCGATAATTAAGTATAAGTCACAGACATATAAGCTTACTCTTATATGTCTGTGGTATAAGTACAGTATCACATCACTTCGCTAATGCTAGTGCATTGTGCACATAATAATGTAGCTAAACACCTACATATTACCCATGTCTCCGCAAAATAAATATTTTGGCTTTGACTTTGACTTCGTTTTACAATTTTTTGTCTCGTTTAATCTTAATTTTTAATATAGGTTTTAGAATTAATAATTTATATTAGTTATATCATTTACGTACTGTTAGAACCAACATATTGCTGACTATGCAGCCCCCACTTGCCTACCGATTTACGTCAACCAATATTGGAGACTCTGCAATATTTTACGTATATAAACTCACATTTTCAATCTAAATCTCCCAGTTAGTTCTGCGAAGGTTACTCTACCTCTCAGGCTACAGACCTGGTTCCTGCCCGCCGGTCCTGAGAAAGAAGTCTCCCAAAGGGAATCTCGCGCGCGGTATATTCTCCACCAAGTCTATTGGTCTAGGAAAGGTGCCTAGTAAAAGTGTAAAGTTTTAATGTGTTTTAAAGTTAGACTATTAAAGTGATCATTTCGAGTAACTGAGTTGTTTTTTTTAAAGAACTCTAAAGCTCAGTCTAACAGTACGTATAATAATTTAATGTATATATTTTGAAACACCACAAGACCCTGGATAAACACATATCTATAAAAAATAGTTATATTGTAAATATCGCAACTTAGTGGTTTACATTGATTATTTTAGGCAATTTTTATTTATTGTACTAGGTATGTTTTATATTTTACTGTGACATGTTTTTTTAATTCAATTTTAGTTACTTATACATATACTGTATAACCTCGTATTTTCCTAATCTTATAACCAAATTGGCTTTAACGATACGAGGTATGAAGTCTCTACGACCCTTTTTAAAATAGGTCATAATAGTTATTTTAGTTTAGAACACTTAATTTTTATTGACTTCAACTTTCAATGATCCTTGAAATCACACTTGTAAATAAAATACAGCGACTATACGAGTACGAGCAAATAACATAAACAACCTTCACATAGAAACGCACTAAATATTAGTTTCAATCTCAAAATGTCTTACAATATCAATCAAAAAACTATTCAAACGGTCTTTTTCGATCCCGTACATATCTTCTTGTATCTCTTTTCTCTTTCCGTTCTGTTTATGGCTTGTTGCTGATCAGTGCAGGCTTCATCCTAGCGAAGTAGTTGGTGGGCTGTTTGCCGTCCAGTCGTTCTACGTCGTCGTGTTTCGCCTCGTCCTTCATCTTGTAGTAATAGCTTCTTATCACCATCAGGAAGTACACCGAGATCACTGGAATGTAAAAAAATATGTTATAATTTTGGACTGATACCCAATGGGGTCGAAAAGTTTTCGAGTGGAGACCACGCACTGGGAAGCGTAGCGTAGGACGTTCACCCACAAGGTGGACGGATGACCTCATCAAGACCGCAGGATCGAGCTGGATGCAAGCCGCTACCCACCGGTCTTCTTGGAAATCCACAGGGGAGGCCTTTGTCCAGCAGTAGATGTCTTATGGCTAATAGATGGATAATTTTGTAATAGTATTTAGTTAGTCTAACCTAGGTTTTCATCACCATATCAAAATTGGACGTAGGTCTATTGTCGAAGAGCTGATTTGTAGGCTTATACCTACTTTACTATAATGAGGTGTACTGTGTCCGAGTCTTAATAGTCCACTACTGAACACTGGTCTACCTATGAACAACGATCCACCACGGTGACTCAAAGCACATTGTGGATTTTATACTCCATTGAATGGCTTCTGTGAATATGCAAGTTTGTTTTCTTGTCCCACACGATGTTTTCTTTCAGCGAAAATTGGTGTGCAAATGGCCCGTGATCCAGACCAATGGACACGGAGAAACGAAACCTCCCTAGATTTTAGTGGGTACACCGATCAGTTACCGCAATATAAACACTCTTGGCAAGGCATGCCTCCCTAGCGTAGCTATCCTTTAATCACCTAAGTACGAGTACATTAACTGAGTCAAAAAAGGCCATAACACATGCCATGGCCATGATGACAAGAAATAAAGCGCGGAATAGATAGTTTAAGTACTTGCAGAAAGTCAACATATACATAACATGGATACGGCCTGAAATCCCAGGAATCAGTGTTTCTATGATTTCCAAAGCATATTTCTAATTTAATTAAAATTACAATTAAAAAATTATAATTTAAAAATTTAGTTTTTAAAGTAGTTTTCTTAAGTTAATAAGCTAATCCGTGTTTCAATTTACTATCTGTTTTTTTTTCTTTTTTCAATATTTATTTTGTTTAGTTTTGTTTGGCATAGAATGAAATGCTATTTTCAAAGTTCGACATAAAATTCAAAGTATCTGAAAATAGTAAGCTTCGTGAGATCCCGGAAGCATGATCTTGTTCATATCACAAAAACGTAAGTACCTACTTAATATTGAACTTTCTATTCTGAACTCTAGCTATAAAAATATAGTATAATACATACGTTTGGAGCAGATTTCAACAGCCACCATCACCCAGGCCCAGCCGCCTAACAGACGCGAGTACCGCAGCAGTACCACCGCGTACACCACCATCCCCATCACCAGAAAGGCGAAGCTGCCCACGTAGTACATCTCCAGGTGCTGGTCTAACCGCTGAAAAATATAAGAAGTACATTAAAATCATGAATGTAGATTGTAGGGTGTATAGGTATGGAACTTGCTACATCGAATCGCTGGAGAAAGAAAGTAATATTCCTCTTCTTTTCAGCCGTACTCTACTGTTGGATAATAGGCATATCTTGTAGATCTTAATAAGACAACTTGGAGGTAGCTTGCAAAAAAATTCTGCGCTCTTCAGTCGAAAACATTTCCTGCGGTGGGATTCGTCTGTCCACTTTGTAGGTAATCGTCCTACGCATAGGTTACGTAAATATACTTAATCTTACAGCTTGCGAGATTTCCTTCCTGGTAAAGGAACCAGTACAGCTGGAAACACATAGGATAATGTTAGGGATCTATCCCTTAACTATTGGGACTGCAAGCCACTTCCAACTTTTTGGGGAGCGATATAGCATATTATGTGCAGCAGTCAGTCTCCTAACAATGAAAATGAGTGATTGTGGCAATAGGTTCATTGAGGTTCTATTTGGTTATGCGGAGTGAGCTTAGTCTGCAAAGAACATCTAGCAAAATGAGACCAGACTGTGTACAGTAGCTCAAAAAATTCATTAAAATATGGCAAATACATACTAGGGTGGGTCACTGAAGTATGGAGAAAAAAAAAGTTGTAGTTTTTCTTCGGGCACAGTGGAAATATGGTGCCAAACCATAAGTATAAGCAAACCGTGAAGTTTAGTAATAATCAGAATCCATCTACTGCCTCCAGTTCCATGACGAAATTTCAAAAAAATGTGGATAGTACGGTATTAGCTGATTGGCAAAAAAAGTGCACAGATCATAATTATTTATGAAAGATAAGCTTAAATCAATAGTAGTTAAGTTTATTAAGGGGAATAACATAGCAAATAATTAATAAAACATTTGAAAATATAAAATCTCGCTTTTGCCCGCGGCTCCGCCCGCGTGGTATTTTCACTTTTATGTTATCCCACAGGAACCTTTTATTTTTTCGGAATAAAAGTAGCCTATGTCAATTTCCGTTCTTTGAACTATATCCATGCCAAAAATCAAGTCAATCCGTTGATCCATTTATGCGTGAAACAGGAACAAACCAACAAACTTTTCAGATTTATAATATTAATATGATATACTAATGAAAGTGAAGGAGTTAATATGTGGCAAATTCCTTTTTGTTGTCAAATATGGGTATTGATTTTCTCGCATCTATCTAGATTTTTTTGCATTGTTTTTTTGTTTCTACATAAAGTAGTGAAAATTTGAGTAAGTAACTGCTTTTATTACTCTTTCTTCCGCTTGGATGTGCCAAAAGAGATATATTTAATTTAGTTTTCCTTCTCCTTTTAATTCTACAAATAATTAGATATTTTTTCAGTTACAGATTTTACAATTGATGGCTCAGTGAAAATTTCTTGCTGATTTAAACGGAAATTCAACATCTACATTCAATCTTTCCTTTGATAGCTCAAATTGTTTTGTTGTTATCTATTTAGTTGTGCCAAAGTCAAAAACACGTGAATACCATCATTTTGCCTAGCTATTTGTTGATCTTTGAAGTTGATCTTGCAGGCATTTTTTTTGTTATGATAAGCACATTTGATTAACTTTTGACTCTTGCAAGCTGAAATGTCGAAATATCAAATAAAACTTTACTTCCAAGACGAAACTATACTAACTTTTATTCAGATAATGTTTGGTGAGATTTGCAAAAGGTCTCTCACTCTAAATAATAAATTATCATGATTTTATTAATTTTTTAGTATTATTTGACAACTAAAGGATTTGTTTAACGATTTTTTTATAACGATGGCTTCGATTTAGTGTTTATGTTGGCTTTTTGTTTAGTTTTTATTCGTATTTTAACTTTTATCAGAATTACTCTTAAAATTCATCATGGTCTCATAGTTTGGCAAAATATTGCCTTTTAAATCCCATAAATCAATCATAAGGAACTTACTATGATATGTAGTGGTATTTCAATCTTAGAATAAGTAAAACCAATAACTTCACTCTATTTACGCATCGCGCTACTTAAAAGTTTGTAAGATCAACTTTGCGCCAATTGTTTCTTAAAAATTCCCACCTCTACCCCATTCCTTACTTCTGTTCTTAAGCTCAACCTAACAAACGTTTTTATTTATCGTTATTAAGTGCTATTACATATATAATCGGATATCAATAGCTTGAAAAAAGTATCTGAAACTCGACATAAAAAATCTACTTTTTCGGAAATTTCGTTAACAATCTGGAGGCAAATTTTGGATAAAATAATGAAATCAAACATTATCTATAAATTATAGTAACCGATTCAGAGGCGTTGCCGTACCGCTCCTCTCGCGGCCGTATGCCCGCGCGATTCCTGGAATAAGTTCGCTGCGTCTCTCTCACCCACGCGCTGTTGCCAGTTGGCCCACCCCGGCGACAGGACTCCACCGCGCGGGCAGTCATCGCTGAACTCTCGCGGAGCGATCTGCATACGGGCGCGCGCATTCTTGTAACCCACGTTTACGTATTTTTAGTGTTACGAACTCTTAATAGACAATTTTGTGTTTAACTTCACATTAAAACGTACCCAACATAAGACTCTTGTGTTTCTTTATTTTTATGAGAGGCACCACCCCTCATAAATGGCGCCCTAACGTGAAAAAACCGCGCCCGCGCCGCGATCAGTTAGTAGTGAAAATTGTTAAAATAAAATCTACCAGTGATAGACTCATAAAACGTGAGATTCAAAATGATAACAAGAAGCAAAATCGGTAACGACGAAAATGGCGACGATGGTGCAGTACTTCCTCCGAGTGCGTCCACCGTTCAACAAAATGGCGGTCACGACGCTTCGCGCTTAAATTCCACTGTCACCGCCGACGCCACGTTTTCAAGCGACCACGTAGCCACAATCGTGGAAGCGTTACAGCGCTCTCAAACCGAAGCCCTAAGAAGCCTCTTGGACTCCGTTTACGCTCGCACGTCGACCCCGGTGCCATCCGCTCAACCACTACAGGGAAACTTCTCACGATGCACCGCCCGGTACGGAGGAACTACCAGCAAGTCCATAGACGCTTTCATCGACGCGGTTGTCGCTTATAAAGAATGCTGCGTGGTGTCCGACGAGAATTCTATTCGAGGGCTAAGCCTGCTCTTAACGGACCAAGCCGCAGTCTGGTGGTTAGGCGTGAAGGACTCCATATCTTCATGGAGCGGTGCTCTTACCGCACTCAGAGGGGCCTATGGAGACCGCCGACCACCACACCGAATTTATATCGAATTATTTCGACGGCACCATGATGTAGGAGAACGTACGGAACTCTTCATTGCACACGTTCGTGCTTTATTAGCAAGATTACCCGCCGGCGACCTCAGTGAAAACGCCAAGCTGGATATGGCCTATGCTCTATTAAATAAGAAAATTCGAGAACGATTACGTCGAGATGAAATCAACTCTTTCGATATGCTGCTGAGCAAAGCGCGGCATATTGAAGACGCGACGGAGGAGGCCAATCATCACGCAGGGGCTCCGGCCATGACCTCGCCCAACTCTACTGGCCACGCGAGCCGAGCGCGTCAACCAGCTCAGCCAACCGGCATCACTCCGAGTGCGCGCGCATCGATCCCGCCACTCGCGCAACAGGGCGCCGCCGCGCGCGCCGGCTTCATCACCGGTCCGACCGCACACGCTACCGCCAGCTCGTTTGCACCGCCAGCAACGGTCCTCAAACCAGCTGTGTCGGGGCCAGCGCCGACTTCGCTGCCAGATACCACAGCCTACGCGCAAGGGAGAAAACGTCCTCAATGTGCTTACTGCCGACGGTATGGACATGAAAAACACCAATGCCGTAAGTTGGCAAACCGAGGTGAGTCGAACTTAAATAGTTTTCCCGCGGAATCGAGTGATAGTGGTGATGAGGCCAAAGAGAGCTTTTATAGTATCGGACTTCCTAGTTTGTGTAACAAAAATAAGTGCGGTCGTTTCTGTAGTGAAATACCAAATAATCATTTGAACGAAATACCTAAAATTGCGGATGATAATAATAATAATTGTAATAATGTATTGTATTCATGTGTGCCTGCTGCGAATGATGCAAGTATATTCCAAAATAGTTACGAGCCTCGCGATTACGACTTTTGCCCCCCGCCGCAGCCCCCTCGGCTCGGCTCGCTTATGGATGCGCGGCAATTAGAACTAAACTCACAATCGTCAAACTGTCCGACGGCTAATGCTTGCAGCATTCAAGACACATCCAATTTGTGCTATCGAAATTGGGTCTCGCATAATAACGAGTGTTTATGTGTTTTCTCAGAAAAATCCACTGACTCCGATTTTGATGAATGTTTAGTTGAACCAAAAGATTCTAGTACTCACAAAATCGACGACACTGACTCGATACGTTATAGTGCGAGAGCCAACTGTACTGAAAAATTACCTATCTGTAAAAATAGTCCGAGAGCCAATGGAACTCGAACTTTACCTATCTGCATAAATAGTTCGAGAGCCAATGGAACTCAAAAATTACCTGTCTGTGTAAATAGTCCAAGAGTTAACGACAAAGAAAATTCACCCCATAGTATGTGCAGTTGTTCTTGTCAAAACATGTTTTGTCACGGGGTTGCTGTAGAAAAGTCTTGTAACGTTAACATTCAGAAAAAAGAAAACTTTTCAGCAGAAAATAATGATGTAAATACGATTCTGATCAGTGATGTTTCTGATGACTGCACACGTAGTGGAGATGTTTTAGTGCCCGGAAACAGTCGCGAGAGGCCCCTAGCATATCGCGAAACTCGTCCAATATTAAAAATTGACATTTTGGGTGTTAGTGGCACAGCCTTAATAGATACTGGCGCGAAGCATTGTATTGCCGGACACACACTGTATGCTCTCCTTCTACGAAAGGGTCATTCTCTTGATTCCTCAACGCGGCGAATCAAATTTGCTGACGGTCATATACGAAACAGGGAAGTGCTTACAACTACTTTAGAGGTAAGTTTAGGCCACACAGTCATCACGGTGCCATTCCTGATCTTTCCGGATTCTGGCTACAACGAAACGCTCCTGGGCATCGATTTTATCACTGCTGCAGGTATTGTCGTTGATTTTCACAAAGAAATCTGGTATTTTAGCCAAAATGATAAAGTAAAACATAAGCTGCTTTTCGAGCCCGCCTCACGCCAAATATGCTGCTCCTCTGCCAATGTCCTCCGTGATGACAAAAGTGCTCATCTCAACCCAGCAAGGTGTGCTGCTCTTGCTGAAGTCCTCGTCACAAACGCGAAAATCTCCAAAGCAGGGGGAGGTCAGGATATATTCAAAGCAGGGGGAGGTCAGGAAACCTTCAGAGCAGGGGGAGGTCCAACTTCATTCGCGAAGCACTGCATCGGGACAGGTAATCGTCCACCGTTAACAGTACCTTATCGTTTAAATCCCGCGAAAAAGGAGTTGATGAAGCAGGAAATAAACAACAAAAACAACTTAGATCCACAGATAACGACTTACTTCAATAATTCTATTAGTTCACTGTCAGAAATCCGACACGACAAAACCAAAAAGTATGCTGGCCAATCTCGTCATTTTGCAGAAACTATTCAGATAGGCGAGTTGGTACTGCTTAACTCTCGTGTCGTAAACACCCGGAAGAAAGTGACTGCGAAATATGAACCAAACCGTGACGGGCCGTACAAAATATCAGAAAAGGTGAGTCCTACAACATATATTCTATCAAATGTCGAACGCCCGAGTGAAATTCTTGGCAAATATCATGTCCAGGACCTTTCTCCATACAAAGGTAAAGACACAACACCACCTAACCCGGTTATCCCGAAGAGAAACCGAGGTCGGCCTGCAGCTGCTGGTAAAGTCCTAGTCCAGGAGCGAGGACGTTCCCCTGGACTAGAGGGGGAGTATATAGTAACCGATTCAGAGGCGTTGCCGTACCGCTCCTCTCGCGGCCGTATGCCCGCGCGATTCCTGGAATAAGTTCGCTGCGTCTCTCTCACCCACGCGCTGTTGCCAGTTGGCCCACCCCGGCGACAGGACTCCACCGCGCGGGCAGTCATCGCTGAACTCTCGCGGAGCGATCTGCATACGGGCGCGCGCATTCTTGTAACCCACGTTTACGTATTTTTAGTGTTACGAACTCTTAATAGACAATTTTGTGTTTAACTTCACATTAAAACGTACCCAACATAAGACTCTTGTCTTTCTTTATTTTTATGAGAGGCACCACCCCTCATAAAATTAATTTAACCATTTGGCACCTTTTTATTTCTGAGCCTCTTGGAAAATAAAGAAAAAAAAATGTTGACCCACCCTAATACATACGTAGAGTAAAGCAACCGTATCGAATGCTTAATTAAATGGAATTTCATTTTCAAATTAGATTTTTGTTCAAGCGGTATTTTACAAGCAATGTCTCTTATTGTAAAAGTGCATTGTGTAATAAATTAATATATATATATAGATAAAACATATCATTTAGATCCGAGAGTGAGCTTGGTGAATGGTCATTTTAGTAAAGAAAATTATGGAATTTTTTTCCAAAACAAATAAAGGAAACAAATAAATACTGTACCAAGTAATGGCCTAAGCTCGACATATTTTTGCATTATCTCTTTTAACTTTAAATTTAACTTTGAGTACCTATGATACAAAAAAAATACAATAATCTCTTGTGAAAAGAAGCGTGATCAATGACATGAAAATTGATTTACCTTACAAAGGCCGACTAGAAGCGCGATAACGAGCAGAATTTCGAAGACCAGTATGAGAAGACTGACGATGGTGACCATTCGTTGGAAAGCCACGTCCTGCACCTCGAGGCTGTGGATCCCGTGCTGGATCATGTGGTTTTCCTGAGAGATACGAACGCTAGTCAGTAGCAGCACTGCAACGCGCATGACCTGGAACGAGAAAATTTATTTATTTTATTTATTTATTTATTCATTTCACAAATTACATCTACCATTACAGTCAAAAACCAATTCGATAGTGTAAGAAAAAAGTTTCTTCCAAAATAAATTATACAATATTCGATTCATAATAATGATGAGTCATAAAATGTCCAACTGAATATTAATGTCATTTTATAACAAAATAGACCTTTTAAATTCATATTCGATCATTTATTCAACTGCAATCTACTCGTATGTTAGTATACGGTCCTTAATCATTGTAGTTGTTTATGACAGTGTCGCAACCAAAGGTTATATATAAGTTAAGAACTACTATTTATCACTGGGTGTCTTCAAGTAAAATAAAGGATTAGCTTTATACGTTTCTTTTACTTTTATTTTTCTTTTTACGGCGCGAGCCACTGCGTTTAGGCAACTGCAGCGGAGGGGGGACGCTAAGCTATACGAGTACAATGCTATGTCACTACACCAGGATAGGTCAACCGTTGAATGAAGGCCTGTCTTTAAGAGTCATTCCCGTTCATTCTACTATTGTTCTACTAGTAGAACTACCTAACTGAAAAGTTTTCCCGGTAGTCCTGCGGTAGAACTAATGGTAACAAATTGTACCTGTAATTCTATCGTAGAACATTATTTCTCCTTCAGAGCTCATAAGGTCACATTTGCTAAAATCTTGAATTTTCATTACGTTGCATGTAATTTAGGATTTTCTCATGAAATCTTTTTTTTAATACGGTTTTCCATAATTCCCAAGCTTGGGAAGAGGCTTGAGGATCGCAGAATGCTTGTCGTACACTACTTGCCCGTTTCCAAATAATTTGCTTGACTGCCTCGGTGGCTCAGTGGTTAGTGACCCTAACTTCTGGGTCAAAGAGGTGTGGGTTCGATCCCCACCTAGGGCAAGTATTTATGTGATGAACATAGGTGTTTGCACTGTGTCTGGGTGTTATTTAGTTACTATGTATATAAGTACGTATTTAAAAATATGTATATGTGGTATATTAGTCTCTGGCAGCCATACCACAAGCTTTGCTTAGTTTGGAGTCAGAGGCTGTGTGTAAGATGGCCCCAAATATTTATAAAAAAAAAAAAATATGTAAAACTATTGGATAAATATGGATACTAGGTAACTAATTAATTATATTTTCACACCGAGTCATCAGATATACTTAATGAGTACATAAGTAATATGCAGCTGCAAGTGTTAGTGCCCGAGGGCGAGTAGCGAGTCAATAGTTTTTCTATTGAGGCTGAGTATGTTAATAGACGTGTTCAGGCTCCCGAGACAAGATTACTTAAATACTCACCAGCATTAGGTAAGCAATTAGAAAACTGCCCAGGCGCAGATCGGCGCAAAAGCAGCATTTTTTGAACAGAAACATCTTGATAATTCTGAAATGAAAAACATTGTTTTTTAATAATAGTTAACCAATTCATACAAAACATAATTAATTACGGATAAAGCCGGAAACATACTATCGGACGTGGCTGACAGACGCGACTGACAGCCGCGACTTAGCAATGTGCACAGTCTTAAGACATCCGGTGTGCCAGATAGCTCTCGGACGTCCGAACGCTCAAGGTCGTCCGAAGGTGACGTCCGCGACTTATGTCCGATAGTGTGCACGGCTCAGTTTACTTTCATAACTTCTAGGTCGCGGCTGTCAGTCGTGTCCGTAAGCCGCGTCCGATAGTATGTTTCGAGCTTAAGTAAGTGGGTACCTATTACAGATACAGTCATATTAGTTTGTTTTTTTTTTTTCAAACCTATATAGTTGCGTTATTTTGGTGGTAAATCCTATTTATTGACAAGCATGTAGTTCCGATCAGCTTTCCTTTGATGCGAGTATGTGATAAGAAGACGAAGACTTTCAGAATGCTGACCTAAAGTGAGGATGACGCTAACCATCTGGCGCGTGACTTCCTCATTTATATCTCACAGATTACGTATAAACAAAATGGGATACCCAACATACTTGCCTATCGGCAAAACTGTACAGATGCCACCAAGCCTTAAAGGAACCGGTTGGTTAAGGAAAACTTTTCGAAAAACGGACGGCTTAGTATCATTGTGTAGGTTGGTAGAGCAGTCTGATTTGTACTGTCTCTCTCGACGATGTTACTGTAATATGAACCATATACTGATGCTGTATAGTTTATTATTTTATTTGGAATTTTAATTTTTATTTTTAACTTCTATAATATAAGTACGTAATACGTAACTGATATAGGTATCTACGACCTACGTATAAGAATACTAGCAACTCGTGTCGATTTTGTCTGATTGGAAAAATGTATAATTGTACAGGGAAGTTGGTTAAGTAAGACTTAAGACATTTTTTGTATAAGTGTAGTTTTAGAGCAAAAATGTCTGATAATATCAATAGATTACATCAAATTAAAATATACGCCAGAAATTACTTGGGATTTTCGGGTTCCACTGCTCTAAAAGTATTCCAGTCCGAAATTTAAAATTTAACCGTTTAATAACCAGTGTTCACTATTTAAAATGTCTACTTTAGCAAATGATTAATTTTGAAACACTATTAATAAATAAATAAGGATCCTTACTTATGTTTGCATATGTTTGCTCTTTCAAAACCAGAGGAAACAAGTGAAAGTTAACCATAAAACGGAAACCTCGAGATAGGCCCCCATGCTGGAAATCCCAACGTGCAAAACATATCACTTTACTACCAGCCACAACATTAAAGATAAAAACGAATGCACAGGCCTGCACAGCTACATCTATCTCATAATATGATTACAAATCATACTAATATTACAAATCAAAAAAGTTTGTTGGTTGGTTCCTCTTTCACGCGGCAACGGAGCAACGGATTGACATGATTTTTGGGATGGATATAGTTCAAGGGCCAGAAAGTGACATAGGCTACTTCATATCCCGAAAAAAATAAGAGGCAACAAAAGTCAAAATACCACGCGGGCGGAGCCGCGGGAAAAAACTAGTATTATTATAAAGTTAATTATGGATTACATTATCATTCAAAATAGATATATACACATAACAACAAACTCATTGTAGAGAATATAGAGGTCTAGCAAGTGCAAAGGGCGTAAGAGCAATATTGTGAATTTGTGAATCTATCATAAAATATCACAGCTTAATTAATATGATAAGATCCTGATTTTATGATAAGTACAACATTATAACGTGGCAAAATAGTGCAAACGTATAAAAATACGATGCAGCGGTAAACAGGTACCTAGGTGCATAGAACTGTATACCTCATTTTTATAAGGTTTAGGATACAGAGAAATTTACAAAATTACAAAAGAGCAAATTACATAATTCTGGCAGATCCAGGTGGAGCTTCAAGCGCCATCTTAAAAAAACGTTTTTGACCGATATCTCGGAAACTATGCACTTTAGGTTAAAAGTCATGAAAATCATTATACTTAGTAGCGAATAAAATTTCGCATCTTTTCTGTGCAGTAAACTTTTTTGTAAAACTTGCCGTTTACGATTTATGGCCCATGTAATAAACCGGTTCTTCTATCGCGGCCCAAAAACAGAACATTAAAAAGATGCAAAATTTTATTTTCTACAATAATGTTCACCATAAAGGGGTTTGAATATTTGTGGCATATCCACCCGCCGCCATTTTTTTTTTTTCAAAGATTCCGCGCACGATGTAAGTAGTATATATGAGTAGGGGACACTTATATACACAATAAATATTTCGTACTATGGTGCCCTAAAGTGTCACGTTCTCGAGATATTTGGATGTGAAGATTGATGTACGAGAACTTTGCGATCTTTACGTCCAAATATCTCGAGAACGTGACACTTTAGGGTATCATAGTACTAGACATCTATTGTTTGTAAAAGTATCTCCTACCCATATATACTTTCGTAGTGCGTGGAAACTTTAAAAAAAAACGAAAAAAAATGCCAGCTTCCATACAAAAATGTTCAAACCCCTTTTGCCCTAAAGTGCATAGTTTCCGAGATATCGTCCAAAAACGTTTTTTTTAAGATGGCGCTTGAAGCTACATCTGGATCTGTCAGCATTTGTAATTTTATGCTCAGTAAGTGATCCTAAAACTTATTAAAAAAATTGATCGGAAATTTAGTGCAAAGTTGACCAAAAAAACGTCTATTTTCTGAGGAATACTACCTAACTACTTGTTTAACTGACCCATTTGTTTATTTGAATTGACATAACGTTTCAATGCCAAAGTTGGACATGTCCATATCCAATTTGGCATTGTCGTGTTTTTACTAATTTTATAGGTACGTTTGTTGTACATTGAGTACATTTCTGAAGGTGAATGTTTGTGTATTGTATTTATGTACACTTCACTGCCATGTAGGTTGTCGATCACCAAAAGTAATACTCCATCTTCATACGTAAAAAGTACATTTTTATTGCAAATAAGTCCGCGCTTGACAACCAACTCGTCATATGATAAGCGACGTTGTGGTCGAAGATGAAGCACGAAGCACTCAGAAGTTACCTACCCTATGAGTTTGAATATACACTATCAATTTAAAATAATTGCATTTTCAGATAAAACTCCGTTTCCCTCCTCTAAAGCCAATTATACATCTCTTCCAGTTTTCCTACATACGAGAAAGATCTATTTTATCCTTCAGTTACTTCTTATTTCCTAGAAATTTTAATTTCCTTCAACGGGGAAATTTTCACATCGCAATTAATACTTATATCGGGAGAATGGGTTATTATAACAGGCAACTACACCTACGTAATAAAAAATACCGTCTTGTGAACAGCTTTTTCTTCTAATAAAGAATGCTTATAAGATTAAGGCGGTGTTTTTTTTTTATTAAATTGCAATTTTCTACTGTTGTTACGAATGTATAATTTGCTTTCTCATAAATTTATAATTTCGTAGCTAATGTAACTTGACACATTAATAATATCGGTTTCTTTTTACCTACTGATATTATTGGTTGATTTAAGAGTGCGCCAAACGCCACGAAAATATCAGATTTCACCCGCGCTTCTTGCATCGCCCGCTATCATCTATGCTGCTTTGTTTAGAGTAGAAAATCGGATGACACAGATGATGTTGGCTTTGTATATAAGCTGGAGCTTTTTAGGTGGGTTTTTATTTATTTATTCAAAATTTAAGCATGTAATAAAAAAAACAACTGATTACTCGACTAGAACATTAGTCTGGCTACGTCATTTGTCAATAAAAATGTGGTGTTATCGCTGATAATTTTGAGCATTTGAAATAAAATGTCTGGTTTTTATGATGCGAGCTTTTATTTTTTTCTAAAGTAGCCATATTATTTTCCAAAATTCTACGCAGAGTAATCTGCTATATAAGTTTTTCCTTTCTTATAGTATTTTTTTAAAATGGATAATTATGTTCGTGGCCTTTACACCACGTCTTTAAAAATGCAATTTTCGCTTAATTTTGGCATTAGGTGCCCCCTTAATCGATGTGCTCATTAAAATTCCAGACTAAGTCTACTTAACAGTGTTTATTTTTTCAACTAACTATTCCAATATGGGTGTTTGTTTTTAAATCGGTTGTACGTTTTGTGGGTGCATGTGTTACGCGATATTTCTATCATTTGTATTGTTTTGCTGTACTCTTAATTTTGCGAAAAGGTGTATATATATAGGTATATAAATTTAATTTAGTTTGAAGCAGCTCCAACAAATTGGTCAAAATCTTAATAGAGCCTATTCGAACTCTTATAGCAAAATTGTAAATGCGCTTACTAAAAATGTTTTAGATTGTTATTAGATAAGTCTTTTTTTAATATTTGAGAAAACGATGATGATGATAAATTTATCAGTAGGTTCTTAATTGGTATTTTTTTATTCGACTAATCAATATAAAGAAACACGTTTGTTTCTTGTAAAAAAAATGTGTGTGTATCTCATGACAAGTATCGTTATACTTGTCATGAGATACACACACATTTTTTTTTGCGCTTCCTTGGCAATTGTGTACGCTATAACTTTTTTTCTGTTTTCACTTTGATTGGACCTAAGAATACCAATGTTATGCAATATCTATCGTGAGTCATAATGTGACGTATTTTGTACCTTCTGTTTTCTATTCTGTGCCCATTAAAGTGCACGTGTACCCATTTTAACTTAGTCGTAATTTAATGCTGCGTTTGGCACTTTCTCATATCGTATAACATCAGTTATTTTGCTTTTCAGGTTCAATTATAATTGTAAAACAAGGAACCCTAATAAGATTTTTGTGTCCATCCTTCTGCCTGTTCGTCCTATTGTCACAAAGCCTTGTGAGTCCTGTATTTATGAAGTAAATTGCATATTTGGTATGGATGAGAGATATTTTTTGAGATTTTTGACTACTTACTATACTGTCTGATGTTAAGCAGTTATTTGGTCTATTGGGTAAGAAATTAGAAGATACTATTTATATTCGAGATTTGAAGACGCTTTATGTTGTAGGCGCCTCAATTAAAATTCAGACTCAGGTTATCTAGACCCATTTAATTACCCACCCGTGTAGGCTGTGGTATTTTTGAGAAAAATATTTAAGATTATTATAATTATTATTTATTATTACTTATTATTTTGAATAGGCACTAAAATACTAGAAAAATATAGTTCTCGTATTTTTTTTCACTGTTGATTAGACTCGGGCATAGTTGGAAGGACAATATGGTATTTCCAATCTGAAGGTTCTTTTATTTATTTATTTATTTATTTATTGCAAATATATACATAATTCAGTTAAAAACTAGGTTAACTAAATATATGGCATATATACCCTGTTTTGAGGGCGCAGCAATAGCTAGTACTTACAAAGTAAACTATTATTAAAACATTACTATCGTACAATATTATATAGGTAGGTAGGTACTTAACTTAAATACATACACAATTTCACAAGGTACAATTGCATTATAATTTTAGAGACCAACAGACATGGCTTTGGTTAACTAATTAAGAAGTTGTTTAAATCAACAATACTTGGATACAATATTATTATTCGAAGAGATTCGCGCCACGCAGGAGTGAGCGAGACAGAAGCGAATTTGAGAAACGCACACATAGACGTCAGGGAGACGGGTGCTATCGTGAAAGCGCTTTTGCGTATGATACACTTTTTTTTTTTTTTTTAAATTATAATATTTATCGCGTTATTTAATACAGTTTCTCAATTTCTAATTTCATCCTCTAGGAAGTCATTGATGGTGTAATAGCACTTCTCTATAAGAAAACTGCGGAGTTTGTTCTGGAAGGTATTCTTATTTGTTTCTTGTTTTATTTGATTGGGTATATGGTTATATATTTTTATTGAGGTGTACATAGGGCCTTTTTTAAAAATTTCTAAACGTGGTATGGGTAATTTAAGTTTATGTAGTCTACGAGGATTTGTTTCGGGGGTGTATAGATAATGATGTTTTCTGACAAATGTAGCTGTTTCGTATATGTAGATACACGGGAGTGTCAGTATCTTATGATGTTTGAAATATGGTTTGCAACTGGTCGGTATGCGGATGTTGGCTATTATACGTATGCACTTTTTTTGCATTACGAAGAGTTGATCAACGTTAGTGCTATTTCCCCACAGTAATATCCCGTAACGCAGCCAAGCATATGCATAAGCATAATACGCAGTGAGAGCTGTATTTATATTACTGTTACTTTTTAAAGTCGCTAGAGCATAGGTAAATTGTGACATCTTAGATTTAACTTTTTCAATGTGTTTTTTCCATGTAAGATTTGTATCAAGATCAAGGCCTAATAGTGTGCAGTCATGAACTTCCTTAATATTAAGGCTCTCTGCAACTGATCTTAACTGTAATGTATCTTTTTGGTAGGGAACGAATTGGATGAGTTTGGTTTTATTAGTGTTAATTTCCAGATTGTTTGCGGCCAACCATGCTTTGACGTCGTTAAATGTATTTTTTATGAGATTTAATGATTCAAGATTGGCTGTGCATTTAAATAACAGAGATATGTCATCAGCGAATAATACACATGGGGATTTTGTGATTTTCGGTAGTTTATTTATATATATTAGAAAAAGGATGCATCCTAATACACTCCCTTGGGGGATAGAGCTATTGACTGTCAGTATTTTAGATTGTATAGTTTCTATGATACCTATGTCTGTTCGGTGGTAATCAATTTGCACGAATTGTTTTCTGTTTGACAGGTAAGATATAATCCACTTGAGTGGTTTACCTCGTATCCCTATGTCGAACAGGGCTTTTATAAGAATAGTATGTGACACTTTTTCGTAGGCCTTTGACATGTCAAGCAAAAGTCCAACGGAATAATATTTATTTCGCATGTTGTCAAGGATTTCTTGAACATAATGGAATATTGCTAGTGCTGTTGATGATTTTTTACGGAAACCAAATTGGTTTTTGTCAAGTAGCTCGTATTTTTCTAAAAAACTGTAAATGCGATCGGATATTGCACGCTCAAATATTTTTGAGATGGCAGGGAGTAGTGCGATGGGTCTGTAGTTGTTAATGTTATCCACTTTACAACTTTTCTTAAGAATTGGTTTTATTTTTGCAATCTTTAGAAGGTCTGGGAAGCATTCCTCTTCGATAGACTGATTAATCAATTTGGTTATAATTGGACTCAGCTCTTGAGCGCATAATTTGATTAAGGCAGATGGTATATCATCTGGGCCGCAACTAATTTTATTAGGTATTTTTTTGATTATGTTCAAAACTTCCTTTTCTGTTGTGAGTGATAAGAACATAGAGTTAGTTGAAGTAAATTCGGAGGAACTGTTAAAGTTGTGTTGGGTCTGTGAGGCTGATTTTTTTGCATTGTTTGATATTTTTGCTGTAGATGTGAAGTGGTCGTTGAATAAGTTTGCAATTTCTAGAGGCTGTTTGACTAAACATTTATTGTCTTTTAATTCAATGTTGTTTACCCGCTTACTTGAATTTTTATTAGTGTTGTCTTTTATAATTTGCCACATAGTTTTTACTTTGTTCTTTGAATGTTTCATTTTGTTAGCATTGCTTAGTTTTTTTGAAATCTTTACACATTTTTTTAATTGTTTTTCATATTTTTTGTAGTAAGATTTTAGGACATTGCTCTTTGATTCATTAGATAATGTTTTTAATATTCTTTTATTTTTGCAGGAATATTTTAGGCCTTTGGTCATCCAATCATTAGCGTTTTTTTGTCTGGATTTAATTTTTTTGTAGGGTATGCATTTGTTTAGTAACTCTTTCAGTTTTGAGTCAAAATCATTGTAATTTTCATTAACATTTTTACTCGATGTTATTACTGGAGTCCAGTCTATGTTTTTAAGAGAATCTTGAAAAAGATGTAAATTTTTTGTACTAAAACATCTTTTATATGATGTATACGTAGTTTTTCGAGAAGTTATTTGTAAAGAATCAATTTCATGGTATAGGGCTTTATGATCTGATATTCCGTAGTCATTTACTGTTGTTATACATTGTTTGTTTGAATAATTGGTGAATAAAAGATCTATACATGTTGCTGTCTTATCTGTTTTTCTAGTAGTGTCAGATATTTTTTGGTGTAGGTTGGATTCTAGCATTATGTTTATTAGTCTTTTATAGTGGATTGAGTTTTCATATGTATTAATATTGAAGTCTCCGCCGATTACTACGCGTTTTTTTGATATTTTAGGTTTAATTTTCTTAAGCAATGTGTCTAGAAAGGTAAAAAAGGTTTCAATGTCATGTTGGTTCCGGTAAACGTTGATTAACAATATATTTTCTGCGGGTATCTCAATAGCGCAGCATTCTACAATACATTCAATAGAAAGTTGTTCTATATCTAATCTTTCAATGAACTTAATGTTATCACGAATTAAAATAGCGACGCCTCCTCCTCGGTGTGTTTTTCGGTAATAACCGGCAGCAAAAACAAATTGCGGTATTTGTATCAGTCCTTTTCGAATCTCTCTGATCCATGTTTCCGATAAGCATATTGCCTGGATCTGTTTATATTCTTCTAGAACACTTTCTAATATATGGATTTTGTTGTTAATGCTTTGTACATTTTGAAATATTGTTGTGAAGTTAGGGGCGAAAAGTACTTTTTGTATGGGGCTGGTTTGTGTTTTTCATTTGATGTCTTTTTATCTTTTTTATTGGGTCGTCGTTTGAATTTGGTTTTTCTATGGGTGAATGGACAACCTCAGCAAAACTGTATGTTTTATGGCCTCTGTTGTCTTTTTGTTGCGAATTGATACTCTCTGTGGAAGCACTCAACGTATTATCATTTGTATTGATTTTCTTGAGCATAGATGTACTATCAGTCTCAGTATTGATGAATTTTGAGGTTGTTGCAGGGTTATATTCTTGGGCTATTGCATTTCGAGAAGCGAAGTGTACATCTGTGTTTTTTGGTTGAGTTTCCTGAGGTAGACTATGCGGGATGGTGAGCTTGATTGTAGAGTTTTCTTGCGTTTCTACATATATTTTTCCGTTAATAAATAATTGGTTGTTTCTAATGATGGCATGCTTCCCATTATTTCTTTCTTTTATTTGGATTTCTCTAAGTTTTCTTCTAATCTGTAAGTCTTTCTCCCCTAGAAATTCTGATATTGCTAATCCGGTGTTCTTGAAGAGGTGGTTGCATCGTAATAAGTACTTGGTCATTCGTTTGCTGATAAGTTCTATCATCAAAGGTCGTTTAAAGCCTTTCTTCCCAATCCTAGCATAGTCTTCTACGTAACCCTTAAGGTCAATATTCAGTATGTCTTGAAATACTCTTATAATACGATCATGGAGTTCATTTTCGTGCTCGTGAAATTCGGTCAATCCATATAAGACAAACTTTTTACTGTCTTCACAGTGAGGGCGTTCATTGGTGGTATAAGTCGGTGTGTTTAGGTGTGATATTTGAAGTTTTAGTTCTGCGTTTTCTTTTTCCATTGCAATTATTTTCATTTGTATTCCTTCAATTTCTGCCTTTGTTTCTAAATATTTAGTGTTCGAGTCTTGCTGTAGTTCAAAATAATCATTTTCTATTTTTTTCATAGCGTCATTTATTTCTTTTTGAATGTATAGTTTAATTTCAGATATCATTCGTTCTGTATTTTTCTCTAACTTTTGGTCTAGAAGTTTACTTATCTGATCGAGGCTTGCAGGGTTTGATGCTGAGATAATTGTGTTTGCGTTAGATTTCTGTTTTGGGTTTTGTGTATTACCAGGGATGGAACGATCTTCGTTAACAATATGTTCATCAATGGAAGTGTCCGATTCGTCGCAAGTAAGAGTTCGCGATGATTTTAGTGTAATTGTGGTGTCCATTTTTGACTTACTATCTCGCATTAGTTTTCCATGAGAACGCAAAGAGCGTACTGGCGTATCGTCATTTCTTATCGGACGTGTACGGATATTGCATTCTGGACATGTCCATGTGCATTCTAATTCATGGTGTTTTGATTGGTAATATTCTTTTCTTATTTTTACGCATGAATAGTGGAAGATTCCGTTACATTTCGTGCACCGCAAAAGTTCATTTAATTTTATGTAACTTAGACAAGCCGCACAGTCTCTCATTTTTGTGATGAAGATGAGGTCAGCACTTATATTTTGTAGATATTCGCGTCTCACAATATATTGGCAAAAGAGTTTCTCAGTACCCCACTTAGATGCACGAGCGATTCCCGCACTCGTAGTTCGGGTTCACTCGGCTTGACTCGGGCGATGTCGTGCGTGTTCCTGCCAGTGAGTTTAGGAGGGATTCTTCAAAAATTGTCAAAAACTTTTCGTAATATTATTATTTGATGCGCGGAGAAAATTATGTTTATTTTGTTATTGAGTTCATATATTGAGTAAGTCGTTATGTCACACGGCCACTACGGGTTTTAATTTCACAGTTTGTTCATTTTTTGTTCACTATTGCACCGTTTAACTGGGTATATGATTTTTAGAAGCTGGAGAATGGTTTTGATACGTGCGCGCTATGGGAGCGCGGCGCGCGAACTCTCTAGGTGGCATAGCTTCTGATACAGTTGAAGTTATGTTAGTAGGTATTCCCATATCTTTTAGAACATGAAAAACTCCCAAACACATTTTTTCCCACGTGTACCTTCATTAGGATCTTAACCCAGCACATATGGATTATAAATCCGCTGGCCTCTATCATCATTTAAGACTACTACGACTACTAGACTTTTTTTCTAGGTACTGAGTACTCTACCAGTCACCCTATTATTTTTTTTTTCTACTTGGTCAATATAGGCTCCGAACGCCTATCGTACTATGCAGTACTTGTGAGCAACACCTTGTACAGGGTTATTGTTAGATTAATTATACCCATATTAAGACGAAAAAGGATAATTCATAGCATCATTCATATTTTTAATATGGGTCAAATCCGAAATTCGGAAAAGAATCAGATATTCAATTTATGTCGATTCCGAGTTGCGATTTTGTAGGTAAAGAAAGTTCAAGCCTATCCGTAAACTTATAGTATGACATATTGTGTTTAACTTATTATACAGGGTTATTTCTAATCAATTAGCTTCCTTTTAGGGTCTTATTCTGTACATCTAAACTAACAACTTTTGTTATGCGACTTTTGTCAAAACTCAAACATTTTTTTTGTTGTTACATAAAAAAATATCGTTCACCCGCCACAAAATGTATGAAACAGCTGAATTTTTTTTTGAGTTTTGACAAAAGTTGCAGAACATAAGTTATTAGTTTTGATGTACAGAATAAGCCCCTAAAAGGATGCTAATTGATTAGAAATAACCCTGTATACATGCACATACATTTAACATACATATTGCTATTAGGTGAGTAAGTAAATATATTGTGTGAAGAGTACCTAACTCAGATTTGTAAGTAACCTAACCTCATTTATACTATCCATAGATATGTATGTAGATATTGCAACAAAACTGCGCAGGCGTCGAAATTTTTGCATCGTATTATATTTTGCCACACAAACAAAACAAACTTTCTACTACGTACCTTCTACGAGTACTTTAGCTATTCACTTAGAAAAAGAAGCCTTATAGGTAATGTTTATGAAATTTGCGAGATGTGGTGAAATTAGTTAAGTTAATGCTTAAACTTACGTTTTCCTCGTAGTTTGTACACAAAACACAGCGTGGCTACCGAGGCCACGAGTAGACTGAGCTCGAATGGCAAACCGGTGCTGCCACCTCTACCTTGGAGTTATGCGCTATAGACATGAAAATAATGATTACCTAGTTAATGTGCTAGATCAGGCTCCTGTTTTCTTTGTACTGACCTTTTTTACGGTTTTATGACACTGGCCTATTGCGAGTATTTAATACGACATTAAATTTTTTCTATGCATCTATGTAAGCTTTCTGTCCATGTTTACCTTTACCAAAATGCCAGTGGAGCGAATTCCATATATAAGATCCCAAGAACGCCTTATGCGTTCTTAGGCATGATAGTACATGACTGGCATTTGAAGCTATACGTCCTCACAATTACAAGGCGTTATTACCTGGTGCTGGTGGTAATAACGCTCGCCTTGTAAGGTAGGTCAGGCATATAAGGCCCGGTTGCAAACTAGGCCCAGTTTGTAAAAATAACAGTTGCATAAAAATCTATTCGCTTAAAACTCACGCATACATAGAAGTCGCACATACAGCGAGCTGGCAACAACGCGCTCTTCCGCGCGGCCCTCCATTTCGTCAGTACCGTCCACACAGCCACAGAGAGAGATCGCGGCTGCCGTACGTAATATTTTTCGAGCGTAAAGAGGTTCAGTTTTCATCGAGTTTTTTTGTTTTAATCCGAGTTTTTCCCATTTCAATGTGAACTATTCTTGTATTGCCCCACGGAGAGACATAAGTACACATTCTAATTGCTATTTTTTTACTAAATATATGACACTGATTGTAAAGCTTGCTCTACGGCTAAAAAGGCCCGGCCCTTGCGCAGGTAATAAGGCCCGGGCCTTATTACCTTTAGATGATCCTCAATTTAATTTAAGTACGAGCATTACGACTGATTTGAAATCTAAAGAGTACCTTAATATTATTTATTGCTTTTTTATTGACTGTTCTTAATTTAAAGTTGTAAAATTTACCTTTATATTCGTTGAATCTTCAGTATTTGAAAAGTCTTTAGTGTAATAAGGCCCACAGAAGTTTTGTTAGAAATCAAAGTGTTAGCGATTTTGTTGTTGTTTTTTGAATAACTTTAATTTAGTAAGATTATACTTACCTAATGTTCAAATTTGTGTTTAGCAACATATTCTAAAGGAACGTAGGACATTTTTTATACCTATAGATTAATAAGGCCCAAGGTCTTTTATTTCTAATAATTAAGAAAATACTCATGTTTTGAAAGGACCAAATGTTGTTTTATGTTTACTGTTATAGTTTAATATCGTTTAAACTTGTTAATTTTCTTAGAATGTTAATTTATATTTAGGGCCTTTTTATACTCATAGTGTTCAATAAGGCCCGAAGTGATGGTTTTAAAAAACACTTCATATTTCAGAAATAACGTTATAATTTTATGTTTTTTTATTTCATGACGGAACTTAAATACATTTATAATTAATATATGGAGACTTTTGTTTATTACCTCATCAATGGGTAAAAATATTTTAATTTTAATAAAGGTGGGCCTTATATGCCTGACCTACCTTACTTCTGAGGACGTAACTTATTTTTTTTTATTCCTTGTAGGTTTGCGTTTGACTACATACTGCCTGACTGATGTTGAGCAGATATGCGATATTACTTAGCTATACCTTGTAAAATACGGCTTGATACGCGAGACATTGACATACGCGTAATGTACTCATGCACATCAAGTACCATATTTTTTATGGTTAAAATATTCCGTTCACAATGTTGTACTTCATGCTAGTGCATCTCGACCATGAAGTACAGCATTGTGTACCGAACATTTTGACTATAAAAAATATGGTACTTGATGTGCGTCAGTCATTACGCGTATGTCAATGTCTCGCGTATCAAGCTATATTTTACAAGGTATAGCGTATGCCACCACTGCTGTTTTATAAGCCAATAAGTTTCATAAAACGAAAATAGTGTTAGTTTTTTTGTGGCTCCATATATGATACAAAAACTAATCTACATCACTCCAACATTACCATATCGTTAGGTATGCGTGAGCACTAGTAATGAACCTCAAATAGTTTAAAAAAAACGAAAAACACGCTTAGGTGTCATCAATCTTTTTTTATAAATGTATTGTCATCGGTCTTTGATAGGTGTGCAAAGTTTGAAGAAAATCTGATCGCTCAAAGTAGGTCAAAATCGAGCTCAAAGGGGTTGGTTATAAAAATACAGATGAAACTAATAAAAATGTGTTAAAAAGTGCTAGATCTAGCTCCAAAACAGCTGATGGAGCAACACTAGGTAAATCAAGTTTGCCGTTATGTTGTGGGCCGGGGAAATACGCGTGGCTTCGGACATCACATAATAATTAACGCACACCTACAAACGTTTATGTACGTAAGAGTAACACAGATTGTTTATTTATTTTGCTAGTGGTTGCCCCGTAATGGATGAATGAATTTGAATGAGACCACAGAATACCATTAAGCACTAATAAAATACGTCCATCGACAAGGTTAGTATAATAAATAAATATACCCAAAATAATAATAAAATAATGGTTACGACCCCATAATTATTATTAGTATTATAATTTTTATTATTACCAACCATTATAATTCACATATTCATTTAATATCTTAAATTTAAGTTTTTTACAATACAAAAGAACAAAATACTATAAAAAACCCTGAACCTAGAGTGCCGCCGGCAGCGGGGCGGGGCTCAAGCTACCGGTGGTTGGGTCTACAGAGAGAGGAACCTCCTGACAATGCGCGCCGTATCCAGGACGACCGCCTTCTGTATCTGACCCTTGACCCAACCGTCTAGCAAGAGCCTCTTAAAATGGTGGTCGAGACTCTTCGCTATTAAGCTGTTTACACGTCGAAGTGTAAACGGCTTAATACTTAATCACTATACCATTATAATTATTATTACAATGGTATGGTCGT